>HG995265.1:4800000-6122500 GCA_905332985.1 Mimas tiliae | reverse complement strand
TTCTTTTTTCTTTCTCCCTTTTTTTCTTTTATGTAGTAAAACTATATTTTTAAGCAAAAAATTGACCATTTAATTAAAAATTTAAATATAATTATGATAATTTATTTTGCAATTATCAAAAAAAAATATTATTTCGCAATCGATGTTGCTTCTTTCAAGAAAAATGACGCTATGAAGCGTAGCATCTCTATAGTAGTCTGTGGCTATGGAGCAAGATGGTGATACCCCACCGCAAGTGGTTGCCTGAGACCACGTGATATGTTACTTAACGCTGATTGGCTGAAACGGAGCGGAAGTACTAGTAATTGATCGGAAATACTACAAGGGAAGTATGACTCACTCTCACAGATGTTGTGCATCGTCACATGCCAAATAATACAAAATTGCACTCACCTTATATAAATTCACGAAATCTTACAAAATCCATAAAAACAACTCCCGAAATAGCTTGTACACATATAACTACACAAACACTATGCATTCACTCCATATTAGGACAATTAATTTACTCTGGGGAGTGCTTAAGATGGTGTTTAATGACGCGGGCGTACATTTAAGTAGGTACCTCAGTAAATCACCGCCACCACGTCTCAAACTTATCTACCCGCTTTACATAGTTATTCTCCTGAGTACCTTGCACTAATTAAAATACGATTTCAATAAACTTTCATTTAGATTCTCCGATCGATTCCAAAAATCAATCAAGCTATTTTTTAATAGCATAGACCAGCTAACGAGCTAGTGGGTCACCTGATGGTAAGCGATCCCCACATCATGGATCGGCGCAACATGCTTGCTAACAAATGTTACAGATTAATTTGGCTTGTAGTTTTTACGACCGGCCGCCTGTCTGACGTTAACCCCTCTAGGGAGAAAACACCCAACTAACAAGGTGGCAGACCCCTCGTAAGCGAGAGGCCGTCTGGGTTGGTACCACCGCGCCGTCTATTTCTGCCGCCAAGCAATAGTGTTTAAGCACTGGTGTATTCCAGTTTGAAAGACATTGAAGCCCGAAAATTACTGGGCATTATGAGGCTTAACATCTTATGTCTCGGGGTGACGAACGTAGGCTAATACCATGCAGTGCTTTGTAATTCCAAGTTCTGTGTGAGGTTGCTTCCGTTTATGTGCAGGCGTGACGCTTACCATCAGACGAGCGACCTGCTCGTCTCGTCATTCAAGCTAATAAAAAAAACCACTCTGTAACTGATTATAATAGTCCAGACCAGCAAATGGGCAAGTGGCTGATGGTAATCGATCTCCACCGCCCACGAACATCCACTATATAACCTACCTAAATAATTATGTACGCGTAGCCGACTTTAAAGGAAAGGAATAAGGATTGGGAAGGAGATTTGGGCCTCCGGTATTCTTACTCATCGTACGAAACGCAGCAACAAGCAGCCATGTCACGTCATTTTTCTGTGAAACAAGTACTTACAATAAGTAAGTACAGTAAACTCATTTTAAGAAATAGTGTGTAATAAAAAAACTCATTCTTATAATTGCATATAAAATCATATAATTAACGATCAAATTAATATATCTCATCATATATAAAATAAGTATAATTTAAAATAAATAATCGAATACTGGTTTAATACTTTTGTTTCTTAACGATAAAATATTTCATTTTAAAAATACATTTTTAAATAAATAGTTAAAATACTCCAAAGGGTTTATGTGCATAATGTCTTTTTCTCAAATGTCCTTTTCTCAAAATGCCCTTTTGTCAAATGTCCTTTTCTCAAAATGTCCTATTCTCGAAATGTCCTTATCTCAAAACGTCCTTTTCCTTTTTCATAATGTCCTCAAATAAGCGAAATTATACTTTGTATTTGAAGTTACAATCTAATTTTTTTACGGTTTCTAACTGATGGTTCTCTTGCAATATCTTTATTAGGATGTTTATAACGTAGTACTGAATCGCTTATTTTGAAAAAGGACATTTCGTGAAAAGGACATTTTGAGAATAGGACATTTCGAGAAAAGGACATTTTGAGAAAAGGAAGGGCATTATTTTTTCAAGTATCACACTCAACGAATTTTCAGCTTGAATATGAGTTGTTTGGACATATACCTACTGTAAGTAGTTATTCTAGTATTTATTGATAAAAATTATAAAACTAGTTTATATGGATTTTATCGCGGTTTAATTTTTATTTTAGTCCCGACGTTTCGAAAATAATTTTTAAATAATTAAGATATAAATGTATAATTTTAAAATGAAGGTAGGCAATGTAACAACTTTTCGAGACGAACTACACCTCAGTCTCTCCTGACCACGAAGGCTTTAAACCGCGATAAAATCGGTATAAACTAGTTTTATTTCAATGTGTAATATTCGCGTAAACCTAAGCAATCACTAAAAATGTATAACGCCCAATCACTGCCCATCATTCTTATGCGTACATCTATGACGCTTCAAGCCACTACTCTGTGTAAACTGACTACTGCACAGCTCACATGTAAACGGCCTCTCTCCGGAATGTATCCGCATGTGTAACTTTAAATTACCGTTCACAGAAAACTGCTTATTACAAATATTACAATTATACGGCCTCTCATCAGAATGCACTCGCATGTGCTTTGATAAATTACCAATTTGCTTATTACATATCTTGCATGTGTAAGGCTTTATGCCAGTATGGACTCTCATATGCCGTTTGAGCTGTCCGGTCTCTCTAAAGGCCCGCTTGCAAATATCACAGCTGTACGGCCTCTCTCCAGAATGTACTCTCATGTGTATCTTTAAATAGCCGTTGTCTGAGAAGGGTTTTTTGCATATCTTACACTGGTATGGCCTTTCGCCCGTGTGTGTTCTCTGGTGGAGCTTGAAGCTGGCCATTTGGGCGAACTGACGGTCGCAGAAGTTGCATCTGTACGGCTTGATGCCAGTATGGACTCTCATATGAACTTTAAGTGTGGTGTACGCTGTGAAATCTTTTTTGCATACGTCGCATGAATATGGCCTTTCCCCTGTATGTTGCCTTTCATGTATAGCCAGATAGCTCTTGCTCGAAAATTGTTTTTGACACACATTACACGCGTGCGGTTTAATTTGATTATGTATAATGTATATGTGACGTTTTAAATGTGTTCGCTGCGGAAATCTTCGTCCGCACACGTCGCAGACATATGGCCGTTCCCCAGTATGGGTATATATATGCGATTTCAACGTTTGATTATGGCCAAAGGCCTTATTGCATATGTTGCAAGTGAACTTTTTCTCACCGGAGTGTGTTTTCAAATGTTCCTTCAGCCCTTTCTTCCTTTGAAACACTTTAGAACATATTTCACAGGAAAATTTCTGTACGAAATGTGTTGATAGGTGTTTTTTCAATAGTCTCGCTTTCTCGAAGCCTTTACTGCATATAGTGCAAGGAAAGGCGCCATTTTGGGAGTGATTTTCTTCTATATGCCGTGTAAGTTCCTTGTTATTCAAATGTAACGAGTTACAGAGGTGGCATTCATAGTTTTTTTCACCGCTGTGAATCCTCATGTGTATTTCTAATGAACCGTTGTATGAGAATTTCTTCTGGCACACATCGCATGAGTATTTTTTTATTTTTGTCTGTCTTAACGGCTTGGAATCTTCCTCTGGAATTAAAAAAAATAATATTGATATAACAAAAACAGCCTCCGTGGCGCAATTGAGTAAACGGTTTTGGAGCGAGGTCGGTAGTTCGATTCCATTATCGAGAAAATAATGTTTATTTCATTCACTACTATTTCTTTCGGGTCTGGGTTTTTTTTTAAAGCTTGAGTGACACGTGCAGGTCGCTCGCCTGATGGTAAGCGCCACGCATGTTCATAAACAGAAGCCACGTCACACAGACCTTTGAACTACAAAGCACTGTATGGCAATGGACTGCACCCGTCATCCCGAGTCATTAAATATTAAGTCTCATAATGCCCAGCATAGACGGGCTGTTTAGAAGTAAAATTGTGTCACATAACGCGGCAGTTTGACAGCTCACAATCAGGGAACGCGATAGAAGTTCTAGTTTGAGTAAGCAATATTGAGTTACGGTCTATGACCGCAACTTAGTGGTACAACTTCTATGTACCGCGCAGCTTGTCTAGTAGTATACATTAAAGTCTTTGGCTAAAATCAATGCACGCTTGCCAAGCCCTTCGGCGATACTTATAGTATTTCAACCATCTTACCATCACTAGGCTCTGGTGCTGCCCACAGATCAGCACCGGTTTCATCATCATCCCTCTGACTCATGGTTCGGAGTAAGGATAGTGGCTGGTCTTCCACATCCAGGTCTGGTTCGATATATACATCCATTGTGGGTAATTTGACATCTGTAATAAATAAAAAATAAATAAATACACGTCCAACAGTCACACACATAGTCCTGACCCCACACTAGGTGAACCTATATCGTGGGTATCAGCAACTACGAGGGACTTGCCAACCCACAACACCCAGACCCGAAACAAATACATAGTTCTCTTTTTTTTATATATATTATATTATTTAATATTGACTGCTCTATTAGCGCAATATTAGTATGTAAGGGAATATTGTCATTTTGTTTTTTTTTTGTTATAAATTATTTCATTTATTTTTTTAATGTGAGTGCGAGTGCTACGTATGTCTGGTATACTTTTGGCTATCTCTTGAAAGGGCCAATCCAGGAATTTCTATACATTACGCTCGCATAATTTCTGTAAAACAATGTCTGGACATTAAAAGAGGCCATAACCCATGAGTTTGTTTCGGCATTTCTTCTCATGGCTAGCCCTGAAATGCCCTCGTAAATGTAATATAGCTTAAAAAATGATTGACATGTTAAAGTGATATTTATGATCCAATTTACAGAATAAATGATTTGAATTTGAATTTGAATTTTGAAAATGTTTGTGAATCAGACAAACATTATGTCTAGGTGCGGGAATCGAACCCACGGCCTCACGCTTCGCAACCGGCCACTCGCCCGCTGCGCCACGGAGGCTGTCGAAATGTATGTAAAGTAATGTGAATCAATAGTTGCCTATTCTGCTTGTACACTACTTTATACGCAACGGAATAATAAAAAACTGCCTCAGTGGCGCAGTTGTAATGCGTACGCGTTACGACTGAGGCTGACGCTGATGTCTCGGGTTCGATGCCCGGGTCGGGTAAAAGTAATTTTGGATTTTTTAAATACGTAATGCTCAATATTAGCCCGGTGTCTAAAATTGTGCCCGGTATGGCCCCTATCACATTATGGGACGGATATACGCTCGGCGAAATATGGGTGTACTGTTTACACCTCTGCATACTCCTTCGGGGATTACAGGCGTGAGTGCGTATGTATGTATAATAAAAAGCTTTTCTAACAAAAAAATCTAATGAAAAATTTTCTTTTCTGCTTGGCGTTACCCCAGCTTAGTGTCAGGGTCCAAAAATCAAACCAAAAAACAAAGCTAAAAATAAAACGGTCCGTGACGTCCCAAATCATGTCATGCATTCTTTGTTGTTATTTATCTGGTCCTCCAGATATATCTTTCATTTCTCGTCAGTTTTCTGTGAGACACTGGCACCAACCTGGGGGTCTAAAACGGCCACTTTGCGCAATTCACAATAAGATCATAATATGATTCAGTTTTGAAATGGTAAAATGGCCACATATCGTGAATTCATATTAGGAATTGCGTATGATTCATATTACGCAATTCATCCGTTTGACAGTTTTCTATGGATATTCGTAAAATGGCCCACCAAAGGAGAATTGCTTTAGTGTCAATTAGATGAATCGTTAGAAGTTACTCAAGAGCAACTTTTTACAATTCATACGGCAGATTTACCATAAAAATAAAAGTATTATGGCAGATTTAGGGCTATACGAAAACTTTTTAGAACACGCTCGTGTATTAGATAGACTTAATTATAATCGGCGAAGTGTAAATATTCGAAATATGGAGTTAGCATTCGAAATGCCGGACTCGGAGTTTGTTGGCTTGTATAGGCTAAATGAAAGTTTGTGCCGTGACCTTATTCAGGAGCTGGAGCCCTATTTACCCAACAGCCGAAGTGGAATACGTTCAGTTTGTAAGGTATGTGAAATATTTATTCATTCTTTCACACCCATGCGTCAGACATTGAAGCAAGTGAAATTACTGGGCATTATGAATTTGTGGTAGAGCCACACTGTAGACACTTTTGTCTACAGCATGAATGGGCCGGCTCGTTATCACTGTCTCACAGAATACCGGCGTAAAGTAGTAGCTTGCTGCTGCGTTTCGTACGGTGAGTGAGATATCCGGAGGCCCAAACCCGTCCTCTTCCCAATCCCTTAGTTATCCCTTTCCTTTAAGGTCGGCAACGCGCCCATGACTCTTTTGGTACTGTGGGCGTACATGGGCGGTGGAGATCACTTACCATCAGGTAAATCCACTTGTTCGTTTCCGAACTGTGCCGTAAAAAAACCTAATATTCAATGTCTCACTTTAAGACAAAATATATTTATTGCCTTTCCACAAACTCGGGAAGAATGTAACAAAATAAAATATGAGTACTTGTTACGAAAAAACAGCTCAAGCCGGGTTATGGAATGCCTAGAATATGAAAATTAATTATTAACATTTTATTTTTAGATTTTACCAGAAGTTTGGTATGCCTGGTGTATTAGGTTGTATTGATGAGACACACATCGCAATTGTCAGGCCTGCTGAATATAAAGAAAGATTTTTTAACCGGAAACGGTACCATTCTTTAAATGCTCAAATAGTAAGTACCTGGGATACCAAATGTATCCTTCACCTTTGTTACTGAATGATTTGTAAATTATAGGTACATAATGTAGTTTAGGAAGAATGGCAGCGTCGGTGGCGCAGTGCGCGAGTAGCCGGCTGTGAGAGACCACGGGTTCGATTCCCATACCAAGACAAATGTTTATGTGATCCACAAATATTTGTTTCGGGTCTGTGTGTTTTCTCCCCAGAAGGGTTGACGTCAGGCAGGCGGCCCGGTCGTAAAAACTACAAGACAAATCATTATGTAACATGTGTTAAAAAGCTTTTTGCGCCGACCTCACTGTGAGTAGGATAAGGGCAGATGGAAGGAGTTTAGGAAGAACACAATAAAATAAGTTAAAACTATTTAAATAATACTAAATATTTCATTGTTTATTAACTTTTAAAATAAAATGATGCAATTTTTTTACATTGTAATTAACAATTTATATAGCTACACTATAACTATAATATAAAAATAAACAACTATTGGAAAAAAACCATATTTAAACTGAAATTACTAGCCTTTCTCTCATTTTCCTAAATGTCTTCCTTGTAAAGCCAAAAATAGGTTGAATCGTTTAGTTGTGAAGACAACAAGACACAGTAACAAACATGCAGCCAGAATCACTTTCACATTTTTAATATTCATATGTACAATGGAAAAAAATACAATAAAATTGCTTAAATAGTTTTTGTTTTTACATATATTGAGTACTGATGCAAGTCATGGTGAAGCCAACCATGATTCCTTTGTGTGGAACCAACATCCGCTCAAGAGCCACCTTGAACAACTTCACGAGTCTGGAAATGAAACAGTCTGGTTTTTAGTTTGATATCAAAACTTTATTGTCACAATGACTTATTTCGCACAGTATTGTAAATGCAGCTAGTTTACCCGAAATGCCACTAACACAATTAATATAAATAAAATTATGTATACAATTATATTTTATAACTGGATTAAAAACATCTACTTATTATATATATTTTTTTCAGATAGTACAAAGACAACTAGAATCTGCATCCAGACAGAATAACAGTTTAGGTGCTGGAGAAGTGGCAAGAAATGTCCTTATAATAGGCTTTGGTTAGCACAACGATGATAAATACAAATACTGATACATAAGTATTTTAATAAAATCTTGCAAACTCTATATTAGTTTTATTACCTATAAATAACTAGCAGCACCTTACAGTTTCACCTGATATAATAAGCTAATATATAAATTTAAGTGGTAGATCCATGCTGTAGACAGCTGCTAGATTGTAGACAGTCTACAGATTAAATGGGCTGGCTCGAATGGATTGCTGGAGGCCCAAATTCCCTTCCCATTCCCAATCCCTTAATTATTCCTTTCCTTTAAGGTCGGCAACGTGACCATGATTTTTCTGTTATTGTGGATGTTCATGGGCTGTGGAGATCACTTACCATCAGGTGACCCACTTGGTCTTTTGCCTCCACTATTTATAAAAACAATATAACATACCAAATTTCATTCAAATCCGTTCAGCCATTAATAGAATAGGAACAAACACTCATACAATTTTATTGCATCAATGACATCACAAGTGAAGTGAAAGTGAAATGACTAAATAAATATTTACTTTTATTGAGGTCCACAACAATGATTTAAATATCTCTCAGCTACATCTGCATACCGCCCCAGATTCTGGTCAAACAAGTCTAGAATATGTGCCTTAGCAGCGTCTGCAGCAGCCTGTTTCATCTCAACTTTGGACAAAATCCTTAGAGCTTCATCGAGTGGTGCTAGAGGACAACCTGAAATCATATATATTTTTAAATCTATACTGTCATTTAGCCATATTGCAATAATTCAATAATTACATTTTAATAATAGCCATTATCCGTTGATTCAATTGAAGTGTCAGCTAATAATCCGCTAACCCATGGGGGATCAGCAAATAATAATTAATAATTACTTCAACGGTAGGCAGTGGCTTGGCTGTGCTCTGGCATTGCTGAGGTCCATGGGCGGCGGTAACCACTTACCATCATGCAATAGAAAAAAATATATAAAACATACTTACAACCAACCATTCCTTGGATGTCTTGATTGTACCCGATCCCTGGGAATTAAGTACACCAGCCACCTCCTGCCAAAGACGTGAGGACTCTCTTCGTCCCTGGGAGCTGTTATTATAACCCCAAGCCAGACTAGGGTTACACTCTAAAAAGTCTAGCAGCACATTCCATTGGGCCTCGGAGACTCGTAATGAACGCTTTTCCATTCCTACAAAATACGTGAACTTTAATTATCTGCACCACAAGAATTGTTGACTAATCAATTAGTTACCTATTGATTAGAAATGGAAATCTAAGATGAAAATGTACCACTTTTATACCTACTTTTAATTGATCCCGACGACGTCTCAATACAATATCACGAACACCAATGAATAAAACGTTCAAATGCACGTCCTCCACGACCAAAACACATTATTTTCAGTTAAAATATACCACTTAGCAAGGGACATTAAGTGTTTCCAATCCATTTGAAGGAACAACTACAAAACTCAACTTATGTAAACTCAAGACTCATTTCTTATCACACTATTCCGTTTTACGTTGATTTGGATACTTTTAAGTATTATGTTACAAGTGTTTATTTGTTTTTCAAGTGTTTTAGCAATTATTATAATTTATCGTTTTAGGTTATGTTTTTGTTGATATACAGTTCAATACAGTTTGTTGCCAGAATAAAGACCAATCGGCAAAATCAATTATGATCAACTTGCTATTTTAGCACATAAACTATAATATATTTTACAATTCTAATCTTAAAATACATGAAACATTTATAGTCAACACAATCTTGAAAAATATAGCCTTTGAACATTAAAAATAATGAAAAGAAAAACATACCGGAAAGTTACGATTTTGTTTATATCGTCTGGCAATGTTCACACATTAAATCTCCTAATCTGAATCTGATTAGGAGATGAATTGAATATGATTCACTAAATTAATTGACCATTTTACCAAAATAAACAGAATTGCCAATGATCTGCCATGAATTCATAGAATGAATTGCTTTTTAGTGAATTGCGCAAAGTGGCCGTTTTAGACCTACTGGTCGTGCCGGCCCATTCAGCAAACAAAAGTGCCTGCAGCGTGTTTTTTTTCTTTTTTTTTATGGCACAGGCCGGCAAACGAGCTAGTGGGTCACCTGACGGTAAGTGATATCCACCGCCCATGTACCAAAAGAATCATGGGTGCGTTGCTGACCTTAAAGGAAAGGGGAAATTAAGGAATTGGGAAGGAGAGGGAGTTTGGGCCTCCGGATATTCTGTGAGACATTGGTAATGACCCGGACGAGCCCATACATGGTGTAGACTAAAGTGTCTAAAGCGTGGCTCTACCACTCAATAAATCAATCTATTTAAATCAATCAATCTTATTTATCTGGGCCTCCAGATATATCTTTCATTTCACATCAGTTTTCTGTGAGACACTGGCACCAACCCAGTCGTGCCGGCCCATTAAACAGAAAAGTGTCTACAGCGTGAATCTTACCATTAAAAAGATAAACACACACCTTCATACTTATTGAAAATATCCCGTCCATTACTCTTTTGTGATTCTTCTTTTACACCTGAAAAAAGTTAATATTCATAGTAATTTCTTATGTTTACGCGAATATTACACATTGAAATAAAACTAGTTTATACGGATTTTATCGCGGTTAAATTTTATTTTAGTCCCGACGTTTCGAAAGCTTTTCAGCCTTCGCGGTCACGGGAGAGACTGAGGTGTAGGTCGTCTCCAAAAGTTAATGTTACATTAGCTACCTTCATTTTAAAATTATTCAATTATTTTTATTTAATTTCTAAATAAAGTAACTGGCGCCGCCGCCGCCGCCGCTGCCAAAAGCTTGTCACGCTATCTCCTCCGAAACCGCTGGGGGTTTGGGGTCGAGACCGATACCAATCGATGCAGAATAATGTGGGGAAGAAAGTAACATATGTCTCATATTTGTCGGACTTTAAGTTTCTTTTTTATTTTATGTTTTGTGGAAAAACATGGACAACACCCCTAGTTATATAAAAAAAAAGTTAGCTGACACTAGATCGATGTACGCAAAAAGAGCTCACGGTGTCTTGAAGTCTGGCTGTTGGTCTTTTGGGTTCCGATTTAATTAGATAAAAGAAAAAAGATGTATCATTGGACCACAACCTTCCAACCATCTATTCATCTTTCATATTTTGAAATTTGGGTGCGTTTAAATTTCAATAGTCTCACGAATCATCCTAGGTAGGAATCGGTGTACTTTGGCAAGTTAATAATAAACGCCTCACACGAGCGAATAAAAATATAAATGAGGTTGCAAAATTTTTGTTATATATTATTTGTTATACTTAATTTCATTTATGTTATAGTATATAGTTGTATTTTATCTTTTAGATATATGTAATAGTTCCGCCAGTTCGTATTTGGTATATCATGTAATGACTGTGTGTGTGATGAATAAAATAAATACATATTTTCAGATGTATGAGCTTATGAATTCATCATTTCAAGCAATATAGATAGTATGTTTCTCACCTCCAGCACATTCCAGTTCAAGTTTAACATCTTTGTCATATAGGCTGACATCTGAAACAGCAATAAAAAAAGAACTTTAAGTATTCTATTTTCAGCTAATACTGCATGTATTAGCTCAGCAGGGAGTGGTATGGACTCTCGAGACGAAAGTCGCAGGTTCGAAACCAGCCCCAAGAGCATACACCTCTGACTTTTCTTAGTTACGTGTGTATTAATTCAAATTCAAAGAAAAAACCGCATTCAAATTGGTCAATTTTTTTACTCTTACTAATATGCCACACAAACACTTACGCATACACACACACAGACAAGCAGATCAAATATAACTCGCTCCTTTTTTGTCAGGCATTAACAGGGTATATTGTAATTTTTTCAAAATATAGTTACCTTTAAAACCAGTGTACTGCTGAAATTTCTGTTCACACGCAACAACCTGCCTTTTGAACCGAGCTGCATCTATCAGTCTAGGCACACACATCCCACATATACTGTATGTGGATGGCATATCTCCAGCTGGATTTATCTAAAATGTATTTATTTTATTAATTAGACTACCTCAGTGACGCAATTGTAATGCGTACGCGTTACGATTGAGGCCAACGCTGAGGTCAACGCTACGATCCCCGGGTTGGGTAAAAATGATATTGGAGTTTGTGCCTGGTATGGCGATAGGCTCGCCCCCTATCACATCATGGGACGGAGATACGCTCGGCGAAATGTGGGTGTACTAGTTACACCTCTGCCTACTCGGGGAGTACAGGCGTGAGTGATACGCATTATTTATCATATTTATCTTCTGTGTATATATTTTAATTATTGCTTGCTTTAATGGTGAAGGAAACATCGGATAATTCTCCATAAGAATATTGAAGGTATGCGTAGTCTGCCAAACCACGTCGTCAATATTCTTCTGGTATTGCGGGCGTGACCCACTTGTTCGTTTATAAATACAAGAATGGTAATGTGTACTCACGACAATATTAAAGGTTTCTCTCAGCATTTCTGAAAACAACTCTTCTATACCGTCCAAAACATAAGGTACTCCGAGGCTCTTTAAATTGCCCTCTGTGTGACAACATCGACACAAACCAGTAGGGCTCCACACTTCCGACATGATTTCATTTAATTAATAACAAATAAATGCAAGAATTAAACTATATTTGAGAAATCCATTAGTATATTTTTATGATAAACGTTTCGAAAACAAAGTGAAAGTTACTACCACAAAAAACCGTAAGTCACTTTCTTTTCGATTGTGTTTCGCTTTTAGACCGTCTGTCTCGCTCATTTGGAATAAGTTGAAGAAGGATAGCAAACGACAAGAAAGATAAAATAAAGTCCATTCACTCGGTATTCAGCATTGTTTTGTTTTGTAGTAGTTTCTTACACACTTGACAACTGAGATATGTTTTTTTTTAATTCGTACAAAGAACAAGCTATAGTATTTCGACCATACTGCCTAACTGTGTTATGTGATTCAATGTTAGTGACGTGACTAGTATGTACCCGGCTATATAATCAATTGAAGGCGTATAATCGACTAAAAAGATTAATTAATGAATTCATTTCTTATAGTGTTTAAAATCCCACATGACAAAATTTTCCGTTATTTATTATATTTTATAATCCCTTATTAATCCCCCTCATTCGATAGAGGAGCCCAGCAGTGCGACGTATATAATACAGGGCTAGTATTATTATTCATTATCGTGTCTGTAATCACCAGCATTCGTTATCAGAATCGTATCCTTTACTAGGTGTATAGCGTGGCACTATAAAGTTCAACATGTATTTAATCTGTGAAACTAACCAATAACGTATACAGAAATCGCTACTATGCGCTCGCGCGTTCTACGAGGCTTCATAATAACGTTTTTCAATACGGAGGTGAGCCATAATACTATAATTAAAAAGCCATTTTATACAAAATATTTATTATTTTCTTGACATAAATCCGATAATTATCGCGTACGGCGAATCGCTTCTGCTATGAGGTACGTTAGCACTGGGAGCCGTTTCAGATAATTCTAAATCTGCATAGACTAATTCATTGGGACGAGCCTGGAATAAAGAGAACAATAAAAATATTGGATAAAAACATAAGCACAAACGAATGTGTACCTGAAGAGATAGGATTTCAAAGTTCTGTGTGGTGTTGTTTCTGTTTATGGGTAGGCGTAGCGCTTACCATCAAGCGAGAGACCTATTTGTTTTGTTATTCAATCCATAAAATAACATTTCAAATAATTATTTTTATGAGTGGTAGAGTCACACTGTAGACAATTTTGTCTACAATACGAATGGGCCGGCACGACCTTGTCGCTACCACTGGTCTCATAGAAACTGACTTAGAGTAGCAGCTTGCTGTTGCGTTTCGTACGGTGAGTGGGATATGCAAAAACCCAAATCCCTTCCCCTTCCCAATCCCTTAATTATCCCTTTTCTTTAAGTTCGGACACGCGCCCATGAGTGTTCAAGTATTGTGAGTGTATATGGGCGGTGAAGATAACTTACCATCAGGTGAAGCACTTGCTCGTATGGCTATATTATAAAAAAAGTATATAATGACTTACATAAAGTTCAATTTCTTGGTATAGCGGCTCATCAACTCTGGCCTTCTTTCTCTTGTATCGTAGAAACAGAAGACGAAGAAGAAGACTCGTCACGAGTGCGACACAGATGACTACTCCTACACCAATTCCTATTCTTGTTGACGAAGGTAAGCCTACAAAAGGAAAGAATCGGTTCAGTGCACTCGTACTCGCGAATCGAGTCCTCCAAATATCACCTCATGAGACATAAAGCTATTATTTCATATCGGTTTTGTTACATTTGTACCACAACAGTCGCCTGGCCCATACATGCTTCAGACGTAGGCGCTCAAAGCTAGTTGTGCCCACTTAAATAATAAGGTGACCCTGGTAAACGGGTAAACGGTCAACCCTTGAAGTGGTCAGTCTATTGATGGGTGACCGCTTAATGGTATTTCAACTGAGCGTCTCCGTGCTTCGGAGGACATGTATAGACTCGATGTCAGCTGTTATCAACGGACAGCATTCGTTAAGCCAAATCGGAGGCATTTAGGCGGCGTGAAATCTTTGACACTAGGTTGGCCTCTAACCATTCGAGATAGATAGATGCTGTAGACAAAGCTCTACAGCCCTGCTACTTACTTTATGAAATACTTACTGTCATTTGATGCTATCGGGGTGTTCAAATATTCTATTTTGTTATAAATTTTTCGTGAGAAAACTAATCTTTTCGGGGTTTTTGTAGACCATTTGGAATTAATAATTTGACAAAAGTAAATCGAACTTTTGTCTGAGGACGATAATGTTATCTGTTTAATTTCAGGACCACCTGCAAAAGAAATGTAGGTAAGTCTTTTATAGCGGGTTTACACGGTTCGATTTTAGTTTTTATTTATTTTTTATTAGCTTGATTGACGAAACGAGCAGATTGCTCGCCTGATAGTAACCGCCACGCCTGCCCATAAACAGAAGCCATACCACACAGGATTCTGAACTACAAAGCACTGCTTGGCATTGAGAAAGAAAGAGAAACTAAATAATGTCACTGGCTTCAATGTCCTTCAAACCGCAACACAACCATGTTTACACACTGCTTGGCGGCAGAAATAAACAAAGCGGTGGTACCAACCCAGACGGCCTCTCACATACCTACGCCTCTTGTAAAATTGATGGTCTGACTCGAATAAACAAAAGATGTATGTTTTTTGTTGATCAATTCAATTGGAGATTCTAATCAGACGGGTAAAACCACATGTAAATCGCATTTTATCAACTAAAATTGAACAACGTTAACTAAAGAAAAGGCAGAGGTACATTTACTCGGTTTGCTAATCTTATTTCCGTTTCATGATGGGCGAACCTATCACCAAAACAATATCCAATCCAAAGCAACTTTAATATGTTTTGTTTTTCAAACCAAGAAATACGAATTGTGTTTACCCGACCTGAAATTTGAATCCAAGATACGATGCCATTAGAATGAGGTTTCGAGTCTAAGCGTTTTGTAAGCTAGAGAATATTCGTCCCTAGTTTCTCTGGTAGAAACCACTGCTTTATCTATCTCTGCTATAGAGTAGTGGCTAACCACTGCTGCGTTCCGGCTTGTAGGACATTGGAGCCAGTGAATTTACTAGACACTAGACTTTTTTATAGCATAGGCCGGCAAACAAACAAGTGGGTTACCTGATGGTAAGTGATCTCCACCGTCCATGAACACCGTAATACCAGAAGAATCAACGACGCGTTGCCGACATTAAGGGAAAGGGGTAATAAAAGGATTGGGAAGGGGTGGAGGATTTGGGCCTGCGGATATCTCACCCTATGAAACAACAGCAAGCGTTGCTTTACGTCGGTTCTTTGTAAGACAGTGGTAATAACTCGGTCGACTCGGCTCATTCATGCTGTAGACAAAACTGTCTACAGCGTGGCTTTATCACTTGTTTGTATACTCACTCAAGACTGACTCTGATATGTTGCAAGTGTGATTGTTTTTAATGTAGTCATTAGATTGGATCTCATATCTTGAATTACTTGAAGTTTCACCTGAAACTAAATGTGGTTACGTGATTTATACATATAAAATCATTTCAACCAAAAATAAAACTTCTCAAAAACTAAATTGTAAAAAAAAATATTGAGCAGGTGGTAGATACTGTAGTTTATTAAATACTAGCTTTTGCTCACGGCTCCGCTCGCATGAACAGCCATTTCCGGGAAAAAGTAGCCTATAACCATCTCCAGAGTCCCATCCATCTCTGTACCAAATTTATCAAAATCGGTTCAGTGATATAGGCGTGAAAGCGTAACAACTAAACAAACTAACTAACTTTAGCATTTATAATATTAGTTAGGAAGTGGATAGTCACACACATAGCCCTGACCGCACAATAGGTTAACCTGTATCGTGGGTATCAGGAACTACGAGGGACTTAGGGTCCCACAACGCCCAGACTCCAAACAAATATTAATAAGTCACATAAACATTTGTCTTGGTACGGGCATCGATCGGGATCCCTCGTTTCTCGTCCTTTGCGCCACGGGGTTGGTCTTGTTTTGTCTCAAAATATATGATTGGATTTGTTACACACACACACACCCACACACACAAACACACAACGTGCTGTATAATACACCCGCCATTCTGACACTCAGTGTAGACGAAACTAATATCGGTTATTAGTAAATAAAATTAACCAAATTATTAATTTTAATCCATCATAGTTCCCACTAGTGGGTACTAATACTCGACGTATGGAGAGAAAACGAAAACCTTTATAGTTTTACAAAACTATTAAAACTTGTAATAGGCCTACTGTATTATGAAAACATAGAAAAATAGTATTTGATTCCATAAATATTAGATTGTCGATTAATGCTGAGCCCCAGAAAAACAAAAATATCGGTACATGATAAATATATGCATCTGTTATTTTATGTCTAGTATTATTTTTAAATAAGTAAATTAAGTTACAGGCGACAAGTAAGTAGTGCTTAAAACATGTTGGCAGCCAAGACTGAGCTATGGGCTCATACGATGAAGCGTATTATGATCCACTTATAGAAATATTAGTCGCCCAGCCATTAATGATATGAACCAATGAATACTTATGATAATGTACATTTACTTACTTATTATGTTTGTTGCCTTTATTATACTGCTGTTTCGAATGTTTTTTGACGCCTCCTTGTTATATATTTGGCACAACAAAATTAAAATGCAGTATTTTATTAAATACAACAAAGTATTTAATACCCTATACTTAATATAAATTCCCCGCAAAATAAATTCTCCTTTAGAATAGGGTAGTTTCCTATATTGAATTTTATACATTATTTTATAAGCAACAGAAAATGATACGCAAAAGAAACCCTTTTATTAAAACACAATCAAAATTGGTTCAGAAATGTGCCCGCAGTTATGACTTTAGATGTTGGTATGAGGAAAAGTGGGTGCGTAGTAGGGATATCTCACTATCTCACTTGCACGCGTGTACCATAATGAACATTTTACACAGTGACGGCAAAGTTTGCGTCGTCTGTCATTTGACAATTACCCCTTCTACAGGATTTGAATGGCTTCTAACTTATTTATTTTTGGTCAGATTTATAAAATTCTTTCTGCAATAGATTTTGAGTAACGTAACTTATTGATTTAAATAATAAAAAAAAACTAGTCAACTACCCTATTATGAACATTTACCGACCTGGCTGCATGATCAGTTTCAATGGAGCACTTTCGGCGAAATGTGCAGATATATTTGTAACTGCATCCAACTTCGTTACAATACAATATATTTTAGATCCAGTGTCGAAATCCTCAACTGTTATAGTATAATTAAGAATATTAGTTACATGACGTAAATATTTCGGTACTGACGGTATCGTAGTATTAACTCCATCTGTAACATAAGGTCACGCCTTTATCACTGAAGGAGTACGCAGAGTTACAACTAGCGCTGTACCCACGTATCGCCGAGCTAATTTCCATCTAATGATGTGATAGGCCAAGCCTATCACCATACAACAAGGTGGTAGGTCTGCCGTATGCGAGAGGCCGTCTGGGTTGGTATCACCGCTTTGTCTATTTTCGGCGCGCTGGTGGTTCATACGCACCACACACGACCCACGCCGCGTTATATAAAAGTTATAATATAAGACTGCCTCGGTGGCGCAGTTGTAATGCGTACGCGTTACAATTGAGGCTAACTCTGAGGTCTCGGGTTCGATCCCCAGGTCGGGTAAAGTGGTATTGGGTTTTTCTATTTTCGAAATTCTCAGTATCAGCCCGGAGTCTGGAATTTGTGCCCGGTATGGCGATAGGCTCGCCCCCTATCACATCGTGGGACGGAGATACGCTCGGCGAAATGTGGGTGTACTAGTTACACCTCTGCCTACCCCTTCGGGGATTACAGGCGTGAGTGCGTATGTATGTATAATATAAGACTGCCTTGATGGCGCATTTGTAATGCGTACTTGTACGACTCAGGCTGACGTTGAGGTCTCGGGATCGATTCCCGGGTTGGGAAAAGTGATATTGGGTTTTTCTATTACGAAATACCATCATCATCAACCTGAATTCCTCCACTTCTGGACGTAAGCCTTTCCAAATTGACGCCACCCCTGTAGGTCCTCCGGCTTCCTCATCCAACCGCTTCCCACTACGTCTATTAGGTCGCCGGTCCAACGGGCTCGAGGTTGGCCAACACTGCGCTTGAATAGACGTGGTCTCCACTCTAGTACCTTTCGACCCCAACGACTATTTTTGCGGCGACAAATATGGCCAGCCCACTGCCACTTCAACTTGCTAATTCGGCAGGTCGGTTACTTAGGTCTCTGACGGATCTCCGTATTCCGGATTTTACCCGTCAGAGAGATACTAAGCATAACCCACTCCATAAATAAATATTATTAATAAATTATTTACTATCAGCCCGGAGTATGGCGATAGGCTCGCCCCGTTATCACATCGTGGGACGGAGATACGCTCGGCGAAATGTGGGTGTACTGGTTACATCTCTGCCTACCACTTCTGGGAAAACAGGTGTTAGTGCGTATGTATGTATGATATAAAGTTGCGATATTAGGTATTAAAATTACTCACGTTCCTGATGAACCAGACTATAATAGTATCCTTCTTGCTCAGTCATGTTCACATAACAGGAAAAATCTAGAGTATCATTGACGTCATATTTATAATTATCGATATAGTTTGGTTTACCGCCTGAAAATAATTAAAATAACACAATAGGCATTATAAATTATCATATGTAATAACTAGGTAATAACTAATAGGTTACCATTTGTATTAATTCTACAAACATCAAAATCCGTGGATTTATGCTGAATTCACGTATATAGGCACGTTTGAACCTAAGTAGTATTTAGCCGTAGAGATCGTGGCAGTGCGTAGAAGCGTTGTCTCTTGTATTTTCAAGATTCGGATTGAAAATCGTAATCGGTATCGTTTAGACGGCGCGATGGAATGCTTCGTTTTCGTAGTGATTGGATACCGCCCTTTTTATGATTTAGAATTAGTTTAAGGCAGTGAAAACTCGGCGGGGAGTACAAACTGCCGAGACTAAAGTCGCAGATCCAAAACCAGCCTCATGAGCATGCTCCTCTGACTTTTCTTAGTTAAAAGAAAAAAGAAAGACAATTACGTGTCTATTCATTGTTAGTTATCGCTTGCTTATCGGTGAAGGACACATCGTGAGGAAATCTGCATACCTGTGAAGTTCTCCATAAGATATTCGGAGGTATGTGAAGTCTACCAACCCGCATTAGGCCAACGTGTTGGACTTTGTAGAGGAGGCCCGTGTCCAGTAGTGGAACAGTATAATACTGATATTATATTAAAATTACATCCCTAATGATCTTATTAGGCATGTAATATAAATATATTATGATCCCTAATTACCTTTACCGCTGGGGTTAACAGCCTTGCCGTTAACATGCAATATTACACGTACAGTCGGTATTTCTGAAACAAAAAAACTCATTGGTAATTACTGGCACGACTCATCAACACACAGAGATCGCATCATGGTACTAATGGCAGCTTACTTAGGCTAAGAAACCGGAAACTCCTGGGTTCAAATCCAAAGTTAACCAACCACATTTTATATTCGAAAAATCACACACGAGTTAGCCGAAATTGGAATTTCTGTCCGATTTAGCGGTAGGCTCGCCCGTATCACATCATGGGTATGATGTATCTATGATGGGACGGAACTATGGGTGCAGCCCTAGATTCGCCTCTTTACGTTTTAAGTTTTTTATATATCCAACACTCACACACATAGTCCTGACTCCACACTAAATGTAACCTGTATTGTGGGTATCCGGAGCTACAAGAGACTTACGGTCCCACAACACCCATACCTGAAACAAATATTTGTGGATCACATAAACATTTATTTCGTGTGGGGATCAAACCCGCTGACTTTCGTTTCACACCCGGCTACTCACCTGCTGCGCCACGAGAATCACAATACTCTGGCTACCCCTTGGACGATACAGGCGTAACTATAAGTTTATGTTATATAGTGTAGAAGTATAGAAACTTATTGACACGAGATAAATGTTTATGTGATTCAGAAATATTATGTTTCAGCTCTGGGTGTTTTCTCCCCAGAGGGATTTACGGCAGACAGGTGGCCGATCGTACAAACTACAAGCCAAATCATTCTGTAACATGTGTTAAAAAGCATGTTGCGCTGACCCCACTGCAAGTGGGATAAGGGCAGGTGGAAGAAGAAGAATAAAAACATACCCGGCGACGTTGATTTACTGCTTACAACCGCACAGCAAAACATTAATATTAAAATATATTGTAGGAACATTGTATGCGTACACTGTACTTAAAAGCAGGTATAGGTATATCGACTAAATAAGCCCCTGAACGAGTTACAAACTTATGTCAACCCGCTTCGCTTGTAATTAATAGTATTTTTACATTATGCACAGGATATGCTCGATTTAATTAGTAATGTCCTCGTTTTGGTGTTAGCCAATAGTCCGCGATAATGAGCGAAGCGGGTTGATATAAGTTTGGAACTCGTTCAGGGGCTTAGCATAATAATATGCAACACACATTTTACAAGGTGGTAGGTGCCACGTAAGCAAGAGGCCGACCAGCGCCCTGCTCTTTT
Organism: Mimas tiliae; assembly: GCA_905332985.1. NCBI lineage: Eukaryota > Metazoa > Arthropoda > Insecta > Lepidoptera > Sphingidae > Mimas > Mimas tiliae. The sequence goes on along the minus strand of HG995265.1, from coordinate 6,101,522 downwards.
CGTCACCATTTGCACCATACACCACCAGATGCACTGTAATGATTTTGCTGGGTCAAGATTTTGAATTCGAATCGTTCAATTGATCACAACATACGCGTGTGCGTGACTTTTCCAAAATCTTGTATGGTATGAGTTTGAGGATTCCTTGGTGGTAACCAGTTCACGAGGTGCCCTGAAACCAGTGGTGCTGCGACTCCAATGTGAGTGAGAATGCATCCATTAGTTAACACATTGTTTTGGTCCTTCGGCAATTCAATTTCCACAACCGGTATTAAGTAGCATTTAATTTTATTCAAAGATGGTGATTAAAATCGCTAATCGCTCCGCTCAAGACTATAAATTATATTAAAAGGAAAAAGCCACTGATATTTGTTTTTTGGTCATGCTTTGTCATGTGCGCAGTGCGAGGCAATTAGTCAATTTTCCTTATAATTGTATTTTAATAATTTAAATTGAATGAGTACAATGCCGCATTAGGTACTTACATTTTTTGTAAATTATATTTTCCCGAATGGAAAAATGCTTAATTTAATTTGACATATAATGGCGAAACTTGTTTCCCGGTGCAGGATGTGGTGATCAGACGGCCTGACAACCCATTCAATACTAAATACCGTCAATAGTATTAGAAAGCAGACCCTGGTATTAAGGTAGTACTAGGCAGAATGAGTTTTTTTAAATAGCATAGACCGACAAACGAGCAAGTGACAAGTGTTGTAGAGTGGTAAAGCCACACTGTAGACACTTTTGTCTACAGTACGAATGGGCCGGCTCGTCTGGGTCGTCATCACTGTCTCAAAGAAAACCGACGTAAAGTGGCAGCTAGCTGCTGCGTGGTAATGGTAAGTGATCTCCACCACCCATGGAAGTCCACAATACCACAACAATTATGGGTGCGTTGTCGACCTTAAGGAAAAGGGATAATTAAGGGATTGGGAAAGGGAAAGGGATTTGGGCCTCCAGATATCTTACTCCCTGTCGAAACCCAGCAGCAAGCTGCTACTTTACGTTGGTTTTCTGTGAGTCAGTGGTAATGACCTGGTTGAGCTGGCCCATTCGTGCACAAACGTCTACAGCGTGGCTCTACCCACAGTGTACATTTATATATACTGAGGCTCTACTACTCAAAAATTGTTCCGCACATTACGAAATATAGTAAGAGCGGCTCAATATTTATGCATACCTAAAATTTCATGTCGCGTTACTCTGTACTATTCATATTATGACGGGCTGCGGACGTGAGAGTAAGAACGAGCGAGTGAGTTTCATCACGCCACGCCTCATTTGAAGTTGGACCTTGTACAAACTCATTTAAAAATCGTGTCCTACTCAACACTAGTACGTAGGTAGGTACTATACGTCCTTTCTGAGTTGAATGAAAGCATTATGTACTCATTTAGATATCTAATACTTAATCTGTTGATTCGACTCAGGTCGACTATCGAAGTATTCGAAGTTGAATTAGCGCCATAGTAGTATTCAGTCTAGTCAAAGTCGAGTAGGTGTCAAGTTAGTTACAAATCGTAAAGTATTCTAATGAGTCGATTAATCAACTCTGTAATAATAATCCGATAGTCGCGCATCGCTAGTTCAGAACTTGACAGTTGACTGACAGTGACATTATTGAAAATGGCGGTCTCTGAGTTTAAGCGCGCAGCTAATCGATTTTTACATTGTGTTACTTTTATATTTCTTTGAATTGACAAAATGCCGGACACGATAATAGAATGTGTCCTCACGGGAAAATTGGACGCGACATTATTGTTAAATTGGTTGAACGATGGCTCAATTGAGGTGAAAATATAACCTTAAAGTTTTGCGTTGATTTATTGTGATTTCTTTATTTTTATACCATATTTTCGACTTTTAGGACACGCCTGAGGATTGTATTTTGCATTGTTGTGACCGGAACGAGTTTGTTGCGTATTTTTTGTCATATTTACGGAATCAGACGGATAGGTAAGTCATAGAAAATAATAAACAAATAAAAATATGTTTTGATGACGTTTTTGAGTTTGACGGCAAGTGTTAACTACCGTATGTCGGTAAACTTGACCATGAAAAACCCATTAGAAACATTCAAATTATAACCGAAATACCGGCAACTAGCATTAAATATGTCCTAATGTGGTATACTAAAAATAAAACGCCGAATTGAGAAATTCCTCCTTTTTTGAAATCGGTTAATAAATCAATATAAGTATACACAATTTATTATCATAAAGTCATATCAGATGAAAAAAAGGGGATTTTCAATTAGACATAATTATTTATTAACTGACTTCAAAATAGGAGTAGGTTCTCAATTCGGCGAGATTTTTGTCGGCGAGATTTGCGATGTAGTCCCATATAAATTTGGTTAAAATCTGATGACGGAGTATGGAGTAAAAAAAAATACTCCTCAACTGATAACAGTATAGTCATCTCTATTGTGTTATTTATATTGGAATTTAAATGCCATAGCAGTACCTTTTTTTAATGTTATGAAACCTTTTATGGGTACCACTCCACCACATGGACGACTGAGGCTTTTATGTCTGACTCTCACAGACTAAAACCCAACAATATTCCTCGGGGTAAGCTTTTGTTCTCTCCCTCGGCCCCAACGGTGCCAAAAATTATAGGTAGGCAGTATAACTTTAAAGGTACTTCCAACGAAATTTGGTTTAAAAAAGACTATGTTGTATAGTTTTTGAGATATGGAATATTTTCACTTGCACTACGGAATTCTTTTTTGTGCGTGGTGCGACACACACACATAAAAATATGGTTATGTATGTTCACACAACTGCTAAACATAGATCAAAATAGATTATTATTTTACACTTAATAATTAAACCATGAGGTGAATGAAGCCAAAGAGGTATGCAAGGATCATAGCAAGTGGAAATCCATTGTCTGTGCCTACCCCTATGGGAAACAGGCGTGAGTCTATGTATGTATGTAATTAAACCATTTATTTTTTCTACACACATACATACATACAGCACAACAAAACAAGATGATAAATCATACATTTATAAAGAATAAATTTGCTATAATATATGCGGTAGAAGGGGTCCAGGGGGTCTAAAACGGCCACTTTGCGCAATTCACAATAAGATCATAATATGATTCAGTTTTGAAATGGTAAAATGGCCACATATCGTGAATTCATATTAGGAATTGCGTATGATTCATATTACGCAATTCATCCGTTTGACAGTTTTCTATGGATATTCGTAAAATGGCCCACCAAAGGAGAATTGCTTTAGTGTCAATTAGATGAATCGTTAGAAGTTACTCAAGAGCAACTTTTTACAATTCATACGGCAGATTTACCATAAAAATAAAAGTATTATGGCAGATTTAGGGCTATACGAAAACTTTTTAGAACACGCTCGTGTATTAGATAGACTTAATTATAATCGGCGAAGTGTAAATATTCGAAATATGGAGTTAGCATTCGAAATGCCGGACTCGAAGTTTGTTGGCTTGTATAGGCTAAATGAAAGTTTGTGCCGTGACCTTATTCAGGAGCTGGAGCCCTATTTACCCAACAGCCGAAGTGGAATTAGTTCAGTTTGTAAGGTATGTGAAATATTTATTCGTTCTTTCACACCCATGCGTCAGACATTGAAGTGAAATTACTGGGCATTATGAATTTGTGGTAGAGCCACACTGTAGACACTTTTGTCTACAGCATGAATGGGCCGGCTCGTCCGGGTCGTTATCACTGTCTCACAGAATACCGGCGTAAAGTAGTAGCTTGCTGCTGCGTTTCGTACGGTGAGTGAGATATCCGGAGGCCCAAACCCGTCCTCTTCCCAATCCCTTAGTTATCCCTTTCCTTTAAGGTCGGCAACGCGCCCATGACTCTTTTGGTACTGTGGGCGTACATGGGCGGTGGAGATCACTTACCATCAGGTGATCCACTTGTTCGTTTCCGAACTGTGCCGTAAAAAAACCTAACATTCAATGTCTCACTTTAAGACAAAATATATTGCCTTTCCACAAACTCGGGAAGAATGTAACAAAATAAAATATGAGTACTTGTTACGAAAAAACAGCTCAAGCCGGGTTATGGAATACCTAGAATATGAAAATTAATTATTGACATTTTATTTTTAGATTTTACCAGAAGTTTGGTATGCCTGGTGTATTAGGTTGTATTGGTGAGACACACATCGTAATTGTCAGGCCTGCTGAATATGAAGAAAGATTTTTTAACCGGATTCGGTACCATTCTTTAAATGCTCAAATAGTAAGTACCTGGGATACCAAATGTATCCTTCACCTTTGTTACTGAATGATTTGTAAATTATAGGTACATAGTGTAGTTTAGGAAGAATGGCAGCGTCGGTGGCGCAGTGCGCGAGTAGCCGGCTTCGATTCCCATACCAAGACAAATGTTGGTGTGATCCACAAATATTTGTTTCGGGTCTGTGTGTTTTCTCCCCAGAGGGGTTGACGTCAGGCAGGCGGCCCGGTCGTAAAAACTACAAGACAAATCATTCTGTAACATGTGTTTTTAGCTTTTTTAGCATTAGCTTTTTGCGCCGACCTCACTGTGATTAGGATAAGGGCAGATGAAAGGAGTTTAGGAAGAACACAATAAAATAAGTTAAAACTATCTAAATAATACTAAATATTTCATTGTTTATTAACTTTTAAAATAAAATGATGCAATTTTTTTACATTGTAATTAACAATTTATATAGCTACACTATAAGTATAATATAAAAATAAACAACTATTGGAAAAAAACCATATTTAAACTGAAATTACTAGCCTTTCTCTCATTTTCCTAAATGTCTTCCATCCTTGTAAAGCCAAAAATAGGTTCAATCGTTTAGTTGTGAAGACAACAAGACACAGTAACAAACATGCAGCCAGAATCACTTTCACATTTTTAATATTCATATGTACAATGGAAAAAAATACAATAAAATTGCTTAAATAGTTTTTGTTTTTACATATATTGAGTACTGAAGCCAACCATGATTCCTTTGTGTGGAACCAACATCCGCTCAAGAGCCACCTTGAACAACTTCACGAGTCTGGAAATGAAACAGTCTGGTTTTTAGTTTGATATCAAAACTTTATTGTAACAATGACTTATTTCGCACATTATTGTAAATGCAGCTAGTTTACCCGAAATGCCACTAACACAATTAATACAAATAAAACTATGTATACAATTATATTTTATAACTGGATTAAAAACATCTACTTATTATATATTTTTTTCAGATCATACAAAGACAGCCAGAATCTGCATCCAGACAGAATAACAGTTTAGCTGCTGGAGAAGCGGCAAGAAATGTCCTTATAAATAGGCTTTGGTTAGCTCAACGATGATAAATACAAATACTGATACATAAGTATTTTAATAAAATCTTGCAAACTCTATATTAGTTTTATTACCTATAAATAACTAGCAGCACCTTACAGTTTCACCTGATGTAATAAGCTAATATATAAATTTAAGTGGTAGATCCATGCTGTAGACAGCTGCTAGATTGTAGACAGTCTACAGATTAAATGGGCTGGCTCGAATGGATTGCTGGAGGCCCAAATTCCCTTCCCAATCCCTTAATTATTCCTTTCCTTTAAGGTCGGCAACGTGACTATGATTTTTCTGTTATTGTGGATGTTCACGGGCTGTGGAGATCACTTACCATCAGGTGACCCACTTGGTCTTTTGCCTCTTCTATTTATAAAAACAATATAACATACCAAATTTCATACAAATCCGTTCAGCCATTAATAGAATAGGAACAAACACTCATACAATTTTATTGCATCAATGACATCACAAGTGAAGTGAAAGTGAAATGACTAAATAAATATTTACCTTTCTTGAGGTCCACAACAATGATTTAAATATCTCTCAGCTACATCTGCAAGCCGCCCCAGATTCTGGTCAAACAAGTCTAGAGTATGTGCCTTAGCAGCGTCTGCAGCAGCCCGTTTCATCTCAACTTTGGACAAAATCCTTAGAGCTTCATTGAGTGGTGCTAGAGGACAACCTGAAATCATATATATTTTTATCTCTATACTGTCATTTAGCCATATTGCAATAATTCAATAATAACATTTTAATAGCCATTATCAGTTGATTCAGTAACAATTGAAGTGTTAGTTAATAATCCGCTAACCCATGGGGGATCAGCAAATAATAATTAATAATTACTTCAACGGTAGGCAGTGGCTTGGCTGTGCTCTGGCATTGCTGAGGTCCATGGGCGGCGGTAACCACTTATCATCAGGTGGGCTATCTGCGCGTCTGCCTATCTATGCAATAGAAAAAAAAATATAAAACATACTTACTTACAACCAACCATTCCTTGGATGTCTTGATTGTACCCGATCCCTGGGAATTAAGTACACCAGCCACCTCCTGCCAAAGACGTGAGGACACTCTTCGTCCCTGGGAGCTGTTATTCTAACCCCAAGCCAGACTGGGGTTACACTCTAAAAAGTCTAGCAGCACATTCCATTGGGCCTCGGAGACTCGTAATGATCGCTTTTCCATTCCTACAAAATACGTGAACTTTAATTATCTACACCACAATAATTGTTGACTAATCAATTAGGTATTGATTAGAAATGGAAATCTAAGATGAAAATGTACCACTTTTATACCTACTTTTAATTGATCCCGACGACGTCTCAATACAATATCACGAACACCAATGAATAAAACGTTCAAATGCACGTCCTCCACGACCAAAAAACATTATTTTCAGTTAAAATATACCACTTAGCAAGGGACATTAAGTGTTTCCAATCCATTTGAAGGAACAACTACAAAACTCAACTTATGTAAACTCAAGAATCATTTCTTATCACACTATTCCGTTTTACGTTGATTGACGATACGTTGGAGGACTTTTAAGTATTATGTTACAAGTGTTCATTTGTTTTTCAAGTGTTTTAGCAATTATTATAATTTATCGTTTTAGGTTATGTTTTTGTTGATATACAGTTCAATACAGTTTGTTGCCAGAATAAAGACCAATCGGCAAAATCAATTATGATCAACTTGCTATTTTAGCACATAAACTATAATATATTTTACAATTCTAATCTTAAAATACATGAAACATTTATAGTCAACACAATCTTGAAAAATATAGCCTTTGAACATTAAAAATAATGAAAAGAAAAACATACCGGAAAGTTACGATTTTGTTTATATCCTCTGGCAACGTTCACACATTAAATCTCCTAATCTGAATCTGATTAGGAGATGAATTGAATATGATTCACTAAATTAATTGACCATTTTACCAAAATAAACAGAATTGCTAATGATCTGCCATGAATTCATAGAATGAATTGCTTTTTAGTGAATTGCGCAAAGTGGCCGTTTTAGACCTACAGCTCAGTGTACGCTGTTGAGACAACACTGATTTGGTGCAACTCTGCAGTGGTCCCAATTGGATTTGAAAAGAAAACACTCCTAAGGGGATTAAAGACTAAACATGCACCAATTTTGTCGATTCTGTCAATAAAAATAGTTAAATGTTAAGATCTTAACAAAAAACGGATTCAAGAAATGCTAAAATTCTAAAGCTAATTTTAAGAGTGGTAGAGCCACCCTGTAGACACTTTTTTCTAAAGTAGACAAAAGTGTCTACAGCATGTATGGGCCGGATCGTCCGTCCGTCACAGAAAACCGGCGTAAAGTAGCAGCTTGCTGGTGCATTTCGTACGGTGAGTGAGATATCCGGAGGTCCAAACCCCTCCCCTTCCCAATTCCTTCATTATCCCTTTCCTGTAGGTCGGAAACGCACCCATGATTCTTTTGGTATTGTGGGCGTACATGGGCGGTGGAGATCACTTACCATCAGGTGACCCACTTGCTCGTTTGCTGGCCTATGCCATAAAAAAACTAATCAATTTTGAGTCAGTGCTATCAATCATTGACAATTGCACTGTTATAGCACAGACTTAAAAAATGTTTACTTATTTTTTTTATATTCTAACTTATAACTAATTCAATTATTAGTTATTCTTAATTAATTACTTCTAATTCTAACGAAGACAGGTGGCAGTGTTGGTGGTAACAAACACTATACGACAATAAAAAAATGCGAAATAAATCGTCATTTTTTTTCACGTATTCTTGTTTGAACCAATAAATACAATGGCATTTTATTCTAATAATTAAAATCGTATTTATCTAACGTAGTGTAAAGTCAATAAAAAAATTAACGACGCTCGGAACCAGCTGTGCGGTATACCTACTGAGTATTGGAGCGCGGTAATGCGCGTGGGTTATTGACCCCGAGTTTGTATTAGTACGCTTTACATTCCGGGCGTACGTTTCCAAAATGGCAAGTAAACAGCTAAAGAATAGTGATTTCCGTTTATGTTAAGGTATTGTTTTATTACCGTTTCGGCTTCGACAGCGAACCTCTTATATCCGGTATGAAGTAATTTTATAAATCAGCATATTAATCTGTATGTGACTGTATTTGTATATTCAATATTTATTTAAAATACACCTATTATTGACTTAATAATATGCTATAATATTTTGGGTTACTTTTATTAAGTATATTTAGTGCCCCATTTCGGTGTAAAGGCCTCCCACAACCTCTGCCACTTCTTGCACTCTTGGAGATGTGGATAAATTATAAACATACACTTACGAGAGCCTGTGAGTTCAATCCCATACCAGAGCAAATATTATGAATGTCTTTCTAGCATTAATAAAAAATTGTTAAATTGCAGTATACTACAATCAAACAGTAACGCAATACAACTCCATCCACACAACACTCCAGAAAAGCTCCTCAGCTCACGCAGGAAGCACCGACGCTCCATCAGTGACCCCACCAGTGATGACCGCAGTAAAGACAGTCTCTCTGTCAAACCTGACCGCCACAGCAGCCACGAATCACCCAGCAAAGACCGTAAACGAGGGAGGAAGGTCAAAACTAAACTGTTCCCTGAAGACCGGAATCAATCCATCTCTTCCGATGAATCCAGGCTTAGTACCGGTGTGGATAGGTTGTTTATATCAAGCACTCCAGTGAAGAACGGATTTAAGTCTGATAATCCGTCTTTGACAAGTCCTGTAACGCCCAACAGGTCTTTTAATGATAGGTGTGACACTCCAAGATTGAGTCACAGGCACTCGCGGTCGAGTGAAAAAAGTTGTCTCGGTGACTATTTAGTCAACGTCAGGAGTACTAAAAAGAAGAAGCCGGGAAAGAATGACAGTGATTCGAAACCAGAATTGGATATCAGCAGTTCGGATATGTTTCCTGAAATAGGAGCGAAAAGAAGTTCTAAAGAGAAGCGTAGGATAAAACCGACATATGTTGATCAGAAGAGTGTGCCGTTGAATCATTCCTCAGGTTGCTTCCAACAGCCATCCGCTCTAGCTTTAGAAGATAATGCGGTGTTCAAACAGCAAAAAATCCAACCGAAAGAGTCTGCAAGTAATTTTGATACGGAACGAAATATTTTAAAACAGGAAAGACACAAATTGATGGAGAAATTTAATATACTTAACACAAGTTCAACACCAAAAACACCTTTGATGCCGCAAATACGAATAACACAAAAGGAGTTGTGTGAAAAAAGTCAGAATTACACCAAAATTGATGTTAAAAAGATTTTATTGAAGGACAAAATTGATTTAATTGTTGATATATACGATTTATTGTTTAGGAATAATCTTATATTGAGTGTGAATACTGAAATTTATTATTTGATATCATTGGTTTTGTCAAAACAGTGTGAAGAAGATTGTGTTACAGCGGAGAATAAGTTGGAAGCTAATGATTATGATTATTTACTGAAAACTATAAATAACAGCACATACTTTGCTGTTAAGTCTTTATGGAATTTACGAAGTATGCTGGAAGTTATATTGGATAAGAATTCTTTGAAAATTTTAGGTATGTACATAGAGATGGGTAGATTTTCTAGAACTATCACCTTATTGGTCTAGTTTAAGTGACAGTGCCATACTGTAGACAGTTTAATCAACAGCATGAATGGGCCGGCTCGTCCGGCTCGTTACCACTGTCTCACAGAAAACCGACGTAAAGTAGCAGTTTGCTGCTGCGTTTCGTTTGGTGAGAGATATTCGGATTCCTAAATCTCCCTCCCCTTCCCAATTCCTTAATCACCCCATTCCTTTAAGTTCGGCAACGCGCCCATGATTATTTTGGTATTGTGGGCGTACATGGGTGGTGGAGATCGCTTACCATCAGGAAACCCACTTGCTCGTTTCTGACCTATGACATAAAAATATATATACAAAATAAACTAAAACTATCGCCTCAATAGTGTAGTGACAACATGCTTGCAATGTGAATCCTGTGTGGTCTTGGGTTCGATGGGCAAGACAATCACGCGGGCGGATCTAGTATAAGATATGAAACTATGCTGTACTAATTTCAGGTGAAAACAAGAAAGTCCGCAGTTTCTACCCGGATCTAGCTAAATTCTTGCTCAATTGCTACGGACTGAGGTGCGAAGCGGAAACAAATCAAGTGAGTATTAATATTATACAATACTAGCATTTACCCGCGGCTCCGCCCGCGTGAATAGACTTTTCCGAAATAAAACATAGCCTATAACCGTCTCCAGGGTCCCATCTATCTCTATATAAAAATTCATCAAAATTGGTTCAGTGATTTAGGCGTGAAAGCGTAACAAACAAATATATATTTTTTCCATAAAAAGTATCCTATGTTACTTTTTATACCTCCAAGAATATGTGTACAAAGTTTCATGATGATCGGTTAAGTAGTTTTCGCGTGAAAGCGTAACAAACAAACTTACATTCACATTTATAATACATACGCAGTGACGCCTGTAATCCCCGAAGGGGTAGGCAGAGGTGTAACCAGTACACCCACATTTCGCCGAGCGTATCTCTGTCGCATAATGTGATAGGGGGCGAGCCTATCGCCATACCGGGCACAAATTGCAAACTCCGAGCTGATACTGAGCTTTTTCGTAATAGAAAAACCTAATATCACATTTTCCCGACCTGGGGATCGAGCCCGAGACCTCAGCGTTAGCCTCAGTCGTAACGCGTACGCATTACAACTGCGCCACCGAAGCAGTATTTTTTTTAAATATTTTTGCTTTACCTGAGAAGTTCTTCATAAGAATTTCGAAGGTATGTGAAGTCTACCAACCCGCATTAGTCCAGCGTGGTGGACTAAGCCCTGACCCCTCTCATTCAGTAGAGGAGGCCCGTGCCCAGCAGTGGGACGTGTATAATACAGGGCTAGTATTATTATTATTATTATTTATAATTGCTTATTTCCCAGGACAAGCCTCGAACCCAAGAGCCCCGCAGTTCAAATGGGGTGATATGTTTTAATTTCGAGACAGACAACGTTGAAAACTTCCCATCCATGCTCAGTTTCCAGAATTTCAAGAAGCAGAGGGACATGTTTTATGAAATTGTCAGGTACGATTCGCACTTTAACGATAACCGACAACAAAAAGAGTGGTGGTATAAGTTTGATCCTATGAAATGAAATGAAATAGTTTTATTAATCGTGTAGGCAATTAAAATAGCGCTTATGCCAAGTCAGTACAAAATAAAGAAACTTATGTATAGAAATCATATCAACTGATGTATACATAACATACATAGCATCATCGAAATACACTGGGCAACTATAAATTTTCATATATCTATCTTGAATGGTAGAGCCACGCTGTAGACACTATTGTCTACAGCATGAATGGGCCGGCTCGTCCGGGTCATTACCACTGTCTCACAGAAAACCGGCGTAAAGTAGCAGCTTGCTACTGCGTTTCGTACGGTGAGTGAGATATCCGGAGGCCCAAACCCCCTCCCCTTCCCAATCCCTTAATTATCTCTTTCCTGTAAGGTCGGCAATGCACCCATGATTATTTTGGTATTGTGGGCGCACATGGGCGGTGGAGATCCAGACATGAACTTTGGCAGTACTGGATACAATTTAAATCTGACATTTATAACGTTTTTTTATCCAGATGGTACCAAGAGGCCAGATCGTCAGGCGCTTCTCGATCGTCGTTCAGGGTTAGAGTGAAGTCTGTACTGAGCAGTGGGCCCGCTGCCACCAACCATGCACATCTAGCTGCCTTGTTCACTATGCACATGTTGGCTGAATGTCCACCCAACAACCAGGTTAGTGTGATGATAATATTGTTTTATTTATTATCCTAGATAGAAGAGCGGGCGGTTCACTTGATGGTAAGTGGTTACCGCCGCCGATGGACCTCAGCAATGCCAGAGCACAGCCAGGCCGCTGCCTACCGTTGATGGAAGACTCTTTTTAAGCCTCTCTTTTTTTATGGTAACGATGGTCCAGGTCTAACAAGGGTGCATTTCCACTGGGCTGGAGACGATCGTTGGTGTAATGTAGAGACGAACGTTTGTATAAAGTGGAGACGAGTGTTTGTGTAAAGCGGAGGTGAGCGTTGGTGTAAAGTGGAAACGAGTGTTGGTGTAATACAGAGACGAGCGTTTGTGTAAAGCGGAGGTGAGCGTTGGTGTAAAGTGGAAACGAGAAACGAGTCCACCACGCTGGACTAATGCTGGTTGGCAGACATCACATACCTTCGAAATTTTTATGAAGAACTTCTCATATATGCAGGTTTCCTCACGATGTTTCCTTCACCGTTAAAGCAAGTGATAATTAATAATTAATACACACATCACTTAGAAAAGTCCGAGGTGTATGCACTTGGGGCTGGATTTGAACCTGCGACTTTCGCCTCGACAGTCCGTACCACTCCCCGCTGAGCTATCACTGCTTTTTGTTTGTTTCATCCAGGAGTCTAAGTTGAGCAAGTTACAGCGTCGCCTGACATGTCCAGCAGCGCCTGAGTCTCACAGACTACCGTACTTCACAGATAAAGAACTGTTCTACAAGTAAGTCAATTCAGGATATAACTGACTGTTCAAAACCCAGTCACAACTTTTAATGACTGTCTCGGTGGCGCAGTTGTAATGCGTACGCGTTACGACTGAGGCTAACGCTGAGGTCTCTGCTTCGATCCTCGGGTTGGTAACAGTGATATTGGGTTTTTCTATTACGAAATGCTCAGTATCAGCCCGGAGTCTGTAGTTTGTGCCCGGTATGGCGATAGGCTCGCCCCCTATCGCATAAGGGACGGAGATACGCTCGGCGAAATGTGAGTGTACTGGTTGCACCTCTGCTTGCCCCTTGGGTGATTACAGGCGTGAGTGTGTATATAAATATTTGAAATGAAACTGTAATAAAACTTAGCATTTAACACAAATTATCTACAATACACGCATGTATTTTTTTACCATTTTAATCATCGAAATAATATCACTAGAACGATAACTCTCATATGAATCTGCCAAAAAATACGGTTCCACTTACACATGCAAAGGTAATCACACGTAACACTCATACACGCAACAAACATTAATGAACGTTCAAAATCAACTTTATTTCATAAAAGTTAATGTCTAAATATTAAATTTCTAAATCGAGATACAACATTCTTCATCGGCCCAAAAAAAATAGACGTATCAAGTGTCAACTTATGAGATTATTATGCACAGAACTTTTGATAGCCCCGCCCCCTTGGACAGAGTTTTGGTGAGGTATTTTTTTTGACATTTTATTTCGATGATTTAAATTGTTTATAGCATATAGTTAAAATAATAATTGAAATCTTTTTTTAAATAGAGTATTGTAACGCTATTGTAAATCAGCTGACGCTCGGGGTTAACGGCCTTCAGCCATGCGCGAACAGTGCGTGCGAGTGCTCGTAAAAATAATAGTCATATTTATTTCGCGTTTTTTTTAGAGGTATCGTGCCCGTAATCACCGGGACTACCACCACTTATAGTTTTTGGAAGCGGAATATTATATTTTTCAGAGATTTCATAGTAAACGCTGAGAGCGAGACGTTCAGAGTACATTTGCGTGACGCTCTGTCATCTGACCTCGTGGCGCTGGACTCTGCGCATGTCACTGTCGAGGATCGAGGGAGTTGTGAGTATAATTATTTTATTTTATTTTTACATTATAAAGATCTACAGCTAAATTACAACGTAAATAACAGAGGTAGTACAAAAGATTAAGCCATTTATAGATCTCCACGACTATTTGATTGAATAAGAAGCATCACACGTAAACAAACGTAGGAAATTATCAGTAAAAAATTTAGGGAATTGTAAGTTATTCACTAAGATGCTAAAAACACACAACTCAAAAAATCACAAAAATTGCAACAGTGTGGATGTCACTAGTATTAAGGAATACATCCACGACTACTCCACTTGATTTAAAACAATTAGAAAAAGTCAAGGCTTAGCTGTCTTCTAGCCGAACTGACACTCGTAAAGAATAGGTCCAGATCAAACCGCTTACTTAAACTATTAAACTTCCTGCCTGCTCGCACAATAATAATGATAAAAATAATAATAGAGCCTATCCGCATGATGGGAACCTCGTAAAACCCGAATAAGATAAAATTTCTATGTGTAAGATCTGGCATACGAGGTTACTAACATGTGGGATGTTGACTCGACAATCATTGTCCCGATAATCGTTTCCGCTCATGGGTTGATACCGAAGAGTCTCGACCAACATCTTCAGAGGCTCTCAATTGGTAGTTGGGTCAGAAGTCAGACGCAGAAGGCAGTATTATGGGACACGGCACGCATTGTGAGGAGGTTCTGGGGTCCTAACCGCCGGTGGCTTGGGTCCTAGGCCTCGCCATTGGAGGGTGATACTTTTTATATTTTTAAATGTTTTTTTATAAGTAATTTAATATTAAGAAATGTAAAAAACCTTAAATAAAGAGTATTGTACATAATAGAGCCTCGATCAACACCTCCAGAGGCTCTCAATACGGTAGTTTCCTATATTGAATTTTATACATTATTTTATAAGCAACAGAAAATTATACGCAAAAGAAACCCTTTTATAAAATCACAATCTAAATTGGTTCAGAAATGTGCCCGCAGTTATGACTTTAAATGTTGGTATGAGGAAAAGTGGGTGCGTAGTAGGGATATCTCACTGTCTCGCTTGCACGCGTGCACCATAATGAATTTTACACAGTGACGTCAAAGTTTGCGTCGTCTGTCATTTGACAATTACCCCTTCTACAGGATTTGAATGGCTTCTAATTTATTTATTTTTGGTCCGATTTATAAAATTCTTTCTGCAATAGATTTTGAGTAACGTAACTTATTAATTTAAATAATAAAAAAAATCTAGTCAACTACCCTATTATGAGCGCGTTGCCCACCTTAATGGAAAGGGGAAGATAATTAAGGGATTGGGAAGGGGAGGAGGATTTGGGCCTCCGGATATCTCAAGCTGCTACTTTACGTCGGTTTTCTGTGAGACAGTGATAACGTCCCGGACGAGCTGGCCCATACATGCTGTAGACGAAAATGTCTATGGCGCTGCTCTAGCGCGCAATAGATTATGCAATTTATTTTTATTAAATTGTGATATATTTTATCCTGTTTTTAACCGACTTCAAGGAGGTAGTTACTAACTTTATTATTTTTTTCTACAGCCAACACCGACATAACCAATGACTACGTCCATCTAACAAAGAAGCTGTCGCTCCTGTCCAAGTTCTTGGGATATTTGACGTCACTGCCGTACAGTGCAGTGGAGCTCAGTGCCAAATGCCTGCACGTGCGGGAACATGTGCCCACACATGTGGTGCCCAACGATAAAGTATTGCAAAATGATTTAGCGAAGAGAAATTATGTGAGTACTGACTTTTAAGACTCCGCTCCCGTGTATACCTTTCCCGGATAAAAAACATACTTACATACATACGCACTCACGCCTAATCCCCGAAGGAGTAGGCAGAGGTATACCTAGTTCTAACCAGTACACCTACATTTCGCCGAGTGTATCTTCGTCCAAAGATGTGATGGGGGCAAACCTATCGCCATATCGGGCACAATTCCAGACTCTAGGTTGATAGCATTTCATGATAGAAAATCCCAATACCATTTTACCCGACCCGGGGATCGAACCCGTTACCTGAGCGTTGGCCTCAATCGTAACGCGTACGCATTACAACTGAGCCACCGAGGCAGTCACCTTTTTCCTGGTTAAAATGTAGCTTATGCCCTTATCGAGGTTGTAGTCTGTCTGTGTGCTAAATTTCATCAAAATCTGTTCAGTCAAGTGTGATTAATTTACAAACTACTACATTTATGATATTAGTTGGATAATCTAAATAAAAAAAAAATTGAAATTTTATGAAACCCTCTGTGGCGTAGCGGGCGAGTAGCCGGCTGCGAAGCGAGAGGCCGTGGGTTCGATTCCCGCACCGAGACAAATGATTGTGGGATCCACAAAAAAATTATTCGGGTCTGGGTGTTGTGGGTTGGCAAGTCCCTCGTAGTTCCTGATACCCACGATACAGGTTAACCTAGTGCGGGGTCAGGACTATGTGTGTGACTGTTGGGTGTAAATCATATATTATTTTCAATATCAATCGACCCATAAAAAAGAAGATATAATAATAATACTTAACGATTCTGGACTATTCCATAATAAATATATTGTAAAATGTATAGTTGCTCAGTGTATTTTGACGATGCTATGTATGTTATGTATACATTAGTTGATATGATTTCTATACATAAGTTTGTTTATTTTGTACTGACTTGTCATAAGCGCTATTTTAATTGCGTACATGATTAATAAACTATTTCATTTCAATTGATTAACCAAATTTGATTTTTGGATTGCCTCGGTGGCGCAGTAATCATGCGTACGCGTTACGATTGAGGCCAACGCTGAGGTCTCGGGTTCGATCCCCGGGTCGGGTAAAAGTGGTATTGGGTTTTGCTATTATGAAATGTTCTGGAATTTGTGCCCGGTATGGCGATAGGCTCGCCCCCTATAACATCGTGGGACGGAAATTCGCTCGGCGAAATATAGGTGGACTGGTAATACCTCTGCCTACCCCTTCGGGGATTACAGGCGTGAGTGCGTATGTATGTATGATTAACCATTTTTTTTCCTTGCAGAGTCAACCACATCTCGATCTAAAAGGCTTGTTAAGAAAATCCCAAGAAACCGGACGTCTATCCATAACAATACCGTGGATTGTACATTACCTATCAATGTTGGACTACACGAGCCTCAGAACGAAATACTACAGAGAACTGCTCAAAATACTCTTCGATATCTACATAAACACACTAAAATTCAATGAAAATATGAAAAAGAACACCGTGGTATACTTGAAATCGGTTTTGGGATGGCTCTTCGACTTACCGCAGTTCCCTCAGGAGTTGTTCTACGAGAAGTGCGAGTGTAAAAGTGTTAACAGTGAAGTGAATATTGACGCGTGTGATGTGGTCAACGTGTCTGTCATATTCGATCTGTGTCCGTATTTGAAGGATTTGAATGTGCTATTGTCAACGTGTAGGGTCGGTCAAGTGAAAGTGTCCAGTTATCGTCACATCACTCCGGTCAGTTTGGATTTGAATCCTGAAGAAAGGATTAGAAGCAAAGAGAAGGAGTTGCAGGTGAGTTTTTTTTAGTAACTTAGATTGCATCGGTGGGCTATTAATAAATGTGCGGTGCAAATGTTGTGCTAAGGATCGATGCCTGGGTCGGGTAAATGTACTTATTTTTTATTATCTTTAAATAACGAGACGAGTAAGTCACTCGTCTGATGGTAAACTCGCATGCCCATACGCAGTAGCCACACCATTCAATACTTAGAATTGCAAACTGCATGGCTCTGATCTCATCACCAGCACTTATACACACACACTAGGTGAACCTGTATCGCGGGTATCAGCAACTACGAGGGACTTGCCAACCCACAACACCCAGACACGAAACAAATATTTATGGGTCACACAAACAATTGTCTCAATGCGGGAATCGAACCCACGGCCTCACGCTTCGGAGGTTGTCTGTTATGCTTATGTAATTTCCTTCTAGAGTCGTCTAGAAGAAGAACTACTCAAAAGCCAACCGTCCTCAACCCGCCGCGTGCTGGAACTTGTTATAGAGAGAGTAACAGCTGCAGCGGTTAAAGAATTATCCACTACAGTGCTGGTACAAGCGAGAGAGACGGCTAGAGAGCAAGCGAGACGGCTTGTAAGGGGACGGACAGGGGATGACGCAGTGAGTAGTTAATCATACTAATATTATAAATGTGAATGTAAGTTTGTTTGTTACGCTTTCACGCGAAACCGAATTAACCGATCATCATGAAACTTTGTACACATATTGTTGGAGGTATAAGAAGTAACATAGGATACTTTTTATGAAAAAAAATATCCATTTGTTTGTTTCGCTTTCACACCTAAATCACTGAACCGATTTTGATGAATTTTGATGTAGAGATAGATGGGACCCTGAAGACGGTTATAGGCTACGTTTTATTTCGGAAAAATCTATACACACGGGCGGAGTACACTCATTGCGATTGTGTTGGAATTTACATGCTATTGCTGTAACTATTACTGAAAAATGAAAAATAAAATTATGGTTCACAAAACTTAGAAACCGACTTCAAAATAAAAATACTGAAAAGTCAATAATAAAAAATTCTATCTATTCTATTCTCTTTGGAGTCGGTGCAATTTTATCTGACCGGTAGCGACACAGGCACCCAGGTACCGACTCTAATGAAAACAGAATAGATAGAGTTTGCTATTTTTGATTTTTCAGTGTTTTTATTTTGAAGTCGGTTTCTAAGTTTTGTTAACTGTTATTTTTATAGTGTAATTTTTGTATGCGAGTTATTTGATTACGTTTGAATATCGATTCTGATATCACAGTTAAAACGTCGGTACAGGGTTTTTGTAACATATTGTATATAAATTGTCCATCTGATGCTTTATCTGACAGTTAAAATTTATACCGACATTGAAAAATTTGTCATAATAGTACACTTTTAATCCCACAGGCGCTACTCCAATCCCTCCAATGTCTATACTCATCC
This sequence comes from Mimas tiliae, assembly GCA_905332985.1. Lineage (NCBI taxonomy): Eukaryota > Metazoa > Arthropoda > Insecta > Lepidoptera > Sphingidae > Mimas > Mimas tiliae. Next base: position 6,082,577 of record HG995265.1, on the reverse strand, counting down.
CACCTGTCATCGCTGCGTGGCTCGGCCGCTATCTCTGCCGCTCCGTCGCTCCGCGCCCGCGCAGGCACAGCTCTGTCCGCGTTGTTGCCGACGGCATCTCCGCCGCTACACGCGCTGGCTGTGAGAGCGGCCGCCAACAGGCTGGCTGGATGGTTGGCGGACAACTGGAACAGCACAGGTGTGTGAACATATACCAATATAACAGCATCAAGTAGTAGAGCCGCGCTGTAGACAGTTCTGTCTACAGCATGAATGAGCCGGCTCGACTGGGTTGTTTTTTATAGCATAGGCTGGCAAACGGGCAAGTGGGTCACCTGATTGTAAGTGATCTCCACCGCCCATGTAAGCCCACACTGCCAAAAGAATCATGGGTGCTTTGTCGACCTTAAAGGAAAGGGATAATTAAAGGATTGGGTAGAGGAGGGGGTTTGGGTCTCCGAATATCTCACTTACCGTACGAAACGCAGCAGCAAACTGCTACTTTACGCCGGTTTTCTGTGAAACAGTGGTAATGACCCGGACGAGCCGGCCCATACATGCTGTAGACAACGTAAAGTACCAGCTTCCTGATGAGTGAGATATCCAAAGGTCCAAACCAAGTCCTTCAATTATCACATTCCTTAAGGTTGGCAACGCGTCCATAGTTCTTCTGGAATACGGTAGTTCACTAGATTTGTTTAATTATTTAAATCAATAAGTTACGTTACTCAAAATCTAATGCAGAAAGAATTTTATAAATCGGACCAAAAATAAATAAGCTAGAAGCCAATAAAATCCTGTAGAAGGGGTAATTGTCAAATGACAGACGACGCAAACTTTGACGTCACTGTGTAAAATGTTCATTATGGTGCACGCGTGCAAGTGAGACAGTGAGATATCCCTACTACGCATCCACTTTTCCTCATACCAACATTTAAAGTCATAACTGCGGGCACATTTCTGAACCAATTTTGATTGTGATTTAATAAAAGGGTTTCTTTTGCGTATAATTTTCTGTTGCTTATAAAATAATGTATAAAATTTAATATAGGAAACTACCGTATTGCCGGCCTTATCGCTTAGGCCAATCTCTTACATGCAACTGTAATCTTAATGGGAATGTTACTTCCAGCAATCTTGTGTAAAGACATAGAGAGTGAGATGCACACATTCATAGCATTAGGCGAGCTAGCGTCGTCTCACTCGCACAAACATAGCGTGGACGTCAACGCGATGACGTCACCGGAACAACTGTTCCACGCCGTCAACGTCAGTCCCGCCGCTTGCATCATCAACCTTAAGGTATGGGTTGTTTATTTATTTAATGTATATCCACAGCACAATGTATATAACACTCATACATTACCACTACAAAGGCCAAATTCCAATACATGCGCCAATTACGGATAAACACAACATTTCAATTAAACATTGCTAGCAACACATAACAGCAACATTCAATAACCCTTTCTTGGCAGTCGGGTAAAACATATTCAAAAATATTATTTTTTTTGTTAGCCTACTTAGTGTCCCACTGCTGGGCAAAGGCCTCCCCCAACTTCTGCCACTTGTCACGGTCCTGGGCGATCTCTTGCCACTTTGGAGAAAAGTTGACAATGTCGTCTCTCCATCTCTTCCTAGGTCGCCCACGTCGTCGGTAACCATCGGTTGGTGACCAGTCTGTAATATTTTTGGCCCATCTGTCTGGATTCATTCGACATACATGGCCGGCCCAGTCCCACTTAAAATATATACTTAAAGTAAAATAAAATAAAAAGAGGTTATACCTGGTTAATTAGTATTTATTAGGTTATTTTATAAACTTTTAATGAAGCAGTCTGATTTAATATTTTTTTTAATGAAATGATACAGTTTTATTCATCATGTAGGCAATTAAAATAGCGCTTATGACAACTCAGTATAAAATTAATAAATTTATAGAAATGTATTTGTGAGTGGTAGAGCCACGCTGTAGACGTTTTGTCTACAGCATGGATGAGCCGGCTCGTCCGGGTCGTTACCACTGTCTCACAGAAAACCGGCGTAAAGTAGCAGGTTGCTGCTGCGTTTCGTACGGTGAGTGAGATATCCGGAGGCCCAAATCCCTCTCCCCTTCCCAATCCCTTTCTTTTAACGTTGGGACCGCGCCCATATTTTTTTGTATTATGGGTGTACATGAGCAATGGAGCTCACTTACCATCAGGTGACCCACTTGCTCGTTTGCCTATGCTACAAAAAGAACCCTTCGGTAATACAGGCGTCAATTTTTTTTTCATTACAGGAGCAAGTGTGCCTACTTCTAGACGGAGAAGATGTCCGAGACCTGGCGCCATTACTATCGACATGCGCTTTAAGCTGTTCCCCCAAAAATATTTTCTGTCGCGCGCCAACACTGCGAGCCATACTGCAACTCACCGTCGACTTGTGTATTGTCTATGGTCAGTAACATCTATGTATAATATATACATTATAGATATCATATATATATCTATAATGCGCAGTATCAGCCCGGAGTCTGGAATTTGTGCCCGGTATGGCGATAGGCTCGCCCCCTATCACATTATGGGACGGAGATACGCTCGGCGAAATGTGGATGTACTGATTACACCTCTGCCTACCCCTTCGGGGATTACAGGCGTGAGTGAGTGCCATACCTTATGCGTATGTATGTATGTAGTGACATCTATACAGTATGTAACAAAAACCCTGTCCGCCCTATTAGGCTCGTGAAGATAGACATATAAACTTAATAAAAATAGTTAAATTAAAATAATAATAAACAGAAGCGAGATATTATCCTTAGACAGGTAGCTTAGAAAAATGAACTTATTTAAAAAGTGTTATTTACATCTGAAAAGTGATGAACAGCAATACATTTGGTTACAATAACATGATTTGAACATAAGCCAAACACAGTTTTCACAAATAAAACAGACTGGCTCGGTGGCGCAGTTGTAATGCTTATGCGTTACGACTGAGGCTGTCACTCAGGTCTCGGGTTTGATTCCCGGGTCGGGTAAAGTGGTATTGGGTTTTTCTATCATGAAATGCTTGGTATCAACCCGGAGTCTGGATTTGTGCCTGGTATGTCGATAGGCTCGCCCCCTATCACACCATGGGACGGAGATACGCTCGGGGAAATATGGGTGTACTGGTTACACCTCTATTCTATTTTTAGATTATGGCTCCATCGATTTTCGATGATTTCGCCAATGTCAAGAATTATAATAGCAATATGTAAAAATAAAGATCAAAACGTAGACATCTTTAAAAAGATGCTCAATTGTTAGTCCGGTTACACCTCTGCCTACCCCTTCGGGGATTACACACGTACGTAAGTTGCACGTACATTAGTGCGCACGTACGTAAAACAGACTATAGTTGAAGACAGTTTAATAGTTTCAATTATGTATAGATCCGATTGTTTGCTGATCTATGCTATAAAAAACACCGAACTTATGGGTATATAATTTTTTTATCACATTAACATATCTTTTACAGTGAGCAGAAAACCAAAAGAGGTCAACGACACTTTCTTAAACAATTTACATATGGTTTGGAATATATGCTGTCCAGATAGGAAGCCGCCGACTCCACAGGTAAACTATATAAACAATACGGTAGTTTCCTATATAGAATTTTATACATTATTTTATAAGCAACAGAAAATGATACGCAAAAGAAACCCTTTTATTAAAACACAATCAAAATTGGTGCAGAAATGTGCCCGCAGTTATGACTTTAAATGTTGGTATGAGGAATAGTGGGTGCGTAGTAGAGATATCTCACTGTCTCGCTTGCACGCGTGCACCATAATTATCATTTTCTGTTGCTTATAAAATCTAATATATAAAATACTCGTGTCACAATGTTCATTCCCATACTCCTCCGAAACGGCTGGACCGATTTGTATAAAATTTTGTGTGCATATCGAGTAGGTCTGAGAATCGGCCAACATCTATTTTTCATCCCCCTAAATGTTACGGGTGGTCCACCCCTAAATTTATATTTTTATTTTTTAGACAACATTTTTAGTTTTTTTTTTATGATACAGCATTAAAAAATACATACAACCCTAAATTTTCAACCCTCTACGATCAACCCCTATTTTTTAATAGCGACATTAGTATTTTTGTCGAGCGCGTTTCTCACCGGGGGCGCCCACTAGGCTACTTTTATCCTGGAAATAGGCATTCACGCGGGCGGAGCCGCGGGCAACAGCTAGTAACGTATAAAATTCTATATAGGAAACTACCCTATTACCTTTGCATATGTTAGTAATTGGAGCCCAGTGCATAATGTAATTACTGATCACAAACATTTCATTAAGAAAGAGGTTAAAGTAGGTATAAATATTCCCGAGAATGCTTTGATTTTTTCCTGGATCCCGATGATATCAAAACGCTGGCAAAATAAGAACCCTAAACTCAACGAATCTTAATATGTGATAATTTCTCTCCCATTCTAGGAAATAACACTGCCAGAGCGTCGGGAAGATCTCTCACCGGATTTCCGGAACTTTGATGATGAAGAAAGACCTATCACACCGATAAGTGATGACGATGACAAACAAGCCAACGGTACAAAAAATGTTACAGAATCAACAAACATGGAATCGGGGAAACCAAAATTAAAAATTATCCACACAGATAACTCTGAAGTGAATGTTGTACATATGGAGCCAGGAAAAATAATTAATATAGAATCCAGTACGGTAATTATCGATAAACCAGAATCGGATACCGGGAAACTAGAATCGGATATCGGGAAACCAGAATCCGATACCGGGAAACCAGAATCAGATACAGGGAAGCCGGAAGCGGAACAAGCTAGTGAACTTTTAGAGTTTTTCGACCGTATTTTGTGTCCTAGGAACATAGTGTTGTTAAGTGTGTCTAAATGCAGTGAAGTTTGGGAGGCGATGGCCTCAGTGTTAGTTTTTTTGTTAAAAAATTACTATTTAAGTGAAGATTCGTTGACGGAGCAGTGTTTGGCTGTGTACAGACAGGATTGGCCACAGGTATGTATTTTTTTTTATTGCATTGGCCGGCGAACGAGCCAGTGGGTCACCTGATGGTAAGTGATCTCCACCGCCCATAATACCAAAAGAATCATGGGTGCGTTGCCGACCTTAAAGGAAAGGGATTGGGAAGGGGAGGGGGTTTGGGCCTCCGGATATCTCACTCACCGTACGAAACGCAGCAGCAAGCTGCTACTTGAAGCCGGTTTTCTGTGAGACAGTGGTAACAACCCGGACGACGTGCCGGCCCATACATGCTGTAGAACTACATGTAGTAGTGTCTACAGTGTGGCTCTACCACTCACTCTTACTCTGGGGTCAGGGTTATGTGTGTGACTGTTGGGTGTTATTTATTCAGTTTGACAAGCTGCTCTAATTTCAAGCATCATTCTGTCAAGGGACGGAAAGTCTCTTGACCGTCGACATTATATTTAAACTGCAGTGTACTTAACATCATGCCCAATGTAGTCACTTTACCGACCCATGGTACAAAAAAGCTTATTTTAATTTTCAGACAACCTTGGAAAATCTGTCGACGTGTATGAAGTCGGTGTCGTCACGCTGGTCTAGATCAGCGACGGGCAAGTTCACATTGTTCCTAGATTTCCTAGCGGAGTACTGCGGGGATATGGACTACGAGCCTATCGACTGAACCTGATGATGTACTGCATCCGATGATCTTGAGTATACAGTCTGTAACAAAAACCCTGTCCGCCCTTTCTAGGTCGTGAAGATAGGACATAAAGACAGCTTAATAAAAATAGTTAAATTAAAAAAGTAATAAACAGAAGCGAGATATTATCCTTATACAGGTAGCTTAGCAAAATTAACATTTTTAATAAATGTTATTGACATCTGAAAAGTGACGAACAGCTGACTGATGTGACGTATTGACATAGACGCCGCATCATGCTATCTCGCTCTGGCTCCGATACATCGCTCTCTCAGAGATAATCAATCGAAAGACCATTCACAAACAATAAAAAATAAATATGATTATTTTTATAGTGTCATTTTCGTATGCGAGTTATTTGATTACGTTTGAATATCGATTCTGATATCACAGTTAAAACGTCGGACAGGGTTTTTGTTACATATTGTATATCTACTTATCGAGTCAGTCATTTATTCGCCATAATATAAATTAGCCAATCTAGACGCCAATTTTGGTATAATATTAGAAAATAACGTCGAATTGTTGACATATAGACGTCAGGGTCCTGATGATATAAACCGAAACGAATCAACATACATGCATACGCACTCACGCCTGTAATCCCCGAAGGGATAGACAGAGTTGTAACCAGTACACCCACAATTCATCTAGCTTATTACCTTTTCATGATGTTGTAAGAGGCGAGTCTAACGCTATACCGAATAATTCCAAAAAATACAAATATTTGTGGATCATATAAATATTTGTCTTGGTGCGGGAATCGTACCCGCAGCCTACGCTTCACAGCTACTCGTCCACTGCGCCACGAAGGCTGTCAGATTATTTTAGGGTGTACTCAAAGTGGTTCCGTATAAAATATCTCAAGATCTGATGGAGTGCGAGAGAAAATGGGAAAGTCGTCAACGGACAACAGCAAACGTAATACGATTCGGGTTTAGAAGTTAGTTTTTGAAGTATGAATTATTCGTAACTTAGAAATAGATTTGAAGTCAAGGAAAAAAACACCAATATATTATCTAAAAAGTTATTGATAATATAGTGCCAATGGGTATAGATACTTCGGTTCATTTGTGCACGTTTTACTATGTGTCCAAATCCTTCCTCACTTTCCATGTCTTTAATAATCTCTTTAAAGTCGGCAACGTGTCCATGATTCTTCTAGTATTGTTATATATACATATATACGCAATCACGCCTGTAATCCCCGAAGGGATAGGCAGAGTTGTAACCAGTACACCCACAATTCATCTAGCTTATTTCCTTTTCATGATGTTGTAGGAGGCGAGTCTAACGCTATACCGAATAATTCCAAAAATAAAGGCGAAGGGGTAGGCAGAGGTGTAACCAGTACACCCACTTTTCGCCGAGCGTATCTCCGTCCCACATATGATAGGGGGCGAGGCTATCGCCATAAAAATTTAGCTACATCATCCCACTGCTGGGCAAAGGTCTCCCTCCTCTCTTTCCATATATCGTGATCCATTGCCACTACAAGCCATTGTGGCTCAAATGCGTCCAGATCATCTCGCCACCGCTTCGCCGACCATCAGGTATCCATTCGGTCACTAACTTTGCCCAGCGTTCTGGACTCATTCTGGTCACATGACCTGCCCAATTCCATTTGAGACGTGCTGTCGTTCGTCCCACATCTAGTATTGTGGACGTTAAAAATCGCTTACTTTTAGGTGACCCACCTGCTTGTTTGCCTATAGAAAAATGTGTGCGTAGCTATGTTAATATACCGGTTGTGAGGCGATCGCTTCCGAAGCCGAAACGGTCTTAAAACACTACCTTAACATAACGGGAAACAATATTCTTTTGCTGTTTACTTGCCATTTTGGAAATTTAAATCCGCAATACAACTGCGTACTAACACTTAACTCGGGGTCAATAACCCACGCGCATTAACGCATTTCAATACTCAGTAGGTATACAATGACCCCCGCGCATTACCACGCTTCTATACTCAGTAGGTATATCGAGCTGCACCGCGCTGCACAGCTGGTACCGAGCGTCAACTAGTTTTTATTATTGGCCTTACATTACGCTATGAATTCGAGATAAATATTCGGTTTTGATTATTATTTTAATGAAACATAATTTTATTTATTGGTACAAACAAGACTGCGTTTAAAAAAAAAAAGTCGACTTATTTCGCGATTTTTTAAAGTTATATCGTGTTTGTCATCACAAAGAGGCTGTCAGCTATCTGTCAGGAACGGGTGCTTAGTTTTTTCGGACACATGCGGTCTCCCAGACATAACTTGGAAAGAGTATTAATATTGAGTCAAATAGAAGGGAAGCGCCCCAGGGGAAGAGCGCCATGTAGATGGTCAGATGCCGTGAAAAGGGCTGTTGGTGGCAGTATATATCAAGCGGTCCAGACATCTTATGACCGCTTAGCTTGGAGGCACATATGTGGTCGCGATCCTCAGCACTGAGGGACTGACGAAGAAGAACATCGTGTTTGTAATGTGTTCGTTTTGGGAAGCGTTTGCCTTACAACCGGTATAGTGTGACAATACCTGTTCTATATATTGATGTCAATAGTGGCGTTGCGTTTCGTACAGTGAGTGCGATATCCGGAGGCCCAAACCCCCTCCACTTCCCAATCCCTTAATTATCCCTTTCCCTTAGCAACGAACCCATAATTATTTTGGTATTGTGGGTATACATGGGCGGTGGAGATCACTTACCATCAGGTGACCCACTTGCTCGTTTGCCGGCTTATGCTATGAAAAATTTAAAAAATAACATTTTTAACATAAACATCACCCATAACACGAATGCACGAATGAGCCGAAATATCTACAACATAAAAGGTAGCTATGATATAAATATGCACTTGTATCAAGTTGTTGTTTTTAACAATTTTTTGGTCCATAACCAGTCGTCCCGGGTGGTTTACCGGTAATTCTATGGTAGAATTATCTAAACGTCAGTATATTTTTATGGCATAATAGCTCTTATTAATAATACATTAAGTCTCAAATTTGAACGGCAGGTGGAGTATCAATAAGGTTGAATTTTGCATGTTAAATCAGTTTACCGGTAAACTGCCAGGACAGAATAGTTTTGATGTCGCTGACAACGCGAGCTGACCCACACGTCTCTAAAAGTGATCTGAATCTAAGTTTTAAGTCACTACTAAAGGTGTTCCTGATATTAGATATAGCAGTTTAAAATAGCTGTTTAAAGCACATAGCACAAACATATTGCTATTAATTTTATAGCAATATGTTTAGTATGTAAAAATTCCTGTTGGCCCTTTCTAGGTCGTGAAGATAGACATATAGACTACTTAATAAAAATAGTTGAATTCAAAAAATTATACACAGAAGCGAGATATTATCCTTACACAGATAGCTTAGAATTATTAACATATTTAAAAAATATTATTTTCTTCACTGATGAACAGCTGACTGATGTGACGTATTGACGATGACGCCGCAACTTGCTATCTCGCTCTGACTCCGAGTCATCGCTCTTGCAGAGGTAATCGATCGAAATACGGTTCACAAACAATGAAATAATTAAAGTATACAAAATAAATGTGATTATTTTTATAGTCTTATTTTCGTATGCGAGTTATTTCATTACGTTTGATTATCGATTCTGATATCACAGTTAAAACGTCGGACAGGGTTTTTGTTACATATTGTATTTACGCTTTAGTAATGTTTTTTGGTGGTTTTATTTTTGTTAACTAGGGGCTTAGCCCATGTTTTTCCACAAAACATAAAATTAAAAACAACTTAAAGCCCGACGAATATGAGACATATGTTACTTTCTTCCCCACATTATTCTGCATCGATTGGTATCGGTCTCGACCCCATACCCCCAGCGGTTTCGGAGGAGATAGCGTGACAAGCTTTTGGCAGCGGCGGCGGCGCCAGTTACTTTTTTTTAGAATAGAGAGATATAATCCCACTGCTGGGCAAAGGTCTCCCCCTCTCTTTCCAGTAATTTAATTTATCCGTCAATCTACAGCGTATGTTAGTCCTGTCAAAATAAGATTAAGTCATTTTAGTTTGTAATCACCAATTAGTAAACTAATGTTTGTTCGGTACAACAGAATTGAGACTAAAATTTATAACACCATAATAATTATACCTAGTTATTTGAAAAACTAAATTTCAATAAGTCGCCTATCTAGATTTGAATAGTACTACGATTTAAATTACGCGCACCGGCAATGTTCGTTTTTACTAAGTACGAATATGCAATGAATGTCCGACCATCCGAACCTGGTCAGCCACTCAAGAGAGTTACTTAATCTAATGATGCAACAATTGACCATATTAGATCGTAGCGGTAGCTTTTGGTAGCGGCGGCGGCAGTTACTTTTTTTAGAATAGAGAGATATGATTTAACGGATATTTATGCCATGTCAGGAAAAAGGCTGGTCCCCGTCCATGGCTCGGCTCGCGCGATCACGCGTCGTTTAACTGAATCATCGACTAACAGGTCCAAATTATCTATATTGTAAGTCTAAACAAACATAAATACTGGCAATATTAAAATGTGATTATGCCGTTTGCAATTGTTTGTATTGAAATTTGCTGAATGTAGTAAAAAGTTTGATGTTAAAATAATAAACGGTTAGAAATCCAGCTGGAGGTTTATAATAATGTCTCGTAGAATTTGGATTGATTAACTAACGTCTTACTGCAGCGCAAAAACGTCAATTAACTGTAATTGTCATTTAGGCCCGTATTATAGAACACCATTCAAGTGAGCTCTTTTTTATGGCATATGCCGGAAAACGAGCAAGTGGGTCACCTGATGGTAAGTGATCTCCACCGCCCATGTACGCCCACAATACCAAAAGTCATGCGTGCGTTGCAGACCTTAAAGGAAAGGCATAATTAAGGGATTGGAAAGGGGAGGGGGTTTGGGCCTCCGGATATCTCACTCACCGTACGAAACGCAGCAGCAAGTTACTACTTTACTCCGGTTTTCTGTAAGACAGTGGTAGTGACCCGGACGAACCGGCCCATACATGCTGTAGACAAAAGTGTCTTCAGAGTGGCTCTACCACTCATAAGCACTCGTGGCTCCTTGCTAAGTGTCGATTTCAGTACATGTGATTGGTCTATTTTGGCGCCAAACAAAAACGGACCAATCATGTGTACAGAAATCGACACTTAGCAAAGAGCTCATTTGAGTATTGTTCTATATTAAGGGCCTTAGACTTCGATTATTCGATTTCAACACTCAGACTCAGTTAACGCTTTATGATCCGTTACTGAGTACAGGAAATGTTTTATGCTGATTTACGGTATACAGATTTTTTATAGTACAGGAAACAATTGTTTTATGTACTCCTTTAAGTTTGAATTGAACCATCTTTCGGCTAAAGTTATTATAACAAGCAAACACTTTAATGTATACTACTAGACGGGCTGTTTGGAAGTAAAATTGCGTCACATAACGCGGGAGTTTGACAGCTCACAGACAGGGAGCGCGATAGGGGTTCTAGTTGAAAGTAAGCGAGTTGGTAATATTGAGTTACGGTCAATTGACCGCAACTTAGTGGTACAATTTTTATGTACCGCGCAGCTTGTCTAGTAGTATACATTAAAGTCTTTGATAACAAGCAATGGTTGACGATATTTTCGGATTATGACATATTGATAGTACTGAAAACAAATGATAACCTTCAAATAACGTCCACCATTGCTCGTTAAAAAACCTTTCATCGACAGATGGCGCACTCGACAATTAGCGTTAAATTTTAAAAATAATATTTATTTCCACTCATATCCCCAGAGGGGTTGTCGTCAGGCAGGCGGTTGTAAAAACTACAAGTCAAATATTTATGTAGCATGTGTTAAAGCATGTTGCGCTGATCCCACTGCGAGTGGGATAAGGGCAGGTAGAAGAAGATTTATTGCCACTTATGATATGAGTAGTTAATATAATTAACAATAGTTAGTGTCAAGTACAATGTAAATATTTATAAAATTAAACGAAATTTACAAGGAATTTTGTGTAGAAATTTCGATGCACTTAAATTACAGTGGAAATAGTTGGTACATGTGGAAAGTTTTGTTCCATAGCGATTTATGTCTTGTATATTTATTACTCTACGAATAAAAAGTAGTTACAACCTAACTTAACCATTAAACCCCCCTAAAATCAAATTACAACTTCCTCGCTAGCGCAGTTGTACTGACTAACCTATTTCAATTGTGGAACAAGTTGCCGGAGTCTTTGTTCCCCGATAAATATAGTCTGGGTGTCTTCAAGTCGCGAGTGAATCGTTTTTTACTAGGCAAGCGTGCTTCATCTTAGGCCACGTCATCGCTTACCATCAGGCGTGATAGTGGCCAAACGCGAGCCTATTACGTTTAAAAAATATATATGAGTAGCGCATAACTAAGTTCCTGCATATGTCGATGCTGTACGGGCTAGAACCCTTTGCCTTCCCAATAAAAGGGAAAATTGTGGAAAAAAATAATAAGTTCCTGCTGTAAAACTAATATGACGTCACAGCACTGTTGCGCCAATATATGAATAGAATATACGCGTCAACTCTCCGAGGACCACCTGCTTAGTTATGCACTACGTCAATAAAACAAATCTGCGTCTGAATAGATCTTCTTTAGAAATAGCTAAGAATCATATCGATTAAACCAGCTTTCAAACTTCATATTAAATCCATAAAATGTTATACATTTAGATTCCGTCAATATTCTACCGCTAGTTCGGAATGCTGTATCGTTAGAGAAGAACGAGCAAGAACCTCTAGCGTTGTTGTCAAAACTAGTTTACAATTAATAAAGCATAAAAGAGCAATATTTAAAAAAATCCCTTCAATTCGATCCATTTGTTTATGCGCTACGATGTGACAGATACACACGGACAAAAGGGTCAAACTTATATTATAACATCCCTCTTTTGTCGGGATTTTAAAATACGACATTAATTTCCAGTTTTATGCCCTTACCTTTAAACAGCAAACGATTCGTTTAGCTTATGAACAGTGTTGTTTCTACGAGGCGTAAGTTAAAACCATTCCAATGAATAACGTTCCGTAAGTTAAGTTACCGATAGCTTATTTGCTACCTACGGATGGAAGTTTTACGAATAACTTATCGTAGGACAAATTAGGACAAATGTATTAAGAAGTCCGCACGGGGTTTTTTTTCGAATGGATTTGTGCTATTGGCTTATATTGCTTTTACAGGTTTACCTAACAATAAAGCCGGCGCTTATGGCGCTCTAGCCAGAAATATGTATAATGTACTTAGTAGCGATTAAGCGCAGAGGCGCCTTTCAGAAGGCTCAGACCTCAGCTTGAGCAATCGCTGGGGAGTATAGTTTAAGGCCGCCTCTGCACATCATCGTGCCGAGGGTCAGTTGTGGGAGTTCTTCGGACTCGCAGGCGTGTCCTATGTCAGGGTAGCGTATTATTATTGCGATTCGGATTGGGCAGGGAAAGTGCTGCTTCGATAGCGACTGTGATGGAGTCGTTGGGATCTCAAAGCGCATTTTGTAACAGAGATGACGTTCGGTAACGCTCAACCAGTTAGTATAGATATAATAATAGTAAATACACCCCACAGTCACAAATATAGTCTTGACTCCACACTAGGTTAACCTGTGTCGTATCAGGAACTACGAGGGACTTACGGTCCCACAACACGCAAAACCGAAACCGATATTTGTGGATTACACAAACAATTGTCTCGGTGCGGGAATCGAACACGTGGCTTCTCGTTTCACAGCCGGCTACTCGCCCGTTGCGCCTCGGAGGCTGTCAGATGTACCAAGTTAACTGAAATAGCAGAAAATGAAACTAGAGTTAGTGCTCTGAACTTGGTGAAATTATCACTACATTTGGCGGGTTAGATGGTTTGGAAATGACGATGCTGACGTTGAAGGTATATTTTATTTGGTACATGTGGTAGTCATATTTATAATTTCTGAAATTTGGCTGAAAATAAACTAATTACCTAATGGGAAATATGTGTGTCATAACGTTGGATACGACCATCGAAATAAGAAGACAAGAAACGTAACTCAAGTAGAAAAATGCCCCACCAAAACTTGTGCAAATCTTTAGTTGACACTTTGTACCTACATCTAATTTGTTGCGGGGTACAGAACGTCGTATTTCGATCTAGGAATGTAATATTTAGACATAAACTTTTATGAAATAAAGTTGATTCTGAACGTTCATTAACTTTTGTTGCGTGTATGGGTGTTACGTGTGATTACCTTTGCATGTGTAAGTAAGTGGAACCGTATTTTTGGCAAATTCATATGAGAGTTATCGTTCTAGTCTTCTTATTTCGATGATCGTAACACCTTAGAATGATTATTCGTGACGCTTATCAATTCACAGTTAACTTTGTACATCTATAAATCGAATTTTACGTGTAGCTGTTCGTAAGTTATAGGAACCGGCATTAGTGAATATTTAAGGTTGATGCTAAAGGAATAATGGAAATATTGACCATTATTAACCGACTTCAAAAAAGGAGGAGATTCTCATTTCGCGTTTTTTTTAATGTCTGTACATCGATTTCTCCGGGAATTTTGGACTGATTTTGTAGGAAAAAAATTCACTCCATAGAGTTTAGCTGCGATGTGGTCCCATATAAATTTGGTTAAGATCTGATGACAGAGTATGTAGAAAAAAAAACTCCTCAACGGACAACAGTACACTCGTCGCGATTGTGTTATTGCATTGGAATTTACATGCTATTGTTGTACATTGAAGTCGGTTTCTAAGTTTTGTTAAACGTTATATTACCTATACTATAAAATGTGATCGAGCGAAACTGGAAGGCGAGCATGAGACTGAATAGAGAAGTGATTTGATATTTTGATAAGGCTCTTGGAACGTCTTTTTTATTGCATACGCTGGCAAATGAGCAAGTGGATCAACTGATGGTAAATCATCACCATACATGAACATCCACAATACAAGCAGATTCATGGACGTGTTACCTTAAAGGGAAAAGATAAAAGGGAGTGGGAAGGAGAGGGAGTTGGCCCTCCGAATATCCCACCGTATGCAAGCTGTTACTGCATGTCGGTTTTCTGTAAGACAGTCGTAACAACACAGTCGAGCCCGTCCATTCATGTTGAAGACAAAACTGTTAACAGCGTGGCTCTCTAGACCCTAAGTTTTTGAATACCCTTCTAGAAAATGACTATGGCTTACCGTGGTTGGAATTTTCGGAGACCCAAAAAAATCCCGTGCCTTGGAGGTCGGCAACTCATGATTCTTCGGGTATTGTTGATGTTCATGAGCGATGGAGATTACTTACTATCAGGTGACCCACTTACCTGGTCAGCGGCCACTGCTGTATAAAAATTTTATTACTTACTGACGTAGCATACTAGAGGCCCGGAGTACCTTCAGGAATTGGGCCAGGGTCCTTTATCCGCTCGCCTTTGTACCCCCATTCTATTTCACGATGACATGAAAATTCAAAATATATTGAAGATTTCAATACTCAGCTATTACATGTGTACTGCAGCTTTCTATATTTATAAACTTAAAAAAGGAGGTTCTATGTTTTCTGTTTAATAGTAAAAATATTTGTACATGGAACTTGAGCCATTTTTTTTAATATTACCAAACACCTGTATCGATAATTTGTGACTAGTCTGGAACTAAAGTGGCCTATGTAACATTATGTTAACCGACAAAAACGAGAAATTCATTTCAAAGCGTAATTGTATGAAAAACAAGAACGATGAAACATGAATGCGGTCGATTTTAAAGTCTTGCCGGAGTGTTGGTGTTAATTCCTTACAGTACGATGCTGCTTAAAAAAAATTCTAAGTGGATCGAAAGAACTAGATTGATCAACACGTTCCGAAGAATATATTATATTACATATACATATATTCACTCATTTCAACGTTTCCATATTTTGTTTATAGTAGTTTGTTTATTGCACGAACTCGCACGTCTATAAAACAACAAACAAACTTTAAACTAAATAGATATTTAACTAAAAAGTGGCCGACCGCACTGTCCGAATTCCCACCAAAACTATCAATTTTATTAATGTACCATAGATGACTTTAGTTCCATGCTAAACAGCTAAGGTTTTTATGAAATCAAAACCATACCAAATGTCTATGGTATATCGTATTTTTCCCTCCGATTTCACCAAACTTTGCCTATTTTTAAAGAGGCTTAATTGCTATACAATGCAATGCTATGTCGCATTTTCTGTTGTGGAATGATCCGTTTTAATATGTGCTGGACATTAGGGGTATCTCGTAAGTTAATCAAAGGTTGGTGAAAACGGCGCGTTCCCCTAAACTAAGATTCATGTTATGGCATAATAAGTTGTAAGTAAGGCGATATGATATATTATACGCTTTTGCGTTAATAAAATATGTTAAATGTCTAAAGAAATATATTAAACATTTTTAAAATCTAATAATTGTTTTTTTTATTTCAGACCTGTTAAATTACGTCGCACTGTTAGGCACAGGCTTACTCTACTAATGAGGGGGGTTAAGCCTTAACCCACCACACTAGCTTTAGGCGGCTTGATACCAAAGACTAATGTATACTACTAGACGGGCTGTTAGGAAGTAAAATTGCGTCACATAACGCGGGAGTTTGACAGCTGACAGACAAGGAGCGCGGTTGGGGTTCTAGTATAGAGTAAGCTAGATGGTAATATTAGAGTTACGTTCAATTGACCACAACTTGTGGTACAATTTCTATGTAGCCTAGTCTAGCAATGCAGCTCGCGAAGATTTGCAAATGGTAGAAAACGGTTGCTATTCTGTTGTCACTAGACTAAACTAAAACCATGTTAAGACTGTTTTTTGTCAATAAAAGTAGTGTTTTATTACACTTTTTTCGGAAGTGTTCCCCTTACACTCAGTAGGTCTATATATTTTGATTTTTACAGTTTCAGCATTAAGGTCGAGGTGTAGTATAATTTTTGCCCATTTTAGGCGGTATGGTGATCGGTATTGCGGTAGTCTCGGTCCGAAGGTATTCGTACGGCGACCAACTCGTTTTCCGTTCCAGTATAAGCGTGGAATCCGTTGGGATTAATTTAAATGTTGTCAACTCGTCGCAGAATTTCTCCCTGTGAATTGGGTACCACACTGTGGGAGTAAATTACATTTGGATCAAATAATAATACACACACCTACATCATTATGCTTACGACTGTGTCCCCGTAGAAGTAGACAGAGGTGTAACTATACCCAGTTTTTAATTAAATTCAATAGAATTTAATAGCAGTAACAAATTCATGTGCGTATTTATTAATACCTCTTGAGTGGTAGAGCCACGCTGTAGACACTTGTCTACAGTATGTATGGGCCGGCTCGTCCGGAGGGGGTCCCCTTCCTAATCCCTTAATTATCCCTTTCCTTTAAGGTCGGCAACGCACCCATGATTCTTTTGGTATTGTGAGCGTACATCGGCGGTGGATATCACTTACCATCAGGTAACCCACTTGCTCGTTTGCCGGCCTATACTATTAAAAAAAAACCTAGTAATTAAATAATACATCGTTGATCGTGTCTCGTGTCGTCCCAGTTTTACGCCAAAATGTTGTCTCCAGCAGTGAATTATCTTTATTTATTAGGTAATGTGCCAAATTGTAGCGTAAATTAAAAAAATATTCTGTTTAGTACCAAGGTCACCCGTTATGCCCAAAATACAATGCAACAATTTTAGAGATGGTGGTGGCAAATATTGGAACTAATTGAAAATAGATAGACTGTTTGGCGCCAACGCAGTTCGCGCGACCAAACGCGCTACTCATCTCATTTTCTTATTTCTTTTGACATGTTTTACACAATTTAGTCGATTTTTCACACCCCTAAAAACAGTAATCGATTTAAATTGTTGGTGGTTTAATTTCTTTTGTAATTTTTTTACACATTTTAGTCGATTTTTCACACCCCTAAAAACAGTAATCGATTTAAATTGTTGGTGGTTTAAATTACTGTTTAAATTCTAGCCGAGGCAACTACAAACCAATTATACGAATAAAATATGTATAGTTAGAAATTTTACTTACTCGGTCCTGAAATATACGAAAAGGTCGTTAAACATAATAACAAGTTTACTAACTTACAAAAATTATAGAAATAGGAGGGAATATTATGTAAATTTTCAATAATAATAATTTTATAACCCAAAAATATTTGGGATATCTATATTCTTTACCATTCCAATCCCATTTCTTTATGGTCGGCAACATGTCCATGATACTTCCGGTATTATCGATGCTCATGGGCGGTAGAGATCACTTTCCATGACCCACTTGCTTGTTTGCATGTCTCAGATATAGAAAAAAATATCTTACACAAATACTTAATACTTAGAAATTATCACTAGGTAAGTAGAGCCACGCTGTACTCAATATTTTTTACAGCATTGGCCCGGGTCCACTGATCACAGAAAACAAACACGGTGTAGCAGCTTAGTGTTGCGTTTCGTATCGTGAGTGAATACCCTCTCCATCCCAATCCAGACCTTTCCTTTAACGTCTGCAACGCATCCATGTTTCTTCTGTTAATTGCGTGTTTATTAGCGGTGGCGATCACTTATCATAAACTGACCCACTTACTAATCTGCCGACCTCTGTTGTAAGAATATAAAACTTGACCGTATGAAAATACATTTTTCGTGTGTTCTCCAGACGTCTTACAACATTAGATGTCGCGTGCCCAAGATTTTGACCAGTGCACTTAACATAACACCTCGATAAAAAATTTGTTGTTTTCTTCTTTTGCTCACGTTTTTTCTATCACTGTCTCTATATCGAAAGTGCACATTAGAATAAAATGAGAAACCAATCTCGCGCGCGAGATGATTTGTAGGCTCATGCTAACCCGTGTGGATTTCGTAAATAAAATAACTCACTTTTCGACGGTATCTTGCAATTTTCTCGCTCCAGTTCGCACATATTGTCAAATGATTTGTATTCATACTTCCATAAAATTGTGTTGTATCGCTGGCCACAGACCGGGCCGTAGCTGTCACCAAAATATTTTAAAATAAATACGTAAATATTATGTAAGTGTAAAGAAAATATTAATAATTTGTATTTATATCTGTTAATATATATTTTGTTCCTGCGGTAGGTACCTATAGGTTCAAATGCACTGTAGTACGTGCTGCCATACAAATTGACTTTAGAAAAGCAAATTTTGGGTTATTAATTAGTTTAATTAAACGGTCTCAATTTGCCAGTATTTGCTAAATATATTACGCGTTGTGTCGGTCAAATAATGATTCTTTATTGTTCTTTTTGTATTCGATAAGGTTTCGATTCCAGTTATGAGAACGGTTTTGTAATTTTTATCTTGTATTATGAACAACTTATTACTTACAAATCTTTATAAATACTAAGACATAAAATATCGCAATCCCTGTATAGGGCCATCGGCCATTTTCTAAACTTTTTCTGCGTAACTCCGGGTATAATAGCTGTAAACACAATTTTATAAAAAATAATACATAACACGTCTGTATCCCTGAAGGGGGGTTGGCAGTGCAACGTATCTGGTATGGCGATAGGCACCCCCCCCCCCATATCACGTTAAGGAATGGAAATAAGCTCGGCAAATCATGCAATAGTTGCGCCTCTTCATAGCCCTAAGTGATAGAGCCACGCCGTAGATAGTTTTGTTTATAGCACGAATGGGCCTGCTTGACCACTATAACGACATTGTAGCGTTTCGTATGGTCACAGATATATCCGGACGCCCAAATCTCCATGCACCTTCTCTTAATCATCCCTTTCCTTTAAGGTCAGCAACATGTCCATTATTCTTCTCGTATTATGGGCGTACATAGGCGCTGTAAATCACTCACCATCAGGTGACCAACTTCCACGTTTGCCGGCCTATGCTATAAAAAAACAGCCATAGCTTATGCTATAAATAAAAAAATACAGTCACACACAAAGTTCTGACCCCACACTAGGTTAAACTATATCGTGGATATCAGGAACTACGAGGGACTTGCCAACCCACAACACCCAGACACGAAATAAATATTTGTGCGTCACACAAACATTTGCCTCGGTGCGGGAATCGAACCCACGGCCTCACGCTTCGCAGCTGGCTACTCGTCCACTGTGCCACGGAGGCTGATAATATTACTGATTGTATTAATATTAGACTACATACTGGTTGTTGAAGGGGTAGTGTCTCCTTTTTGTGTGGTTATCCTAAAAACAAATTAGTACATGTACCGGCACTAGTCTTGAGTACAAACTTCACCAGCGCAATACTTCATTTATACTTAGTGTAAAAGAAACTCTTCAAAAGCCGAAAGGGTAATAAAACACCACTTTAACATCAATGGAAAATTCATTTGCTTTTTACTTGTCGTTTTAGAAATTTGACATTTCGTAAACCCGCAATGTAAAGCGTACTAAACTCGTGGTCAATGAGCGAATACTCAGTAGGTAGTGGATACAAAGCGAGACGTTTGACCAAAAGTGTCATCTGATTTTTTATACGTTATTTAAAAAGTACGATTTTAATTATTATTTGGATAAAAGTTATTGTATTAATCGATCCAAACAAGGCTGTGCGTGAACCAATGTTGGACACGGGCCTTCCCAATGCCATTTTTCTTGAGCCCCTAGCACCCAATTTACTAAGATGACAGGTCACTCGTATGCATTAGGCCTACAAACACTTTATCTATTTCAGCTGGTAAACAGTAGTACATGGGCAATGTTATCAGCTAATGAATATATTAGGCATTATGAGACTTAACTAATGTCTTGTCTAACGAATGTAATGCAGTTTGTAATTCAAAATTCTGGGTGATGTTGCTACAGTTTATGGGTAGGCATTTTACCATCAAGCAAGCAATTAAATAAATACACCCAACAGTACCACACAATTACCCCATATTAGGTTAACCTGCTGCTTGCTCGTTTCGTCATTAACGATTACAACAAGACGATTAAAGAAGAAGAAGACGATGCAAGAAGGAGAAGACGATTAAAGAAGAAGAAGACTTTCCAGCGATCTGACCTCTGGACTAGTGGTCTCGTCATGTTCTCCCAAATTTACTTGGCGATCTACTTTACTGACCTCAGGAACACCCATTCTCCACTCTGCCAGTACGGGTCATAATAAGTTTCGACTTTGCCATGATGGGCGAACTTTCCTAGTTGTTTTTGTAGTTTGTCAAGAGGATCAAAGTCATCTCGTCGGGATTGTTTTGAACTGTAAAAAAATTTCAACGGACACTCAGATTTAGGCCCGTATTAAATAAAGAATAACACTCAAGTGAGCTATTTTTTAAGTGTCGATTTCTGTACACGTGATTGGTTCGTTTTTAATAAAAAATTGGCGCCAAAAATAGACCAATCACGTGTACTGAAATCGACACTTAGCAAAGAGCTCACTTGAGTGTTGTTCTTTAATACGAGCCGTAGTAATGTAAGCCCTGTATAAAATATACTACACTGTTGGGCACGGGCCTCTACTAATGAGAAAGTTAGGCCTTAGTTCACCACGTTGGACCCAAGCTGTTTGGTACACTTCACATCAGAAATTCTGTATGAGAATTCTCAGCTATTATTTATATATTATTATATTCAGGTTTCCTTTCTGAATCTTGGCATTGCAGGGTGAGATATTTTATCCGATAAATCATTGGTTCGATTCTCAAAACGCAAAACCCTTTATGTTCGTCTTCCAACTGCTTGTAGGGAAGTTACTCAAGTAATAAACTTACTTATTTTTACGGCCATATCTCAGTTTTATTTTACGTTTTTTGTGATGTCTTTTTCGAGTTTCATTTTCGTGTGCAATCACTTCCCCTGCAAAGCGCATGTGGTATTAAAATAATAAAAAACGGAATATTTTTCTTTTAATAATTAAAAAAATGATTTTTTGTAACTTACATAACATAATAAATAACACAATAAACCAAATTGTATTTATCTTCATAACGAATGTGCGAATACTGGACGTGTGTCGTAACTAAGTTTTGAAAGCAGTTAGGAATTACACACTTGACTTGGGAAGTTAATTATTATATACACAAAAATTTGCTATGAGAGAAAACGAATTCCGCATAGAGTTGGCTAACTACACAGATTAATTTACATAATAAATTACCAAAGTGCTTGGCTTAAACTATTTACGTCTCGTGGTGCAATTAATAAATAGTAGAATAAGATTTTTCGCCGAAATTAGGTACCTAATTCCCGTTTCATAAAGTAATTTTGTAAAACAAACAATTCAGCACTACTTATTACGTAATATTCGCACTTACTGTAAGTAGCGAATAAAAGGTTTGTATGTAGGTATATATTGATATATTTTTATGGCTCTCAAAAGCTATGCCACAGATGTGGCCGATTTCAAGTCTTTATCAGAGTTCTAGTGTAAACTCTATCCAGTAGGATGCTGCGGATTGAACTAAAAAAGTCTGATCAATCCGGTCGGACAAAAACCCCTAAATTAACTTTTTTCAATCATCATATAATTATTTGCACAAATTACACACATTATCAAACTCCACTTTCAGAATTCCCGCCACAACTCTTTTTTTGGAATTATGGTTTTACATGCATTTAGCCAATGACAAGTATTTAATATATCTTCAAGTATTCACATTAACGATGAAACACCGGTGTGGCTGATTTCAAAGTCTTGTTGGAGTTGTGGTGTCAATTCTTTGCAAAACGATGCTTCATTGTCGATTTTCTCCAAGTGGCTCGAATGACCAATGTCGAAAATCACCTAAATTCACAAATTTCAATGATTCCATACACTGTTCATCACAGTCAATATTTATTGCAGAAATCCACACCACTAAGTCGTATTCAGCAAATATGACTTTAAACTAGTTTACGAAATGAATAAAATAAGAGATCGGCTGGGCCGCACTCTCAAAATTCTCACCCTATGCATAACCGACATAAAACCACCTTTTTTTAATAAAAAGTAAAACGACATGGATAGAGTTGCACAACGTGGAATATAATCGACTATAATATTATTTATAGCGTTAATCAAACTTAGTACAACACCTTACAAAAAATAATAATCAAACATCTTTGTATCTGGCAACATCCGCAGTGAGGTGTCATCTGGTAACTGTAACGAGTAGCGGTATTTTATTTTGTGCTTAAAAAATCGTAAAATAATAATGAGATTATGCGTTTTCTGACGTAAAAATATATATAAATCCAACAAAAATGTCATCTGTATACGAACCAGAAGTTGAAATCAAGGTCGAGTCCGAAACAGAGCTGCGATTGGACTCTGAAAATGGAAACCCGAAATCCACGTCCGATGTCTTCGCTCAAAAACCCGAATTTGTTAATATCAAGATGGAAATAGATTTTGAAAACAACGTATCCAAGTAAGTGCAGTGCTAGGAATATTACTGTATCTTTACGCTATCCCTACGGTTAGTGGACGGACAGATATGTTTATAAGTGGTTCACCTCATTACCCAAATTCGGTACATTAATTTCGGTTAATATTTTTTATAGCAATTTTATGTAAAGCTACAGACAGTTTTTACCGTAATATTTACAGAACAGTACAAAAATACCTACCATTCAGTTAAACTTAATTAAATTTGTCAATTGTTTATGGTTTTACTTTCATAATTAATTTGGATTAAAAAAAAACAGTACATTACTTCCAGTTAGCCTGTAACTAGCATGATATATTTGTTTATTATTAATTTTTATATGTGCACCCATTGACAACCCAAATAAGTCCAAATCTAAGTAATGACCTGGGCAATTCATTATTTCCATCCATGCAATAAAAAAGTAAAAAAATATCTTGTTCAAATTCATGTTAATTGTGTCTACTATTAAATAAAAAAATAAAAAAAACCATTAGGAATGATAAAACAAAATCCACTTCAAATAATAATCTTTCATATTTTTAATTTCAAAGCCTTTATATACTAAAAAGAGTATTTTTTACAATTACTTTTTACCGTAACTATTTTCCACAGCAGTCCTCTTGAAAGCTTGTCCTTTTGATAGAAGGCCTCCTACAGAGTTCTTCATTTCTCCTGTCTCTTGTCATAATAGCATGGCAATAGCACTAAATGGTCGCACTGCTGGACCATTTACAAATGGAAGGTGTTAAGCGTTAGTTTACCACAGTGGATTAATTTGTGTAGGCAGAACACCCACACCATTTTGTTTTTTAATTTCTAATAATAATAATAATAATAAAAACATTTATTGCACACAACACAATATACATATGTAGTACATTAAAAATTATACTATTTGGAATACTGCTTCGGAACCGGAGGGTGACGATGGTAATCCATCATGTTCCGTCCACCACACTAACAGACGCTGCATACACCCACAGCAGTCACACTTGAGGCGCCCCGTCCTATCTCAAGTATGCGTGATTCCTCAAAATGTTTATTTCATTATTAAAACAAGCAATAATTAATTATAAATACACATAACTTAGAGGTCATTGGTGCATGCTCTTGTAGCTGGTTTTGACATAGCTATTGCTAATATTATATTTTAAGTCTAGCTTGTGCTTGCAGCTGTGCCCGCATTAATGTAATTTTCCGGAATAACAAAGTACATAAGTAGCCTAAGTTACTCCTTATTACATCAGCTATCTGCCAGTGAAAGTCCTGTCAAAATCGGTCCAGCTGTTCCAGAGATTAGCCAGAACAAACAGACAGACAGACAAAAATTTTAAAATAAAATATTTTGATATATGCATCATATATACATTCATATGCATGTAATAAAAAGTGTCTACTTCAGTTTTATTTACTAGTACAGATATTATAGTTACTTAAAACAATGTACTTTTTAAATAAATGACTATTGATGGCTATTGAATTAGTAAGTGGCTTCAATAGCTAACTGTGGAATAAGAAACTGTGTGTTTAATCCCCAAATAGAGTTTGTGTGATTCACAATTATTTTGATGTGTTCATATTTGCTTGTTTTCCTCCACTATCATTAAAAAAAAACTGTGAACTCCCCTATACCTTATTCAAACTTAAAATTAACATACATAACATACACACTCAAGCCTCTAATAGGGTAGTTTCCTATATTTAATTTTATACATTATTTTATAAGCAACATAAAATGATACGCAAAAGAAAACCTTTTATTAAAACACAATCAAAATTGGTTGAGAAATGTGCCCGTAGTTATAATTTTAAATGTTGGTATGAGGAAAAGTGGGTGCGTAGTAGGGATATCTCACTATCTCGCTTGCACACGTGTTCCATAATGAACATTTTACACAGTGACGTCAAAGTTTGCGTCGTCTGTCATTTGACAATTACCCCTTCTACAGGATTTGAATGGCTTCTAACTTATTTATTTTGGGTCCGATTTTTAAAATTCTTTCTGCAATAGATTTTAAGTAACGTAACTTATTGATTTGAATAATAAAAAAAATCTAGTCAACTACCCTATTCCTGAAGGAGTAGGCAAAGGTGTAACCAGTATACCCATATTTCGCCGAGCGTATCTCCATCCTACGATGTGATAGGGGGCGAGCCTATCGCCATACCGAGCACAAATTCCAGACTGGGCTGATATTGAGCATTTCGTAATAGAAAAACCCAATATCGCTTACAAATATATATTGAATTGATAAAATGCTATATTCATTCAAAACTCCTGTAAGGAAGGCTTATTCAGCTGAAGAAGCTAAGTATGAATGCTGTGTTCATCTACGACATTTAGCCTTGGAATTGTGACAACCTTAACATTACATTCAAATAATGTACGTTACGTTAATGGTCCTATGAAATAAATAAATAAAAGAAGAATGGGCAATAAACTCTAGTGTTGCTCTTTTTAATACATTTTAATTCATTTTAATTGAGTGCATAAAAGTCTCACAATATTTAATAACAATTTATAGTTAAATAAACCTCTTTACTATCATACGTTGTCACACACATTATTTCATTAATAAATAATGTATAGAAAATATGAAATTTTAAAATGTTACATGAAATTTTTGATCATTCCCTTTACATGAAGAATGAGAAAACCCATTTAATTGGTATCGAAATATACCCATTTGCAACATATAAAAATATGATGACCAAATGTATAAAGTTGTTTTATGCAAAGTGAAAATTGAGGGACTAAACTAAAGTGCTTAAATTTTTTTTAATAGGAATACAATAATAAAAATAGGTCAACATTTTAGACACTGCATATTATATTAGCAGAAAATTATAATATTAGTATGTAAAAAGAACTAAATTAATGAAAAGAAATGAAATGAAATAGTTTTATTAATCATGTAGGCAATTAAAATAGCGCTTATGACAAGTCAGTACAAAATAAACAAACTTATGTATAGAAATCATATCAACTAATGTATACATAACATACATAGCATCGTCAAATACACTAGGCAATTACACTAAATTGTTTATTTGTTGCCTTTTTATTTTACATTATTAAACAGTATTTGTAATATGGAAACGTCCATTATTAATTATTAAATATTTTGAGTCGGTATGGACCACTGCATTTACCGAAACGGCACGAGTTTTAAAAGTACCACCGGATCCAAAACGACCCAGCTTGAGAAGACCCGGCGAAACAAACTCAGTGGGCTTAATTTACCACTGGATTCAACGCGGCGCGACCCAAACTCTGAGAAGATCCAGCTACTTGAACTCAGGGGGCTTGTTTTAGGTCCAGATTTTCAATAATTTATATTAGGAAATACAAAGTCCTATAGTTAACTTTAGGGAGATTGAATGCGGACCATGTGTGTGATATTAAGATAATACAGTCTCTGTGGTGCATCGGCTGTTAAATGAGAGGCTGTAGATTCGATCCCTGCACATAGAGAGTCATCCACAAAATTTTTTGAGTTTGTGTGTTGTGGGACAGTAAGTTCCTCATCGTTTTTAATGGCCACGATACAGGTTAGCCTAGTGTGGGGTCAGGACTATGTGTGTGACTGTTGGAGGGATTTATTAGCATTATTGTTTTATTTCAAAGATAATCTGGGTATTTACATACATATAAAATAACAGAAATTAACTGAAAAACATTTCTTAAGCCAAGAACACAAACTAAGGTCACGAAATTTTTAGACATTTAATATACGTGACAAATATTGGGACACTTTCCCGTAAAGTATTTTTTTTATATAAATATACTTTATATCACAACAAGAACTGATTGAAAGACAGACAAAAAAACATTGTAAAATGCACAAAATAACTTGGCCGGGCTGATGGTAATCCGTCGCGGTGTCGCGGCAATTGTATTCAGAGATTAATATCTGGTTCACACGGGTCGACTTTAGCTGATCAACTGAGATTTGAATCGTCAGAACAGCCTTTCAATCGAATCGTTCAATATAAACCATGCAGTTTGTTGATTAAAGTCAGTTGATAACCTAATATCGAACCGTGTGAAATCGCTATAAAGAGCGACGGGAGGCGTAGAGAGCGTACGAAGTCACTTGGCACTTCAGCCCGGTCAATATTTTGCGTTTATCTATGGACGGTCGCTATAATTTTGGTATCGTTTAAGTACTTTAAATAACATATAAATTAATATAATTGATTAAGGTTTTTCTGTTTCTTTGATATTCTGTGCGAAAAGAAGCACGCAATAATGATGAGCGCCACCTGAAAAAAGTAAGTAATTTTTATTATTCCTTTATGAGTGGCAATCTTTGCCGCTAATTACGGTAAATCGTAGTGTTTAAGAACAACAATGGTGTAAACAAAAATTACACATTAAAACTGATTAACTGTAATCAAATAAAAAAATGAACTTCTAATACATGTTTGCATGTTGCATACAAAATTAAGATACGAGTAGCAATTTGGTCGATAATCTCAAATCTCGATGTCAGTTTCGTCCTCAATCACACCTGTATTCCTATTCATCCCATTTTGTTAGAAAACTATTAATTTTGCGGCTAGGCTGTACTACTTCAGCTATAAAAAGAGCTTTTTTTGTCCTGGCTCGGCAAAGTGACTACGTTACACCTGATGGTAAGTGTAGCGCAATCCATGAAAACTGTCTACCAACGATAGACACCGAATCCATCGCAGATCGGAAGAATTATGCCGGCCTGCTTAATTGCTTCTGCACACTGCGTTTAAAGGATCCCATGTTATAGGAAGGAGGAAACACGTGCGCCGGCAAACTATTCCACAGCTTTATGGTCCGACAGAAGTACGATTTTACGAACCTCTTGGTCCGAGCCGAGATGGAAGAGACCACGAAGCTATGGTTTCGCAAGCCAGCACGCGTGGTTCTGGCTTCCAAGGGTTAGGATGGATTAAATAAATAAATAGAATAAATTTATAGGCGTCGGGCGTTCTCTTACCTCAATCAATATTATAACAATCAGTACCGATCCGATAGCTTCGCCGATAGTTTCGAAGTAATCCGTTACTCGCATATTGCATCCGATACGCGCGTCTGGTGCGTTGCAAGTGTTGTCTATAGGATTAGCACAGCACGATGGCGGGAGAGGCACGCCGACATACGATGACGAGCCTACTGTGCCACAGCAACGGAACTGGGGGGAAAAAACACTCAAAAGTTACACAAATAGTCCTGAAGGCCAATTCTCGTAATTTTAAATGTTCAAAATATCATTCCGATCTAGTCTCAGCGTCAAGAAAGTTGAAAATGGCATTCTCCTAAACCAATAATCAACGTTAAATGTGAACATAGATTGTAATGAGATTGAATGTAGAACAAAAGTTGACTGAAGCCAAAACGGTATAATGCTACTGCTAATGCTAGGTGCATTTTGTTAAAACTTGTTTTATTTTTAAATTTTTAGTGGTAGTTACAGCAATAGCATGTACATTCCAATACAATAACACAATCGCGACGAGTGTACTGTTGCCCGTTGAGGAGTTAATTTTTTTTTCTCCGTTATCCGTCATCAGATCTTTACCATATTTATATGGGCCCACATCGCAGCTAAAATTTATCGAATGATTTTTTTTCCAACAGAATCGGTCCGCAATTGGCAGAGAAATCGAGGTACATACATAAAAAAGCAAAAAAAAACGCGCCTAATTGCGAACCTTCCCTTTTTTGAAGTCAGTTATTATTACCATGGGACTTACCAAAGATTCCAATGCATGGTACGCTTGTCTCAATCTTGTATCGTTGAATGCTACTGTCAACCAGTCAATAACGGTCTCTTCCACCGCACCCAGGAAGTTAAATATAACAACAGATAAGTAGATCTTCAAACCGGCGAGCACCATCATACACACTGAATACTAGAATATAAAATATACATACATTTTGGTGGAGCTTATTTCCCTCCCATGATGTGATAGGGGGCGAGTCTATCTACATACCGGGCACGATTCCAGACTCCAGGCTGATACTGTGCATTTCGTAATAGAAAAACTTTTACCCGACCCGGAGGTTGAACGCCCCCTTTTACTCCCTTAAAATGTAAATTTCCAAAAATCCTTACTTAGTGGGCTCCTACAATACACAAACTACTATTTGACCACATTTTATGGTCGTAGCTTAAGTAGTTTTTGAGTTATCACACTGAACTATCGCTTTTAAAAAAACTCTCACCCAAACCTTGTGCTGACAATTAATAATAATAATATTATACACGTCCCACTGCTGGGCACGGGCTTCCTTTACTGAATGAGAGGGGTCAGGCATTAGTCCACCAGCTGGACTAATGCGGGTTGGCAGATTTCACATATTCCTACGGAGAAATTTTTCAGCTATACAGATATCCTCACAATGTTTCCTTCACCGTTAAAGCAAGCGATAATAGGGTAGTTGACTAGATTTTTTTTATTATTTAAATCAATAAGTTATGTTACTCAAAATCTATTGCAGAAAGAATTTTATAAATCGGACCAAAAATAAATAAGATAGAAGCCATTCAAATCCTGTAGAAGGGGTAATTGTCAAATGACAGACGATGCAACCTTTGACGTCACTGTGTAAAATGTTCATTATAGTGCACGCGTGCAAGCGAGATAGTGAGATATCCCTACTACGCACCCACTTTTCCTCATACCAACATTTAAAATCATAACTGCGGGCACATTTCTGAACCAATTTTGATTGTGTTTTAATAAAATCGTTTCTTTTGCGTATCATTTTCTGTTGGTTATAAAATAATGTATAAAATTCAATATAGGAAACTACCCTATTAACAATGAACACACACGTAACTTAGAAAAGTCAGAGGTGTATGCTCTTGGGGCTGGTTTGGAACCGGCGACTTTTCGTTTCGACAGTCCGTACCACTCCCCGCTGAGATATCGCTGCGTATGACATATTTTTAAATTTTTAGTGGTAGTTACATAAATAGCATGTAAATTCCAATACAATAACACAATCGCGACGAGTGTACTGTTGCCCGTTGAGGAGTTTTATTTTTTTACCCCGGTCTCCGTCGTCAGACCATAACCAAATTGAAATGGGACCACACGGGAAGCGCCAGCTTTCAAATAAAAAAGAAACATCAAAATCGGTTCACCCAGTCGATAGTTCTGAGGTAACAAACATAAAAAAAATACAGTCGAATTGAGAACCTTTTTTGAAGTCGGTTAAAAAAAGAACTTACCATAATAAGCATGCATCTTGATTCCTTTAAAGCTCCGAAGCAAGCCAGGAATGCAATCATAAACACAACAATGCCTAACACTATTAGACTTATAGGAATTATGTTGATAGGTATAATCTCCTGGATATCCTGCACCTGTACTAGCACTGCGACACCTAGGCCTAACACCGTTAGACCTGCGAGCTGGAACAAATCATTCATTTATTTCTAGTGGTCATTATTAGTCGAAAAATAAACAGACTTTTATAAGGTGGTAGGTCCCTCGTATGCGAGAGGCCGGCTGGGTTGGTACCACCGCTTTATATATTTTTACCACCAAGCAACAGTGTGTGTGCTCCGGGTTGAAGGACCTTGAAGCTAGTGAAATTACTGGGCTTTATAAGACTTAATACCTTATGTCTCGGGGTGACGAGCGCAGTCCATTGTCATGCAGTGCTTTGTTATTTAAAGTTCTGTGTGGCGTTGCTTCTGTTTATGAGCAGGCGTGGAGCTTACCATCAGGCGAGCGACCTGCTCGTCTCGTCATTCAAGATAATAAAAAAATTAAAGAAAAACTTCGAAATCCAAATCGCGTTTCGTTGTTTTCTATTAAGGAGTGTCTTATTTTCGCTGTAAATAGATTTATCTACAGCATGAATAAGCTGGACAGTTCGAACCGGTTGATACCACAGTCTCACGGAAAAACGACGTGAAGAAGCAAACAAAAAAAAACTCCTCAGAGTAAAAAGGATCAATAAAAATGGGTATTTTTATAGCACAGGCCGGCGAACGATTAAATCACCAATCACCCATGTACCCACAATACCAGAAGAATCATGGGCGCGTTGGCGACCTTAAAGGAAAGGGATCATTAAGGGATCTCTAAGGTAGGGGATTTGGGCCCATGGATATCTCAATAAACACAGCAGCAAGTCGCTACATTACGTCGGTTCTCTGTGGGATAGTGGTAACAATCCGGACGAGGCGCCTCGTTCATAATAAATAATACTAGCCCTGTATTATACATGTCCCATTGCTGGGCACGGGCCTCCTCTACTGAATGAGAAGCGTTAAGCCATAGTCCACCACGCTGGCCTAATGCGGATTGGCAGACTTCACATACCTTCGAAATTCTTATGGAGAACTTCTCAGGTATGTAGGTTTCCTCACGATGTTTCCTTCACCGTTAAAGCAAGTGATAATTAACAATTAATATACACGTAACTTAGAAAAGTCAGATGTGTATGCACTTGGGGCTGGTTTCGAACCTGCGACTTTCGTCTCGACAGTCCATACACCTCCCCACTGAGCTATCACTGCTACGGCTCGTTCATGGCTGGCTCTACCTCTCAATAAATTAACAAATGTACATTTGGCGGAGATATTGTGTGACATACATAACATAAATACTAATCGAGAGAATTATTTTAGGAAGTGAAGAAAAGGGAATACGTACTGCAAACACCAAATTTGACAGGAAGAGCACATATTTCGCAATAAATTCTCCACAACACATTTTAATTGTTATTTTATGCACAAGTAACACACGCGGTGACGGTCTGTTAGTAATAAATGATATATGATAAAAAGAGTACCTAAAGATTAGATACATAAATTGAATAGATAGGAGATTTTAGGGTACGGCCAAAGATAAGTGGATATGGAAAGTGCGAGGTTTTTTTTCGAATGTATTTGTGCTGTTTGCCTATATTACTTTTACAGCTTCAAAATAAAGCCGGCGCTTATGGCGCTCTAGCCAGAAATATGTATAGTGTATTTAGTAGCGATTAAGCACAGAGGCGCCTTTTAGAAGGCTCAGACCTCAGCTTGAGCAATCGCTGGGGAGTATAGTTTAGGGCCGCCTGCACATCATTATGCCGAGAGCCAGTTGTGGGAGCTCTTTGGACTCGCAGGCGTGACCTATGTCGGGGTCGCGTATTATTAAAATTTTGAGTCGGTGTTTCTACTACATTTCAATCATAACATTAAAATGGTACCGACTCAAAATTGTTTTGTTTATTGTATATGTAAGATATCGGTTATCAGTTCATGTAATTTTTATATATAATAAATCAATTGTTTTTTTAATTGTTGATACTGATAGTGTATGAGTCATCATACATTTTTTATCTTTATTCAGAAATCTTTTTTATCGATATTGCTCTAATTAATTAATCAAATTCATAAAATATTTTATTTATTAGTAATAGACTGCCTCGGTAGCGCAGTTGTGATGCGTGCGCGTTAAGATTAAGCTAACGCTGGGGTATCGGGTTCGATCCCAAGGTCGGGTAAAGTGGTATTGGGTTTTTCTGTTACGAGATGCTCAGTATCAGCCCGGTGTCTGTAATTTTTGCCCGGTATGGCGATGGGCTCGCCCGCTATCACATCGTAGGAAGGAGATACGCTCGGCGAAATGTGGGTGTGCTGGTTACCCCTCTAGATAAGTGTGAATGGTGACTAAAATTTTAGACCCAAAGTCAACATCACCTGCACGTGATACACTGCTGATTTACGGACGAGGCGATGGAAACTTGGTTCCCGTTGAATCAGAACTTCGAATTATGAAGTACTGCATGGCAATGAACTGCGCTCGTCACCCTGACACATAAGATGTCGTAATGCTCAGTAATTTCACTGACTTCAATGTCCTTCAGACTCGGAATACAACAGTGTTTACACACTGCTGCTTGGCGGCTGGAATAGACAAAGCGGTGGTACCTAACCATACTGTCTCTCGCATACGAAGGGCCTACTACCTATGGGATGAAAGTCTCCGATATTTATGCATCGATTTCGATAATTTAACATACATACATACGCACTCACGCCTGTAATCCCCGAAGGGGTAGGCAAAGGTGTAACAAGTACACCCACATTTCGCCGAGCTTATCTCCGTCCCATGATGTGATAGAGGGCGAGCCAATCGCCATACCAAGGTGGTAGGTCCCTCGTATGCGAGAGGGCGGCTGGGTTGGTACCACCGCTTTGTCTATTTCTGCCGCCAAGCAACAGTATGGAAGCAATGTTGGGTTCCGGTTTGAAGGACATTGAAGCCAGTCTCGGGGTGAAGAGCCACAGTCCAGTGTCCTACAGTGCTTGTTTATTTAAAGTTCTGTGTGACGTTGCTTCTGTTTATGAGCAGGCGTGGCGCTTACCATCAGGCGAGCGACGTGCTCGTCTCGTCATTCAATCTAATTAAAAAAAAACCGGATACAATACAGACTCCTTGCTGAGACTGAGCATTTAGTAATAGAAAAACCCAATATCACTTTTAGCCGACTCGAGGATCGAACCGGAGACCTCAGTTTCAGCCTCAGTGGTAACGTTCGATGGTTTTGTTACAGTATAAAGGAAGAACCTGGACAACCTCCGTCGCCATACAAAAGTGACCAGGGTTTTACATTTCCTATAAAGACAGAGGCTGAAGATGGCTACGACACCGTGATACCAGATGAATATTATGCCAGTGAGGTAGGCAGACTTCGTATTATTAACCGACTTCAAAAAAAAACTAGGAGGTTCTCAATTCGGCGCGGTTATTGAAGTGAAAACTTGTTTTGGCGCACCGCACACAGATTTTTCCGTAGGTAGTAAGTTAGGCTGATCCGTCACGCTCTGAGGTGAAAGGCTCGATCGGGTGAACTCGGGACCGCCGAGTGTGCCCGAGCGAGAAAGATACAGTCAGCTGCTCTTCGCTGTTGTTTCCGTAGGTAGTAAGTTAGGCTGATCCGTCACGCTCTGAGGTGAAAGGCTCGATCGGGTGAACTCGGGACCGCCGAGTGTACCCGAGCGAGAAAGATACAGTCAGCTGCTCTTCGCTGTTGTTTCCGTAGGTAGTAAGTTAGGCTGATCCGTCACGCTCTGAGGTGAAAGGCTCGATTGGGTGAACTCGGGACCGCCGAGTGTCCCGAGCGAGAAAGATACAGTCAGCTGCTCTGCGCTGTTGTGTCCCTGTTAAACACAGCAATATTCAATTTATACGTAATAATTGTCTTTATTAATTTAATAGTTATTATTGATACTCGTACGTAATAATAATTATTGTAACAATTATTTAGTTTACATTGTGAGGTTAGTGTGTGTAGTTAGCGGTTTATCGTGCTAATATTATATATTGAAGAAACATTAAAAACATTATAAAAAACACAATTATAGTTTATGTTATTATAAAGAGTGATTCGATCGTATAGGTAAGTCACTTCATGTTTATATATACATTTATATACATACATGCATACATATAAATATATGTATATGTAATATAATAAAAAAATAGCCTAACTTTTATTCTCTGTTAATTTTTACTTTCCAAAATTTAAAAATAAATATGTTTGAGACACAAGCTATTTTTATGAGTAATAATATGAGGTATGAATGTTTGAATACTGCCTTTTTCAGATTGCAAAATCGATGATCGATCAAAACAACAAACTCGATGACGAATTAACACGAAAGAGGAAATTAGCTAATGCATGCTTGAAAAAATATCGTAAGAAGCGTGAAGAAGCTCAGCAGCAGAAATTACTCTCCCATAATGAACCCAAATACGATAATGAACAAATACAGCAAAATAAATTAGAACGACAAAGAGAATTATCAAGGGAACGCTCTAAAAGATATCGTGATAAGAAACGACTTTCTAGCATAAAAAAATTGCACATGCGATTGATGATACACAAATTCGCGGTCCATCACACGACCGGAGCTCAAAATTAAGGATCGGAAAATAACTTCATAATTCACAGATCCAGAAACATCCGCAAATATGAATATTCCAATTGATAGAAATGATTATTCAGTAAATTCAAATGACTGAGAATAATTTTGCAGAACCTTCACGAAATAATGAGAACCAATAATGTAATTTAAGCAAATTAACGAAGTTGTGTATTACTGAAGAAGAAAATTGCGAAATGAACCTTGATGACGATTCACCGCCACAACAAGTTCAAGCACATGCATCGGTTGCTCCCACTTTGAACAGATCTTCGACATACAGTTCTTATGCAAGACACAGTAGTGCCCACGCGGAATTTCATAAAAAATAGTTTTGGACATGCTTGCAATATTTGTGATTTTCATTTCTGCCTTGAGGTCTTAAGCACAACGTACAACGTTTGAACGTACGTTTATGTACAACGATTTCTCCGCCAATTGTGGACCAATTTTTGGAAAAAAAATTAAGAGTGTGTGCTTAAGACCGCACGGCAGAAGTGAACACTTCATTAGCAATCGCAATCAATTTACATCGTACTAGCTGTCCCGCGCGGTTTCACCCGCAGCATACAATTGCAGCGCCACCTACCGGGTCCAATTGTGAATCTAAACCATCCAGGGCGCCACCCAAACGCATACAAAAAAAACATTCAAATCGGTCCAGCCGTTTAGAAGGAGTTCAGTCACATACACACGTACATTAGAATTATATATATAAAGATTAGTAGTATTTGGATCGTTTCGTGTTTTTGTTTATGTATGTATAAACATGAAGTGACTTACCTATACGATCGAATCACTCTTTATAATAACAATAATTGTGATTTTTATAATGTTTTTAATGATTTTTTATTATATAATATTAGCACGATAAACCACTATCTTCACACACTAACCTCACAATGAAATCTAAATAATTGTTAAATTAATTATTATTACGTACCAATAATGACTATTAAATTAATAAAGACAATTATTAAGTATGAATTGAATATACTAAACACAGCGACACAACAGCGAAGAGCAGCTGACTGTATCTTTCTCGCGCGGGTACACTCGGCGGTCCCGAGTTCACCCGATCGAGCCTTTCACCTCAGAGCGTGACGGATCAGCCCAACTTACTACCTACGAAAACAACAGCGAAGAGTAGCTGACTGTATCTTTCTCGCTCGGGTACACTCGGCGGTCCCGAGTTCACCCGATCGAGCCTTTCACCTCAGAGCGTGACGGATCAGCCCAACTTACTACCTACGAAAACAACAGCGAAGAGTAGCTGACTGTATCTTTCTCGCTCGGGTACACTCGGCGGTCCCGAGTTCACCCGATCGAGCCTTTCACCTCAGAGCGTGACGGATCAGCCCAACTTACTACCTACGAAAACAACAGCGAAGAGTAGCTGACTGTATCTTTCTCGCTCGGGTACACTCGGCGGTCCCGAGTTCACCCGATCGAGCCTTTCACCTCAGAGCGTGACGGATCAGCCTAACTTACTACCTACGAAAAACACTGTGTGCGGTGCGCCAAAATAAGATTTCACTTCAAAAATTGATTCGATAGAGTTTAGCTGCGATGAGGTAGAGCCACGCTGTAGACACTTTTATCTACAGCATAAATGGGCCGGCACGACCGGGTCGTTACCACTGTCTCACAGAAAATCGGCGTAAACAAAAGACAAATTGTCTACAGCGTGGTTCTACCACACAATAAAAGACATAAATTTTCACCATCTTGGACTATTATTTACATCAATCAACCATAGCTTGTACAGGTGCCGCAGTAGCCGATACAGGTATATATTGTGTACTAGCTTTAGCTCGCGACTCCGCCAGCGTGAATTTCATTTTCCGGAATTAAAAAGTACCCACGTAGCCTAAGTTACTCCTTATTAAATCAGCTATCTGCCAGTGAAAGTCGCGTCAAAATCGGTCCAACCATTCCAGAGATTAGCCGGAACAATCAGACAGACAAAAATGGTAAAAAATGATATTTTGGTATATATACCGTATATACTCGTACATTCATATCCATGTAATGAAAAGCTGTTATTTTAATATTATAAACGGACACTTCAATTTTATTTATTTGTATGTTTTGGTCTCGTTTCCAGGACCACCTGGAGGAATCTTCATGCATAATGCCGTCTCTGCTTGAACCAAATACATCGCACTTCTATGATGATAATGGTAACGTTATATGAAAATTTGCTTTAAACTTTTTCTCCACAATTTCTCTTTAAACTTTTTATTTAAAGACGAGAGTTAAGAATTCATAAAAGTTGTATTAATGACAGCCTTTGTGGCGCAGTTGGTGAGTAGCCGGCCGTGAAGCGAGAAGCCGTGGGTTCGAGTCCCGCACCGAGAAAAAATCTTTGTGTGAGCTACAAATATTTATTTCGGGTCTGGGTGTTTACTCCCCAGAGGGGTTGAAGTCGGGCAGGCGGCCGGTCGTAAAAACTACAAACCAAATCTTTCTGTAATATATGTTGAAGCATGTTGCGCCAACCCCACTGCGAGTCGTATAACGGCTGGTAAGACTATCGACGAAGTGTGAAACTAGTAATTCTTACTATAAAAAGCAAATAATCGTTCAATTACCAAACTAATTTAGATTTGACAGCCTCCGTGGCGCAGCGGGCGAGTAGCCGGTTGCGAAGCGCGAGGCCGTGGGTTCGATTCCCGCATCTAGACAAATGTTTTTCTGATTCACAAATATTTGTTTCGGGTCTGGGTGTTGTGGGTTGGCAAGTCCCTCGTAGTTCCTGATACCCACGATACAGGTTAACCTAGTGTGAAGTCAGGACTATGTGTGTGACTGTTGGCTGTATTTATATTTATTTACTCATTAACAATTTTAGCGTTTATTTAATTAACTTTAGATGACGAGACGAGCAGGTTGCTCAGCTAACAGAATCAACACCAACCAGAGCTTCGCATTATGAAGTACTGCGTGACACTGAACTGCGCTCCTCACCCTGAGACATAGTGTTAAGTCTTATAATGCCCAGTAATTTCACTGGCTTCGATGTCTTTCAGACCGGAACACAACAATGTTTACACACTGCTGCTTGGCGGTAGAAATAGACTCAGCGGTGTTACCTACCCAGACCGCCCTTAAATATGACTATACCTTTCTGTAACAAGTTGTAAAATTATACAATTTTAATTACAGATGAAGCACTGACCGACGACCCTGAAAAGTCCACCACATGCCCGGTGTGTCAAAAAAAGTTCGCCAATCAGGGCAACGTTCGACGTCATCTTTTAACCCACGCGCGTGTCAAACATCAATGCGAAGTTTGCTCCAAAGAGTTTCTCAGACAGGATCATTTACAACGCCATCTGGAGCGACACAGATCTGTACACGAATGCGATGAATGCGGCAAGGCGTTCAAAACCCCATCCAAATTGAAACAGCATTTACTATCGCATATAAAAGATAAGGCTTATTTTTGTAATGTGTGTCACAGATCTTTCACAACCGAACAGAACTTGGTAAAGCATCAAGGCCGTAGTCGATGCAGACGGCCCATAGACGAGCCTTTGACATGTAATGTGTGTTTTAAGACATTTGAGAAGGAATTCCTATTAAAAAGCCACTTACGTAGACACGACAGCGTCCGACCATTCTCCTGTGACATTTGCGGGATGAGTTTTAAGTACAAAAGTACCATAGTCCGTCATATAAGATGGCATAATGGGATTAAACCATATTCATGTAAGGTTTGTAAGAAATCCTTCACACAAGCTGGTCTTTTGAAGCCCCATATGCGAGTACACACCGGCGAAAGACCGTATACATGTCCCATATGCCTTAAAAATTTCTCCTATAAGCATAACATGTTGAGACACGTCGCCAGACACAGTAAAGTTAAGCGTCTAGTATGTGAGATATGTAAAAAGAAATTCCCGAGGGAAAGTCGTTTGATTTATCACATGCGGATACATATGGACGAAAAGAGGTTTTTCGCTTGCTCCGTTTGTCCGAAAAAGTTTTCTCATAGACAAAATGTACTTAGACATTATATGAGGAAGCATCCGGGCCATACTTACGATTGTCCCGATACTGATGCCAAGGTCGCGTTGAGGGCTTGGGATAAAGTCAAAGACACGTTTTTGGCTGAACCTGAAGAGATTTTAGGTTAAGTCGTGAGACCATGTGGATATTCTTGTGTAGCGTAGTTGATGTTGAAGTATTTAATTAGAAAATATGTCTATAAAACTCGTTAAATTTTTTGCTAGGTTAGAGTAACTCACTGATATTAAAAAAGCATAATGTCACAGAATAAATTCAAATTCAAAGTATTTATTGAATCCATGAAATGTTATATATAATTTAGATTTAGTTAAATTTTAACTCTACCGCCAGTTCGGAATGCAGTTCGTTAAAGGAGAACGGACAAGAAACTCTAACTTCTTTTCAAAACTGATTTACAATATTTGCACTACATTAATACCATTGAATTAAAACAGCTTTATTTATGCTAATGAGGAACGTTATAACATAAAATAATGATTATTGTGCATGATCCCCATGAATAAATTAAGACTATGAACTAAAGGATATAA
Source organism: Mimas tiliae (assembly GCA_905332985.1). Lineage (NCBI taxonomy): Eukaryota > Metazoa > Arthropoda > Insecta > Lepidoptera > Sphingidae > Mimas > Mimas tiliae. The sequence continues at coordinate 6,043,069 of HG995265.1, read as the reverse complement.
CAAAAAAAAAACAGATCGAGAAATAAAAAAATATCCTGTGATTTTGCTTATACAGAATAATGATCACCGCTTAATTTGCTTGCGCGATTAAGTCTTAACCTGAAACTGTAATTAAAAACAATTATGTTATGACAGAGGATTTAATTGTACAATGCAGAAGCATTATACGAATACCGTGTTCCACTTTGCTTAACAACGGTTAAGTCACGAGTCTCTGCTTAACGTGATACAAACAGGTCTGAAATAAAAACTATAATATAAATATAATTAAAAGTAAATTAAAATCCATGACACGGCTTCTAAAATTTGTGTTAAGTTAAATTTAAATCGGACTGGCTCGGTGGCGCAGTTGTAATGCGTACGCGTTACGACTGAGGCTAACGCTGAGGTCTCGGCTACGATCCCCGGGTCGGGTAAAAGTGATATTGGGTTTTTCTATTACGAAATGCTCAGTATCAGCCCGGAGTCTGGAGTTTGTGCCCGGTATGGCGATAGGCTCGCCCCCTATCACATCATGGGACGGAGATACGCTCGGTGAAATGTGGGTGTGCTGGTTACACCTCTGCCTCACCTTCGGGGATTACAGGCGTGAGTGCGTATGTATGTAAAACTAAAATTTTATATTTTCGACTATAAATGATAGAATTAAATAATTAGGTCGCTTGATGTTTAAAGTAGATATTTATATAGATAATTCAATTCATTTATGCGTGCTATGTGTGTGTGTGAATGTGTGTGTTTGTTTGTGTAGACACAATGTGTATGCGTGTGAATAGACGATTGACGCATTACTGTCACAGTTTTTGAAGTTATACTTCTTTTGGGGCGTTTAGGAAAACAATAATGAGAATGAATGCAGTTTCTCGCATGCCACATACACACATACACAAACGCACGCACGCACGCACGCATGCACACGCACGCACACAGGCAAACATAAAACGTTGAAACATATAACAACCCTTTTTTAACAGGAGTTAAATATTAAGTACATCATGTAATGTTATAACTCTATATTGGATCATCGTCGTGTTTTCCAACATAAACGAAGATTTCCAAAGCGCATAACTTTATCGTAGTACAGTACAATAAGTACGCGCAAATTAACTCGGCTATGGAAGTTAGACATAGGTAACGACCGCTTTACAACTGAAATCGGTCAAGTGCTAAAGATTTGACTAAACAATATTTGGTAATCTCTACTGTCACAGATATTGAATATTATCGGTATAATAAAGAATTTTGTCGCAAATTTTACTTAATACGGCATACATTACATTGCATAATAGGGGTTGACGTAAGGCAGGCGGTCGGCCGGTCGTAAAAACTACAAGCCAAATCTCTCTGTAAGATGTGTTTAAAAAGCATGTTGCACCGACCCCACTGCGAGTGGGATAAGGGCAGGTGGAAGGAAGAAGGAATGCAATGTCAATCCTGAATCGCGCTAGCAAAGTTTTATAGTAAGCTATATATACAAGTTCTGAACATCACAACAATGGAGAAGCTGCGGTCAGGTATAACATCCGTCTGACTGGAAATCTCACCCTTAGCTACAGGAATATCTGTCACCCGTCCCTCTAAAAAAAAAAAATATTCTTAATACCGTAATGTAAAAGCAATAAAGAAACATCTGATGCTTTTGGATTCAGCTGTACGGTGCGATGTACCTACTGAGTATTGATGCGCGGTAATGCGCGCGGGTCATTGACCCCGACTTTATAAGTACGCTTTACATTGCAGGCTTAAGTTTCCAAAATCGCCAGTAAAAGCAAATGAATATAGCGTTTTCTATTTATGTAATGGTAATGTTTTATTAACGTTTCACCTGACATTTGTTATTGTAGTTATTATATGTAAATTGTTTATAAGTAACATAAAGGTCGACTTTGGATGGGTGCTTTGGTACTGTGCAGTAGGTATACTTGGTGTAAGTGAAACGTTTCCGAAAACTAAGATAGCGGTGCGGAGTAACATGTGAATACAGATGTAACACTAAATATATCGTGAAATAATTCTACCTATTCTTTTTACAACAAATAGATAGGTCTTGTAAAAATTACCAAATAAGACTTGAGCGTCATCAAAACCTATTGGCAACATTGCTGGATACTAATGACTATGCATTCCGACTAAAAAGGACAGCGTTAGCTTCAATTTAAATATTGATATTAATGGAAATGTATCCAAATATGATTCTTCATGAAAAATAATAAATTGGTAGTTTTATTTCGCGATTTATTCAGTGGTATTATGTACATAATCACCAGTAGGCCTAGTGCGAGTTACAAATACGTTCAGTGTTTTCGAATTCGTATAAAATTACTAACGTCGATGTGTCAAACTATTAATTCATACGGTAATAAAGGAAAGAATACTTGAAAACTAATTTGGTATTCGACTAATATGAAGTAATAAAAGTTTCACTTTAAAAATTAACCATATTATTAATTTTAATTCATCATAGTTCCCACTAGTGGCTACTGATACTCGACGTATGGAGAGAAAACGAAAACTTTCATCGTTTTAGAAAACTATTAAAACTTGTACTAGGGTCTAGGCCTACAGTACTACTGTTTGTTTTAGTTTTCCTTACATCCTTTATATCTAGACCATAGCGTCAACGCACGGCGTTAGTAATACGTTGTCAGATGACGGCGTCAATGACTCGCGTCAGACGCTACACGCGACCCATCGATTGTCTGCCTTAAGTTAAGACTTCTTCAAAATCTCTATTAAATTATTATGCGAATAAAAATGTCTTTTATTTTAATCACTTTCAGATTAGATATTTTAAATTATCTGCAGAAAATTATTTACTCCGATGTTACATAATTCTACATTAAATTTGTCTCCATTTATCAACAGAGTTCCACAAGCTACGATCTTGACACACCTCTAGCCCCTTCCATAGACCCTTCAATAGTTTGTTTGACCTTATCCCATCCTCACCTTTCCTTAACAGAACCACCGCGTGCTGGCTTACGGAACCACAGCTTCGTGGTCTCCTCTATCTCGGCTAGAACTAAAAAGTTCGCAAAATCTTACTTCTGCCGGACCATCAAGCTGTGGAATAGTTTGCCGGCACACGTGTTCCCTCCTTCCTATAATATGGGGTCCTTTAAACGGCGTGTGAAGAAGTAATTAGGCATGCCGGCATAATTTTGCCGACCTACGATAGACACATCGTTTGTCGTTGGTCAACAGTATTCTTGGATTGCACTACACTTACCATCAGACGCAGTACTAGGTAATATGCATGTCGCGAGTGAAAAAAGTATCGTTTTACATGGTATCGATATTCTTAAAACTTATCGATACAAATTTAATATATCGAGAAAAAATTGATTTATCGACTGGGATGTATTGGATAACCTTTCTTGGCATTATATAAAGATTATAGACATATCTGTTTCAGGTTTGATCCACGTTTTAGGCATCCTATTTTTACAAATATCGATATAGCTATTGTCGCGGAATACCGCGAATTATTTTGATTATTTACAATTGTTCATTTAAAATTTGGTTATAGGAAATTATATTTCTTATTATAAGATATTGTGGGTAGATAAATACTGCATGAAAGTATATTGTGAGCGTATTCTGTTAATATTGGTATATTGAGGGTGTCTGAGAAAGCAACGTTGGGTACACTAATAATAATGGTGCGATATAGTTGTGGAAGGGTAGTTAAATGGTATAAAAGAGGTTTTCTCCATAACTGGAGGTCTTTTGCCCGCGGTCAGTCAGTTTACTAAGATCAGTGCTCAGTCGATAGTCCAAGTGTTCATTACGCGGTAGCTATGCTGGTTTACTATTCGGTTCTAGTTGTTTGAGTTATAATTAGAGAACGGTCTATAGAGACTCCTGACATGGGGTTGTGGTCTGTAAAGTAGTAATATTGTAAATAACCAATGAACTATGAGTTGAAGTGATTATTGTCGTTTGGTATTAGTGAAATGGTTCTCGTCTCGCGTAACTTAACGGAGGGCGACGAAGCTCTTTTCTCTGTAGCGAGTGGACAGTGTGGTTTGTGGATTGTGTACATAGTGCGGTAAAGTCGAGTTTACCGGTAAGTGCTAGAACATAATCATGGTGACTGTATAATGCAATATTTCTTTGTGCTTTATGATTCTTTCTATATTATATGTGGTTAAGTTGCTGTGGCGACTAATTTGTATGGTTATCCTGCTGCGGCAGAAGTTTACCTATGTTACAGAGAGTTCTACGAGTAATATGGATATCCTGCTCCGGCAGAAGTGTACGTATGTACAGTATTGCCGAGTCAGGGGTGACTATAAGGGGAGGTTGGAGGTCACCTGGGCGAGTGCCCATAATTTTATAGGGCATACTGCGGTCACTGAGCCTGAGTATCAAACATACACTACCGTATATATACCGTATATATTTCAAAGGACGTATATTATATATATGTATAACGACATATATTTTTTTGTGTGCATCTGTTGAAAACTTAATTTCGCCCCCTATCACATCGTGGGACTCGGATACGCTCTCCAAAATGTGGGTGTACTGGTTATACCTCTGCCTACCCTTTCGGGGATTACTGGCGTGAGTGCGTATGTATGTATGTATTTAAATACCTGGTCTCGTTTGCTTAGATTCTTCATACATGCTCGTCTGTAAGATACTTCTGACGGCCTATCTTGAGAATATCTCATGTCTCAGGGTGACGAGCGGCAGTCCTATGCCATGCAGTGCTTTGTAATTCAAAGTTCTGTGTGGTGTTGCTTCTGTTTATGGGCAGGGGTTGAGCATACTATCAGGCGAGCGACCTGCTCGTTTCGTCACTCAAGCTAATAAAAAATAAAAAGGCTCTGATTTGATATCATTGTATCTATTTGATTTCGTACGGGATGTATCGTCGCATTCACAGAGACTCGCCTAGCTTCATTGGTCGGTCTCAATTTTTTTTATGGAGGAGAATTTACTGCCCATGAATTTACATTATATTTGCTTAATCATGGACGCGTTGCCGACCGACCGAAAGGAATGATTCAGGAATTGGGTAGGGGAGGGGGATTTAGACCTCCGGATATCTCACTCACCGTTCGAAACGCAACATCAAGCTGCTACTTTGTCGGTTTTCTGTGAGACTGGTAACAACCCGGTTGATGCCCATTCATACTGTAGACAAAACTGTCTATTAGTCAGAAAAGGTGTACAAGGACGAAAGGTTATAAAAGTATCCATAATTTTGAACACATTTAAACTTGCATTTTTTAAATAAAAACCAATAGTTCAGAATATTGTGTAAAGATTTTATTATAAAAAACTACGCACACTTGTGTGCTTAGGGTTATCTCTATGATGAGCTGATTTTTCATTTCGAGTCGCACGACGAAGCTGGTACTTCGTATTTTGCCGCCTAGTGGTGTGTTTTAAAATAGCGCGAAAAGGTTGTTTTTAAAATTAACAAATTTGTATTAAACTAAAAAAAATCTTTTATGAGGTGTATACACTGTTAATAATCCTTATCAGTGATATTTTAAGGGCAGTTCCCAATATTCTGCCTATCAACATATTTGCTTACTGGCAGTTTTTTTTTTACACATTTTGTATGGAAGATCTATAATTTTTTTTTATAGCATAGGCCGGCAACGAGCAAGTGGGCCACCTGATGGTAAGTGATCTCCGCCGCCCATGTACGCCCACAATACCAAAAGAATCATGGGCGCGTTGCCGACCTTAAAGGAAAGGCATAGTTAAGGAATTGGGAAGGGGAGGGGGTTTGGGCCTCCGGATATCTCACTCACCGTACGAAACGCAGCAGCAAGCTGCTACTTCACGCCGGTTTTCTGTGAGACTGATAACAACCCGGTTCATGGCCATTCATGCTGTAGACAAGTGTCTTCATCGTGACTCTACCATTCAAAATACTATTGATAGTAAGCAAATCTATCTTTAAATATAAAATAGGGAACGGCCAAGTTCGCCACGGCTTAGTACACTCTATCTAACTATCCTGGTATAAACTTATAATGAAGATTGATATTATCTCTGTTTGAAATAAAAACCACATATAAAATGACACATAATTTATTAAGAAATACATTACTGCTTAAGTACCACACAAGCACATTCCTACGTGTACTTACAACTACTCAATAATGTGCGTTAAATAAGCACCTGTCTTAGAAATACATTGTTTAGTACAAGAGGCCGTTTGACGTAATTTACGTCGCCTATCTTCCGTCGCAAATGGGGGTAGTTGATACCAAATCAATACAAATGACAAACAGCTGAAGATCCGTCGCTTAAACAACGTAGATTCGTTACGGCTCGTGCTGGATTATAATTATAATAAATACACGTCCAACAGTCACCCACATAGTCCTGACCCCACACTAGGTAAACCTGTGTCGTGGGTATCAGGAACTACGAGGGACTTGACAACCCACAACACCCAGACACGAATCAAATATTTGTGGATCACACAAACATTTGTCTCGGTGTGGGAATCGAACCCACGGCCTCTCGCTTCGCAGCCGGCTACTCTATCACTGCGCCACGGAGGCTGTCTAAATGACATATCGCTGGTGAATGGTGCAAATGCCGAGCGCAATTTAGTGGCAAGTACTTCAAAATTCAAAGTTCTGATTGATGTTGCTTCTGTTTATGGACAGGCGTCACGTTTACTATTAGGCGAGGGATCTGCTCGTCTCGTCATTAATGGTAAAAAACTGGCTCGTGCTTAGAAGTACAGACGGTAATCGACGTCAATTACGTCACACGTGTGTAAGATCAAAGTTGTTGTTACATACTTTGTTGGCGGCTGTCTCCTTCAAGCATTGCCGGTTGATTTTGTGACAACTTTTAAAATTAGCTGCTCTATAAGTATCCAATATACGTTTCAGGTCGATTTAGAAATATATTTGGCGGCTTTATACCCTTCAAGTTATTCTTTAAAAAAATAACTCTTAAACAATTATTTGTTACACTGGAAAACTTTTCGTGTTTCATATAAAAACTGGAGATCAGCATTTAATATGAAGACTAATTAGTCAAATAGTTTTGAAGTGGGTATTATGACCCCCAAATATTTATACCAAATTCGTACCTGTCCTTTATTACATTTATATATATGTGTAAGACTCAAAGAATTCATCAAATATTTTCATAAAAATGCAGAATTGATTCAAAATAAATTATATTCGAAGCACCTTAAATAAAACTTTACAAATGGACGGACATTGAAAAATAAAATATGAATAAACACAATGTATAAAAAATCTTCTAAAATAATATAATTTGTACATTAATTAATAATACTATCAATATTAAACAGATATAACACATACCTGTATTATTAAAATCAGTAAAAATATATTTTATAATAATAAAAGGCTTTTCATAATAATAAAATAAAAGATTTTGTCTCGTATTTTTATAATTTTATGCAATTTTTTTTAACTGCATAATGACATAGTATTACGATTAAAACTATGCGCTTTAGCAATCTTCGTCTACGTAATACGAGTGCGTGATTGCGTGATCTAATATGGTCAATTGTTACATCATTAGATTAAGTAACTCTCTTGAGTGGCTGACCAGGTTCGGATGGTCGGACATTCATTGCATATTCGTACTTAGTAAAAACGATCATTTACCGGTGCGCGTAATTAAATCGTAGTACTATTCAAATCTAGATAGGCGACTTATTGAAATTTAGTTTTTCAAATAATTAGGTATAATTATTATGATGTTATAAATTTTATTCTCAATTCTGTTGTACCGAACAAACATTAGTTTACTAATTGGTGATTACAAACTAAAATGACTTAATCTTATTTTGACAGAATTATGCTAGATACGCTGTAGATTGACGGATAAATTAAATTACTGGAAAGAGAGGGGGAGACCTTTGCCCAGCAGTGGGATTTATCTCTATTCTAAAAAAAAGTAACTGGCGCCGCCGCCGCCGCCGCTGCCAAAAGCTTGTCAGGCTATACCAATCGATGCAGAATAATGTGGGGAAGAAAGTAACATATGTCTCATATTCGTCGGACGTTTTTTTTTATTTTATGTTTTGTGGAATAACATGGGCAAAGCCCCTAGTAGGTTAAATAAAAAAAAATAGTTTGACTTTAGTTTAGTCGGTGGCAACAGAACTGTCATGTCATCATGTCTTGCGATGTGACGCAATTTTCATTAAACCAGGGAAGTTCGTATAAATATAGCAAAATAATGCCATTTTTATTACTTAAGAATATTTTGTATTCACTTTTTTTTATTAACAATGCTGTAAAATAAATTTTATATAAAAACGCAGTGAATTTTAAAACTACAGGAGACGAAAAATCGCAAGGCAGTGATCATTGCCTTTACACACTGGCGATTTGACATTGCGACAAATAGTCGCAATTTGAAATCGTCAGATTACATATTCTACATAAATTCTACAATATATCAAAACAAGCACACACTTATCAGGAATAAAATGAGATTTCTTTAGCACTCAACAGTTAAAATAAAAATATAACTAATGTCTCTAAATTTTACATGACGGCATTGCAAACTAAATAGTAGGTAGTAGTACATCTTAAGTCGCAAATTCAGATATTTATGCGATAATCACGAAATATCGGTCGCAATCCCTGTACCTGCACAACAGCTGTTTTTACCTTCACACGGTTAAATAGCTACACTGAAGCTGATGGTAAGTACATTGCAGTACAAGACTCGCGACAGACGTTTCCAGAATTATGCCAGCCTTATCCTGCTGGATATACACTGGATAACCTCGGGACGTATCTCGCCTGACCAAGCCCCTATGGCGCATTTAGCACCTTTTATATGTCTACTCTCTAGTCACTGGACTGATTTGAAAAAAAAAGATGCCAACTCGTTATTAGAGAATAACTAGGACTGTTGGCGTCTTTTTTTTATTTCTGATCTGATATGCCTCTGCATATCAGATAAGAAATCATCAAGAAGACTGTCGACGGTTTTTGACTCTCAGGTACCACCATTTTGACAACTATGATACGTGCGCCTGACTAAGAAGGTAAGCACATGATTTGTTACTTAATTGATTTTTATATTATGTTAGTGTGTTTTACCTAATGGTATTGCTATTAAATAAATAAATAAGAAAATATTGTGTGTTGCTATAGTCGTGTTCAAAAATGTATCATACCATCCCACCAGCAAACTTACCACTGTTTTTATATCGTGTATGATCGTCATTAGGTAGCAATTTTAACTGAGCAGCAATCTTGTAGATTCAGAGGCATTAGTTTAACTTACATCTAAAATATCTATACTTTTGCACACGGTCGATTTTTAGTCGAACTTTTTATGAGAAATCTATTGATTTGTGTAATTTATTATCACAATAATTGTGCATCAAAGGGCCAAAAGTTGATTAATATTTGATTAACTTTCTACTGATACTGTATTACTTAGAACAGAACAAAAAATACGGGATCGTAGCCCCTTGAAGGTTGTAAAAGTTCCTAAAGAATAAAAAAATTGATTGGTTGCGCCCCCGGCACTGGAAATATACTTGTCGACTAAAAATCGTTAATATGCTTCAATTTTTTATAGTAACTTGTCACTTGCGCATTTTCACACCGTTCGCGTTTAAGTTTTCAACTGTATGAGAACACTGTTGCGATATTAACGTAACGCAAACACTATGAAAACCGCCGCGATAAAGGTTAACATAAACTTACGAATCAATAAATATACTTTTCCGGTGGATATACCAATGATATAATTTTTATTTGTGATGAAAGTTATACAGAATCTTTCAATTGTGTAAAAGTGGATTAATTTTATTAATTAATTTCGTTGCGGGATAAAGACAACTTCGCATTCTCAGAGACTCGCCGAGCTTCATTGCTCGGTCTCTAAAAAATGCGTGCTACTGTCGATTTTGGCTTACAGGAGTAACAGTGAGTGGTGTGAGCGGGATAGTCTGTCCGTCGGTCTGTCTCCCCTGCCTTTAAATGGCACTTCTGATCTGTAATAGGTAGCTGATTGTTTGATTTTTTTACAGAATCCTAACAAATATTAAAAACACAATAAGTAAACATTTTAAGGGGGGGTTCAATGACTGCCTCGGTGGCTCAGTTGTATTGGGTACGCGTTACGACTAAGGCTGACGCTGAGGTCTCGAGTTCGATCCCCGGGTCGGGTAAAAGTAATATTGGGTTTTTCTATTACGAATTGCTCAGTATCGGCCCGGAGTCTGGAATTGTTCCCGATATGACGATAGGTTCGCCCACTATCACATCATAGGACAGAGATACGCTGGCGAAATATGGGTGTACTAGGTACACCTCTGCCTACCCCTTCGGGGATTACAGGCGTGAATGCGTTTTTTTTTAAAAGGGGTACGAAACCCTTGATATGTGACGCCGACCCGCGTTTCACCGGTTTTTTATAAGCCTTCAAAAGCAGACGAGCTGACGGCCTTTTTTTTATTTTACACGATAGTTAGATTCTGTATTTAGAAGAGAAATGTTAAAAAAATTAAGGTAATTTGAGGATTGGATTGAGTGTGATAAATGGCCCAAATAATGACTGTTGGATAAATTCACAATAAAAGCATTGTTTTAAAATATTACTAAGAATAGCGTCTTGAGAAATTCCTCCTGAAGAAGTCTGTTAAAAATATCATTGATATTACCTCATTTGTAAAACCATTTTACATTGCCATGATCTTTAAACCAATGAAATTAAGGAACAAAAATCGCCACAGCACCTCAATCCTTCTCAAATGACCTCCACTTAACATTCCTGAATGTTCTATTCCTTAACTTCTTTCTGTCCTGTTTGATCCGTGTATACTATCTCTGCGTATTCAGTGGACGGAGGTGGGGGTCTGTCCCCCGATGTTTGTTCGCCCAGAGCCAGCTCTGCATATACTACATTTTTCTTGTCTTCTGACAGGGGCTGGAAAAGAGATTTTTTTATTTTAGTAAGTGTTTTAGGTAGGGTAGACATGCGATTTACTATCCTCCGACTTTAAGTCGCACATGTATATTGAATGGATCAAATAAATAAATAAATGAAAAATTTGATGAGAATGAATGAGGCCAAAGAGGTATGCAAGGATCGTAGCAAGTGAAAATCCGTTGTCTCTGCCTACCCCTATGGGAAACAAGCGTGATTTTATGTATGTTTGTATGTAAATAAAAGAATACTATAAAGCAGCTATAATTCAGTCTTTTTTCTTTCTTTTTATAGTATAGGCCGGCAAACGAGCAAGTGGGTCACCTGATGGTAAGCGATCTCCACCGCCCATGTACGCCCACAATACAAAAAAATTATGGGCGCGTTGCCGACCTTCAAGGAAAGGGATGATAAGGGATTGGGAAGGAGAGGGGGATTTGGGCCTCCGGATATCTCACTCACCGTACGAAACACTGTCGATACGACGACGGTGTATATAGGTATACATTGTCAATTATCGTTTGCTTTGACGGTGAAGGAAACATCATGAGGAAACCTGCACACGATGTTGGTATGCGGCATACCTGAGAAGTTCCTCATAAGAATTTCGAAGGTATGTAAAGCCTGCCAATCCGCATTAGTCCAGCGTGGTGGACGACCTGCTAGCTTCATCACTCAAGATAATAAAAAACACCTAGGCAGAAAAAGAACTATGATACCTTCTGTTCAGTGTCGACGGGCGCAGGCTCCGTAGCTTGCACTTTATCCTTGGCCCTTGGCAGCACGGACCTGAACCTTGCACTCAGCGCAGACAGCCGCGACCGATCGCGACCCACTGCGCTCTCCGTGTCGCTACTGACCGGGAAACTTGTTAGAAAAATGTATTTTTAAAGCATTGATAAGCGCCAAATACTTTAATGTATACTACTAGACAGGCTGTGTGGTACAAAGAAATTGCGCACAAAGTTACGGTCAACTGACCGCAACTCATTTAGTCGCCCGCGAGAGATCGACAAGAGCAGTTGTTGTTTAAATAGCTGCGAACGTTAAATTCGATAAAATAACACGAAATTGTTTATTGTGACCCATAAAACATTGTCATTATTTACGTGCATATATTATTCATTTAAGTTATTTTACGGAAGTAATATTATTTCTTAGTTTTGATCGAAAATGTCATTTATTGTGAATGAAAACGAATACCAAACAAAACAGCCGTCTTAATATTGCCATCTCGCTTACTCTCAACTCCTCTCGCTCCCACGCCTTAGACGTCATTCGCGCCTCGCCGGCCACGTATGCAACACAATTTTACTTCTGAACAGCCCGTCTATAGTATTAAAGTCTTTGATAAGCGATGATCACATGAAAAAAAAACCAGATGGTCATGAGTGCCGATCTTAATGGAAATGCATGGGGTAGGGGGATTTGGACCTTCAGATATTTCATACCGTACAGAAATACAACAGCAAGCTGGCATTTCATCTGGTTTTCTGTGAGACAGCGGTACAGGCCTGAGGTCAATTGACCGTAACTTAGTGGCGCAATTTCTATGCACCGCTAACGGAATAGGTGTGTTCATTGACTGACTGTCCGTCTAAATGGGGCTTAGTTTCTAAATTTCTCTTCAATTCAGGCATTCAGCTTGTGAAATATTATTCTAACCCCCGGTTTCTGAAAGGCTGATCAAATCAACATTCAACTAACAGAACTTTGATTTTGACACCGCTATCAAATCGATTCGAGTTGCTGAAACGTTAATTAGTGATTTTTTTTATAATACTACGGGCTTTGCCGATGTTTTTCCACAAAAAAATAAAAACTTAAAGTCCGACGAATATGAGACATATGTTACTTTCTTCCCCACATTATTCTGCATCGATTGGTATCGGTCTCGACCCCATACCCCCAGCGGTTTCGGAGGAGATAGCGTGACAAGCTTTAGGCAGCGGCGGCGGCACCATTTGCTTTTTTTTAGATTTCATGTCTCTTTAGCACCGTTTGACATACGATTTTTCATATTAATTTGAAAACCATATTAACTAACATGTGTGTCAAATGAAAGGCGTTGACCACGCTTCTAGCAACTCAATTTCGACTTGACATGAGAATTGACAGTTGATTAGTGAATTTAACATTGATCAGCCTTTCAGAAACCGGGCGTAAATGTGATATCTGATAAGCGGGACACAACACACGTGATGCACACAACCCTCCCGGCCGCGGTCGGGTAAATTTACCACTCTGATCAGACGGAGCGGAATTTTAATAATATATTCAAATTATAATTAATTACACCCAACAGTCACACACATAGTCCTGACCCCACACTAGGTTAACCTGTATCGTGGGTATCAGGAACCATGAAGGACTTGCCAACCCACAACACCCAGACCCGAAACAAATATTTGTGGATCGCACAAAAAAAAATCTCGGTGTTGGAATCGAACCCACGGCTACTCGCCCGCTGCGCCACGGAGGCTGTCGTAATTAACACGCGTATTGAATTCCAAGATCATTTATTTTATAAAAGATTACACGACTTTATAAAATTACACCCTCTTTTCCACCTGCCCTTGTCCTACTCGCAGTGGGTATAGTGCAACATGCTTTTAATATATGTTACAGAAAGATTTGGCTTGTAATTTTTACGACCGGCCGCCTGCCTGACGTCAACCCCTCTAGGGACAAAACACCCAGACCCGAAACATATGTGGATCAACACAAAAGAATCTCGGTGTGGGAATTGAACCCGCAGCATCTCGCTTCATAGTCTCGCCCACTGTGACATAGAGGCTGTCAATATATGGTTAAATAGGATGACACCGGCATTCAAAAATAATACTTATTTGTAGCAGATGCCAGGAAACGAGTAGTGAGTCGCCTGATAGTAAGTGATCTCCACTCCCCATATACGCCCACAATACTAGAAGAATCATGGGCGCGTTGCCGACCTTGTAGGAAAGGGATAAATGGATTAAGGGATTGGGAAAGGGAAGGGTATTTGGGCCTCCGGATATCTCACTCACCGTACAAAACGCAGCAGCAAGTTGCTACTTTAAGTCTGTTTTCTGTGAGACAGTGGTAACGACCCGGACGAGCAGACCCATTCATGCTGTAGACAAAATTGTCTTTTCCTTGATAAATCCTAGAACAGTCCCTGCTATCTATACGCGTTATTTCATAAATATTTTAACAATATGTTACTGAGACAAATGTTTGCGTGATCCAGATTTTTTTTTTTTCGTGTTTGTGTGTTGTGGGACCGCAAGTCCCTCATAGTTCCCGATACCCATGATACAGATTTACCTAGTGTGGGGTCAGGAATATGTGTGTGACTGTTGGACGTGTATTTATTATTTCGAAAAACGAAAATTAAACATGAAAACTATTTCGTAATCCTAAAATACCGCTCCGTGTGAATGAAGTGTTAGAAAAAACACATACGTTGTGGAAGGAAGTTGTATTCCCGACTCTATCAGGACATCTCCGGCCGGAGTCCTTGTAACACACGAATATTGCATTAATATACAGTGTAACCTTTATATAACGAGCCTCAATATAACGAATTTCTCGATATAACGTTTTTTTCATGATCCCCTAGAACTGTCCACGAGAGCTTATGCAAAATATATCTTTACAATCATACTAATATTATAAATGTGAGTAAGTTTGTTTGTTACGCTTTCACGCGAAAACTACTTAGCCGATCATCATGAAACTTTGTACACATATTCTTGGAGGCATAAGAAGTAACATAGGATACTTTTTATGAATAAAAAAAATATCTATTTGTTTGTTACGCTTTCATGCCTAAATCACTGAACCGATTTTGATGAATTTTGATGTAGAGATAGATGGGATCCTGGAGACGGTTATAGGCTACGTTTTATATAGGAAAAGTCTCTACGCGGGCGGATCCGCGGGCAACAGCTAGTAAAATATAATTTACTCCTGTCAAATGGATACCCATTAAAATGACAACACTTAAATATTATTTACGAGTAGAAGCTATATACAGATTGATGTTAAATAAATTTAAGTATAAAAAATTTCAATAGATACTTACGATTCACCGGAATTTTTGGGGTGATCGCGTCCTCGGCCTGGAAAAAGTTACATACTTTTAAGTCGTGGGTTTGATTCCCAGATCTGGCAATCTTTTGAGATTTTGCATTTGAAAACCATGAATGTTTACATTTGAATACACTAGGGTGTTATATAAAAAACAGTAGGTACTGTGAGTAAAGTTACGCGCTTTGACAAACATCGTCTATTTCATAAATATCAACAACAAGATGACAATTTAAGGACATCGGTCGCATATTCGTAAATAGTAACAAATAAAAATGACTCAAAAAACTAAAAAAAAAAAAAAATATTAAACAATTTGAATCGGCGCTATTGCAGTTTAATGGCCACGAACCATTATTTATTATTTTATTTTTAGCTTTTAATTTTTTTGAGTCCGGTTTATTTATTGTAAAAAAAAAAAAAAATGTCGGATTGAGAGGGTATCTTCAATTATAAACTTGTTTCTTTTATCCAAATTTCTTTAATTGAATTGTCTTTTACTACCGTTTCGGAACGTGCTATAGCTGTGAAGAAGAAACGGCGAAATAAACTCCCTCAGCAGCACGAGCTTTAGAATTTGGAAACAACAATAATTATGACCATTACTTATTACACTTCACTCGCAATTTAAAATAACAACTTGTACTAATCAATATGTAGTTCCCAATAATAACCGCTTCGACTTTAGAAACTGAATGAACCGTAGCAGCGTCCGCCCGTTCCTTATATTGGGATTCAGTCGCCCCTCCAGTCCTCCCTCCTCTACCGTCCGATTGATTCAAAGACAACATTAATACGGTATTCATGAAATATTGGTCAATACAGCAACACTATTTTAGAATCATACCAACAAATTCATGGGTCGGTAATCAAATTAACAATTAATCTTTCAATCACTCCGACATTTACTATATAACTACTATATAATTACTATATAAGTGAAGAATAAAATCGGTGCATGTATGTTGAACTTTTACGCCTAAATACTGAAACGCTATTCGGCGAACGACTGTCTAACCAGTACACCCACATTTCTCCGAGCGTATCTCCGTCCCTTATGTGATAAGGGGCTAGCCTATCGCCATACCGGGCACAAATTCTAGACTCCGGGCTGATACTGAGCGTTTCGTAATAAAAAAACCCAATACCACTTTACCCGACCCGGGGATCGAACCCGAGACCTCAGTGTCAGCCTCAGTCGTAACGCGTACACATTATTACAACTGCGCCACCGAGGCAGTCAAAGTCATCTCTATCAATTTAAAAGTATCGAATCATCCAAATTGGTCCACATTTGGCGGGATTTTACATAAAATATATGTATACAGACTAATTGAGAACCTCCTCCGATTTTTCGTTGGTTAAAGACCCAAGACTGCTGAAGAGTATAACTTTAATCATAGTACTGTACATTAGTGTTAAGTCGTAGGTTTGTTTCCCAGATCGGCCACTCTGTTCAAACATTGGCGAAACGTGGGTGCAGCAGTAGTTGCACCTCTGCCTATCCCTCTGAGGACAAAGGCGTGATCCTATGTTACGTTAATTTTAACGTATATAAATAACTAAAAATGTCAATGATATGCTTATAGGATTTCACAATTTCATGGATTTTGTCTTTTATTGTTCGGCATATTGGTTGTTTTTAATCCTGAGCTGAAATTTTCAAATTTTTTTGTATTGAGTAAGTTTATTAAAACTATACCCAACGGGGAAGTAGTTTAGAATACTTAAGAACTATCTAAAACCTAATGAACCCTTATTCATAAGGGGAGACATCCTAACTAATAATATAAATGCGAAAGTGAGTCTGTTTGTTACGCTTTCACACTTAAATTACTGATCTAATTTTAATGAATTTTAATACACAGATAGATAGGACCTTGGAGACGATTATAGACTACTTTTTATCCTGGTCATAGGCTACTTGTTATCCCACAAACGGCTGCCCACGCGGGCGGAGCCGCGAGCAAAAGCTAGTAATCTATAATACTTGTTATATTTCATACAGTAGTATAAAACCTAGCATAGTAATACGCTCAATGAGATTTATTACATTTCTTCAGACATCCTGTATACCATAACCTTTTTACAACGCCATCTATCGGCAAAAGCCAACACTATTTGGTAAAGAAATAAAACGTCAAATTGTCTTATTGTAATAAATATTTCATTTATTTCCAATGAATCCATAAACACTTAATACTTGTGTATATGACATTTAACATTTCAAATTGGCCGCCAAACACAACAGTTCGCCGGCTTATCCTATGAAATTCGTAAAATATTCAAAAGCGTATTTTGGCAAGTGGAAATGAAAATGCTTAATGGCAGTGGGTATACTGACCCTTAGAATTGTCTATGGTTAAATGTAGACGTTCTTGTAGGATCTAAACTTATGTCCCTATGGTGCAATTATAACTTGCAAGTTGCGTTCTGTTGCTTGTGTGTAGTACATGATACATGCAATAGTGCACGTGTCACAAGTATGAAATTGAGAGATGTCTTAGGTGTAAGCCACACGGATAAGACATAAGACATAGACGGGGGCGCCTTTGAACTATTATTATACTAAATAGTTGCAATTTGCAACGTAACTTTTTTGTATTTTGTAAGAATATACTTTGAAAAGGAGTCTTGAAAACTTACTTTTCGCCTTATCTTGTCATGCGTCTTATCCATTTGGATAAGATCTTACATTTGAGCAGTCATTGAATGTCATACTTGTGATACGTGCATTATTGCATGTGTCATGCACAACATGCATACAATAAGAGACGAAACTTGCTAGTTTAGTACGGGCATAGTTTAATATAGGATGTAACAATTTAATGTAGGATTAGCAATTAATGTTTATTTATTAATAACAGTGCACATGTACTTATGCTTGTTTAATATAATAATGCTTTATCCAATATCAATAATATAAAATGTTTTAAGATTTTTAATATAATCTAAAATGTTATCCCACAAATTCATCGGCTTGAATCCGACCGAATCCCACATAAGTATCCGGTACGTCGCCTACAGTGAACACAGTACAAAAACTAAGTAAACTAAATTGGTACAAAAATAAATTCTTAATTAATATTTAACACAAACGAAATTAAAAAATCACAATGAAGGTGACTTACGCTAAACTTATTATAAAATATTTTACATATGATTTTTTTTATATTCCGTCTCGAGTTATGCAGACTTCGAATGATACACGAGCTATATGACGCCGAATCTTCGCGTTTGTACAATATGCGCAAAATAACTTGTCCGATCTGAATTTAGTCCCATTAGCTTGAATGTAGGCTTCATTATGGCTTGTTTTTCAAGGATTAAAGGGTGAAGAGAGGCGTAGAAGGCGGATGGAGTGATTAACTTCAGCTCGGCTAAGTAATATTACACGTAGGCACTGTGTACTACATAAATGTATGGGAGACCATTCGACAGTAGCGACACTGACGCATGGTGACAGATGACTACTGCACTGACGCTTGACGTGACCATCGGAGTTCTGTCTTATTGGCGAGTTAAATTACAATTTCAGTAGAAAAGGTAATAAATCTCTACCTTAACATAATAGCGTTTAGATTTTATGTTAGACTTTTATTACCATTTTACTTCGTAAGCCAGTACACCCAGTATAGTCACATATAGCCAAAATCACCAATTTATTAATTCTCCTACAATACACGAATGTAAATCGTCCGGCCTGAACTTAACTTTGGATTAAGGGTGGTGGAAGGTGTTGAGAACTTGAGAGTGGGTGTAGTGACATACTGCAGCCTGTGTTATTTTACTCGGATATATCTAAAATCGAATGCATTTTCGGCCGTTTGCTTTAATAAGTTTTTAAAATACTTGTTATATAAAAAAAAATATCTCTAAAATCGAAATATCCTTGCGCGTAAAAGATTCCAGTTAGGAATTTAATTCACATTTATTTCTACCGCAAGATTAGAAGATTAACTCCCGGTTTCTGAAACGCTGATCAAATCAACATTCAACTAACAGTACTTTGAGTTGACATCGCTGTCAAATCAATTAGAGTTGCTGAAATGTTATTTAGTGAAAGAAAATAATAATATTTGATCTCTCTTTAGTACCGTTTGACATACGATTTTTCATATTAATTTGAAAGTTATGTTATATAACATATGTATCAAATCAAAGGTGTTGATCACGCTTCTAACAACCCAATTTCGACTTGACATTTGATTAGTTAATAACATTGATCAGCCTTTCAGAAACCGGGCAAAAATGTATTAAGTATAAATCGAACAATATTGTGCTTTATAATAACTAAACTTAATATTTACATAAAGTGCTAATAATGGTGGTACGAACACAATATATTAAAATATGAAATTCACATTTACACTTAATTTTGTCACTTGACAACAAAATATTTTTAAAACTTGTAACAATTGGTTTTGGCATTTGTATACGCAGGGATTTTGACTGCTGTCAAAATCTTCAGCCCCAATTTACACGACAAGTATTTCGTACGACATTAAGTGAGATTAAAACATATCTAAGGTTGCAAATTGCACAGGCCCGGATCTACGTTTTTTTCTAACCAGGACAGAAAGTTGATAGTGGCGCCCCTCTCCAGCGTTTGAGATATATTAGTTAAAAAACTCACAAATATATAATGGTTGGTATTTTTCCTTTAATAAATTTGTGCTATTTATTATCTATTACCTAATAACTTTTTCATTTGTGTGACATGAAATGCCCGGGAAAAAAAAATAGATTTATGTTCAGTAGATCTATATACATCAAAAGTTTTCAAAAGTTTCATCAAAAGTTTTTCTTACAAGTCGACGGTGAGCCAACCAGACTTCCGTATGCTAGGCGCTTTGAGCAAGTTTTTTATTTTTAATCATATTATATTATGCACTTTGGCACCCCTTGAGACTTCCGCCCGGGACGGGTGCCCCAGTTTGCCCAAGATCCGGGGCTGTAATTGCATGTCATGGTTGTAAACCATATTTTTTCGTTATAATTGTCATTGCCTTGCATTTGGCGTATATAAACTCTCCGTATAAATGGAACGTAACGCATGACCGTTCAAGAACATTGCAAGTCTTGTTCAATCCATTCTAATGAGTTTAAAATACAAAATTAAATATTTGGGGCTTATAAATCATTTTTTTCTAGGAAAGAAATATTTAAGTTAAATGTGAAATTCTAACTTAAAACAAATTAATGCGGCACTCAGATACGTCAATTAACTTTAATCGTCAATTAGAAATCGTCAATGTTCACACTCAGAGCCAATTAACCAATTAATCTCTGAGAAATAATCGAATTCTAAGAAATGGCTAATTGGCAGGAAACTTGTTGACATTTCTGAGAGCGACATTGAAATACTTATAATTAAATCAGTGTAAAGCGTGCGGAAATTCAGGGACTGATCCAGGAAGAAATGCGGGAGGTAATACTCTAAAGTAATTTGTGTAAAAGGATTCCTTCTTGTATAGCAAACCGGTACATATAATTGTACATTAGTTAAGATTTTTAGATGCCAGCATGACAAAAATAGAGTGGACGATAATGATAAAAATGGTATTTGATGATGAAAAATATAAGATGGGTGATGAATGACGATGATGATCAAAATTATGTTTCTTTCTGCTTATGGTAAGCTTCAAGGCTGCCCATACACAGTAGTTATACCACTCAGAACTTTAAATTACAAACTGCATGGGCAATGGACTTCGCTCGCTACTCTGAGACAAGATATAAGTAGATATAAATCTCAATAATGTTGACAAAAGTATTGTATGTGACAATGATGGTTCATGTCCAATAGTAGCCTTGTATATGCGGATAATATTAGTGGTCGAATATAATGTAAGACAATGGTTAAATGATCGCGAAGATATAAAATGTAATGATATTTAAATTTATTAATTAATGCAATTATAGGTTTGCTGGTGGGGAACACTAGAAATTTAATGATATTTAAATTTATTAATTAATGCAATTATAGGTTTGCTGGTGGGAACACTAAAAATTTAATAATATTTAAATTTATTAATTAATGCAATTATAGGTTTGCTGGTGGGGAACACTAGAAATTTAATGATATTTAAATTTATTAATTAATGCAATTATAGGTTTGCTGGTGGGGAACACTAGAAATTTAGTATAAATGTAGGAAATAGTTAAATGGCTCGTAAGGTTGAAAATTGATGATATTTAAATGGAATGATAAATATAAATGGATGTAAATTATATATGGTAATAGTAAATAATAACTACTTAATAACTAGCGTAAATAATTATTCTTTGAAGGTCCCCCAAAATTATTTCCTGAATCAGTCCCTAATTAATCAAAATAAGGTCCTATACACATCCAGCGTTTATTCAAAATCGTGTGCTTGTCTTAAGCCTAATAATCTTCCGTTGGGATTCGTTGTTATTTAAAAACGAAACCACAAGTACAAAGTGTAACAAATAAAAAAAAAACGATAATAGTATATTAGCGAGACGATAGAGTAATTGCGTGACATATAAATGTAGGTACATTTTTATAAATGTTTTTACTTTAAATATTTAAACAATTCTTTATACGTTTTAGAGAATGTTTAAAAGCTGTTTTTTTTTAATTTTCCCAATACTACTAATTTTCATACTTATTACACTTTGCAACTGTGGTAATTAAAATGTAAAAATTACGAGATTCTTATATTGCGCTAATTACTATTAAAAATTTCATAATATCTAAAAATGAGCGACCGAGGGTAAATATATAGGTAACTTCATGTACAGGGTGTTCGCAATTCTGGTATCCAGCTCGAAGGACCACAAAACATACTTTATTGTTCATATTAGTTGCTACTAGCCTTGAATTCCCCCCATTACAGAGGGTTTGGGTTCTTGTGCATTGCACAGGTTTAATGATGGTTGGTTGATATTTTATATAACTAGACACTGCATAGTAAAGATTTATTACAATGAAGTATTCGGGCGAGTAGCCGGCTGCAAAGCGAGAGGTCGTGGGTTCGATTCCCGCACCGAGACAAATGTTTGTGTGATCCACGAATATTAGTTTCGGGTCTGGGTGTTGTGGGTTGGCAAGTCCCTCATAGTTCCTGGTTCCCACGATACAGGTTAACCTAGTGTGGTCAGGACTATGTGTGACTGTTGGGTGTATTTATTTATTTAGGTCGGTCCCTATTTAGGATTTAAAATAAAGCTACAAACAAGGTATGTACCGCCAACGTCGGTTTCACCAACTTTCTTTTAACTTTAACAGCCCCATAACAGCCGAATACCAAAGCAGTACGACGTTCATAAGAGAAAACTTTGATTCCACATATTGACTACGTCACTGGTTCTATTTTATTATTAGCTTGAATGACGAGACGAGCAGGTTGCTCGCCTGATGGTAAGCGCCACGCCTGCTCATAAACAGAAGCAACGCCACACATAACTTTAAATAACAAAGCACTGAATGACACTGAACTGCGCTCGTCACCCCGAGACATAAGGTATTAAGTCTCATAATGCTCAGTAATTTCACTGGCTGCAATACCCTTCAAACCGGAACACTTGGCGGCAGAAATAAATAACACTACATCTAATCTACATATTAAACGTAGTTACTCCCCTTCTGAGACTCAAACCCTGACTGGCCTACCATTTACTGATAATTTTTCCTCGACCGCAATAAAGATTCAAAACATTGGACAATATTAAGAGAAATCTTACCTAGTTAAGTATTAACAGTTTTGTGAAATTCATAATTTTTACTATTAAAGTAATTATAATTGTGAAAACACGCACGCTGCCATGTTTTTTTAAGATACAGCCTAATGGTAAAATGTTTTAAGTCCAAAAAGTTGGTTTTGGGAAATAGAAAAAAATAACAAACCAAATTGTATCTTGAAATTGAAATAAAATTTAAACTGGCAATGAACGTGTTAAAACATTAAATATTAGGAAGTCTAATATATTTGCAGCGTTTAGATTCAATTATTTCATAGTATACTGATCATTTATGATGTCACAACTCACAATTACTCTAATGATGTGAGGTGTGACTTGATTGATAGTCATGGTAACAAATATTGAACAAATTCTGTATTCAATGAAAATATTAATGTCAAGAAACTTAATTTTTTTCTCAGTCGTCATTTTGGACATTAAATAACTCTAGAAGCAATATTTATATATTTATTGTTATTATTCCCTATATACATTGTGATTATTTGCACAATATTATTTTTATCCATATTTAATCGAAGGATTGAGCTGTAATATTTAAAAACCCAAAATTAAATTGCATTTCACGGGCTCGTGCTGATATTCAAACTATCAGTAAGCTCCCATGTATGCTTTGTGCTGTCCTGTAGTTTATTTGATAAGTAATAATTACTTGGAATTTGTTAAAAGCGTGGAATTCTGTTAAACTTAATTCTGTAAAATCTAAAATGGCATACAATAACATATATGGCTACTTCAGTTATAATAGAATTTGTAGCAAGATGTTGTAATATTTTTTTTTATCCTGGCTCAGCAAAGTGACTACGCTACACCTGATGGAATTTAACAATTTAATTGAATTTAACCTAAACGCTGAAAATGTGTAGGCTTCTTAATAACATTAAATTTTAAATACATTCTTTATATATAAGTAACAATATATTCAAGAAATCTTGTGGCACTAATTGAAAAGTAAATTACATACTGATAAATACTAAATAGCCGTCACTCGGAGTTACAGATAATAATATATAAAATAAAATAATACTCATACTTTTTTTACTTAACCAATAATGTAATTTTATAATTCAAATCTACGAATTTAATACTTGCAATTGATACTATTTATATTAATAATCCAGATAATATAAATATTTAACTATTAAAAAATGTGTATATTATATTTAAACAATATATTCATCAGTTACTAATTAAGCATACAATTTGATGATTAAATATTACGTATCCATTATTTAATAATAAATTTACTTGAATTTATAAACATCTTGACCTATAAATTATTTTCGTGCAAGCCGATATTTTATTCTGACATTTAATCGGAAGCCGTTAAATGTCCGATTCTGACATTTAATCAACCCGAGTGACAGCGACCCGACTTACGAATTAAACGGCCGTGTCCGGTTTTTTCTCTGGATGTTTCGCGTCACCGTTGGTTATGTAGTCGCCATGTTCATGGGACGGATTCTCGGAGCCCTTGACGTCGTCGTGAGGAGGGAGGGGGGCCTCAGAGTCCCCCCCATCCGGTAAGTCCGTCCGATGCGATCGTCCTGCCACACACCAATTTTTAAGCGATCAAGAATTTATGCCGGGTTAATTTCCTATTTAATTTCATAATACCAAGATTTCCCGTTTTAATTTAAAATAAGAACCAAAATGTTACTTCGTTTTAAAAGCGTTTTAATTTAAAGTTTAATTTAAAATAGAAATTGGAAACTTTGTTTTATATTACAAAAGAAAATTACTTATGTAAGATTGTTATTTAAATATGGCAACATTTATACAAAATGGGGTTTAAAGATGCCCATCAAAATAAATTTAATGAGGTCATCTCACATTTTTTGTTGACCCCATTAACGGTTACTATAATATTTTATTAAACTAACTACAAAACATTGTTAATAACAAACAAAAAAAACACATCATCCCTTGAAACCATCACCAACTAATAAAATATGTTCTAAAAACATGTAAGTACTAATATGGAGAAAATAACACTTAAAAGATGTTAGTAACACATGCAAAAATATAAAAAATCATGCTAGTTAAAAACGCTGATATAAAACGCAGCCTCAAATCGCGGCGTGTAAATGCCGACATGCAGATTAACATGCAAATTCTTTCTTGATCGCTCAAATAATTGTTATATGGCAAACACGTTTTAACAAAAATCATAAAAATATTAAAGATGTATAAATATGTCTTTTAAGGCCATTTTAAAGTTATGATGCAAAAAAGATCACAAAGTAAATTGTTAGACAGGCGGCACACTACAGCAGCATAAGTACAGCAAACACGGTTTACTTTGCTGCATCACATTTAGAATTTGAAGAATTTGCGATCTAAACACATGTGTATTAAGGTCGTATCCAGCGACAAACTCTTTTTTACATTTATAGCATATGCCGGCAGACGAGCAAGTGGGTGACCTGATGGTAAGTGATCTCCACCGCCCATAAAGGCCCACAAAACTAGAACAATCCCATGATTGCGTCCATACGCGTTGTCAACTTAAGAGGAAAGCGAATAATTAAAGGACTGTGAAGGGGAGAAGGGTTTTGGCTTCCGGAAACTCACTGAACAGTTAGCAACAGCAAGTTACTACTTAACTGATTGTGAGATAATGGTAACAACCCAGCCGAGCCGGCCCATTTATGCTGTAGCGAAACTGTGTACGACTTGGCTCTACCTCTTATAGAATTAAAGTTGTACTGTATTTAGAAGCAAATTCTTTTCATATATACGCACTATGTATAAACAACTGCACTGTAATGTGCGTATTAATTGTTTAGTAAAACATTTGCTGTACGCTGCTCTAATATGCTGCCAAGCTTTGACGGCAAATTTAAAATCTCACAACAGAGTAAATAGAACGAGCGATTGACAAAAGCGAGGCACAATTCTGCAAACACACCTGTTGATCTAAAGTCGAAGAGGACTTAAAAAAACGTACAGTTTGGCTCATGAACTGTAAAAGACATATTTTAAACATTATTATACAGGATTAAATGTAAATCAATGCACTGGTTTATTTTCATATATGTGTACAAAAAACGTGAAATTTAGAGTTATGCAACTGGTTTCACGATGTCCTGTCTCGGCGCTACTCAGTTGTCAAAAAGTGTGTTTGACACATATTTAGTGAAAAATATATGTTGCAAAAATAATTATATGATTTACATTTGACCCCGTAATAACACTTGTAACTTTTTTGACAGATGTACCAAACTTTAAAGTACATACTGTCGGATTTATATTTAAATTTAATAGAACAAGTTACAAAATGTCGTTAAATTTAAAAAAATATAATTAATCAAGCACTGCCATCAAACATTTAAAACTACCATTTCATTTTCTACCAAATGAATTTCTACCATTTTTAGGCGATACTACCATGGACGTAACAACTTTATTTAATTTTGTTCTATGCGTTGAAAATACATTAATATTTTTGCTAAAATAGTGGTTCTTTTATAATTTCTACCAATAAAAATGATATTTATTTAAAAATATGTGCTTTTTAAAACGGTGTTATTTCTCAATACGTCTGAATCATTGCCAAATAAATAGCAGATATTTAAAAAGTAATAATAGGTATTTGCCTATGAAATTACCGTTCTGTATAAAAAAAGTTAAAGTATTCTTCCATATTATTTTTATTATCAAAGTAACCACCCATGCTATCGATCCATCTTTGCCAGCGCAGTGGCAATTTATAGATGCGATCTTGCATAAATCGTCTGGGCAGGTACAAACTCTTTAAAGGCATTTTGTACTGCCTCGCGTGTATTGATTTTTGTCGCCAAAAATTATGGAAATGGTACTGTAATTTGAACTATATAATATTTACGAATGTCTTTGGAACAATTCCTTTGCATGGTACAAATACGATTAAATGGTAAGACGGTTGTGTCTACAGCAATAGGCCAGCTCGACCGGGTTGATACCACTCACAGTAAACGTGAGGTAGCACCTTCCTGTTATGTACGATATATCTGGAGGTCTAAATAACCCTTAATTTTTCCCAATCCCTTAATTATCCCTTCCCTTGCCTACATTCTACTTTCTACCTGGCGTTATCCCGGCTAGTGCCAGGGTCCGCCTTCTAAGACGCCTCCACTTCGCCCGATCTTGAGCATCCTCTGTAGTAAGACCGTTGGCTCTCATATCTCCCTCTAATACGTCAAGCCAGCGTTTACAGTCTTGCCTACATTAAAGGTCGCAAATGCGGTCCATGATACCTTTAATAACATGGGTGTTCATGGACGCTGGAGAATGGAGAGACCTTCCCATCAGGTGGCCCACTTGCTCGTTTTCTATGCTATAGTAAATATGTTGCTGCTATTGTCCTTAAAATTAGACTTCTGTAGGCCTAGTATGAGTTACAAGTACGTTCACAGTTTTCGAAGTCGTATAAAATTACTATCGTCGAAGTGTCAAACTAGTAATAGGGTAGTTTCCTATATTGAATTTTATACATTATTTTATAAGCAACAGAAAATGATACGCAAAACGAAACGATTTTATTAAAACACAATCAAAATTGGTTCAGAAATGTGCCCGCAGTTATGATTTTAAATGTTGGTATGAGGAAAAGTGGGTGCGTAGTAGGGATATCTCACTATCTCGCTTGCACGCGTGCACTATAATGAACATTTTACACAGTGACGTCAAAGGTTGCATCGTCTGTCATTTGACAATTACCCCTTCTACAGGATTTTAATGGCTTCTATCTTATTTATTTTTGGTCCGATTTATAAAATTCTTTCTGCAATAGATTTTGAGTAACATAACTTATTGATTTAAATAATAAAAAAAATCTAGTCAACTACCCTATTCATCCGGTAATAAAGAAAAGAATCGCTTGAAAACTAATTTCATATTCTATTATTATTAAATGAAATAAACCATAGGTATAATTAATTTTAATTCATCATAGTCCCCACTAGTGGCTACTAATATTTGACGTATTGAGAGAAAACGAAAACTTTCATCGTTTTACAAAACTATTAAAACTTGTACTAGGCCTGCAGATGGTCACTTCCTACGCGACCGTTATTACTATCATTGTCTGTCATCGCTTTACTGAAGACAGTGATGACGTACATTGCACTACCGTCACTTTGGCTTGTGGTGATGTTACCATGATCGTTTGACATTTTTAAATAGACCCAAGGTGGTCTCGCTTCAGTAAATAATACCCTGTTAAAAAATGACGTCAATTTAAAAAAGCATCTAACTTTTTAAAAACTGATTCTTAATAAAAATTAAGACCCATCCAGTTCAACGCCGCATTCAAACAACCACATTCATATCGGTCCATTCCCACAAGCCTTACGACATATGCACATGCACTCACACGCACACACCTCCATAATGAACAGACGGGCAAATTAAAATAAGTCAAATGGAAATGAAAAACATAATTAAGGCTCTGACTACACTCGTCTACTTTGAAAAACTAAATCACTTTACTTAAATGAATAATAACTATTATCAGAAACATTCAAACGCATTGAGAAATATCTTTCAGGCCCATTTAGATGACGAGAGTTTCTTGCATGACATACGAGAGTAGAAAAATAGAATCGTATGACAAGTTGATAACTATGACAGTATTTTCTTCTTTTTCTTATTATCTTGAGTGACGAAACGAGCAAGTCGCTCGCCTGATGGTAAGCGTCACGCCTGCTCATAAACAGAAGCAACACCACACATAACTTTGAATTACAAAGCACTGCATGGCATTGGACTGCGCTCGTCACCCCGAGACATAAGATGTTGAGTCTCATAATGCCAAGTAATTTCACTGGCTTCAATGTCCTTCAAACCGGAACACTACAGTGCTTACACACTACTACTTATATAAATAGACTGTGCGGTGGTACCGACACAGACGGCCTCTCGCATACGAGGCCATCTTGTTACCTTATATTCTCGCCTCTCATACGAGAAACTCTATCAATTTAAATGAAGCTTTAGGCTTGTGATGTGCTAACATTCAAAATCTGTAAAATGTTTACCTATCGACCGCCAGGATGGCGTCCTGTCGAACAATTAAATAAACTTTATTATTCTCGTAAAAATGACGACGCTTATCTACACTAATATTATAACGAGGAAAGATTTGTATTTTTGTATGTAACGAATAAACTTAAAAACTACAAGACCGATTTCAAAAATTCTTTTGCCGTTAGTAAGCTACATTATCACTGAGTAACATAGGCTACTTTTATCCCGGAAAAGGCCGTTCACGCGGGCGGAGCCACGAGCTAAGGCTAGTAAGAAATATAATAAAATCGGTAGAATGCGAGTCGGCCTCGCACATCGAGGGTTCCGCACCATTTTAATTTTTGTTATTTCTATTATTTTCCAGGATATCCGCCTTATTAACAGATATTCTGTGAAAATTTCAGCGTGCTACCTTTTAAGATTCAAAGATAGCACACCATTTTAATGTAGGCCTGATGGGGGGCCAAAAATGCCAAAAGTACTTTCTTTTTATTCAAACAAACAATACACTACTTGACAGTAATTTCGGTGATGACCCAAAGGTCCGAAGGCCTCAGACTTTTCTGTCAGTTGATAACAACCAACATAGAGTTGTTACATGCTCTTCGAAGCACGGAGACGCTCAGTACCACTACACGGTCACCCATCCATAGACTGAACGCGCCAACGGTTGCTTAACTCGCTAACCGTTTACCAATCAGTGACTGCAAATAATTATGAGCGCCTTAACTATGCTAACATGTAATAAATATTCCACTAACTAAAAAGCATTAATTAGATTCCAATAAACTAGAATTACCTATATAATATTCCGATAAAATATTCCTTGTATATAAAAATTACACTAAAATGAATATAGGATAATAATAGGACAGACATACTCCGAAACTGCATTCCCATACACTTTGGACCCAAATGGGACCTAAAGGACATTCACATTCCGACGAAAGCATTCTAAATGGCAGTTATTGGACCCACATATCTGTGGATCCAAAATTACGGGATGGACTTAGACTGCCTCAAATAGACACCGCATTGCAAGATAAATACGTTTATAATGTAAAGATTGGTCTGTGGCAATCGATAGAGTCGTCTAAAATTAGAATAGTCTGTAGCGTCTTAAGTTTATTGGTATATGGCAGGAGGATATTGAGCTGTTCTACAATCTTATATTTCATTATGCGGTGTCTATTTGAGGATATCTATATAACATTTTAGGGAAATAAGTCGTTTGAATACGTTTATTTTAACAAAATAATTATCAACTATATTAATTGTCTGAAGACTAGTTGACCGACGCATCGTCTTAATTGAAAAACCATTGGATGACAAATTGACAATTGCAACGTGTTATATTGTAGTTTTATGTACTTTTTAGACTTTTTTTATCACTATAACGTAAATATCCTAGGCGGTAGATCCCTCGAAAGAACTTCTTATGTATGCAGGTTTCCCCACAATATAAAGCAAGCGATAATTAGCAATTAATACACACATAACTTAGAAAAGTCTGAATGCATGTTCTTAAGACTGGTTTCGAACCTGCGACTATAGTCTCGACTACACCATTTCGCTAGTCAGTTGATCAAGTAAAATCAAACCGTGTGAACTCATAAGGCAGGTTTATTTGAAGAGCTATTTCACTTTTGAATGTATTCCGTGACAATGCGAACAACCGAATTTATCATTTAACGACTTATCAATTAAGATTAAGCATTTTACATTGTTTACTTTAAAAACTAACGAAGCGACTCATTTCCCTAAATACCTATTATTGCCCACGCTTATCCGTTTCAACTTGTGTCTAGTGCATGACACATGCAATAATGCACAAGTATTCAATAACAGTGCACGCGAGGCACAAGTATTCAATAACAGTGCACGAGGCACAAGTATTCAATAACAGTTTACAGAGCATGTTATATGACGATCCTAAAGACGAAAGTTGAAAACGCATGAATGTGGACAACGTTTATGATGAAGAACTTCCTTTTTAAGTCGGTTAAAATGTTCACTTACCGGCAAAACACCATCTGTCTGTGGCGAAAGCGAAGACTCCCAGAGACACTGCTATCAGGAGTATCAGTACAGCTACCACAATGCCGACAATGGAACCGGTGCCCAACTCCACGCCTGTAAGAGATTGTATAGTTTGGGTAGTGGGTTCGAGTATTCAGCGTATATGACGAGACGAGCAGGTCGCTCGTCTGATGGTGAAAGCCTTCCCATAAACAGTAGCGAAGTCAGAAATTTAAATATAATACTGCATCACACTACACTACAAAAAGAGTAACCAAAATTGAATCAATATGTAAAAACTTATGCGCGTTTAAAAAAAACATTTCCTACTTTATTAAGTTAAAAAATGCTTTATGCACTGTCACTGAGTAAAGAAATATTCATAATTGATGTCTCTGAGAAATAATCATATTCTAAGAAATGGATAATGAACTTAAACATGATTTCTCTGAGCACAGTTAATTTTCTAAATGTATTTAATAACTTTTACTTCTACATATGCCCCGCAGGGGTAGGCAGAGGTGTAACCAGTACACCCACATTTCGCCGAGCGTATCTCTGTCCCATGATGTGATAGGAGGCGAGCCTATCGCCATACCGAGCACAATTCCAGACTCCGGGCTGATACTGGGCATTTCGTGATAGAAAACCCAATATTACTTTTACCCGAGCCGGGGATCGAACCCGAGACCCCAGCGTCATGCTCGGTCGTAACGCGTACGCATTACAACTTCGCCACCGATAAAATTCTGATAACACCTAAAACAGAACAAGGCGAGTCCCGAGCATTGCATGCTGATTATTCATGGAAAAATATTTAATTCTATTCTCTACTCTACCAGGTTGTTTCATCATGAAAAAATATATGACCTACAAAAACGCATTCTTTAATAAGGCGAGATAGTGGTCAAACGCAAGACGAATAAAAAAAAAATAACATCTCATAAATATCATTCCTTCAATAAAAATATATTTTCAATAACATATCTGACAATAAAACGTTTTTTTTTCGTACTAACATGCCGAATATGAAAATTACATCAAAATGTTCCATGCTCAAGGATAGAATCCAAAAATTGTACAATCAACACCAAAAGTTGAAAGAACACATCCAAACTAAAACCCCTATACATCGTAAGATGTCCACAAGTCACTAACAAGTTTTTTATTATAGCAGAGGCAGGCAAATGAGCAAGTGGGTCACCTGGTAAGCAATACCAGAAGCATCATTGCCGTTGCCTTCTTTAAAGGAAAGGGATAATTAAGGGATTGGTAAGGGGGAGATTAGCGCCAGATTGGATAAAGGTTTCAAATTAGCTGATCACCAGATTGTCAAAAGTATCTGAACATTAAGCTTACGAACATGAGCTACATGTATAACTCTCAAGGCCAATTCTTGTAATTTTAAATGTTCAAAATATCATTCCGATCTAGTCTCAGCGTCAAGAAAGTTGCAAATGGCATTCTCTTAAACCAATGATCAACGTCAAATGCACCTAGCATTAGCAGTAGCATTATACCGTTTTGGCTTCAGACAACTTTTATTCTACATTCAATCTCATTATGATCTATGTTCACATTTGACGTTGATTATCGGTTTAAGAGAATGCCATTTGCAACTTTCTTGACGCTGAGACTAGATCGGAATGATATTTTAAACATTTAATATTACGAGAATTGGCCTTCTCATGTGTTTTGAGAAAATAAAACTTTACTAGGTGGTAGGTCCCTCGTCTGCGAGAGGCCGTCTGGGGGTGTAAACAGCAGTGTGTAAGCACTGTTGTGTTCCGGTTTGAAGGACATTGAAGCCAGTGAAATTACTAGTCATCATGAGGCCTAACAACTTATGTCTCGGGATGACGAGCGCAGTCCAGTGCCATGCATTGCTTTTTAATTCAAAGATCTATATGGCGTTACTTCTGTTTATGGGCAGGCGTAGTGCTTACCATCAGGCGAGCGACCTGCTCGTCTCGTCATTCAAGTTTAAATATTAATTTTGCAATGCAACACTGACAATTTGATTTTAAAATTCTATGAAAATGATAGTGTTGTGCTACTTTTGATAGTCTGGTGTTTAGCGAAACTTGGCTTTTATCAATGATCATACAATGTGGTACTAGTCTTGTTAAGGCGGCATGTATATCCTACGATAAATAAATAAATACACCCAACAGTCACACACATAGTCCTGACCCCACACTATGTTAACCTGTATCGTGGGTATCAGCAACTACGAGGGACTTGCCAACCCACAACACCCAAACCCGAAACAAATATTTGTGGATCGCATAAACATTTGTCTCGGTGCGGAAATCGAACCCACGGCCTCTCGCATAGCAGCCGGCTACTCGCCCGCTGCGCCACGGAGGCTGGCAACGATGTATGGGGTTTTTGGAAATCTGGATTTGTTAACGACTTTTGGTGATGACAGTACCATGCAATTTAGGAAAATGGCTTTATTTCAACTGATTTAGTAAAATTACAAATGTCAAGATCTCAAATCAAAAACATTATCTACGATTACTCCAAAATTATTATTCTAATGTACATTCTCATAGCAATCCTATAGATTCCTTACCATAAACATCTATCATCATAAACGAGGACTTGATATTGCGCGCTGTAAATACATAAAGATCCATTACATTACATAAGCTCACGTCTGTACCCCGTAGAGGTAGGCAAAGGTACATCTAGTGGACCGACGGTTTACAGAGCTTATTCCTCTAATGTAACAATAGGAGGTGAGCGTATAGCCATACCGGGTACAAATTCCAATGCTGGGCAATTCATGTGTGATTTTTGAAATCGAAACCTCAAACTGTAATTGCTCGACCTGGGATTTGAACCCAAGACCTTATGTACGGTTATCAGCCTAAATACGGTAGCCTAAGTACTGTGTCATATAAGGGACGAAAGTTTGTATGGAAAGTGAGTCAAGTTTGAAGTTAGAGAGGTGGAAGTTGGTAAAAAAGAGGATATAGGTAGAGCAGATTACACAAGATCTAAGAATTGAGAGATGTCGAATGGTTCCTAGCAGATCAGGGACATGGCTAGTATCTTATATGAAGTCGGTTAAAATATACCTACAAATGCAATTACATTAAATAAAGCAAGTTTGAATGTTGAACTTGGAAATGATGATGTTGTAAATTAAGATGTCTAAAGAGTTAAAAATAAACTTAAGAGGTAATGGAAATATTGAAAATGATAAAATTGGAATAAAAATTTAAAATAACGATGCAGGAATCCAACCAATTAACATTGGTAGTCATGTTGGAAATAACGATATTGCAAATAGTAATGTTTTAATAAACAACGAGCATAACGATGCTGAAATTAATACTAGTAATAATGTTGAAAATTACTTTACTGGAAATAATAGTATCGAAATAAATGTAGGAAATAAGGATGCTGTAATTAACACTGTTAGCCATGTTGGAAATAACGATAATAAAAATAATACTGTCGTAAATGGTAACCACGTTAGAAATAATGGAGACACAACTAATCTGGATGTAATTTTTGATCGAGAACGATCGTTCGCTCGTGAACGGGTGCTGCTTGTGTGGACTGGTCTGCGCAGACTGTTATGCTTGTTATTACTCATCATCGCAGAATTAATTGATTCATCGTACTCATGAGGATCATGCGCAAATAATAATCATTATAATTTAATTATTTTACTTTATAATGTTCCTCATTGGCATAAGTTGAGCTGCTCTAACTCTATTCAAAATTAATTGTATTATCGTAGTGCAAATATTGTAAATGAATTTTGAAATGAGCAACGTTAGATTTTCTTGTCCGTTTTACTTTAGCGAAACAGCATTCCGAACTGGCGGTAGAGTTAAAATTTGACTGAATCTAAATGATGACATTTTTATGGATTCAATAAGTATTTTCATTTCATTTCATCAATCTAGTGAAATGTACTCACCAGCTGGTTCATCCATGGTGCTGATCCTGACTGCAAACTCCTCATTGCCCAGATCGTTGTATACCCTCAGATAATAGGTTTTGTCGACATCTTCCTTGGCGATGTGGGCCAGGAGTAGCGTCACGTTGTAGTACCCGCCGCCCTGTTATAATATAAGATTGGTAAATGTTGATAATATTGAACTTTTTTTTAAATATACAAACTGTTACAGAAAGGTGTGACTAACATTGTATACAACGTATATATATAAATCCGGTATATAAACACTTTCAGTTGTTTTTTATAGCAGAGGAAGGCAAACGGGCAAGTGGGTCACCTGATAGTAAGTGAGCTCCACCGCCCATGAACATCCACAAAACCTGAGGGGTCATTAATATGTTGCCAACCTTAAAGGAAAGGGATTGGGAATGGAGAATTGGGCTTATCTACAAGGCGCCCACTTAACATCATGTGACCCACCTACTCGTTAACCTTGGAGGCGTCTGTTATATAAAAAAAATTGCGTCCTCGCTCGACTATGTCGCAGACAATGACGTCACTGTCTGTTCACTCCACCGCGCGAAGTTTCGGACCTGTCACAATATCGTTACCAGATGTAAAGGCGCGAAGGCAGTCATCAGAGCGTCGTCGCTGGAGTGCGGTGCTGTGATCCTGACTTCGCCGACTGTCCATTCAGCTGTGGGGGGAGGATTGGCCCTCACTGTGACGTTCAGTTTGCCCTCAGCGCCCAGTTTCAAACCGAATATTGTGATGGTGCCTGGTTCTAGACGTTTTGGTGGGTCTGGAAGAAAAAACAATTGCTGTAAATACCACAGTTGTACGTCTTTCGTATATGATATATACAGTATGTAACAAAAATCCTGTTGGCCCTTTTTGGGTCGTGAAGATAGTCATATAGACAATTTAATAAAAATAGTTAAATAAAATAATAATAATCAGAAGCGAGATAAAGGTAAAGTAGCAGCATGTTGTTGCGTTTCGTACGGTGATTTAGATATCCGGAGGCCCAAATACCCCTCCCCTTTCTAATCCCTTAATTATCCCTTTCCTTTAAGGTTGGCAACGCGCTCATGATTCTTTTGGTATTGTGGACGTACATAGGCGGTGGAGATCACTTACCATCAAGTGACTCCCTTGCTCGTTTGCCAGCCTATGCTATTAAAATCATACTAATATTATAAATGGGAATGTAAGTTTGTTTGTTACGCTTTCACGCGAAAACTACTTAACCGATCATCATGAAACTTTGTACACATATTCTTGGAGGTATAAGAAGTAACATAGGATACTTTTTATGAAGAAAAAAAAAACTATTTGTTTGTTACGCTTTCACGACTAAATCACTGAACCGATTTTGATGAATTTTGACGTAGAGATAGGTGGGTTATAGGCTACGTTTTATTCCGGAATAGTCTATTCACGCGGGCGGAGCCGCGAGCAAAAGCTAGTAAAAAATAAAACAATTCCAATACTCACAATGCACGGTCAGCTGTCGTTTCGCCTCTCTAGGTTGGTCCAGGGCCTCGTGTTCCACCTTGCAGGAGAGCATCTTGTTATTATCATCAGCTAGTAAGGTCCGGCTGATGTTCTGGCTGATGGTCTGGGTGTCAGAGCCAGGGTCTTCAGTCACTACGGGCTGGTGGACCCCATCTACTATCTGGACTTCATCTGTAATAAATTGACCAAGATTAATGTTGGTGTAATTCTTGATGCTGCTGGTTATCAAAGGAAATCTACATCTACACTAATATTACAAAGAGGAAAAATTTGTATTTTTGTATGTAACGAATAAACTTAAAAACTACTGGACCGATTTCAAAAATTCTTTTGCCGTTAGAAAGCTACATTATCACTGAGTAACATAAGTTACATTTATTACTAGAAAAAAATAGAAATCCTTAGAAATCCCTACTAAAACCAACCCAAGGTGTAAAAAAAAATACAAAGGCGAAACTAACTCTATCTGTCTGTTAGGTTTTTACGGCTAAATGGCTGTACGGATTTTAATGAAATTTGGTAAGGAGATAGGTTATATCCTGGGGAAGGCCATAGGGTACTTCCGTCCCGAAAAAAAGACAATCACGCGGGCGGAGCCGCGAGCAAAAACTAGTATAAAATAATAAGATAGTTTCCTATATTAAATTTTATACATTATTTTATAAGCAACAGAAAATGATACTCAAAAGAACCCCTTTTATTAAAACACAATCAAAATTGGTTCAGAAATGTGCCCGCAGTTATAGACTTTAAATGTTGGTATGAGGAAAAGTGGGTGCGTAGTAGGGATATCTCACCATCTCGCTTGCACGCGTGCACCATAATGAACATTTTACACAGTGACGTCAAAGGTTGCATCGTCTGTCATTTGACAATTACCCCTTCTACAGGATTTGAATGACTTCTAACTTAATTCATTTTTGGTCCGATTTATAAAATTCTTTCTGCAATAGATTTGGAGTAACGTAACTTTTTGATTTAAACAATTAAAAAAATCTAGTCAACTACCGTATTCTATGAGTCAAGCTGTAGTTGTCAACATCATGAGTGTGCCAGCTCGACCAAATTGTTATCACTGTCTCACAGAAAACCGACGTAAATTAACAGATTGCTGTTGCGTTTCGTACATAACGAAACATACTTTCTTTGTCCGGCATTCTTTCGCTGGCAAACTCCGATGAGCCTCAATCGAGGAAATAAAATGATATTTTAATACATACCCAAGAACCAGGTGATCTTGGCTGCCGGTCTACCACCAGGCGCAACACACATAGCCATGAATAACTCGTCTTCGTTGAAAGTAGGCTTGACCGGCGAGACCAGGGTAGGTTCACCAGGTGCCGCTGGAAGAGAACATTGAATAGTTGTAGTTATTTTAAACCGCCTACAAAAAAAGGAGAGGTTCTGTTTTTGGAGGTCTGTTCAAAAAATGGCTCTTTATATACATTTTAATTGTGTATTGCCTATATAGGGCTCTTTTGGATGAAAAGGTTGCCGACCACTGCCCTAGCACTATCATCTGTGCTTCTACAACGTGTTACAGAAAAGTGTATGTAAATTTAAGCAATGTACAGTAGTGTATGATATAAGTATTTCATCCTTCATAGTGCCAAATCCGTAGATCATCATGGGACATAATTATAGATACATACATATGCAATCACGCCTGTAATCCCCGAAGGGGTAGGCAGAGGTGTAGCCAGTACACCCACATTTCGCCGAACGTATCTCCGTCCCACGATGTAATAAGGAGCGAGCCTATCGCCATACCGGGCGCAATTCCAGACTCCGGGCTGATACTGAGCATTTCGTAATAGAAAAACCCAATATCACTTTTACTCGACCCGGGGATCAAACCCGAGACCTCCGCGTCAGCCTCAGTCGTAACGCGTACGCATTACAACTGCGACACCGAGGCGTTAAGTATTCCTAAAGTTCCTGGATATACACTAGGTGACTCGTCTGAACAAGCCAGATCTCTGATTAGATAATAAGATAAGTTTACCGGAACAATACATCTTGATATACCCCGGTCATCCGTATGTGTCATTCGTATAATGATCTGGCGAATAAATTTAATTGCATTGACATAATGAACGGCAGTTGTAGTACATTCTCAAGGGGTCTACGAAAATGTATATTGAATCATAATATGTAACTTAGGTTAAGTTATACAGAATTTGTATTATTATTATTAGCTTTCTAATATCCTAGTCCGCACTTTATATATATATATATATATATATATATATATATATATACAACGTGTTACAGAAAGGTGTGGTCATTTTTTAGGGTCATTACATACACCTTGCAATTAGTACTTATGTACCGGACCTTTACAATACCAAGACATCCAAAAAAATTACATTAAATTTGATCACTCGTTTATTAAGATCGATAAGATTGGTGACATCACTATTAATTATTATGAACGACACTCACTTTTTAATAAACTTGAATAAGTTGTACGTAATTCTACGAACATACGTACGTAACTTGTAATTTAAAGACAAAATAACACCTGAAAGAGATTGTGTGCTGAAGACGATATTGGTATGGTACCAATATCGTACCTCTAGAAGTATTTTAAAGACTTCATTCTCGTGTCTTCCATCTATGAATTTGGCTTAATACATTCGACGATCCTCTTAAAAGATGTTATCAGTTACATCAACACAAAGTACCAATACAAAATACTTATTTTTAGTTAAATACAACATATTTTTTGAACTCGTAAACATACTTCATAAAATCAGAAATTACCGAACTGACTGCGTCAAATAAATATTGACATTTGACAACTGTTTAATGTTTTTTAATTATAAAATAATTAAATGAAAGGAGGTCTATAGTATCATTGTTTATCTTTTAGTGTTGTCCAAAGTTGAAAGTCTATATCGACATGTTACTCATTCGATAAAAAAGAAAATTCTATAATTATTGTACTAGCAATGCAATCGGATTTGGTACTATGGGAGATAAAATACTTATACCCTACACTATACATTGCTTAAATTTGCCCGCCCCTTTCTATAACACGTTGTATATATATATATACATGAGGGCGCATGTTTTGGAATACAATCTAGTTTTAATGATTGTATAGTTATAAAGTTGTACTTACTTACTTGTTGTTGCGGAGGACCGTCAAGGGTAGTGCCAACTTGGAAAGGCCTATGTCCAGCAGTGGGCGAATTCAGGCTGATGATGATGATGATGATGAAAGTTGTTAAGTATTGATTGTACTCTGTTTTGCGTCTTAAATAAATAAATAATATACATACTTGCTACTAGAAGCCTCATGGTGCCCATGATTTCGATGTTGCCCGTCTTTGGAGGCAGGACACAAGATACGTTGCCGTTCCACTCTTTCCTCACGTTCCTTATGTGGGCCCCGCATTCTCCAAACTGTAACAAAATTCATTCATCTTCTATAATATATAAAAGTAGAAACTGACTGGCTGATATTTTTGAAGTGAAAACTTCTTTAGCATCGTTGTGATTTGAAAATCGATGAAACGAAAAAGTGTAACGAAAAAGAGACAGACACATAAATTCATAAGATTTAACGTGGGAGAAAATAAGATAGGAAGCATTATACATTTCCCGAAATTTTACATTCGTCTCATTATCATGAAGCTAAAATTTTTGAAGGTTTCACTTCTACCACGTGTGAATTGCACACATGATTTTTTTATGGCATAGGCCGGCCATCGAGGCAGTAGGTTACTTGATGGTAAGTGATCTCCACCGACCATGTACACCCACGATACCAAAAGAATTATGGTCGCGTTGCCGACCTGAAAGGGATAATTAAGAGATTGGGAAGGGGAGGGGATTTGGGCCTCCGGATATCTCACTCGCCGTACGAAACGCAGCAGCAAGCTGCTAATTTACGTCAGTGTTCTGTGAGACAGTAGTAACAACCCGAGCCATCCCATTCATGCTGTAGACAAAACAGTCTACAGCGTGGCTCTACTACTAGAACATCAGTAAATTAGTAATATATTAGTAGAACATTAGTAAAATCAATACGTACATTCAACCCTTGTCCGGAATAAACAACATCACCAGTCTGATCACCAGGCCTCAATATGTAAGTTGTAGGACCGACAGTCATTCTGAAACAAACAAACAAAAAATATTTGGTAAAACTACATAAACAAGGGTTGGGCTAAGTATTTTTTTAATCCTGCCTGCCTCGGTGGCGCAGTTGTAATGCGTTCGCGTTACGACTGAGGCTGACGCTGAGGTCTGGGGTTCGATCCCCGGGTCGAGTAAAAGTGACATTCTGTTTTTCTATTACGAAATGCTCAGTATCAGCCCGGAGTCTGGAATTTGTGCCCGGTATGGCCATAGGCTCGCCCCATATCACATAAGGAACGGAAATACGCTCGGCGAAATGTGGGTGTACTGGCTACACCTCTGCCTACCCCTTCGGGGATTACAGGCGTGAGTGCGTATGTATATATTTATGTTATAAACCGACTACAAAAAATAACATTGAAAAGTCAATAACAAAACCTAGAAACCGACTTTAAAATAAAAACATTGAAAAGTCAAAGAAAACTATTTCTATAGGTCTCTTTAGAGTCGGTGCCTGTGTCGCTGCCGGTCAAATAAAATTGCACAATTTGGAATTAGATATTGTTAGTTTTTGACTTTTCAATGTTAATAACTGACTTCAAACAAGGAGGAGGTTCTCTACTACATTATCATGATGTTACTACATCTCTTCTCCCATCTGCCTTCATGTGGATCACACAAACATTTGTCTCGATGCAGGAATCGAACCCGCGTCCTCTCACAGCCAACTACTCGCCCACTGTGCCAGGTCTGGCAGACATAAACGCAATTAATATAATTAAAGTACTTTTTAAATAAATTATCACGTTCACATTACGTAAATTACTGAAAAAAGCTTGTATTCTAAAAAAAGCATTGTTAATTACAAAAATGGCGAGTCAAGTTAAAAGCTCCTGTTGTAATTACTTAAGCTTTGTACCGAGGTATAATACCCGGGACAATGTTGTGATAAAACGTAAAAAAACGCCGCCTAAGTGCGGCTCGGACTCGCGGACTTAGGGTTTTTTTACATAATCCCGAAGGGGTAGGCAGGGGTGTAACCAGTACACCCACATTTCGCCGAGCGTATCTCCGTCCCTTTTTTTTATCATGGCTCGGCAAAGTGACTACGCTACACCTGATGGTAAGTATAGCGCAATCCATGAATACTGACGACCAACGATAGACACTGAATCTATCGCAGATCGGCAGAATTATGCCGGCCTGCTTAGTTGCTTCTTCACACTCCGTTTAAAGGATCCCAAGTTATAGGAAGGAAGAAACACGTGCACCGGCAAGCTATTCCACAGCTTTATGGTCCGACAGAAATACGATTTTGCGAACCTCTTATGTCCCTTATGTGATAGGGGGCGAGCCTATCGCCATCGAACGCTAAAACCTTTCGAAATGTCGGGACTAAAATAAAAATTAAACCGCGATAAAATCCATATAAACTAGTTTTATTTCAGTGTGTACTATTCGCGTAAACCTAAGAAATCACTATGGGATAAAACAGACGAACCTGCCATTGACAGCCTCCGCGGAGGCCGTGGGTTCGATCCCCGTACCGACACAAATGTTGTGTGATCCATATATGTTTGTTTAGTATCTGCGAGTTGTGGGTTGGCAAGTCCCTCGTAGTTGCTGATACCCACGATACATGTTAACCTAGAGTGGGGCAGGACTATGTGTGTGACTGTTGGGTGTATTTATTTATTATTAATAATAATATACACTTACCGGCATGAGTCAATGGGGTAAGGAACCTTGCAGAGAACAGTGAGATCGTCTCCTATACGACGAACAGCATCCCTCGGCGATACATCCACTATTTGGCCTGAAACAAATAAAAAATAAATGAGTTTGTTTATCAGTCTTGATAATAGGATGTTTGACTCGATTATTATAATAATTACTAGGGGCTTTGCCCATGGTTTTTCCACAAAACATAAAAAATAACTTAATGTCCGACGAATATGATACATATCTTACTTTCTTCCCCACATTCTTCTGCATCGATTGGTATCGGTCTCGACCCCATACCCCCAGCGGTTTCGGAGGAGATAGCGTGACAAGCTTTTGGCAGCGGCGGCGGCGCCAGTTACTTTTTTTTGGTTCTCAAAAATCTGTTATCGAAATAATTATATAAATCAAGTCAATAAAAAAGTTAGAAGCTATTTGTTGAAGAAGGTAGTTGTCGAAGGTCGGAAAAAGGATGCACAACATGTTGTGTGACGACACAAGACAGGTCACGCCATTAGTGGTGCATACGTGCGAGAGAGATAGTGGGACTTTCCAACTACGCACCAACCTTTACTCATACGTATATTTTAAACATGAACTGTGGCCTAATTTTCTATCCAATTTGAATTCTGTTTTAGCTAAACAGTTTCTTTTTCGCATTACTGTCGGGTACATAAAAAATAATGAGTAAAATTAGACATTTTTAAATAGCCTATTCAAAATATTACTCGTAACAGCCTGTCAGTGACTGGGCGA
This sequence comes from Mimas tiliae, assembly GCA_905332985.1. Lineage (NCBI taxonomy): Eukaryota > Metazoa > Arthropoda > Insecta > Lepidoptera > Sphingidae > Mimas > Mimas tiliae. Next base: position 6,000,315 of record HG995265.1, on the reverse strand, counting down.
GAGGGCGAAGCTGTGAAACCATGGGTTTGATTCGCGTACCGAGACAAAATGTTTGTGTGATCCATAAATATTTGTTTCGGGTCTGGGTGTTTTCTCCTCAGAGGGGTTGACGTCAGGCAGGCGGCCGGTCGTAAAAACTACAAGCCAAATATTTTTGTAGCATGTGTAACGAAGTAGAACAATTGAAACACAATGTACACGACCTTCTCCATTTATTTGGGCAGAGTAACACTTTATATTCCGTTTAGCAACCGACTGACTGCCGACAATAATTATTCCACCTTATTTATACCTTTTTTCAAATAGTTCACATTAGTAACTGTATTTATTATTGAACATGTTGGAACGTTCTAAATAACGTGTATATTATTTATAATTGAATAATTAAATAAGTCAGAGTATCTTATGGATTAACAGACAATATAACGTTATACAATGATAGTGTGACGTCATAACCGTTGTGCTATCATTTAGTACTGGCAGCACTTAAAACACATGTCTTAAAAACATATTGCGCCGACCCCACTGCGAATGGGCTAAGGGTAGGTGGAAGAAGATATTTACTAATAACCTTGCAATAAAACTGTACCATATGTCCAAAGTGCCGTCGTTGAGTATAATGGCCATCTTAATCAAAAACCCGGACAAAGGGTTACATTAACGTATTCAGATTGAAATCGTGTTATAACCGGATGGATACGGCGCGGACCGGAATGATCCGGCCCGTTCCGGAGCACGCCGCACAGAGCCACTACGTATCCATTAGGATTTAGCCGGATTATCGGCTATTGGCACTGCGGGGCGGGCACTTTGATCATGGAGTTTGGTGAATAATGGATATCGAATTTTGACAATGTTTATTAATTGAAAGGATTGTGTTTTTTGGTTTAGTGATCTGAAAGGATCGATTCCCAGGTTGGACGGATTCCCAAGTTGGATTCCAAGATAGGATGCAATAAGGCACGAAGTTTCTTTTAATCGGGAGGTCCAAAATTCAACCCCTGGTTGACGGTTTGAGATACTTTTTCAGTTTCATTATTTCATCTGTGTGCTATATTTTGTTACAATCCTCCGTTCCATATCCCCGCTCCGCTCCGCTCCCCTATCACATCATGGGACGAGTACACACTTCTCGCTAGCCCTTTGGAGTTACAAGCGTGAACATAAGCAATGTAGATAATAGAATTTTTCTATTCTGTAAAAAGGTTACTCGGTATTACATACTTTATACAATGAGTTTATAAAGCCTTAATGACGAAACGAGCAGGTCACTCGTCTTATGGTAAACGTCACGCCTGCCCATTGGGCCGCCGGATATCTCAATCACCGTACGAAACGCAGCAGCAAGCTGCTACTTTACGTCGGTTTTCTGTGGGACAGAAAACCGACCAATCCCAATCCCAATCCCTTTCCTTTAAAGTTGGCAACGCGCCCTTGATTTTTTTGGTATTGTGGGCGTACTTTACAAGGTGGTAGGTCCCGAGCGAGAGGCCGGCTGGGTAGGTACCACCGCTTTGTCTATTTCTGCCGCCAAGCAACAGTGTGTAAGCACTGTTGTGTTCCGGTTTGAAGGACATTGAAGCCAGTGTAATTACTGGGCATTATGAGACTTAACACCTTATGTCTCGGGGTGACGAGCGCAGTCCAGTGTCATGCAGTGCTTTGTTATTCAAAGTTCTGTGTGGCGTTGCTTCTGTTTATGAGCAGGCGTGGCGCTTACCATCAGGCGAGCGACCTGCTCGTGTCGTCATTAAAGCTAATAAAAAAAAAACATGGGCGGTGGAGATCACTTACCATAAGGTAACCCACGTGCTCGTTTGCCGACCTATGCAATATTTTTTTTTTATGCCAATTTTACTATTAAAGGGGCGTCACCACAGTTTGAGTACCGCTGTCCCTCCAACAACACGGCCCGTCGCGTCCGCCGCGCCGGTCGCTTCACTCACATGAAACTTTACCCGCCGGGGGCGATCCGCGACAATACCATTAAACAATTTCATGCGAAAATATTTTTTTTAACATTTTCTACATTGTTGAAAACTAGGGTTGTGTTTGGGTCAAAATGGTAAAGGTGTAAATAATAATAATAGCCCTGTATTATATACGGGACGGGCCTCCTCTACTGAATGAGAGGGGTTAGGCCTTAGTCCACCACGCTGGCCTAATGCGGGTTGGCAGACTTCACATACCTTCGAAATTCTTATGACGAACTTCTCAAGTAGGTTTCCTCACGATGTTTCCTTCACCGTTAAAGCAAGTGATAATTAACAATTAATACACACATAACTTAGAAAAGTCAGAGGTGTATGCACTTGGGGCTGGTTTCGACCTGCGACTTTCGTCTCGACAGTCCATACTACTCCTCGCTGGGCTATCACTGCTTATCTGAAAGGTGTAAAAACTTTGGGAAAATTGACATCATTATATTGTTCTTTTATCACTTTTACAATTACGTCGGTAAATACTTTTCAGCAAAAATAGAACTGAATTAAAAAACCGCAAAGGAAACATGGGTCAAAATACGAAAAAATTGGACTACCATAGAAAATGGTAATTATAGATGGACAAGATCGTGCGCGACCGTCCTGCGGGGTACAAGACGTTGGCGGGGACGAGGTTCTCTAGATGTTAGCGGGGGCGGTTTGTGCAGCGGGGAAGGGAAACAAATGCAACCGCCGCAATGTTTCCCTCGCCTCCCCAACGTCTTGTACCCCGCAGGACGGTCGCGCACGATCTTGTCCATCTATAGCTGATAAAATTTTGTTTGGAACATATTTCGACCCATATTTCTTTTTTAAGGATTGGCCGGTAAACGAGCAAGTGAGCATGGCACTTGACTGCGCTCGTCATAGATACTTATGTCTTTCTTTCTTTCATAATGCCCAGTAATTTCACTGGCTTCACCGTTCTTCAAACCGGGATACAACAGTGCTTACACACTTTTGCCTCGACGGCAGAAATAAACGGCGCGTACCAACCCAGACGGCCTCTCGCATACGAGGGACCTACCTTGTGGTACCACTATACTATAGGTACTATATTTGCACAACTACTTATGGTAGTTCGTCATTTAGTCGAAATAGCAATGTTTAATGAAGCTATATAACAATTGTGAACATCAAATGAAACCTACATGCAATTGTTGGTAAAAATATTTCAGAGAACAGAAATTCATGGAGTCGAATAGTTGTAACACAATAAAGTACAATAAATAATAAATATCAAAGGAATATGAACGCAGCCGCAATTTCATCTATGGTGCACATCACTAGAATATTGTTCAATCCGCTAAGGAATTGTATTTAAGTTGTAGTATTGTGTCGCTAGATGGCGTTAGCAAATAATTGCATCGCGATATGGTTTAGTTACCATGTTATAATGACTACGCACAAATTCTTTTAATAAAGGTCTCGAACGGTCCGGAAATTGAAGTACTCATTTTCCTTGGCTTTGATACCTTTAGACAAGGTCCCTCTGAGTCGGATCGGTTTTTGATACAAAGTGTGCCCTCCTCACCAAGCCAAGTATAGTGAAGTGATATAGTGCCGTGCCAATTGGAGATTGCAGCGCCCCTGGTGGAGTATAGCGGTAATTGTCTGGTAATAGCAGCAGCGCGGCGGTTAACGAAAATATAGTGGTGGTATCTAAACAAACTGTGAGTACAAACAAATTATAATAATAGTGTCAGTGTAATGTGAAAAATCTAGTGCGTAACTTGTAAAAAATTAAAGTGTTGTCGGGACTTAGAATAATTCGCGAAAAAACGACGAGACGGGGAACCTATGCCCGATTTCAAAGCGGTGTTCATGTTCAAACACTTAGAAAAATCAGCATAGATTTGGACTTAGAATAATTCGCGAAAAAACGACGAAACGGGGAACCTATGCCCGATTTCAAAGCGGTGTTCATGTTCAAACACTTAGAAAAATCAGTATAGATTTGGACTTAGAATAATTTTCAACTATTACAAGATTGGAAACAAATAAAGTACAACACAATGGAAGCGGATCTAAGAATTATGGACGATATGAAGGATCAAATAGAGAGAGGAAGATGTAACTTTAAAAAATCTCCAAAAGATAGAATCACGGTATCGTATGTTGCAGCGAGATTGGAAGGTTTGGAAGAATTGATTGCAAAGTTTTCTAAAAAGCATGAACATATCATCGGCACTGGTAAGGCTGAACTGTTAGACAATTATATCAAACGGGAAACATTTAACGATGGTTATGAGACATATATAACGTATAAAGGAGAGTTGAAAGCTGCATTGGATTCTTTGAAACCCACGTCGTTGGTTAAAGTTGATACGATTCCCAAAGGTCAGAAAGATTCAGTCGTGAGATTACCGAAGATATCTATTCCTGTGTTTACCGGAAGATATGCAGAATGGTCAGCGTTCAAAAATTTATTTATTTCATTGGTACACACCAACCCTACTCTGGATGATGTTCAACGCCTACACTACCTGAAGACTCAATTGAAAGGAGAAGCAGAGCAATTAATTCGACACGTTCCGATTACTGAAGCTAATTATAATAAGTGTTGGGACTTGTTACAGAATCGATACGACAACAAGACATATATATCAAATTGTACTCTTAAACGTTTACTTGGTCAGCGTTCAATGAATTATGAATCTTCTCATTCTCTAAAAGAACTCATAGATACTACATCCGATTGTATTCACGAATTGTCAAATTTAGGTATAAAAGATTACGGAGATTTAATTATTGTTTACATTGTTAGTTTAAAGCTAGACCCTGAAACACGTAAGCAATGGGAACTACACGTCAATACTTTGACGGAGGAGCTACCATCGTTTACACAATTTAAAGAGTTTTTAGAATCGCGATATCGTGCATTAGAATTTGTCGAACCTAATAAAAATAAAGTCAATCCACCCAAGTCTTATACTAGCAACAACCCTAAAGTATTACACAACACTGAATCAAAGGTAATTTGTCCTCATTGCACTGACAATCACAAAATGTTTTCTTGCCAAACCTTTATCAAGGAGGATGTGGCAAGTCGTAGGGACATAGTTAAGTCATTGAAACTTTGTTTCAACTGTCTTGGTAATAATCACACCAGTAGTACTTGCAGAGTACCAATGAGATGCCGCATATGTAAACGCAAGCATCATACCCTTCTCCATGGCACAAACAGCCCGTTAGTCGTGGCTGTTACAAGCGACGCCACGGATAACGAGAAACAACCGGAACCGTCTTCACCGACGAACGAGACCACACACATCACAAACCATTTTGTGGCTGGAAATTTACAAACTCTATTAGCTACAGCCTTGATAAGAGTTCAGTCAACAAATGGACATTCCCAGATATTAAGAGCTTTGCTTGATCAGGGGTCCCAAGCATCCTTTATATCTGAGGCGGCAGTACAATTATTGAGATTGAAGAAGATTGTCGCTACGAGTTCTATTTCAGGTTTAGGTGGAGGTCAAAGTGGCTTAACCACGAAGTATGTGGTTAAGGTTAGTATGCAGTCACTATATGACCCATCCTTTGAATTACAAATACAAGCTCATGTTTTAAATACAGTCACTTCTGTTCTACCAGAAAAGAAGTTTGTTCTTCCAACTTGGACAGAGTTAAAGCACCTCAACATGGCTGATCCACAATACAATACACCCAATAAGATAGATATATTATTAGGGGCCGAGGTTTATTGCAGTATTCTGAAAAAGGGATTACTCAAAAGTCCAACGGGATCAACTATAGCGCAGGATACTCATCTCGGATGGGTATTGTCGGGTCGAGTAGAGGGATATAATGAGAGAGAACAAAAATGTCATAATACAATTTTAAATATGCACGTTCAGGTAAATGATAACGACTTATTGAAAAGGTTCTGGGAACTGGAAGGTGAACCTAAACGACTTGAAAAAGTCTTAACACCTGAAGAGCAAGCTTGCGAAGAGCATTTTAAAAAGACTACAAGTCGAGAGGATTCCGGAAGATATATCGTAGAGTTGCCTTTTCGAAAGGAAGTGAGAGAAATGAAAGAATACGGAGATACGCGAGCGGTAGCGGTGAAGAGACTTTTAAGTTTGGAAAGAAGATTAGATAGAGACAAGGAGGCCAAACAGAATTACACGCAAGTATTAAATGAATATCTTACTTTAGGTCATATGGAACAGGTTCCTGACGATCAGAGGAAAAGCGGAAAGGTGTGGTTACCGCATCACGCCGTGATTCGGATGGATAAAACAACTACTAAAACAAGAGTCGTGTTCAACGCATCTGATAGGACAGCCACTGGAATATCACTGAACGACACTTTGATGGTAGGGCCAACTATACAAGCAGTCACGTCACATTATTATGCGTTGGCGCATGCATCCAATATGTTTGACAGCCGACATCGTCAAGATGTATAGACAGGTTAAAGTGGCTGAAAAACATGTTGACTATCAAAGAATCGTTTGGAGAGAGGATGTAGAGTCAGACATTCAGGAGTACCGATTATTAACGGTGACTTTTGGGACATCCTGCGCACCATACTTAGCAATCAAGACGCTGCAACAAGTTGCAGAAGACGAAGGTCAGAAGTTCCCATTGGCTTGTTCTAGAATCAAAACAGATTTTTATGTTGATGACTTGATAACTGGGTGTCAAACTGAGGAAGAGGCTATAAATCTGTACCATCAAATCAATGAATTGCTAGGCAAGGGAGGATTCACTCTACAGAAATGGGCCAGTAATAGAATAGAATTGTTGGAAGCTTTAGAGGCGAATACAGGAAATGATAAAGAAATTCGAGTAGACGATGTCACCAAAATTCTAGGCCTTACCTGGAATCGGCGAACGGACGAATTCGATTATTCGGTAAATTTGTCATCTGATTCTTCCATACCAGACACAAAACGGCAAATCATCTCCGAAATTTGTCGTTTATATGACCCTTTAGGATGGATAGCTCCATGTCTTATTACTGCAAAGATTTTTATTCAAAAACTGTGGATCGCGGGAATCGACTGGGACGATAAAGTTCCAAAGGATCTGTTAGTTGAATGGGAGCTTTATAGAAAGGAACTACATATGTTGACGAATTTTCACCTCCCGCGTTGGGTTCACAGCACTGGGATGGACAAACGAATTGAACTTCATGGCTTCAGTGACGCATCTAATCTGGCTTATGCTGCAGTTGTATATTTAAGAATTATCTCCGCTGAAGGTAAGGTAGAGTCTTATTTAATTACAGCCAAGACTAAAGTGGCGCCGATCAACCAAGTGTCGACTCCTCGTCTGGAGTTATGTGGAGCGGTGTTGACAGCAAAATTACTTTGCGAAGTAGCCAAAACACTGAATGTAAATAAGGCAGATATACATGCATGGACCGACTCTACAATTGTGTTAGCGTGGTTGAGCGACCATCCCAGCCGTTGGAAGACTTTTGTCGCCAACCGTACGTCTGAAATTTTAACCGTTCTAGATTCATCGCAATGGTCGTATGTCCAGTCCAAGGATAATCCCGCAGACTGCGCATCCCGAGGGATTACTCCGACTGAACTGATCAGCAACAACCTGTGGAAGTATGGTCCAAGTTGTCTTCGTAACCTCAATATTGACTATGGCAAACCCTTGTCTATATGTACGAAGACGGACTTAGACAGTAGAACAATAAAAACACACAACGCTGTAGTAGATGCACTGTTTGAAGCTGATATTTGTTCCAAATTCTCAACTCTACGAAAACTTGTTCGAGTGGTCGCATACTGCAGACGTTTTTTACGTCTAAAATCCTCAGATTCAAAACCATTACCATATCTTACGGCCAGTGAACTTCAGGAAACTCATACCACTTGTATTCGACAACATCAAGCACAGTTGTTCTGTGAGGAAATCGCAAGCCTCCGTAAAAATCGAACGCTCGACAAGAAAAGCAAATTAGTTATGCTCAACCCGTTTCTAGATAATAATGGAATACTCAGAGTGGGAGGTCGAATCGTAAACTCCGAGTTGCCCGACCACAGCAAGCACCCAATTATAGTCTCTGGAGATTCGCATTTGGCGAAACTCATAATAGACGACGCTCACCAAAAAACTCTGCACGGCGGTGCCCAACTGACGTGCAATTATATACGTATGAAGTATTGGCTCACTAAGATGAAGACCTTAGTTCGTAGTCACATACACAGCTGCATACCTTGCATTAGGTACGCCGGTACCTTGAAAACACAATTAATGGGTCAGTTACCGTCCTGTAGAGTGACGCCTAACAAACCATTCCTTAATTCTGGGGTGGATTACGCCGGACCCATTAACATGAGAGTTGCCAAGGGTAGAGGTCAGAGATCTTACAAGGGATATATATGTCTGTTTGTGTGCATGAGCACACGAGCGGTTCATTTGGAAGCCGTGTCTGATCTTACGTCGCAAGTTTTTCTGGCTGCCTATAAGCGGTTCATAGCTCGAAGAGGTCGCTGTAACCATCTGTGGAGCGACAATGGGACAAATTTCGTAGGGGCTGCGAAAGAACTCAAAGACTTATTTGCCAGTGAACGCTCTTCATTTCGCGATGAAGTAGCTTCTGCTTTGTCTAATACGGGTACCGAGTGGCACTTTATACCTCCTCACGCCCCGAATTTCGGCGGGCTTTGGGAGGCCGGGATAAAAAGTACTAAACATCATCTTCGACGTGTTATAGGGGACTCTACTCTTACTTACGAAGAAATGTCCACACTACTCGCACAAATCGAAGCTTGTTTGAACTCTAGGCCATTATCCCAAATGAGTTTCGACCCCAGTGATTCGGCGCCATTGACTCCGGGTCATTTTTTAATAGGAGAGCCGTTGCTCTTAGCGCCTGACCATAGTTATGAAAATTCTCCAATTAGTAGTTTACGTCGTTGGCAACTTACGCAACGTATGTTGCAAAACTTTTGGCGTCGTTGGTCCCAAGAGTATTTATCAGCGTTCTTCCAAAGATATAAATGGAACGCAAAAACCTCCCAACTGAAAGTCGGTGATGTTGTTCTAGTGCGTGAGGACAATTTACCTCCAGCCAGATGGCTCTATGGCAGAGTAGTCAAAATTCATCCTGGGAAAGACGATATTTCGAGGGTCGTCACGTTACGATATAAAAACTCTATAATTCAACGACCAACATCCAAACTTTGTTCCTTACCAGTTACTGATGATATATAGATAAAATATTGTTATGTTTCACATGTTAAATGTAATAAGAAAAATGTAATAACTAGTCTTTACATTTTTTTGTGTTACTAACAGTTGTCCTACTTAACAGTTGTGCATCTGTTGTTTGATTTATGTTAAACTTTTGAGTATTGTATGTTGTAATTGTAATGTTGTAAAAAAGATTTTCTTATAACTTATTAATAAAGCTACAGTTGTCGGTTTACAGTCCACGATTTAAGTTGCATTTAAGTGTATTCGCTTGAGTTATGCTTTGTGAGCTGAGTTATTATTAAATTTAGAATTTAAGTGTATTTGAAGGACTACTAGTCCTTGGCGGGCGGTATGTTCAATCCGCTAAGGAATTGTATTTAAGTTGTAGTATTGTGTCGCTAGATGGCGTTAGCAAATAATTGCATCGCGATATGGTTTAGTTACCATGTTATAATGACTACGCACAAATTCTTTTAATAAATGTCTCGAACGGTCCGGAAATTGAAGTACTCATTTTCCTTGGCTTTGATACCTTTGGACAAATATGTCTCTGTGATTTGAATAACAGTTGCGTAAACGTTCGCGCCGCCATTTATTTTGTATTTCATATTCAATATCTTTTTTTATTAAATACATACATACACACTCACGCCTATACTCCCTGAAGGGGTAGGCAGAGGTGTATCCAGTGCACATTTCGCCGAGCTTATTCCCGTCCCATGATGTGATAACGGGCGAGCTTATCGTTTTATAGGGCACAATTCCAAATTCCTGGTTGATACTAAGTATTACATGATAGAAAAGCCCAACATCACTTTACCCGAGACCTTAAGACGTCAGCCGTACCGCGTACGCATTACAACTGCGCCACCGAGGCAGTCAAATAATAAATAATTATACACCCAATAGCATGGCGTTTACCATCAAGCGAGCAATTTGCAAGTTTCGTCATTCAGGCCATAAAAAATAATACCAGAAATGAAAACATCCTCCTCTTTTCAATTGATTGATAAATAAAATATGTGCCAATACAGCTCCATACTGTCTCTGTTCTGTTATTTAGATTCATTAGTCGATTGTCATTGAACTGGTGGCAGTTTCCATCAGCTGTGTTTAGTTGGCTTCACCAAATAAATTGTAGTAAGTGTATATTTTTAGTAGCGGGCGGCAAACGGCCAAGTGTGTCACCTGATAGTAATCGATACACCACCTATGAACTCCAACAATACAAACATTACTGGACGCGTTGCCGACCTTAAAGGAGAGGTATAATTAAGTAATTAGGATGGGGAGGAGGGGGGAAGTCTCCCTACGAAATGCAAAAGCAAGCTGTTAATTTACGGTTTTCTGCGAGACAGTGGTAACAACCCGGTCGAGCCGGCCCATTCATGCTGTAGATAAAACTGTCTACAGCGTGACTTTACCACTGTTAAAAGTGGTTTATAACCGACACAAAAAAGGAGGTTGTCAATTCGACGCGTGTATACTTTTTTAATATATGACTGCGAGGTTGTATTATGCGTTTTATTTTACAGCAATCACCAATCCCGGGCAATTCATGTGTAATTTTTCGATAACTTACTAGGTGGTAGGTCCCTCGTATGCGAGAAGCCGTCTAGGTAGGCCGCTTTGTCTATTTCTGCCGTCAAGCAGCAATGTATAAACACTGTTGTGATCCCGGTTTGAAGGACATTAAAGACAGTTAAATTACTGGGCATTATGTGACTTAACACCTTATGTCCGAACAGGGTGATGAGCGCAGTTCTTCATAATTCGAATATCTAAAACAAATTGTGATTGTACGACCTGGGAATTGTACCAAGGACCTCATGGTTCTCACCCTTAACACGCAGCTACTAAACTGAGGAGCTGATTTTTAATAAGTAATCTACTTTTAAAGATCTCCGAACCAAAAAAAATGCACCTATTCTTAAAGTTCCAAGTCAATGTTCTAATATTGCGTGGAAAGCTCGCAAGCTATTCCAACAGCTTTGAAAGCTTAGCTTGAAAGCGTTCGGCTGTATTTCAGCGTGAGCTTGAAATCCACTAACGTTGAGCTTTTATGAAAACTTATTCTATAACTGAATTACTGTGATGCGAACTTTTAGAAAAAGCTCTAAGTATTTTTTTACAATGTATATATTGGTCATGGTGTAAGTGAGCCACCAACATCATAGGCCCCAAAGCCAGCGACAAGAAGAGCAGGTCACTCGCCTGATGGTAAGCGCCACACCTGCCCATAAACAGAAGCAACACCACACAGAACTTTGGATTACAAAGCACGGCATGGCACTGGACTGCGCTCGTCACCCTGAGACATGAGCTGCTAAGTATCACTGGCTTCAATGTCCTTCAAACCGGAACACAATAGTGCTTACACGCTGATGCTTGGCGGCAGAAATAGACAAAGCGGTGGTACCAACCCACACGGCCTCTCGCATACTAGGGACTTACCCACCTTGTAAAATGGATAGACATAGTGATCAATCTAACAACACCTCTATTTTTGTTGGAGATTAAAGTTATTCCATTCCGTCTAAAATCCCGAGCACAAACTCATGTAAATTCGCAATTATTTAGACAAAACTACTCAAAGTAATTTCTGAAGGGGGCCCTACAATCATTTCGACCGCAATAAAGGGACCCACGCTACACTCTATCACAATTTGATATAATTATTTCTGTGAGGGACAGCCTCCGTGGCTCAATCGGTGAGAGAGCTGGCTGTGAAGCGAGAGGCCGTGGGTTCGATTCCCGCATCGAGAAAAATCTTTATGTGATCCACATATATTTATTTCGTCCGCGTGTTTTCTCCCCAGAGGCTCTGAGGCTTTTCTAGTACAAACTACAAGCCAAATCTATCTGTAACATGTTATCCATCTATCTATCTGTATCCCACTGCGAGTGGGATCGATCCAAATATCGTGAAATATCACCAAGGGTTAGGTGTCGATAAATCTCCAAAATTGCCTCACGTAATTAATGGACGCCCTTTTCTGAGTGGATGCTCTCTACCAATCATTGAATTGTAAATTTCACAATTGGGCGGAAGTATACATACAAAACGACCCTCGAATTGAGATCCTCCTCAGATTTTTAAGTAGGTTAAAAAGGTTATACAAGGTGGTAGGTCCCTCGTTTGCGAGAGACCGGCTGGGTTGGTACCACCGCTTTGTCTATTTCTGCCGCCAAGCAACAGTGTAAGCACTGTTGTGTTCCGGTGTGAAGGACATTGAAGCCAGTGTAATTACTGGGCATTATGAGACTTAACACCTTATGTCTCGGGGTGACGAGCGCAGTCCAGTGTCATGCAGTGCTTTATTTAAAGTTCTGTGTGGCGTTGCTTCTGTTTATGGGCAGGCGTGGCGCTTACCATCAGGCGAGCGAACTGCTCGTCTTAAAAAAAAAAAACAAAAAACCTGAATCCCTGCCTGCATCAAGTACAGTGGACTCGCTTTGTATAGCACAATCACTACAAAAAAATATGAATAAAAAACCACAATGAGCAACCCTACTCCATAACGAGGGTTGTCACGTAATAAAAACAAATTGGCCGTTGCTTCGAGGGATATTATGTTCATAGCGAGGGTTGCCACTTATTTGATTACTCTGTATGATTAATGATATTGTTTTAAATATACCCAACTTTTCTGCGTACAGCTCGTGCATTTGGCTGCATATCCACGGTAGCCTTAGAATGGAATATATATAGTAGAATGGAGTAACGTGAGACGAGTATTCTTTTATTAATACCAAACGACAGTTATCACTTTAACACATAGTTTATTGGTTATATTTACAATATTACTGCTTTACAAACCACAACCCCATGTCAGGATTCTCTAGAGACCGCTCTCTAATTATAACTCAAACAACTAGAACCGAATAGTAAACCAGCATAGCTACCGCGTAATGAACACTTGGACTATCGACTGAGCACTGATCTTAATGAACTGGAGACTGACCGACTGCGGGCAAAAGACTTCCAGTTCTAGAGACAACCTCTTTTATACCATTTAACTACTCTTCCACAACTATATCGCACCATTATTATTTCAGTGTACCCAACGTTGCTTTCTCAGACACCCTCAATATACCAATATTAACAGAATACGGTAACAAGAACGACAAGGAATGTTGCTTAATGGATGTGTGGTGTTGTACCTTGTGGATCATGTGGTGAATTTTTGAACCGACGAAAAAAACGAAGGAGGTACGTAATTCAATTGCTTTTTTTGTATAAGGCATAACTATAATAATAATAATAAATACACCCAACAGTCACACACATAGTCCTGACCCCACACTAGGCAAACCTGTGTCGTGGGTATCAGGAACTACGAGAGACTTGCGGTCTCGACCCGAGACAAATATTTGTCAAGGTGCGGGAATCGAACCCACGGCCTCACCCTTCGCAGCCGGCTACTCGCCCGCTGCGCCACGGAGCCTGTCAAATGTTGACCGATTTGAATGACTCTTTTTTCATTCGAAAGAGTATAGCTCAAATTTGGTCCCTTTTTAATTTCAATGAGAATTTTGCCCCTAAGGGGGTGAAATCGGGGATGAAAGATATCCGGAGGCCCGAATACCCTCCCCTTTCCAGTGCCTTAATTATCCCTTTCCTTTTCGGTCGGCAACGCGCCCATAATTCTTTTAGTATTGTGGGCGTACATGGGCGGTGGAGATCACTTACCATCAGGTAACCCATTTGCTCGTTTGCCGGGTTATGCTACAAAAAAAACTAAGCCATTAGCCCTATTAAATTATGAAAGTAGCGGTCGGTATAATAAGATTATCCTAACATCATGCTGAGCACCCCACGGCTCCGGGTTCGAAACATTGTTTATAAATCCCGCGGGAACATTATATCGTATAGATTGGATAAGCAAGTCCTTTACAAGAATTGGCAATGCTATAAGTTATCTATTTATTTTTCAATAATATTAATTGGTCTTGACACCCCCCGTGGCGCAGTGGACGAGTAGCCGGCTGCGAAGCGAGAGGCCGCGCGTTCGATTCCCGCACAGAGACCAAATTGATCCATAAATATTAATTTCGAGACTGGGTGTTTTCTCCCCAGAACGGTTGGCGTTATGTAGGCGGCCGGTCGTAATAACTACAAGCGAAATGAAATGAAATGAAATGAAATGAAATGAAATGAAATGAAATGAAATGAAATGAAATGAAATGAAATGAAATGAAATGAAATGAAATGAAATGAAATGAAATGAAATGAAATGAAATAAAATGTTTCTGTAACATGTGTTATAAAGCATGTTGCGCCGACCCCACTGCGAGTGGGATAAGGGCGGGTGGAAGGAAGCGATGGAACGGAAGAAAAGTGATGGTAAGCGCCATGCAAGCAATGCCACACCGAACTTTGTATGACAAGGCACTCCATAGCACTGGACTGCGTTCGTCACCCAAAGACATAAGTTGTTAAATCTCATAATGCCCCGTAATTTCACTAGCTACCTGGCTACTGGCTGGAAGTTGTATGGTTGTTAATTTGCACGTGTCTCATTTAGAATAACCATGATATCGGAAAAGATATCCGAATGCAATCTAGTTGAAATTTAATTAACTCAATTATTTTATAATTGTATTCTGTATTTTATACATACATACACACTCCGCCTGTACTCCCCGAGCCTACCCCAGGCAGAGGTGTAACTAGTACACCCACATTTTGCCGAGCGTATCTCCGTCCCATGATGTGATAGGGGTAGAGCCTATCGCCATACCGGGCACAATTCCAGACTTCGGGTTGATACTAAACATTACATGATAGAAAAATCCAATATCTCTTTACCCGACCATGGGGTCGAACCCGAGACCTCTGCACAGCCGTCGTACCGCTTACGCATAACACAGAGGCATTATGTTTTATTAAAATAAAATAAAAATGTAAAAACGTGTCATAATTTGCCCAACTCTGTAAAAGCAATAAACCCATCCGCAAATAACGAATAGCCCCGGGCCAACCTAATTGCTAATCCGAATGTATCGCGAGCACTCAATAAAATCACATTTGTGCCACATAGGGTGGCCGGATTAACCCCTTGGGATATTTGCATGGGATATATAAAAAATACTGCCTCGGTGGCGCAGTTGTAATGCGTACGCGTTACGACTGAGGCTGACGCTGAGGTCTCTGCTTCGATCCCCGGGTCGGGTACAGTGGTATTGGGTTTTTCTATTACGAAATGCTCAGTATCAGCCCGGAGTCTGGAATTTGTGCCCGGTATGGCGATGGGCTCACCCCCTATCACATCAAGGGAGAGAGATACGCTAGGCGAAATTGGGTGTACTGGTTACACCGCTGCCTACCCCTTCGGGGATTACAGACGTGAGTGCGTATGTATGTATATGTGGTACTAGTTGCGCGCGCACAACATATGAAAGACGCTAAATTAAAGATTTTATCCATCTAAAATCTAGAAGTATCCACAAAAAGTCTCCAATTTTATTCATAAATAGAAAAAACTAAATTGTGACACCACTCAATTTGAACCCCACATATATATTATAGATGCAATAAATATAATCTGGTAGAGCTCCCATTCGTTCAATGAGCAAATGAACAATAACTTATGCACCCTACACTATTGAATGACAATAGACACTGAGTGCAGTAGAGTGACCACAAGCCATGAATAGACATTTTTATAGACACTTTTGTCTACAGCACGATTGGGCCGGTTCGTCCGGGTCGTTACGACTGTCTCACAGAAAACCGATGTAAAGTAGCATCTTGCTGCTGCGTTTCGTACGGTGAGTGAGATATCCGGAGGCCCTAATCTCCCTCCTCTTCCCAATCCCTTAATTATCCCCTTCCTTTAAGGATCCGCCTTCTCGTACCATGGATGGTATTCGGTATTATATGGGGTTACCCGCCGTCTGACCTCCAAAACCCGTCACGAAAACCAAGTTTCGCCATTGCCCTGTCCATTAATCAGCACAGTATACCACGTGCAGGTGAGGTTGGCTTTGGACCTAAGATGTTGGTGGTCCATTTATACTCCCGCCGGAATGATAAATTTCAGTACTTCATTTTTTATGAAGTACTGAAATTTATCATTTATTCATTAATTCATTACTTACTTACTTACTACTTTTACTAATGCATCCGACATTTTATTTATTAATTTATTCACTGCTCGTCATCACCAGACAATCTAAGGATTGCAAGCGGAGTTAACAATAATTATTCTAAATTCTACACATAAGAATTTTTCACAATAGCAATAAAGATTTTACGATCAATTGTAATTACAAAAGTTTATACACGAATACCAAACTTTCATTTTTTTTTATAGTATAGGCCGGCAAACGAGCAAGTGGGTCACCTGATGGTAAGTGATCTCCACCGCCCATATACGCCCACAATACTAAAATAATCTTGGGCGCGTTGCCGACCTTAATGGAAAGGGATAAGTTAGGGATTGGGAAGGTGGGGGAATTTGGGCCGGATATCTCACTCTACACTACAGCTACTTTACGCCGGTTTTCTGTGAGATAGTGGTAACGACCCGGACGAGCCGGCCCATTCATGCTGTAGACAGAACTGTCTACAGCCTGGCTCTACCACTCAAAAATCACACACATGTAAATAACAGTACCCAAAAATCCGATAAAATCCCAAAACGTGGGTACCCCTAATCCCCGGAATGGAACCCCGAGTACAAACAAGGCTCGTTTGCGCAGAGATTAGCGCATCGCACGAACACGTGTCAAATTACTGACCGCACTGGCTTCAAGAGGATGGGCGTTGTGGTCATTGCATACAACCCTACTTCTGATCAATAATACACTCATATTCAGCCTCCGTGGCGCTGCGGGCGAGTAGCCGGCTGCGAAGCGAGAGACCGTGGGTTCGATTCCCGCACCGAGGCAAATCTTTGTGCGATCCACAAATATTTGTTTCGGATCTGGGTGTTGTGGGACCGCAAGTCCTTCGTAGTTCCTGATACCCACGATACAGGTTAACCTAGTGTGGGGTCAGGACTATGTGTGTGACTGTTGGGTGTATTTATTTATTTATATCCCTCCGTCGACGTCCCAAACATGTTTTGGCAGATCTCAACGACTCCATCACAGTCGCTATCGAAGCAGCACTTTCCCTGCCCAACCCGAATCGCAATAATAATACGCGACCCCGACATAGGACACGCCTGAGAGTCCAAAGAGCTCCCACAACTGGCCCTCGGCACAATGATGTGCAGAGGCGGCCCTAAACTATACTCCCCATCGATTGCTCAAGCTGAGGTCTGAGCCTTCTAAAAGGTGCATCTGTGCTTAACGCTACTAAATACATTATACATATTTCTGGCTAGAGCGCCATAAGCGCCGGTTTTATTGTCAGGTGATGCTGTAAAAGCAATATAGGCTAACAGCACAAATCCATTCGAAAAAAAACACTCATATTCAAAAGTGTGAGGTACCGGTTTTTTTTTTTAATTTTTAATTCCCGGTTTGGGGAATCACAATTTCGAAAATTCAGACGTAAGTTGCACGGGTTTGGAATTCTGTGGTAAGCCACGTTGTAGATAGTTGTGTACAGCACTAATGGGCCGGCTCGACCGGGTCCTTACCACTGTCACACAGAAAACCCACGTAAAGTAGCGGCTTGCTACTGCGTTTTATACGGCGAGTAAGATATCCAGAGGCGCAAATCCCCTTCCCTTTCCCAATCCCTTAATTATCCCTTTCCTTAAAGGTTGGCAACGCGCATATGATGCTTTTGGTATTGTGGGCGGTGGAGAACACTTACCATCAGGAGACCCACTTGCTCGTTGCCGGCCTATGCTATAAAAAAGCTTGAAGAGTTTTTTATAGGAATTTTGAAGTTATGTGAAGTCTGTCAACCGGCATTAGCCCAGCGTGGTGGACTAAGGCCTGACCCCTCTCATTCAGTAAAGGAGGTCCGTGCCCAGCAGTGATACAGTATAAAATAGAGTTGGAATTATTATTATTTTCATCTAACCACAAAAAACCACGTGCACAATTTGTCAAGGTTCATAAAATCACTGTAAAGAATTGGTCCTTTATCAGATCCCCTTTTAAAATGACCCTATTTCAAAGACCCTTGTTAGATCTGTGGTTTCTATAAAAAGCTTACACGCGTCTTTGTCCGTCTGTCAGTTAAGTATTATTAATGTTTATCTATTGACGAGTGTGGTTCAGTGGTTGAAAAGCAGGTTCGAATCTGAATTGTCATTTTGACCGTTCCCTGTATTATGAATACAGATATTTTTTGCTGTTCTCTAGAGAGTCGTAGAGTGTAGATAGAGTACTTTAGTCTTCTTCTTCCACCTACCCTTATCCCACTCGCAGTGGGGTCGGCGCAACATGTTTTTTAACACATGTTACAGAATAATTTGGCTTGTAGTATTTACGACCGACCGCCTGCCTCCCTCTGGAGAGAAAAAAATATTTGTGGATCACTCAATAATTTTTGTCTCGATGTGGGATTCGAACTCACGGCCTCTCGCTTCACAGCCGGCTACTCGCCCAATGGGCCACGGAGGATTCACATTGAAGCTACTTAACAAACAAAAATAAGAACTTGTATTGGTGGCAGCCATTCGTGTGGCTCCATCTAGCGTCAGTTTCCGCCACAAACTCGCTTTCCTTTAAGGTCCGCAACATATCCATCATTCTTTGGGTATTATAGATGTCCATGGGCGGTGTAGATCATTTTTTTTATTAGCTATAAAAGGCATAACACAGAATACAATAACACAAGTAATATAACTTAAATATTATAATTTAATGTACTAGATCGTCTTCCTAAACATATGCCCTAATATAGAAAAACAGTGCGGAAATGACAAACTAAGACTAATTAATTAATATTGCTAATTTACGAGTGGTAGAGCCACGTTGTAGACAATTTTGTCTACAGCATGAATGGGCCGGCTCGTCCGGGTCGTTACCACTGTCTCACAGAAAACCGGCGTAAAGTAGCAGCTTACTACTGCGTTTCGTACGGTGAATGAGATATCCGGAGGCCCAAATCCCCCTCCCCTTCCCAATCCCTTATTATCCCTTTCCTTTAAGGTCGGCAACGCGCCCATAATTCTTTTGTATTGTGAGCGTACATGGGCGGTGGAGATCACTTACCATCAGGTGACCCACTTGCTCGTTTGCCGGCCTATACTATAAAAAAATAAAATAAAAAAATAAACTATAACAAAGAGAAGAGAAAGTCAAGAAAATAAATAAATAATGAAACGTTTTACACTCTGCTTACTTTATAATATTTTTAGTACTACGCAAAAATGGCCCCGCCTTGCTGTACATAATATCAAGTGTACTATTTTTATCGTAAAGTTCATTGTATAACCGACATCCGTATGATGAGATCACCTATCGTTGGGTGACCCACATGTCCGTTTCACGGCCTCTGCTATAAACAAAGATTTGTAACTATACCGGTCTACAACAAGTCAAATAATAAGAGATTGCCAAAAAATCCACATCTGTCATCAGATGACAATGGCTGGGGGGTTGTGAGCTTTTAATTTGTGCGGTCACAGTGGTCCAATCCAAGGGGATTTGCATAATTTTTTTTATAAAGACTTATTGGATATTGTCCCCGGTTTTTAACCGACTTCAAAAAAGGAGGACAGTGATTTTATTTTGAAGTCGGTTTCTAAGTTTTGTTAAAACTTATTTTTTATTTGTTTTTGTGGTATAGACGCCAATTGTGAATTGTGAGGGTATTGGGTTTTGTTCCCAGGTATTACTATTACCTAATAGTATACTAGCCCTGTATTATACATGGGCCACTGCTAGGCACGGGCTTCCTCTATTATTAAGAGGAGTTAGGCCTTAGTCCACCACGCTGGACTAATGCGGGTTGGCAGTACTCACCTACCTTTGAAATCCTTATGTAGAACTTCTTAGGTATACAGGTTTCCTCACGATGTTTCCTTCACCGTTAAAGCGAGCGACAATTAACAATGACACACGTAACCTAGAAATGTCAGATGGCTCTTGGGCTGGTTTCATACCTGCGACTTTCGCCCCGAAAGTTCGTACTGCTAAGCCATCGCTCCTTATTGTTAATTGCTATTTTTTACATTTTGCATTTTTTTTATGCATACATACACACTCACGCCTGTAATCCCCGAAGGGGTAGGCAGAGGTGTAACCAGTACACCCACATTTCGCCGAGCATATCTCCGTACCTTATGTGACGGGGGGCGAGCCTATCGTCATATCGTGCACAAATTCCAGACTCCGGGCTGATACTGAGCATTTCTTAACAGAAAAACCCAATACCACTTTACCCGACCCGGGGAACGAACCAGAGATGTCAGCGTTGGACTCAATCGTAACGCGTACGCATTACAACTGCGCCACCGAGGCAGTATTTTTTTATGTTGGGTTTTTAAGTTAATACTCATTCAATTTTATGTGGAATTGAATGACGAGACGCGCAAGTCAAATATACCCTTTGCAGATCGTACTATCGATAATAACTTGCATTACATTACATTTTGCAATTCTATTGCAATGCTTCCGTGCCGGATGCACAAAGGACCCTATGTTTACGCTCTGCTGGATAGAGGGGCGACAGAAAAGGCCCACTATGGCGTTAAATTTGCTACTAGCAGACATGGCGGAATTAATATGCGTTGACGTTTTATTTAAATACAAGTAGCATGGTGAAAATTTATTCATGACATTTTGATTCGCAAAAGGTTCATGCCATGCATACATAAGGGCTTATTTAAGAGGTCTTCAAAGCACAATGTTTGTGTCAAAATATGAAAACAGACGTAAAATAGCAGCTTGCTGCTGTGTTTCGTACGCTGAGTGTGATATCTGGAGGCCCAAATCCCCCTCCCCTTCCCAATCCCTTAATCATCCCTTTCTTTTAAGGTAGGCAACGCGCCCATAATTTTTTTGTAATTTTTTTGTGGAGATCGCTTACCATCAGGTGACCCACTTGCTCGTTTGCCGGCCTATGCTATAAAAAAAAAGTTTGATTTGTCGATTTTCCGGATCGATCCGGAGAATCAAACCAAGATTGTTTATTGAAATCGGCCATTAGCTGGTACTTTCATTTTCTGCCATTTCACAGATAGGTTGGTAAATCTGGAGGCCAATTCTCGTAATTTTAAATGTTCAAAATATCATTCCGATCTAGTCTCAGCGTCAAGAAAGTTCCAAATGGCATTCTCTTAAACCAATAATCAACGTCAAATGTTAACGTAGACCGTAATGAGATTGAATGTAGAATAAAAGTTGACTGAAGCCAAAACGGTATAATGCTACTGCTAGTGCTAGGTGCATTTGACGTTGTTTATTGGTTTAAGAGAATGCCATTTGCAACTTTCTTGACGCTGAGACTAGATCGGAATGATATTTTGAACATTTAAAATTACGAGAATTGGCCTTCTGTAACGTGTTTTTCCGGAGAATTATATTAAATTTTTGTAGAATTTTTCCTCTTGGGAAAATTTTAATTAATTATATCGTTAAGCTTAACCTAAATTACGGTTATTTTGTTTAATTTACTTTTTCCTCCGCTAATCTAGTTCTACAGGATTTTTATTAAGATTAATATCTGTTTACTTGAAATTAAGAGAAGAAGCAATTAGGCAGGCCGGCATAATTTTGCCGACCTACGATAGACACATCGTCTGTCGTTGGTCGACACTATTCTTGGATTGCCCTGTACTTAACATCAGGTGTAGCGTAGTCACTTTGCCGAGCTAGGATAAAAAGAAATAGGGAATTAGACTACTAGATTTGCTCGCGACTCCGCCCGCGTGAACGTCCTTTTTGGGATGAAAAGTATGTGCTATGTCCTAACGCAAGTCATGGTCTACCTGTGAGCCAAATTTGATCCAAAACCGTTCAGCCATTTTTTTTCATATGAAGTATCCTATGTTACTTCTTATACCTCCAAGAATATGTGTACAAAGTTTCTTGATGATCGGTTAAGTAGTTTTCGCGTGAAAGCGTAACAAACAAACTTACATTCACATTTATAATATTAGTATGATTATACAAAAATAACATTATATATGAAATCAATTTAGGCAATATGACAGATAAGCTATTGTATGAGCGAAGTTGTTTGGCTTTTGCTTTTGTTCTCCACCAAGGAGCTAAGTATTGACTTTCGTCTCAACAGTCCGTACCACGCCCCACTGAGCTATCGTACAGGACAATATTTCTATTCACAGCTTTCGAGGCCTTAACTTGAATCATTTTTTCTATTTGGAATAAGCCTACGGGATTTTGGAGTTCCAAATAAACCGGACATGTGGTAAGTCCTCAATCAGAGGGTCCAAATAAAAAGTCCCTTGACATGATGGGATTAAAGAACCCCTTCAGGCGCTCCGTCCCGTCGGGGTCGCGGTAATCCGAATTTTATTACAAAAACCGCTCCTTCACAGGAGAGCTTAATTTTAATATAGTGGGAATGTCAATATGACAAGAATAGATTCGGCCGCGTGTATATGTATAATTCAAGTCATATCCTTTTTAACCGACTTCAAAAAAGAGGAGGTGAGAACCTCGGCTTCGGCTAGTTTTTTTCCCTTTTTTTATGCATTTATTGATTTCTCCGCCGATTGTTGACTGATTTCGCAACAAAAAAATCATTCGATAAGAATTTAGTGCAGTCCAAATATAATGCCACCGTCAAGAGATTGCGTATCTCGATGGTCAGAATTATGCTTTAAGTTACTGGATATATGCTGCTTTGTCTATTTCTGCCACCGAGCAGTGTGTAAGCACTGTTGTGTTCAGGTTTGAAGGACGTTGAAGCCAATGAAATGACTGGACATTATGAGACTTAACATCTTATGTCTCTGGGTGACGAGCGCAGTCCAATGCCATGCCATGTATTTCAAAGTTCTATGTTACGTTGTTTCTGTTGTACGGGCACGCGTGCCGCTTAACATCAGGCGAGCGAACTGCTCGTCTCGTCATTCAAATATAAATTATCAGTATTGTTTTTGTACAGTTAATTTTAAATGTTTTTTTTTTTATTATATATATATTTTGGTTTTTACACGTCTTTCTGTCTGGCGTTTTCCTAGTGCCAGGGTCCACCTTCCAACCACGACGCCTACACATCACCCGATCTTGAACCTCCATAGCGAGACCATTGGCAGTCATGTATATTTATGGTAATAAATAAAGAACAATAGGGGAGTCACTCGTGCGCGGTCTATTGCTTCCGGACTGAGTTCGATTCCCATTCAATGTATTTTATTATTGTAGATTTATCTTAGATATGGGAATGGGGATATAAAAAAAGTGATAACTCAGGGGGAGTGGTACGGAATGTCGAGACGAAAGTCGCACGTTCGAAACCAGCCCTAGGAGGATACACTTCTGACTTTTCTAAGTTACGTGTGTATTAATTGTTAATTATCACTTGCTTTAACGGTAAAGGAAACATCATGAGGAAACCGACATACCTGAAAAGTTCTCCATAAGAATTACGAAGTTATGTGAAGTCTGCCAACCCGCATTAGGCCAGCGTGATGGACTAAGGCCTAACCCCTCTCATTCAGTAGAGGAGGCCCGTGCCCAGCAGTGGGACGTATATAATACAGGGCTAGTGTTATTATATTATTATTATTATGGGAATGGGGAAGTGATCTTTATTTCTTATAGCTTTTTATAGATCAACTAGCTATTGCTCGCGGCTCCACCTGCGTGAACGGTCTCTGGGATACAAAGTAGCGTGTGTCCTAATCCAGAAGCCCAATTCTCGTATGTTTAAATGTTCAAAATATCATTCCGATCTAGTCTCAGCGTCAAGAAAGTTGCAAATGGCATTCTCTTAAACCAATAATCAATGTCAAATGTGAACATAGATCGTAATGAGATTGAATGTAGAATAAAAGTTGACTGAAGCCAAAACAGTATAATGCTACTGCTAATGCTAGGTGCATTTGACGTTGATTATTGGTTTAAGAGAATGCCATTTGCAACTTTCTTGACGCTGAGACTAGATCGGAATGATATTTTGAACATTAAAAATTACGAGAATTGGCCTGCAGGTCTACCTGTGTGCCTAGTTTCGTACAAATTCGTTCAGCTGTTAAAGCGTGATTGACTAACAAACGTTCAAATTCACAAACTCGGAAACATCGAAACTTTCACTTTTATAATAGTAGTAGGACTATTAGGACTACTAGGATGATCAAAAACTTTAATGTATAGGTACTACTAAACGGGCTGTTTAGAAGTAAAATTGCGTCACTAACGCTGTAGTTTGACAGATGACAGACAGGGAGCAGGAGAGGGGTTCTAGTTAAGAGTAAGCGAGATGGTAATATTGAGCTAACTAGGTGGTAGGTCCCTTGAATGCGAGAGGCCATCTGGTACCAACGCTTTGTCTATTCCTGCTGCCAAGCAAGATTTCATAGATCAAGTTGGAGATATTCTCAAGAAAGGCCATGTCAGGAGTACCCTAAACCGACGTGCATGTATGAAAACATTTAATGAGGGTAAAGGAGGTCAAAGAGGTATGCAAGGATCGTAGCAAGTGGAAATCCGTCGTCTCTGCCTACACCTATGGGAAACAGGCGTGAGTCTATGTATGTTTGTAAGCAGCAGTGTGTAAGCACTGTTGTGTTCTGGTCTGAAGGACATAGAATCCAGTGAAATTACTGGTCATTATGCGACTTAATATCTTATGTCTCAGGGTGACGAGCGCAGTTCGGTGTCATGCAGTACGTCATAATTCAAAGTTCTGATTTGTTTTGATTTTGTTTAAGAGCAGGCGTGATGATTACCATCAGGCGAGCGATCTGCTCGCATTATTATCTAAAGCCAATAAAAAAAAAGTTACGGTTAATTGACCATAACTTACTAGGGCAATTTCTGCGTACCGCACAGCCGGTCCAGTAATGCACATTGTCATTGATTATGACAAATGGTACGATGGCAGACGGTGAAATGCCACTGAATCAGGCCACGCGTACCCACTGCCCACTGACCGATGTAATGTCGGCCAATTTACAGTTACACCGTGGCCATTGTTACACGACATCTGATACGAACCTGTTAATTAACGGCTACCAAGTACATACATTCATACATACGCACTCACGCCTGTAATCCCGAAGGGGTAGGCAGAGGTGTAACCAGTACACCCACATTTCGCCGAGGGTATCTCCGTCCCACGATGTGATAGGGGGCGAGCCTATCGCCATACCGGGCACAAATTCCAGACTCCGGGCTGATACTGAGCATTTCGAAAAATAGAAAAACCCAATACCACTTTACCCGACCCGGGGATCGAACCCGAGACCTCAGTGTTGGCCTCAATCGTTACGCATACGCATTACAACTGCGCAACTGTGAATGCGTATGTACTCGTACATAGGCGTAAATGGGCGGTGGAAATAACTTACCATCAAGTGGCCCATTAGCTCGTTTGCCGACCTATGATATAAAAAAATAAATAAAATCCGGGCACAAACTCACCGACCCCAGATTTGAGCCCAAGACTTCGACTCTCGACCTATATAGCCTACCACTACACCAATGAAGCATGTCCTACTACTTAATATTCTGTATATAATTACATACAGACAAGACGTTTGTTATTCGCAATGGCTGACCATAAAGTACTTCTGTGAATGTGAAATGAGACGATGGTAAAACTCGGCGCACATCGAGACTAAGTTATCGCATGCTACTTAGCTCATATGGCCGTTTCCTATACTCTATTTAAAGATAGCTTTGCTTACTTTCATTAGTGTTTTGACAGACCTTTCTTACAAAATGTGTCAAAATGTAACTAACTGCCTGTAATCAACTATATTATTTCCAACTCCTCCCTAATTTTGTATTTGATTCATTTCGTTGCGGGATAAAGACACATTCGCATTCCCAGAGACTCGCCGAGCTTCATTGCTCGGTGTCGAAATATGCGTGCCACTGTCGATCCTGTCTTACATATTAGGCATTATACTCTTTTTTATCGGGTGTTAAATACTTTATTGTCCAAGCGATGCGCAAATGCGCGATATCCTTTTAGAATGGAGAATGTGTGAGCAAGACGGATAGAGGAAGTCAGTGCCGACGTGTGGGTTGACGGCGCATTTTAACTGTCCAAATATTTTTATTTTAACCTTTTAAGCTTACGATCTCTTCGTAGGAAATATGTTTTTTCGGCACGACTCCGAAACTACCTCCAATTAACATTATAAATGTGAAAGTTTTGACGTTGGTTAATCAAGCCTGATGGCTGAACGGATTTGGATGTAATTTGGCACACAGGTGTATGTCAGTCCTGTCAAACTAAAATTGGTTAATTAATAATAAATAAATAAATACACCCAACAGTCACACACATAGTCCTGACCCCACACTAGGTAAAACCTGTATCGTGGGTATCAAGAACTACGAGGGACTTGCCAACCCACAACACCCAGACCCGAGACAAATATTTGTAGATAACACCAACATTAATTTCGGTGTGGGAATCGAACCCACGGCCTCGCGCTTCGCAGTCGGCTACTTGCCGACTGCGCCACGGAGGCTGTAAGTCCTGTCCTTTTAGTTGTTGCCACTTATTTGACAGGATTTTATGTCTCGGGGCATCTCAGTACCATGCAGTCCTTCATATTTCACAGTTCTAATTTGTGTTGTCTGTTTATGGGCACGCGTGATGGTAAGCGTCTCCATCACGCGAGCGACCTGCTCATCTCGTCATTAATATATATATACGCACTCACGCCTGTAATCCCCGAAGGGGTAGGCAGAGGTGTAACCAGTACACCCACATTTCTCCAAGCATATCCGTCCCTTGACTTGATAGGGGGCGAGCCTATTGCCATACTGGGCACAAATTCCAGACTCCGGGCTCATACTGAGCATTTCGTAATAGAAAAACCCAATATCACTTTTACCCGACCGCGGATCAACCCCGAGACCTCAGCGTCATCCTCACTCATAACGCGTACGCATTACAAATGCGCCACCGAGCCATTCATTAATATAAATCTCGTCATTAATAATAATAAAAAGAGGAAACTTTCACAAAATTTGCAAACTCAGTTGCGAACCTACTACATCACAGTTCAAGATTCAATCGTTCCATTAACCAGTGCTGCACATTCACCACAGTTCCGGTATGAAACGTTTCTACATTATAAGTTGCTTTAATATTTTGTGCCGTCAGAGTTTGGGTTCTAACAAAAGCGATTATTTGAATAGCGTTTGTCATAGCTGTTATATATTTTGTGTGTCTGTGACTCGCCCCTCCCCGCGCTACCCATGTACCCGTAGTCCTGTCAATAACTTAGTGCGGAATCAACTAACGGTCGTCCCCGCCCCCGCTCACTCTCGTGTGTCCGCCAGTATCGTGGCCACACGCCTCCGCCCACAAACTTGCAGTTAATTTCCTGCGACATACCACCAGGAGACCAATTCTCGTAATTTTAAATGTTCAAAATATCATTCCGATCTAGTCTCAGCGTCAAGAAAGTTGCAAATGGCATTCTCTTAAACCAATAATCATCAAATGTGAACATAGATCGTAATGAGATTGAATGTAGAATAAAAGTTGACTGAAGCCAAAACGGTATAATGCTATTGCTAATGCTAGGTGCATTTGACGTTAATAATTGGTTTAAGAGAATGCCATTTGCAACTTTCTTGACGCTGAGACTAGATCGGAATGATATTTTGAACATTTAAAATTACGAAAATTGGCCTCCTGATTCATGTGTTTAAAACTTTAGCACAAATGGGAAATTGGTTTTGATAATTTATTATTTTTCTTTTCTAGTAAATTACACGCTACAGTCAACGACAGAATGGAACGGACAGCCGAGGCTGAGGTCGCGGGTTCAATCTCTAAGGAATGCGCTGACTTCTTAATTTACTATTGAAACAATACTGCCTCGGTGCCGCGGTTGTAATGCGTACGCGTTACGACTGAGGCTGACGCTGATGTCTCGGGTTCGATCCCCGGGTCGGGCAAAATTGATATCGGGTTTTTCTATTACGAAATGCTCAGTATCAGCCCGGAGTCTGAAATTTGGGCACGGTATGGCGATAGGCTCGCCCCCTATCACATCGTGGGACGGAGATACGCTCGGCGAAATGTGGGTGTACTGGTTACACCTCTGGGGCGGTACCGGCTAATTCGCCGAACTTCATCGACTCTGCCGGCTTTGAAGTCCATTCAGATTAATCGCCCGGGGGCGGCATTAATTAATTCAAATAAATCGGTTTTAATGAAGTTCATGTGACGTCATGAATCGATGTTCATCGTTTTGGTCATTGAACGATCGTTCGGCGGTACGACAGAATCATTGGCTCTCTAATCGAACATCGATTGCATAAACCCGAAAATCGGCGAATTAGCCGGTACCGCCCCTGCATGCCCCTTCAGGGATTACAGGCGTGAGTGCGTATGTATGTATACATGTACAAACACACCGACAATGCAAACCATCAGTGTAAATGGCCGGCCGTCGATATATTCACGATTAATGTGCGTCACTGCGTCACGGTCTGTTTGGCGATGGAATTACGACCGACGCGACGCTGGTTCATATCGTGCATTGTGTTTCAATACATACATACCGAACACGCCTGTACTCCCTGAAGGGGTAGGCAGAGGTGCCACCAGTACACCCACATTTCGCCGAGCGCATCTCTGTTACACTATACTATCGCCATACCGGGCATAATTCCAGACTCTAGCCGGATATGACTGCCTCGGTGGTGCAGTTGTAATGCGTACGCGTTACGATTGGGGCCGACGCTGAAATCTCGGGTTCGATCCCCGGGTCGGGTAAAGTGGTATTGAGTTTTTCTATTACGGGATGCTCAGTATCTGCCCGGAGTCTGGAATTTGTGCCCGGTATGGCGATAGGCTCGCCCCCTATCACATCGTGGGACGGAGATACGCTCGGCGAAATGTGGGTGTAATGGTTACACCTCTGCCTACCCCTTCGGGGATTACAGGCGTGAGTGCATATGTCTAGCCGGATACTGAGCATTTCGTAATAGAAAAACCCAATACCACCCTAACCGACCCGGGGATCGAGCCCGAGACCTCAACCGTAACGCGCATTACAACTGCGCCACCGAGGAAAATAATCTCCTTACTCCCAAAATGGCCTTTAAGTACATTCGTATTCAAATCTGGTAATAATATAATGCTGTTCTGGGAACGCTCGCGGATTCCCATTCTGCATTCATATGTTGTCATTTCTTATTTTATTTTGTGTACACACAGATCGACATAAGTGACGTTCACGCTGCGTTTAACCAGACCGATACAACTTAGGAACCTTCAAGAAAAGAGCCTACTCTTTCCTCAAATGCCGGCAATGTGTCCGTGGGCGGCGGTGATCACTCACCACCAGGTGACCCACTTGCTCCGTTGCCACCTCTTTCATAAAAATAAAACTAACATTACATACATATATACACACTCACACCTGTAATCCCCGAAGAGGTAGGCAGCCGAGCTAAGTTTTTTTTTTAAATAGTTTGAGTGACAAACCGAGCAGGTCACTCGCCTGATGGTAAGCGTAACGCCTACCCATAGACAGAAGTAACACCCATAGAACTTTGAATTACAAAGTAGGTATTGCATGGTATTGGAGTACTGAAGAGTTTATGGAGTTTATCTGACGAAGGCTCCATATTTTTTTTACGGCCAGCAAACGAGCAGGTGGGTCACCTGATGGTAAGTGATCTCCACCGCCCACGCACGCCCACAATACAAAAATTATGGGCGCGTTGCCGTCCTTAAAGGAAAGTGATCATTAAGGGATTGGTAAGGGGAGGGGGATTTGGGCCTTTGGATATCTCTCACCGTACGAAACGCAGCAGCAAGCTGCTACTTTACGTCGGTTTTCTGTGAGACAGTGGTAACGACCCGGACGAGCCGGCCCATACATGCTCGATAAAGATCAGATGACTAAGTACCAGAGGAAAAAAACTCCAACTATACAGCAATTTGGTATATGATCATTCCGCTAAAATATATTATACTAATAAACGCAGCATCGCCGCACGTTTTCAAAGCCTGTATGTTTACATTTTAACAAGTACGTAAACGTGCATATTGCATTACAGATGTTTTTTTTATTGCACGCGCATTATTAGAACGTATGTATGTGCATATACATACGCACTCACACCAGAGGGGCTAGCATGAATAACTTGCGAGAACGTATTCGTATTGAAATGTCACAAAATTGCTTGAAACTTCATACGAATGCTAGCGTTCTCGATTCGAATACTTATTCGTTAGTTGTTCGAGCTCGCCCCCCTGTAATCTTATTTTATAGTATAGGCCGGCAAACGAGCAATTGGGTCACCTGATGGTAAGTGATCTCCACCGCTTTTCCCCGCGACAACAAAAAAAAAGTATGAACTATATGCCGCTAGTAAAGTAGCAGTTTGCTGCTGCTGCGTTTCGTACGGTGAGTGAGATATCCGGAGGCCCAAATTCTCCTCCCCTTCCCAATCCCTAACTTATCCCTTTCCTTTAAGGTCCGCAACGCGCCCATGATTATTTTAGTATTGTGAGCGTAAATGGGCGGTGGAGATCACTTACCATCAGGTGACCCACTTGCTCGTTTGCCAGCCTATACTATAAAAAAAAATGCCGCAGTTCGAGACTCGACTCACGGTACTACGCGTTTTAACTGCACATACTCACACACACCGACCATTGACACCACGGACCTTTTTCGGGGTTACATGACGAGCCAATTACGACCGTGAGAACTAAGAAACAATTGGGGTCGACAATTACACAATTAATTGCGAAGATGTTGTAAGTGGAACGATTGTAGTATGTCTCATTAGGTTATTGGACGGGTTTAAAAAGCAGTAAGCTCCCAATTCGTCATTGAAACAATGAACATACATACATACGCACTCACGCCTGTAATCCCCGAAGGGGTACGCAAAGCCAGCAGTACACCCACATTTCGCCGAGCGTATCTCCGTCAAGATCAAGATCGGGCCCTGGCACTAGCCGGGAAAACGCCAGACAGAAAGACGTACAAAAACTAAAATATATTGTAACGCCACACCATGTGCCACGCCGTGCCACGCCATGCCTTGCCACGCCAAGCCAAAGCCAAAGCCATGTGACGACGGTTAAGCGCCTTAACTGGCAGCCAAGCTCGCCTTTGCCTACAGCCTACAATTATTATTGTGTGACGTCACCTCCAGTTGTCAACTGTCAAACGGGTGTATAAATACCCAGAGCGTTCATTTGTAATATTCATTCTGTTGTGTGCATTAAAGTAAGAAGGAACGCTGTCCGTTTGAACGTAGACGTATTTATACCGAATTGTTTGGAAAAGTGACAGCTTGATTTAAATTGATTGTTGACCGTAAGGAGTTTGCGTTAATTACTCTTCCGTTTCAATATATAATAAAAATATGTTTCAATTAAATAATTAACTCTACAAAAACCGATCACAATTTATATTAGCTTGAATGACGAGACGAGCAGTTCGCTCGTGTGATGTTAAGCATAAAACAGAAACAACATAACATAGAACTTTGAAATACAAAGCACTGCATGGCATTGGAGACTCATACGCACTCACGCCTGTAATCCCCTTAGGCGTAGGCAGCGGTGCCACCAGTAAACCCACATTTCGCCGAGCGTATATCCGTCTCTTGGTGTGATAGGGGGCGAGCCTATCGCCATGCCGGGCGCAAATTCCAGACTCCGGGCTGATACTGAGCATTTCGTAATAAAAAAAACCCAATATTACTTTTCCTGACCCGGGGATCGAACTCGGGACCACAGCATCAGCATCAGCCTCAGTCGTAACGCGTATGCATTACAACTGCGCCACCGAGCCAGTTTGAGTAGACGCGTTCAAAAAGCAGTTGGTAAGTTCCCAATTAGAGTATGAAAAAATTCAAAGATATTTATTTCGTTACCATAAATAAACAGAAGCTATAGCTCAGCGGAGTGGTTCGTGCCCAGCAGTAGGACATGTATAATACAGGGCTAGAATTATTATTATTATTAACTCTGCCTACCCCTATGGGAAACAGGCGTGAGTCTATGTATGTATCTATGTAGTATTATTGTTATAAGTACACCAATATAAATGACATGAAGGTATTCTAGAAAATAGGAATTTTTAATCGACGAAAAAATACGGGTGATTCGCAATTTACTCAACGTGTTGCATAAAGGGGTGCTCGTACTTAAGCAACGTATAGTGTACGATATAAATAGTTCATACCCGTAGTAACAAATCCGATTGCATTGATAGGACATAAATAAAGCATTTTCTTTTTTATCGAATGAGTAACAAATCGATACTTTGCAAACACTAAAACGTATTCGTATCGAAATGTCAAAAAAATTGTTTGAACCTTCATACAAATGCTAGCATTCTCGATTCGAATACTTATTCGTAAGTTGTTCGTGCTCGGCCCCCTGTTGAGCTTTTGTCTGACTCCAGCATCTTTCATCTAAATGAGGTTTAAGTTAAAAAAAAACTGTTATTTCTATTTTTTATATTACTTGAATATCCTGCAGTAGATCAACGAACTGGTTGGTTTTACCTGTAACAAAAAATGGTTTAAATTAATTATGAATTTGCATAAATCCTTCTACTATTATAAATTTATTAATTATTTTTATTTATAATTCTTTATTGTACAACACCGCCCGGTTTCTGAAAGACTGATCAATGTTAAATTAACTAATCAAATGTCAAATCTCATGTCAAGTCGTAATTGACAGTTCCGTGGCGCAGCGGGCGAGTAGTCGGCTGCGAAGCGAGAGGCCGTGGGTTCGATTCCCACACCGAGACAAATGTTTGTGTGAACCACAAATATTGGTCTCGGGTCTGGGTGTTGTGGGACCGCAAGTCCCTCGTAGTTCCTGATACCCACGACACAGGTTTACCTAGTGTGGGGTCAGAGCTATGTGTGTGACTGTTGGGTGTAAAAAAATAAATAAAAAAAAATTGAGTTGCTAGAAGCGTGATCAACACTTTCAATTTGACACACATGTAAGTTAACATAACATTCAAATTAATATGAAAAATCGTATGTCAAACGGTACTAAAGAGAGATCAAATATTATTATTTTTTTCACTAAATAACGTTTCAGTAACTCGAGTTGATTTGACAGCGATGTCAACTCAACGTTCTGTTAGTTGGATGTTGAATTGATCAGCCTTTCAGAAACCGGGGGTAAAGGTACAAGTATTTGAAAAATAATAATACAGATAATAGTACAATTGGCGGCCTTATCGCTCAGGGCCAATCTCTTACAGACATCCATAAGATGGAGATAAGAGAAGAAGTAAGAGAGGGCAGTGTATAATACATACATAAAAGGAAAACATATAATCTTCTAATATATAAAATTCTCGTGTCACAATGTTCGTTCCCATACTCCACCGAAACGGCTCGACCGATTTTTATGAAATTTTATATGCATATACAGTAGGTCTGAGAATCGGCTACTATCTATTTTCATCCCCCTAAATGTTAATAGAAGGAAGGAAGGAAGGAAAGAGGGAAGGAATTAGGGGAGGCCTATGTTCAGCAGTGGACGTCTTGTGGCTGATGATGATGATGATGATGAAATGTTAATGGTCGACCACCCCTAATATTTTTATTTTATTTTTCAGACCAAATTTTTATGATACAGCATTAAAAAATACATACAACCCTAAATTTTCAACCCTCTACGATCAATATTAGTATTTTTGTCAAGCGCGTTTCTCACACCGATCGCGATGACGGGACTCGCTTGATGCGACTAGACTACTTTAATCCTGGAAATAGGCATTCACGCGGGCGGAGCCGCGGGCAACAGCTAGTACTATCTAAGATGCAGCGGCTTGGCTATGCGCCTGGCTTTGTAATGTCTATGGGCGACGGTAACCGCTTACCATCAGACGGCCCGTCCGATCGCCTGCCTTTGTGAGCTAATAAAAAAAACTAATTTGTCGCAATTATCAAAACCATACTTGGCAAAGGACTTGCCGGGACCTCTGATTTCCGGGCTCATTTCACACTCAAGTCTTGTCAACTTCCTCAGAAACAAGTTTTAACCGACAACGGAACTTCGTAATATGTAGAAAGCTAAGTTGTGAAACGTTTAGTTAACTAAAGCGAGTCAAGACGTTAGATTATAATTCATATTCATATACATTTATTGCCTGTATTCCCGAAGAGATAGGCAAAGGTGTAACCAGTATACTCACATTTCACCGAGCTTATTGCCGTCCCATGATGTGATGTGTAAATAGTTAATATTTTTCTTTGTTTAAGCATAGATAGTACATAAGTATATTGTATAAGTAATATATTATTGTTTTTATATATAACAAATGTTGTATTTCTTGCTGACATCCGGGAGACATCCTTAAAGGCCCCCGTACAATATCAGCGCCAAGTAGATTCTTCTACCTGGCAAATGCTGAGCCTGTGACCTTTTTTTATCAAACTTGAGACACAGACGGTCGTGGAGAAGTGACAGGTAGGTATGCTTATATGCAACAAGATTATTGTTCTGTTGTTTTATATTTTTTGTTTTGTCTTTTTGTATCTTGCTTTATGTTGCCCACATACTGGGCAACCTTTCTAATAATTCTACTCTATTTTGTCTTGTGTAATTTTCCCATTATGTTTTCTGAAGCTGGTCTCAAGTGTTGGGTAAATGAAGTGCTTTCTTTCTTTCTTTCTTTCTTTGATACCGAGCCTGTCTTCATTACGGGCACAATACACCGTGTTGATACTAAGCATTTCATAATAGATAAAACTTAGAAACCTGCCTGTGTCGCTGCCGGTCAAATTTGCACCGACTCCAAAGAGACCTATAGAAATTGTTATTTTTGACTTTCCAGTGTTTCTAATTTGAAGTTGGTTTCTAAGTTTTCATTTTATTTTTCAAGTTTTAGTGGAAGTTACAGCAATAGAATATTAATTCAAATACAATAACACAATCGCGACGAGTGTACTGTTGTCCGTTGAGGAGTTTCAATTTTTTACTCCGTACTCCGTCATCAGATCTTAACCAAATTTATATGAGTCCACATCGCAACTAAACTCTATCGAATGATTGTTTTTCCAACAAAATCGGTCCTCAATTGGCGGAGAAATCAATGTACATACATAAAAAGCGAAAAAAAAACACGCCGAATTTATTTATTTTTTGAAGTCTGTTAAAAATCGGGTTTCATGGGTACCATTTGGGTAAGGTACCCCAAAAATGAGATGACAAGATTTCACTACGGACCCTCAAAATGTTGAATAGAGCCTAATAAGCTGCCGAACTTTCTATTCGAAAGCTTGAGCTTTTATCATAGTAAGCTGACGTTTAAAATTGAACAATCTTATCGCTAATCAAGTCTTGTGAAAGTGAGCTTTAGAAGTTAACGGTACTGTCATAAGATTTTAACTGTCAGCAGCTACCATGGTGCAGCGGACGGTTAACGGATGTGAAACGAGAGGCCGCGGGTTCGATCCCGACACTGAGACTATTACATAAGCACTCACGCCTGTAATCCCCGAAGGGGTAGGATGAGGTGTAACCAGTACCTCATTTCGCCGAACGTATCTCCGTCCCATGATGTGATAGGGGGCGAGCCTATCCTCATACTGGGCACAATTCCAGACTCCGGGCTGATACTGAACAATTCGTAATAGAAAAACCCAATATCACTTTTAGCCGACCCGGGGCTCGGACCCGAGACCTCAGCGTTAGACGCAGTCGTAACGCGTACGCATTACAACTTCGCCACCGAGGCAGTCAACTTCACATACATGGAGTACAAATGCGGACTTTTTGACCTTTGGTATCTTCTTCCACCTGCCCTTATCCCACTCGCAGTGGGGTCTCATCTCCACCTACCCCTGATATGTTTCTGCAAATCGTTCGAACTACTGTAATTTTCCATACACGACAAAGCTTTCAGAACTTTCTAGAACAAAGTTTAGCCAACTTCAACTATAGTTTTGTAACAATGTGTGCAAAGTGCGGGAAATTTAGTAAATATTTTGGATTTCTGTTTCATATTTTCATATCTCGGCGGGGAGTGGTATGGACTGTCGAGACGAAAGTCGCAGGTTCGAAACCAGCCCCAAGTGCATACACCTCTGACTTTTCTAAGTTGTGTGTGTATTAATTGTTAATTATCACTTGCTTTAACGGTGAAGGAAACATCGTGAGGAAACCTGCATACCTGAGAAGTTCTCTATAAGAATTTCGAAGGTTTGTGAAGTCGGCCAAATCGCATTAGTCCAGCGTGGTGGACTAAGGCCTAACCCCTCTCATTCAGTAGAGGAGGCCCGTGCCCAGCAGTGGGACGTATATAATACTGGGCTAGTATTATTATTATTATTTTCACCGCCTTATTGGTCTAGTGGCAGCGTTTATAAGCTGATATACCGTAAGGTGCTGGGTTCAAATCCGTGGCTCGTCGCTCGAGTAACCAGCTGCGAAGCGAGAGGCCGTGGGTTCGATTCCCACACCGAGACAAATGTTTGTCTGATCCACAAATGTTTGTTTCGGGTATAAGTGTTGTGAGACCAAGTCCCTGTCTATTGAAGTGTCTGTTTGTAATATTAAAATAACCGCTTTTTACTACACTAGGGGCGTTGCCCATGTTTTTCCACAAAACATAAAATTAAAAAAAAACTTAGAGTCCGACGAATATGAGACATATGTTACTTTCTTCCCCACATTATTCTGCATCGTCGGTATCGGTCTCGACCCCATACCCCCAGCGGTTTCGGAGGAGATAGCGTGACAAGCTTTTGGCAGCGGCGGCGGCGCCAGTTACTTTTTTTTAGAATAGAGAGATGCATATGAATGTATATACGGTACATATACCAAAATAGCATTTTTTACAGTTTTTGTCTGTTTGTTCCGGCTAATCTCTGGAACGGCTGGACCAATTTTGACGGGACTTTCACTGGCAGATAGCTGATGTAATAAGGAGTAACTTAGGCTACTTAGGTACATTTTTATCCCGCGAAATGACATTCACGCGGGCGGAGCCGCGAGCAAAAGCTAGTTTAAGCATAATTTAAAAAAACGCAAATCGACAAGGTCATTGGCGTGGGGCACAATCTTCAACTAACTGGTGGGAGGGTAGCTGATAATTTGTTTACCCTACTGTATAGCGAGTACTGTACACATGAGTTGAGTGGTAGAGCCATGCTGTAGACACTTTTGTCTACACCATGAATAAACTGCTTCGGTGGCGCAGTTGTAATGCGTACGCGTTACGATTGAGGTAAACGCTGAGGTCTTGGGTTCGATCCCCGGATCGGTAAAGTGGTATTGGGTTTTTCTATTACGAAATGCTCAGTATCAGCCCGGAGTTTGGAGTTTGTCGAAGTCTTGCGCTCAAATCGGGGGTCGGTGAGTTTGTGCCCCGATTTTATTTATTTTTTTATATCATAGGTCGGCAAACGAGCTAATGGGCCACTTGATGGTAAGTTATTTCCACCGCCCATTTACGCCTATGTACGAGTACATACGCATTCACAGTTGCGCAGTTGTAATGCGTATGCGTAACGATTGAGGCCAACACTGAGGTCTCGGGTTCGACCCCCGGGTCGGGTAAAGTGGTATTGGGTTTTTCTATTACGAAATGCTCAGTATCAGCCCGGAGTTTGGAGTTTGTGCCCGGTATGGCGCTAGACTCGCCCCCTATCACATAAGGGACGTAAATACGCTCGGCGAAACGTGGGTGTACTGGTTACACCTCTGCCTACCCCTTCGGGGATTACAGGTGTGAGTGCGTATGTATGTATGTATGAATGGACCGCTCGTCCGGGCTGTTAACATTGTCTCACAGAAAACCGACGTAAAGTAGCAGCTTGCTGAGTGAGATATCCGGAGGCACAAATCCCCCTCCCCTTTCCAATCCCTTTCCTTTATGGTCGGTAACGCGCCCACGATTTTGGTATTGTGAGCGTACATGGACGGTGGAGATCACTACCATCAGGTGACACACTTGCTCGTTTCCGACCTATGCCATAAAGAAACATGGCGATTGCCCGTACCAAGACTGTGAATGCTTGACCTGGGAATCGAACTCAGGTACTGAAAGTTCTCAGTATGCTGACGCTATATGCTAGTACTGTATAACCAATTTGGCGAAATTGTAAAAGGTGTGGTACTAGAGCGGTAAACTCAATTAAGCTCTTCGTAAAAGGGTTTTAATTTCATTTCGGGGTTTGTTTCAATTTGTTTGATATCACACCTATGTCCCTGAAGGGATAGGCAGAACCCATTTGAATTAGGTACGTCCTTGTGGCGGGCAAATTGTTGTTCATATACATATATCACATACATAACTGAAAACCTTTTTAAAATAACCGTGTAACTGAGTGGCTGAACACACACACACACACACACACACACATACACACGATATCCACGATAGTGTGGGTATCACTGCTATTTGTAATACGGACAAAGATGAATAAAGTTATTATTATTAAAATTAAACTTAGTTCTATATTTTTTAATCCTGTCACACCAAGTGACAATACTGGCTGGAGACAAATTCTCGTAATTTAAAATGTTCAAAATATCATTCCGATCTACAGAACAAAACAGTGCTTACACACAACTGCTTGGCAGTAATACACAAAGCACCAACCCAGACGGCCTCTCGCATACGAGGGACCTACCACCACCTTGTATCTATGCCTAGAGTTACTGGTTACACTGGCCAACACATGTGTACGATGGTCAACGAAAATATTTCAGGTTACCAGCTAAACACCATCAGGCATCTGTTTTTTTCATTTACTGACCTATGCTGTAAAAAATATACATAAATACGCACTCACGCCTGTAATCTCCGAAGGGGTAAGCAGAGGTGTAACCAGTACAGCCATATTTCACCGAGCGTATCTCCGTCCCATGATGTGATAGGGGGCGAGTCTAGCGCCATACCGGGCACAAACTCCAGACTCCGGGCTGATACTGAGCATTTCGTAATAGAAAAACCCAATACCACTTTACCCGACCCGGGGATCGAACCCGATACCTCAGCGTAACGCGTACGCATTACAACTGCGCCACCGAGGCAGTCAAAAAATATAGCTGCGTCGTATGGGCTATTGTACATTTTATTAAACATGGTATTTCCCAATCCCGACATCAAACCCACTTCCCTCCGGATTGAAGACCTCGTTAACCTAACAAGAACCCTTTACATTAATATAAAAATCTTTTATAAAACACATTCCCCGATGTTTATGTTGAAAACCGCACCCCGAAACTAAGTGCCATTTATGAATCGTACCGCACCCTATGCACAGTTTTAAAAACGTACAGTCTGTCAATGAAGGCGTCTAGAACACTTACATACGCTTTTTCATATAAATTTGAAAGTTATGTTAGCTAACATGTGTGTCAAATCAAAGGTGTTGATCACGCTTCTAGCAACTCACGAGATTTGACATTTGATTAGTTAATTTAATATTGATCAGCCTTTCAGAAACCGGGCGTTATTTTAATAATAAGTTGACAATCAGTCAATATCAACTCGGTCGCCGGATGGTAACCGCCTCGTCTGCATATAAACTGAAGCAATAGCACATAAAACTTTGAATTACAAAGCATTGCATGGTAGTTAGATTGCGTTCGTCACATAGAGATAAAATGCAATCAATGCCCAGTAATTTCACTAGCTTTAATGTCCTTCAAAATGAAACACAACAGTACTTACACATTGCTGTTTGCTGGCAGAATTCTATAAAGCGATGGTACCAACCCAGACGGCCTGTCGCATACGAAGGACCTACCAGCTAGTAAAATGTTAAGTTTATAAGTGGTAAAGCCACAGTGTAGGCAATTTTTTCTACAGCATAAATTGGCTGCCTCGATTGCGTTGTTACCATCTAATATAAAATAGCCGTAAGTTAACAGAAGTCAATAAATGGCAACACCATGTGATGGGTCCCCGGTCGTTACCGGCAGTGACTCGTTAGTCACTGAGGTAAGTGACCAACAATATCACAATACCAGAAGAATCATGGACGGGTTGCCGACCTTGAACGAAAGCGATTATTGAGGGATTGGGAATGGTAGAAAGGAATTGGACCTCTGGAAATCTCACTCATCGTATTTTATGTGGAACAGTGCTAGGCCGGTCGAGCCGGCCCATTCACTATGTAAACAAAAGTGTCTACAGCGTGGCTTTACCACTTGCATTGCTCACAACTGCACCCGCGTGGAAGTTTTTACTTAAAAAAAAAAAAAAAAATAACACCCCACAGTCACACACATAGTCCTGACCCCACAGTAAGATATGAGTCTTGTATCAGGAACTAGGGGAGACTTACGGTCTCACAACACCCAGACCCGAAACAAATATTTGTGGATCAGACAAATATTTGTCGCAGTCGGCGACGCGCCCACTGCACCACGGGGGCTGTCAAGTATATCTTCGGAATATAAAGCCACTTCTCCGGCCTATAAATTAGATACATCATATCGATAAGTTACTCCATTGCTGTATAAAGAATGGGAAACCAACAAACACATTTCTTTTTCGTCAAAATCAAATTCATTGACAGACCGTATGGTTTTTATACTATGCCTCTTGTTAGCGAGGGTGGATTTAAAAAACAAAAAAAATATTTCACTTGGGGTTGACTTTTCATATTTTCATTTTTATGACTGGTTGGGTGACAAAATGTCACGTATATATATTTTTTTATTAGTCAACCATTGCTGTTACAGTTAATTAGTCAATGATTAATAATCCCCCTATCGCATCATGGGACGGAAATAAGCTCGGCGAAATGTGGCGAACTAGAACATAGTTGCATCTATCTTTTCCGGAGGCCCAAACCCCCTCCCCTACCCAATTCCTTAATTATTAAAGGAAAGCTTTAAGGTCGGCAACGCACCTATGATTCTTTTGGTATGGTGTGCGTACATGGGCGGTGGAGATCACTTACCATCAGGTGACCCACTTGCTCGTTTGCCGGCCTATGCAAAAAAAAACTCTGGTCTTCTACCTTCGGGGAGTACAGGTGTGAGCGCGTATGATATTAATAATGCTAGCCCTGTATTATACATGTCCCACTGCTGGGCACGGGCCTCCTCTACTGAATGAGAGGGGTTAGACTTTAGTCTACCACACTGGCCTAATGTGGGTTGACAGACTTCACATACCTTCGAAATTCTTATGAAGAACTTCTCAGGTATGCAGGTTTCCTCACGATGTTTTCTTCGCCGTTAAAGCAAGTGATAATTAATAATTAATACACACATAACTTAGAAAAGTCAGAGGTACGAGTATATGCTCTTAGGGCTGGTTTCGAACTTGCGACTTTGGTCTCGACAGTCCGTACCACTCCCCGCTAAGCTATCGCTGCTTGATTGATTGAATGATTGATAGACCGTTTTAAAATAGTTTTATTAGGATATTATTATTAAATCCAAGGGGGATCCTTAACAATCCCTTAATCATGCCTTTCCTTTAAGGTCGGCAACACGTCCATGATTCAGCAGGTATAATGGATGTTCATGGGCAGTGGAGATCACTTACCATCAGATGACCCACTTGCTCGTTTGCCAGCCTCTGCTATAAAAACTTAGTTAATTATCGCACTCAAAAGAGTACGGTAGTTAATGTTTTATCCCCTTTTAGGCAAAGACTTTAAAGTATATTACTAGACAAGCTGTGCGGTACTTAGAAATTTTCCCAGTAAGTTACGGTTAATTGACCGTAGTTCAATATTACCATCTCGCTTTCTCTCAACTAAAGCCTCTATCGCGCTCTCTGTTTGTGAGCTGTCAAACTCCCGCGTTATGTGACGCAATTTTACTTCTAAACAGGTATACAGTAATGTCTTTGCTCTTAGGAGTAGAATTATTTCTCCTTTTAATGCAACAACCTTTGAGCTAAACTTTATCAACAAAAAAGAATTATTAAAACCTGAACACTATTTTAAAATATATGCACGATTATATAAACATACTTGTTTTAACTACCTCGGTTATTTTCGTTGGTTACAATACTCAAAAATAAAATTTCAACAAAATCAGTCCACAATTGGCTGACAAATCGATGTACACACGTAAAAAAAGCAAATTGAGAACCTCACCCTTGTTTGAAGTCAGTTAAAAATAGGAAAGTTTGCGAAATGAGTTTTAAGCAGGGCGTGCGACTGCACACTGCGTGATAATTTAAGGTGTGGCGAGTACAAATGACATATTAAATTTTAAAAGGCGCGACGGCCAGACAAGTCCGAAAATTTACAGGTACGGAGTCAGTTCTATGGAGTGTCGACATACATTTTTCTATAGCATAAAACCGCAAACGAGCAAGTAGATCTGATGGTAAATACGCTCAGGAAAGTCCACAATAGGGTAGTTGACTAGATTTTTTTGAATATTTAAATCAATAAGTTACGTTACTTAAAATCTATTGCAGAAAGAATTTTATAAATCGAACCAAATATAAATAAGTTAGAAGCCATTCAAATCCTGTAGAAGGGGTAATTGTCAAATGACAGACGACGCAAACTTTGACGTCACTGTGTAAAATGTTCATTATGGTGCACACGTGCAAGCGGGATAGTGAAATATCCCTACTACGCACCCACTTTTCCTCATACCAACATTTAAAATCATAACTGCGGGCACATTTCTGAACCAATTTTGATTGTGTTTTAATCAAAGGGTTTCTTTTGCGTATCATTTTCTTTTGCTTATAAAATAATATAAGAAACTACCCTATTCCAGAAGAATCATAACGCGTTGGTGACTTTAAAAATAATTAAGGGATTGGGAAGGGGAGAATGTCGGCCTTCGGATATCTCACTCACCGTACGAAACGCAGCAGCAAGCTGCTACTTTACACCAGTTTTCTGTGAGACAGTTGTAACGACCCGGACGAGCCGGCCCATTCATGCTGTAGACAAAACTGTGTACAGCGTGGCTCTACCACTCATTATACGAGAAGGCGGACTCTGGCATTAAGCTAGGATAAAGCCAGGCAGAATGAAACATAAATTCAAATTCAAATAATTTATTCTGTAAATTGGATCATAAATATCACTTTTACATGTCAATCATTTTTTATGCTACATTACATTTTCGACGGCATTTCGGGGCTAACCATGAGAAGAAATGCCGAAACAAACTCATGGGTTACGGCCTCTTTTAATGTCCAGACATTGTTTTACAGAATTATGCGAGTGTAATGTAAAGAAATTCCTGGATTGGCCTTTTGAAGAAATGGCCAAGAGTATAACCAGACATACTTGGCACTCGCACTCACAAAAAAAAAAACAAAATATTTAATATATGTTATAAAAATTTAAAAAATCAACATGTCAGTATTGCCTTAAATACTAATATTGCGCCAATAGAGCAGTCAATATTAAACAATATATTATATAAAAGAAGAGACCTAGGTACAGCTAATTTTGTAAGGAGTGAGCGGCTCAATTCCAAGCTGTTTTGTCTTCCAAGTAATCCTTCACATTATAATAACCTTTTTGGCAAAGCCTAAGTTTAATACATAATTTAAATTTAATAAGGCTTAATAGTTGATAGTGAACGAATTACTGTATTCCGCGTATTTCCCCCCAGTAGTACCAAATCCGATTGCATTGCTGGGACATATAGCTCATGGTAAGCGTGCGGTGACGATGACGCGAGTTCCATGATTTTTGTTCATCCAAAAAGTGCTCAAAGAAGTATTCACTTCAAAATGACCCCCACCCTTCTTCCATCCCTGTGCGGCACCATAGTGGACACGTCAACGAAAATATGAGCCTCATAATTACATTAATTAATTTTAAATGGTAGTTATTAGGTGTCGTTTCAAGGAGTGGTGGTGGTGGCGGCGACAAGTTGACCTAAATGTACACTTTATATAAATATACACTTAGTATTCATCAGATTAGCTTTTGTTATTTGGTTTGGTCATCTATTGTCTATTACTATTATAAATGTATATTACTGCCTCGGTGGCGCAGTTGTAATGTGTACGCGTTACGATTAAGGCTAACGCTTAGGTCTCGGGTTCGATCCCCGGGTCGGGTAGTGGTGTTGGGGTTTTCTATTACGAAATACCCCAGTATCAGCCCGGAGTCTGGAATTTGTGCCCGGTATGGCGATAGGCTCGCCCCCCTATCACACTATGGGACGGAGATGCGCTCGGCGAAATGTGGGTGTACTGATTACACCTCTGCCTACCCCTTCGGGGATTACAGGCGTGAGTGCGTACGTATTATAAATGTGAAAGTATGGACGTTAGTTATCATCACGCCTTTACAGCTGAACGGTTTTGGATGAAATTTAAAACACAAGTAAACCATGACCGGGATTAGGACATAGGCAATTATTCAAATTATCCCGGAAAAGGACGTTCATGCGGGCGGAGCGGCGAGCAAAAGCTATAGACATATTTTTAACCTCACACTAAAAAGCGAGACATAGTAGCCGAGTAGCCGGCTGCGAAGCGAGAGGCCGTCGGGTCGATTTCCACACCGAAACAAATATTTGTGTGATTCACAAATATTTGTTCGGATCTGCG
Organism: Mimas tiliae; assembly: GCA_905332985.1. NCBI lineage: Eukaryota > Metazoa > Arthropoda > Insecta > Lepidoptera > Sphingidae > Mimas > Mimas tiliae. Next base: position 5,955,623 of record HG995265.1, on the reverse strand, counting down.
TGTTTGTGGGACCGCAAGTCCCTCGTAGTTCCAGATAATCATGACACAGGTTAACCTAGTGTGGGGTGAGGACTATGTGTGTGACTGTTGGGTGTATTTATTTATTAGCACACAAGTAACACTTGTAACACAAGTCCCTCTTAGTTCCGGAGTCCCACGACACAGGTTACACTGAGGTCTGACCAGAATGTCATTTAAGCCTGTACCCCAACGACCTCGACGATTTGCTCCATAAAAACTTCTACCGGAATGGAGGTTTCGTACGGCCGAGACATAGCGCGGCGGCAACATTTTGAATGGTTTATTTTTTTACTAGTTTTTGCTTGCAACTCTGCCCGCGGGAACAGCTTTTTCCTGGATAAAAAGTAGCTTACCACCGTCTAAAAGGTCCTATCTATCTCTGTACCAAATTCATCCATTTTGGTTCAGCGATTTATTCGCGAAAACGTAACAAACAAACTCACTTTTGCATTTATAATATTAGGATTACAACTTTTTGTTTAAAATGTAAAAGTAATAACGTCGCGTTTACTTATTAAATCACAAGGATTATTTTGGTTAAAGATAAATTTAATTCTTTTTTATTAGCTTGAGTGACGAAACATGCAGGGCGTTCGCCTGATGGTAAGCGCCACGTCTGCCCATAAACAGAAGCAACACCACTCAGAACTTTGAATTACAAATCCGGGGATCGAACCCGGACCTCAGCGTCAGCCGTACGCGTACGCGTTACAATTGCGCCACCTAGACAGTCGCAGTAATTAAGTTTTTTTTCTTTTATACAAATTTTACCACTGCCTACCTGTCCGGGAGATACAGGTGAGTTTACAGATGTATTTATCCATCACTTTTGTCAACATTTAAAATGTGTTCTGCCGAGAATCGCTTAACTGGGTCAGCAAGTACTTACCTAAGACGGCGTTGCATTACATTAATCGGTTAAGTAATTAGTGGGGGGTGAACGCACTCTGTACTTGTGTATGAATTACAATTACACTGCAATGTACTTGTCACTTAAAATCGATGCTTAAGATAAAGATAATGTAGGTATGACTGCCTCGGTGGCGCAGTTGTAATGCGTACGCGTTACGATTGAGGCTGACGCTGAGGTCTCGGGTTCGATCCCGGATCGGGGGTTTTTCTATTACGAAAAGCTCAGTATCAGTCCGGAGTCTGGAATTTGTGCCCGGCATGGCGATAGGCTCGCCCCCTATCACATCATGGGACGGATATACGCTCGGCGAAATGTGGGTGTACTGGTTACACCTCTGCCTACCCCTTCGGGGATTACAGGCGTGAGTGAGTATGTATGTTATCCCGGCTTAATCCCAGGGTCCTACGTTCATTTCTTTCTAGAAAGCTTACTTTCTGTCTGGCTAGGGTCCGCCTTCCCATCATGATTTTGACTGTATTTGGCGACCCGCCTTGTAACCCCTACAACCCACGACGGGAACCAAGTTTCTAAGATATTGGTGGACCAAATACACTACCTAAGATGATGGTATCCCATTTACACACGTGTTTCTTTCACCGTTAATCTTCCACCTGACCCTGTCCAACTCGCAGTGCGGTCGGCGCAACATGTTTCTAACACCTGATTTGTCTTGTAATTTTTACGACCGGCCGCCTGCCTGACGTCACCCTCTCTGGGGAGAAACGCCGAGACCCGAAACATGATATTTATAGATCACACCAAAATTTGCCTCGGGAATCGAGACCACAGCCTCTCGCTTCGCAGCCGGCTACTCGCCCACTACGCCACGTAGGCAGGCAAGTGTAATTCTCTCTTTATCGTCAGCATACATACAACATGAAGTACATTTGTCGTTAACAATTCCCTCGAGGTCGCTCGACACGTAAAAATTTCATTTTAATATCGCAAATGGAGAAAGCACCACTCCGCGGGTCATGTGACATTTATGTTTATACATTTACGTCTGCGGAATATTTTGTGACAGTTCTTTAACCGACTTCAAAAAAGGAGGCTCTCGATTCGACTGTGTTTTGATATCTCCTTTGATTTTGAGGCCCAAACCCCTCCCCTTCCCAATTCCTTAATTATCCCTTTCCTTTAAGGTCGGCAATGCACCCATGATTCTTATTGTATTGTGGACGGTGGATATCACTTACCATCAGGTGACCCACGTGCTCGTTTGCCGGCCTATGCCATAAAAAAAAAATTGCTAGCCGGAGGGTGGGTAGGTACATTTTGTACTCAATTGGATAGCCGTCATGGTGTATAATAAAAATAATAAAACGGAAATGCTCGGCGAAATGTGTACTACTTACACCTCTGCCTACCCCTTCGGGCTGTACAGGCGTGATTGATGTGATTAAACCGACGCAAATTACCTTAAAATAAAATAAATTGAGTCGGTGTTCATGCAGTTGAATGGTCAATGATTAATACCACTGACTCAAATTTAAAAAAAAACATGGTGCATAGACTAGACATGGTGAAACCTTGGTGAAACGCGTAAGTGCTTTATAATTGACAGGTGAAAATAATAAACGTTAATAAATTAGCAAACTTTCAAATTAATTATGTTTCTTGCTAGCGATGGCGGGCGGTGTCTGTCATTTTTGCTACAAATTGCATTCTAATGGTGCATCATAAGCTCACGCCTGCATCCCGAAGGGGTAGGCAGAGACGCAACTAGGTCTGCCACGGTTCGCCAAGCTCATTTGTGGCTATAAGAATTATCTATACTACATATAATAAAAATGTAAGTGTCTGTTTGTAATATTAAAATAACCACTTTTTACTACTTGCATATTTTTTTTTTTTTTTTTTATTTATTTATTTGTATTTGTATCGCCAACGCAACGTACATTAATTGAGTACAATATTAGGTATCTTACAATAGTAGTCTTAAGCTAAATGTCGTTACAATGTGAGGCGAACACGGCATGCATATTAACAAGAACAAAAGAACTTATAGAAATAGGATATAGTAAAAACATATCAATAATAATGAAAAGTTACTTTTTATAATAATTTATCTGATAGTTGGTGTTGCAAAATGGCGTTCCGGAATTTAACTTTACTTTGGGAGACTATGTCTATGTCACTTGACGTATGCAGTAAATTATATTGTTTACAAATTCTATTAACAGGACAATATAAGCCTAAATTTGTCGAAGAGTAGCGTATGTTAAAAGGACCATATTTATTCAATCTAGGAAGCCTTACAGGGATCTTAATATTAAATTTGCTTGTTATCTGTGGACAGTCAATAAGTCCATTGAATAGGCTATGCAGAAACATCATGTCTAACAACACTCGTCGATCATATAGTGAGCTCAACTTAAAATGCATAAGTCGGTCTGGGTAGCTAGTATTTATGAATGAATATATATATGAATATATATATGAATGTATATATACGGTACATATACCAAAATAACATTTTTTTAAATTTTTGCCTGTCTGTCTGTTCCGGCTAATCTCTGGAACGGCTGGACCGATTTTGACGGGACTTTCACTGGCAGATAGCTGTTGTAATAAGGAGTAACTTAGGCTACTTCGGTACTTTTTTATCCCGTTAAATGACATTCGCGCGGGCGGAGCCGCGAGCAAAAGTTCGAAATATAATTTAACAAACAAAATTTCGTGAAACGCGTTGCGTGTATGCCCAACACACGCGAACTAAATTATTAATTACACATGTGTTGCTATGATGTGCAGGAAATGATTACGGGTTCGATCCCCAGGTCAGGCAATCCATTTTTTTATGAGTTTATCGATACGAAAAACATGCAATTGCGCGGTATAGATTTGTATCCGACATGGCGATAGGCTCGCCCCTCATCATACTAGGTGGTAGGCCCCTCGTGTGCGAGAAGCCGGCTGATTTGGTACCACCGCTTTGCCTATTTCTGCCGCCAAGCAACAATGAGATTGTATTTGTATTTATGGTGGGGACGTCTGCGAGTTGCACAGACGGATGATCAGCTCACTTAAGTTGAACCATTTTTATACGTCATAGGTTCGTGTTTGGCCACTATCACGCCTGATGGCAAGTAATGACGTGACCTAAGATGAAGCACGCTTGCCTAGCAAAAAACGATTCACTCGCGACTTGAAGACACCTAGATTATATTTATCGGGGAACAAAGACTCCGGCAACTTGTTCCACAACTTGGCAGTCTGTCTGATGAAGGTGGAGGCAAAACGTTTGGTGCGCGTTTTGGGAACGTCTACCATAAATGAGTGGCGTTTTGCCGTGTCTCTGGTCGTCCGATGATGATACATAGATACATACGCACTCACGCCTGTAATCCCCGAAGCGGTACGCAGAGGTGTAACCAGTACACCCACATTTCGCCGAGCGTATTTCCGTCCCTTATGTGATAGAGGGCGAGCCTATCGCCATACCGTGCTCAAATTCCAGACTCCCGGCTGATACTGAGCATTTCGTAATAGAAAAACGCAATACCACTTTACCCGAGGGGATGGAACCCGAGATCTCAGCGTTGACCTCAATCGTAACGCGTACGCATTACAACTGCGCCACCGAGGCAGTATATCAATATTTCTATACAATCAGTTACAAATCATCTATAACTCCACAGATTGACTAAGGCAAGGCACGATTCGTAAGAAATGGCCGCTCATCCATATCTATAGAGATGGGTAAATTATGCAGGTTATCGATAAAAATATTTTTATTTCGTAGTAGTATTTTTAGTATTTACGAGTGTAAAATACTTACATTCGTTTCTTCCATTATAAGTAACATTTGCAGAGGTTAAAATTTAAAATAATCTAAAATAAAATACTAATCATTTGTAAACTGAAATAAGAAATACACGCACTTACATCTGTAATCCCCGAAGGGGTAGGCAAAGGTGTAACCAGTACACCCACATTTCGCTTAGCTTAGGTATGTCTCATGATGTGATAGGGAGCGAGCCTAACGCCATACCGGGCACAATTCCAGACTCCGGGCTGATACTAAGCATTACGTGATAGAAAAACCCAATATCACGATCGACCCCGTCGTGGGTATCAGGAACCACGAGCAACTTACGGTCTCGCAACACCCAGACTAGAAAAAATATTTGTAGATCACACAAACATTTGTCTTAGTGCGGGGATCGAACCCGCGGCCTCCCGTTTCACAGCCGACTACTCGCCCGGTGCGCCACGGAGGTTGACTATGGTATAGAATACACAAAATTTTATACCACTATGATAATTTTAACTCACGATCAAAGCCTTCCCAGCAAATTAAACAGTCATTGCGTAAATCGTAAAAATGAATAAACATATCATTAGCTTATTCTCTTTTTATTGGTGTATTGAGGGTGTCTGAGAAATCAACGTTGGGTACACTCAAATAATAATGGTGCGATATAGTTGTGGAAGGGTACTCAAATGGTATAAAACAGGTTGTCGCCAGAACTGGAGGCCTTTTGCCCGCACTCAGTCGGTCAGCCTCCAGTTCATTAAGATCAGTGGTCAGTCGATAGTCCAAGTGTTCATTACGCGGTAGCTATGCTGGTTTACTATTCGGTCCTAGTTGTTTGTTATAATTCATTAGAACGAGATCTCGTAAAGCAGTAACATTGTAAATGTAACCAATAAACTATGTTTTAAAGTGATTACTGTCGTTTGGTATTAATAAAAGAATACTCGTCTCACGTAACTTCTAACATTTATCGAGAATTCCCTCACTGGGTCACCGACACAAAGCGATTGGCCCACTCGTAACTTAGCTTTCACTTAAACTGCTTTACTGGCAGTAATAACTGTTACTGAAGAATAACAATCGCTCTTTAGAGGAAGGGTTATTTGTTAAACACCATCAATATTGGGATAGACAGAGACTTTGAAGCGCCAAACGCAACTCTTACACTGTTTTTTAATTTTAAAAAAAACGTCTACTTCGGTGGCGCAGTTGTAATGCGTACGCCGTACGACTGCTGTGCTGAGGTCTCGGGGTCGGGTAAAAGTGCCAATATCACTTATTCCATTACAAAATGCTTAATAGCAGCCTAGAGTCTGAAATTGTGCCCGGTGTGGCGATGGACTCGCCCCCTATCACATCATGGAATAGTAAAAATCGCCAAAATTGCCGCACGTAATTAATGGATAACAATGTGTAATGGATTAGACATTGTTGCTTGACAAAAATAGACTACGCGGTGGTACCAACCCAGCAGACTTTAGCATACAATTAATATCGGCCAATCCATGTGTGTTTATCAACGGACGAGAAAAAAACGGATAGAGGTTCAATTCGACGTGTTTTAACACGCTTTTATTAGCTTCATATGTATGTATGTAACGGAAACTTTGAATATGATTTTGACCCCCTTCAAAACGTCGGTATAACTCGAAATTTGGCATACTTATTAAAACCAATGACAATTCAAAAATTTAATAAATTTTAATTTAATTAATTTAAATTTTATTCAAAATCATTGGAAATAAATAATAGTTTAAAAAACCTTCAAACCAACTAAAAAATGAAACTTGGTTGGATTTTCTATAAAAGCGTGGTTTTTAGTTTTTTTAATCTATTATATTTTTGTATGTATAACCACCCATTACTCCGCCAAATGTGGACCAATTTGGTTGATTCCTTTCCATTCGAAAAAGTACAAAGTTAGTCCCATTTTAGTTTCAATAAGAAATCCATCTCTAAGGGATGAAATCGGGGATGAAAGATACAAACTTCGTCATTTATGCATCGATTTTGATAATTCTTCCACTAAAATTAGTGAAATAAAAACATTTTAAGTACTCAAAATATTATTATGAGTGTTGTATACATAGATGTAGAATATACCTTAAATAAATAAAATTAAAGAGACTTAAAAAAACCTAAATAGCTATAAATAAAACATAAATCATTTCGAATCGGTGATTTCTAACTAAATTGACCATTATATTGCATTAGGAACGACTTAAATTTGATTTGACTTAAGTCTGTCTACATAAATTCCAAATTGAGAATGCCCGTCCAGGTATTTGAGACCAGGATCTCGTAGTTTCTGAGCCTCTGCAGGCTGAGGAAATGAGGTGACGTACATAAATAACATACAACACTTGTCACAATACATATAAGTATATAACAGTTATCAACCGATCGTCCGTAGAAACAACTGGACCGTTTCTGCTCACCCACTTGCGAAGATACCGTAAATATATTATCATTGATGATTGGATCATGAGTATAAAGAAAATTCTAAGTAGGAGGAAAGCTTAGCGGTAGAGGTCGTTTTGTCTACAGCATGTATGGGCCGGCTCGTCCGGGTCGTTACCACTGTCTCACAGAAAACCGACGTAAAGTAGGTTGCTGCTGCGTTTCGTACGGTGAGTGAGATATCCGGAGGCTTAAATCTCCCTCCCCTTCTCAATCCTTTAATTATTTTGTTTTAAGGTCGGCAACGCGCTCATGATTCTTTTGATATTGTGGGCGTACATAGGCGGTAGAGATCACTGACCATCAGGTGACCAACTTGCTCGTTTGCCGGCCTATGCTATAAAAAAGAAGACCAAGATATGGCAAGATATAAGATATAAGATTACAACATAGGCAACTTTTATCCCATTATATTATCGCGGGCCGAACCGCGGGTAACTGCTAGTACTACATGTAACAAAAACCCTGTCGGTCCTTTAAGCTGTTTTATGAGAATCGATATTCAAACATAAGGAAATATCTCTAGTGAGAAAAATCTAACATAAAAATGGGACAGATGGTGGGCCAGCAGCTCAATTAAAGTGGTATTTTAAATGAAATACTACTAAAAACTATAATTTTATATATTTTATGTGCGTATTAGTAAAGCGGCGACTTGCTTTAACAGTAAAAAGGTGCCGTACCGAGTAACTACCACCTTTGACAAACCACCGGGTGATCGCCAATCGTTATTTTTATGGTAGAATTTTCTTAATTGAGATAATTCTTTACGTTTGAATTATGATTCTGATGACAGCCTCCGTAGCGCAGCGGGCGAGTAGCCGGTTGCGAAGCGTGAGGCCGTGGGTTCGATTCCCGCACCTTGACAAATGTTTGTCTGATCCACAAATATTTGTCTCGGGTCTGGGTGTTGTGGGACCACAAGTCCCTCGTAGTTCTTGATACCCACGATACAGGTTTACCTAGTGTGGGGTCAGGACTATGTATGTGACTGTTGGGTGTATTATTATTATTATTATTATTATGACGTGGTTAAAAGGAACAACAGGGTTTTTGTTACATATTGTATATATTATTTATGTACCGTGACCTCATCAATGAGACGTATTTACAGACACAATAGTACCATGTTGTCGAGCGGAAGTGACGCGACAATAATCGGTAACGGACGGCGCTTCCGGTGAACCCGCGACACGCTCCGCCGAGCGGGTAACCACTACACCGGAGGGGACACATTGTATTTTTACTGTTATTTAAAGGCGATAGGCTCAAAACGGTTCAGATGTCAAAGCGCGATTGTCTAACAAACATCAAAATTCACAAAATCACAAACATCCTAATTTTCACTTTTATAATAGTAGGAACTAGGGTACTTTTTTAGCATAGGCAAACGAGTGTTAGAAGTAACGTGAGACGTGTATTATTTCATTAATACCAAACGACAGTAATCACTTTAACTCGTAGTTTACTTGTTACTTTTACAATATCACTGCTTTACAGACCACAACCCCATGTCAGGATTCTCTATAGACAGTTATCTAATTATAACTCAAACAACTAGGACCGAATAGTAAACCAGCATAGCTACCGCGTTATGAACTCTTGGACTATCGACTGACCACTGATTTAATGAACTGGAGCCTGACCGACTGACTGCGAACAAAAAGACCTCCAGTTCTGGCGACAACTTCTTTTATACCAACCTTTCCACAACTATATCGCACCATTATTATTTCAGTGTACCCAACGTTGCTGTCTCAGACACCCTCAATATACCAATATTAAGAGAATACGCTAACACGAGCAAGTGGGTCACCTGATGGTAAGTGATCTCCAACGCCCATGAACATATTTTGATATCTCACTCACCATACGAAACGCAGCAGCAAGATGCTACTTTACACCGAGCCGGCCCATTCTTGCTATAGACAAAAATGTCTACTACTGGCTATACCACTCAAAAAACAGGTTATTCAGGAGTAACGTAATATCATAAGCACCTGATTCGGTGACATTAGGGGAGTTTAATGTATTTTTAAACACCCTCGATATCGCCGCATCAAAATACACCCTTATTCAGCGACGCGACACATTTTAATTGATGACATAATATATTTATGGTTTGTAATTGTTGTTGTATATTTTATGATGGAAAAAATTGTTTTTAAGTGAAAACTTCTTTAGCATTTTTTTTTTTTTTTTTTATACTGGCTCGGCAAAGTGACTACGCTACACCTGATGTTAAGTGCAGCGCAATCCAAGAATACTGTCGACCAACGACAGACGATGTGTCTATCGTAGGTCGGCAAAATTATGCCGGCCTGCCTAATTGCTTCTTCACACTCCGTTTAAAGGACCCCATATTATAGGAAGGAGGGAACACGTGTGCCGGCAAACTATTCCACAGCTTGATGGTCCGGCAGATGTAAGATTTTGCGAACTTATTAGTTCTAGCCGAGATGGAAGAGACCACGAAGCTGTGGTGCCGTAAGCCATCACGCGTGGTTCTGTTAAGGAAGGTGAGGGTGGGATAAGGTCAAACAACTCTTCAGAGCATTCACCGTGATACAGACGATAAAAAAAGCTATGTGATTTGAAAATCCATGAAACGTAAAAGAGACAGACACATAAATTCATAAGATTTACCGTGGGAGAAAATTAGATATTAATAATAATAATAATCTTTATTGAGCACCAAACATAGAACCGAGAACAAAAATACAAACATATGACAAAAACTAATTAGTGCATAAAATAAATTTACAAATCAATGCTTGACAGGGGGCATCTTGGGGTCCAGGGTGAGTAGTTAGGTGTACATAATTATGTAAACAAAGTAAACTAAATATTTAAAAATTAACACAACTCAATTTAAAATCTAAGTACGTATATCTAATAACAAAAGGTTTATTTTAGTTATTAACCATAAAGATAAAATTTAAAAAGCTATAACATAAAATACTGTAACATCAGTCATTTTTAGAACTTTATTTTAAGAACGTTTTCTGTTTCCTCATAATCTAGTGTGTGCAGCCATTTTGCTACGTTCAACTTTGCCTTTGAAACCGTGAGGCTTTTCAAGTCGCAGTGTTTCATGACCAAGTTGTAGGTGTGTGCTCTATGAAACTCACCAAATCTGCGTCCGAATGATGTTTTGAGAATGAGATAGGAAGCATTATAAAGTTGTGCGCGCATGCGTAGTACAAAGCTTGAGAAAAGGCATCACAATAGCCGTGGTGTTTTGTATACGTGTACGTATTATACGCTTGTAGAGTTTTTTCATCATTTTTAAAATAAAATTCTTCATTGTATCATTTATCGAAAATGTAAGCTCTGAGTCTGAATAAATCTATGTAATATATAGGAATAAAATGTAAAATAATTATCAAACTTTGTATCACTATGATCATTACTAAAACCTACAATTATCCTCTTCCCGAAATTTTACATTCGCCGCATCTTGAAGCAATTTTTCTTTAAAGTTTCACTCTTACCACGTGTGAATTGCCTTTTTATTGGCTTGAATGACGAAACGAGCAGGTCGCTCGGCTAATGTTAAGCGCAACGGAACACATGTACATAAACATAAGAAACACCACACAGAACTTTGAATTACAAAGCACTGTGTGGCAATGGACTGCGCTCGTCACCCAGAGACATAAGATAAGAGATGTAAGTCTCATAATACCCAGTAATTTCACTGTCTTCGATATACATTGGCTGGGACGCGACTCGCCGGAACGAGCTATTACTTTTCACCATGTGTTCATTTTTGTTATAAAATATAAAATAATGAAGATATGTGTGAAGGGGGGTAGGCAGAGACAACGGATTATCACTTGCTACGATCTCTATTTCTTTATTTCTATTTCCATTGTCTTTGCCTATTTCTATGGAAAACAGGCGTGAGTCTAAGTGTGTGTGTGTGTGTGTGTGAGTGCGCGCGCGCGTGCGTACGTGCCTGCATGAGTGCGTGTGTGTGTATGTATGAATTTCGGCCGATTTTATTTAAGAAGAAGAATAGGATGTCTACGATTTGTTTTCCCATCACCCGCCCCATAACATGCCCATAAACAATCAATGTAAGAAATAATACAAAAACTCTTTATTGTATAAAATATTTACAAAATAAACATATTTCCCGCAAATTTTCGTAACTTCGTAAACCAAACTTTTCTTGTAAATATATACAAGGCACTCGATCAACAGAATATTTTTAAACTTCGGTACTAAAAGGTAATCATATACATATTTGTGTATTCGTTTAAAGTTTCGGCTGTGAATAAGGTCCTGGAGTTCAATTCCTATTACGTACACATTTGTAAAGTGTACGCGGTACAACTGCTGTCCGAGGTCTCTGGATCAATCCCCGGGTTGGTAAAAGTGATATTGAGTTTTTCTATTATGTAATGCTCAGCATCAGCTTGGAATTGTGCCCGGTTTGGCTATAGGTTCGCCTCCTGTCACACCATGGGACGGAAATACGCTCGGCGAAATGTGGGTGTGGGCTACACCTCTGCCTACGCCTTTGGGGATTACAGGCCTGAGTGCGTATGTATGTACAAATTCAGAACTTCGTTTTTAAAGTCTGTTAAGAAAATAGTCCGATATATTAATAGTCTACTATTATGAGTCGGAAATGCATTCTTCTAATTCCGCCTACCCCTTCACCAACGCGTGACGGTTATAGTTAATAATAGTGGCATAACCCACACTTGACCAATATAAATTATCCTGTATTCCCGAATTAAAAAACCATTCAAACTTCAACGTTATTGTCCTTAGAATAAAGTTTAAATCCTTCTATCATAAGTGGGTAATATGAATCAACTACAATTTCAAGCTTAAACTTATAGAAATAAAGTCAAATTTCAACTGACGATGTTTATCATACGAAGCACACATGAAAGCTATTTGTAACCTTATGTTGGAGGAATAAAGCTCATATAGACTTGCATGTGAGATCTACGATCACCATATGCCGCGACAGGTGTGTTGCGGGCTGGTTAGGACGGTTGAATGGTCAAAAAAATGGTAGATTTTTTTTAGTCAAAATGGACACCTGAAGACCAATTCTCGTTTTACTTACACTGACTGAATTTTAACCGAATTGAGAATAATAATAATATAATAAGAAACACCCAACAGTCACACACATAGTCCTGATCCCACACTAGGTCAACCTGTGTCGTGGGTATCAGCAACTACGAGGGATTTGCGGTCCCACAACAACCACACCCGAGACCAATATTTGTGGTTCACGCAAACATTTGTCTCGGTGTGGGAATCGAACCCACGGCCTATCGCTTCGCAGCCGACTACTCGCCCGCTGCGCCACGGAGCTGTAGAATAGATTGTGATTTGACTAAATAAAATAACGTTTAACAAAACTTAGAAACCGACTTCAAAATAAAAACACGGAAAAGTCAAAAATAACAAGTTCTATAAGTCACTTTACGAGTCAGTGCCTGTGTCGTTACCGGTCAAATAAAATTGCAAATAACCCATGAATGGGCTGGCTCGACCAGTTGATTATTGTTGTCTCACAGAAAACCGATATAAGTAATAGCTTGTGTTTTCGTACCGTAAGATTTCCGAAAGCCCAAATGCCCCATCCCTACCCAATACTTTAATTACCACTTTAAGGTCGGCAACGCGTCCTTGATTATTCTGGTATTGTGAATGTTCTTGGACAATGGACATCATTTACCATCAGGTAACCCACTTGCTTGCTTTGCTATATCATTAAATCCATATCTCCATTATTTTTTGTACCGCAAAACAAACATGTAAAACAAGCGCGGAAAAACAAGCTATGTACTAATATAAAAAAACCAGTACACGGTCTTGTTAACAACGGAATATTCATGAGTCGCCTGGGGGTGGAATATTTCACCCCCCCACCCCTTCGTATAATTAGGGAACAAGGACTTTCTGCCGCGTTTTTTTATTAAAAATGTGACAATGTGCCCTAGTTAGCTTGTTTACGTTTCAAGTTTGGTGAATTCGTTGTTTTAATCATAAGCCCAATCCGTATCCCCGCAGAGGTAGGCAGAGGTGTAACAAGTTTTTTTTTATCCTAGCTCGGCAAAGTGACTACGCTACACCTGATCAAAAATGACCAAAAAAACTGTCGACCAACGACAGACGATGTGTCTATCGTAGATCGGCAAAATTATGCCGGCCTAATTGCTTCTTCACACTCCGTTTAACGGACCCTATATTATAGGAAGGAGGGAACACGTGTGCCGGCAAACTTTCCCACAGCTTGCCAAATACGAAGGAACTACTGCTTCCTGCTTTTATATATATATATTTTTTTTTTATTTCCCTAATTTATTTTAGTATGATAAACCGGACCAAAAATAAGCCCACTGAGTTTAACTAGCTGGATCTTCTCAGGACTGGGTCGCGCCGCGTAAAATCTAGTGGTAAAGTAAGCCCACTGAGTTTGTTTCGCGGGATCTTCTCAGGCTGGGTCGTTTTGGATCTGGTGGTAGTTTTAAAACACGTGCCGTTTCGGTAATGCCTATGGTCCATATCGACCCATAAAACAGAGAAAAAAAATATAATTATAATACTTAACAATTCTGGACTAATATAAAAATATTGTAAAATTTATAGTTGCCCAGTGTTGACGATGCTATGTATGTTAAGTATACATTAGTTGATATGATTTCTATACATAAGTTTCTTTATTTTGTACTGACTTGTCATAAGCGCTATTTTAATTGCCTACATGATTAAGAAACTATTTTATTTCATTTCCATATGACTGGACATTATGAGACTTAAGATCTTATGTCTCGGGGTGACGAGCGCAGTCCAGTGTCATGCAGTGCTTTGTAATTTAAGGTTCTGGGTGATGTTGCTTCTGTTTATGGGATGGTGTTGCGTTTGCCATCAGACGAGCGATCCGCTCGTTCCGTCAAGCAATAAAAAAAAGCAGAACTGCTAACGTTCTATTGCATATTGAATAGGCCGGCAAACGAGCAGTGGGTCACCTGATGGTAAGTGATCTCCACCGCCCATGTACGCCCACAATACTAGAAGAATCATGGGCGCGTTGCCGACCTTATAGGAAAGGGATTAAGGGATTGGGAAAGGCATGGGGATTTGGACCTCCGGATATCTCACTCACCGAACGAAACGCAGCAGCAAGCTGCTACTTTACGCCAGCTTTCTGTGAGACAGTGGTATCGGACCCGGACGAGCCGGCCCATTCATGTTGTAGACAAAACTATCTACAGCGTGGCTCTACCACTCACACAAAAACGTTCTACGTTTACGATAACATTATAACTTCTTACCGTTATTTTTAAAATTCGGAAGTCTTCAATTATGAACCGGGAATGTATAATAATTACCTGAAAGTAAAAGAATAACATTTTATTAGTCGTTTTGGACAGCCTTCGTGGTGCAGTGGCCGAGTAGCCGGTTGTAAAATGAGAGGCCGCAGGTTCAATTCCCGCACTGCGACAAATGTTTTTGTAATCCACAAATATCTGCTCCGGGTCTGGGTGTTGTGGGACCATAGTAGAAGTAGTAACTCTTTATTGTAGACACACAACAACAAAAACAGAAAACAGCTTAATAATAAATGTGCCACAAGAGGCGGCCTTACCACCAAAAGTGATCTCTTCCAGGCAACCATTGGATGGAGAGGAATAATATGAAAGCAATAGGCGGGGTGTACAAAAAAGGGGCAATATTAATAAAATACTAATATATTACTTAAAAATAAATAGATAGTGTAGAATAAATGGGAGGAATAAAACACACTGTGTATATAATACTTAAATAATAAAAAAATTATTCACTAATACATAGTAATAATATAACGAAAAAGGAAATTAAAGATGGTGGTAAAAATAAGCTACAACGACGAGAGATATTTTTTTTTGACTCTAGTCTTAAAAACATCAAGTGACGGCGCTTCCTTTATGTCCAGTGATAGAGCATTCCACAGCCGGACGGCTTGTGCAGCAAACGAACCACTGAAGAACGTTTTTCTGTGCTTCGGAATCTTGAGAGTGAGATTCTCCGACGATCGAACGGGTGTGGGAGTTATGGACGAAAGAAAAGCGAACTTTTAAATAGCGCGGGGTAGTAGGGTTAAATAAAATATTTACACAAAGGAGAGAATATGAGCATTCCGTAAGCCCCTCGAAGTTCTTGATACCCACGATATAGGTTTACCTAGTGTGAGGTCAGGACTATGTGTAACTGTTGGGTGTATTTATTTATTATACAACGTGTTACAGAGAGGTGTAGTCAAATTTAAGCAACGTATAGTGTACGATATAAGTATTATACAACGTGTTACAGAAAGGTGTGGTCAAATTTAAGGGTCCTTACATACACCTGACAGTGATGATAATGAAATTTGGTTAAAATCTGGTAACAGTGGTAATTCTTTTGTATTGTGGGCGTACATGGGCGGTGGAGATCGCTTACCATCAGTTGACCCACTTGCTCGTTTGCCGGCCTATACTATAAAAAAAAACACAACAGTACACTCTTCGCGATTGTCATGGTATTGCTGTACATTGAAGTCGGTTTTTAAGTTTTGTTAATTGTTATATTATTCAAGCATTACAATTATTTTCGATGTGTGGACTAGCCTGTCATTCCATAGTTTATATCTTATATGTTAATTGGTGGTTAAATATTACTCTAATATTGTGAAGCAGGCCATTAACAGGTCAATTGAAAAACAATTCAATTGCAGTTTTATATCGGTACTTTGAAAAAGATGGCGGGTAGCGGGTGGATGCGGGCTGCTCAAGACCGGGATGGTTGGCGCTCACTTGGAGAGGCTTACGCCCAACAGTGGACGACAACAGGCTGAGATAATAAATCGGTACTATTCATTTCGTCCCATGAACTTCATCTAAGGAATGTTAATCGAAACACTTAAGTTAAAAACGCTGCGATATTTCGATCTTCCGTGGTATCTTATAATATGATTTAAATTATGAACTTATTTTTTTATGGCATAGGCCGGATCCGACCAAGTGGGTCAACACCGCTTATATACGCTGACAATACCACAGAATCATGGGCGCGTTGCCGACCTTAAAGGAAAGGGAATAAAGGGATTGCGAAAGGGAGAGGGTTTGGGCCTCCGGATATCTCACTCACCGTACGAAATGCAGCAGCAAGCTGCTACTTTACGTCGGGTCGGTTTTCTGTGAGACAGTGATAACGACCCGGACGAGTCGGCCCATTCATGCTGTAGGAAAAAGTGTCTACAGCGTGGTTCTACCACTCAAAATTCGGTGACTGTACTGACGTGTGATAATTATGATTACTTTAGCTTCAATGACGAAATGACCAGGTCGCTCGCCTTATGGTAAGCGCCCGGAATCTTTTTTGTTAATGTATGTTCCTCGATTACTCGAACACTGGACCGATTCGAGAAATTCTTTTTTTGTTTAAAAGGGTACACTTCCCAGGTGTCGCCATTGGCACCAAGTCAGGGTCTCATGATGGGGTCCCAGAAAAATTGAAGGTGAATGTGTTTTATATATATTCTATTTTACTGGATTCAATGTCCTTTACACAACAAGGCTTTTCGCCAACAAAAATAGACAAAGAATTGGTACAATTTCTTATTAATCCATCCTTACCGCAATATTAAAAACAGCGTTTTATTTGAAGTGTAAACGGCCTCTTAGCCGAACAATTCGCAAGACAACAACCCATCAGGGGGACAATGGGGAGCATTATTAGAAACGTCATTGTTATGCAAAACGATTGGCTGGCGGTGTCTGTCTGTATGGCTATTAAATACGCGGAGCCAACTTGTTACTGAATTGAGTGGTAAAGCCACGCTGTAGACAGTTTTGTCTACAGAGTGAATGGGCCGGCTCGTCCGGGTCGTTACCACTGTCTCACAGAAAACTGACGTATAGTAACAGCAGCGTTGCATACGGTAAGATATAAAGTAAATAATAATACTAGCCCTGTATTATATACGTCTCACTGCTGGGCACGGGCCTCCTCTACTGAATGAGAGGGATTAGGCCTTAGTCCACCACGCTGGCCTAATGCGGGTTGGTAGACTTCACATAACTTCGAAATTCTTATGAAAAACTTCTCAGGTATGCAGGTTTCCTCACGAAAAAGAATAAAAAGATAAGATAAGAAGATATACGGAGAAACAAATCCCCTCCCTTTCTCAATCCCTTATTTATTCCATTCCTTTAACGCGAGCAGGTCGCTCACCTGATGGTAAGCGCAACGCTTGCCCATAAACAGACACAACACTAAACACTTTAAATTACAAAGCACTGCATGGCACTGAACTGCGCTCGTCACCTTGAAACAGAATGTGTTAAATTTCATAATGCCCAGTAATTTCACTGGCTTTAATGTCCTCCAAAACCGGAACACAACAGTGTTTACACGCTGCTTGGCCGCAGAAATAGACAAAGCGGTGCAATTCAGATTATTTGTTGCATGCGTATCACTGGATACAATAAACCATTTTTCTTTCCTTCTTCATTCTTACTTATACTCTTTTTCTTGGCGAACTCTCTATTCTAAAAAAAGTAACTGGCGCCGCCGCCGCCGCTGCCAAAAGCTTGTCACGCTATCTCCTCCGAAACCGCTGGGGGTATGGGGTCGAGACCGATACCAATCGATGCAGAATAATGTGGGGAAGAAAGTAACATATGTCTCATATTCGTCGGACTTTAAGTTTTTTTTATTTTATGTTTTGTGGAAAAACATGGGCAACGCCCCTAGTTAACGAAAAAAAGATAAACATTACTAGCGTCAACCAAAACATTTTTCATATAAAATTCCCAAATTGAATCCGCTGCAAGCCGCGCTCGACAATAACTTACGTGTACATAAATTTACTTCGAGTGTCGCCGACACTGTCTTGTTACCATATTGATCTATAAATTTTGTATACAGATAGGATGTCAGGAATTTTTATTTATATTCCATTGCTGCAGTTAACTGCCTCGGTGGCGCAGTTGTAATGCGTACGCGTTACGACTGAGGCTGACGCTGAGCTCTCGGGTGCGATCCCCGGGTCGAGTAAAAGTAATATTGGGATTTTATAACATGAAAAGCTCAGTATTAGCCCGGAGTCTGGAATTGTGCCTGGTATGACGATAGGCTCGCCCCCTATCACATCATGGGACGGAGATACGCTCGGCGAAATGTGGGTGTACTGGTTACACCTCTGCTTACAGCTTCGGGGATTACAGGCGTGTGCGTATGTGTGTATGTACTGATTGTTTACTTGCAACGTCACGCACACTTAGCGAATTTTTAGGTTACGATTGTGAGCGTGCGTTGTTTGACCTACTTCTGTATTTATTTAAGGTTATAGATTTTTTCTAATTGAAGTCGAGGGTTTATAACAATTCGTTTAAAACGTTATAAAAATTACCGACTTCAAATAAAGGAGTTTTTTTGCTTTTTTATGTATGTACATCGATTTCTGTGCACCGATTTAGTTGGAAAAAAAATCATTCGATAGAGTTTAACTGCGATGTGGTGCCATATAAATTTGGAGTACAGAGTAGAAATATAAAACTCCTCATGGAACAAAAGTAAACTCGTCGCGATTGGTTATTGTATTGAAATTTACACGCTATTGCTGTAACTACAACTAAAAACTGAAAAATAAAATAAGTTTTAACAAAACCTAGAAACCGACTTCAAAATAAAAACACTGATGTCAAAAATAACAATTTCTATGGGTCTCTTTGGAGTCGGTGCCTATGTCGCTGCCGGTCAAATAAAATTGCACCGACTCCAAAGAAACCTATATAAATTTTTTTACTTTACAGTGTTTTTATTTTTCAGTCGGTTTGTAGGTTTTGTTAAATCTTATTTTATTTACTATGTTCAGCATTATCACAAACGTCTGGTCCGGCTCCGCCAACGGCCATGAATCCGCGCGGTTACTGCCCCCACTGCGCATACGCACGTACAAACAAACAACCCGACGTTTCATTCATATTAATACGAACACTCAGTTATGTTGGCCCCGATTTGAATTGCCGTTCCGAGCATCGAACCTGATCGATCAAATAATAAATAATAACAATACTAGTCCTGTATTATATACGTCCCACTGCTGGGCACGGGCCTCCTCTACTGAATGAGAGGGGTTAGGCCTTAGTCCACCACGCTGGCCTAATGCGGGTTGGCAGACTTCACATACCTTCGAAATTCTTATGGAGAACTTCTCAGGTATGTAGGTTTCCTCACGATGTTTCCTTCACCGTTAAAGCAAGTTATAATACACCCAACAGCCGCTTTAGCCTGTACTAGGGTCATGCCGAAATAAACAAAGCAATTATTGGCATGCGTTAGGTGGTTACATGTACATTTTGTGAAGTTTTTTTTTTATAGTATAGGCCGGCAAACGAGCAAATGGGTCACCTGATGGTAAGCGATCTCCACCGCCCATGTACGCCCACAATACAAAAGAATTATGGACGCGTTGCCGACCTTAAAGGAAAGGGATAATAAGGGATAAGGGGAGGGGGATTTTTATAAGTAATAAATAAGTAATAATAAATACACCCAACAGTCACACACATAGTCCTGACCCCACACTAGGTAAACCTGTATCGTGGGTATCAAGAACTACGAGGGACTTGCGGTCGCACAACACCCAGACCCGAGACAAATATTTGTGTATCAGACAAACATTTGTCTAAGTGCGGGAATCGAACCCACGGCCTCACGCTTCGCAGCCGGCTACTTGCCCGTTGGGCTACGGAGGCTGTCTCAAGTATTATGTAGTAATAGTGGTACCTTTGTGTGAGTGGTAGAGCTACGATGTACACAGTTTTGTCTACAGCATGAATGGGCCGGCTCGTCCGTGTCGTTACCACTGTCTCACAGAAAATCGGCGTAAAGTAGCAGCTTGTTACTGCGTTTCGTGCGGTGAGTGAGATATCCGGAGGCTCAAATTCCCCTCCCCTATCCAATCCCTTACTTATACTTCTTACCTTTCCTTTAAGGTCGGCATCGCGCCCATGATTATTTCAGTATTGTGGGAGTACATGGGCGGTGAAGATCACTTACCATCATATGACCCACTTGCTCGTTTGCCGGCCTAGACTACGACTACTGTGCTGAGGTTTCGGGTTCGATCCCCGGGTCGGGTAATAGTGATATTATGTTTTCTATGATGAAATGCTTAGTGTCAGCCCGGAGTCTGGAATTGTGCCCGGTATGGAAATAGGCTTGTCCCCTATCACATCATGGGACGGAATTAAGCTGGGCGAAATGTGAGTGTATTAGTTACACCTCTGCCTACTCCTTCGGGAATTACAGACGCCAGTGCGTATGTATGTAGAGTCTCAGAAATTAGATTTTTAAAATTATTACATGTATCAATTTTTTCAAAGCATTCACCATGGACCCGTATATACATTTCAATTTGGATTTCTAGAAGCTACAATAACCCTGGGTGTTATAGGACATTAGCAGAAAAATAAGTTTTCAATAAGACTTTCATGCGGGCGGAGCCGCGACGAAAGGCTATATTGGGTAAAATGTTGTAAAAGTAAAATTGCTAGTACATGGTTTGTCGTAACACAATATAGTATAAACACTGTCTACCCACTACATGCCTGCACAAAAGCGCATCACACAAGCGCTAAAAGCACTCAGATCGCTCGAGTGGCGAGCTTTCTCCCACAACGCAAAGTGATAAGCTTGGCGCACACCGCGATATATGATATGTAGCATAAAACACTATACTATTTTTAATATAAACTAGGGGCGTTGCCCATGTTTTTCCACAAAACATAAAATAAAAAAAAACTTTAAGTCCGACGAATATGAGACATATCTTACTTTCTTCCCCACATTATTATGCATCGATTGGTATCGGTCTCGACCCCATACCCCCAGCGGTTTCTGAGGATAGCGTGACAAGCTTTTGGCAGCGGCGGCGCCAGTTACTTTTTTTTAGAATAAAAATTAATTAATTCACTCACTCATTGCCTAGTGTATTTTGACGATGCTATGTATGTTATGTATACATTAGTTGATATGATTTCTATACATAAGTTTCTTTATTTTGTACTGACTTGTCATAAGCTCTATTTTAATTGCCTACATGATTAATAAACTATTTCATTTCATTTCACATCTGTTCTTCCCGAACTGCATACACCATGCAGAGGTATGACTAGTACACCCACATTTCGCCGAGCTTATTTCCATAGAGGGCGATCCTGTCGCCATACCGGACACAGTTCCAGACTCCGGGCTGATTCACTTTACCCGACCCGGGGATCGAACCCGAGACCTCAGCACAGCAGTTGTACCGCGTACGCATTACGCGGTCAATTGACCGTAACTCAATATTACCATCTCGCTTACTCTCAACTAGAACCCCTATCGCGCTCCTTTTTTGTGAGCTGTCAAACTCCCGCGTTATGTGACACGATTTTACTTCTAAACAGCCCGTCTAGTAGTACACATTAAAATCTTTGGGTTGTAATAAATATCACGTCGACATAATTTGGTAAGCGAGGCGCTGCGACGCGTCAGTATGCGATGATCCTTAATTACTCAAAACAAATATAAGATGAACTGCGTACGCATTACAACTGCGCCACCGAATGACTGCCTCGGTGGCGCAGTTGTGATGCGTACGCGTTACGATTGAGGCTAACGCTGAGGTCTCGGGTTCGATCCCCGGGTCGGGTAAAGTGGTATTGGGTTTTTCTATTACGAAATGCTCAGTATCAGCCCGGAGTTTGGCCTTGTGCCCGGTATGGCGATAGGCTCGCCCCCTATCACATCGTGGGACGGAGATACGCTCGGCAAAATGTGGGTGTACTGGTTACACCTCTGCCTGCCCCTTCAAGGATTACAGGCGTGAGTGCGTATGTATATGTAAATATAAGATGAAACGGAATCACTCGCCTTCCGGCCATGTGTGTATGATGAATTAAAAAAATAAATAAATAAATACACCCAACAGTCACACACATAGGTAAACCTGTATCGTGGGTATCAAGAACTACGAGGGACTTGCGGTCCCACAACACCCAGACCCAAGACAAATATTTGTGAATCAGACAAACATTTGTCTAGGTGCGGGAATCGAACCCACAGCCTCGCGCTTCGCAACCGGCTACTCGCCCGCTGCGCCACGGGGGCTGTAAAAAAATGTAAACACTACTCAAAATCAAACGAAACATAATAAACAAAGGCGGTAGCATTTCATAGCCAAGTTACTAACTCCACCATTGAGTTCTGATTAAAATATAAACAAAACTGATTGATCTTATATTACAAGGTGGTAGGCCCCTCGTATGCGAGAGGTCGGCTGGGTTGGTACCACCGCGCCGTCTGCCGCCAAGCAACAGTAAATTACAAATTAAATTACACCCAACAGTCACACACATAGTCCTGACCCCACACTAGGTAAACCTGTGTCGCGGGTATCAGGAACTACGAGGGACTTGCGGTCCCACAACACCCAGACCCGAGACCAATATTTGTGGTTCACACAAACATTTGTCCCGGTGTGGGAATCGAACCCACGGCCTCTCGCTTCGCAGCCGTCTACTCGCCCGCTGCGCCACGGAGCTGTGTGTAAGCACTGTTGTGTTCCGGTTTGAAGGACATTAAAGCCAGTGAAATTACTGAGCATTATGAGACTTAACACCTTATGTCTAGGGGTGACCTGCGCAGTCCAGAGTGTCATGCAGTGCTTTGTTATTTAAAGTTCTTTGTGGCGTTGCTTCTGTTTTTTTATTCTCATTTTGGGTCAAGCCAACCACCGCCCCCCCCCAAATCAAAATCCTGGATCCACCACTGGGCCCACCAGTTTAAGAAACATCAAATTTTTCATAAGTAAGTTTAGTTGTAAATCTTGATTTTGGATCGTCGTGCAAGTCGACCCGACCTTAAAGCGTTAAAACATTTGATAGTTCAACATTTTCACCATTTTATAACCTTTCTTCTTCCACCTCGAGATCGAAGCACAGCAGTTGTAACGCGTCCTTTAATTGAGAATCTAATTTCTTTCAATTTTTTACTTTCTATTCTTTTCCACCTGTCCTTAACCCACTCGCAGTGGGGTCGGCGCAACATGCTTAAACACATGTTACAGTAAGATTTGGCTTATAGTTTTTACGACCGGCTGCCTGCCTGACGTCAACTCCTTTGGTGAAAAAACACCCAGACCCGAAACAAATATTTGTAGATCAGACATTTTGTCTCGATGCGGGAATCGAATCCACGGCCTCTCAACTCACATCTGGTTACGCGCCCACAGCGCCAAAGAGACTGTCATTTCACCCCTCGTTCAATGGGGGTTAAAACCACTGAACTTGAATTAAGTTCGACGAACTACCTTAAGCTGTCTGGAGTTATTTATAACTTAAACAATATTCCTTAGAAACGTATCTAATGGCTAACGTGGGCGAACGACCCCCGACGGATATGTGGGCGTGTCTCGGTTGGAAATCTTATTATATAAAACTGACGCCAATGATCTCGGAATTAAAGGGTATGTACTAAAGCCCACTTCCAAAGGCGTCAAGCGTCAGACGCTGGTGTCAGCGACACTCGTCTGTATACACCCTACTTTATAACGGACTTAAAAAGGAGGAGGTTCTTAATTCGACCAATTTTAACCTGTAACACTGTTATATAAGATTGATGTTAAGAATGTAATCCGTTTTGTGTGCCTAATAAGTAAAATAAAATTTTGTTTTTGCTTTTTCTAAGTATTTACATCCACTTCTCCGCCAATATGGTAGTTGACTAGATTTTTTTTATTATTTAAATCAATAAGTTACGTTACTCAAAATCTATTGCAGAAAGAATTTTATAAATCGGACCAAAAATAAATAAGATAGAAGCCATTGAAATCCTGTAGAAGGGGTAATTGTCAAATGACAGACGATGCAACCTTTGACGTCACTGTGTAAAATGTTCATTATAGTGCACGCGTGCAAGCGAGATAGTGAGATATCCCTACTACGCACCCACTTTTCCTCATACCAACATTTAAAGTCATAACTGCGGGCACATTTCTGAACCAATTTTGATTGTGTTTTAATAAAAGGGTTTCTTTTGCGTATCATTTTCTGTTGCTTATAAAATAATGTATAAAATTCAATATAGGAAACTACCCTATTGTGGACGATTGTGTTGGAAAAAAAATCATTCGATAGAGTTAAGTTGCGATGTGGTCCCATATAAATGTGGGTAGATCTGTTAACGGAATACAGAGTAAAAAACGGACGACAGTATACTCGTCACCATTGTATTATGCCATAATTGTACTCACTAACTACCAATAAAAATAAAAAAAAATAAGTTTTAACAAAACTTTAAAACAGACTCTAAAAATAACACCTAAAAGTCAAAGACTTTAATGTATAGTACTAAACAAGCTGCGTGGTACATAGAAATCAAACCATTAAGTTGCGGCCAATTGACCGTAACCAAATTGTCGCGGAATACCGCGAAGTATTATTTACAATTGTTCATTTAAAAGACGGTATACAGGAAATCTTATTTTTATTATAAGATATTGTGGGTAGATAAATACTGCATTTTTTTTTTTATATTAGATTGAATGACGAGACGAGCAGGTCGCTCGCCTGATGGTAAGCGCCACGCCTGCTCATAAACAGAAGCAACGCCACACAGAACTTTAAATAAAGCACTGCATGACACTGGACTGCGCTCGTCATCCCGAGACATAAGGTGTTAAGTCTCATAATGCCCAGTAATTACACTGGCTTCAATGTCCTTCACACCGGAACACAACAGTGCTTACACACTGTTGCTTGGCGGCAGAAATAGACAAAGCGGTGGTACCAACCCAGCCGGTCTCTCGCAAACGAGGGACCTACCACCTTGTAAAATACTGCATGAAAGTATATTATTAGCGTATTCTGTTAATATTGAGGGTGTCTGAGAAAGCAATGTCGGGTACACTAATAATAATGGTGCGATATAGTTGTGGAATGGTAGTTAAATGGTATAAAAGAGGTTTTCTCCATAACTGGAGGTCTTTTGCCCGCGGTCAGTCAGTTCACTAAGATCAGTGCTCAGTCGATAGTCCAAGTGTTCATTACGCGGTAGCTATGCTGGTTTACTATTCGGTTCTAGTTGTTTGAGTTATAATTAGAGAACGGTCTATAGAGAATCCTGACATGGGGTTGTGGTCTGTAAAGTAGTAGTATTGTAAATATAACCAATACACTATGAGTTGAAGTGATTATTAAATAAATAAATAAATACACCCAACAGTCACACACATAGTCCTGACCCCACACTAGGTAAACCTGTATCGTGGGTATCAGGAACTACGATGGACTTGCCAACCCACAACACCCAGACCCGAAACAAATTTTTGTGGATCACACAAACATTTGTCTCAGTGCGGGAATCGAACCCACGGCCTCTCGCTTCGCAGCCGGCTACTCGCCCACTGCGCCACGGAGCCTGTCAATTATTGTCGTAACGGAGGGCGACGAAGCTCTTTGTCTGTAGTGACTGGACAGTGTAGTGACTGGACAGCGTAGTGACTGGACAGTGTAGTGACTGGACAGCGTAGTGACTGGACAGCGTAGTGAGTGGACAGTGTAGTGACTGGACAGTGTAGTGACTGGACAGCGTAGTGAGTGGACAGTGTAGTGACTGGAAAGTGTAGTGACTGGACAGCGTAGTGACTGGACAGCGTAGTGACTGGACAGCGTAGTGACTGGACAGCGTAGTGACTGGACAGCGTAATGACTGGACAGCGTAGTGACTGGACAGTGTAGTGAGTGGACAGTGTAGTGAGTGGACAGTGTAGTGAGTGGACAGTGTAGGGAGTGGACAGTGTAGTGAGTGGACAGTGTAGTGAGTGGTTTTTGTGTACCTAGTGCGACAAGATCGAGTTTACCGGTAAGTGCTAGAACATAATCATGGTGACTGTATAATGCAATATTTCTTTGTGCTTTATGATTCTTTCTATATTATATGTGGTTAAGTTGCTGTGGCGACATGGTGGAGATGCTGGGATTTAACCTTATCCAATATGTGTTTTGTGTAATCCGAATATACAATTTGATATGATTTTTTAATTATTTTTTTATTTATTTATTTATTAACTCTTTATTGTACACCATTTGCACGGATATATACAAAGGAAAGTAATATAAAAAGTGTGTTACAATAGGCGGTCTTATCGCTAATAGCGATCTCTGCCAGACAACCTTAGGATGCAATAGTGGCAAAAGAAAGTAATAAGTGGGGGTGTACATACTTATATATAAATATATATATAATGATTATAAAAATAAATAACAACTTTTGAAATAATAAATAACAATATTATTACATTTAAAATAACAATGTGTATATACAATATATGCAATATATCATATACTAAATGCTGTAATGAAGGTACTAAGAATTTTATCACGAAAAGAAAATTAACTATGTAACTTTTAAAAGCGATGGGCGATGTTCGTTAACTATAGATCGATTTATCTATCATACGATATTTGTGCGGTTCATAATCCTAATTGGAGACTTTTAAAATGATTTCATTGTGAAATGCGTTGTAGTATCAAATTTTTTTTAAGAATAACTGTTAATAAGCAGTGATAGCTCAGCGGGGAGTGGTACGGACTGTCGAGACGAAAGTCGCAAGTTCGAAACCAGCCCCAAGTGCATACACCTCTGACTTTTCTAAGTTATGTGTATATTAATTGTCAATTATCACTTGCTTTAACGGTGAAGGAAAAACATCGTGAGGAAACCTGCATACCTGAGAAGTTCTTCATAAGAATTTCGAAGGTATGTGAAGTCTACCAACCCACATTAGGCCAGTGTGGTAGACTAAGGCCTAACCCCTCTCATTCAGTAGAGGAGGCCCGTGCCCAGCAGTGGGACGTATATAATAAAGGGCTAGTAAAAAAAAAAAAAAACTGTTAATTACATCAGAAAAGGCCCGATTTTTTGAGGCGACCTGCTCGCCTCGTCATCTTTTTATCCCGGAATAGGCCGTTCACGCGGGCAGAGCTGGGAGCTAGCTTATTCATAAAACCTTGGAGCAAAATACAAAACTACAATACCACCGACTCAAAAATGGTTGGATTACGAGCTGATTTAATTTTGACTCCAGTTTTTAGGGTCAGTTTTATTTTACAAAAAAGTTTTACACCGTGAGCTTTCATAGTCATCCAAAATGGCTTTAATACAAAACGTGTTTATCCCCGAAAATTACTTTAATGTAAAAAGCTGCGTCCAAAAGCTTTTAGAGTTCATTGAACATCTAGTTAACCGCGAGACGAAATCTCGTAATATTTGTAGTAGATGTCGTTACTCTGTGTCTGGGACGGGGTGAGTGACACGTGGGTGGATGTGGCCGCCAACTTGTTGGCTGATTTGTTGGAATCTTTTTGAGTGGTAGAGCCACGCTGTAGACAGTTGTATCTACAACACGAATGGGCCGGCTCGGTCGTTACCACTGTCTCACAGAATCCTACGTAATGTAGCAGCTTGCTGCTGCGTTTCGTACGGTGAGCGAGATATCCGGAGGCCCAAATCCCCTTCCCCTTCCCAATCCCTTTCATTTAAGGTCGGCAACGCGCCCTTGATTCTTCTGGTATACTGGACGTATATGGTGAAGATCACTTACAATCAGCTGACCAAAGCACTTGTTTGCCAACCTATGCTATTAAAAAAATCGCTTGTGTGCAACTAGATTTTTGCATATTATATTTCAGCGAAAAAGCGGTAATGTTCTAGCTGGAGTGGTACGGACTGTCGAGACGGAAGTCGAGTTTCATAACCAGACTCAGGATACACCTCTGGCTTTTCAAAGTTACCTGTGTATAATTCGTCAATGGACTGCCTCGGTCGCGCAGTTGTAATGCGTACGCGTTAATATTGAGGCTAACGCTGAGGTCTCGGGTTCGATCCCCGGGTCAGGTAAACTGGTATTGGGGTTTTCTATTACGAAATTCTCCATATCAGCCCGGAGTCTGGAATTTGTGCCCGGTATGGCGATAGGCTCGCCCCCTATCACTTCGTGGGACGGAGATACGCTCGGCGAAATGAGGGTATACTGGTTACACCTCTGCCTACCCCTTCGGGGATTACAGGCGTGAGTGCGTATGTAATAATATCAATAGGAATTATGATAACAATTCATTTAAAAATAACCACATTTAGGGCACACCTCTGGCTTTTCAAAGTTACCACTGTACGACTTACCATCAGGCGAACAACCTGCTCGTTTCGTCACTCAAGCTAATAAAAAAAAAGCGTGAACTTATGGAATAACAAAATCCTTGTATAGTTTTATTTTTGGAACCACATAAAACCGTAGATTTAGGCTGTTACCAACTGGAATTTTAATCATAAATATTAATTGGTTTACAAACTAGTTCCAAGTTGTTTTTTATCAAAATTTGTACCTGTTTGTGACATAATAAGAACAGGTATGAGACTTAGAAATCAATTAATTTCGGAGATTGTTTTATAACAAACACGGCAGCAAGTAGGTCGCCTGATGGTAAATGATATCGGCCGCCCATCGAATGCGTTGCCTTTTTTTATTTGCTTGTATGACGAGACGAACAGGTCGCACGCCTGATGTTAAGCGTCACACAGAACTCTGGATTACAGAGCACTTTACCTAAGATCCGGCGAAATAAACTCAGTGGGCATAATTTACCTCTGGAATTCAATGCGGCGCGACCCAGCCCTGAGAAGATCCAGCTAGTCTAAGTCAGTGGGCTTCATTTTGGTCCAGCTTTTGAAACCAAATTAATTAGGGAAATACAAGGTCCTATATTTATTTATTTATTTATTTATTTATAAACATGGGACAACAAACAGTTACACAATTTGTCATAATTCTAAATATAATATACAAAAATAATAAATGTGTAACCCACAACGTTATCCTCAGATTCTTAACCTTATTCTAACTTCAAGGGTGGGTGATATGGACCATGGGTATTTCCGAATCATTGTGTTTAGAGCTACCACCGGCTCCAAACGCGACCCTACCTGAGAAGACCCGGCGAAACAAACTCAGTGAGATTTTAAGTCTATATTTTGTTATTACGCGATCGGTAATCTTTTATATATATTTTTTCGTATTTTATAAGCAATCAATGTCGTTCAATCCGGAACACAATACTTCTTGGCAGCAGAAATACACAAAGCGGTGGTGCCGACCTACCACTTATGGTAAATCCAAGAATAAAATTCGAGGCACACCCAACTTATGGTTACGCAAGTTGATTTGTGTAAACACACAAAACGTTAATAGTTGTTTATCCGTCCCGTCTGTGTGTAATAAGTTCGCTATATTGCTGTCGCCGAGCTCCAATCTCTTTGTACCGTCACCTCGGGACTCGTATGTCACGGTTGGCTGTGTGGTGGACAGAATGATACCGTAATTGGCTACCAGAACGGATTTTTATGGACTTTGTTATTAGATTGCCTCGGTGGCGCAGTTGTGATGAGTCGGGTAAAAGTGATATTGGGTTTTTCTATTACGAAATGCTCAGTATCAGCCCGGAGAGTTGAATTGTGCCTGGTATTTTTTTATTATACCATTGGCTGGCAAATGATCAAATGGGTCACCTGATGGTAAGTGATCTCCACCGCCCATGTAAGCGCACAATACCAAAAGAATCATGGGTGCGTTGCTAACCTTAAAGAAAAGGGATTGTAAAGGGGAGGGGGATTTGAGCCTCCGGATATCTCACTCACCGTACGAAACGCAGCAGCAAACTGCTACTTTACGCCGGTTTTCTGTGAGACAGTGGTAACGACCCGGTCGAGCCGGCCCATTCATGCTGTAGACAAAACTGTCTACAGCTTGGCTCTACCGCTTTGTATTCATACATAATTTTATTTACAAAATACATACATACGCACTCATGCATGTAATCCTAGAAGGGTAGGCAGATGTGTAACCTGTATACCCACATTTCGCCAAGCGTAACTCCGTCCCACAATGTGATGGGGGCGAGCCTATCGCCATACCGGGCACAAATTCCAGACTCCGGGCTGATACTGAGCATTTCGAAATAGAAAAACCCAATATCACTTACCTGACCCGGGGATCGAACCCGAGACCTCAGCGTCAGCCTCAGTCGTAACGAGTACGCATTACAACTTTGCCACCGAGTTTTTACAAAATGTAAACGTAAAATAGAATTAAAGTTGATACCCGTATGAATTCTGTTTTAAAATTACCCTTTGCAATACGTTGCACAAACGTCGAGGTCGTGCATTCACCCCTAGTCGCAGACGGAATGTTAACTTCAAGGGCGAAAACAATGTCAAGTTGATTTTATCTATCTCTCTATTCTAAAAAAAAGCAACTGGCGCCGCCGCCGCCGCTGCCAAAAGCTTGTCACGCTATCTCCTCCGAAACCGCTGGGGGTATGGGGTCGAGACCGATACCAATCGATGCAGAATAATGTGGGGAAGAAAGTAAGATATGTCTCATATTCGTCGGACTTTGTTTTTTTTTTATTTTATGTTTAGTGGAAAAACATGGGCAGCGCCCCTAGTGTATGTAAAAATACTGCCTAGACTGCCTCGGTGGCGCAGTTGTAATGCGTACGCGTTACGACTGAGGCTGACGCTGAGGTCTCGGGTTCGATCCCCGGGTCAGGTAAGTGATATTGCGTTTTTCTATTATGAAATGCTCAGTATCAGCCCGGAGTCTGGAATTTGTGCCTGGTATGGCGATAGGCTCGCCCCCTATCACATAAGGGACGGAGCTACGCTCGGCGAAATGTGGGTGTCCTGGTTACACCTCCGCCTTGAAGGGTACAAGGATACAGCGTGAGCTTACGCTATGTAAAAATGTGTATGTGTCTCACAAAATTTTAAACATCGATTAAATTGATTATTCGAATAATAAACTTTCCCAATCGAACATTAAAGATGTATCAACGTCACAAGTTCAATAGCTAACCATTAATGGCCGTTCCCTATATTCTATCCATCGACAGATTTGCTTACTTTCAATAGTGTTTTGACAGATCTTCCATACAAAATGTGTCACAATATTACTGCCAGTAAACAAATCTGTCGATAGACAGTATATTGGGAACGGCCATTAGACGACATTTAAGTATAATAAATCCGTGGTCATTGTTACAGCGCGTCTAATTGACAATGGGTTCGAGACCCGGGTCGTTGGCCAGGGTCAAGGTTTGAATAGTGATAGACGAGTGTTTAATACGGTTAAGTAAGATTAAGGGACCCGTAGCATGTCAATAAAGAATGTCATAAAAATCTGACAGTGGTTAGGAGGAAATGAGGTCGTTGGTTCGATTTCTAGTTTTTTTTTAAATTAGCCTGAATGACGAAACGAGCAAACACCACCCAGAACTTGAAATTAAAAAGCACTGCATAACATTGAACTGCGCTCGTCATCCCGAGACATAAGTTGTTGAATCTCATAATGCCCATTAATTTCACTGTCTTTGAAACCAAAAACAATAGCAATTACACATTGCTGCTTGGCGGCAGAAATAGACAAAGCGGTGTTACCAACCCAGACGGCCCCTCGCAGGGACCTACCGTTTGCATATATTCCGTACCAATAAAGTACATCAAAGTAGAAAATATCTATGGTATAGTAGAAACGTAAAGCCTGATTTCTGAAAGGCTGATCAATGTTAAATTAACTAATCAAATGTCAAATCTCATGTCAAGTCGTAATTGAGTTGCTAGAACCGTGATTAACACCTTTGATTTGACACACATGTTAGCTAACATAACATTCAAATTAATATGAAAAATCGTATGTCAAACGGTACTAAAAAGAGATCAAATATTATTAATTTTTTCACTAAATAGCGTTTCAATATCTCGAATTGATTTGACAGCGGTGTCAAATCAAAGTTCTGTTAGTTGAATGCTGATTTGATCAGCCTTTCAGAAAGCGGGCGTTAGATCATATAGTAGAATATACTCTCTTGTTTTCCGAGACTATCCCGCCCACACACCCGCCACTGTAACTCCTGTAAGCCAGGATCGACAGTGGCACGCATTATTCGACACCAAGCAATGAAGCTCGGCGTGTCTCTAGGAATGCAAATCTGTCTTTATCCCGCAACGAAATGAATCGAATAGAAGGTTAAGGAGTAGTTGGAAATAAGAAATTGTAATAGGGTAGTTTCCTATATTGAATTTTATACATTATTTTATAAGCAACAGAAAATGATACGCAAAAGAATCCCTTTTATTAAAACACAATTAAAATCGGTTCAGAAATGTGCCCGCAGTTATGACTTTAAATGTTAGTATGAGGAAAAGTGGGTGCGTAGTAGGGATATCTCACTATCTCGCTTGCACACGTGCACCATAATGAACATTTTACACAGTGGCGTCAAAGTTTGCGCCGTCTGTTATTTGACAATTACCCCTTCTACAGGATTTGAATGGCATCTAACTTATTTATTTTAGGTCCGATTTATAAAATTCTTTCTTCAATAGATTTTGAGTAACGTAACTTATTGATTTAAATAATAAAAAAAATCTAGTCAACTACCCTATTGTGTGTATAGTAGAATAGTAGAAATTATATTTTCAGTATAATTCATATCATAAACTAGAAATGGTGAGCCGTTTTGACTGCGCATAATCCGTGAGGAGTGCCTCTGACACGCAGTTACACGGATCAGATAATTCGGCTTTATTGCTATAATGTTCATATACTGCCTCGGTGGCGCAGTTGTAATGCGTACACGTTAAGACTGAGGGTGACGTTGAGGTCTCGGGTTCGATCCCCGGGTCGGGTGAAAGTCATATTGGGATTTTCTATTACGAAATACTAAGTATCATCCTGGAGTCTGGAATCTGTGCCCGGTATGGCGATAGGCTCGCCCCCTATCATGTCATGGGACGGAGATACGCTCGGCGAAGTGTGGGTGTACTGGTTACACCTCTGCCTACCCCTCCGGGGATTACAGGCGTGAGTGCGTATGTATATATGTTCATATAAGGCGATTTAGGGCATTTATTTATTTAAATCACATAGACAAAATAATTTCACGCCTGTAAACCTCGAAGGGGTAGGCAGAGGTGTAACCAGTACACCCACATATCACCGACCGTATCTCCGTCCCATGACGTGATGGGGGGCGAGCCTATCGCCATACCGGGCACAATTCCAGACTTCGGGCTGATACTAAGCAATTCGTAATAGAAAAACTCAATATCACTTTTTTATGAGTTCACGCTGTAGACAAGAATGGGCCGGCTCGTCTGGGTCGTTACCACTGCCTCACAGAAAACCGGCGTAAAATAGCAGCTTGCTGCTGCGTTTCGTACGGTGAGTGAGATATCCAGAGGCCCAAATCCCCGTTCCCTTCCCAATCGCTTAATTGTCCCTTTCCTTTAAGGTCAGCAACGCGCCCATGATTCTTTTGACATTTTTGGTGTACATGGGCAATGGAGATCACTTATCATCAGGTGACCCACTTGCTCGTACGCCTCTGCTATAAAAGCCAAAGACATCGTCAAAAACATTATCTAAACAATGTCTTTAGTTGTAACATTAATTCCCTCGTTAACTTGACCAGAACAAAATATGATTCTACAACTTTGAAACGAAGTTCGCAATTTGCTAACAGAGTTACTGTAAGTTTTTAGGGATGGGGTGGTGTCGATAGGTATATCGATGTTTATAGACGAGACGAGTAAGTCGTTCGCTCGATAGTATATGCCTGCTCAAACGTTAGCAACACTACTCGGAACTTTCCATTGAATTGTATGGCTCTGAACGCTCATCACACCACGACGTCTTTTCCTTTTTTATTAGCTTGAATGACGAGACGAGCAGGTCGCTCGCCTGATGGTAAGCGCCACGCCTGTTCATAAACAGAAGCAACGGCACACAGAACTTTAAATAACAAAGCACTGCATGACATTGGACTGCGCTCGTCACCCCGAGACATAAGGTGTTAAGTCTCATAATGCCCAGTAATTTCAGTGGCTTCAATGTCCTTCAAACGGGAACACAACAGTGCTTACACACTATTGCTTAGCGGTAGAAAAAAGGTACTACGAAACATTTTCGTTCTTACAACACCCAGATCCGAAACAAATATTTGTGGATCATAAATATTAAATAATATAAACATTCGTGTATGTGCGGGAATCGTACCGCGGCCTCTAGTTTTACAGCTACTCGCCCGCTGCGCTATAAAGGCTGTCATAGTGACTCATTGCAATAATTTGAGGCTAGTCAATAGGTAAATATGTACATTGTATGTAAATTGAGTTAATTTGTACGCTGACAATGTTTACGGCCTACAAGTTACAGGATTCGAAATCGATGCAATATTTGGATGGACTGAACATACGCCCAATACCATACTAGATGGTAGGTCCCTCGTATGCGAGAGGCCGTTTGTGTTGACGCCACCACTTTGTCTATTTCTAGCAGCAACACTAAGGCCATTTCTCGTATTTTACCGACACTGCTAATGAATTTTAACCGAACTGAGATTAGATTTTGATTTGAAAAATGGTATTCTGCTCCTGTTTAAGTTCAGTCCGATGTCAATATAATATTTCGATGTCATTACAATCTCAATTCAGTCACAATTGTGACGTTTATTGATGGACATGTCATTTAAAAATGTTAGCAGAATACCGTTTTGGCTTCAGTCAACTTTTATTCTACTTTCGATCTCACTACGATCTCTGTTCACATTTGACGTTGGTTATTGGTTTAAGAGAATACCATTTGCAACTTTCTTGATACTGAGACTAAATCGGAATGATATTTTGAACATTTTAAATTACGAGAATTGACCTCACTGTTGTTCCGGTTTGAAGGTCATTGAAGCCAGTGAAATTACTGGACATTTTTAAACTTAGCAGTGATAACTCAGGTGAGAGAGGTATGGACTGTCGAGACGAAAGTCGGAGGTTCAAAACCAGCCCCAAGAGCATACACCTCTGACTTTTCTAACTTGCGTGTATATTAATTGTTAATTATCACTTGCTTTAACGGTGAACGAAACATCGTGAGGAAACCTACATACCTGAGAAGTTCTCCATAACAATTTCGAAGGTATGTGAAGTCTGCCAATCCGCATTAGGCCAGCGTGGTGGTTTACGGCCTAACCCCTCTCATTCAGTAGAGGAGGCCCGTGCCCAGCAGTGGGACATGTATAATACAGGGCTAGTATTATTATTTTAAACTTAACATCTAATGTCTTGTGGTGACGATGGCAGTACAATGCCATGCAGTACTTTGTAATTAAGAATTGTGAGTATTTTTACTGTTTATTAGTATATATGATTACCATCAGTCCGACCTACTACAATCATTTGGGCTAATAAAGACAGTGTATTGTATGACAAGGTCAATTAACGGTCGAGGCAAACACTTGTTCATAAAAATGCTATTGTTTTGCGTCGAATACCAAACCCACGTCAACACCGAACTAAATGATGTGATATTAGGATTTTCTTTTACGAAATGCTCAGTATCAGCCCGTAGTCTGGAATTGTGCCCGGTATGGCGATAGGCTAGCTCCCTACCATATCATGGGACGGGATTAAGCTCGGTGGATGTACTGGGGGGCGAGCACGAATAACTTACGAATAAGTATTAGAACGCTAGCATTTGTATGAAGGTTCAAACAATTTTTTGACTTTTCGATACGAATACGTTCTCGCAAGCTATTCGTGCCGTCTGGTTGGTACTCTGCCTACCGCTTCGGGGTTTACAGGCGTGAGTGCGTATGTATGTAGTCCAAGGATATATTTACACGTTACTTTAGGAGTGCTCCGGAAATGCCCATTAGTCTGATAAGAAGCACCAAGAAACTCAGCCGTAAGTATTTTATTTTAATAAATTACATTTAGCCATATAATTGACAGACTCCGTGGTGCAGTGGGCAAATGGTCGGCTGTGAAGCAAGAGGCCGCGGGTTCCACCACCGAAAGAAATGTTTGTGTGACCAACAAGAATATATTTTTCTGGTCTGGGTGTTTTCTCCCCAGAAGGGTTGACATCAAGCAGGTGGCCTGTCGTAAAAACTACAATAACAATCTTTCTGTAACAAGTGTTAAAACGCATGTTTAACCAACCCTACTGTGAGTAGGATAAAGGAAGGTGGAAGAAGAAGACATTTATTTATATCATTATATTATTTATGTATATATATATATATATGTTACCGGGTCGGGTAAAAGTGATATTGGGTTTTTCTATTACGAAAAGCTCAGTATCAGCCCGGAGTCTGGAATTTGTGCCCGGTATGGCGATAGGCTCGCCCCCCTATCACATCATGGGACGGAGATACGCTCGGCGAAATGTGGGTGTACTGGTTACACCTCTGCCTACCCCTTCGGGGATTACAGGCGTGAGTGCGTATATATTATATTATCGATAAGACCTATCAAATATGGAACATTCCTACCTAACCACAACACCGACCCTGTCAACTGTACCATCTAACATTAGAGGGGAGAACCTAGTTTCCAGGACAATGCGTAACTTTGCCCACCGTTTGAGCCTTTGTAAGGAGAGTTTGAGTCTTTGGCTGTTATGGGTCTTTAACTTCGTCTAATACCATTCCACGATAGACTCAATCTCATGCTTAAGTAAGACACGTCTTAATTCTTATTCCTAAATATATACGAGGTGTGATAGGCCTTGTATGCGACAGTCTTTTTGAGTAGGTCTTTGTCTATTTCTGCCGCCAAGCAGCAGTGTGTAATCACTGTTGTGTTCCGGTTTGAAGGACATTAAAGCCAGTGAAATTACTGGGCATTGTGAGGCTTAACAATTTATGTCTCGGGGTGACGAGCGCAGTCCAGTACCATGCCTTGTAATTCAAAGTTTTGTGTGGCGTTGTTTGCATGGGCAAGCGTTGCGCTTACCATCAGGCGAGCGACCTGCTCGTCTCGTCATTCAAGTTTAAAAAACTGAACCCACGACCTCACATCATTGCCTACATACTGACAGCAGTCGAAAGAACCGAAGTTTCTTAATGGGGAAGTATGAAACAGGAAAAAGGTTGGTTTATTTACAAAAAAACTAAAGTATTTAGTAAAGGTATAAAAACACGTGGAATGAGAACAGATGGCTAAACGCGTTGTGGGACTCCATTGTTACACGATATTATAAAATTCTCGTGTCACAATGTTCGTTCCCATACTCCTCCGAAACGGCTGGACCGATTTGTATAAAATTTTGTGTGCATATCGGGAAGGTCTCAGAATCGATCAACATCTATTTTTCATCCCCCTAAATGTTAAGGGTGGTGATTTCTTAGGTTTACGTGAATATTACACATTGAAATAAAACTAGAAGTCTCTCCCGT
Source organism: Mimas tiliae (assembly GCA_905332985.1). Classification (NCBI taxonomy): domain Eukaryota; kingdom Metazoa; phylum Arthropoda; class Insecta; order Lepidoptera; family Sphingidae; genus Mimas; species Mimas tiliae. The sequence goes on along the minus strand of HG995265.1, from coordinate 5,918,131 downwards.
GACCACGAAGGCTGAAAACCTTTCGAAACGTCGGGACTAAAATAAAAATTAAACCGCGATAAAATCCGTATAAACTAGTTTTATTTCAATGTTAAGGGTGGTCCACCCCTCAATTTTATTTTTTATTTTTTAGACAAACATTATTGTTTTTATTTTTTTATGACACAGCATTAAAAAATACATACAACCCTAAATTTTCACCCTTCTACGATCAACCACTATTTTTTAATAGCGATATTAGTATTTTTGTCAAGCGCGTTTCTCACACCGATCGCGATGACGGGACTCGCTTGATGCGACTAGACTACTTTAATTCTGGAAATAAAATACACGTGGGCGGAGCCGCGGGCAACAGCTAGTAATATTATATTAATCGTGGGGAAAATCTGTTAAAAAAACTGCCACATATTAGAGACATAAAGTTTGTTTGAGTGGTAGAGCCACGCTGTAGACACTATTGTCTACGGCATGAATGGGCCGGCTCGTCCGGGTCGTTAACACTGTCTCACAGAAAACCGACAAGTAGCAGCTTGCTGCTGCGTTTCGTACGGTGAGATATCCGGGGGACCAAAATCCCCTTACCCTTCCCAATCCCTTTATTATCACTTTCCTTTAAGGTCGGCAACGCACCCGTGATTCTTTTGGTATTGTGGGCGTACATGGGCAGTGGAGATCACTTACCATCAGGTGACCCACTTGACCGTTTGCCGGTCTATGCAAAAAAGAAACGACAGCCTTTTTGGCGTAGTGGGCGAGTAGTCGGCTGCGAAACGTAAGGCTGTGGGTTCGATTCCCGCACCGAGAAATGTTTCCGTGATCCACAACTATTTATTTCGGTTTTGGGTGTTGGGTTGGCAGGTCCCTCGTAGTTCCTGATACCCACGATACAGGCTAACCTAGTGTGGGGTCAGGACTATGTGTGTGACTGTTGGGTGTATTTTATTATTTATATTTAAAAACTCTGACTGCCTTGGTGGCGCAGTTGTAATGCGTACGCGTTACGATTGAGGCTGACGCTGAGGTCTCGGGTTCGATCCCCGGGTTGGGTAAAGTGGTATTGGGTTTTTCTGTTACGAAATGCTCAGTATCAGCCCGGAGTCTGGAATTTGTGCCAGGTATGGCGATAGGCTCGCCACCTATCACATAAGGGACGGAAATACGCTCGGCGAAATATGGGTGGTGTACTGGTTACACCTTTGCCTACCCCTTCGGGGATTACAGGCGTGAGTGCACACATACACGTGCACGAATGTACCGAAATGTCTACATTTGACGTGTCGTGAGACAACGCACTCGTACACTCGTAGAAAAGTGACACTTTGGAGGATTGCCGCCATTTTCACACAGAATTCGCAATAACGGAAACTGCCGGTGGTTTTTTTTTAGCAAAACTATCCACTTTATTACTTGCAGTTTGGTTAAAGCTTTTTATATTGTTAATTTGCGTCGTTGAACCTCTTTTTAAACGTCTAGTCTGGACAAAAAAGGCGTTTCTTCGGTACAATAACGTTCAACTTTCCTAAATTGTTTGCTTGGATTGTGACAGATCGTGATTGATTGGAATAATGGGAGTGTAAGTTTCTCCCCAGAGGGGTTCACGTTAAGCATTTAGTAGAAGATCTTTTTTTTACCAAAATTAAAACCGTCTCAAAAGCATAAAAAAAGAAAAAAAACTAAAAAGGTAAAAATAAAATTCTATAGAAAAAAATCGACTCAAAATTGATTATTTTTATATTTAGCGTTTTATTTTTGCTGATTGTTTTATTTTTGTTAAAAATATGTTTTTTGAGTGGTAGAGCCACGTTGTAGACACTTTTGCCTGCAGCATGAACAAGCCGGCTCGCCCGGGCCGTTACCACTGTCTCACAGAAAACTAGCGTAAGGTAGCAGTTTGCTGCTGCGTTTCGTATGGTGAATGATATCCGGAGTCCTAAATATCCTAACTAATAACCTCCTGCTTGATTTCGTTGGTTCATAATAAAATGCATGCCCAATCACTTTACAGTAAGAATGCATTAACTGTGACTCAACTTGTTAAGCAATGCTATTGCAACGAAGCCTCGTTTTGTTTCATCATTTATCCGTAGTATTAACGCGACTGTATCGCTGAAGGGGTAGGCAGACGTTTTTTTATTAGCTCGAGTGACGAAACGAGCATGTCGCTCGCCTGATGGTAAGCGCCACGCCTGCCCATAAACAGAAGCAACACCATACAGAACTTTGAATTACAAACTGCATGGCATTGAATCTATTGAAATTACTGGGCATTATGAGACATAACATCGTACGTCTCTGGGTGACGAGCGTAGTCCTGTGCCATGCGTTACTACTAGTATGTAATTAAAAGTTGTATGTTGATGCTTCTGTTTATGGGCAGGCGTGACGTTTATAGGCGAGCGATCTGCTCGTCATTGAAGCTAATAAAAAATAGAAAGAAGCAACTTGGGGCCAGGATAACAAGTAGGTCATCATAACAATTACCATTTGACAACCATCCTTCCTTCGTATCTTTGTAAGGCGTATCTCACACTTAAGAAGTCTCGGTGCGTCTAAGGCAAAGACTTTAATGTATACTGCTAGACAAGCTGCGCCGTACTTAAAAATCGTACCACTAAGTTGCGGTCAATTGACCGTAACTCAATATTACCATCTCGCTTACTCTCAACTAGAACCCTACAAGTCTAAGGCCCGTATTCACAAACAGCTCTTTGCCAAGTGTCCAATTCTGTGTACATGATTGGTCTGTTATAATTTGGCGCCAAAAACTAACCAATGACGTTTAGAGAAATCGTCACTATGCGTTCGCACTCACTGTGAGGTCTCAAAGTAACGTTTTGAATACGGGGGTTACGCCCGATTTCTGAATGGCTGATCAAAGTAAAATTAACTAATCAAATGTCAAATCTCTTGTCAAGTCGAAATTGTGTTGCTAGAAACGTGATCAACACCTTTGATTCAAACGGCACTAAAGAGACATCAAATATTATTAATTTTTACACTAATTAATGTTTCAGCAACTCGAGTTGATTTGACAGCGGGTTAAAATCAAAGTCCTGTTAGTACAATGTTGATTTGATCAGCCTTTCGGTAATCGGACGTCAGTGTCACAAATGTCGCTACACTTGAAGTCGAATATAATCGACAACGCATCATTTCCACGTTTTACTCAAGAATTTCATCTCAAACCTCACGAAGTTGATATAAAATAACTTTCTAACCACGACTCAAATGAAGTCACGTGTCGTGAATAACCGGTGAGTCAGTTGGTCATCTGCAAGTATGATTCATATTGCTCATTATGTACCTTGACTATACTTGACCTGAACCGTTAAGGGTGTACCTAAAGCTGAACCGTAAAAATTACTAAAGGAAATTTTCAAAAACCTGCCGACCCAATCGCTGTAAAAAAAATATATATGTGATATATTTATTTACGGTTTCTGTCGGAGAAAAAAACGTATAAAAGCGCTAAAGTTCTGTAAAAAAATAGAAATATTGTAATTTTTAACATACAAAAAAAGCTGTTAATTCGTATGTTTTTTTTATGTATGTTCACACATAACTCCGCCAAATAGTTCCACTATTTGGATTGTGGTGTGGTGTACATTTAAATTTGAAGAAATAATTCCACCCCAAGGGGGTGAAATCGGGGATGAAAGACTAAAACATGCACTGATTTATGCACCGATTTCAATGATTTTTCGCTAAAACATATTATTGACTGCCGTACCACAGAGTAAAAAAAAAAATTTTTTTAGCTTTTTTGGTTTTTGAGTTGAATTAATTATCGATTAACATGAATCTTATACCAATATAATCCTACTGATCGAATAAAATAACGCGACATATTAAGTTTAAAAAAAACTTGAAATAGCAATTTGAAACCATTAAAAACGTGCCACCACACCGTGACTGGGTCTAGCTAAACCTCCTTCGGTAGTTGTTTGTATGGCGCAGTCAAGGTCATTAGTATGGGGTACAACCTTAATTCACGTGATTCCTACTCCGTTAGAGGTATATTTTCCTATGATTTGTCATAGTTAGCAATGCGTTTACTTATCAAATGGTACAGAAGACTTACACCCTAACAATAACTTCTTACAGAAGGTATATGTGTTCGATATGAGTAGTAGAAATAATTTAATATCAGTCTTGGATTTGAATAAAACTGACATAGGCATATTTCTTGCAGTCCTATATCAACCAAACGGCGATCTTCGGGAAGCCCAAATGCCCTCCACTTCCCAACCCCTTAATTATCCTTTTACCTTAAGGTTGGCAACGCGCCCATGTTTCTTTTGGTATTGTGTGCGTACATTGGCGGTCGAGACCATCCATCCATTTACCATCAAGTGACCCACTTAACGTTTGCCGGCTCGGCCTAAGCTATAAAAAAAGGTGCGAAAATTTTGTTCGAATTTATGGCCCAATTATAATTTGTATAATATGTTAGATGATAAGGGTACGATAAGACTGGCGTACGCCTAATCATAAACGTCCCATAAATAAATACAATAAAACAATGGTACATTCCGGGTTTTTACTGTAGCAGAATAAAACTTGACTCATGTAGTGATTCAGACCTTATCGGTGCATGAATAAAGCCAAGTCAATAATTATATCAGTAAAATAAGTACACCTAACAGTCACACACATAGTCCTGATCCCACACTGGGTTAACCTGTATCATAGATGTCAGGAACTAAGAGGGACTTGGTTCCACAAAACCCAGACCAGAAACAAACATTTGAGAATCACATAATCATTTGTCTAGGTGCGGTAATCGAACCCACGGTCTCTCGCTTCGCAGCCGGCTACTCGCTCATTGCGCCACGGAGGCTGTTAATTTTCTTGACTTATTTGTCGTGAACCAGTTTTATCTGGTTATCTCTACATGTCTATCGAAGCCATCGAAATATGATGACAAGAAACGTAACTCAAGCAAAAAACTGCGCCACGGAGAACAGTACTTCTACGTAAAAACTCCCTCGTAGTTCCTGATACAGGTTAACCTAGTGTGGGGTCAGGACTATGTGTGTGACTGTTGGGTGTATTAATTATTATTGAACGAGGCATTACTCGCAGATCGATCGTCACCATTAAGCTATGCTGCGTCGCCTATGCCTCAGCATATGTATAACGTTGTAATTACTCATAATGCGTCATTAATATACAACTTCCGTTTATAGGTGTGCGACTAATTAATAAATAAGAGGTTTTGTTTTCTTAGTACATACATAACTAAGTATAATACATATGCTTTTTTTTTTCTATTATGTGGGACGCTATGCCCCACTCTACCCCCTATCCAGGACAAGGGAGGGTTTTTACTTTTTATTTTAATGCTCACTTTTTTCTTCTTTTTTTTTACAATTAAACTAAACTAACTACTTAACATCTATCTTACTTACAATTACAATGACACTTTCTATGCCTATTATTTTACATCAATACTCGTATCTATGGTATCTTAAATCTATTTATCTTCGTTCTACATAAATATATAGCTTGGTCTTATTACTAATCTTATATAATATAACATTATATAATTAGTAACTGTAACACCATGAACATCAATATACGTTTACGACAGCGCTCAATAGATGTCGCTCACGCAAAACTACATCGCGCTATGGTTTACAACGCAAGTGTATTATAAGTAGTGCGGGAAAATATTGTCAGGATGTGCTACGAGTTAAGAGCTAATTGGAATTATGAGCTAGTTAAGAGTAAGGAGTTAGTACGGAGCTAGTTCGGGATACTAAGTGTCATTACTTGTATGTACTGGAGTGCACGATTCCGGGCCTCCATACATATACAGTACGCTTACGCTCGCCAATTGCGTACGCATACGCGGACCCGCCTGTTACATAACTATTTTTTTTACTTATTTCTATTATTTACCTTACTTGCTACTGTTTTACAATAATTTATAAATCTATGTATTTTTGTTTTGTCTTTTAAAATCTTATTTCAATGTTTTGTTGTAACACTCATACACGCAACAAAAATTAATGAACGTTCACAATCAATTTTTTTTCATAAAAGTTTATGTCTAAATAATAAATTTCTAGATCGAGATACGACGTTCTGCACCGTGCAAAAAAATTAGACGTATCAAGTGTCAACTAGAGATTATTATGCAAAGACTTTTATAGCCCCGCCCCCTTCCTTGCACAGAGTTTTGGTGTGGTAATTTTTTGCTTGAGTTACGTTTCTTGTCATCTTATTTCGATGGCTTCGATAGACATGTAGAGATAACCAGATAAAACTGGTTCACGACAAATAAGTCAAGAAAATTAACAGCCTCCGTGGCGCAGCGGGCGAGTAGCCGGTTGCGAAGCGAGAGGCCGTGGGTTCGATTCCCGCATCTAGACAAATGTTTGTCTGATTCACAAATAATTGTCTCGGGTCGGGGTGTTGAGGGACCGCAAGTCCCTCGTAGTTCTTGATACCCACGATACAGGTTTACCTAGTGTGGGGTCAGGCCTGTGTGTGACTGTTAGGTGTATTTGTATCCTTATATATATAATTCTACTGTATGTGTGTATGTGACTGAACTCCTAAACGACTGGACCGATTTGAATGATTTTTTTGTATGCGTTTGGGTGGTAGGTGGCGCTGCTGTAGTTGCGGGTGAAACCGCGCGGGACAGCTAGTTTATTATAAAATCATCTCGTGTCGCATATGCTAAGCCCGCAGGCGAGGTTCGACGCGTCATTCAGTTATATAAAAAATGCACCGTGCCTCAAACCCTGACCTTCCGCTGCACATTGTTTACAATACATAAAGGGCATCTGTTTTACTTCGGCCCTGACAGTGAGGTAGGTTTATATATAGACCGGTAGCAGATTCACTTCCCTGTTTATTGTCAGTTGTAACATAATATTTTTTATCGCCACTTTTGTCGGATGCCGGCGTACGTGGTCCCTCATTCGATTCATTAATTGGTAGAGTCACGCTGTAGACAGTTTTGTCTACAGCATATAGGCCGGCTCGTCCGGGTCGTTACCACTGTCTCACAGGACACCGACGTAAAGTAGCAGCTTGTTGTTGCGTTTCGTACGGTGAGTGAGATATCCGGAGGCCCGATCCCATAATTATCCCTTTCCTTTAAGGTCGGCAACGCGTCCCTGATCTGCTTAGTATTGTGGGCGTACATGGGCCGTGTAGATCACTTACCATCAGATGACACACTGGCTCATTTACCGGCCTATGATATATATGTATATAAAAAACCGTGATTTGGTAAATACTAAAGCTGTTCAAGGTGCAAAATTAAGATTTGCTGCGATTTAATTTGTATTTTTATATTCTTCTATCACCTGCCGTTACCCCACTTGCGGTGGGGTCGGCGGAACATGTTTTTGAACACATATAATAGCAAGTTTTGGCTTGTAGTTTATACAAGCATAAAAATAATGACTTTTGTGCTTGTTCAAAATGATTTTTATTAATATTTGTGTCTGAACCTCACGAGTACGATGAATAAATTAAGACTATAAAATAAAGGTTACAAGGTCTGAGCAGACCAGTCCACACAAGCAGCACCCGTTCACGAGTATGACGCATGTGCCAGCCATCGGCCTCCTCAACCATGTTACAAGGAAGTGACCGACCCGGCACACTACACCGCCGCAAGCACATACACTTTAGCGAGCATGACATACCCAAACTGTTTGCAATAGGGTATGTGACTCAATCATTTAATATATCATTATTCAATTAGTTAATATTGTAATTATATAATGTATTTGTAATATAAACCACTTATGTCTTGGGATGACGAACGCAGTCCAGTCCCAAGCTTTGTAACTCAAGTTTCTGTGTGGTATGGTATTTGTTACTTAATAAGAAGATGTACTGAAGATTACGATTAGACGAGCGATCTGCTCGTTTCGCCATTGAGGCTAGTTAAAAAACATTTTTATTTGCCGCACCGATGCCGCACATGTTCGATAAAAATATTTGTTTCGGATCTGAGTGTTGTGGGTTGGCAAGTCCTTCGTAGTTCTTGATACCCACGATACAGGTTAACCTAGTGTGGGGTCAGGACTATGTGTTTGACTGTTGGGTGTATTTATTTATGATTTATTTATATTTCCAACACCCTCCCTATATTTCTATTTGATATTTCGTTGCGGGATAAAGAGAGCTTCGCATTTCCAGAGACTCTGCGAGCTTCATTGCTCCGTGTCGAAATACGGGTAACACTGGCGTTCTTTATAGAAGTTACTGTGGAAGGTATAGTCTACGTTTCTGTTACTTATTAAGCCACAAGTCCCGAGTCAAAGTCACGGTCATAAACGGACAAAAACTCAAACACGCATAACGTAAATATTAACACAAACCTGTTGAACATAAACATTTGTCTATGGTTGAAAAAATTAAAGCCGTGAAGTCTTTGTTTATGGATCGATAGCAGCCCCTGTTTTGTTACTTGACTGTGCTTTTAATAATTCATGGGATTTGTTTTTAAACTTAACTCTATTTAGAAGGTGAAGATATTGGTGAGAATATGAAAGATTTTTTTTATTGACGAGGTCGCGTCATAAATATACCTATAGGCAACATTTGTTAGATCGCAACACCAGACTTGTTGGGGACTCGCTATTTATCATTTATCGATTGTTAATGCAGGTGTCCGAGAATGTTATGCCGGGTAGATTGAAATAATAGGTAAGAGTGACTAATAAACCATAAATAGAACTAAATATCAATCATTTGGTATTTTTCTATTCATGATGATACTCCTTTACGTCAGATCTAACAATACATATATACGCACTCACGCCTGTAATCCCTGAAGTGGTAGGAAGAGCTTTAACCAGTACACCCACATTTCGCTAAGCGGATCTTCGTCCCATGATATGATAGGGGGTATATATATGATATATACGACTGAGGCTGACGCTGAGGTCTCGGGTTCGATGCCCGTGTCGGGTAAAAGTGATATTGGGTTTTTCTATTATGAAATGCTTAGTATCAGCCCGGAGTCTGGAATAGTGCCCGGTATGGCGATAGGCTCACCCCCTATCACATCATGAGACGGAGACCCGCTCGGCGAAATGTGGGTGTACTGGTTACCTCTGCCTACACCTTCGGGGATTACAGGCGTGATTGCGTATGTATGTATCTGAGAAAACCCTCCAAAATTCCCACTGTCAACTAGCAGATGCTACACAATTATGAACTATATTTTACTGTTTTCAAATCGTATTCGGGCCTTGTTATAATAAAAATAAATATAATAGTTGATCTTCAAACTTACCTGATACAGCAGCGGCCACAGCTAAAAGGAAAAAGGCGGGAAAGGCGGCCATCTTGGAATCACTATCACAGGCTATATACCATCACTAGACCACGGGACGGTGTCACTGTCTCACTCGCACGAACTCACTGCTCTATAGCCGTCTCTTTCTGTAACAAAAAAAAGATTATAATGTAATTTGATACGGATATTTGGAGATGTGATTCTGTTGGGGTGTTTTTTTTATAATTTATGGTTTATAAGGATTAACTTTTAAGAATTATAATTTATGTTAAATATATTTGTGGCAGGGCCTTAGGCTCGTGGGGGGGGGGGGGGGCCTCTATAAGGGCCGTCGGGCCGCGGAAGAGTACAAAAGCGTACCCGCAGCCCCGACCGAACAAGCGCACCCGAATGAACATCGTTGGGTTTTAGTCCGTGAGTCGGACATAACCGTCTCTACAGACCCATAAAGGTTTTCCCAACGTTAAAAAAGGACCTTAGGCTTGCGCCTTTTACGACGTACTACACGCTGAAGATGTTAGAAATCCAATTTTTGATATTTTTACATACATACGCACTCACGCCTGTAATCCCCGGAGGGGAAGGCAGAGGTGTAACCAGTACACCCACATTTCGCCGAGCGTATCTCCGTCCCACGATGTGATAGGGGGCGAGCCTATCGCCATACCGGGCACAAATTCCAGACTCCGGGCTGATACTGATCATTTCGTAATAGAATAACCCAATACCACTTTACCCGACCCGGGGATCGAACCCGAGACCTCAGCGTTGGCCTCAATCGTAACGCGTACGCATTACAACTGCGCCACCGAGGCAGTCAAATGTCAAGTCAAGTGATATTTTTAACATAAAATAATACACACAAGATATACACATAAAGAAACGAAGAGCTATAAAACAATTGAGTCGGTGCGGTGTTTAGTGCGGTACTTTTTAAATCTAATAGTTTGGATGTGAATTTCTAAATTTGGATGTTTGTGAGTCAATCACGCCTTGACGGCTAAACGGTTTTGGATGAAATTTGGCACACAGGTAGACCATGACCTAGGTTAGGATATAGACTTATACGGGATATACTTTTTATCCCGGAAAAGTCAGTCCACTTCTGCAAAATCTAGTGGTCAATAAATGATACCGCACACTCAATTTTTTCTAGTTTTATTTTCAGCTTTTTTTGAGTCTGTTTGATTTTTGTTAAAAAGATTTTACTTTTTTTTATGAAACAATCATGGAAATTGGTGCATAAATGTCGAAGTTTTAGCCTTAATCCCCGATGTTATTCGCTTACTATTCACCCATTTTAAATTTAAATGGGAGGACCCTGGGAGTAAACCCTATCGAATACAAAAAGAATAAAAGTTGCTTTACAATAAAAAAAATAGTAAGTAATATTTGTCTATAATGTAGATAACATTTGACGGAGACATCGTGTAAGAAAAAATACACATCCAATTAAGAATCTCCTTTTTCAATCGGTTAAAAATGTTAACAATCCTTGACCATACCTATGTATATTTACATTCCCAAGACCCAACCGGATGCCTTACCAAGCGAAGTTTAAAGTCGCCCACTCATTTCCCAGATACTACAGTAATACTGTATATCATGCACCGGACATCGCGTCGGTGTGACATTTCATTAGTTACAAGAAAAGTTTCAAATGATTACAATAAATAAATACACCCATCAGTCCTACACATAGTCCTGACCCCACACTAGGTTAACCTGTATCAGGAACTACGAGGGACTTGCCAACCCACAACACCCAGACACGAAACAAATATTTGTGGATCACACTAATATTTGTATCAGCGCGGGAATCGAACCTACAACCTTTCGCTTCTTATCCGGCTACTCGCCCACTGCGCCAAGGAGCCTATACTGTAATAGCATGTAAATTCCAATACAATAGCGCCGAGTGTACTGTTGTCCGTTAAGTTTTATTTTTTTTACTCCGTACTCCGTCATCAGATCTTAACCAAATTAAAATGGGACCACATCGCAGCTAAACTCTATCGAATGATTTTTTTCCCAACAAAATCCGTCCACAATTGGCGGAGAAATTGATGTATAAAACTTTATACGCGCCTAATTGAGAACCTCTTTTTTTAAGTCTGTTAAAGATAATTCCGTATATAAAACGGCTGTTTATTTATACAATTTCCCCACGAGATACAGGCGTGCATGTTTTGTTAGTCGTTTGTGTGTCTGCGCAGCTACCGTTCACACGCAGATGTGGTTGTACAGACAGCAAAACAAATCGAATTATATCATAATAAGCTCATGCCTTTATGCCCGAAGTTTAGGCACAGGTGCAACGAGTGCTGCAGCCACCTACGCTAAGCATTGTAGTATGGTCCATGTACAGACTAGTGTCAAAATAATGTTTAAAAAAAAGAAAGTTATTAATTAATACGAGAGACGAGTGGTAGAGCCACGCTGTAGACTATTTTGTCTACAGCATGAATGGGCCGGCTCGTCCGGGTCGTTACCACTGTCTCACAGAAAACCGGCGTAAAGTAGCAGCTTGCTTCTGCGTTTCGTACGGTGAGTGAGATATCCGGAGGCCCAAATCTCCCTCCCCTTCCCAATCCCTTATCATCCCTTTCCTTTAACGTCGGCAACGCGCCCATGATTCTTTTGTATTGTGGGCGTACATGGGCGGTGGAGATCGCTTACCATCAGATGACCCACTTGCTCGTTTGCCGGCCTATACTATTAAAAAAAAAAAAAAAAAAAAATTGTCTTCAATAATATTTCGAGTGTAAAAGTTATGTGTAGCTATCCTATCCTTGGTTGGTTGAAGTAAATGACTTATTATTATTAAGTTTTTTTCTGTCCTATGATGTGATAGACTATCCCAGAGGGGTTGACGTCAGGCAGGCAGCCGGTCGTAAAAACTACAAGCCAAATCAATCTAACATGTGTTAAAAATGTTGCGCCGACCCCACTGCGAGTGAAATAAGGGCAGATGGAAGGAAGGATGTGATATAGAGCCTCCCGCCTTACCAGGCACAATTCCAGATTTCGGGCTGATACTGAGCAATTCATAATAGAAAACCCAATATCACCCGACTTCAATTTCAATTTACCCGCCCTGGGATCGAGCCCGAGACCTCAGCGTCAGCCTCAGACGTAACGCGTACGCATTATAACTGCGCCACCGAGGCATTATAGTAATTAATTGTTAGTGATTTTTTAAATATCATGTTTAATCAGTGTGTGAGTGGTATCTACATACTAAATCCCGCCTGTAATCCCCGAAGGGGTAGGCAGAGATGTAACCAGTACACCCACATTTCGCCGAGCGTATTTCCGTCCCACGATGTGATAGGGGGCGAGCCTATCGCCATACCGGGCACATTATTTCGCTTTTATTGTTATATATTTATATGCTGACTGTACTAACCACTCATGCGCCACATCCGTCCGCCTGAAAATAACTCGCGCTTTGTCCTGACCGTCCTTATACATATCTAGCAAGCATCACAAACATCACTGTCATAATCAGAAGTTTCACCGGCGACGCAAAATGAGGGGTGTGCTCGCATCTCTACACTTGAGTAACTGTCTTAAACACTTGAAATAAAACTAGTTTATACGGATTTTATCGCGGTTTAATTTTATTTTAGTCCCGACATTTCGAAAGCTTTTCAGCATATTTTATTTTTAAATGAAGGTAGCCAATGTAACATTAACTTTTCGAGACGACCTACACCCCAGTGTCTCTCTATGAGTTTTTAAAATAAAGGTATGTGAATTCTTCAGGTAGACAATCTCTGAATTAAAAGTATCAGAGGGAGCAGCCGGGGGGAGGCCCCCCATTAAAAAAAAATCCAGTGTCTCCCGTGACCACGAAGTCTGAAAAGCTTTCGAAACGTCGGGACTAAAATAAAATTAAACCGCGATAAAATCCGTATAAACTAGTTTTATTTCAATGTGTAATATTCGCGTAAACATAAGAAATCACTATGTCTACAGCATGACACTGCCACGTATAAAGCTGGACAACATTGACCTGACGATACAACAAACCGTCTGCTACTTAACAACACCTTTTTTATAGTGAGTTAAAAAAAAACAATAATTCGTGTGCTCGAATAAAATTAAATATGCAGACAATAGCAAGGTGCTAGTTTGTGCAATTCGTGGGTCACGTTCCAATAAACTTCGTGGAAAAATATCACCACTACGTGGGGCTGGTGTTGTGAACATACGGGGGTTTATTGTGGGCGAGGACGCGCGTTTTTATATTAGAAAACAGCCTTAAATAAATAAATAAATAATAAATAAATACACCCAACAGTCACACACATAGTCCTGACCCCACACTAGGTAAACCTGTATCGTGGGTATCAGGAACTACGAGGGACTTGCGGTCCCACAACACCCAGACCCAAGACAAATATTTGTGAATCAGACAAACATTTGTCTAGGTGCGGGAATCGAACCCACGGCCTCACGCTTCGCAACCGGCTACTCGCCCGCTGCGCCACGGAGGCTATCAAAATATACATTAATATAAAGACAGCCTCCGTAGCTGGCTGTGAAGCGAGAAGCCGTGGCCCGGGACAAATGTTTGTGTGTAGTAATGACAATTAATGCTATTACGATTTAATTTCAATAGCATGCGAGTTCTCGTGTCTTAGCACGCTAATCACACGTGCTAATGCTATTTGCTAATATGACACAATAATTTAGTGTTCCCACGGGTGCGAAGGGGATCGCGCCACCGTTGCATTGCTGCGACGCGCTAAATTTCTGTACATTACACTCGCATAATTTCTGTAAATCATTTTTTTTTTTATAGTATAGGCCGGCAAACGAGCAAGTGGGTCACCTGATGGTAAGCGATCTCCACTGCCTATGTACGCCCATAATACAAAAGAATTATGGGGGCTTTGCCCACCTTAAAGGAAAGGGATAATAAGGGATTGGGAAGGGGAGGGGGATTTGGGCCTCCGGATATCTCATTCACCGTACGAAACGGAGCAGCAAGCTGCTACTTTACGCCGGTTTTCTGTGAGACAGTGGTAACGACCCGGACGAGCCGGCCCATTCATGCTGTAGACAAAATTTTCTACAGCGTGGCTCTACCACTCGTACAATGTTTGGACATTAAAAGAGGCCATAACCCATGAGTTTGTTTCGGCATTTCTTCTCATGGCTAGCCCTGAAATGCCGTCGTAAATGTAATATAGCATAAAAATGATTGACATGTTAAAGTGATATTTATGATCCAATTTACAGAATAAATGATTTGAATTTGAATTAACACGACGAATGAATTCATACTTCATAAAATTTCGCAGCTGTATTTTTAATTTACGAAGTGATAAATGTGACTTCGCATGCTGAAAATTAATGCGAATGCAATGCTATTTGTGTGATCGACAAATATTTGTTTCGTGTGTGGGTGTTTGTGGGACCGCAAGTCCCTCGTAGTTCCTGATACCCACGGTACAGGTTAACCTAGTGTGGGATAAGGAGTATGTGTTTTTTTTTTTTATACTGGCACGGCAAAGTGACTACGCGGCACCTGATGTTAAGTGCAGCGCAATCCAAGAATACTGTCGACCAACGACAGACGATGTGTCTATCGTAGGTCGGCAAAATTATGCCGGCCTGCCTAATTGCTTCTTCACACTCCGTTTAAAGGACCCCATATTATAGGAAGGAGGGAACACGTGTGCCGGTAAACTATTCCACAGCTTGATGGTCCGGCAGAAGTAAGATTTTGCGAACTTTTTAGTTCTAGCCGAGATGGAAGAGACCACGAAGCTGTGGTGCCGTAAGCCAGCGCGCGTGGTTCTGTTAAGGAAAGGTGAGGATGGGATAAGGTCAAACAACTCTTCAGAGCATTCACAGTGTGTGACTGTTGGATGTATTTATTTATTTATTTAAAAGTTATTTTGTACTTGCAAGAGGCTACAATAAGGTTGAATAATTCTTAGATAACTTTAGGCATGTTTATGATTAGATATGAAAGAAGATTGACGAAACTATATACATGGCGAGTGTGAATGGTAGTTAGAAAGGATAGGCATCGGCGAACTATCTCGGATCAAGCCGGAATATTTTCAAGAAAGGCCAAGTCAGAAGTACCCTTAACCGACATGAAGAATTTAATGAAAGAAAGAGGCTGAAGCGGTGTGCAAGGATCGTAGCAAGTGGAAATCCGTTCCATGCCTACTTCTATGAGTAACAAGCGTGAGTTTATGTGTGTAAGTTTGATTAGATTATTAAAAATCTTTTTAGCTTAGCTTTCTAGAATAGAATAGTAATAAAGTAAGTAAGCTAGCTTAGTAATCAGTCAGCGTTGTAGGCATATACATGTAAGCATTTATAGGAATATTCTTTTATTTGTCACAGTCACTCTATCTGTATACTTTGTGTTGAATATTGTAGGTAAATTGTTACAACGTGAAAACCTGTTATTAGCTTTTAGTTTTTACTTTAGTTTCCTAACAGTTAATGTAGCTATTGGTTTTACTTTTAATAAATAAAACAAAATGCCTCGGTGGCGCACAGATCTCGGGTTCGACCGACTGGGTCGGGTATAAGTGATAACGGGTGTTTCTATTATGAAGTGCTCAGTATCCGGAGTCTGGAATTGTACCCTGTATGGCGATAGGCTCGCCCCCTATCACATCATGGGACGGAGATAGCACGGCGAAGGCATGAGTCTATGTAAGTACGTATGATTAGATTATTAAAAACTGCTGACACTATTTACTCGCGTAACATAAGCGATAACCCACGTAATTCGGCGATTGTTTTCCCGCCGCGGTCGCGTCCGTAATTCCACCCTGTGTGTCGCCGGTCACGGGCGAACAAACACAAATTAACATTAGGTGCCTGGCACCCCGGCTCCTGAATACCTCCATTACTAATGCACTATCATGTGTCACACCAAACTGTCTGATATTTATTATAATGTCATATATTCTTTATTACTAGTCACCTTTTTAAGGGATGTGTTTGTTTGTCTGATTGTCTGTGTATGTCTGTGGCATCATCATACTAATATTTTAAATGTGAATGTAAGTTTGTTTGTTACGCTTTCACGCGAAAACTACTTAACCGATCATCATGAAACTTTGTACACATATTCTTGGAGGTATAAGAAGTAACATAGGATACTTTTTATTAAAAACAAAAATATCTAAGTATTTATTTGTTACGTTTTCACGCCTAAATCACTGACAATTTTGATGAATTTCGATGTAGAGATAGATGGGACCCTGGAGACGGTATAGGCTACGTTTTATTTCGGAAAAGTCTATTCACGCGGGCGGAGCCGCGAGCAAAAGCTAGTAGCGAATAAACGAATGCATTAAATACGGCTTTTTTTGTTTGAATGACGAGAAGAGCAGGTCGCACGCCTGATTTAACATCGTCACGCCTGCCCATAAACAGAATGTCACACAGAAGTCTGGATATGAATGGCACTGAACTGCGCTCGTCATCCCAACCCAGACGGCCTACGAGACTATCTCGCCCACACACCCGCCATTGTAACTCCTGTGCACCAGGATCGACAGTGGCACGCATTTTTGTTGACACCGAGCAGTGAAGCTCGGCGAGTCTCTGGAACTGCTAAATTGTCTTTGTCCCGCAACGAAATTAATGAAATAGAAAGTTAAGGAGGAGTTGGAAATATTAATTGTCCACTTCCCTCCATAGCAAAGCGGTAGACAAAATAATGAACTAAGGAGGCATTAACCTCAGGTACAAGAACATTTACAACTGGAGAAGCCAGATGTAAAGCACCACGGATGTTATTTCATTAAGTGGGTCCTATCACGTGAGCTCTTAAACTTGATTCCAATAATAGGTATGGCAAAAACGCCGGAAAGCACGGAAACTCTTCCTAGTTTCCACAAGATCCATATAGTATACAACTTCAGCAGGCCAATTCTCGTAATTTTAAATGTTCAAAATATCATTCCGATCTAGTCTCAGCGTCAAGAAAGTTGCAAATGGCATTCTCTTAGACCAATAATCAACGTCAAATGTGAATATAGATCGTAATGAGATTGAATGTAGAATAAAAGTTGACTGAAGCCAAAACGGTATAATGCTACTGCTAATGCTAGGTGCATTTGACGTTGATTATTGGTTTAAGAGAATGCCATTTGCAACTTTCTTGACGCTGAGACTAGATCGGAATGATATTTTGAACATTTAAAATTACGAGAATTGGCCTTCTGATGTTTACTATACTAACCCAGACGGCCTGACAGATTATGTGATATACAGGTGTATAAGCACTGCCGTAGAACTATTCCGTCGGTGTGATGCGCGCCCCAGACGTTGTTGTAGTCCGGTTACCTAGCAGCCATTGATTGGGGTTGCTACCCCATTATATAACGGTCATTCATTACCGCGGTACGACTGGAAAAACCGGGGCAAGTTGATATAATGTATCGTTAATAATAATACTAGCCGTGTGTTATACACGTCCACGGCACGGGCCTTCTCTACGCTGAACTAATGCGGGTTGGTAGACTTCACATACCTTCCAAATTCTTATGGAGAACTTCTCAGGTATGCAGACTTCCTTCAAATCAAGCGATAATTAACAATGAATACACACGTAACTTAGAAAAGTTAGAGACCAGAGAGCCAGTGAGAGACGGTCGAGACGGCCCATTCAAGCTGTTGACAAGTGTCTACAGCGTGGCTCTACCATTTATTTCGACTGGTATTTACCATCCCGCGCCACCGTGTAATGAAAGAATGAAAGAAAACAATTTATTGTTTACTCACGCCTATAATCTCCGAAGGGGTAGGCAGAGGTGTAACCAGTACACCCACATTTCGCCTAGCGTATTTCCGTCCCTTATGTAATAGGGGGGCGAGCCTATCGCCATATCGGGCACAAATTCCAGACTCCGGGCTGATACTGAGCATTTCGTAATAGAAAAACCCAATACCACTTTACCCGACCCGGGGATCGAACCCGAGACCTCAGTAACGTAACGCGTACGCATTACAACTGCGCCACCGAGGCAGTCTGCGAATTAATAGGAATAATAAAATTCAATATGTATCATGGTAAGTAGGTTGTAAGCTTATAGCATAGTGCTAATGAGTTTCGATCTGTCAGTACACGTGTTTGAGATCTATCAAATCAAAATATTTAATGAATCCATAAAATGTTATACATCATTTAGATTCAGTCAAATTTTAACTATACCGCCAGTTCTAAATGCTGTTTTGCTAGGGAAGAACTAGCAAGAAACTACAACTTTGCTCTTGTCAAAAATTATTAACAAAATTTGCACTACATTAATACAATTTATTTTGCATTTGATATAAAATCTATATAATAATGTTAATTTATTCACTTAAAATAGAAAAATAAAACACTTTTTAACAAAAATAAAACAGATCCCAAAAACTAATAAGCTAAAAATTAGTTAATCATTAACTATTAAACAGTATGAAATACATATATACACACTCACGCCTGTAATCCCCGAAGGAGTAGGCAGAGGAGTAAACAGTACAAATGTCGGCGAGCTTATTTCCGTCTCATTATGTGACAGGGGGCGTGCCTATCACTATACCGGTGCTTAGTGACCAGTATGCCACAACATCAATAAGGTAAAGGAAAACTATATCGCATATACAATCGCCTCTCTACATAGTTATTGCAGTAAACTAGGTCTGATAAGCTCTGCCCAGCAACATAACGTGGAAGCGTGAAGATAAACATTATGGCTCCATCGACCCGGCCTTAATAGCTTTACAGGTTTATCTGATTGGACTATGGGAAAGTAATAAGCTATTAAAAGCAAATTCGATTCCCGGCTAATTCATTATTTTTGGTTCGCGTGTATATTGATTATTGGTTATAATAAGATTATTATATTGTAAATTATGACTTTTTTAAGTGCTCAGTAGGGCCTATGGAAATAAAATTATTTTGATTTTTAATTTTGATAAAGAGATTCAGACGGACGGTGCCGCTAGCGAAAGCTAGTTTTTTTATATAAATACACGCGTAAATCGGAACAGCCTAAGCTATCGCAACACAGTAAACCTACAGAAGTCATGTCCGACCTACTTATTTTTTTTATTACGTACTCAGCGATTTCTCGTGCATACTTATCACGTACCGGAGTGGCATAGATTCGAATCTTGGTTGCAGTAATAACAATTTTACAGAAGTGATCAGCGTGCCCTTATGTCGTTTTTGTTCTGGATTTGAAATCTTTTTTGTAATAGTCAGCACACGAACAAGTGGGTCACCTGATGGTAAGTGATCACGTCCGAAACATCATAAGAATCATGGACGCGTTGACGACCTTAAAAGATAGGGATAATAAAGGGATTGACAAGGGGAGGGGGGTTTGGGTCTCCGGGTGTCTCATTGCTGCTTTTTTATGGCCGATTTAACTCCCCTAGAGATGGATTTTTTATCAACTTCGAGAAAGATTTGGTAAAAGAAATAAAACTAGTTTATACTATAGAGACTGTCTCTCCCGTGACCACGAAGGCTGAAAAGCTTTCGAAACGTCTAAACTAGTTTTATTTCAATGTGTAATATTCGCGTAAACATAAGAAATCACTTGGTAAAAGAACATAAAAATTTAATCAGTGTAAAAATACTACAGAAGTACCAAAACATATACAGAATTGACAACCTCCTTTTTTACGTCGGTGAACGTTACTGCGCCGCTAAGGGCATGTACATTACCCGATTGCTGTACAGATTTCTCTCCGCTAGTTGTACTCAGAAGGTCAACGGCCCATATAAGCGTTAATATTTTTTGTTGTATGCGGCTCGGCGACCGGCAACTGTACGGAGCCAGACACAATGGGCAGAACTGCATCCTTGTCTTTCTAGTTTAATTGTTTTTATACAGTATGTAACAAAAACCCTGTTGGTCCTTTTTGGGTCTTGAAGATAGACATATAGATAGCTTAATAAAAATAGTTAAATTAAAAAATAATAAACAGAAGCGAGATATTATCCTAACACAGGTAGCTTATGGCCGTTCCCAATATTAATCTTCAATTTCACGATAGATAGCTATCGTCAAACATCCGTATTGTTCTATCTACTGCTTGGAATCGTCCCTATTTTTTAGATATGCACGTCGGATACCATGATAGCAATAGATAGGCAGTCTATCTGGGCCCTCTTGTGCGTTATGTTCATACAAGCTGAGAAAGAGGAACTATTGTTTAATTTATGTTAGAAAATATGAAGATATGATTTAGATTACAAATATAAGTTTTAATTTAATATTTATCTATAATTCTTATTTTTTACCACTGTAAATGAAATAATAATAACGAGAAATACTTATTATGTTGCAAAACACAATGTAATAACGAAACGTTTTACTGTCAATACATTACGGCTCTGAATACAAGTTCTTTGAACAAAAATCCCAAGCGGATTTGGGGGATTTTACTGAAGTGGGGAATTATTTTGTTCGCATTGACAAATATTTATATGTCTCTTGCACTTAATTTAATTATCAAAACGGTGCATTATTTTTATTTATGGGAATTTTAGTTTTTTTTTATATTTTCTTTTAAATTTTTATATAATTTATTTAGTTTTTTGTATTGCAGTGCAAGTGCCATGTATGCCTTGTATACTCATGGCTATTTCTTCAAAATGCGTTATTTATTTCGTTTTTTTACAGCCGAGGATACCTGTTTATCGGTCAAAATCTACCGATAAAGAAAAAACTAAATAACTTTATCGACAGATAGCACATAAAAAATATTGGGACGCTTGAACTGTCATTTTCATAGTGTTGTATATCTGTAGTCAGCTATCAGTCCTCTCATCGGTAGACAGCAATGAAGAATAGGATTACCTATCATTAGTAAATTTATTGGGACGGTAAAACGGAAAATAGATAAAATTTTCTATCGCCGGTATAGCAAAACTAGAGACAGACAGAATATAGGGAACGGCCATTAGTAAATGAACATATTTTAAAAATGTTATTTACATCTGACTTTCTGTGTGTATTGACGAAGCCGGGAGCGCGGCACGTTTAATGTACTTGGACGCCGCAACATGCTATCTCGCTTTGGCTCCAAATCATCGCTCCTGCAGAGGTAATCAATCGAAATACGATTTACAAACAATAAAATAATTCAAGTTTAAAAAATTAATATGATTATTTTTATTGACCAATTTTTGTATTAGAGTTTTTCATTACGTTTGAATAGCGGTTCTGATATCCCAGTTAAAATTCCCAACAGGGTTTTTGTTACATATTGTATACCCACTGCAGTGGGTTTAGCATATGCAACACGTGATGATTTAATCTACTCGTTTTGTGGTGAAAAAAAAGTTTTATCAGGATTTTGTTCGAAAAAAATATATTACAGACAGCCTCCGTGGCGCAGCGGGCGAGTAGCCGGCTGCGAAGTGAGAGGCCGTGGGTTCGATTCCCGCACCGAGACAAATGTTTGTGTGATCCACTAATATTTGTCTCGGGTCTGGGTGTGGTGGGACCGCAAGTCCCTCGTAGTTCCTGATACCCACGATACAGGTTAACCTAGTGTGGGGTCAGGACTATGTGTGTGACTGTTGGGTGTATTTATTTATTTATTTATTTATATTAATATTCATTCGATAGAGTTTAGCTGCGATATGGTCTATATAAATTTGGTTAAGATCTGATTTGATAAGTGTCTACAGCGTGGCTTTACCACTCATAAAAAGAGGTACAGGCACGCTGTAGACAGCTTTGACTACAGTATGATTGGGCCGGATTGACCGGATCGTTACCACTGTCTCACAGAAAACCGGCGTAAAGTAGCAGCTTGGTGCTGCGTTTCGTACGGTGAGTGAGATATCCGGAGGCCCAAACCTCCTCCCCTTCCCAATTCCTTAATTATCCCTTTCCTTTAAGGTCGGCAACGCACCCATGATTCTTTTGATATTGTGAGCGTATATGGAGATCAGTTACCATCAGGTGACCCACTTGTTGCTCGTTTGCCGGCCTATACCATAAAAAAAATGATCCGGTACATAGGTACTTACTGTAAGAAATATGTAATGACCCTAATATATGACCACACCTTCCTGTAACACGTTGTATATCAGGCACGGACGATCAAGACAGTTTGGCGGAAACTAAAGTTACATACGCACTCACGCCTGTAATCCCCGAAGGGGTAGGCAGAGGTGTAACCAGTACACCCACATTTCGCCGAGCGTATCTCCGTCCCACGATGTGATAGGGGGCGAGCCTATCGCCATACTGGGCACAAATTCCAGACTCCAGGCTGATGCTGAGCATTTCGCAATAGAAAAACACAATACCACTTTACCCGACCCGGGGATAGAACCCGAGACCTCAGCGTTATCCTCAATAGTAACGCGTACGCATTACAACTGCGCCACCGAGGCAATCTGTAAGTATGTAACGACCCTAAAATATGACCACACCTTTCTGTAACACGTTGTATATCAGGCACGGCTGATGACAGTTTGGCGGAAGCTGAACTCGTCACGCTTTTTCCTTTTTTTTATTACCTAGAGAGAGTGAAACCGAGCCAGGATAAAAAAATATTAAGACAATCTGTCTCCTAAACTACATGAGATGCGCCTTTCACCGTAATGTATCATGTTGCTCATACTCAGAGTTCTCTTATTGTGATTCACTGGCTTTTGTCTAAGTGATAACAGGTTTGTGGTCAGTGGGTTCCAATCTATTAAGAGGTTATCTATCTTTTTATTTATTAACGAAAACATGGAGAATAGTTCTCAATCCGACGCGTTTTTTTTGTCATATACTAGGGGCTTTGCCCATGTTTTTCCACAAAACATAAAATAAAAAAAACTTAAAGTCCGACGAATATGAGACATATCTTACTTTCTTCCCCACATTATTCTGCATCGATTGGTATCGGTCTCGACCCCATACCCCCAGGGTTTCGGAGGAGATAGCGTGACAAGCTTTTGGCAGCGGCGGCGGCGCCAGTTATTTTTTTTTAGAATAGTGAGATATCTACGCATAACTCTTTTTTTTTTATTGCATGGGCCGACAAACGAGCAAGTGGGTCATCTGATGATCTGTGATCTCCACCGCCCCTGTACACCCACAATACCAGAAGAATCATGGGCGCGTTGCCGACCTTATAGGAAAGGGATTAAGGGATTGGGACGTGGGAAGGGGAGGAGGATATGGGCCTCCGGATATCTCACTCACCGTACGAAACACAGCAGCAAGCTGCTACTTTACGCCGTTTTTTGTGAGACAGTGGTAACGACCCGGACGAGCCGGCCCATTCATGTTGTAGACAAAATTGTGTACATCATAGCTCTACCACTCGTAACTCCTTCAAATGTTGACCGATTTGGATGATTATTTTTTCATTCGAAAGAGTATAGCTTAAAGTTGGCCCCATTTTAAGTAAGTAAAAGTAAGTAAGTAAGTAATTTCAAGAAGAAATTCCATCCCAAGACGATGAAAACGGGGATGAAGATTAAATCTTTGTAATTTTTTAATGGTGTAGAGTCGAAATAATAAAGCTTGTGTAAGATATGTTACTAGCTTTTGAACGGCCTTCTCCGAGATAAAAGTACTAATTCAGGTTCAGTCGTTTAGCTGTTAAGGCGTGATTCACTAACAGACATCCAAACTCACAAACATCCTCCGTGGCGCAGTGGGCGAGTAGCCGGCTGCGAAGCGTGAGGCCGTGGGTTCGATTCCCACAGCGAGACAAATGTTTGTCTAATCCACAAATATTTGTTTCGGGTCTGGGTGTTGTGGGACCGCAAGTCCCTCGTAGTTCCCGATTCCCACGATACAGGTTAACCTAGTGTGGGGTCGGGACTATGTGTGTGACTGTTAGGTGTTTTTATTTATTTATTATTTATTTAAAATCCAAACTTTCACATTTATAATAGTAGTATGCTGCCTCGGTGGCGCAGTTGTAATGCGTTCGCGTTACGACTGAGGCTGACTCTGTGGTCTCGGGTTCGATCTTCGGGTCGGGTAAAAGTTACATTTAGTTTTTCTATTACGAAATGCTCAGTATCAGCCCGGAGTCTAGAATTGGTGCCCGGTATGGCGATAGGCTCGCCACCTATCACATCGTGGGACGGAGATACGCTCGGCGAAATGTGGGTGTACTAGTTACACTTCTGCCTACCCCTTCGGGGATTACAGGCGTGAGTGCGTATGTTTGTATGTAATAGTAGTAGGAAGTAAGATAATTTGGTATGTCAATAAAAATATCCAGTTATTTCCAAAGGAGTTGCACATATTTTTATCAAAACACGATGTAATGGATTTGATAGGTTATCATGTGTCCATTCATTCATCATGATACGCTGGACTTATTTATCTTTTTTTATAGCAGAGGCCATCTAATGAACAAGTGGGTCAATTCATTGTTAGCGTATTCTCTTAATATTGGTATATTGTGGGTGTCTGAGAAAGCAACGTTGGGTACACTGTAATAATAATGGTGCGATATATTTGTGGAAGGGTATTTAAATTGTATAAAAGAGGTTGTCTCTAGAACTGGAAGTCTTTTGCCCGCAGTCGGTCAGTCTTCAGTTCATTGCACTGATCTGCTCAGTCGATAGCCCAAGAGTTCATTACGCGGTAGCTATGCTGGTTTACTATTCGGTTCTAGTTGTTTTAGTTGTAATTAGAGAACGGTCTATAGAGAATCCTGACATGGGGTTGTGGTCTGTAAAGCAGCAACATTGTAAATGTAACCAATAAACTATGAGTTAAAGTGATTACTGTAGTTTGGTATTAATAAAAGAATACTCGTCTCACGTAACTTCTAGCATCAAGGTAATCTCCACCGTTTAATGAACGTCCACAACTAAAAATTGTGCGTGAAAAAGATAATTAAGGGATTGGCACAGGGAAGGGGACTTTCCCCAAAGAGGCTGACGTCAGGCAGGCGGTCGGTCGTAAAAACAACAACCCAAATCTTTCTGTAACATGTGTTAAAAGGCATGTTCCGCTGACCCCACTGCGAGTGGGATAAGGGCAAGAGGAGAAACGGAAGGTTTGGGCCTCCGAAATTAAATAAATAAATAAATAAATACACCCAACAGTCACACACATAGTCCTGACCCCACACTAGGTAAACCTGTGTCGTGGGTATCAGGAACTACGAGGGACTTGCGGTCCCACAACACCCAGACCCGAGACCAATATTTGTGGTTCACACAAACATTTGTCTCAGTGTGGGAATCGAACCCACGGCCTCTCGCTTCGCAGCCGGCTACTCGCCCGCTGCGCCACGGAGGCTGTCTGACTCACGTCCATACTTCATGTCAGCTTTCTGTGAGACAATGGTAACCGATGCAAATAGAGGCTTTTATAGTCCCGCCTCCTTACACAGAGTTTTGGTGGAGTATTTTTTTTGCTTGAGTTACGTTTCTTGTTATCTTATTCCGATTGTTGTGTATATTTACTTGGCGTGTCAGGTTGAAATCCTTACTAAATTAGACAATTCGGAGTAACACCATGTCATAGGCAATTCACCTAATTTTTTAAACGCAACGCAGTTACTGACCGTTAACTTTTTTGTTACAACCAAGGTCACGTTGCCTAAACAGTTATAATTAACTATTGGGAAACTGTATAATTACGGGATTTCGTGACTAGAATACGTTTTATCGGTTACAATCTCGGGGTATATTGTGGGTCATATTATCAAGGTGGTAGATCCTTCGCAGGCGTGAAGCCGTCTGGGTTGGTACCACCGCTTTGTCATTTTCTGTCGCCAAGCAGCAGTGTGTCAATAAGACAAAAGAAAATTCATACATATTAACTTTTTTTACATACATACGCACTAGCGCCTGTAATCTCGAAAACGTAGGCAAAGGTGTAACTAGTACACCTACATTTCGCCCAGCTTATTTCCATCCCATGATGTGGATAAGGGGGCGAGCTTATCACCATACGGGGCACAATTCCAGACTCCCGGCTGAAGCTGAGTATTTCGTAACAGAAAAACCCAATATCACTTTCACCCCACCCGGGGATCGAACCCGATACAGCACAGCAGTCGTACCGCGTACGCATTACAACTGCGCCACCGAGGCAGTTCTGTATGTATTAGTAAATTATAGTAACACTTGTCAATAATAAATTCCACAAAGGATTGGCATGGCGTGTTTTTGCGCCGCCATATTGAAAGCGCGGGAAATAACGGTTGCGCGGGTTAAAGACCTTAAAGCGCCATTTTGAATTCACCATTGTCTCTTATTTTATACACTGTAAGAACTAATTTGGTTGTTTTTGTTTGATGTTAGTTTTTGTGCGCGAAAAAACATTTCGTTTGGATTTGAGTTGTTTTCCGGCGCAGCGGGTGAGTAGCCGGTTGCGAAGCGTGAGGCCGCGGGTTCGATTCCCGCATCTAGACAAATGTTTGTCTGATCCACAAATATATGTTTCGGGTCTGGGTGTTTTCTCTTTACAGTGGTTGACGTCAGGCAGGCGGGCGGTCGTAAAAACTACAAGCCAAATGTTTCTGAATCATGTTGCGCTGACCCCACTACGAGTAGAATAAGGGCAGGTGGAAGTAAGTAAGAAGTAAATCCGAAAGTAAACCCATATGTTATTTACATTGTCCGGCATAGTGGACTATCTCCACACGGCTTATGCCCATTTACACCAATATATGCTTATAATTAGTAAAACTCGATGACCAACTTATCAAAGTTGAGCGACGCGCGCAACGTCATAAAAGCTAAAAAAAAACATCTTTTTAAAAACTAAATACACCCAACAGTCACACACATAGTCCTTACCCCACATTAGGTTAACCTGTATTTCAATCAGGAACTACGAAGGACTTGCCAACTCACAACAACCAGACCCGAAACAAATATGTGTGGATCAGTCAAATATTTGTCTAGGTGCGGGAATCAAACCCACGGCTACACGCTTCGCAACCGGCTACTCGTCCACGGCGCCACAGATTTTGAGACGATGGTATCAATCATTGACCATCAAACTAATATGGTATGGTATGGTGTTATGGTATCTACCATAACACACCATCATGCTGAGTGTGACACTTAATTGCCACATCATAGGCCTGCCAACGAGCAAGTGGGTCACCTGATGGTAAGTGATCTCCACCGCCCATGTACGCCCACAATACCAAAATAATCATGGGCGCGTTTCCGACCTTAAAGGAAAGGGATTTGGGCCTCCGGATATCTCACTCACCGTACGAAACGCAGCAGCAAGCTGTTACTTTACGCGAGTTTTTGTGAGACAGTGGTAACGACACTGACGAGCCGGTCCTTCCATGCTGTAGACAAGTGTCTACAGCGTGGCTCTACAACTCAAACGTATTCATATAATATTTACTTATTATTTTAATTCAATAATAGGTATAAATTGTATATACTCGTGACAATAAATAAACATTTCTTTCTAATAGCACCGACTCAAAGTTGATGTGATTTTATTTTTAGGTTGTTTTGAGTTATTTTTATTGAAGTTTTTTTAGTTAATGTCCCTGCCGGTTTGAGGTAATGGCCGAATATAATATTGGGCAAATGGCCAGATAAGTTTTTTTTTACTTTATGTTTGTCTGCAAAGTTATAATAATAATAATACTAGCCCTGTATTATATACGTCCCACTGCTGGGCACGGGCCTCTACTGAATGAGAGGGGTTAGGCTTTAGTCCACCACGCTGGCCTAATGCGGGTTGGCAGACTTCACACACCTTTGAAATTCATATGAAGAACTTCTCAGGTATTTCGGTTTCCTCACGATGTTTCCTTCACCGTTAAAGCAAGTGATAATTAACAATTAATACACACATAACTTAGAAAAGTCAGAGGTGTATGCACTTGGGGCTGGTTTCGAACCTGCGACTTTCGTCTCGACAGTCCATACCACTCCCCGCTGAGCTATCACTGTTTAGTACGCAGAAACTTCTACAATATGGGGATGAGTAATACGGTAGCGTGATGTCGGACATTTTGCAAATGAAATGGATTCTACGAAAACGCCTCGGGGTTAGGGTTGGGGATGGTCCTGTTAACATATTACACATGCCATGCCTGAAATCCCCAAATGAGTTTTTTGAGTAGTAGAGCCACGCTGTAAACACCTTTGTCTACAGCATGTATGGGCCGGCTCGTCCGGGTCATTACCACTGTCTCACAGAAAACCGGCGTAAAGTAGCAGCTTGCTACTGCGTTTCGTACGGTGAGTGAGATATCCAGAGGCCCAAACCCCCTCCCCTTCCCAATTCCTTAATTATCCCTTTCCTTTAAGGTTGGCAACGCACCCATGACTCTTTTGGTATTGGTGGCGTACATGGGCGGTGGAGACTTACCATCAGGTGACCCACTTGCTCGTTTGCCGGCCTATGCTATAAAAAAATGGGTAGGCAGACGTGTAACCAGTACACATTTCGCCGACCATATTTCCGTTCCATGATGTGATTGTATTTTTCATAAGGATTCACGTCTCAAATTTGGCCAAGAAGGTCAAATACTCAGCATAGTTCAAATTCTACCTGGCCTATGCCAGGGGGTGAGCTTATCGCCATATCGGTCACAAACTCCAATTTGAATTATTTGTTTTTTTTAACACTTGAAATTGTAATTGCCATAACTGGGACTTGAACCCACGCTCCTACAAGGCCAACGAAGCGAGAATTCCATATTTCAATAAAAAAAATCATTAAAAATATGAAAAATATTTCATGATTTCATCTGTATAATTTTCATACAAAAAATGAATTAATTAATTACAAAACCCAAAAATCCGTTAAGCATAAAGTCCATCATCAAATAAATTACATGGATCTTATTCACGGACACGTCACGAATCAAAAGTTAGGATAGTAAATACCAAAGACAAAATCAAATGTCAGAACGGTTAAATGCCTGTGGTCGATATCAACTCATTTTTTTTTATTTTTTTTTAATAACCCAACCGTCACACTGTATAGTGTACACACCCCACACTAGGTAAACCTGTATCGTGGGTATCAAGAACTACGAGGGACCTGCCAACCCACAACACCCAGACCCGAGACAAATATTTGTGTATCAGACAAACATTTGTCTAGGTGCGGGAATCGAACCCACGGCCTCACGCTTCGCAACCGGCTACTCGTTCGTTGCGCCACGGAGGCTTTTTTTTTATAGTATAGGCTGGCAAACGAGCAAGTGGGTCACCTGATGGTAAGTGATCTCCACCGCCCATACGCCCACAATGCTAAAAGAATTATGGGTGCGTTGCCGACCCTAAAGGAAAGGGATAATTAAGGGATTGGGAAGGGGAGGGGGTTTGGGCCTCCGGATATCTCACTCACCGTACGAAACGCAACAGCAAGCTGCTACTTAACGCCGGTTTTCTGTGAGACAGTGGTAACGACCCGGACGAGCCGGCCCATACGTGCTATAGACATAAGTGTCTACAGCGTGGCTCTACCACTCTAATATTCTGCTGTTCTGGATATTTCAATAATACAAATATTGTTACTAATGTAAAATGAAAAGACAAATAAATAGTTTAGTGTAATTGCCTTATGTATTTTGACGATGCTGTGTATATTATGTATACATTAGTTGAGATATCCGGAAGTCCAAGTCTCCCTTCCAATCCCTTCCATCCCTAGTTGTTTCCTAAAAGATCCGTAACGCACCCATAAATCTTCTTGTATTGTGGGCGTTCATGGATGGTAGAGATTACACACCATCAGGTGACGCTCGCTTGCCAGTCTAAGCTATAAAAAAAAATCTTATGGAGAACTCCCAAGTGTTTATTTCCTTCACAATTAAAGCAAGCGATAATCAACAGCGAATACATCTTCGAAATTATAAAGGTGCGTGCGTGGACTGGGGTTCGAACCTGCGACATCCGTATCGCAGTCGGTTCCACTCACCGGTAGACTATCATCGTTCCTACATAAAAAATCACAGGAAAAGAATCTAATTGAAATACTCCTCATTTCCTGAGACATAACTCTGACGTCACGGGCCCGCTAGCGCGGAGGAATTTCAAAAAAGGAACGTCGCGTTTCCCGCGTGTCATTGACAGATGTTCCGGTGTTGCCAGCCGGGGTGATAAATTGTACTACGATTTATTGGGTTGCCAGTTTTGTTTTATATTTAGAATGCTTATATCCTTTTTATTCGCGCATTATTTTACATGTATTGTGTCGTCGGTCATAAATTTAGGGTCCGTAGTTTTTAGTGTATGAACGTGATCAGTTTTCTTGTGGGTGGTACATTATTAATTATACTGAATGAGTTATATAACCTGCAAATTTAAATCTATCTTCACAATTTGGTGGTAAACAACATGCATCATCTTAGACAAAAACAGCTATATACCTATGGAGGTCTCGCCAAGTGTCGAATTAATGCAAGCGATTTAGCTCCGACGATCTTTGGAAGTTAAGTTGGTCAACAATATTATGCAAGACATTGATTATTAATTTAAAAAAACTATAGACAGTTTAGTTTACGGCATAACTGCACCGACTCGACCGGGTTGTTACCACTGTCGACAACAAACGTAAAGTAGCAGTTGGCTGTTGCGTTTCGTACAGTGAGTAAGATATCCCACTTTCCTTCCCATATTGTTAATTACCCGTTTCTCTTATGGTCGGAAACGCATCTTCTACGATACGTGGGTGTTCATGGGAGGTGGGGATTACTTAGCACCACGTGACCTACTTGCTCGATTGCACCTGTGCTATTAGAAACAATAGATAATCTAACATATAAACACCCTGTTTCTGAAAGGCTGATCAAATCAACATACAACTAACAGAACTTTGATTTGACACAGCTGTCAAATTAATTCGAGTTGCTGAAGCGTTATTTAGTGGAAAAAAATGATATCTCTTTAATACCGTTTGACATACGATATTTCACATTAATTTGAAGGTATGTTAACTAACAAGTGTGTTAAATCAAAGGTGTTGACCACGCTTCTAGCAACTCAATTTCGACTTGACATGAGATTTGACACTTGATTAGTTAATTTTACTCTGATCAGCCTTTCAGAACCGGGCTAAAGTCAAGCAACAACCTCCCAAGGAGTGAAACCAAGAACCACAGATAATAACTGTATAAACTGCGTGTGTAAGTTTTCTTCGTGTCACGATTAAGCGCAACATTCAGCGTTCGCCAACACGCACTATATGTATTGTGTACCGCGACGTCAGTGTATGTAAAAAATCTTATTTCCTTTACAGATCTACCTACCTATCATATTATCCGTGACATGTGGGTCAAACTGTATGTAAGGGGTTAAAGTTTTAAAGCAATAAAAACCCTTTATCTAATAAAATATACAGTACCTAACCATATATACAGGCTTAACAAGTATCTCTATTCAAAAACATTTCTACTCTCTCTATTCAACTGAAAACCTACCACACTTCATTATTTTTTTTCAAAGTGGCAACACAGACTCCATTCATGACTCAAGCTTTCTATTTTTAATTAAAAACACAGACAGCCTGACAGTACTTAGTTGTTTTTATTATTCTGACTTCATAAAATTGGCCTTCAACTGTGTGAAGTCTCCGGGATTTCTCTAAAGAGTCGTGGACGCGCCAATAAAAGTGCCGTCAAAATTAGTACAGCCGTTTCGGAGATTATCCCGGGCTAACAGATTTATTTAGAAATCTCGTATTTGGCTTAAGGTAACGTTGTTGTTGCTGTTATACAATATTAGCGCTATTATGTATACAAATGGTATTTTGTTAGTTTAAATAACTAATAAATAATAATCGATTAGCAACATTACTGCAAATAAACATAGAAGCGATTTTTGGCGGGAATTCTGATAGTGCGTTTCATCTCCTATTTTAAGTATTTCATAAACTAGTTTAAAGTTGTATTTGTTGTCTAAATATGCGGTGGATTTGTCCAATGAACAGTGACTGTGATGAAAACATGATGTATGATGTATGGAAACATTTAAATAAGTCAGTTTAGGTGGTTGATCGACCTTGGTCCGGTCGATCCGCTAGGAGAAAATCGTCTATAAACAAAGATTTTAATGTTTACTACTAGACAAGCTGTGCTGTACATAAAAGTTGTACCACTAAGTTGCTGTCAATTGACCGTAACTCAATATTACCATCTGGCTTACTAGAACCCCTATCGCGCTCCCTGCCTGTGAGCTAAAAGTAACTGGCGCCGCCGCCGCTGCCAAAAGCTTGTCACGCTATCTCCTCCGAAACCACTGGGGGTATGGGGTCGAGACCGATACCAATCGATGCAGAATAATGTGGGGAAGAAAGTAACATATGTCTCATATTCGTCGGACTTTAAGTTTTTTTTTAATTTTATGTTTTGTAGAATAACATGGGCAAAGCCCCTAGTAGACAAAAAATACAAAGGATGTATTTCAATACGTGTTACAAATAAGGGTAAACAAAATAACACAAACGCATTTCTATGCTATGTTGGAAATTGTAAGAAAGGAAGTAACTAAGTGCTCTTAGTGTGTGGTATCTAATTAAGCAAAGCAATGCCGAATGAACTCTGTGTGAAGTATTGGGAACGCATTAATGAGTTGTGAGTAATGCGTTGACTGCCCACAAAGATATGTAAACCCGGAATTATCGAGTATCCTGCTAACATTATAAACGTGAGAGTTTTGGATGTGTGTTATTTTTTTTACTGACGCTGAGGTCTCGGGTTCGATCCCCGGGTCGGGTAAAAGTGATATTGGGTTTTTCTATTACGAAAAGCTCAGTTTCAGCCCGGAGTCTGGAATTTGTGCCCGGAATGCGTGATAGGCTCGCCCCCTATAACATCAAGGGACGGAGATAAGCTCGGTGAAATATAGGTGTACTGGTTACACCTCTGCCTACCCCTTCGGGGATTACAGGCGTGAGTGCGTATGTTACGAGTGGTAGAGCCACGCTGTAGACAATGTTGTCTACAGCGTGAATGGGCCGGCTCGTCCGGGTCGTTACCACTGTCTCACAGAAAACCGACGTAAAGTAGCAGCTTGCTACTGCGTTTCGTACGGTGAGTGAGATATCCGGAAGCCCAAATCCCCCTCCCCTTCCCAATCCCTTATTATCCCTTTCCTTTAAGGTCGGCAACGCGCCCATAATTCTTTTGTATTGTGGGCGGACATGGGCGGTGGAGATCGTTTGTGGGCCTATACTATAAAAAAAAATGTATGTATGTTATTTTTTTATTAGCCTGAATGACTAAACGAGCAAGTCGCTCGTCGTCTAGTAAACACGCCTGCCCATAAACAAAATCAAAATCATTTAGAACTTCGAATTATGAAATACTGCATAGAATTTGTCTGCGCTCGTCACCCAGAGATATAGGTGTTAAGTCTTATACTCAGTTATTTCACTGGCTTCAATTCCCTTTAGAACGAAACAACAATACTTTTACATTGCTGCTTGGGGGTTGAAACAGACAAAAAGGTGGTACCAACCAGTGTCTCCATGTGAAATAATAATTTATCGTGTTACCAGGACAACAAATTCGTGTTTTAAGCTAAAAATACCTTTTTTCAAACCAAGAAATACCGTGTAAATTACATTGTAATTTTATGGATTTACACTCGGAAATACCGTTTCTGAAATACTGATCATACAACATTCATCTAACACAATTTTAATTTTGACACCGCTGTCAAATGAATTTAAGTTGCTAAAACGTTATTTAATGAAACATTTAATAATATTTGATGTCTCTTTAGTACCGTTTGACATACGAATTTTCATATTAATTTGAAAGTTATGTTAACTAACATGTCTGTCAAATCAAAGATGTTGACCACGCTTCTAGCAACTCAATTTTGACTTTACATGAGATTTGACATTTGATTATAATACGATAATACCGTGGATCTACGGTAATTACTGGTATGTGGTATAAAGGAAAGGGATAATTAATGTATTGGGAAGAGGAGGGGATTTGGGCCTCCAGATATCTCACTCACCGTACGAAATGCAGCAATAAGCTGCTACTTTACTCCAATTTTCTGTGAGACAGTGGTACCACTGTGCTGTAGACAAAACTGTCTGCAGCGTGACTATACAGCTCTGAAAAAGTGAAATTAAATGCCGGCCTACACTTCAGGGATTACAGGTGTGAGCGCGTATGTATTATTTAAGGATGTTTGTTTAAGATTAAAAGCTATTATTGCTAAACAAAAGTAAATAAAAGAAAAATGTTTCTGTACGGAGTTCAGTCGTTTATCATAGTCGGCCTGTTGCACTTGCTAATCAGGGTTGACACGTAATTTTTTTTTTATTTTTTTTATAGCTTGTGTGACGAAGAAGAAGTTGAAGATGCTGCGGTGGATGTGCAACGTTACACGATTAGATCGTATACGTAACGAGTACATCCGCGGCAGCCTGGGTGTCCGCGACGTGGCTGATAAACTCCAGGAAAGTCGCTTAAGGAGGAGGAGTACGTCGGTCGCAAGTGCCTGTGCCAGAACGTACCAGGAGTACGATCCCGCGGGCGGCCCAAAAAACGCTGGCTTGACGTATTAGAGGCAGATATGAGAGCCAATGGTCTTGCTACAGAGGATGCTCAAGATCGGGCGAAGTGGAGGCGTCTTAGTGGGAAGGCGGACCCTGGCAATGGCCGGGATAACGCCAGGTAGAAAGAAAGAAGAGCTTGAGTGACGAAACGAGCAGGTCGCTCGCCTGATGGTAAGCGTCACGCCTGCTCATAAACAGAAGCAACACCACACATAACTTTGAATTACAAAGCACTGCATGGCATTGGACTGCGCTCGTCACACCGAGACATAAGATGTTGAGTCTCATAATGCCAAGTAATTTCACTGGCTTCAATATCCTTTGAATCGGAACACAACAGTGCTTACACACTGCTGCTTGGCGGCAGAAATAGAAAAAGCGGTGGTACCAAGCCAGACGAGGCCTCACGCATACGAGGGACCTACCACCTTGTTTTACAAACCGGTCAAATGCGAGGCAGACTCACGCACCGAGCGTTCTGGGGCCATATGGACTACCCCCGTGGCGCAGTGGGCGAGGCCGGTTGCGAAGTGAGAGGCACTGAGGTAGATTCCCACACCGAGACAAAACAAACGACACAGGCACCGACTCTAAATAGACCCATTGTTATTTTTGACTTTTCAGTGTTTTTATTTTGAAGTCGGTTTTAAAGTTTTGTTAAAACTTATTTTATTTTTGGAGTTACAGCAATGGCATGTAAATTATAATACAATAACATAATCACGACGAGTGTACTGTTGTCCGTTGAGGAGTTTTTTTTGACTCCGTACTCCGTCATCAAATCTTAACCATATGTATATGGGACCACATCGCAGCTCTATCGAATGAGTTTTTTTCCAACAACATCAGTCCTCAATTGGTGGAGTAATCGATGTACATACATAAATAGCAAAAAAACTCGCCGAATTGAGAACCTCTTATATTGAAGTCGGTAAAAATTTCCAATACGAAATGTTTCGTCCGTGGTTCGGCTCGTGCTAGGACGCGTCTATTAACCCACCCGTAATAAGAAAGCGTCTAGACATGAATCAGTTGGAAATTGGAATACACTTCCAAATATTTGCAATCGATGAGTCAAACTTCGCGAAATTTTATCTTTCGATGTTAAGTGTCTTACCAAGAAATGCGGTCTTTAAGATGTCATAATTACCTGTAAATTAAAAAATATAATATAATATTATTTCATACTTTTCGAGGGACTAGACTCTCATTCAGGAGAGGAGACCCGTGCTCAAGAGTGGGACGTGTGTAATACAGGGCTAGTATTATGTACAGTACTCTTTATTTTAAAAGGTTTTTTACATTTTTAAATATGACATTATATACATTACGTAATAAAAGATCGATCCCAATAGAGCGTAGCATGACTATTCTCGAGAACTGGTTGGGGGACATATTGATAATACGGCACCTCGGAAGACACAAGGCAATATCGAAGAGCAAGTTGCTGGTGTATTTTCTTGGCTACTAAATTATGTCTATGCAAGTCTAGTATTATTATTATTATACAAATAATATATATGGACATACGAATTGAAAACCTCCTATTTTTTCGTCGG
Organism: Mimas tiliae; assembly: GCA_905332985.1. Taxonomy (NCBI): domain Eukaryota; kingdom Metazoa; phylum Arthropoda; class Insecta; order Lepidoptera; family Sphingidae; genus Mimas; species Mimas tiliae. Next base: position 5,881,817 of record HG995265.1, on the reverse strand, counting down.
TTAAAGGGAACTGCGACAGCCCTACAAGAGAAGTAAGGGACCGTCGCGTCACTAATTACATTAAACTTTGTCCAACATTCATTTATCTTCCAATGTGCTTACATTACGCATAAATTGCGTCAGAAATCTGTGTACTTAGATAAAACGTGACGTCATTTATACTTCTGGAATCGTGGGCGTACACAGTCGGTGGGAATCACTTACCACCGGGTGGCCCATTTGCTTGTTTGCCGGCCTATGCCATAAAAAATTGGCAGTTGTAGAGACTGCCGATAGAAGTGAAAACTTAGAACGTTTAGTATTAAAATTTGAAATTTCATAATGTTTGAATTAAAATTATCAACATCAATCTGGTTTTCACATCTATTGACACTCCGAGCAACAATTATATGCATTTTTATATGGCTTTTTATTACTCACTATTGTATTGCACAATGATTCTACAATTAAACGATTCAAATAATAATCAAACAATAACACTATTTCAACAATGCATAGTATATACACATTGGACTTTTCACTAAATCCATTCAATTTCACTTATAAGATATACACAGCACTAATGTTGCACAATACGTCAGCTGTATAGCTACAGATATACTGCTATAAGCATGTCGGTGACGCGAACCCATAAGATTTTCCCCTACCAAATAGTGCCCAACGCGGCTAAAGATTTTCACTTCAAAAAAATAGCTTTAATGATGAAACGAGCATGTTACTCGCCTGATGGTAAACGCAACGTCTGCTCATAAATAGAATCAACACCACACAGAACTTTGAATTACAAAGCACTGCATGACATTGGACTACACTCATCACCTCAAAATAAAAGATTTCATTGGCTTCAATGTCCTTCAACCAAGTAATCACATATTCCTTGGCGCCCGAAATAAACAAATCGGTGGTACCAACCCAGACAACAAATTAAATTTTACTAATGTAGCATCAATATTGTAAATCAGTTTTGAAAAGAGAGTTTTGAAAAAAACGTTAGAGTTTCTTGTTCGTTCTTTTTTAACGAAACAGCATTCCGAACTGGTAGAGTTAAAGTTTGACTGAATCTAAATTATGTATAACATTTTATGGATTCAATAAATAATTTAGATTTGACGGCCTCTCGCATATGTTAGCCGTGCCACCTAGTAAAGTATTTTGAAATCTGCTGAAAGAATCTTGAACATCAATCATTAGGTCTTTGCCAACAAAGTAGCGTGCAAAACCTAGTCGATTCCAAGTAGTTGAAGTAAAAGTTAGCAACAATGGGGTTCCCAGAGATGTAAAACCGTATGCAATGAAAGTGAACACCAATCGTTCCGCTCTATTGTCACTCGCTGTGATTTTTACGTAATAATATCGTGTGTAGTTTGGTAATATATAATGGTGCAATTACATGACGGTTTCGCAAGCCAAGCCAAGGAAGGGAAGGGACGCAATTATCCTGATAAATATTTCTTAATTCCTGATAAATTTATTCGTCATGCTTATGGAGGTCATGCAGGCTAATCCAATGCTTAGATATCGTTTCTGTAATTGCTTATTAATGTAAATTAAGCTGCTCTAATTCCAATTAAATATTGTAAAACCTTTATGCTCTAATAATTGTAATTTTGTTTTGAAAAGAGCAACGTCGTTAAGAGTTTTTTGCTCGTTCTTCTCTAGCCAAACAGCATTCCGAACTGTTAGAAGTTACGTCAGACGAGTATTATTTTATGAATACTAAACGAAAGTAATCACTTTAACTCATAGTTTATTGGTTACATTTACAATGTTACTATTTTACAGACCACAAACCCCATGTCAGGATTCTCTAGAGACTAGCTCTCTCTCTCTATGATTAAGAGTAAAAAATATGTTGTATTTGACTGACAAATTATGAGTATAGTAATTAATATTATTGTATTAAGAATTGGTGTTGTCTGTTGAAGCAACTGATAGGTTATAAGAGGTTCATCGGCTGTATTAAGCAAAATTCATAGATGGAAGACCCAAGAAGTTTTTAAAGTGCTTCTAAAAGATGGTATATCGTATTCAGCACGCAGGCTCTTTCAGGTGTTAATTGGGAGTTACGTACGTTATATTTTCGTAGAATTACGTAAACGTTATTCGCATTTAATTAAAAGTGAGTGTCGTTCATAATAATTAATAGTGATGTGATCAATCTTATCGATCTTAAATAAACGAGTGATTAAAGTGAACGTGAAATTTTAAGATCCGGTACATAAGTAGTTACTGTAAGGTGTATGTCATCATCATCATCATCAGCCTGAATTCGTCCACTGCTGGACATAGGCCTTTCCAAGTTGGCGCCACCCTTGACGGTCCTCCGCCTTCCTCATCCAGCCGCTTCCCGCTACGTGCATCAGGTCGTCGGTCCAGCGGGCTCGAGGTCGGCCTACACTACGCTTGGATAGACGTGGTCTCCACTCTAGCACTTTTCGACCACAGGTGTATGTAATGACCCTATAATATGACCACACCTTTCTGTAACTTGTTGTTGATTAGAAATTATATTGATAAACATTATTAGGTGTTAGATCATAGGTGGTAGATAGATACATTTGCTTAACAGTAATCAGGTCAGACTGCCACGATGGGGCAGTTGTAATACGTACGGCTGGGTCTCGGGTTCGATCCCGGGTCGGGTAAATGTTATTTTCTAATTCGAAATGCTCAGTATCAGCCCGGAGTCTGGAATTTGTGCCCGGTATGACGATTGGTTTCCCATGGGACGGAGATACGCTCGGCGAAATCTGGATGTACTGGTTACACCTCTGCCTACCCCTTCGAGGATTACAGGCGTGAGTGCGTATGTATGTATGTATGATTAGATAATTATAATGAGACATATTTGTTATAATTTCGAACCCTGACAAAAATCTTTCGAACCGACCGCGTCTGTTTCATCTCTTTATCATGTACAATATATCTTTGCCGTGTTTATCTTTTTCGACTTCTGTTTCCTCCCACTTGTCCTCAAGTAGGTCGCAGATGTTTCGACGTGACTTTTTTAGTGTATTTTTATGTTACTGTATGAATATCGTGGTAGATGCTTTTTTAAATCAGAGGACCGTTACTAGTAAGTGGGTCGCCTGATGGTAAGTTACCATCGCCCATGAACATCCATACCTGAAGAAGCATGGGCGCCTGGCGCAGTAATTAGATAGATAGAAGATAGAATAGTCTTTATTGCACACCAAATAAAGTAGATTATAAACGAGGATCATACAGTAAGGGTGATACAATGGGCGGTCTTATCGCAAACGGCGATTTCTTCCAGACAACGTTATTATTAAGGTCGGCAACGCGTCCATGATTCTTCTGATATTGTATATATTATATATTATTATATTATTATATTGGTGGAGATCACTTACCATCAGGTGACCCACCTGCTTATTTGCGGGTCTGATGCTATAAAAAGAAATATTACTTATTATAACTTATATTTTTTTATAAATTCACCTATTTTGTGAGAAAACAAAAACCAAACTTGAGTGAGAACTTCATGGTAACTGATAAGCGATGTACTAGGGTTACATAAGTAGAAGATAGTAGGTTCTAGCTAATTTATCTAATTTATAATTATTAAGTCACACATAGACTCACATATACAATATGTCAAAAACAAAAACCCTGTCGGGCGTTTTAACTGTGATATCAGAATCGATATTCAAACGTAATGAAATAACTCGCATACGAAAATGAGACTGTAAAAATAAACATATTTATTTTATATACTTTAATTATTTCATTGTTTGTGAACCGTATTTCGATTGATTACCTCTGCAAGAGCGATGACTCGGAGCCAAAGTGAGATAGCAAGTTGCGGCGTCTACGTCAATACGTCACATCAGTCAGCTGTTCATCACTTTTCAGAAGACAATATAATTTTTTAAATACTCAATATTAAGATTCTGTCAAAACTAACGCCAACTAAGGATGTTTCACTAGAGAAGAATGTGCAAGAAACTAACGTTGCTCTTTTCAAAACGATTTTATAATATTATTATTTTTTTATAGCATAGGCCGGCAAACAAACAAATGGGTCACCTGATGGTAAGTGATCTCCACCGCCCATGTACGCCCACAATACGAAAAGAATTATGGGCGCGTTGCCGACCTTAAAGGAAAGGGATAAGTGAGGGATTGGGAATGGGAGGGGGATTTAGGCCTCCGGATATCTCACTCACCGAACGAAACGCAGCAGCACGCTGCTACTTTACGCCGGTTTTCTGTGACACAGTGGTAACGACCCGGACGAGCCGGCCCATTCATGCTGTAGACAAAAGTGTCTACAGCGTGGCTCTACCACTCTAAGAAAGTTGTTTTATTCTTTATAATAATAAAAACACTTTTCAGCAAAAATAGTTCATGAGTTTAAAAAATCCAATAGTTCCTACAGTATTCTATACCTTTTCCAAACACTTGAGATTCAAAAAAGCATCTCGCCGAAAATGTTAAACAGTTGCCAAATTACCAGAAATGGTTAGATAACCATCTGTAACGAAGATAAGCGGAAACTTATGTGACGATTGTATTTAAACAAGAATGTTTTGTTTATTTAAATTTGTGTGAAGTCAGTGTCCGATTTTTTTTATTTTTTTTATTAGATTGAATGATAAGACGAGCAGGTCGCTCGCCTGATGGTAAGCGCCACGCCTGCCCATAAACAGAAACAACGCCACACAGAACTTTAAATAAAGCACTGCATGACACTGGACTGCGCTCGTCACCCCGAGACATAAGGTGTTAAGTCTCATAATGCCCAGTAATTACACTGGCTTCAATGTCCTTCACACCGGAACACAACAGTGCTTACACATTGTTGCTTGGCGGCAGAAATAGACAAAGCGGTGGTACCAACCCAGCCGGTCTCTCGCAAACGAGGGACCTACCACCTTGTAAAGATAAATATGACATACTTACATATTCATGCTTGTAATCCCCAGGCAGAGGTGTAACCAGTACACCCACATTTCGCCGAGCGCATTTCCGTCCCTTATGTGACAGGAGCGAGCCTATCGCCATACCGGGCACAAATTCCAGACTCCGGGCTTACACTGAGCAATTCGCAATAGAAAAACCCAATACCACTTTACCCGACCCGGGTATCGAACCCGAGACCTCAGCGTTGGCCTCAATCGTAACGCGTACGCATTACAACTGCGCCACCGAGGCAGTCGAGGCAGTACATTAAAGTCTTTGGATTCAATGAATATTTTGATTTGTTTTAAAGTTTTCTGTAACCCAGTACCGCACCGTAGCTACAATCAGATATTTACGACCGGTCCAGCTCGACCGGTTTGTCCAACGCTTTTATTTTCAAATCCTAGAGCATCTTGCGTCTTGCTTTGTATATCGATCTCTTTCTAACAATATCACGGTGTTTTATGGCGGGAATTTGATGTTTCTTGATACAAAGTGATAATGTAAGTATAATATAGATATAATAATAATACTAGCCCTGTATTATATATGTCCCACTGCTGGGCACGGGCTCTACTGAATGAGAGGGGTTAGGCCTTAGTCCTTCGTAGTTCCTGATACCCACGATACAGGTTTACCTAGTGTGGGGTCAGGACTATGTGTGTGACTGTTGGGTGTAAGGGATTGAGAAGGGAAAGGGATTTGGGCCTCCGGATATCTCGCAGCTATAAGCCGCTACTTTACGATAGTAGTGATCCTTTTTCCGTCCATGATATCTATCGCCGTACAACACTCCAATCCCGAGAACGGAGCAACTCTGTGATATTTCGAATCGTAAAAACGTTTATTAGCCTACCAGCTATTTGAAACATGACCCACCCCACAGTATCTCAGTAGTACGCTGTCACAAGACCAAAGAGGCGATGTATGTACGTATGTAAACATACATTGCGTAAATATTTAATGCAACGATATTTCTCAACTTTGATTAACCGCAGTGCAGTCGCCGTCGCCGCATCTGAACGAAATAAGTAAATAGGTACTTTATAATGACTCGGTGGTGCAGTTGTAATGCGTACGCGTTACGACTGAGGCTGACGCTTAATTCTCGGGTTCGATCCCGGGTAGGGTAAAAGTGATATTGGGTTTTTCTATTACGAAATGCTCAGTATCAGCCCGGAGTCTGAAATTGTGCCCGGTATGGCGATAGATTTGCCCCCTATCACATAAGGGACGGAAATACGCTCGGCGTAATGTGGGTGTACTGGTTACACCTTTGCCTACCCCTTCGGGGATTACAGGCGTGAGCCCGTATGTATGTACTTACTATTTTTACATACTTTTTGTATGAAAAAATACCGACTAGCCGCACCTTAACCGCAGTGCCTTCGCCTCATCTGAAGGGACTTTATGTTGGTAACATTTTAAGTACAGACCGCAGCCAAGAGATTTACTACCTTACGAAATATGGTGTGTTAACTCTAATACAGATTTAAATAAACCATAGATAGTTGTAGGTCTTGTCCAAGTTTGGAGAGTTTTCTAAAATGCCGAAAGCTCCGTTTTGTAATAGGGTAGTTGACTAGATTCTTTGTATTATTTAAATCAATAAGTTACCGTACTCAAAATCTATTGCAGAAAGAATTTTATAAATCTGACCACAAATAAATAAGTTAGAAGCCATTCAAACCTTGTAGAAGGGGTAATTGTCAAATGACAGACAACGCAAACTTTGACGTCACTGTGTAAAATATTCATTATGGTGCACGCGTGCAAGCGAGATCACTATCTACTACGCACGATATATCACTAATACGCACCCACTTTTCCTCATATCAACATCTCAAGTCATAACTGCGGGCACATTTCTGAACCAATTTTGATCGTGTTTTAATAAAAGGGTTTCTTTCGCGTATCATTTTCCGTTGCTTATAAAATAATGTATAAAATTCAATATAGGAAACTACCCTATTGAAATTGCCGGTTTGTACGAAAAAAGTCAAAGTATTTTATTCCACCTTTTTTATTTCTATTTATCAAAGAAACCAGCCACGCTATCTGTACCTTTGCTGTAAAGTGGCAATTTATCGATGCCCTTCTTGAAGAAATCGGCTGGACAGGAACAAATTCTTCAAAGGCATTTTGTACTGCCTATCCGATATATTTTATTTTTAAAAGTTGTCTAATTTATATCACTGTGTTCTATGTGTTCTGATAGAGAAGCTCGCACAGCCAGCTTTGGTCAATCGCTGGTCGCCGCTGCTTCTGCACGACAACTGGCGACCCCATACTGCGCAACAGACCATCTATTTTTTTTTTATTATATTGAATGGCGAGACGAGCAGGTCGCTCGCCTGATGGTAAGCGCCACGCCTGCTCATAAACAGAAACCACGCTGTAGACAATTTTGTCAACAGCATGTATGAGCCGGCTCGTCCGGGTCATTACCACCTTCTCACAGAAAACCGGCGTAAAGTAGCAGCTTGCTGCTGCGTTTGCGTACGGTGAGAGATATATCCGGAGGCCCAAACCCCCTCCCCTTCCCAATTCCTTAATTATCCCTTTCCTTTAAGGTCAGCAACGCACCCATGGTTCTTTTGGTATTGTGGGCGTACATGGGCGGTGGAGATCACTCACCATCAGATGACCCACTTGCTCGTTTGCCGGCCTATGCCATAAATAAACAAGAGTTGGGGTTGGAAGCTCTCCGTCATCCGCCATACTCACCAGACCTTCCGCCTACAGACTACTTTTCGCATAATTTGGACAATTCTTCGTCTTTTCACCATAAAATTGCAATAGCACCGGCTCAAAATTGTTGAACTTATTTTTAGCTTTTTTTTTGTGTTTTATTTTTATTTTATTAGTTTGACTGACGAGACGAGCAGGTTGCTCGCCTGATGGTAAGCGCTACGCCTGCTCATAAATAGAAACAACGCCACACAGAACTTTAAATAAAAGCACTACATGACACTAGACTCGTCACCCCGAGACAATAAGATGTTAAGTCTCATAATGCCCAGTAATTTCACTGGCTTCAATGTCCTTCAAACCGGAACACAACAGTGCTAAACACACTGTTGCTTGGCGGCAGAAATAGGCAAAGAAAGCGGTGGTACCAACCCAGCCGGCCTTTCGGATACGAGGGACCTACCACCTTGTTTTATTGTTGTAAAAAACGTTTTTATACCTCAAATTATTGCAAATTCAAAGTCAGTATTTCGTTTTCTAAAATACAAATAGCAACATGTACGTGTTTAGTAAAATTTCTCGAATCACGTATCTTCCGTGATGCAAACTAACGTAAATTCTCACGGACGGTAATATAAATACTTTTTCTCAGTGAAGAGTTGAAATGACTATGATTATTTTCCCAATCGCCTCAATGGTGTGGCAGCGTACTCAACTGTTAAACCTTGGGTTCAAATCCTAGGTCAGGCATGTGCGGACTTCGTACATTTTCTTCGATAGACGGACGCCAGTGCGAAAACCTTGTCCTGCCATAGGTGCGGAGGGTGTACCGACTGAATGGGACTTCCAAGCCCCAAAAAGACAGGCGAAAAACACATAGCGCTGGGACGTGACATGACATGATGGTGTGATAGCACACCGTCGTCTCAATGTTCAGTAGGCCTAGTACCAGTTACAAATACGTTCACAGTTTTCGAATTCGTATAAAATTACTACCGTCAAAAGTATCAAACTAGTAATTCATACGGTAATAAAGAAAATAATCGCTTGAAAACTTATTTCATATTCTATTATTATGAAATGAAATAAACCATATAATTAATTTTTATTTATCATAGTTCCCACTAGTGGCTAATAATATTTGACGTATTGAGAGAAAACGAAAACTTTCATCGTTTTACAAAACTATTAAAACTTGTACTAGGCCTACAGAAAACTATACTCAAATTTGAGATTTGGGCTCAGTTCCGGTGTGGGAATCGAACCAGCAGCCTTTCGTTTCGCAGCCGACTACTCGCTTACTGCGCAATAAAAATATATTTCGCAATTATGTTCTTATCTGCAATTTAATAGATACCTATAGGTGTATATAAACTATAAAATGATTGCTTCTAGAACAAACCGCTTATTCATAACGTAAGCTCACACATTTATCCCCAAAGGGGTAGGCAGAGGTGCAACTAGTGCAGCACCTACGTTTCACCGAGTTTATTTCAGTCCCATAATGGGATAGAGGCCGAGCCAATCGCCATAGCGGGCATAAACTTCAATCCCGGGCAATTCATGTAAATTTATTCGGACCGTATAATCAAACACAAATTGTCATTGCCTGACCTAGGAATTTAATCCAGGACTTCACGGTTCTCAACCTGGGCACGCTGCCACTATGACTGAGGCTTATTCATAAGTTACCAATTTTCTCTTTTCATAGCGACTTGCTTACGTTGCAATTACCTTCGCCTCAAAAAATTATAAAAAGCGCACTTAAATATAAGTAGGCACAATAAATTAATAAAAATAAAGGAATAATTCATAATTACCTACCTACCTACAGATTTATATTTAGAAATGCATGAAAACAAGACAATAAGATCTCCCACTTCCACAATTCGAATAAAGATTCAATGAAACATGGTAGGTACTTTCAAACAAAGAAATCTACCAGATTGTTCCGATTTTATCCATACACACCAGAATAAACTGACCACCCCAAACAGTTTTTTTATGAAAAAAAAATAAAAAACCAGGTAGGCGTCCGCGTTGCCGGCAATCTTATTACACCTGCTGGCTTCCACACACAAAAAAAAGTTTTAATATCGACACAAGATAAAAATATCAACGATTACCTTTAGATAACGGAAACTCCTCGAATGATTCACAAACACACTGCAATTACAAATAGTTGTGTAGTTTACACGTAATGGCGGTTTTTTCGAAGTATTTTTACGGTTGGACGCGACACTACAATCGCCTACGCCACACCTCACTTTCAAACCGGTTTCACAAGAGACCACGTAAAAGTAGACACGGGACGCACCGGAGAGCAATACGTGCCCTCTTTGTGAACGCTGGCGGCAAACTAGTTCGTAGTATAAAAAAATGCTTGGGGATACCAGTATGAGGTGATGGAATTACGATATTTTAGATTCTGATATTTTTTTATTCTTCTTTTTTGATGATTTTTGCAGTGTGATCTGGTATCTATTAATATATATTGGACTAATATATAAAGGACACTATAAAGTTTATTTACCACTCATTCATATTATTAAGAATAAACTTATGAAGGCTAATTAATAGAAAAAATACGTTAGCAAATATTTAAATTGTTCTATCACAAGAATAGTTGTTTTTATAGGCACTAAAACAAACTTGGAAATGAAATAAAATAATAATAAATTCAAATTACAATCATTATGTGATATCAAATTTTACATTGAAAATATTCCGTAAAAATGCATTAAGTAAAACTATACACATACACCAGCACACCGTTACATTATTTTGTAACACATACGCAAAATTATAGATTTTTTGTAATCAGACTATAGTAGCTCTTCAAACCGTTCAGTTAAGATTGATGAACAGTAAAGGAAATGTAATTTATTAAATTAGTTAGGAATTAATTTTTAATGTGGGAAGCAATCAAATTCTATAAAAAAAGTATTATACGTATTGTTGTAACCGTAGTCTAATAAAAACAGAAAATCCATATAAATTTATGAACTGACAACCCCAAAATACAACTTTCATCGCACATTCGGGTGTTTCCGTCAACGTTCGGGCATCTTCGAAACGCGCCACGGTTCACGGATTTATAAAAACGGTCGTTGAAAGAAAACAAAAGTTTTTTTTTTAATTCAAACTGGGCAAGGAATGTTCATCACTGATATAAAATTCTTCTAACGACAAAATAACCAAAAATGGTAACAAAACTGTAACGGAAATGTGTAACACTTTCTTTATTGAGAAAATTGTATAGTAATTTCGTGAAGACACGCTGGCTGTATGACCTAGTTTTGTATTCAAATTTCTGCTTAGCGTCAATTATGGCCACCGACCGGGTAATATGTTACTTATACCCATTATATCTACGTTGTATGCATTTATGTCTTCAGAAAGTAATTGTACGTAAAAATGAACGTCAAGTTAATCACGTACCCACGTACCTATTGAGTTTTTTTACCAGAAAGAGGCTTGCGACTTACGACCTTTTAGATCGGTAGGTAGTTATATTTACCTTACATAAATATTTTTCTGCCTCGGTGGCGCACTTGTAATACGTACGCGTTACGACTGAGGCTGACGCTGAGGTCTCTGGTTCGATCCCCGGGTCGGGAAAAAGTGCTATTGGGGTTTTCTATTACGAAATGTTCAGTATGAGCCCGGAGTCTGGAATTGTGCCCGGTATGGGACGGAGATACGCTCGGTAAAATGTGGGTGTACTGGTTACGCCTCTGCCGTGATTGAAGGACATTCAATCCAGTGAAATTACTGGGCTATTATGAGCCTTAACATCTTATGTCTCAGGGTGACGAGCGCAATCCACCGCCATGCAGTTATTTGTAATTCAAAGTTCTGTGTGGTGTTGCTTCTGTTTATGGGCAGGCGTGGCGTTTGCCATCAGGCGAGCGACCTGCTCGTCTCGTCATGTTAAGCAATAAAAATACCTAAGTGCCGTTTTTTTGACCGCGTAATAAATGAAAATTATTGCAAAGTTCCTACATTTTGAAATAAATACACCCAACAGTCACACACATGGTCCTGACCCCACACTAGGTTAACCTGTATCGTGGGTACGAGGGACTTGCAGTCTCACAACACCCAGAGCTGAAATAAATATACGTAGCTTCGTGGTCTCTTCCATCTCGGCTCGGACCAAGAGGTTCGCAAAATCATATTTCTGTTGGACCATAAAGCTGTGGAATAGCTTGCCGGCGCACGTGTTTCCTCCTTCCTATAACTTGGGATCCTTTAAACGGAGTGTGAAGAAGCAACTAAGCAGGCCGGCATAATTCTGCCGATCTGCGATAGATTCAGTGTCTATCGTTGGTCGACAGTATTCATGGATTGCGCTATACTTACCATCAGGTGTAGCGTAGTCACTTTGCAGAGCCAGGATAAAAAAAAAAAAAGAAAAAGATCACACAAACATTTGCCCCGGTGCGGGAATCAAACCCACGGCCTCTGGCTTCGCAGCCGGCTACTCCCCCACTACGCCACGGAGTCATTGTCAACAATAACTAGTTACTTATCACGAATTAACTGCCTTCGAAAACTGGTACAAGGCGCCAATAATTTTAACCAACTTTGATAAAACGAAGTAATGTTATTGGTTACGGAAAACAATTTTATTCGAAAGTTATCAATGACCTTAACGCAGTTATCTTTGTACTTTGACAGCCTCCGTGGCGCAGCGGGCGAGTGTCTGCTGCGAGGCCGTGGGTTTGATTACTGCACCTAGACAAATGTATGTGAGATCCACAAATATTGGTTTCGGGTCTGGGTGTTGTGGGTTGGCAAGTCCCTCGTAGTTCCTGATACAGGTTAAGCTAGTGTGGGATCAGGACTATGTGTTTGACTGTTGGGTGTATTTATCATTATTATTTATATGTTATATATTACTTTATTAACTTACGAAAAAAAGGTTTTTTTTAAATATGAAGCAAAAAAAACACGCTGCTTTCATTCCGAAGTCATATGCATCTAGGCCATGAATCCCATACCATGTTTTTTAATTAGCTTTAGATGACGAGATCACGAGAGGAGCAGGTCGCTCGCCTGATGGTAAGCGCAACGCCTGCCCATAAACAGAAGCAACACCACACAGGACTTTGAATTACAAAGCAATGCATGGCATTGGACTACGTTAGTCACCACATATGATGAAAAAAAGTCTCCTTATTTCCCAAAGATGTTAATGTATACTACTAGACGGGCTGTTTAGAAGTAAAATTGTGTCACATAACGCGGGAGTTTGACAGCTCACAAACAGGGAGCGCGAGAGGGGTTCTAGTTGAGAGTAAGCGACATGTTAATATTGAGTTACGGTCAATTGACCGCAACTTTGTTGTACAATTTCTATGTACCGCGCAGCTTGTCTAGTAGTATACATTAAAGTCTTTATTTCCCAGTAATTTCGCTGACTCCAATGTCCTTCAAACTGAAAGACAGTGCTTACATACTGTTGCTTGGCGGAAGAAATAGGCAAAGCGGTGGTACCAACCAAGACGGCGTCTCGCGTACGAGGGACCTACCACTTTGTTAAATCCACAATCGTTGTTAAATGTGATTCCACACCATTTATATTGACAATAGTCAGTAATACACATATTTGAGAAAGTAATTCGGCCGGGAATCGAACGCCCGTACCCATTGTCTGAGGTAGAAAGCTGTTCGCCCACTTTCCAATCCGCAAATATGATTTATAATGTTTTTGTACTCTATGATTACAAGTAAAAAATAATTTGAGTTTAAACTGTTACGAGTATTGGTAATCGGACACTGACGTTGTGGTCGAGTGTGGCCGTGAAACGTGAGGCCGCGGGTTCGACTCCCGGACCGAGATGATTACACCCTAGTTATTATATTAGTATTTGTAAATCCTCAACTTTTAAGAGACAAGCGGTTTTATCAACCGGATTTTAGTATTTTTTTATAGACTAGGGGCTTTGCCCATGTTTTCCACAAAACATAAAATAAAAATAAAAAACTTAAAGTCCGACGAATATGAGACATATCTTACTTTCTTCCCCACATTATTCTGCATCGTTTTGTATCGGTCTTGACCCCATACCCCCAGCGGTTTCGGAGGAGATAGCGTGACAAGCTTTTGGCAGCGGCGGCGGCGCCAGTTACTTTTTTTTTAGAATAGAGTGATTGTAAATTTTTCTTGATAAAGTAGCAGCTTGCTGCTGCGTTTCGTATGGTGAGTGAGATATCCGGAGGCCCAAATCCCCTCTCCTTCCCAGTCCCTTAATTATCCCTTTTCTTTAAGGTCGGCAACGCGCCCATGATTCTTTTGGTATTTTGGGCGTACATGAGCGGTGGTGATCGCTTACCATCAGGTGACCCACTTGTTCGTTTGTCGGCCTATACAATATAGTTTAATATTGTATATTTTACTTTTTATTTTATGTGTAAATTTATTCCTTTGCCAAGTAAAAGAGAAACATAGGTAATAATTATTACTTAAATAAAGATTGTGTCGTCAAATATGCATTGAATCTTTTTATATATTTTCCCCACGTATCTAATATTATAAATAAAGTGTGTCGTAATAAGGTAAAATAAAATTTCCCACAATTTTAAACTACTGTGTGTTTAATATAAAGCATTTCGTAACAGTGTGAATTGTGAAACAAACTTCGTTGAAGTTCTAAATTCTAACAATTCGAAATCCAAGTACCTACCGGCCAAGTGCGTGTCAGACCACACACATTGACGGGTTCCGTAATCAGAAAATATCCCATATCTAGAAAGAAGAAAGAAAGAAAAGTTTATTGCCATACATAAGACATGTAACATACACAATGCAGTGCGCAACAATTATGAAGCCGTGGGTTCGATTCCCGCATCGAGACAAATGTTTGATTCACAATTATTTGTTTCGGGTCTGGGTGTTGTAGGACCGCAAGTCCCTCGTAGTTCCTAATACCCACGATACAGGTTAACCTAGTGTGGCATCAGGACTATGTGTGTGACTGTTGGGTGTATTTATTATTATTTATTATCAACTAAGTTAAAATAGCAGTGATAGCTCAGCGCGGTACGGACTGTCGAGACGAAAGTCGCAAGTTCGAAACCAGCCCCAAGTGCATACACCTCTGACTTCTCTAAGTTATGTGTGTATTAATTGTTAATTATCGCTTGCTTTAACGGTGAAGGAAACATCGTGAGGAAACCTGCATACCTGAGAAGTTCTACATAAGAATTTCGAAGGTATGTGAAGTCTACCAACCCACATTAGGCCAGTGTGGTAGACTAAGGCCTAACCCCTCTCATTCAGTAGAGGAGGCCCGTGCCCAGCAGTGGGACGTATATAATAAAGGGCTAGTAAAAAAAAAAAAAAAAAAGTTAAAATAACTAGTGATAGCTCAGCGGGGAGTGGCATGGACTGTCGATACTAAAGTCGTAGGTTCGAAACTAGCCTCAAGTGCATACACCTCTGACCTTTTCTAAGTTACGTGTGTATTCATTGTTAATTATCACTTGCTTTAACGGTGAAGGAAACATCGTGAGAAAACCTGCATACCTGAGAAGTTCTTCATAAGAATTTCGAAGGTAGGTGACGTCTGCCAACCCGCATTAGGCATTAACCGACTTCAAAAAAGGATTCTCAATTCGGCGCGTTTTTTTACGTTGGTTACGTTTAACAAAACTTAGAAATCGACTTCAAGCAATAGCACGTAAATTCCAATACAATAACGCAATCGCGACGAGTGTACTGTTGTCCGTTGAGGAGTTTTATTTTTTTACTCCGTACCCCGTCATCAGATCTTAACGAAATTTATATGGGACCACATCGCAGCTAAACTCTATCGAGTGAATTTTTTTCGAACAAAATGTTCACAAATGGCCGAGAAATCGATGTACATACATAAAAAAAGAAAAAAAAATCTAAACCGTTATCTAGCCGTTCATAGTATACATCTACTATCCTTTCATCCATATATGGCTATTGGTCGGACAAACGGTAAGACGGAAATGACAAAATTATAATGGTTCCGTTTTTGTCATTTGGCTACGGAACACTAAAAACCGGCCAACTGCGATTCGGACTCGTGCACCGATGGTTCAGTATTACCTTAAAATTACTTATTGCTTTTTATATAGCATAGGCCGGCAAACGAGCATGTGGGTCACCTGATGGTAAGTGATCTCCACCACCCGCCCACAACACCAAAAGAATCATTGGCATTATACTTACTTTTAACGTAAAATATATTCTGATATGTTCTCGTAAACATGACCCAATCTAGGAATGGATCCCAGAACCTTGTTCATAGCCAAAATACGCTCTCACTAAATGCAAAAATGAATTAAAATACGTTGTCAAATTAAACAAAGATTATTTTAAAACCAGTCCGAGAGGTGAACGAACTTTATCTTTATTTGCACAGTTGCTAATTCAAATGTTACGCAAGAAGTAAGAATACAAGACAGATGGTCTTTATATTATTAATGGTAGCTGTTCTGTTGTCACAAAATAAAATTGTTTAATCCTGTCGCTGATAAATGGTTCTGTAATGAACGCCAACATTAGTAGCTTTTTTTGTTTAGGTAATAGGGAGGGACGGTAGGCAGCGGCTGTGCTGTGCCCTGGCATTGCAGAAGTCTATGGGCGGCGGTGACTACTTACCATCAGGTGGCCCGTTTGCTCGTCTGCCTATCCAGGCAGTAAAAAAAAAAAAATAATAATAATAGAGTAGTTTCCTAATTTTATACATTATTTTATAAGCAACAGAAAATGATACTCAAAAGAAACCCTTTTATTAAAACACAATCAAAATTGGTTCAGAAATGTGCCCGCAGTTATGACTTTAATGTTGGTATGAGGATAAGTGGGTGCGTAGTAGGGATATCTCACTATCTCGCTTGCACGCGTGCACCATAATGAACATTTTACACAGTGACGTCAAAGTTTGCGTCGTCTGTCATTTGACAACTACCCCTTCTACAGGATTTGAATGACTTCTAACTTATTTATTTTTGGTCCGATTTATAAAATTCTTTCTGCAATAGATTTTGAGTAATGTAACTTATTGATTTAAATAATTAAAAAAATCTAGTCAACTACCCTATTATAATAATATATACTAATAATACCAGCCCTGTATTATATACGTCCCACTGCTGGGCACGGGCCTCCTCTACTGAATGAGAGGGGTTAGGCCTTAGTCTACCACACTGGCCTAATGTGGGTTGGCAGACTTCACATACCTTCGAAATTCTTATGAAGAACTTCTCAGGTATGCAGGTTTCCTCACGATGTTTTTCCTTCACCGTTAAAGCAAGTGATAATTAACAATGAATATACGCATAACTTAGAAAAGTCAGAGGTGTATGCACTTGGGGCTGGTTTCGAACCTGCGACTTTCGTCTCGACAGTCCATACCACTCCCCGCTGAGCTATCACTGCTATCTACTACCCTATTATGGCTTCGCATTGTTTAAAACATATAGCCAATGACAAGTATTTACAAGAATGATGAAACACCGGTATGGCTGATTTAAAAGTCTTGTTGGAGTTTTGGTGTCAATTCCTTTCAGTACGATGCTTCATAGACGATTTTCTCCAAGCGGATCGTGCGACCAAATTCGATAATAAATTTGGTAAAAAATCACCAAACTTCAACAATTTCAATGATTCCATACGCTGAAATTACAGTCAATGTTTATTGCCCATATTCACACCACTTTTATACAACGAACACAACTTTAACCTAAGTAGGTAGTTTAGGAAATCGACCGCACTGTCAGGATTCCCGCCAAAACTCTATAGGATACATACTTTTTTTTTTAATGGCACAGGCTGGCAAACGTTGTACAATGTCACTTGACGGTAAGAGATCATGGCCCGCGCGATGACGGCTTAAACTTTTAAGCATTCAATATTATACAGACAATCTAGAGGAATATTAAGGGATTAGGAAGGGGAGGGAGGATTCCCGTATATCTCTCACCGTACGAAACGCAACAAGACTTTACGTCGTTTTCTATGATATGGTATTCCACAGACCACTTAGACACATTACGTACTTATGTACCAACCCGGTCAAGCCGATTTATTCATGTTGTAGACAAAACTGTCTAAGATAAAAACGTTACTTAAAAAGATTTTATGTAAGGACTTAATTACCAACCACAGACTCACAACAAAGAAGCAAACTGTAGGTACATAAGTTTCACAATTACATAAATGAGAATAACATAAAATAAAACTTCAAGAGCAGTTTGCCACAAAAATACGAAATCAAGCGAAACTTAAAAATGGCGTACGTTTTAAAAGACAACCTTTCTCTACATTAGCGCATAGACAATAATTACAACGCGATCATACGTAAAGCTGGGTAACTACTTTCACCAGAGGTACGGAGAAATAGCGGTATGAGTTGGGGGCTTTTGGCGTGTGCAAGAGACAGTTTTGTATACTCTTTTCAACATGAATGGACCGGGTTCACAGAAAACCAACGTAAAATGTCTGGGGCCTTATTCACTATGACCGCATTGCAACGCGCGTTACGTTAACTGCGTGAAATCAGGGGACTTTTAGTGGTAGAGCCACGTTGTAGGCTTGGCTGTGCCCTGGCTTTGCTGATGTCTATGGGGGACGGTAACCACTTACCATCAGGTAGGCCGTCTGCTCGTCTGCCTTCGAATAAAAAAAAAGTTTTATCTACAGCATGAATGGGCCAGCTCCTCCGGGTCGTTATCTCTGTCTCACAGAATACCGGCGTAAAGTAGCAGCTTGCTGTTGTGTTTCGTACGGTGAGTGTGATATGCGGAGTCTCAAATCCACCTCCCCTTCCCAATTCCTTATTTATCCCTTTACTTTAACGTCGGCAACGCGCCCATATTGAGGGCGTCCATGGGCGGTGGAGATCACTTACCATCAGGTGACCCACTGGCTAGATTGCCGACCTATACTTTAAAAAAAAACTTTCGGGTCTGGATGTTGTAGGACCGCAAGTCCTTCGTAGTTTCTGTCACTCACGATACAGGTTAACCTAGTGTGGGGTCAGGACTATGTGTGTGACTGTTGGGTGTATTAATTTATAATTTATATCAGTTTTTTATCGCCTATCTCTCATAACAGGTGCATCAATAGTTCACCTTTGAAATCGTGTGTACAACTTGTGCTAAACGCGTTCTGTTTATCAAGTTTTATTCCCCGATATTTCTAGATTTCTTTTTAATCCTCGCACGGCAGTCACTACACTGGACATGATGTTAAGTACAGTGCAGTCCAAATATAATTGCATCCCTCGACGGTCGGCAGAATTACCTATGCCTGAAGTTACACACACTGGTTGACCCAGGACCGCGACTCGCTTGAAAGGGTGGGTGGTGGGTTTTTCATCATATTTACGGTAGTATCTATCCAGGCGGGTACTAGCTATTATGTACCTCACCAGCATGTAGTTTTCTTTAAATTACTAACTCAGTGACGCAATTTTAATGCGTACACGTTATGACTGATACTGACGCTGAGGTCTCGAGTTCGATCCTCGGGCGGGTAACAGCGATATTGGGTTTTTCAGTTTGGCAGACTTCATATACTTTCGAAATTCTTAAGTATGGAGAACTTCTCTGGTATGCAGTATATATTTTTATGTTTTTAGGCAAGGGGATGAATGATTCAGATTTTCAGATCAATGTAGCATAGAATAGGATGGAATAGGCTTAGTAATTTCCCATAATATTACAAGCAATTTGATTCATGTCGCAATGTCTAGATGAATCTAATTTGCCGTTAAACTACTTATTGGAATAAATATAAAACACAAATAATAATGTTACGGTGAATTAAAGTTTTAATTGGCTTTGTGAATTTAATACCTTTCGAGAAAGTAGAAAAGTAACTGTACATGAGTGTTGTCAGAGTTAATAATTATAGCTTAGGTGGTAATAAATTTAAGTGTTGTAAGTTCTTATTACACGATTTATTGTTTAAAAGATCGAAAGCTTTTAAGTTGTTTTCTTTTTACTTTTACTTAATTTCAAGTCTTACTAGAGATGCAATCTCTATTCGAGACTGATTTATTGTATTGAATTAACGGGGCAGTGATAGCTGGTAAATAATGGTTAGTCTCAAATGATTATTTGGGAGATGTACAACAAAGTATGTACACTGTACATAGTCGTTATAGATATCTATATCAATATATACATACATACATACTCACTCACACCTGTAATCCTCGAAGGGGTAGGCAGGTGGGTGTAACCAGTACCTACACCCATATTTCGCCGAGCGTATTTCTTTCCCGTGATGTGATAGGGGGTGAGTCTATCGCCATATCGAGCACAATTCGATACTCTGTACTGATACTAAGAATTTTGTAATAGAAAAGCCCAATATAACTTTTATCCAACTCGAGGATCATACCCGAGAGGCGAGATCTCAGCACGGCAGGCGTACCGCGTACGCATTACAACTGCGACACTGAGGCAGTTAAATGTATTTAATCTTTTTGAAAAAGTTTATGAGCCATGGGGGGTGACCGTCCATATGCGCCCAGAATAATCATGGACGCATTGCTGACCTAAATGGAAAGGGATAATCAAGGAATCGGGAAAGGGAAAGGAATTAAGGTCTCCGGATATCTATCTTACCGTACGAAACACAGCAGCAAGTTGCTACTTTACGTCAGTTTTCTGTGAGGCAGTGGTAATGACTCGAACGAGCCGGCCCATTCATGCTGTAGACAAAACTGTCTACAGCGTGGCTCAACCACTCAAATTCAGATACCTATTTTATTTAAAATTAGGCACATGCAGAACTGATGAAGTGGCCGACGACACTGCTCTTTTCTTTAACGCTGAAACATGGGATGAAGTATTTTGATATGCACATAAAAGTTTGATACGGTGTCTAAATGGTTGTACGATAACTTCTTAACCTTCAATGTCGAAAAAACTACTTATATTAATTACTTCTTACTCAATCAGAAATCAGCCCACATCAAATATATATAAGGTAATAGTTCATTCATGCGACTTAAAGGTTAACATCTCATGTGTATGTGTAAAATACTTAGAAATGATTATCGATGACAAACTGAGCTTTCGGCAACACATTGACACAATAATTACTAGAATACGCATCCTTATTTATATATTTAAGACTCTCCGACATGTTGGTACTTGGTAGTGATAACTTAAATCTGTCTATTATGCATTATGCCAATCCGTGCTAGTCTACTGCAAACCTATATTGGGTGGTACTTCTAAATTATACATACTAAACTTAGAGAGACCTCAAAGAACAATATTAAGTCGCTGTCTTCCTAGGCTTATCCAACAAATAAGTTATACCAGCAGTTGAAGTACCTATTAACTGTTCGGCTAATTTTTATTCTTCCAATAATACTAAGAAAACATGCAGAATTGCCATTTGATCACTTCAAAATATCAAATAGGATAGGAGACAAAATTGTTTCTGCATTACAATTCATTTTAGTACGAGCTTCTCCCATAAATATTGTTTTCTTGGATCGTATCTTTCAATAAATAAAACAGTGAACTATCTTATATAATTATATGGACGCAAGAGAGCAAGCTGCAAAAGTAAGGTATGTGAATGATTAATTGCAATGTTAATGGTCAATAGCAATGATTTTATTTAAAACTGTAGTTTTTTTCCAAATAAATAAAATATAATTAGCAGTAAGCATATATTTGACTTGGCAACATTTACCATGTAAATGTCAATATCACATTCCAATCTTTGTTGACGGCCGAACAGCGATGCCCGATATTTTTCTATCATAATAAAGTTACAAACAATTTCTTTTGTACTGGAAAGTGATGTGAATAATTAAATTAACCATCGTACTACGGTATAGTGATGTGATATAGTGTAAATTAAATTAAATTGGGTGAGATATTACGATACAATGTTAATAATGTATGCAGATGAAATCAGTTCGAAATGATTCTATTTTGCGTTGTGTCTGTTACGTCCGGATACTATTTATTTATCTCAATAGCTTGTTTGCACACCGCTCACTTTACTGTTCGCAGTTTAATGTAGTAATTATAGATATTGGCGGGTTATTCCTATAATCTTACAATGTTGTATTATAATGGTTCTATGCTTGATAAAGAGTTAGTTTTGCTTTTGCTGATATCATTGTGGTTGGTTGTCCTTTTTTATAGTATATACATTATCGGGATAATAATTATTCTTATTTCACTATATATACTAACTTAAAAATTAATATTACTTTTGAATACATTGGAAATTTGCCAAGTGATGTCAGGCTTCTGACAAATCCAATTACGCCTTCCTTCCTACAGTTGTTTAGTGTACCCTATACAGCTATAATTAAAGCTTCAGCACTAATAATAATAATAAATACACCCAACAGTCACACACATAGTCCTGACCCCACACTAGGTAAACCTGTATCGTGGGTATCAGGAACTACGAAGGACTTGCGGTCCCACAACACCCAGACCCGAGACAAATATTAGTGGATCACACAAACATTTGTCTCGGTGCGGGAATTGAACCCACGGCCTCTCGCTTCGCAGCCGGCTACTCACCCGCTGCTCCACGGAGGCTGTCACTAATCTTTTTTACCTATAATTATGAATATGCGAGCAATATCTGGCTTGCAGGGACTCAAGAGTAAAATAAATACATAGTTTAATGTTATGACTTTATTGGAGCATCATTAATATTACTTTACATTATACAAAAAAAAGAGTGTATTTAGGCCTCCAACATTTTAGGCCTAAAGCTAACCACACCTGCAAAGATATATTTTTTACATTAACTTGAGTGATGAAACAAGCAGGTCGCTCACCTGATGGTAAGCGCCACACCTGCCCATTAACAAGCAACTCCACATAGAACTTTGAATTACAAAGCACTGCATGACATTGGACTGCATTTGTCACCCCGAGACATAAGATGTTAACTCTCATAATGCCTAGTAATTTCACTGGCTTCAAAGTCCTTCAAACTGGAACACAACAGAAATAGGAATAGAAAAAGTTAGTGGTGCCAACCGAGAAGGTCTCTCGCATCTGACAGACCTATCACCGTGTAAAAAATGTAATGTAAATGGTTCCACTAACGTGAGCTGATGATAAATAAAATTGTTAACAGTTGTATATAAGAATGGAGAGTGTAAGTGACACAGATGCTCTGCGGGCTCTCGCATCTCGGTGGAGCCTTGCTGGTGATGATCAACTACTTAATATATTGCAGAATACACATAAGGTTGGATACATTAATATTTTTTAATAGGTTTTAATACAAGTGACAGCTACTTCTATTTTTATGTAAGTTGCCCATAAACAGAAGCAGAACGGCACAAAAACTTTGAATTACAAATCACTGTGTGTTACAAATCAGTTTAGCTCACGAGTGGTAGAGCCATGCTGTAGGCAGTTTTGTCTACAGCATGTATGGGCCGGCTCGTCCGGGTCGTTACCACTGTCTCACAGAAAACCGGCGTAAAGTAGCAGCTTGCTGATGCGTTTTGTACGGTGAGTGAGATATCCGGGGGATCGGCAACGCGTCCATGACTCTTTTAGTATTGTGGGCGTACATGGGCGGTGGAGATCACTTACCATCAGGTGACTTACTTGCTCGTTTGCCGGCCTATACAATTAAAAAAAAAGCTACGATGTGGTCTCATATTTTGGTTAGATCTGATGATGGACTATGGAATAAAAATTAAACTTTTATTATTTTTTAGTATTTAGATGAAAATTACCATAATAACCGTAAAAAGACCGTGCTGTGATTTAAAAATAAAACAGTTTTTTATGTTTTTTTTTTCAGAAAATAATAACAAAATGTCAGGAAGTGAATTATAAACTGGATCAGATGAACGCAACGTTAGACGATGCGAGTATCAGCCTGCAGAATGTTAACAATAAGTATGAGATTTTTTTAGGGTTCCGAACCCCTATGGATGCTAGGGAGATCCATTTTATTACTAAGGACAAGATCTATAAACAATACTTAAACGATAGCCACGATACAGGCTGTGCCTAGTGTTTTTTTTATTATTTTTTTATTAGATTGAATGACAAGACGAGCAGGTCGCTCGCCTGATGGTAAGCGCCACGCCTGCCCATAAACAGAAGCAACGCCACACAGAACTTTAAATAAAGCACTGCATGACACTGGACTGCGCTCGTCACCCCGAGACATAAGGTGTTAAGTCTCATAATGCCCAGTAATTACACTGGCTTCAATGTCCTTCACACCGGAACACAACAGTGCTTACACATTTAGTGTGGACATCATTGTACATTATGTCATAATAACATTGGACTTGTTAAATAAATTATTCTTATTCTTACCTCAACTTAGTTGTAGGCTAGTATTCAAGAACTACACTCGAAGTGTGTTCTTTGCTAAGTGTCGATATCTGTACACGTCATTGGTCCGTTTTTGTTTTGGTGCCAAAAATAGACCAATCACGTGTACAGAAATCGATACTTCGCAAAGAATTCACTTTAGTGTTTTTCTATAATACGGGCCTAAGACTGTGAGATATACAACGTGTTACAGAAAGATGTGATCATATTTTAGAGTCGTTACATACACCTCAAAGTGAGTGGCAATCAAAATGTAGACATCCTAAAATTTCACGCAAATTTTAATCACCCGTTTTATTATGATCGATATGATCGATTACATCCCTATAAATTAAATGTGCGAGTACGAGAATAACAATGCTGAAGTGAGACAAATGCTCAGTTGTTTATCATTTAGTGCTGTCCAAAGTTGCGAGTCGAACATTGACATTTTAATCATACGATAAAAACGAAAATCCATAAGTTTTTTTTTTTATTTTAATTTTGTATCTCTATTTGTTTTAGGTTTATGGCACTAAGTAACAGTCAGTTCATAGAGAGTAGAGTGTATGACGACGATGCTGATGTGTCTACGGAAATAACTCTAGTGAAGGTACGTTAATAACCTCCAACGAAATGGAGGGAGGTTATTGGTGGGAGAGTACCTATTTTTGTACCCCTATTGTTGAAAATGGTGAAGAACCCGCCATAGTAGCTAGTTCAGACGAGTCGCGTTCCTGAGTCTGCCAGTATATATCCAGTATCTTCAAACTTTATTCTGCCGACCATATTGGGATGAAATGTCTCTCGACGGTCGCTTCATGTCAGTTTTCTGCAAGACGGTGGTATTACCCCGGTTGAGCGAATTCATCCTATACACAAAACTAACTACAGAGTGGCTCTACCTAGGCATATTGGAATTGCAAAAAGATCTATATATAAAACGTGTTACAGATAGGTGTGGTCAAATTTAAGCAACGTATAGTGTACGATATAAGTATTATACAACGTGTTACAAAAAGGTGTGGTCAAATTTAAGCAACGTATAGTGTACGATATAAGTATTATACAACGTGTTACACAAAGGTGTGGTCAAATTTAAGCAACGTATAGTGTACGATATAAGTATTATACAACGTGTTACACAAAGGTGTGGTCAAATTTAAGCAACGTATAGTGTACGATATAAGTATTATACAACGTGTTACAGAAAGGTGTGGTCAAATTTAAGCAACGTATAGTGTACGATATAAGTATTATACAACGTGTTACAGAAAGGTGTGGTCAAATTTAAGCAACGTATAGTGTACGATATAACTATACCATCCCCCGTAGTCACAAATAAGATCGCATTGCTAGGAAATAAATAAAGTATACACTTTGAACAGTTGAGCTTTTGTCTCGCTCTGGCTTTGTTATTCTTGCTCACGCACTCCACTTAATTTATAAGTATGTGATCGATCATATCGATCATAATCGATCATATCATATTGATAGCCACGATACAGGCTGTGCCTAGTGTGGACATCATTGTACATTATGTCATAGTAACATTGGACTTGTTAAATAAATTATTCTTATAATAAACGTTGTAAAACGTTGTATATTATATTGTTTCGATATTTTTTAAAGTATCGATATATCGAGAAAAAAGATAGATATATCAGCGTGAGATTTATCGACCTTTTATGGTATCTTATGTTAAGAAATATTGTCAAAAATATCGATGTTTTTTTCTTTTCCTTCACAGGAAACTCCACAGAAACCCCAATGTCAAGAGTTGGACTTGGAAGCATTGAAGAAGAGTTTATCGGTGCTTCAGAACTTTCATGAAACTGTTACTATATTGAAGGACAGCGACACGGAAACAGACTCAGACGGGGAAGATGGTGACAGGTAAACAAATAATTAATAAACTATGAAACATATATTACAAGATGGTAGGCCTCTTGTGTGCGAGAAGCCGTCTGGGTAGGTGCCACCGCTTTGTCTATTTCTGCCGCCAAGCAGCAGTGTGTAAGCACTGTTGTGGTCCGGTTTGAAAGAATTGTAGCCAGTGAAATTACTGGGCATTATGAGACTTAATAGTTTATGTATTGGGGTGTCGAGCGCAATCCAATGCCATACAGTGCTTGTAATTCAAAGTTCTGTGTGGTGTTGCTTCTGTTTAAAGGCAGGCGTGGCGCTTAGTTTCCAGATTCAAAATTTTTATTTGTGAAACATGAGTATACAAACACACAAAGCATGCAAGTTGTTAGAATATTAATAAACGATCAATCATGTTTGGCCTTATGGCATACAAATACATAATAATAAAATTTTATTTTATTTTATTATGTCGACTTACAATTTAAAATAAAGTTATTAAAAACTATAGGGAATGTCCGCTTATATTATTAACTAATAAACATCGTATGCAATAAAATTAATATAAAATTTTGCGTAAATGTCCAGTACTATAAATTGCTATTATTTTATTATACCCTACATACATTGAATAAGTTGTTTAATATGAAAATTTCCGAATATTATTAATTGGTAGATATAATACTGTGTCTAAATTTTATCCTTTAGAAATTCGGATATACTGTATGTAGTATGCTTTCCTTTCCAGATATAATTTTAGTTTTCTTTTTAATATATAAGCACTCTCCTCCTTCCAACATTTCGTTAGCTTATTATATATTATAGGGGCCATGCAGAAAAAACTTTTATGCATTTAATGTTGTTTTGGAACTACACAAACAGAGAATAGTGTTATCACGTCTGTTACGTTTGACTATGTCAGATAAGCGTGGAAATAATTGCGGATTATATTTAATAAACATGGCAATTTCTAGAATATACAAACATGGCAAAGTCATTATTTTATACTTCATAAAATAAGGTTTGCAGCTATCCGTTAGCATAAGCTTAAACATGGTCCTAATGCATCGTTTTTGGGCTTTGACCCAGAAGATAATTCCATATCTTACATGCGTCGAAACTAAGCCATAATACTCAGTGAGCAATGCATCGATGTTAAGCACTGGTGCTAATTTATAAAGGGCATATGCAAAGTTGTTAGTATCAGCCGAGTCACATGTTCGTCTCGTCATTCAAGCTAGTGAAATCAGTCAAATATCAGATCAGGCAATCACAATGTATCGCGTTCAGCCAATATTTTATACAATGGACACTGGCGAAGTCACCAATCTACAGTAGATCCAAACACAATTAAAAAAAGAAGAAGAAGAATGTGTGTTGGAGTTTTAGATTTCAAAAATCACACATGATCTGCCCAAGATAGGAGTTTGCGCTCGGTTTGGCGATAGGCTCGTATACATCATGGGACGGAAATAAGTTCGATGAACCGGTGATGCAACAGTTGCACCTCTGCCTCGTTTTTTATTTGCTTGAATGACGAGAAGAGCAGGTCGCCTGATGGCAAGCGTCACGCCTGCCCATAAACAGAAGCAACGCCCCACAGAACTCTGGATTACAGAACATTGCGTGGCATTGGACTGCGCTCGTCACCCCAAGAGATAAGATGTTAAGTCTCACAATGCCCAGTAATTTCGCTGACTTCAATGTCCTTAAAATCGAAACACAACAGTGCTTACACACTGCTGTTTGGCGGCAGAAGCGGTAGTGAAAGCGGTGGTACCAACCCAGTCGGCCTCTCGCATACAAGGGACCTACCTACCCTTTCGAGGACATACAATATGTAACAAAAACCCTGTCTGGCGTTTTAACCGTGATATCAGAGTGACCGTAGGTGTGAGCTTATGTTGTGTTTCACTTGACAGGGTGGTGTTAAAGCCAAAGGATCTTTACTCAGATCGTCCGTTGCCTTATATCATTGGATCACAAGCTTGGAAGAACTCCTGGCATGCAGGTATGTTATTTTAGTTTAGAAGATGGTCTTAACATATTGAGCCACGCTGTAGATAGTTTTGTCTACAGCGTGAATGGGCTGGCTGGACCGGCTTGTTGCCAATGTCTCACAGAAAACTGACGTGAAGCAACAGCTTACTGTGGCGTTTTGTACGGCGAGTGAGATATCCGGAGGCCCAAATCCTCTTACAAATTCCTTAATTATCCCTTTCACATCCACAAAATTAATAATTTAATTTATTAGCATGTGAATTCTCGTGATTGACGAAACAAATATACATGGCGAGTGTGAATGGTACAGTTGGGAGGGGAAGGCCTCGGCGAACTTTCATAGATCAAGTTGGAGATATTCTCGAGAAAGGCCAGGTCAGGAGTACCCTAAACCGACGTGCATGTATGAAAACATTTAATGAGAGTGAATGAGGCCAAAGAGGTATGCAAGGATCGTAGCAAGTGGAAATCCGTTGTCTCTGCCTACCCCTATGGGAAACAGGCGTGAGTCTATGTATGTATGTATGAATTCTCGTGCACGCTAATCACTCGTGCTAATGCTATTTGCTAATATGACACAATAATTTATAATATTATTAATAAAATCGTTCCACTATTGCGGAGATATCGATGTATGTAAATACATAAAACTGCATAAATAACAATAAAAAAAACTCGCCGAGTTGAGAACCGCCTCCATTTTTGAAGTGGGTTAATACATCGCAATTCCAAAACACGAGAGCTTAACAATATAACACATTGTGTTCAGGTCTGATACCAGAGGATAGTGATACAGAAAGTGGTTCAGCGGGAAGAGAACCCCCGTCCCCGCAGTACTCGGACTCAGAACCTGAAGACACTCAGCTCGTCAGCAAAGCCAATGCTACTGTAAGTACACATGGTCCGCATTCAATCTCCCTTAAAGTTACCTATAGGACTTTGTATTTCCTAAAATATCAATTATTGAAAATCCGGACCTAAACCAAGCCCCCTGAGTTCGAGTAGCTGGATCTTCTCACAGTTTGGGTCGCGCCGCGTTGAATCCAGTGGTAAATTAAGCCCACTGACTTTGTTTCGCCGGGTCTTCTCAAGCTGGGTCGTTTTGGATCCGGTGGTAGTTTTAAAACACGTGCCGTTTCGGTAAATGCAGTGGTCCATATCGACTCAAAATATTTAATAATTAATAATGGACGTTTCCATATTACAAATATTGTTATAATGTAAAATGTAAAATAAAAAGACAACAAATAAACAATCTAGTGTAATTGCCTAGTGTATTTGACGATGCTATGTATGTTATGTATACATTAGTTGATGTGATTTCTATACATAAGTTTGTTTATTTTGTACTGACTTGTCATAAGCGCTATTTTAATTGCCTACATGATTAATAAACTATTTCATTTCATTTCAAGTATAGTACAATAAATCAATATTATTGTCATGGGAATCATGCTCAATAATCTTTATTCTATGTTATAATGTCCTTCTAGGCATAAATTGAGCCGCTTTAACTCAAATTAAATTGTATTAATATAGTAACAATATTGTAAATCAGTTTTGAAAAGAGCAACGTTAGAGTTTCTTGTCCGTTCTTGGTAGAGTTCCGTGGTAGAGTTAAAATTTTATTGAATCTAAATTATGTTTAACATTTTATGGAATAAAATAATAAGTTGGCGCAGTTGTAATTCGTACGCGTTGCGACTGAGGCTTACGCTGAGGTCTCGGATTCGATCCCCGGGTCGGATAAGAGAGTTATTGGGTTTTTCGATTTCGAAATACGCAATATCAGCCAGGATTCTGGAATTTGTGCCCGGTATAGCGATGGGCTCACCCCGTATCACATCAAGGGACGGAGATAAGCTCGGCGAAATGTGGGTGCACTGGTTACGCCTCTGCCTAGCCCTTCGGGGATTACTGGCGTGAGTGAGTGCGTATGTGTGATACATATATTAGAAGAAAAAGAAATTTCTTTATTTTATGTCCCAGCAATGCAATCAGATTTTGTCCCACCTGAGGTGATATCGTACACTATACGTTGCTTAAATTTGACCACACCTTTCTGTAACACGTTGTATAATACTTATATCGTACACTATACGTTGCTTAAATTTGACCACACCTTTCTGTAACACGTTGTATAATACTTATATCGTACACTATACATTGCTTAAATTTGACCACACCTTTCTGTAACACGTTGTATAATACTTATATCGTACACTATACGTTGCTTAAATTTGACCACACCTTTCTGTAACACGTTGTATAATACTTATATCGTACACTATACGTTGCTTAAATTTGACCACACCTTTCTGTAACACGTTGTATAATACTTATATCGTACACTATACGTTGCTTAAATTTGACCACACCTTTCTGTAACACGTTGTATAATACTTATATCGTACACTATACATTGCTTAAATTTGACCACACCTTTCTGTAACACGTTGTATAATACTTATATCGTACACTATACGTTGCTTAAATTTGACCACACCTTTCTGTAACACGTTGTATAATACTTATATCGTACACTATACGTTGCTTAAATTTGACCACACCTTTCTGTAACACGTTGTATAATACTTATATCGTACACTATACGTTGCTTAAATTTGACCACACCTTTCTGTAACACGTTGTATAATTCTTATATCGTACACTATACGTTGCTTAAATTTGACCACACCTTTCTGTAACACGTTGTATAATACTTATATCGTACACTATACGTTGCTTAAATTTGACCACACCTTTCTGTAACACGTTGTATAATACTTATATCGTACACTATACGTTGCTTAAATTTGACCACACCTTTCTATAACATGTTATAGATGTATAACAATACCAACATCACTTAGAACTTCACGTCACTCGAGGCATTTGTTAAGTCTCATAATGTCGAGTAATTTGACTGACTTTAGTACACACTGCTGCTTGTCGCTAGAAATCTACAAATTGATGTAGTACCACCAGACCTACCATTTAAAAATGATTGTTTTACATTACAGATATCAGAAAGCAGTTCAGTTGATTCGGAGCAGGAAACATCTCTGCCCATACCAAAAACGACTCCAGCTGACATCGCAGCGGATCTAGCGAGACGCTTGGGAGGGCAACAACCGAAGGTAAAACACAGTATTATATGTAAAGTTTAAGACTTCCGCATCCTCCGTGGCATAGTGGGCGAGTAGCCGGCTGTGAAGCGAAAGGCCGTGGGTTCGATTCCCACACCGAAACAAATGTTTGTCTGATCCACAAATATTTGTCTCGGGTCTGGGTGTCGGGGACCGCAAGTCCCTCGGAGTTCCTGATACCCACGATACAGGTTTACCTAGTGTGGGGTCAGGACTATGTGTGTGACTGTTGGGTGTGTTTATTGATTTATTTATCCAAATGGTACCAACGGAACCTAATTAAGTCGTCTGTCTGTGTGCCCTTTAAACCGAAATACCGTACCGTAATAAGTACGCAGCTGTTTTTTTATAGCATAGGCTGGCAAACTAGCGAGTGGGTCACCTGATGGTAAGTGATCTCCACCGCCCATGTACACCCACAATACTAGAAGAATCATGGGCGCGTTGCATAGGAAAGGGATTAAGGGATTGAGAATGGGGAGGGGGCTTTGGGCCTCCGGATATCTCATTTACCGTACGAAACGCAGCAGCAAGCTGCTTCTTTACGCCGGTTTTCTGTGAGACAGTTATAATGACCCGGACGAGCCGGCCCATACATGCTGTAGACAAAAGTGTCTACAGCGTGGCTTTACCACTCGTGAAAATGAACACAGTATTTATTTATTTATTCATGAACATTATTGCTAACAGATATACATTCAAGCGCAATAAGTATAACATTAAGTTTAAACACAGTAAAATTATATTATTATTATTTTAATCCTACCTACGGTAGTTGAATAAATAATTAATTATTGTATTGTTTTATACAACGTGTTACAGAAAGGTGTGGTCATATTTAAGGGTTGTTATATACACATGACACTGAGGGTCTTATTATAAAACGTAGTCTAACTGTAGTTTTATATAATAAAATTACTATAGGTTACCATAGCAACCAATAGATATACACCCAGTTTAAAGTTAGACTACGTTTTTTAATAAGACCGTGAGTACTATAAGTGAGTAATATACTGGATCTTATCAGTATCTTAATTTTTTACACAAATTACAATCACTCTTAAAACGATCGATAAAATTGATCACATCACTGTAAACTGAAATGCACGAGCGAAAATAACAATGCTGGAGTGAGACAAAAGTTCAGCTATTATTTAGTGGTGTCCAAAGTTGCAAGTCGAATATCGACATGTTACTCATTCGATAAAAAGATGCTTTATTTATGCCCTAGCAATGCATTCGGGATACTTATGTAGTATAGAATACGTTGTTTAAATTTGACCACACCTTTCTGTAACACGTTGTATAATACTTATATCGTACACTATACGTTGCTTAAATTTGACCACACCTTTCTGTAACACGTTGTATATTGTTAAATAACAAAAGTGAAGAATTAAAACGGTGGCTACAGAATTTGCGGTTCGCTGTTTTTTTATATAACAGTTCAGCAATCGAGCAAGTGTCGTCAAAGTGTCCACTGTTCAGGTATTTCATGTGATCATTAATTCTGGAAAAATATGTTCGTTTCCAGATAATCGAATCGGAACCTGAATATTCCCCTCCGAAGACCGCGTCGAAAACTGTTTACAAACCACATCAAACACAAACAGGTAAAGAAAAATTAACAGTGTTAAAAAATAATTTTATTTATTACATACATACACACGCCTGTAATCCCCGAAGGGGTAGGCAGAGGTGTAACCAGTACACCCACATTTCGCCGAGCGTATCTCCGTCCCACAATGTGATAGGGGGCGAGCCTATCGCCATACCGGGCACAAATTCCAGACTCCGGGCTGATACTGAGCATTTCGTAATAGAAAAACCCAATACCACTTTACCCGACCCGGGGATCGAACCCGAGACCTCAGCGTTAGCCTCAATCGTAACGCATACGCATTGCAACTGCGCCACCGAGGCAGTTTTATTATACTCGTATTACGTATAATTATAATAATAATTTAATAAGAGTGAATGAGGCCAAAGAGATATGCAGGAAGTGGAAATCCGTTGTCTCTGTCTACCCCTATGGGAAACAGGCGTGAGTCTATGTATGTATGTATGGATGTATGGATGTATATTACGTAACTGACTACTATCCCATGCGAAGTATTCACACCTTGGGTCACCTTGTACATTATACAGTATGTAAAAAAAGCTCTGTTGGCCCTTTTTAAGCCGTGAAGATAGACATATAGACAGCTTAATAAAAATAGTTAAATTAAAAAAGGAATAAACAGAAGCGAGATATTAGCTTAGAAAAATGAACATATTTAAAAACAATTATTTACATCTGAGAAGTGATGAACAGCTGACTGATGTGACGTATTGTCGTAGACACCGCATTATGCTATCTCGCTCTGACTCCGAGTCATCGCTCTTGCAGAGGTAATCAATCGAAATACGGTTCACAAACAATAAAATAATTAAAGTATACAAAATAAATATGATTATTTTTATAGTCACATTTTCGTATGCGAATTATTTCATTACGTTCGAATATCGATTCTGATATCACAGTTAAGAGGTCGGACAGGGTTTTTGTTACATATTGTATAATGTTATGTTATATCTAAAATGTTATTTTAAAAGCAGTGATAGCTCAGCGGGGAGTGGTACGGACTGTCGAGACTAAAGTCGCAGGTTCGAAAAAGCCTCACGAGCATACACCTCTGACTTTTTTGCCCAGTGCCCAGCAGTGGGACGTATATAATACAGGGCTAGTATTATAATTTATGTTAAATCTGTTTCAGGTACAATATTTACTGACGAGCCTCCTCCGTTGGATTCACAAACGGAGTCTAGCGAAGAAGACGACATCTTCGCAGAATTACATAACAGATCTAAAGAGAGGGTAGTCGAGGATATGTTTGGTGGGAGGGTGTACGGGGATGTTAAGAAGGTAAATACCTTTATTTTTCTATAGTATAGGCCGGTAAACGAGCAAGAAGGTCACTTCATGGTACGTGATCTGGAGGGATGGAATGGAGATTGGGAAGGAGGATTTTCCGCCTCCGGATATCTCACTCACCGTACGAAACGTAACAGCAAGCTACTACTTTAAGATGATTTTTTATTTATGGCATAGGCCGGCAAACGAGCAAGTGGGTCACCTGATGGTAAGTGATCTCCACCGCCCATGTACGCCCACAATACCAAAATAATCATTGTTGCGTTGCCGACCTTAAAGGGATAATTAGGAATTGGGAAGGGGAGGGGGTTTGGGCTTCCGGATATCTCACTCACCGTACGAAACGCAGCAGCAAACTGCTAGTTTACGTTGGTTTTCTGTGAGACAGTGGTAACGACCCGGACGAGCCCGTGCCAAAACAGCGTCTGTCTACAGCGTGGCTCTACCATTTTCTAACGTTTGAATTATACGTTTAGACAATTTCTTTTAAAATTCTATTATAGACCTTATACAATATTACAATATGTCATGTAGGTGCATTTGTTTTAATTGTAATAGCCCTGTATTATACACGTCCCACTGCTGGGCACGGGCCTCCTCTACTGAATGAGAGGGGTTAGGCCTTAGTCCACCACGCTGGCCTAATGCGGGTTGACAGACTTCACATACCTTCCAAATTCTTATGATGAACTACTCAGGTATTTCGGTTTCCTCACGATGTTTCCTTCACCGTTAAAGCAAGTGATAATTAACAATTAATACACACGTAAGTTCGAAAAGTCAGAGGTGCATCATCTTTAGGTCGGTTTCGTACCTGTGACCGTTCAGCTGTTAAGGCGCGATTGACTAATAGACGACCATATTCAGAAACTCACAAACATCCAAATGTTCACAATAATATTACTAGGATTCTTTACAGGTTGTACCTCAACCGAGAGTCCAACCGAAACCTCTATTTGAAGACGATCCTGATGAATTTGAAGATATACAACCCGTAAAGAGAATTGAAGAAGAAAAAACAACTTCTAAAGTATGTTTAATTTTTTAATTTTACTTTTGCACAAAAGAGGAACAGATGACATAAAAAAAATGTTTTTTTTTTGTATACATAAGACACACACACAACACTTAAAAAAAAATTATAATACAAGCCCTGTATTATATAATACACGTCCCACTGCTGGGCACGGGCCTCCTCTACTGAATGAGAGGGGTCAGGGCTTAGTCCACCACGCTGGACTAATGCGGGTTGGCAGACTTCACATACCTTCGAAATTCTTATGAAGAACTTCTCAGGTATGCAGGTTTCCTCACGATGTTTCTTTCACCGTTAAAGCAAGTGATAATTAAAATTAATACACACATAACTTGGAAAAGTTAGAGGTGTATGCACTTGGAGCTGGTTTTGAACCTGCAACTTCCGTCTCAAACCACTCCCCGCTGAGCTATCACTGTGTGATAACATTTTTTATGAGTTTTCATTATAACTGCCAATATAACAAAACTCAAAAAAAATATACAGCTTAATAATTTAAACCTGTTGCTTTTGCTGTCTGTTCTAGTGACACCCATAAATAAAACAATACGAAAGGCTGTTATAACTTGCGTGCATGCGTGCGTGCACGTGTGTGAGTGCGTGCGTATACATTTGTGTACGTGTGTGAGTGTGTGTATCTGTATTTAACTGTGGCATCGTAGCGCTTAAATGAATGGACCGATTTGAATACGGTTATTTTGTTTGAAACTGGTTTCATCGAGATGGTTCTTGCTATAATTGAAGAAATTCCTACCCGAGAATTTTACCTTCAACTCTTTCACATATTAGTGCAGTAAGTCTTTACATGGCGGCATTTACATGGGCGGTGGAGATCACTTACCATCAGGAGACCCACTTCCTCGTTTGCCGGCGCATGCAATAAAAAAAGAAATAAGAAGAAAAGTATAATTAATATAATCAAGCCTGTATACTGTCCCATTTCTGGGCGCGGGCGGGCGTCATCTATTTATAAATGAGGGTAGTCTTAGACAACTAGGCTGGATCAATGCCGATTGGTAGACTCGAAGGTAGTTGGTTGTTAATGTAATTAATTTCATTTCAGAAGCCCATTGGGGGTATATCTATATTTGGTGCTAACAAAGGTGCAGAGAGCATAGGAGCGTCCATTTTGAAACGCAATCAAAGGAAATCTACTTCCGAAGAAGATACCGACAGCGAAGACCGTAAAGCACCACCAAAACCTAAAACCATAGACCAAACAGACTCTATAAAGAAGGAAAAAGATATATTCGATGATCTTTTTGCTAAATCAGCTAATTTAGAAAAGAGGAAACAGACAGAGAAAGATAAAAGTGATGTTAAAAGTGTCGCAAAAGATAAAGTGGATCTTTTTAGTGATAATCTTTTTGATGATGTAGGTGATATATTTACAACGAATGTAATGAAAAATAAAAGTAATCAGAAATCAATATTTGATGATGATGAAGATCTTTTTGCTGATATTGCACCAGTAACTAATAAAGTTAATAAAAGTACTAAAGTTAAAGGTACAGATAAAAGTTTATTTGATAGTGACGATGAATTATTTGCGGTCAAATCTACTGTTCTTCCAAAATCAAGTCAAGAATCTCCTGAAATTAATCGAAGTGAACACAAAGATTTAGTCAGTAATATAAATACATTAGAACCAACTAACACAGATAAGCCAACTAAACACATGGTCGATGATACTAAATCATTAAATAACAAAACAAATGTAAAATCAACTACAATGACTAAAAGCATTTTCGATTCGGATAGCGACAGCGATATTTTCTCTCATTTAGTAGAAAATAAAGATACAGGAAGCAAACACGAAAAGAATATTTTTGATGGAAAAGCTATTTTAAAAAATACGTCTGAAGTTACAAAAGATGTTTTAAAAGTAAGTAATGATACTAAGAATTATAGAAGTCCATCAATATTTGATGATGATGATGATGAATTATTTGCTGATACGTCAAAAAATATACCTAAAGATAGCAATATAACACCCAAGGATGCACAGAATAAAAAAACAGGTAATTCTGTTATGAGTACAGAAATACCAGTGAATGAGAATGCTGAAAAAATCACAGATATTTTGATACCTGCTGAACGTAAACAAACTGTTGTTCCAATCGTTGAAGATAAAAATGTGTTTGGAAGCAAGGAAAGTAAGATACCTGATAAACTTAAGAGTAGTGCCATAGAACAAGGAGATAACTTATTACAAAATAGGGCAAACGAGCAACTTCCGAGTACATATAGCAATCAAGATGAAAATATATTTGAAAGCAAGGAAAGTGATTTTAAAGAATTAGTTACTGAAGCTAAAGAGCCAAGTGTACAAGAAAATCGAAATTTTATACAGAATGAAATAGAGTCTGAGTTAGAAGGAGACAAACTCATGAATATAATAGATAATAATAATTACTTAAACAAAGCAGTACCTGCGACAGATGATGATTTCATTGAAAATGACATCTTATTCGAAAATCAGAAAAGTCTAATTTCTGAAGACATTTTCGACAATGAACCGCCAGTTTTTGAGAAACCGAAAGAACCAAAAAGAAGTAAAAACGTGAACGCGTTATTTGATGATGATTCGGAAGACGAAGCGTTATTCTTTCGGAAAAGTGACATAGATGATAAATCGGAAATTTTTCCGTCTACCGACCAATCCGATCGGCTTTTCGGAATATTCCACAATGAACCGCCAGCAATTGATGATTTTGGAAAAGGCGCTGATGCTGATATTTTTACTTCCGTTTCTGATCCTGGCATGACAAATGATAAAGTTACAGATATATTTAAAGACAAAAGTAAAGGAATGGGTAATTTTGAAGACATAACTTATGAGGATTCAGTTAATAATATTTCTGAAAATAATGATA
Organism: Mimas tiliae; assembly: GCA_905332985.1. Taxonomy (NCBI): domain Eukaryota; kingdom Metazoa; phylum Arthropoda; class Insecta; order Lepidoptera; family Sphingidae; genus Mimas; species Mimas tiliae. The sequence continues at coordinate 5,844,032 of HG995265.1, read as the reverse complement.
GCAATACAAGCATACCAAAAAAAGAAAACATAACAACTAAAAATGATAATCATGATATGAATAGTCTGTTTAAAACAACGAAATCTGTTCCAAATGCAATAGAAAGTGAAAATAAATCAATAAATATCCGTGATACATATAAGGAAATAAAAGAAGACGAATTTGATGATATTTTTAGAGCAGCTAATAAAGCTATTAATACTGGAAACGACGACATATTAAAATTAAGTGTTGATGGTTTAATTAAAAGTACTGAAAAAGATGAAAAACGACCAGAAAAACTGCCTGAAAATAAACTTGATGATACAGACGTTTTCGGTTCTTCAAACCTACCCGAAAAAGTAGTGGAATCAGTAAAATCTGAAATAAATTTCGATTCAGATGAAGAATTATTTAGAACTTTACCAAAACCAGAGAAACCTAGAGTGCCTGAAGTTAAACCTAGTGATGAACTAGATGAAGGTGCTTTTATAAAAGAAGATAAGATTAATATAGGTAATAAATCAAAGTTTAAGGCTGGTAATATAGTTGAAAGAAAAAAGGAATCAGAAAAAGAGCAGCTTAAAAATAACTCATTAGATGATTTGGACCAAAAACCTGAGTTAAGAAGAAAAGAGGCTGAAAATCAGGGCAAAACCAACGAATACAAAAAAGTAGGTAGAATAAAATCTTTAAATTTAAATATAGATGTATCTACACTTCTACCCGGTGCTTCTCCGAAGAAACAAAAGATAGAAATTCCTAAAGAAGACCCTAAGGCAGACATTACTTCGGAAGAAATAACGAAACTAATTACTCCAAAAAATGAGTCGAAAATGGTTAAATCAATAACTTTTGAAGGTGAAACAAATTCAGATATATTAGATAACAAATTATCAAAAGAAAGAGCTAGGATTCAAGTCAAACGGCGACCATCGACAAGAAGAGCCAGACGAGAGGCTGTCAGAAAGTCGGCCATAGACTTTGACGATTCCACAGACAATTCAAGTTCGATAGACGATCCGCCAAAAAGTGTTGAATCTGAAAGCCCAACCAAAATTGACAAGACTGCAACACACGAAAGTTCCTCGAATATTTTAAAACCGAATGATTCTACAATAGACAATAATGAAATAGATTCTAAAGTACCGCCAGAAGTGCCCAAAAATGAAATTATCAGAGATAAAGTACCAGAGAAGCCTAAAGTCACATCAAAAGTAGTTTATATTCTGAACGATGAAGATATATTCAATACTAAACCAGTAGATAAAGAAAGTGAACTGTTTAAAAAAGATCCAGTGTTACCAACACTTGGAAGCATGTATCAAAAATCTACTAAAACCCACAAAACAGTAAATGAAAATATTGCCCAAAAGTCATCAAAAGTCAGTATTTTTGACTCTGACAGCGATGAAGAACTATTTGGCGGTAAAAGTAAAAGTAAAAAGAAAGTTGAAACTAAAGATTCTCTATTTGATGAGGACGACGACGAAAATTTGTTTGCTGTTAAAAATAAGAAGGCTGGTAAGTAATGTCCGAATGAATTTTATATGCTAGATAAACATCAAAATAAGATAACTAGAACGATAACTCTCATATGAATCTGCCAAAATACGGCTCCACTTACTTACACATGCAAAATTTATGAACATTCAAAATTAACTTTATTTAATAAAAGTTAATTTCTAATTATTAATGGCCGTTCCCAATATTATGTCTATCGACAGATTTGCTTACTGGCGGTAAAATTTTGACACATTTTGTATGGAAGATCTGGCTACACACTATTGACAGTAAGCAAATCTGTCCATAGATAGAATATAGGGAACGGCCATAAACTTCTAGACCGAGATACGACGTTCTGCACCGCGTAAAAATTTACAGCTTCCGTGGCGCAGCGGGCGAGTAGCCGGCTGCGAAGCGAGAGGCTGTGGGTTCGATTCCCACACTGAGACAAATGTTTGTGTGATCCACATAAATTTGTTTCGGGTCTGGGTGTTGTGTGTTGGCAAGTTCCTCATAGTTCCTGATACCCACCATACAGGTTAACCTAGTGTGACTGTTGGGTGGGTATCAGGAAGTGGGAGAGTTACGCTGTAGACGATTTTGTCTCCAGGCAGAATGAGCCGGCTCGTCCGGGTCGTTACCACTGTCTCACAGAAAACTGACGTAAAGCAGCAGCTTGCTGTTGCGTTTTATACGGTGAGTGAGATATCCGGAGGCCCAAATCCCCTTACCCTTCCCAATCCCATAATCATCCCTTTCCTTCAAAGTCGGCAACTTGTTCATGAATCTTCAGGTATTGTGGATGTTCATGTCACTTACCATCAGGTGACCCACTTGCTCGTTTGCCGGCCTCTGCTATAAAAAAGTGTATTTTTAACTTACAGATGACACTGCAAAACCACAGAAAACTAAATCTGCGTCAAAAGATATTGAGAAGTCTTCTGAACCTGTGTTCAATGATCCTTTATCAATGCTATGTAATGATTAGATATAGAAAAATTGTCGAAACGCGTTTTCTGTGTGTATACTTATCTCATTTCTTCCACCTGCGCTTATCCCACTCGCAGTGGGGTCGGTGTAACATGCTTTAACACATGTTACAGAAAGATTTTGCTTGTAGTTTTTAAGACCGGCCGCCTGCCTTACGTCAACCCCTCTTGGGAGAATCTACACTTATCCCACAAATGTTATAAATCGAAAAGTTTGTATGTTCGTTTGTGAATTAATCACGCGTTAACGGCTAAACAGATTTTGATGAAATTTAGCACACATGTGGACCATCTGCTTCGACTGCCTCGGTGGCGCAGTTGTAACGCGTACGCGCTACGACGGCTGACGGTCTCGGGTCCTATCCTCGGAGCGGGTAAAAGTGATATTGGGTTTTTCTATTATGAAATGCTCAGTATCAGCCCGGTCTGGAATTGTGCCCGGTATAGCGATAGGCTCGCCACCTATCATGGGACGGAGATATGTTCGGTGAAATGTGGGTGTACTTGTTACACCTCTGCCTACCCGGATTACAGGCGAGAGTGCGTATGTACCATACAGTTTTTGTGTGAATTACCTACCTATAATTAAAACTGAATACCAATACATGCGCAGACACTTTTCGATAATTGATCTATATTTATAATGAAATAATTGCAATTATATTAACATTCCAACAATTTTTATGTTTGTTCTAATCAAATATTTATAATTAGTTATTGTATTTTTATATATGAAATTGTTATTATATAAAATAATATATTTTCGTATGATAAGATTGTAAATAAATGCTTGTCTTTATACGTGTTTTTCATTATGGGCCTAACTTATAGAAAAAGTAGTAAAAAGTATGGATATTGGTGCAAAGAAATAAAACAGCAATTATAATAGGTAATATATTATTATAAAGAATATTTTATAAATCTCAAAAAACTTTGACTTTCTAATTGTGACAGACAACGAAATGTATCCGCCATCTTAATAATTTTGACAGAAAACGCGGGAAACATAGACAATATTCAGCCAACTTGCCAGTATTGTAAAAAATAATTGCCATATCACAAATTAAATCATCCCAAATAACCTTAAAAATAACGAGACACAAAAATACACTGAATAAATTATAATATAGAAATATACACTCAAAAATACATAATTACCTATACGAAACCATGTCTGCTTTTTATAACTTTTTTCACTGCCTACGAGACCATCTTTTATCACATATTTCCGGCATCCGACGCACCATACTAGCATAAGCCGCTGCCAATCTATAGTAGTTATATCGAAGTTATATATAATTTTATCTTGCTCAGACATTCGCTTGGATAAAGCCACAGTGTTGTCATCTCTAAAAATCCAATTGTTCGTCACAAAGTAACTGTATACTATTGCCATTTTGTACATTTTCTTGTACACGTTTATGAATCTGAAAAAGAGATTAGGTATATTACGATGCCTTTTTTATAGTATAAGCCAGCAAACGAGCAAGTGGGTCATCTGATGGTAAGTGATCCACAATGCTAAAATAATCATGGGCGCGTTGCCGACCTTAAAGGAAAGGGATTGGGAAGGGGAGGGGGATTTAGGCCTCCGGATAACTGATTCACTGTACGAAACGCAGCAGCAAGCTGCTACTTTACGCCGGTTTTCTGTGAGACAGTGGTAACGAGCCGGCCCATTCACGCTGTAGACAAAAGTGTCTACAGCGTGGCTCTACCACTCGCAAAGTGCTTACACACTTCTACTTGTCAGTAATAGACTGCGCAGTGGTACCAACCCAGACGGCCTCTCGCATACAAGGGACCTACCACCTTGTGGGGAGTTCAAAATGTATTTTTTTTTACTATATTTATTTACTTACGAAGGAATATCCTTTGGTTTTTTTATTCCAAACATGTAGTAAGCAATCTCCATGATATATCCTGGAATGTAGTGCAATAACCAGGTGAGCAGCCAAAACAACGTTTTATTGGAAGTTTCCACTGTGTAACAATACCAAATAGATTTAGGAGACACATAGCGCCGTGTGACATCACTATTCATCATCTTTCTATTTTCACCTGCAAGAAAGAGATAGTTGACTTGACAGATAACAGCCTCCGTGGCGCAGCAGGCGCGTAGCCGGCTACGAAGCGAAAGGCGGTGGGTTCAATTCCCGGACTGAGACAAATGTTTATTTTTATTTTTTATTGCCTAAACAGGCGGACGGCCAACCTGATGGTAAGTGGTTGCAATGCCAGAGCAAAGCCAAGCCGCTGCCTACCGTTGAAGGAAAACTCTTTTTAAACCTCGCTTAAAGAAGGACAAGTCATCACGCTCGGGAAACACCAAATGTTTGTGTGATCCACAAAAAATAGTCTCACGTAGTTCCTGAAACCCACGATACAGGTTTACCTAGTGTGGGGTCAGGACTATACTGTTGGGTGTATTTTTTTAGTTGTTTTTTATTCCGAATGACGAAACGAGCAGGTCGCTCGCCTGATAGCGACGCCTCCCCATAAACAGAAGCAACATCACGTAACACTGGACTGTACTCGTCACCCTAAGAAATATTTGACATAATTGAACCGGCTCATTCGTGCTGTAGACAAAACTATCTACAGCATGGCTCTACCACTCAGTAGGCCTAGTACGAGTAACAAATACGTTCAAAGTTTTCGAATTCGAATTCGTATAAACCGTCGAAGTGTCAAACTAGTAATTCATACTGTAATACGCACTCACGCCTGTAATCTCCGACGGGGTAGGCAGGGGGGCAGTAGGTAGTATAACCAGTACACCCACATTTCGCCGAGCGTATCTCCGCTCCACGATGGATGTGCCCGGTATGGCAATAGGCTCGCGCCCTATCACATAAGGGACGGAGATACGCTCTGCGAAATGTGGGTGTACTGGTTACACCTCTGCCTACCCCTTCGGGTATTACAGGCGTGAGTTTTTTTTATAGTATAGGCCGGCAAACCAGCAAGTGAGTCACCTGATGGTAAGCGATCCCCACCGCCCATGTACGCCCACAATACAAAAGAATTATGGGCGCGTTGCCGACCTTAAAGGAAAGGGATAATAAGGGATTGGGAAGGGGAAGGGGATTTGGGCCTCCGGATATCTCACTCACCGTACGAAACGCAGCAGCAAGCTGCTACTTTACGCCGGTTTTCTGTGAGACAGTGGTAACGACCCGGACGAGCCGGCCCATACATGCTGTACACGAAATTGTCTACAGCGTGGCTCTACCACTCGTAGAATCGTGAGTGCGTATGTATGTATTATTCTCTTACCCCAAGACACATTGCATCTGTAATTGCTGACGGTATATATTTTGATATCTTTGTCGCCCCTCGCTGTGTCCCAAGCTGCCGCTATGATGGCATTATTGACATAATCCACAGGCGCGTAATTCAATTTTACGTCACCGTTCAATGTAACATGGGTCGCTCCCAGACCTATACCAACGATTACCTGAAAAAAGGAGTAGATATCAGCGAACGAACCAGTGTGTTTTTTTGACATCTTTAATGGCATGTAAATAACATCTAAAGGCGATGTAGCATCCGATATAGACATTTTTAACGTGGTAAATAAAAACAATGAGGTCAATCTTCGAATCCAGCTCGGTTGGGCAGCGTTCGGGAAACTACGCAAGGTGTTCTCGTCCAAAATACCTCAGTGCCTGAAGACGAAGCTCTTCGACCAATGTGTGTTACCAGTGATGACATATGGGACTGAGACGTGGCCTCTTACAATGGGCCGCATACGTAGACTCACTGCCACTCAACGGGCTATGGAGAGGGCTATGCTTGGTGTTTCTCTACGTGATCGAATCAGAAATGAGAAGATCCGTAGACGAACGAACGTAACCGACATAGCCCAGCGGATTAGCATGTTGAAGTGGCAGTGGGCAGGCCACATAGCTCGCAGAACTGATAGCCGATGGGGCAGAAAAGTTCTCGAATGGAGGCCTCGGCCACGCAACAGAGGACGGCAACCTACAAGATGGACCGACGACCTGACAAGGGTTGCAGGAAGCCGATGGATGCAGGCCGCTACCAACAGGTCGGCCTGAAAGGCATTAAGGGAGGCCTATGTTCAGCAGTGGACGTCTTGTGGCTGATGATGAAATAAAAACATGTTTAAAAAATATATCATCGATTGATAACTTATTTTTTTTATATCATAGGCCGGTAATCGAGCAAGTAGATCACCTGATGGTAAGTGATCTCCACCGCCCATGTACGCCCACAATACTAAACGGATCATGGATGCGTTGCCGACCTTAAAGGAAAGGAATAATTAAGGGAGTGGGAAGGGGATTTGGGCTTCTGGATATCTCATTCACCGTACGAAACGCAGCAGCAGGCTGCTACTATACGCTGGTTTCCTGTGAGACAGTGGCAATGACCCGGTCGAGCTGCCATTCCTGCTGTAGACAAAACTGTCTACAGCGTGGCTCTACCACTTAAAGAACCTTAGCCGTCGAGTGTTTTGTAGCGCAATTTTACTTCTAAACAGCCCGTCTCGTAGTACTGAAGTCTTTATTCGTAACAGACAAAATAGAAAAAAACACGCCAATTCATACATTGTATCAAAATTAACTCTCTTTCCGCGTCTGTCTGTTGATCCGCAACTTCTCATAAACCACGCCACGGGTTTTGATGAGGTTTTCACTATATTTTAGACAATTTCTTCTGGAAGGTTTATATGTATATTTCGTTTTTTATTAGAAGTCTTAAATAGTAATCAAATGTGGTGGTATGTTAACCGATGACAACTGATAGGGCTGGGAAACGCTGGGACGAACTACTGAACTAATAAAACCTGAATGGAAAGTGAATGATTTAAAAAGGGGCCAAAGTCGCTAGATTTATTGCAAACATCGCTAAGGTTGCAATACTGAGCTAGGCCGGCTCGAAACTATCAGTTGTCAAATCTGTAAAATATTTTTTTTCGTAGTATTATTCTAACGACTTCAGAAATAATACAATAATGATTTGCGTAGTTATTTAACGTATTTATTATTATAATTTATTAAATATTAAAATTATTTTCAAACATTGTTTATCCCATGTTAAAATCATTAATTCGTTCACTTCTTCCCATCACTACGAATTAGCAATACGAAATGTCAAATTTACAGTTATATACCTAATCTGTGCAAATGCCTTTTGGGAATATTCAGTTTTTGAGTAAAATATCGTAATTTATTGGTTAATCGGAGCAATTCAAAGTTTAATTCATATTGTATGTTTGATGCAAAGATCAACACGTTCACGTATAATATATGATGTGTGATTGATTCGGAAATTATGATTTTAGTGCGAAGTGGAGTTTGTTTACTACGTAAGACATTTATAGTAACATAGGGTTTAGGTATATCACGCATAACCCATGGGAGCGGAGCAGTAACAAGCATGCGGGTAAAACCGTGAGACAGCTAGTTATATTATAATATCTTACTCCGGCAGGTCCATATACACCACTAAGGTCCATCCAACCAGGTGAAGGCTCGCTGTATGCACTAATTACTGAAAAAAAAATAGTTTGAATAACCAGACGAGCAGGTCGCTCACCAATAGGTAAACACCTGCCCATAAACAAAAGCAACACCACATAGAACTTTGAATTACAAAGCACTGCATGGCATTGGACTGCGCTCGACACCCCGAGACATAAGATGTTAAGTATCATAATGCTCAGTAATTTCACAGACTGTTGCTTGGCGGCAGAAATAGACGGCGCAGTGGTATCGACCCAGACGGCCTCTCGCACACGAGGGGCCTAGCACTTTGTGAAGTTTTCAACATACATCAATATATATATATATAATCATCAATAATAATGCCTTGGTCCACCTGATATTGCCGGCCAATGCCATAAAAAAAAACAAATAATTACTTACCTATAGGTGGTCGAACAATACACACTGGTAGGTCTTTCCCCAGATTCCGTACTGCTTCTTCAGCGATAGCTTTTGTAAAAGTATAAGTGTTGGGCCAATCTTCTATGAGTCTGAAAATAATTTATAATTTGGTAGCGATAGATCAGCGGGGAGTGTTATTGACTGTTTGATTGACGAAGTTGCAGGTTCGAAACCAGCCCCTAGAGCATACCAACGATTTTGTTCAGTTACGTGTGTATTCTTAATTATCGCTCGCTTTGACGGTGAAGGAAACATCTTGAGGAAACCTGCATACCCGAGAAATTGTCCATAAGAATTTTGAAGGTATGTGAAGTCTGTCGACCTGAAATTAGGCAAGCGTGGTGGACTAAGGCCAAACCGCTCTCATTCATAAAGTAAGCCGGAATCAAACAGTAAGGATTTTATAATCATAGGTCAAAGACTTTAATGTAAGTATACTACTACTAGACGGGCTGTTTAGAAGTAAAATTGCGTCACAAAACTCGGAAGTTTGACAGCTCCCAAACAGAGAGCGCGATAGGGGTTCTAGTTGAGAGTAAGTGAGATTGGAGTATTGAGTTATGGTCAATTGACTGCAACTTAGTGGTACAATATCTATGTACCGCGCAGCTTGTCTAGTAGTATACATGAAAGTGTTTGTCATAGGTGTAACTTATCTGAGATACAAGAACTTGAAATACAGATACAAAATACGGATTTTCATTTTGTATCTGAAATACTTTTGTTAGTCTTTATTTTTTATCTTGTAATTAGGTACTTTTTTGCGTATCTTTGTATTTTGAAAATATTATTTACGCATTGGGGCAGAAATAAGCTCCGTTAAATATGTATATGCCTACTGGTCTTTGTCTACCCCTTCGGGTATTAAAGGCGTCAGTGCATATGTATGTTTTTTTTATTAGTTTGAATGACGAGACAAGCAAGTCCCTCGTTTGCACTACCGCGGCATTAAACTAAACAGTCGGTCGCAAGTTCGTACAAAGAGTACGATCCCATGGACGGCAAAAAAACGCTGGCTTGATGTATTAGAGGGAGATATGAGAGCCAACGGTCTTACTACAGAGGATGCTCAAGATCGGGCGAAGTGGAGGCGTTTTAGAAGGCGGACCCTGGCACTAGCCGGGATAACGCCAGGTAGAAGGAAAAGAAAGGATGACTGTTTATCTACTGCATAATAGTCATTGTAATTCGTCCCAAACATGTTTTGGCAGATCCCAACGACTCCATCACAGTCGCTATCGAAGCAGCACTTTCCTTGCCCAACCCGAATCGCAACAATAATACGCAACACCGACATAGGACACGCCTACGAGTCCAAAAAGCTCTCACAACTGGCCCTTGGCACAATGATGTGCAGAGACGGCCCTAAACTATACTCCCAAGCGATTGCTCAAGCTGAGGTCTGAGCCTTCTTAAAAGGCGTCTCTGTGCTTAATCGCTACTAAGTACATTATACATATTTCTGGCTAGAGCGCCATAAGCGCCGGCTTTATTGTCAGGTGAAGCTGTAAAAGCAATACAAGCTAACAGCACAAATCCATTCGAAAAATAACTAACATAGCCTTTATAAACTAAAATTGACAAAAGCACTACGTCTTGTGAAACATTAAATAAAAATCCTTGAGCAGATTACATGTGTATAAACAAAATTTATTTTGTGTAGGTAGTGTGTAAGAAAAAAATATACGCAGGAGATGCAGCACCTATAAGGTAAACCAGTTCAATGTAATAAAAGTAGTTTAAACGGAATTTTTCGCGGTTTAATTATAACAGTCCACGTCTATATTAATAATATAATATTCGCGTAAACATCATACTAATATTATGAATGTGAATGTAAGTTTGTTTGTTACGCTTTCACGCGAAAACTACTTAACCGATCATCATGTGACTTTGTACACATATTCTTGGAGGTTTAAGAAGTAACATAGGATACTTTTTATGAAAAAAAAACTATTTATTTGTTACGCTTTCACGCCTAAATCAATGAACCGATTTTGATGAATTTTGATGTAGAGATAGATAGGTGGGACCCTAGAGACGGTTATAGGCTACGTTTTATTTCGGAAAATTCTATTCATGGGGGCGGAGCCACGAGCAAAAGCTAGTAAGAAATAATTATGTAACACTATGTTCTTCAAACATCTGATCACTCATTTTCTTCGATGGGGTCACATATCCGTGGCACGTGGCATATCATCCCCTCCCAACAAAAGGCGCTCCAAAGGGCTGGACCTTGGCAATAAGGTGTTGTATCTTAAAAATATTTTTTAATTACTGGTTATATTAAAAGACAAATATAATATATAAACAGCAAAGACTTTAATGTATACTACTAGACCGGCTGTTCAGTACAAATAAATTGCGCACTAAGTTACGGTCAATTGACCGCAACTCATTTAGTCGCCCGCGATAAAGCGATAAGAGCAGTTGTTGTCGTTTGAAGAGCTGCGAACGTTGAATTCGATAAATTAATACGGAATTGTTTATTGTGACCCATTAAACACACACAAAACGAGCCGGCCCGTTCGTGCTGTATACAAAATTGTCTTTATCCTGCAACAAAATTAATCAAAAAGAACTGTGAAGTTGGAAACACTTACTTGCTGGTGATATTTTGGAGTCTTTCATCACTAACAGTTTCCACCAGTTCGATCATGGTGTCAGGAGGCACTGGACTAGTGTAGAACTTCTCCAGAACCTCATCGTTTGTCCTGTTCTGAGTTGCGTGGGCAAATGCTGTCGAAACGTGGACGAACGACCTGAGGAAGTTATATTGAGCTGTATTTCTGTATCTCTGCTATTCACAAAGCTCTACTAAAGAGAGCCTCAGATCTGAGTCCACCACGCTGGCCTAATGCGGGTTGGCAGGCTACACACACCTTTGAAATTCTTATGGAGAACTTCTCAGGTATGCAATATTCCTCAAATGTTTCCTTCACCGTTAAAGCGAGCGATAGTTAACAATGTGACGAATTACGTGACTTAGAAAAGTCAGAGGCAGTCTCTTGGGGCTGGTTTCGCTCGACTTTTGTCTGGACGGTCAGCTGAACTATAGCTGCTTAAAAACATAATAAAAGCTTCAGGATTCTTGTGAGTATTAGAAACGAGGAAGGCCTTACAACCCAAACCCCCTCCCCTTCCCAATTCCTTAATTATCCCTTTCCTTTAAGGTCGGCAACGCACCCATGATTCTTTTGGTATTGTGGGCGTACATGACCACGTATCAGGTGACCCACTTGCTCGTTTATCGGCCTATACCATAAAATAAAAACACCCAGGCTTGAAGAAATAAATCAGTCGGGGGACGTAATGTCTCTTGACGGTCGACATAATATTTTGACTGCACTGTACTTAACATCAGCTCCAGTGTACTTTGCCGAGCCAGGATAAGAAATTTGAGCATTATAAAGATAGGGTTGGCACTTGGTCTTCCGGAGACTCCTAATGAAAAAGTTGGCACTTGGTCTTCTCAATAGTAGGAGGCCAGCGCTCATCAGTGGAATTGTAATAAAAGGCAGGTTTTAAATTTCTAGGATGTAGGCCCCTCGTATGCGAGAGTTCTTCTGGTACCACCGCTTTGTCTATTCCAGCTGTCAAGCATAGTGTGTAAGCACTGTAGTGATTCGGTTTGATATTGAAGCTAGTGAAATTACTGGGCATTATGAGACTTAATATCCTGCCTCGGAGTGATGAGCGCAGTCCAGTGCCATGTAGTGATTTGTAATTCAAAGTTCTGTGTGGTGTTGCTTCTGTTTATAGGCAAGCGTTGCGCTTAACTTCAAATTCATTTCAATATGTATTCAATTCATTAGGTATTTATTGAATACATAAAATGTTAGGTATACATCATTTATATTCAGTAAAATTTTAACTCTACCGCCAGTTCGAAATGCTGTTTCGCTAGACAAGAACAGACAAGAAACTCTAACGTTGCTCTTTTCAAAACTGATTTACAATATTGATACTACATTAATAATACTATTTAATTTGATTTAAATCAGCTCAGTTTATGCCGAGAGGAACATTAGACAAAATAATGATTATTGAGCATGACTCCCATGACCACGATGAACAAATTAGGACTATAAAGTAAAAAAGTTATAACAATAAATAACAGTTTGAGCAGACCAGTCCATTACATTACACAAGCATAACATTAGGCGAGCGACCTGCTCGTTTCGTCATTCAATAAAAGATATGTTATTACTTAAGGTTCTTGCAGTCTTTAGCCAGCAGGATCATCTCCCTAGTACCGCGAACATTGTGAAGGGCGGCGACGCGGAGTGGCTCCTGGAACCTCGTGGTGGCCGCCACGTGGAACATTATGTTCACCTGCAATATTGCTTTTTGGGGAAATACAGTCTCATTGACAGCTCCGTGGCGCAGCGGGCGAGTAGACGGCTGCGAAGCGAGAGGCCGTGGGTTCGATTCCCACACCGGGACAAATGTTTGTGTGAACCACAAATATTGGTCTCGGGTCTGGGTGTTGTGGGACCGCAAGTCCCTCGTAGTTCCTGATACCCGCGATACAGGTTTACCTAGTGTAGAGTCAGGGCTATGTGTGTGACTGTTGGGTGTATTTATTTATTATTATTGAGCGGCAGCCTACTCGGGTTGAGAAACCGTGAGATCTTGGGTTTTAACCCCACGAGGGGCAATCATATTTTGCGTTTGAGTTATCGACTCTAATAAAAACACTGAATAGTAAGATATCCGGAGGCCTAAACCCCCTCCCCTTCCCAATTCCTTAATTATCCCTTTCCTTTAAGGTGGGCAACGCACCCATGATTCTTTTAGTATTGTGGGCGTACATGGGCGGTGGATATCACTTACCATCAGGTGACCTACTTGCTCGTATGCCTATGCGATAAAAAAAGAAAAAAATTACACTCGTCGCGACTGAGTCATTGTGTGTGAATTTACATGCTATTGCTGTAACTACCACTAGAAATTTAAAAATAAAATAACATTTAACAAAACTTAGAAACAAACTTCCAAATAAAAACACTGTATAGTCAAAAATAACAATTTCTATTGGTCTCTTTGGAGTCGGTGCTATTTCATTTGACCGGCAGCGACACAAGCACTGACTCCATAGTTCATCCGTAATTGGGTAGTTAACTAGATTTTTTTTATTATTTAAATCAATAATTTACGTTACTCAAAATCTATTGCAGAAAGAATTTTATAAATCGGACTAAAAATAAATAAGTTAGAAGCCATTCAAATCTAGTAGAAGGGGTAATTGTCAAATGATAGACGACGCAAACTTTGACGTCACTGTGTAAAATGTTCATTATGGTGCACGCGTGCAAGCGAGATAGTGAGATATCCCTACTACGCACCCACTTTTCCTCATACCAACATTTAAAGTCATAACTGCGGGCACATTTCTGAACCAATTTTGATTGTGTTTTAATAAAAGGGTTTCTTTTGCGTATCATTTTCTGTTGCTCATAAAATAATGTATAAAATTCAATATAGGAAACTACCGTATTATTCAGGTGTCGTGGATGTTGTTGGTGATGATCACTTACCATCAGATGACCCACTAGCTCATATAAAAAACGAACTAGATTTATCATAATACTAACCTCTTGTGCCAACATATTCCAATCTTGATAACTAAGGCCTAGTTTAAGTTCTGTAATATCTCCCTCCACCGGAATCAAACTGGAAGCGAAATTTGGCTTCTTCTCTCTTAACATCTCGTAAACCTGTAAAGGGTAGGAATACGTACATATTCGCACTCACGCCTGTAATCCCCGAGGGGGTAGGCAGAGGTGTTAACAGTACCCACATTGCACTGAGCTTATTTCCGCCCCATGATTAGGGGTCGAGCCTATCGCCATACCGAGCACAATTCCAGCCTCCGGGCAGATACTGAGCCTTTCGTAGTAGAAAAACTCAATATCACTTTTATCCGATCCGGGGATCGCATCCGAGACCTCAGCAAAGCAGTCGCACTATCCCTATCACATTATGGAACGGATATACGCTCGGCGAAATGTGGGTGTACTGGTTACACCTTCGCTTACCTCTTCAGGGATTACAGGCATCAGTGCGTATGTTTTTTTTATGGTATAGGCCGGCAAACGAGCAAGTGGGTTACCTGATGGTGAGTGATCTCCACCGCCCATGTACGCCCACAATACTAAAAGAATCATGGGTGCATTGCCGACCTTAAAGGAAAGGGATAATTAAGGAATTGGGAAGGGGAGGGGGTTTGGGCCTCCGGATATCTCACTCACCGTACGAAACGCAGCAGCAAGCTGCTACTTTACGCCAGTTTTCTGTGAGACAGTGGTAATGACCCGGACGAGCCGGCCCATACATGCTGTAGACAAAAGTGTCTACAGCGTGGCTCTACCACTCATGAATGAATGTACTTTTTATCTCGGAAAAAGAATTCACGCAGCCGAAGTCGCGAGCAAAAGTTAAAAGCCAATAAATCATAATATTTATTGCCTTGCAGCCGGCAGCTCGGCTGCCTATTGCCAAAGACTTTAATGTATACTACTAGACAAGCTGCTCGGTACATAGAAATTCCGCCATAAAGTTACGGTCAATTGACCGTAACTCAATATTACCATCTCGCTTACTCTCAACTAGAACCCCTCTCGCGCTCCCTGTTTGTGTGCTGTCAAACTCCCGCGTTATGTGACGCAATTTTATTTCTAAACAGCCCGTCTAGTTGTATACATTAAAATCTTTGCCTCTCGCCATCTCTCGCTGAAGGAATACTCTTTTTAAGCCTGGTTTAAAGAAGGAAATATAACAACTTACAGGATCCTTTAAACATAGCTCCAATCTTTCCTTTACCGAACTTCCTTTCTTCGGTCTCATTAATATGTATAACTTCTTTATGTTACATGATCTGGAAATAATATCATAAATACATATTCATAATAGTTGTCCCGCGCGGTTTCACCCGCAACTACAGCAGCGCCACCTACCGGGTCCAATTGTGAATCTAAACCATCCAGGTCGCCACCCAAACGCATACAAAAAAATCATTCAAATCGGTCCAACCGTTTAGGAGGAGTTCAGTCACATACACACGTACAGTAGAATTATATATATAAAGATTTGCTTGAATGATCAGCAAGTCGCTCGCCTAATGGTAAGCGTCACGCCTGCCCATAAACAGAAGCAACACCACACAGAATTCTGGATTTAAAAGCATGGCAGTGGACTGCGCTCGTCATCCCGAGATATAAGATGTTAAGTCTCATAATACCCAGTAATTCCACTGGCTTCAATATCCTTTAGATCGAAATTTAACAGTGTTTATTAGCCAATGCGGTAGTATCAACCCAAACGACCTCTCGTACACGAGGGATCTACCATCTTGTGAACATACTTTTATCAACATTTTGGCGGGAAATCATTCAATAGCCCGATACAAAATACTTTTGAAGAGATTTTTGCCTCCCGTCCAGCCGATTTCTTTAAGAAGGGTATCGATAAATTGCCACTGCGCTGGCAAAGATGCATCGATAGCATTGGTGGTTGATTAATAGAAATAAAAATAATGGAAAAAAATACTACAACATTTTCCTAAAGACTGGCAATTTTATAAAACTAATTATCATACACATACACGTTGCCTAAATTTGCCCAAACCTTTCTGTAACACGTTATATTTAGGTCTTACCTTAAAAGTTTTTCAATCAACTGTTTGCCCAGAAACCCTGTGCCCCCAGTGATAAATATAATAGAATTATTATAAAATGTTTGTATGTCTGAGTTTCCCTTCTCCGTAGCTATGTGAATAGGCTCTTGTCTGGAACATTGATCTTGGAGTAATGCTTGCGCGATGTCCATGTCTAGAAAGAAAGACAGATAAAAAACCTAGATACGCACTGAAATGAAATGAAAATATTTATTGAATCCATAAAATGTTATACATCATTTAGATTCAGTCAAATTTAAACTCTACCGCCAGTTCGGAATGCTGTTTCGTTAAACCGGACAAGAAACTCTAACGTTGCTCTTTTTTTAAATTCATTTACAATATTTACACTACGATAATACAATTAATTTTGAATAAAGTTAGATCAGCTCAACTTAAGCCAATGAGGAACATTATAAAGTAAAATAATGAAGGCAGACTGCCTCGGTGGCGCAGTTGTAATGTGTACGCGTTACGATTGAGGCCATCGCTGAGGTCTCGGGTTCGATCCCCGGGTCGGGCAAAATGTTATTGGGTTTTTCTATTACGAAATGCTCAGTATCAGCCCGGAGTCTGGAATTTGTGCCTGGTATGGAGATAGGCTCGCTCCCTATCACATCGTGGGACTGAGATACGCTCGGCGAAATGTGGGTGTACTGGTTACACCTCTGGCTACAATCGAAGGTATGTAAAGTCTGCCAACCCGCATTAGGCCAGCGTGGTGGACTAAGGCCTAACCCCTCTCATTCAGTAGAGGAGGCCCGTGCCCAGCAGTGGGACGTATATAATAAAGGGCTAGTATTATTATATTATTATTACCAACCTCAAAGGAAAATGATAATTAAGCGATTGGGAAGCGGATGGGCATTTGGGCCTCCGGATATGTCACCCTTATTATTCACAGAGACCTCAGCGTCAGCCTAAGTCGTAACGCGTACGCATTAAAACTGCGCCACCGAGGCAATGTTAAAATGATGTTGAAAACCGCACTAAAATCTATCCAGCAGTTTAGAAGTAGGTAAGCGAATAGAAAAGTTATATAACTTATGAATAAAAAAATTTGATTCGGAGCTGTGTAGAAAATTATGGGGTCGGATTTTGTTAAAAAGTTTCCATTCACTAAAAATAGTGATTATGACGAATTTTGAACCTTTCATCCCCGATTTTACACCTTTGGCTTGGAATTTCTTCTAGAAATTAAAATTATACCAACTATAAAGCTCATTCGAATGAAAAAATATCCAGATCAATCCATATTTAGTGGAGTTATGCGTGACACATACAAAAAAACGCGTCGAATTCAGAATGTTCTCTGTCCCTTTTCTCGGATAATAAATATGTACATTACCTTGACCACTGGCAACTTAACTGAGGGCCACTTCACAGATTAAACACGTGCACTCTGTTTTAAATCAAATTAAAAAATGAAGCGTTGTGTATAAAATAATAATAATAGACCTTACGCGCTACGCCCTAATTAATGTATTTTAATTTGTCGACGTTTGCATAATTCGGCATTCAAAAGGCTATTTAAAGGTTTTTGTTGGTGCTTCAACTACTTGGAGGCCAATTCTCGTAATTTTAAATGTTCAAAATATCATTCCAGTTAGTCTCAGCGTCAAGAAAGATGCAAATGGCATTCTCACCAATAATCAACGTCAAATGTGAACATAGATCGTAATGAGATTGAATGTAGAATAAAAGTTGACTGAAGCCAAAACGCCTATAATGCTACTGCTAATGCTAGGTGCATTTGACGTTGATTATTGGTTTAAGAGAATGCCATTTGCAACTTTCTTGACGCTGAGACTAGATCGGAATGATATTTTGAACATTTAAAATTACGAGAAGTGGCCTCTTGGTCTGCGAAGCATAAAAAAAGCCGTAAATCTTTTTATACTATCATATTTTATTCAAATCAACGTAACTTACATAAATTATTAACGTAAATTAATCCATTTAAATCCAAACAATATTATAGATGCGACAGTAACTATGTCACATTTTCATGGCTAAACGGCGTCAGATTTTCAGCAAATTTGGTAAGGAGAAAGGTTTATCTTGTGGAAGGACATAGGAGTATTTTTATCCCGTAAAAAGACATTCACGCGGGCGTAGCTGCGTGCTTAAGCTAGTAAATAATAAAAAAGAAGTGCGTCTGTATTTTTTTATCCTGGCTCGACTACACTGGACTTGTTAACCTTGATTATCCGAAAGCAGATCGACTACATATTGATACTCCAGCGACTGTAAGGTAACTATCACTTTTGGTTCAATAAGGATAAATAACTTCGTCACGATGTTCAATAACTTTATTAGTATTTCCACATTAAATGCAAAATTATTACTGTTCACAATTCATTACACTCTTTTACGAGACTATCCCGCCCACACACCCGCCACTGTAACTCCTGTAAGCCAGGATCGACAGTGGCACGAATATTTCGACACCGAACAATGAAGCTCGGCGAGTCTCTGGGAATGTCTTTATCCCGCAACGAAATTAATCAAATAGAAAATTAGGGCGGAGTTGGAAATAATAATTGTCCACTTCCCTCCATAGCAAAGCGGGAGACAATATAATGAACTAAGGTCTTAACCTCAGGCACAAGGCACTGGCAATCAGGCACCTTTATTACACAATCACAATTCTAACTGCACTTGGACAGCGTTTCCAGGGAAGAGTTCTAAGCACGACTAAGTCCTTTCAATTAATAGCGCACCCTCTTAAACCTCAGTAAATCACCTGCACCACGTCTCAATCTTATTATCTACAATAGGGTAGTTTCCTATATTGAATTTTATACATTATTTTATAAGCAACAGAAAATGATACGTAAAAGAAACCCTTTTATTAAAACACAATCAAAATTGGTTCAGAAATGTGCCCGCAGTTATGACTTTAAATGTTGGTATGACGAAAAGTGGGTGCGTAGTAGGGATATCTCACTATCTCGCTTGCACGCGTGCACTATAATGAACATTTTACACAGTGACGTCAAAGGTTGCATCGTCTGTCATTTGACAATTACCCCTTCTACAGGATTTCAATGGCTTCTAACTTAATTATTTTTGGTCCGATTTATAAAATTCTTTCTGCAATAGATTTTGAGTAACGTAACTTATTGATTTAAATAATAAAAAATATCTAGTCAACTACCTTATTGGATCGCCTGATGGTAAGTGATCTCCTCCGCTCATGTACGCCCATAATACTAGAAGAAACATGGACGCGTTGCCGAGCTTAAAGGAAAGGGATAATTAAGGTATTGGGAAGAGGAAAGAGAAGGTAATTTGGGTCTCCAGATATCTCACTCACCGTACGAAGCGCAGCAGCAAGCCGCTACGTTACGTGGTTTTCTGTGAGACAGTGGTAACGATCCGGTCGAGCCTGCCCATTCGTGCTGTAGACAAAACTGTCTACATAGTTATTCAGAGTACCTCCACTAACATCAATAAACGGTGCTTTTACTATAATATGAAGGTAACACGGTTCTGCGGTTCTGATCATCAACTGTTAGTTCTAAATAATTAAATCTAAAGACGTTAATGTATACTACTAGACGGGCTGTTTAGAAGTAAAATTGCGTCAAATAACGGGGTAGTTTGACAGCTCACAAACAGGGAGCGCGATAGGGGTTTTAGTTGAGAGTAAGCGAGATGATAATATTGAGTTACGGTCAATTGACCGCAGCTTAGTGGTACAATTTCTATGTACCGCGCAGCTTGTCTAGTAGTATACATTAAAGTCTGTGCTTAAATCACACGCCCAGCTTTTTTTAATTAGCATATATGATGAAACGAGCAAGTCGCTCGCCTGATGGTAAGCGTCACGCCTGCCCATAAGCAGAAGCAAAACCATACAGAACTTTGAATTACAAGGCATGGCATTGGACTGCGCTCGTCACCCCGAGACAGAATATTAAGTTTCATAATGCCCAGTAATTTCACTGGCTTCAATGTCCTTCAAACAGGAACACAACATTGCTTACACACTGCAGTTTGGCGGCAGAAACAGACAGAGCGGTGGTACCAACCTATACGGCCTCTCGCATACGTGGGAGGTGAACTTATAGCCGAAAATTATATGTTTTTATCGTACAAGGTAAGGGCCCTTGGCATTTACTTCATTGATTGAATATTTTGGGTCAGCCCTTGACATTTAAACACCTTTGCGTTGTGGATCCTACTATTATTATAAATGTATTTAATTCTATTATTATAATATTATTTTCTGCCGCCAAGCAACAATGTGTAAGCACTGTTGTGTTCCAGTGTGAAGGACATTGAAGCCAGTGTAATTACTGGGCATTATGAGACTTAACACCTTATGTCTCGGGGTGACGAGCGCAGTCCAGTGTCATGCAGTGCTTTATTTAAAGTTCTGTGTGGCGTTGCTTCTGTTTATGGGCAGGAGTGGCGCTTACCATCAGGCGAGCGACCTGCTCGTCTTGTCATTCAATCTAATAAAAAAAAAAAAAAAAAAAGTGAAAGTTTGGATGTATGTGAGTTAGTCAATTAAAGTACTATAAAAAAAAAATAACGGAATTGAATGAAATTAGGAGCACGGTAGACCACGACCTGTGCCTCAACCATGAGTTTGTCTCAGTAAAATCGCTAGCAACGACGTAAAATATTTGTATGACAAAATTTAGTTTCTCACGTATCCGCTAGAGGTGCCACTGAGTTTTTCATATAATTATCTTACGTCGTCGCTAGCGATTTTATTGAGACAAACAGACAAACTCATGGTTAGCCTGCTAAACTCACTTAGGTTACTTTTTAACTTGGAAAAATACGGCGACGAGCAGAGTTGCAAGCAAAAATAAAATGTTTATTTCCTTGATTCAGTGGCAGCATGAATGGGGCTGTGACCCGGGAATTCTTGGGTTCAGTTTTCACCCACCACTAAATTGTTATAGGTAATAATTATTGACGTTGCAATTAAAGATTTTAATTAATATTACAGTACATATATTAAAGGAGCGTCGGCAGACTTTTCGCGATAATTATCAAGTAGAGCAAGCATGTTAGAAGAGAGTGGCAGGTTTAGCTCATATAAATATTCATCCAGAGATAATCTCAGACATCTCAAATATTATCAGCCGATTTGGCAACAATAATATAAGACTTCCATTTAAGTAAAATAAATAATAAATACATCCAACAGCCACACACATAGTTCTGACCCCATATTAGGTTAAATGTGTATTGTGGCGACTGACTGCCTCGGTGGCGCAGTTGTAATGCGTACGCGTTACAATTGAGGCTAACTCTGAGGTCTCTGGTTCGATCCCCAGGTCGGGTAAAGTGGTATTGGGTTGTGATTTCTTAGGTTTACGCGAATATTACACATTGAAATAAAACAAGTTTATACGGATTTTATCGCGGTTTAATTTTTATTTTAGTCCCGACGTTTCGAAAGCTTTTCAGCCTTCGTGGTCACGGGAGAGATAAAATAAAAATTAAACCGCGATAAAATCCGTATAAACTAGTTTTATTTCAATGGTATTGGGTTTTTCTATTTCGAAATTCTCAGTATCAGCCCGGAGTCTGGAATTTGTGCCCGGTATGGCGATAGGCTCGCCCCCTATCACATCGTGGGACGGAGATACGCTCGGCGAAATGTGGGTGTACTAGTTACACCTCTGCCTACCCCTTCGGGGATTACAGGCGTGAGTGCGTATTAATTTCTCATACTCAACTGTTATTTTGCAATAAATTATAATTTGCTCAACTTATTGAAATGAGAACTTCTTTAGGCGCGTTGAGTACTTTATGGGTGAACAAAAATCATGGAACTCGCGTCATCGTTCCCGAACGCTTTCCATGATGAACTACTTATATGTATACTGTGCATATATGTGTACTTTTTGAGTGAACAAAAATCGTGAAACTCGCGTCATCGTCACCGCACGCTTCCCATGAGCTTTAAGTATACCGTGTATATATTATATATATATACAAAAAGTATATCTCTATATTATGTATATCTACATATATATTAAATTGGTCATTAATTAACGACTGGCTGCGACCCATCGACTGCGACCGCGCCTGTAGGTACTTTAGTTAAAAAATATTCATAGCGAAAGTCGATTTCAGTGGATATATGATTCGTGATTGCGCCGACAAGAATGTTGTGGAACTATACTCAAAGATGTCACCACAAGTGCCCTATCGTTATACTACATATTTAATATTGTAGTATTTTGATTTTTTATCAATGATCTGATCGTTAAAATCCAATTAATGGTAATTATGTGATTCCCAGTTATTGTACTAGCGTAATAAATCAATAATAATTAATTTCTTACGTATTTTTTTATAACATGGAACATGTTTTTAATATTGTGGCAACATTGCAACAAAATGTCAGTGCTCAGTTTACAATATTGTCTGATGCCTTCGATACGATTTGCGAACGTAATTTCTAGTGAATAAATTGAAAATTTTAATACAAAACATTGTTGTTAATCAATTTAATAGTGCTAAATAACAACCTACGATTTTTTGAACTTAAAATCATATCGCGGTAAGTGCTCATTGACGAATAAATTAGCATTTTCATGGACGTCAAATTGTGGAAAGGAATTATTTTTGTTATTTTTGCTGACTAATTTCGTATCGGGAACGGGGCTCTGCCATCGCGGGCTTTGTTCCTTGCACTTTGTCACTTTGCCAAATTTTAAAACTACTTAAAGCTGTGCTTTTTTCGCAAATTAGATGTTTTGCTATTCATAATTTCGCGAAAGTGGTTCTTAGAATTTGTGTGTGAGATTCTCCAAGTGTCCATTGAAGGTATTTTCGGATGTTATTTTGTAAATAAACACAATGTTTTCATGACTTGCATAAGTATGACCTATATACCATAGTTATTACTTGGCTTAAAGAAATTATAATAAAATCGTCTGGACAATCACTTTTTAGGTTACTGACACCAAAATTGTGTTATGAAATGCAATTATGGAATCAAATAATATTAAAATAATAACAAATACACCTGGTATTTATTATTGTTTTTGGTAAACAAGAATGTTTCACTATCACTGCTTTGTTATGTTGAAGCATAGGACAAAAATTGCAAATCGTTGCTTGCTAACAATACCGTATAAGTTCAATTGGATAATTTTCAAGAGAGACCAAAAACTGAGTATTTTTTTTACGAACATGTGTGATGTAACCAATGAGTTGTGCGGTGACAGAACTATTTGAATATTGTGCTTTGTATGGTTAATTTAAATTTATTGGATACACGGTAAAAGCAATTTCTCCAATGACAATATCACATGGCTAATTTTCAAGTTATGTGGTATTGTTAGTTTTTTTTTTATAGTATAGGCCGGCAAACGAGCAAGTGGGTCACCTGATGGTAAGCGATCGCCACCGCCCATGTACGCCCACAATACAAAAGAATAGGGTAGTTTCCTATATTGAATTTTATACATTATTTTATAAGCAACAGAAAATGATACGTAAAAGAAACCCTTTTATTAAAACACAATCAAAATTGGTTCAGAAATGTGCCCGCAGTTATGACTTTAAATGTTGGTATGAGGAAAAGTGGGTGCGTAGTAGGGATATCTCACTATCTCGCTTGCACGCGTGCACTATAATGAACATTTTACACAGTGACGTCAAAGGTTGCATCGTCTGTCATTTGACAATTACCCCTTCTACAGGATTTCAATGGCTTCTATCTTATTTATTTTTGGTCCGATTTATAAAATTCTTTCTGCAATAGATTTTGAGTAACGTAACTTATTGATTTAAATAATAAAAAAAATCTAGTCAACTACCCTATTATGGGCACGTTGCCGACCTTAAAAGAAAGGCATAATAAGGGATTGGGAAGGGGAGGGGGATTTGGGCCTCCGGATATCTCACTCACCATACGAAACGCAGCAGCAAGCTGCCACTTTACGCCGGTTTTCTGTGAGACAGTGGAACGACCCGGATGAGCCGGCCCATTCATGCTGTAGACAAAACTGTCTACAGCGTGGCTCTACCACTCGTAAAGCTAGCTCGCTCTAGCTAGTTAGTCAGTACTCTAATATTTGTAAACTAGCCTTTGCCAACAGTCTCTTGCATGAGTAGGCTTAATGATACCCCTGGGGACTGTTACAGAATAAAAACTCTCCAATATTTCCCGCGGCGTGTTCAATTCCTGCATGCTGTAATAACACATTGTACTTCATGTCATGCCTACATATTAGGAGCATGGAGTGGCGTAAAAAACGACTATTACCAAGCTTATAAAAGGCGACATGTTTCGGACCGTAAATAATAATTTAAATGAATATACATATGTACTCACGCCCGTAATCCCCGAAGGGGTAGGCGGAGGTGTAATCAGTACACCCACATTTCGCCGAGCGTATCTCCGTCCCAAGATGTGATAGGGGGCGAGCCTATCGCCATACCGGGCACAAATTCCAGACTCCGGGGCTGATACTGAGCATTTCGTAATAGAAAAACCCGAGACCTCAGCTTTGGACTCAATCGTAACGCGTACGCATTGCAACTGCGCCACCGAGGCAGTCTAATTTAATTGAAACGGAGTTTAATTGCAGGCTGGCCGTTTGTCTTGTTACAGGTATATGATAATCATCTCCGATGATGTCGTTAAAGCCTAGAAACATAGATTTCCAAGAGACATGGGCGAATCTCAAAGAAACTGTAAGTAATTAATATTTTTAAAGAATCTAAATTTTGACAAATCAATATAGACAGTGTGCGGCTCTGTCCATGGCTCAGGCTCCCGAAACCTATAATATTTTCTTGCAGGTGGCAGGGGTGGTGGGACTCAAGTCGGTGGATCGTATGGTGTGGAACACTCGTTTCTCGGACGTGTATGCTCTGTGCGTGGCCCATCCTGAACCACTTGCTGATCGGCTGTATGATGAGACCAGGTGAAGATGTTTTTTTTAATTTAATCTGTTACAATACATTTTTTACGTAATATACTCGCCAAATTTTTGTATTTCTAAACAAAACATACACAGCTGTTGGCAGTCACAAGATTTTTTAAAATTCATCTAGAAAATCTTAAAATTTAAAATACCTGTGTGCTAAATTTAATCCAAATTCGTTCAGCCGATAAGGCGTGATTGATTGGCAAACATCCAAATTCAAACTCACGAACGGCCAAATTTACGAACTCACAAACATCCGAATTCATAAATTGACAAACTCACAAACATCCAAATTAACATACTCACAAACATACAAATTTACATACAAACATCCAAATTCACAAACTCACAAACATCCAAATTAACATACTCACAAATAACAGAATTTGTTAACTCACAAACATCCAAACTTTCACATTTATAGTATTAGGATAAAAAGAACTTTGTTCCATTAAGGGTTTATAGAATGATGTTTGGCCATCAGGAACTACTTGGAGGAGCACGTGTCTGGTCTGCTGCAGCGTGTCCACGGGACAACTTCGCTGGAACAAAATGATCATAACGATGGGCTGCTTACGAGGTGCGTTAATCATGATAATTTTAACTGCGGACGCAAAAAGACAGTTCTGTCTACAGTATGAATGGGCCGTCTCGTCCGGGTCGTTAACTGTCTCACGTGCGTTTTGTACGGTGAGTGAGATATCCGGAGGCCCAAATTCTCCTCCCCTTCCCAATCCCTTACTTATCCCTTTCCTTTAAGGTCGGCAACGCGCCCATGATTATCTTGGTATTGTGGCCGTACATAGGCGGTGATGATCACTTACCATCAGGTTACGCACTTGCATGTTTGCCGGCCTATACTGTAAACAAAAAGACGGGTGTTGTAAGTTATTTCAGTAGAGGTTGGCGAACAAGCAAGTGGGTCACCTGATAGTAAGTGATCTCCACCGCCCATGTATGCCCAACTAGCTATGAACGCCTCAATTTTTAACACGCTTTTATTAGCTTCATACGTATGTATGTAACGGAAACTTTGAACATGATTTTGGCCCGCTTCAAAACGTCGGATTAACTCTAAATTTGGCATACTTATCAAGGACCGATGACAATACAAAAATTATAAATTAATTTAAATTTTATTGAAATATCATTGAAAATAAGTAATAGTTTAAAAAACTAAACAACACGCTTTTATAGAAACTCCAACTAAAAAATGAAAAATAAATAATAGATTTAAATATTTTATTGTATAAAAGCGTGGGGTGCTTTTTAAGATATTATCAAAATGATACTGAGCATTTAGTAAAAGAAAAACCCAATACCACTTTACCCGACCCGGGTATCGAACCCGAGACCTCAGCGTTGGCCTCAATCGTAACGCGTACGCATTACAACTGCGCCACCGAGGCGGTCTTTAAACTATTATTTATTATGATTACAGATATGTAACAGCGTGGCGTGAGTACAGTAAAGGTGTGGCGTACCTCAATAGCTTGTACTCATATCTTAACTTGCAACATGTGAAAAGGCAGAAGGTAAGCAATATTTTTTACCGACTTCAAAAAAGGAGCAGGTTTTTTTAATTCGACGCGTATTTTTTTTCCTTTTTTTATGTATGTACATCGATTTCTCCGCCAACATTTTTCACAAAAATGTCATTCGATAGCGTTTAGCTGCGATGTGGTCCAATATAAATTTGGTTAAGATCTGATGACGGAGTACAGAGTAAAAAAATAAAACTCCTCAACGGACAACAGTACACTCGTCGCGATTGTGTTATTGTATTGGAATTTACATGCTATTGTTGTAACTACAACTAAATATTGAAGTCGATTTCTAAGTTATGTTATTTTGTCGATAGGTACCAGATGCGGAAATAATTTATGGTTCCGCAGCAACTGTTAGCTGCCCCGAACATGATTCTAGGCAGCTTGAGGTAAGTACACGCATCGAAATAAGAAGATATGTAACTGAAGCAAAAAACCGTAACTCTGTGAAACGGGGCGGGGCTATAAAAGTCTGTGCAGCTCAACAGTGCGATTCATAAAAATTTATTCATGATCTCTAGTTGACACTTAGAACGTCGTATCTCGATTTAGATATTTAATATTTAGACATTACATTTTATGAAATGAAGTTGATTTTGAACGTTCAATAATTTTTGTTGCGTGTATGAGTGTTACGTGTGATTTTACCTTTGCACGTGTAAGTAAGTGGAGCCGTGTTTTTTGGCCGATTCATATTAGAGTTATCGTTCTAGTTATCTTATTACGATGCTGAAACTATTGGATTTATTAAAAAAGTTACAAGTTTTTTTTTATTAGCTTGAGTGACGAGACGAGCAGGTCGCTCGCCTGATGGTAAGCGCTACAGATACCCATAAACAGAAGCAACACCACACATATCTTTGAATTACAAAGCACTGCATGACATTGGACTGCGCTCGTCACCCTGAGACATAAGATATTAAGTCTCGGAATGGCCAGTATTTTTTTAATTGTCAATATCCTTCAAACTGGAACACAACAGTGCTTACACACTGTTGATTGGCGGCAGAAATAGACGGCTCGGTGGTACCATCCCAGACGGCATACTAGGGACCTTGTACAAAAGTTATATTTGTTTGTTACATCTTAAGTTTATGCGGGACCGCAAGTCCCTCGTAGTTCCTGATACCTACGACACACCTGTTGGGTGTATTTATTTATTTATTTTATTTATTTATTTATATGTACACCCATTGGCGATCCAAATCTATAAAAGTAAATGAAATTGAAGTTTGTAATATTAAAATAACCGCTTTTTACTACATGCAAATGAATATATATACGGTACAAAATACGTAAAGTACGGTACGAAAATATTTTTTTTTGAAATTTTTTGTCTGTCTGTCTGTTTGTTCCGGCTAATCTCTGGAACGGTTGGACCGATTTTGACGGGACTTTCAATGGCAGATAGCTGATGTAATAAGGAGTAACTAAGGCTACTTAGGTACTTTCTTTATCCCGGAAAATGACATTCACGCGGCCGGAGCCGCGAGCAAAAGCTAGTAAATAAAATAAAATAAAAGTTGTTCAGAATTAGGGGTACTTTTATATCCTTTCGGCTTAGTACACTGTTTCCGACTAACCTTGTATAAAAACACCTTGTACATTGTTGTAGGTCGGTGAGTTGGGTCTGGATATT
Source organism: Mimas tiliae (assembly GCA_905332985.1). NCBI lineage: Eukaryota > Metazoa > Arthropoda > Insecta > Lepidoptera > Sphingidae > Mimas > Mimas tiliae. The sequence continues at coordinate 5,815,861 of HG995265.1, read as the reverse complement.
TGGGAGCGAGTTCTAGTGAGGCCGCTGTCGTCAGCTCTGACGTCACGTATAGTGAACGCTCTGGACGTGGCGCGGACTCAAACCCCCGACCCGCAGCACGCGGACACGCTGCGGACCGCCATACACAGTACTGTGCATGTAAGTTGACACGTTTTTAGGGTTTCAGAATAATATCATATGGTACCAATCGAACCGTGTTTTTTTATAAAATTCCATGACCTGACGAGCAGATAGCTGGCCACGTTTGCCCATAAACAACACTAACACCACTCAGAACTTTGAAATAATCTAATTTTGGATCGTAAATTGACTATGGTATATAATAGAACGGATACAAAATTGGTAAATTTATTTTTAGCTTTTTTTGAGTCTCGTTTTTTTTATAGCATAAGCCGGCCAACGAGCGAGTGGTAAGTGATCTCCACCGCCCATGTACACCCACAATACCAGGAGAAGCATGGGGGTTAAGAGATTGCGAAGATGAGGATTTGGGCCTCCGAATATCTCACTCACCATAAGATAAGAAATACAGCAGCAAGCCGCTACTTTACGTCGGTTTTCTGTGAAACAGTGGTAACGAAGCATTGGTCGAGCTGGCCCATTCGTGCCGTTTCGTATGTTTTTGGTTTTTACGATTATTTGAGCATGGTCCATTCGCCACATCTCTGACTGTACATATTGAAAAGAAAGACTACAAAAAAAAAAAACAATTTTAAATTTGTCTATAAAATTGAAATGAAATGAAATGAACCAATTTATATTGTGTTTTAATAAAAGGGTTTCTTTTGCGTGTCATTTTCTGTTGCTTATAAAATAATGTATAAAATTCAATATAGGAAACTACCCTATTTTTTGTCCCCCAGGTGCGCAGTTTCCGCGTCCGGTCTCCATTGTCTCTGTACCAACAGTTGGTACTGGAGCCGTATCTGTCGGCGGCGGCGTCGCATCACGCACGTCTCGCCGCCGCACTGCTGCAGCACGGCGATGTGTCTCATTACATGAAGCATGTGCTTGAAGGTAGGTGTACTGACGACACCTGCTGCGGGTGTTGGGACGGCACCTGTAGGTATAGGTGCTGTGACTGCACCTATAGGTATGGGTGCTGCGACTGCACCTGTACTTACGGGTGTTGTGACTTCAACTGTAGGTATGGGTGCTGTAACGGCACCTGTAGGTATGGGTGCTGTAACTGCACCTGTGGATAAGGCAACTGAGACAGGGTATGGGTGAGATAGTATGCGATTTTTGAGCTCTATATGGCTATAAGACTCGCTACCTATCAGGATCATGGGTCGGCATGAGCTCGGGGAACTGTGGGTGTACTAGTTGCACCTCTGCTTCCCTGTGCAAGAGTACATGCATAGCTTATGTATTGTTTTTCAGGTCTAGAACGCGAAATCTCCCTGGGCAACCGTTTCCTGCACCCTTCATCTTCGGAGGCAGTCAGAGGTTGTTATGAACAGTCCGCGGTGGCTGCTCATCTGCCAGCCCTGCACGCAGATATTGAGAGGCTCCTGCGTGAGGCGTGCCAGGATCATCCTGATGCTGAACAGGTTTGGATGAGACATTTGATTTTTAGCGGTTAATATGATGAGTTTTTTTTATATAATAGGGTAGCTGACTACATTTTTTTTATTATTTAAATCAATAAGTTACGTTACCTAATCAAAATCTATTGCAGAAATAATTTTACAAATCGGACCAAAAATAAATTAGTTAGAAGCTATTCAAATCCTGTAGAAGGGGTAATTGTCAAATGACAGACGACGCAAACTTTGACGTCACTGTGTAAAATGTTCATTATGGTGCACGCGTACAAGCGAGATATCCCTACTACGCATCCACTTTTCCTCATACCAACATTTAAAGTCATAACTGCGGACATATTTCTGAACCAATTTTGATTTGAAAGGGGTTCTTTTGCATATCATGTTCTGTTGCTTATAAAATAATGTATAATATTCAATATAGGAAACTACTCTATTAAGTTGCTTTTTAGAAGTGCTATGCAGTTACTGAATTCTCCACTCTAGTGTCATTCGGATGCCAATGCAGTGGCATGCATAGATTTCGTGGATTTGCTTTAGGTCAACTCAGAGACTATTATGCAATTATCAACTGGACTGACTGATTGGAATTTGGATGGACTTTGGCTCCAATGTGACTAAAAATTGCCCAGACTGACTGAAATTTGCGTGGATATTGGCTGGATGTTGATTAGAATTTGGATGTACTTTGACAGAAAATTGCCCGGACTGACTGGAATTTGGGTTGTAAAATTTGGTTGGATGTTGACTGGATGTGGACCGGGATTTGACTGGGATTCGGGTGAAAATTGGCTGGATGTTGACTAGAATTTGACCGTACAACGACTGTATATTGGCTGGTCTTTGATTACCGGGTTTTGACTGGAATTTTGTGGGACTTTTACTGCAATGTTATTGGACTTTGACCGGACTTTGGTCAGACTGACTGGAATTTGGGTAGAATTTGGCTGTACTTTGACTAGGAAGTGACTGGAATATGTATGAAACACGGGAGCGGAACAGTCATATGCACGCAGGTGACACTAAATGTCTCTATAATTCCTTAATTTAACACTGTAATGAACTGTAAATGTAATATGGTTGTAATTTGTATCTGACTTGACTGCCTCGGTGGCGCAGTTGTAATGCGTACGCGTTACGATTGAGGCCAACGCTGAGGTCTCGGGTTCGATCCCCGGGTCGGGCAAAGTGGTATTGGGTTTTTCTATTACGAAATGCTCAGTATCAGTCCGGAGTCTGGAATTTGTGCCCGGTATGGCGATAGGCTCGCCCCCTATCACATCGTGGGACGGAGATACGCTCGGCGAAATGTGGGTGTACTGGTTACACCTCTGCCTACCCCTTCGGGGATTACAGGCGTGAGTGCGTATGTGCGTATGTGCGTATGTGCGTATGTATGTATGTATGTATGTTGTAGCGTCGCAAGGATCTGTCGCGCATGTACCAGCTGGTGCGTCCGCTGGGCGGCGCGGCGCTGCGCCCGCTGGTGGAGGGGGCGCGCGCTCAGGCCGAGGCGGAGGGACGCGCGCTGCTGCGCCCCGCCAGACATCATGACGAGGTTACAACATTGTTTATACGTACTGCCTGTAAAATATTATTGCACGTACATCTGGAAATATTATTATTTTTGTAGTCTCATTTTCGTATGCGAGTTTTGTCATTATGTTTGAATATCGATTCCAATATTATAGTTAAAATGCCCAACAGGATTTTTGTTACATCATTTATAATGTAATTATTGAAAGGTAAACTTGTATCATGTCAGTCTTGACATGTAGGGCCTCTACAATGTCATTATTGACAGACAACCTCTATAATGCCATTAATAAGTAATACAACCTGTATAATGTTATTAATGACTGATACAGCCTGTATAAAGTCATTATTAAGTGATAAACCATGTATAATGTCGTGATTTCTTAGGTTTACGCGAATATTACACATTGAAATAAAACTAGTTTATACGACTCTCCCGTGACCACGAAGGCTGAAAAGCTTTCGAAACGTCGGGACTAAAATAAAAATTAAACCGCGATAAAATCCGTATAAACTAGTTTTATTTCAACATGTATAATGTCATTATTGACTGATACAGCCTGTATAATGTTATTATTGACTGATACAGCTTGTATAATGTCATTATTGACTGATACAGCCTGTATAATATTATTATTGACTGATACAGCTTGTATAATGTCATTATTGACTGATACAGCTTGTATAATGTCATTATTGACTGATACAGCTTGTATAATGTCATTATTGACTGATACAACCTGTATAATGTCATTATTGACTGATACAGCTTGTAAAATGTCATTATTGTCTGATACAGCCTGTATAATGTCATTATTGACTGATACAGCCTTTTTAATGTAATTTTCTGTCAACAGGCCCACACACACTTCGTGAATGCAATGCTATCACTCCACGGAAAGTACAGTAAGCTGTTCACGGAAGTTTTCGACGGAGCTCAAGCATTCATAGGAGCTTTGGATAAGGTATGTATTTGTGTTTTTTTTTAAGACAGGTTGGAAACGAGCAAGTGGGTCACCTGTTGGTAAGTGATCTCCACCGTCCATGTATGCCCTTAATACCAAAATGCCGCGTTGCCGATCTTAAAGGAAAAGGATTAAGTGATTGGGAAGAGGATTTGGGCCTCCGGATATCTCACTCACCGTACGAAACGCAGCAGCAAGCTGCTACTTTACGCCGGTTTTCTGTGAGACAGTGGTAACGACCCGGACGAACCGTCTACAGCGTGGCTCTACCACTCAAGAATATGTCTGGTATGGTGATAGGCTTGCTCGTCCCTATCACATCATGGGACGGATACTATGTACCAATTTCGATGCGGTTTTTGTTGTTGTTCGTAAGTTGGTTTCTATAAAAAATGTGACGCAGGCGTGCAGTGCAGTGGTGAACTCGCGCGGCGGCGGCGGCGAGCAGTGCGCGCGCGCGCCGGAGCTGCTGGCGCGCTACTGCGACGCGCTGCTGCGCAAGCGAGGCACGGGGCCCGCGCCCGACGCCGACGCCGACGATAAACTCGCCGCCGCCATTGTTGTATTCAAATACGTTGACGACAAGGTTAGTGTGGACATAGCTTTTACCGACTACAAAAAGGAGGGGATTTTAATCGATGCTAAAAACACTAGTTTAAATTCGTCTGTATACATATACAACGTGTTACAGAAAGGTGTGGTCGTTTACATGCTGTTTCAGTCTTTATATTTTGAAGTCGATTTCTAAGTATTATTAAAACTTATTTGATAGTCGTTTTTAAGGTTTGTTACACTTTTCATTAATTTTAATATTTTTTTGGGACATGGCATTTAAATTCAAATACAATAAAATCACGATGACTATTCTGTTATCCGTTGAAGAGTTTTTTTTACTCCGTACTCCGTCATCAGATCTTAACCAAATTTATTGGGACCACATCGCAAACTCTATCGAATAATCAACAAAATCGGTTCACTATTGGCGGAGAAATCTATGTACATACGTAAAAATGCAACAATCATAAAACTCGGCGAATTGAGAATCTTTTTGGAAGTCTGTTAAAAAGGGCGTGCGTTTGGAACGCGAGACTGACTCGCTTTTGACCTTTTTTTTTTATTTTGTCCACAGGATGTATTCCAAAAGTATTATGCTCGCGCTTTAGCTCGAAGACTCATCCATCAATTGTCAGCATCTATGGAACAGGTAATATTTTTGTTTTTTTTTATTGTGTCCTTATCCTCATTCCAATGCTGCCATTTTACTGTTAACGAGCCTGTGTGAGTAATAGGGGAATTAGGTACGATGGGGCTGGCATGGTCCATGGAGACTAAAAGCCCCTAAAAAAAAAGTATTATACAACGTGTTACAGAAAGGTGTGGTCAAATTGAAGCAACGTATAGTGTACGATATAAGTATTATACAACGTGTTACAGAAAGGTGTGGTCAAATTTAAGCAACGTATAGTGTACGATATAAGTATTATACAACGTGTTACAGAAAGGTGTGGTCAAATTTAAGCAACGTATAGTGTACGATATAAGTATTATACAACGTGTTACAGAAAGGTGTGGTCAAATTTAAGCAACGTATAGTGTACGATATAAGTATTATACAACGTGTTACAGAAAGGTGTGGTCAAATTTAAGCAACGTATAGTGTACGATATAAGTTTAAACAACGTGTTACAGAAAGGTGTGGTCAAATTTAAGCAACGTATAGTGTACGATATAAGTATTATACAACGTGTTACAGAAAGGTGTGGTCAAATTTAAGCAACGTATAGTGTACGATATAAGTATTATACAACGTGTTACAGAAAGGTGTGGTCAAATTTAAGCAACGTATAGTGTACGATATAAGTATTATACAACGTGTTACAGAAAGGTGTGGTCAAATTTAAGCAACGTATAGTGTACGATATAAGTATTATACAACGTGTTACAGAAAGGTGTGGTCAAATTTAAGCAACGTATAGTGTACGATATAAGTATTATACAACGTGTTACAGAAAGGTGTGGTCAAATTTAAGCAACGTATAGTGTACGATATAAGTATTATACAACGTGTTACAGAAAGGTGTGGTCAAATTTAAGCAACGTATAGTGTACGATATAAGTATTATACAACGTGTTACAGAAAGGTGTGGTCAAATTTAAGCAACGTATAGTGTACGATATAAGTATTATACAACGTGTTACAGAAAGGTGTGGTCAAATTTAAGCAACGTATAGTGTACGATATAAGTATTATACAACGTGTTACAGAAAGGTGTGGTCAAATTTAAGCAACGTATAGTGTACGATATAAGTATTATACAACGTGTTACAGAAAGGTGTGGTCAAATTTAAGCAACGTATAGTGTACGATATAAGTATATTCAACGTGTTACAGAAAGGTGTGGTCAAATTTAAGCAACGTATAGTGTACGATATAAGTATTATACAACGTGTTACAGAAAGGTGTGGTCAAATTTAAGCAACGTATAGTGTACGATATAAGTATTATACAACGTGTTACAGAAAGGTGTGGTAAAATTTAAGTAACGTATAGTGTACGATATAAGTATTATACAACGTGTTACAGAAAGGTGTGGTCAAATTTAAGCAACGTATAGTGTACGATATAAGTATATACAACGTGTTACAGAAAGGTGTGGTCAAATTTAAGCAACGTATAGTGTACGATATAAGTATTATACAACGTGTTACAGAAAGGTGGGGCCAAATTTTATGGGTGACGAGCGCATTCCTATGCTAAGCAGTGATTTGTAATTGGTGTTGCTTATATTTATGTTCTACTATTAAGCGAGCGACCAGCTCCTTTCGTCTTCAAGCCAATAAAAATACCTAAATGCATTTTCTCCTGCCTCGGTAGCGCAGTTGTAATGCGTACGCGTTACGATTGAGGTCAACGCTGAGGTCTCGGGTTCGATCCCCGGGTCGGGTAAAGTGGTATTGAGTTTTTCTATTACGAAATGCTCAGTATTAGCCCGGAGTCTGGAATTTGTGCCCGGTATGGCGATAGCATCGCCCCCTATCACATCAAGGGACTGAGACACGCTCGGCGAAATGTGGGTGTGCTGGTTACACCTCTGCCTACCCCTTCGGGAATTACAGGCGTGAGTGCGTATGTATGTATGCATTTTCTCCACAGGAGGAGGCCATGATAAATCGTCTTAAAGCAGCGTGCGGTTACGAGTTCACGAACAAATTGCACCGAATGTTTACCGACGTCGCGGTTTCAGCTGATCTAAACGCAAAGTTCCAGCAACATTTGAGAGATAACGACCTTACTATGAACACGGGCTTCTTTATACAGGTAATTTAAGATAAAAATCCGGGGTGACCAATGTAGAAGATAGATCAAGCCAAAAGTAACCAATATAATCCTTATTGACCACTCTGAAGTGTCCAAGTGTGGGGTCAAATCCACTTGACAAATATGGAGTGAAAAATGTATAATCTGCTCATTTTGTTACTAAATTAGTCTATACTGCCATATTTTGGTCCTTCAAGCCGGATAAATGTTCATTTTCGGCTTTAATCCTGTTGAGTACTGAACCTTAACAGTTTTGGTCCTTCCGGCCGGTAAATTTTTATTTTTTAATATCGAGCATTAAAATTGCAGACCTTCTAATGTATTTCAGCTATTGAGATTAGTCTTATTTGAGCGTATTTACAGGTCGAAATAAAACTAGTTTATACAGATTTTATCGTGGTTTAATTTTATTAGTTTCGACGTTTCGAAAGCTTTTCAGCCTTCGTGGTCACGGGAGAGACTGAGGTGTAGGTCGTCTCTAAAAGTGCGATAAAATCCGTATAAACTAGTTTTATTTCAATGTGTAACATTCGCGTAAACCTAAAAATCACTATGTACTTACAGGTTCCTAAACTTTGGTCCTTCGAACCGGATCGATATAGTTTTTAGTCATATAAGTTGTAATTGCCAGGTCCTGCAGGCCGGTGCGTGGCCACTGGGTGGAGCCACGGCGCCACTGGCTCCGCCCACGCAGCTGGAGCGTCCGGCTCGTCTGTTCGAGTCGTTCTACCGCGCGCAGTTCAGCGGCCGCCGCCTCGCCTGGCTGCATCACTTGTGTACAGGAGAGTTGCGCACCAGGTAATGTATAAAACGCAAACACTTTAATACTATAGACGGGCTGTTCAGAAGTAAAATTGTGTTGCATACGCGGCGGGCGCGGTGGGAGTGGTGTCTAAGGCGCGCGAGCGAGAAGAGTTAAGAGTAAGCGAGATGGTAATATTGATACCGCTGTTTTGTTTTGTGTTAATTTCATTCACAGTAAATGCTATTTTCGAAGAAAGCCAAAATATAATATAGTTATTTATCTAAAATAACTTCAATTTAAATGAATAATGTATGCACGGTCACAATAAACAATTCCGTATTAATTTATCGAATTCAACGTTCGCAGCTGTTAAAACGACAACGACTGCTCTTGTCGCTATCTCGCGGGTGACTAAATGAGTTGCGGTCAATTGACCGTAACTTAGTGCGCAATTTTTTTTGTACCGAACAGCGGTTCCGAAGAAACGTGTGCTCTTATTTAGGATTTTTATACAGTATGTAACAAAAACCCTGTTGGTCCTTTTTGGGTCTTGAAGATACGACATAAAAAACAGAAGTTGAGATGTTATCCTTACACAGATAACTTAGAGAATGAACATATTTAAAAATGTTAGTTTCATCTGAAAACTGATGAACAGCTGACTGATGTTACGTATTGACGATGCGTTTCCTGCACGTAGTCGCTGCAACATGCTATCTCGCTCTGGCTCCGCGTCATCGCTCTTTCAGAAGTAATCAATCGAAATACGGTTCACAAACAATAAAAAATTTAAATTTAGCAATTAGATATAATTAGTGATTTCTTATGTTTACGCGAATATTACACATTGAAATAAAACTAGTTTATACGGATTTTTTCGCAGTTTAATTTTTATTTTAGTCCCGACGTTTCGAAAGCTTTTCAGCCTTCGTGGTCACGGGAGAGACCCCGTCTCCCGTATAAACTAGTTTTATTTCAATAGATATAATTATTTTTATATTCAAATTTTTTGTAAGCAGCAATTTTTAAATAAGTTGTGTTTCGGTTTGAAGGACATTGAAGCCAGTCAAATTACTGGGCATTATGAGATTTAACCTCTTATGTATGGGGATGACGAGCGCAGTTCACTGCCATGGAGTTTTCTGTAATCCAGATTTTATCCTGTTAATGAGCAGGCATGACGTGAGCGACCTCCTCGTCTCTTCATTCGAGCATATAAAAAATATCCCCCCCCCACAGATACACGACGCGAGTGTACCACATAAGCGCCACCACACCGCAGTGCGCGTTACTACTCAGCTTCGAGAACAACGACGAGTCGTCCGCCAGGGAACTGCGCGAGACTTTACAGCTCACCGGAGACTCCTGGACGAGACACCTGCGACCGCTCATCGACGCCGGACTACTGCTGGCAGCTGGTGACGTCGACTCTGAAGACGAAACCGCCGCCGGTACACTCTCCTTGAACCTCAACTTCACATGCAAGCGGAGCAAGGTGAGACTCACATGCGCAAACGCACCCAACCACCCCGGAGGGGGGAATAGTGGGGCAACCAGCGAGGGGAACGAACCCACGCACTGTGATGATGACAGGAAAATGTACCTCCAAGCGGCTATTGTTCGTATAATGAAGCAGAGAAAGGTTTTGCGGCATACTGAGCTGATTCAGGAGGTGGTTTCTCAAGCCAGGGGGTCTTTTGCACCGTCTGTGGCTATGATCAAGAAATGTATAGAGGCTTTGATCGATAAACAATATTTGGAAAGGGCTGTGGGGACGCTGGATACTTATTCATACCTTGCTTAGTTTCACCAGGATACCTTTGCTTTGGGGTGCCCCTGATACAGGATCTGAGATGTCAATGTCTGTCTGTTGTTCTGTATGTTCATGCTTCGGTTTAAAAAAAAAAACCGACTCCAAAACGTAACACTTAAAAAGTCAATAATTTCTATAGGTCTCTTTAGAGTCGAAGTCTCTTTGAAGTCGGTTTTTAAGTTTTGTTAATACTTTTTTTTTAATTTTTAGTAGTAGTAGATACTGCTATGGCATGTAAATTCCAATACAATAACTTGTACTAAATGACATTTGTTGCACCAAAATCGGTCCGCAATTGGCGGAGAAATCGATATATATACAACCTGTTACAGAAAGGTGTGGTCATATTTTAGGGTCATTACTTACACCATACAATTCGTACTTATGTATCGAATCTTTTCAAAACCAAGACAAACAAAAATTTCACCTTGATTTTAATCACTCGTTTATTAATATCGATAAGATTGATGACATCACTATTTTAAATAAACTTGAATAAGATGTACGTAATTCTACGAACATACGTACGTAACTTGTAATTTAATTACAAATTAACACCTGAAAGAGACTGTGTGCCGAAGACGATATAGGTACCATCCTCTAGAAGCATTTTAAAGACTTCATTCTCGGGTTTTCCATCTATGAATTTGGCTTAATACAGTCGACAAGCCTCTTAAAAGCTGTTATCATTTGCACCAACACAAAATTCCAATACATAATACTTGTTTGTCAAATACAAAATATTTTTTGAACTCTTACATACTTCATAAAATCAAAAATTGCCGAACTGACTGCGTCAAATAAATATTGACATTTGACAACTGTTTGTTTTTTAATTATAAAATAATTAAATGAAAGGAGGTCTGAAGTATCACTTTTATAATTTAGAGATGTCCAAAGTTGAAGGTCGATATCGACATGTTACTCATTCGATAAAAAAGAAAATTCTATAATTATGTCCTATCAATGCAATCGGATTTGTTACTATGGGGTATACAATTCTTACACTATACATTGCTTAAATTTACCCGCCCCTTTCTATAACACGTTGTATATACATAAAAAAGCACAAAAAAACGCCGCATTGAGAACCTCCTCCTTTTTGAAGTCGGTTGAAAAGGTGCTACAATACCACAGACAGGTGTTCAGACTGACAGACACAGACAAATAAACACCCCTCTTTTTTGGTGGAGGTTTAATTACACCACCCATCACTTGCGACACAAGCGACGATACGTTACTGTATCGAAATAAGATGACAAGAAACGTAACTCAAGCAAAAAAATTACCCCACCAAAACTCTGTGCAAGGGGGCTATAAAGTCTGTGCAGCTCGTTCATTCATAAAAATTGATTCATGACCTCTAGTTGACACTTAATACGTCTAATTTTTTGCGCGTTACAGAACGTCGTATCTCGATTTAGAAATTTAACATTTAGACATTAACTTTTATGAAATAAAGTTGATTTTGAACGTTCATTAATGTTTGTTTCGTGTATAAGTGTTACGTGTGATTTTACCTTTGCATGTGTAAGTGGAGCCATTTTTTTTGTCAGATTAATATGAGAGTTATCGGTCTAGTTATCTTATTTCGATGGGTAATTGTACATTAAATTAGTATATTTTAGGCGGATCCTAATAGTTTGCCTAATATTTTAGAATCCGATTATTTCCTATGTTCATAACAATGTATGATATAAAAGTTCACTATGTATTGGGCGGATGATAAAATGATCGATTTTTTTATTATTTTTTCCACCTTCCCTTATCCCACTCGCAGTGGGGTCGGCGCAACATGCTTTAACACATGTTACAGAAAGATTTGGCTTGTAGTTTTTACGCCTGTGCCTGTCTTATGTCAACACCTCTGAAGAAAACACCCAGACCGCGAACAAATATTTGTGGATCAAACAAACATTTATCTCGGTGCGGGAATCGAACCCACGGCCTCTAGCTTCACAGCCACTCACCCATTGTACCACGAGGCTAATTTTTATTATTCTGCTTAAAAAATATTTTTTTTTAAATAAATGAGTAAACACTCAAATCTAGTGGGATGGGTAAATTGTCAAAGGACAAAAGTGTGCAAGATGTGGATCGTGACGTCATCAGCCGCGATTGCCATTACAGTGCACGCGTGCGAGGGAGATAATCCCCGAAGGGGTAGGCAGAGGTGTAACCAGTACACCCACATTTCGCCGAGCGTATCTCCGTCCCTTATGTGATAGGGGACGAGCCTATCGCCATACCGGGCACAAATTCCAGACTCCGGTCTGATATTGAGCATTTCGTAATAGAAAAACCCAATACCACTTTATCCGACCCGGGGATCGAACCCGAGACCTCAGCGTTAGCCTCAATCGTAACACGTACGCATTACAACTGCGCCACCGAGGCAGGCACCGTTTTTTTTAATAAATCAAATATAAAAAAATAAAACAAAAAAGTTGTATATCATAATGTAATATATTTTTATTTAATCAGTCGCAGACAGCTGGGAATGTAAGCATAATTGTAGTTTTAGCCTTCTTTTATGAAGTTGGTTAAAAAGATGATCGCAATTTGAGAAAATAAAATAAACGGCAATGTTTACATAATAGATGTCGTATGACCTAAACGCTCTTACAATATTTCGTAATACACTCGACATTATACAGTATGTAACAGAAACCCTGTTGGCCCTTTTCGGGTCGTGAAGATAGACATATAGACAGCTTAATAAAAATAGATAAAAAAATAGATGACAAGGTGGTAGGTCCCTCGTTTGCGAGAGACCGGCTGGGTTGGTACCACCGCTTTGTCTATTTCTGCCGCCAAGCAACAATGTGTAAGCACTGTTGTGTTCCGGTGTGAAGGACATTGAAGCCAGTGTAATTACTGGGCATTATGAGACTTAACACCTTATGTCTCGGGGTGACGAGCGCAGTCCAGTGTCATGCAGTGCTTTATTTAAAGTTCTGTGTGGCGTTGCTTCTGTTTATGGGCAGGCGTGGCGCTTACCATCAGGCGAGCGACCTGCTCGTCTTGTCATTCAATCTACTAAAAAAAAAAAAAATATAAATAAAAATAATAATAAAGAAAACCAAAATAGTATCCTTACACAGGTAGCTTAGTTTTTTTTTAAATGTTATTTGCATCTGAAAAGTGATGAACAGCTGACTCATGTGACGTAATGACGTAGCCAGGCGCGCACGTTGCGCAGCGCGTTTGATGCACGTAGACGCCGCAACTTGCTATCTCGTTCTGGCTCCGAGTCATCGCTCTTGCAGAGGTAATCAATAGAAATACGGTTCCCAAACAATAAAATAATTAAATTATAAAAAAATATACATGATTCTTTTTACAGTAGTCTCATTTTCGTATGCGAGTTATTTGATTACGTTTGAATATCGATTTTGATATCACAGTTGAAACGCCCGACAGGGTTTTCGTTACATATTGTATAGTGCGCGTTCCACAATAAGTTACGTAAGGAATAGGGTGGTTGACTAGATTTTTCTTATTATTTAAATCAATAAGTTACGTTACTCAAAATCTATTGCAGAAAGAATTTTATAAATCGGACCAAAAATAAATAAGCTAGAAGCCATTCTAATCCTGTAGAAGGCGTAATTGTCAAATGACAGACGCAAACTTTGACGTCACTGTGTAAAATGTTCATTATGGTGCACGCGTGCAAGCGAGATAGTGAGATATCCCTCATACCAACCCACTTTTCCTCATACCAACATTTAAAGTCATAACTGAGGGCACATTTCTGAACCAATTTTTATTGTGTTTTAATAAATGGGTTTCTTTTGTGTATCATTTTCTGTTGCTTATAAAATAATGTATAAAATTTAATTTAGGAAACTACCTTATTGGCTTGCGAAGTACGGTACGGTGTCTATATCATAAGTCTGTATACGGCTGTCTTGTAATTAACTGCTCGTTTGATGTAGATGTAATGTATTTAATAAATATTGTACGGACGTTGTTTATTGTTGTTTTATTTATCCTTCACTTTTTAGGTTTCTGTACCCAAAGGATGTCAATGGAACCCTATCAGAGCCAGTCCAGTGGCGGATCCAGGATACTGGTTTGGGGAGGGCTTGACCCAGTTGGAATAAAAAAATGGAGAATACTATACCTACTTAAAATAGAATAAGTAAGGATAAGTGATGGAAATTATATTGTAGGTAGTATATAGTACTAAGAAAGTAGGACGTACGTTTAGACGGTAGGCAGCGGCTTTGCTGTGCCCTGGCATTGCAGAAGTCTATGGGCGGCGGTGACTACTTACCATCAGGTGGCCCGTTTGCTAGTCTGCCTGCCCAGGCATTAAAAAAAAAGTAGGATAATCAAGATAATTATCATATCAAGATTGATATATAGATAGAATATCAAGATTAATTTGAGATTTGTCCGTGGACCCAAATGCTTTTTTGGGGGCTTGAGCCCCTTAGCCCCCTCCCTGGATCCGCTACTGAGAGCCACCCGTCTGTCCTTATCTATCTATCTTTTCAACTTAATTTGCTATTGTTAATTATCGCTTGCTTTAACGGTGAAGGAAACATCGTGAGGCTGCTGAGAAGTTCTCCATAAGTATTTTGAAGGTATGTGAAGACTGCCAACCCGCTTTTTGGAGAGATAGATCATAAACACTAATTTATTGCTTCTTTTACAGAAATATTTTGGTCCTTCGAGCTGGACCATAGTATCAAATGTGTTTTTTTTATATTTAAGATACATATATCTTGTACCTGTCCGTATCACAGTGTGGGGGATTTAGGTTTCCTTAGTGTGTGGGGTGGTTCCACTCCGCATTGTCTGCATAGTCTCCGTTGTGTATTTGCGGACTCACTCCGTAGTGTGTGCGTTGGTCTCACTCCGCAGTGACTGCGTAGTCTCCGCAGTGTATGCACAGTCTCCACGGCGTGTGCACAGTCTCCACACTGTGTGCACAGTCTCCGCAGTGTATGCACAGACTTCACAGTGTGTGCACAGTCTCCGCAGTGTATGCACAGACTTCACAGTGTGTGCACAATCTCCACAGTGTGTGCACAGTCGCCACAGTGTGTGCACAGTCTCCGCAGTGTATGCACAGACTTCACAGTGTGTGCACAGTCTCCGCAGTGTATGCACAGACTTCACAGTGTGCACAGTCTCCGCAGTGTATGCACAGTCTCCACAGTGTGTGCACAGTCTCCGCAGTGTATGCACAGTCTCCACAGTGTGTGAACAGTCTCCGCAGTGTGTGCACAGACCCCGCTATGTATTTACGGACTCCCTCCGTAGTGTCTGTGCAGTCTCATTTGTTAGTGTGTGCGATAGTCGGTCCCCCGCGTCTCGCGTCGGTCGAATGACAAGTATAGGTTGTGTTCCTGTGGTTAAAGGTTCTGTAGGGACTAAAGTGGCCTCGCTCGACGATTCATCATCGGGATGACTTCACTTGGTAACACATTTCGGTATGGAGTAGCTGACTCTCGCGCGTTCACGTATTCATATTCCTGTGAGAGAAATGGTAAAAAGTAAATGAAATAGAGCAGCAATAGCTCAGCAAGGAGTGGTACGGACTGCGAAATCATTCGCAGGTTCAAAATAGTAATGAGAGAGTTTTTGAGTGGTAGAGCCACGCTGTACACAATTTTGTCTATAGCATGAATGGGCCGGCTCGTCCGGGTCGTTACCACTGTCTCACAGAAAAGTAAACGAGAGAGTAAGCGAGATGGCAATATTGAGACGGCTGTTTTGTTTGGTATTAGTTTTCATTCACAATAAATGAATTGTTCGATCAAAACCAAGAAATAATATAGTTACTTCCGTAAAATAACTTCAAATTGAATGAATAATAATATGCACGTAAATAATGACAATGTTTTATGGGTCTCAAAAACAATTTCGTGTTAGTTTATCGAATTTAACGTTCGCAGCTATTCAAACAACAACAACTGCTCTAGTCGCTCTCTCGCGGGCGACTAAATGAGTTGCGGTCAATTGGCCGTAACTAAGTGCGCAATTTCTTTGTAACACACAGCTTGTCTAGTAGTATACATTAAGTATATTAGTATTAAGTAATTGAATATACCCCATCAAGTTTCAATTACAGGTGCCTCGTAAATTTGGTCTAGACCCGTTCTAACATGGCCACGTACTTTGCCTCGTGCGGAGGCCATATGACTGCGCTTTGCTCTAGGTGGCTCCGGAGCAGTGCGTCATATATCACCCTAGCGGTCGTGATATTGGTGAAGTGTTTGGATTGTCCTTCCTATAACATGGGATCCTATAAACGGAGTGTGAAGAAGCAACTAAGCAGGCTGGCATAATTCTGCCGATCTGCGATAGATTCAGTGTCTGTCGTTGGTCGACAGTATTGCGCTACACTTACCATCAGCAGGTCGATTCTCGTAATTTTAAATGTTCAAAATATCATTCCGCTCTAGTCTCAGCGTCAAGAAAGTTGCAAATGGCATTCTCTTAAACCAATAATCAACGTCAAATGCACCTAGCATTAGCAGTAGCATTATACCGTTTTGGCTTCAGTCAACTTTTATTCTACATTCAATCTCATTACGATCTATGTTCACATTTGACGTTGATTATCGGTTTAAGAGAATGCCATTTGCAACTTTCTTGACGCTGAGACTAGATCGGAATGATATTTTGTACATTTAAAATTACGAGAATTGGTCTGCAGGTGTAGCGTAGTCACTTTGCCGAGCCAGGATAAAAAAAAATTGTCTTAACACAAAACCGACATTCCGATATGCTACATAATACTGAGTACTCACATGTTCCGTCTCATCTGTGTGGTTAAGTTTGGTTGGTTCAGCAGGTGGGGCGGTAGCTGGTCGCCGCAGCATCGGCCTGCGCTTCCCGCGTCGGAACTATATAATCATAACATTAAATCGTAGATAGAGTAACGTCTAACTATAGATGAAGTCACGTTTTCCATCTCTTTTACTTGTCAGTGTTAGAGAGATACAGGAAGTGTGAAAGAGACAAAATTACTTATTTGTTGCTAAGAAACGTAACTCAAGCAAAATATGACCCACCAATACTCTGTGCAAGGGGGCGGGGCTGTAAAAGTCTGAGCAGCTCGTTCATTCGTCAATTCATAAAAATTGATTCATGAATGGACCGGCTCGTCCGCGTCGTTACCACTGTCTCACAGAAAACCGGTGTAAAGTATCAACTTGCTGCTGCGTTTCGTACGGTGAGTGAGATATCCGGAGGCCGAAGCCCCCTCCCCATCCCAATCCCTTTCCTTTAAGGTTGGCAACGCACCCATAATTCTTTTTTATTATGAGCGTACATGGGCGTCGGAGATCACTTACCATCAGGTGACCCTTGCTCGTTTGCCGGCCTATGCTATAAAAAAACCCGCGAATTTGAAAAATTTGGCATTATATGAGTATTTAACACAATATTCACTACATAATACTCAGTGTACTCACGTGTTTCTTATTATCTGTGTGGTTGAGTGTGGTTGCGAGTGGTGGGGCGGTAGGTGGTGGTCGCGTCTCCCGCGGTATAGGAACGGGAGGCCGCGGTATCGGACTGGCCGTCCCGCGTCGGACCTATTGTAATCATGACATTGAAATGAAATGAAATAGTTTTATTAATCATGTAGACAATTAAAATAGCGCTTATGACAAGTCAGTACAAAATAAAGAAACTTATGTATAAAAATCATATCAACTAATGTATACATAACATACATAGCATCGTCAACACTGGGCAACTATAAATTTTACAATATATTTATTATGGAATAGTCCAGAATCGTTAAGTTTTATTATTATTTCTTCTTTTTTATGGGTCGATATGGACCATAGGCATTACCGTATGATTTAATTCATTCATTATTAAATCGTAGATAGAGTAACCTATTGACGACGTCACGTTTTCCATCTCTTTTACTTCACAGCAAGAGACTTATTAAAATACACGAAGTGTGAATACGCACTCACGCCCGTGATCCTCGAAGGGGTAGGCAGAGGTGTAACCAGTACACCCACATTTCGCCGAGTGTATCTCCATCCCACGATGTGGGCGAGCCTATCGCCATACCGGGCACAAATTCCAGACTCCGGGCTGATACTGAGCATTTCGTAATATCACTGTTACCCGACCCGGGGATCGAACCCGAAACCTCAGCGTCAGCGTCAGTCGTAAAGCATTACAACTGCGCCACCGAGCTAGTCCACAGACGCTTAAAAGTACTTACGAAAAATTCAAAAACTTGGTAATGCGGCCCATCTACTCCATCAGGCCCATTAGCTCCATTCTTTTTGCGCTTATATCGTAGAAGCAGAAGACTCGTCACGAGTACGAAAAAGACCACCAATCCTATACCGATTCCTATTTGTGAATAATTACTGAATAATGACAATGGGAAGCCTGAACAAGAGAAAAATTTAATTAGAGTTTGACTCACACAGAGGGATCCGTGTCCACACCCTTAACTATAAGGTTCAAAGATATTAACCAGACCAGTAGGTGTAGTATGAGTTACAAATACGTTCACAGTTTTAAATTACTACCGTCGAAGTGTCAAACTACCTAGTAATTCATACGGTAATAAAGAAAAGAATCGCTTGAAAACTAATTTCATATTCTATTATTATGAAATGAAATAAACCATATTATTAATTTTAATTCATCATAGTTCCCACTAGTGGCTACTAATACTTGACGTATGGAGAGAAGTCGAAAACTATCATCGTTTAGGAAAACTATTAAAACTCGTACTAGGCATACCGTCGCGAAAGCACCTGTGCTAAGTGTTGTGCAAAACATAGCTACGATGACGGAGCTATCATTTTAGCGTGTTCATGACATATTATTTGAACGAAACAAGTTCCAAAACAAATTTGATCAAGTTCATTTAATTATGCATGGCACATCGTTTCGTAATGTAAATTCGGGTTTACGTCTACAGTCGGTACCACACCCCGCTAATGACCGTTCCCAATATTCTGTCTATCGACAGGTTTGCTTACTGGTGGTATAATTTTGACACATTTTTATGAGTGGTAGAGCCACGCTGTAGACACTTGTCTACAGCATGTATGGGCCGGCTCGTCCGGGTCATTATCACTGTCTCACAGAAAACCGGCGTAAAGTAGCAGCTTGCTGCTGCGTTTCGTACGATGAGTGAGATCCGGAGGCCCAAACCCCCTCCCGTTCCCAATTCCTTAATTATGCCTTTCCTTTAAGGTCGGCAACGCACCCATAATTATTTTGGTATTGTGGGCGTACATGGGCGGTGGGGATCACTTACGATCAGGTGACCCACTTGCTCGTTTGCCGGCCTATACCATAAAAAAAAATGGAAGATCTGTCAAAACACTATTGATAGTAAGCTAATCTGCCGATAGATAGAATATAGGGAACGGCCATAAGCTAAATACTTACTCTTATCTGTCACCATCGGAGCGTATATGTACATTGTCTTATTATAAATATATCGGACCAAATTTAAAGTTTGGTGCTGGTATTTTGTATACACCGCATGATTTCGGATCATTTCACAATAGACTATAGTTCCTGAATCAGCTGGCGTTATGGATAACTCAGATGTACGAGTATAAGATCGTACAGTGTAATGCATGCCGTTGATTATTTTATGAATATTAGCAGTCAGCGAATTTTTATCTGCAAAATATAAGTTTACATGTTTTAATCGACGTAAAAAGGATGTTCTCAATCGATGCGTATACCGGCTGTAGGGCGAAACGGTAATAAAATCTTTGATTAACATAGGTATATAATCTAAGAATAAAATACAACCTTTAAATAAACGGAAACTTTATTGTTTCGCTTTTTACTTGGCATTTTGGAAACGTACGCCCGCAATGTAAAGCGTACTAATGATAAACATGGGTTCAATGACCAGTGTGCCAATACTCAGTAGGCACACCGCGCGGCGCCTATGCCGCACACTTGATTCCAAGTGTCCGCCTAAACTGATTTTTTATTGGCTTTACATTACGTTATTATCAAAAATCCAGACTATTGTATACTCCTAGACGGGCTGTTTTGAAGTAAAATTGCGTCACATAATACGGGAGTTTGACAGCTCATAAACAGGGAGCGCGATTGGGGTTCTACTTGGGAGTAAGCGAGATGGTAATATTGAGTTACGGTCAATTGACCGCAACTTAGTGGTACAATTTCTATGTAACACGCAGCTTGTCTAGTAGTATACATTAAAGTGTTTGGTTTCCTCGCGATGTTTTCTTCACCGTTAAAGCAAGCGATAATTAACAATGAATACACGTAACTTAGAAAAGTCAGAGGTGCATGCTCTTGGGGCTGGATTCTTGCGACTTTCGTCTCGACAGTCCGTACCACTCCCCTCTGAGCTATGGCTGCTATGGACTGGTCTGCTCAAACTGTTATTTATTGTTATAACTTTTTTACATTGTAGTCCTAATTTATTCATCGTGGTCATGGGAGTCATGCTCAATAATCATTATTTTGTGTTTTAATGTTCCTCTTGGTATAAACTGAGCTGCTTTTACTCAAATTAAATTGTATTTATAGTATCAATATTGTAAATCAGTTATGAAAAGAGAAACGTTAGAGTTTCTTGTCTGTTCTTCTCTAGCGAAACAGCATTCCGAACCATGTCGGTAGAGTAAAAAATTTGACTGAATCTAAATGATGTATAACATTTTATGGATTTAATAAATGATTTGAATTTGAATTGTATTACATATTACGATATTCATTATTAATATTCATTAAACTCTACCTCACCTGTTCCGTCGCAAGTATAATTCAGTTTAGTTTCTTCGTTATATTGAATCTCAGTTAATGCAGATTTGGAATATTCACCTGAAATTATATAAAAAACAGAATTAGGGCCTAGGTCACAACTCTGACCCAGGTGCGAGTTGGTAGACTTTACATACACGTTTCTCGAGCTCTAGGTATTTCCATCTTATGATAATAAGAAGTAACCACCCATGTACGCCCACAATACCAGAAGAATCATGGACGCATTGTCGACCTTAAAGGAAAGGGAGGGGGTTTGGGCCTCCAGATATCTCTCACTCACCGTACGAAACGCAGCAGCTAGCTGCTACTTTACACCGGTTTTTTGTGAGACAGCGGTAGCCGGTCGAGCCGGCCCATTCGTGTACACAAAACTGTCCAAAGCGTGACTCTACCACTCAAAATCCTAACCTTTATAATACGAGGAAAGTTAACCAACCTGCATTCATTATTAATCTCTTGGCATAACTCGTTGTGTCTATATATTTTGATTGAGTTTTATCCCACATCTCCGCAGTACAATACACTTTAGTGTTATTGTCGAAATCATCAGCTGTTATAGTGTAATCAACAAAGTAATTTGTTTTAGTTGGTACCGTTGGTACCATTATGTACTCAGATGTATCTGAAATATTATCACCAGTTTTATTTTGAATACCTATACTGTAGGTATACGAAATACACAGGCGGTCTCAGGCGTTACTTGCGACCGAAAGACGCCAATGAGATTTTGGCCCTTATTACAGAACGATACTCGGTCATGAGACTAGTTTTAGATCTGCTTTAAATACTGTTTCTATTTTAGAATGACTTTAAAACTAGATTCACCAATCGGCGCTCAGCTGAGTGTTTCTTGATTTTAATTGGTATTTGATATGAGATTATTGCTCAAGCCTCCATTTAATCGTGATTTACCTACCTAAAAACTGTCAAGAGCACTTTTGAAAACAGATCAACGATAGGCTCATGGACGAAAACAAGTCAAAAGGCGAATTACTGGCGTTATAATTCTAAGGAATTACAAAATATCCTGAGTAGAATTTAAAACTCGTTCTGAAATAAGATGCTAGCTTGAGTTTAGATTTCAACCTATACCTAGTTTTGAATGATCAGAGATTAAACACGGTTTGAGACGCTGTCTGTAATACGGGTCATACGTGGTCCCAAAGGTCTCATACAAGACCATCATTCGGCCAGTACTCTTGTACTTAAGCGTCATGTTAGAGAGATCCACGTTGCGCAAAGATGCTGCGGTGGATGTGCAACGTTACACGACTATATCGTATACGTAACGAGTACATCCGCGGCAGCCTGGGTGTCCGCGACGTGGCTGATAAACTTTAGGAGAGTTGCTTAAGACGGTTCGGTCACGTTTTGAGAAAACCACTGGAGTACGTCAGTCGCAAATGCCTGAGCCAGATCGTACCAGGAGTACGATCACGCGGGCGGCCTCAAAAACGCTGGCTTGATGTATTAGAGGGAGACATGAGGGCCAACGGTCTTCTACAGAGGATGCTCAAGATCGGATAAAGTGGAGGCGTCTTAGTGGGAAGGCCGACCCTGGTACTAGCCGAGATGATGCCAATTAGAAAGATACAAAAAAATGTACAGGCGCACTAATGCTCTTTATTGGTGTAACATACGCCAAATCTGGTGGGACCGTACACATGGTGAAAAGTTCGCCACAGTGGCTCATTTCGGATGTCGTAATAACTTCAGGGCGGCGTCGCGGGACGCAATGAAGAGGTCGCTTGTTTGGTATGCGGAGCCTCTTTTTCATCATTCAATAAAAAAGAGCATGGTTTAAGTGTGCGTGCGTGTGTGTGTGTGCGTGCGTGCGTGTGTGTGTGTGTGGGAAATTCAAATTTTAAATTAATTTAATTGATTAATTTAAATTTTATAGAAAATTATTGAAAATAAATACTTAATAGTTTAAAAAAACAAAGAAACGCTTTTATAGAAAATCCAACTAAAAAATGAAAAAAAAATACTTAGTTTATAAAACACGCTTTTATAGAAAATCTAACTAATAAATGGAAAATAAATAAATAGTTAAAAATATTTTATTGTAAAAAATCCACCAATCCACACCACACTCAGAAAGAGAATGATCTCTCACTCGGATTTTTGCAAAGACTTTAATGTATACTACTAGACTAGCTGCGGGGTACATAGAAATTGTACCACTAAGTTGCGGTCAATTGCCCGTAACTCAATACTCCCGTCTCACTTACTCTCAACTGACGTTGATTATTGCTTTACGAGAATGCCATTTGCAACTTTCTTGACGCTGAGACTAGATCGGAATTATATTTTGAACATTTAAAATTACGTGAATTGGCCTACAGAGGGGCTAGCACGGAAAACTATCGAAATCGTATTGTAAAGCTATCGAGGGCTCGATAGATAATTCCTTAAATATCATTGGTCTATATTCCATATAAATTAGTTCCTTTTACGTACGATAGAGGCGCTGTACTAAAATCTCATAGAAATTGTTGTCGATGACAGCTCGAATAACTTTTCGCAAGTTTCCGTGCTAGCCCCTCAGAGGTCGATTTGTCATAAAATTTGCTACTAAACCAACACTTGTGGGACAATAAGTTAACAAACCTCTCGTGTGGATCAATTGCTTGTAATACGTTCGCGTTTGTAGATCATCACAGGAAAATATTATAATATCACCTACGTTGTAGTACATAGTATCACTGCGATTAATATCTGAAACAAGAATTAGCGCCTGTTTCTCAATTGAGTAAATGTATACCAAATAAAATCAACAGGCAAAGATCATTACCATGTTTCATTTCGTCTAGATGGAACCAAAGACTTCAATATATACTACTAGACAAGCTGTGCGGTACAAAGAAATTGCGCACTAAGTTACGCTCAATTGACCGCAACTCATTTAGTCGCCCGCGAGAGAGCGACAATAGCAGTTATTGTTGTTTGAATAGCTGCGAACGTTAAATTCGATAAACTAACACGAAATTGTTTATTGTGAGCTATAAAACATTGTCATTATTTACGTGCATATATTATTAATTCAATTTGAAGTTATTTTACGGAAGTAACTATATTATTTCTTGGTTTTGATCGAAAAAGTAATTTATTGTGAATGAAAACTAATACCAAACAAAACAGCCGTCTCAATATTGCCTTAGACGTTATTCCCGGATCGCCGGCCGCGTATGCAACACAATTTTACTTCTGAACAGCCCGTCTATGTTATTAAAGTCTTTGGATGGAGAACGACAGACGCTTTCGTGTCACTTGATCGAATGTACATCGTTTTTTTCTAATGGATTTGTGCTCTCAGCCTTTAAAGCGTTTACAGCTTCACCTGCCAATAAAGCCGGCGCTTATGGCGCTCTAGCCAGAAATATGTATAATCTATTTAGTAGCGATTAAGCACAGAGGCGCCTTTTATGCCCGGTTCCTATAATTAACGATCCGTCATACGTCACAGCAACTATTCCTAGTCAACCCAGTCATGGTCGTTCCCTATATCCTATCTATCGCAAGATTTGCTTACTATCGGTAGTCTTTTGACAGATCTTCCATACAAAATGTGCCAAAATTTGCGAAGCAAATCTTTTTTTTATAAAGTATAGGCCAGCAAACGAGCAAGTGGGTCACCTGATCGTAAGTGATCTCCACCGCCCATGTACGCCCACAATACAAAAGAATTATGGGCGCGTTGCCGACCTTAAAGGAAAGGGATAATAAGGGATTGGGAAGGGGAGGGGGATTTGGGCCTCCGGATATCTCACTCACCGTACGAAACGCAGCAGCAAGCTGCTACTTTACGCCGGTTTTCTGTGAGACAGTGGTAACGACCCGGACGAGCCGGCCCATTCATGCTGTAGACAAAATTGTCGATAGACAGAATATTGGGAATGGCCATTAACCTACCACTAACGAGGCGTCTCTTAAAACACGATATAATATCCGTCGTTGTCCCAAACATGTTTTGGCAGATCCCGACGACTCCATCACAGTCGCTATCGAAGCGAAGAATAATACGCGACCCCGACATAGGACACGCCTGCGAGTCCGAAGAGCTCCTACAACTGGCCCTCTGCATAATGATGTGCAGAGGCGGCCCTAAACTATACTCCCCAGCGATTGCTCAAGCTGAGGTCTGAGCCTTCTAAAAGGCGCCTCTGTGTTTAATCACTACTAAATACACTAAACATATTTCTAGCTAGAGCGCCATAAGCGCCGGCTTTATTTTCAGGTGAAGCTGTAAAAGCAATTTAAGCTAACAGCACAAATCCATTCGAAAAAAAGCTGTTTTCTAAAAACACGGTTGATTCGTGTCGAAAAAAAACGAGAGACTTTATCGCTACACACAATGGGATGTTTCGTTTTTTAATATTGCACTCTGCTGCTTGTTTCGTCATTCTAGATATATTTTTATTTTTTATTTAACAATTTAGTTCAGATTATAATCCATAGTTGATATACTTACACAAATTTTATTATTATTTCTAATTTTATAATTACATAATAATTGAAATATTTTACATATTGACAACATACAGTCCATCCTATTAGATAATTATATTCTTATTATGTTATTCAAAGGTCGAATTTTTATACCGATTACACATTATATAGAACATGAATCATACTGCAGTGACATAAGTACTCACAATCAAACCTGGACGCAAATACCTTAAGGATGGGGCTGGGGCCGACCCGAACCCGTCGCACCAGGGATGTGCAACGCTTTCTAATGGTCGCATAAAACAGTCGACCCGTGATTCTGCAAACATCGCCGATGCACTACAGAACCGAGGCAGCCCCAGCAGCATCCTGAACGCATTATTATATTGGACGCGTAAGGCGCCATACTGTTTTTGCGTATAATTCACCCACAGGCTGCATGTGTAAAAGGACGTACAAAAAGCTATAAAAAGAGTAATTTTGACGCTCCTTGTACAGCTAAGATATTACAAAAAAAAAGACCCGCAGACGGCACAAAAAGCGCGGGCTTGACGTATTAGAGGGAGAAATGCAAGCGTCTTATGGCTGATCCCTATATAAAGATAGATTTGCTTACTATCAATAAAGTTTTGACAGATCTATACACAATAAGTCAAAATTTTACAGTCAGTAGGCAAATCTATCAATAGACAGAATGTTGGGAAGAACTATTAGTAGGAAGACAATCCCTGGAATTCATCCAGGATAACACCAGGCAAACATCTCTATTCTAAGAAAAAGTAACTGGCGCCGCCGCCGCCGCTGCCAAAAGCTTGTCACGCTATCTCCTCCGAAACCGCTGGGGGTATGGGATCGAGACCGATACCAATCGATGCAGAATAATGTGGGGAAGAAAGTAAGATATGCCTCATATTCGTCGGATTTAAAGTTTTTTTTTTATTTTATGTTTTGTGGAAAAACATTGGCAAATCCCCTAGTAATATATAAAGATATACTGCAATATGAATGATCTTACCTTCATCGCTGACGGCTTTGCCGTTAACATTCATTCTTACAATTAATTGTGCTTCTGAAAAGAAAAAAAACCTGTTGGAATAATGTCAGAGAATGTGCCTCAAACAACAGATCGGCACGCCCGCGAAATTCAATTAATTATGTTTTTTTTTAATTGCAGCTCGACTCTTCGATTAAATATGGATATATAATAGACTAGGTACACACTATTAAAGGTAGAGTAGAAACCCGAAAACGGGTATCAAAGTAGAAAATTAAATAAAAAATATCTTATCCATGGTTTATTTTTTTTATAGTACAGGCCAGCAAACGAGCAAATGGGTCACCTGATGGTAAGCGATCTCCACCGCCCATGTACGCCCACAATACAAAAGAATTATGGGCGCGTTGCCGACCTAAGGAAAGGGATAATAAGGGATTGGGAAGGGGTGGGAGATTTAGGCCTCCGGATATCTCACTCACCGTACGAAACGCAGCAGCAAGCTGCTACTTTACGCCGGTTTTCTGTGAGACAGTGGTAACGACCCGGCCGAGTCGGCCCATTCATGCTGTAGACAAAATTGTCTACAGCGTGGCTTTACCACTCGTAAATGGTAGGAGTGAGGGAGGAACGAGAGTGGGGCATAGCGCGCGACAATAAAAAAAAAATGGATAAATATGATTTTCCGCAAATAATAACCATGGATATACGGTTTAATAGCAATGAAAACTATAAATATTGCTTCTAGAGATAATTAATGTCCAGAAACTTATTATTTTCTCAGATTAGTCATGGAATTGCAATAACACCGGTCCGGTAATCCAAGGTGGTAGGTCCCTCGTTTGCGAGAGGCCGGCTGGGTTGGTACCACCGCTCTGTCTATTTCTGCCGCCAAGCAACAGTGTGTAAGCACTGTTGTGTTCCGGTTTGAAGGACATTGAAGCCAGTGAAATTACTGGGCATTATGAGACCTAACACCTCATGTCTCGGGGTGACGAGCACAGTCCAGTGTCATACAGTGCTTTGTTATTTAAAGTTCTGTGTGGCGTTGCTTCTGTTTATGAGCAGGCGTGGCGCTTACCATCAGGCGAGCGACCTGCTCGTCTCGTCATTCAAAGTAATTAAAAAAAAAACACAAAATCGTTTATACGGCTGAAAAGCTTTCGAAACGTCGGGACTAAAATAAAAATTAAACCGCGATAAAATCCGTATAAACTAGTTTTATTTCAATGTGTAATATTCGCGTAAACCTAAGAAATCACTACAAAATTGTTTATTTTTATTTATTTTTTTAGTTCTTTTCGTAGGTTTTTTTTTTTTTGTTAAAAAGTTATTAGTACTACGATTTAAATTACGTGCTCCGGTTATTTCGTATATTTGGCAAAACAAACCCGTGATGATGATAACCTAAGACCTGTTATAATCAAAGACTTCTAATGTGTACTACTAGACGGGCTGTTTAGAAGTAAAATTGCGTCACATAACGCGGGAGTTTGACAGCTGACAGACAGGGAGCGCGATAGGGTTTCTAGTTGAGAGTAAGCGACATGGAAATATTGAGTTACGGTCAACTGACCGCAACTTAGTGATACAATATTAATACGACGTATATAGTTTATTAATCATTAAAATATTATTAATAGTACTAGCCCTGTATTATGTAGATCCCATTGCTGGGCACGGGCCTCCTCTACTGAATTTTAGAGAATATTCTCTACAACTTCTGTAGCTAATACAAATGACATGAAAACCATAGGAAACGAGATACATATTTGCAAAAAAACGATTATCAGACCTTGTACCTCCTTGTAACTTGAATATCTGAAGACGCGGCCACGAGATTTTATAACTTTGAGACAACTTTCAGAATGCCAAAATAAAATGTATACCAAAGACTTTAATGTATACTACTAGACAAGCTGCGCGGTACATAGACACTGTACCACTAAGTTGCGGTCAATTGACCGTAACCGCTACCATCTCGCTTACTCACAACTAGAACCCCTAACGCACTCTCTGTTTGTGAGCTGTCACACTCCCGTGTTATATGACGCAATTTTACTTCTAAACAGTTCGTCTAGTAGTATGCATTGGTCTTTGCTATTTAACACTAAGTATATTTAACTACCTACCGCTTCTTACAGTAGCACAGTAGAAAACGTATATCAAAATGTATCTTCCATACATTATAAACGCAACACTTAGCAACAATAATCATAACTTGTCAGACTGTTTACAACTTTGGCACATTACTGAACTAATGAATTTATTTCGGCGGTTTCTAACCTTGTATTTTGTTTTCCTAATAATTACGAGCGGAGCGTTTGGTGTAAGTTGTGCGTGCTAGCGGATTAATATGACGTCTTATCACATTTTTTAGCTGCCTCGGTGGCGAAGTTATAATGCGTTAGGACTGAGGCTGACGCTGAGGGCTCTAGTTCGATCCCAGGGTCGGGTAAAAGTGATATTCGGTTTTCTATTACGTAATGCTCAGTATCAGCCCGGAGTCTGGAATTTATGCCCGGTACGGCGATAGGCTCGCCACCTATCACATCATGGGACGGAGATACGCTCGGCGAAATGTGGATGTACTGGTTACAGCTCGCCTACCCCTTCGGGGATTATAGGCGTGAGTGCGTATCACATTCTTTAGCTTGAATTACGTAACGAATTCGCTAATTGTATAACACCGCATGGCATTAGACTGCGCTCGTCACCCCGAAACATAGATGTAAAGTTTCATAATGCCCAGTAATTTTACTGGCTTCAATGTCCTTCAAACTGGAACAGTGGTTACACATTGCTGCTTGGCGGCAGAAATAGAAAAAGCGATGGCACCAATCCAGACGGCCTCTCGCATACGAGGGACCTACTTCCCACCTTGTAAAATACTCATTAATTAGTGTATAATTTGTCTCCGTTTAGTTTAAGGTTTTCTTTCTAACTAGGAAATGAAAGACGTTCCTCCGTCGTCGTCCCAAACATGTTTTGGCAGATGCTCAATCCGCATCGCAATAATAATACGCGACCCCGACATAGGACACGCCTGCGAGTCCGAAGAACTCCCACAACTGGCCCTCGGCACAATGATGTGCAGAGGCGGCCCTAAACTATACTCCCCAGCGATTGCTCAAGCTGAGGTCTGAGCCTTCCAAAACGCGCCTCTGTGCTTAATCGTTACTAAGTACATTATACATATTTCTGGCTAGAGCGCCATAAGCCATAAGCGCCGGCTTTATTGTCAGGTGAAGCTGTAAAAGTAATATAGGCTAACAGCACAAATCCATTCGAAAAATAGCTGATATCACCGACGTCCACGTTAGGTCTGGCGCTGCCTCTGGTCGCATACCCTAAAACCGAGACTTTATTTACTAATATAGTCTACAATTATTTACTACTAACTTTTGCTCGGGGCTCCGCCTGCGTGATAGTCTTTTTCCGGGACAATAATACCCTATGTCCTTCCCAGGATATAACCTATCTCGTTACCAAATTTTATCAAAATCCGTTCAGCCTTTTAGCAACGTAAATGTGACAGACAGAGTTAATTTCGCATTTATAATTTTACTAGCTTTTGCTCGCGGCTCCGCCCGCGTGGTGTTTTCCAGGATAAAAATAACTAAAAAATGCATATGTGCATGCATGAAAAATTTTATGAGAGTGAATAAGGCCAAAGAGGTGTGCAATGATCGTAGCAAGTGGAAATCTGTTGTCTCTGCCTACCTCTATTGGAAACAGGCGTGAGTCTATGTATGTATGTATGAAACTAAAATTCAATAATTAAAATCGCTCGACGCTCCGTTTACAGTCGAGAAGTATTTTAATTCATACCACTTGCTAAGCCTACTTGTATGAAAAAAAACCGGTATTCGTTTTCAATTCGTATTTCTGATACACTACGACACGTGTGACGCGTAGATTCTATTGTCCTTGAAATTGTATATTTGTCGAGAACCTAGTGGAATGCTGCTCGCCGCCCGCTACCCCTGCACTTACCCCGATGGCGCCCGAATTGTACTATAAGCAACGCCATTTCTTCAAGTATGCGAATGTGCCGTCACCGCGCTCAGTAGGCCTAGTACAAGTTTTGATAGTTTTGTAAAACAATGAAAGTTTTCGTATTCTCCATACATGGAGTTTCAGTAGCCACTATTAGGAACTATGACGAATTAAAATTAATAATATGTTTAATTTTATTTCATATTAGTTGAATATGAAATTCGTTTTCAAGCGATTATTTCCTTTATTACCGTATGAATTACTAGTTCGACACTTCGACGGTAGTAATTTTATACGAATTCGAAAACTGTGACCGTATTTGTAACTCGTACTAGGCCTACAGGTCTCAACTTATCGCGCACGGATAATCGATGTACCTAGTCTTTTTAGTTTTATATTTGGGATAATAATAGTACATACATACAATACCTGAAGATTGATGGACGCTTTACCGATCAAAGGAAAGGGAGGTAGGAATCGGTGTTCTTTGGCAAGGATTTGTGGTTTCGGACAAACTAAAAGAAACATAGGGACCCGCGTAAAAGAACACATAGCTGATGTTAAACACCGACGCTCTACGAAGTCTGCAGTTGCTGAAATTCAGATGAAGGCTCCAAACATTACCTTAGATTTGACAAACCACAAATCCTTGCCAAAGAACACCGATTCCTACCTAGGATGATTCGCGAGGCTATTGAAATTAAGAAACACCCAAATTTCAATAGAGAAGATGGTTGGAAGCTTGCACAAGCCTGGGATCCAATTATACATTTAATTAAATCGGAACCCAAAAGACCAACTGCCAGACCTCAAGACACCGTGAGCTCTTTCTGCGTAGATCGGACTAGTGTCAACTAACATTTTTAAATAATTAAAAATAAATGTATAATTTTAAAATGAAGGTAGCCAATGTAACTTTAACTTTTCGAGACGAACTACACCTCAGTCTCTCCCGTGACCACGAAGGCTGAAAAACTTTTGAAACGTTGGGACGAAAATAAACCGCGATAAAATACATATAAACTAGTTTTATTTCAATTAAAAAGCACCCAAATTTCAATAGAGAAGATGGTTGGAAGCTTGCACAAGCCTCCAATTATACATTTAATCAAATCGGAAGCCAAAAGACCAACAGCCAATACTTCAAGACACCGTGAGCTCTTTCTGCGTACATCGGACTACTGTCAATTAAATTAAGAAAATAATATTGTCCGTGTTTTGGCGGGAATTCTGACAGTGCGGTGGCTCTCTTGTTTTAATTATTTCCTAAACTAGTTTATGGTTTAAGACATTTATTCCTCAAAAAGAATTACA
The DNA here is from genome assembly GCA_905332985.1 of Mimas tiliae. NCBI lineage: Eukaryota > Metazoa > Arthropoda > Insecta > Lepidoptera > Sphingidae > Mimas > Mimas tiliae. The sequence goes on along the minus strand of HG995265.1, from coordinate 5,784,413 downwards.
TTACAATTCATTTGCACGAGAAATACAAGAATAAATACAGTAATGCTTACATTCGAGTGAACATGCGACGGGACGTTTTTTTTTTTTTTTATTTATATTTATTCAATTACATGATTAGTGTTACTCAATTAAACTAGTTTAAAGTTGTGTTTGTTGTATAAAAGTAGTGTGGTTTTGTGCAATAATCATTTACGATGATGAATAGTTTATGGAAACATTAAAATAGGGAATTTAGGTGATTTTTGTGATCAAGGGTATTGATCGACCTTGTGCTTTCGATCCGCTTGAAGAAAGTCGTCTAAGAAGCATTGAACTGAAAGGGATTAACACCTAAACTCCAACAAGACCTTGAAATCGGCCACACCCCCGTTTCATCGTTCTTGGAATATAAGAAAAGAATATAACTAATGACTTGGCAGCATGGTCTCTGATCTTAGCCGGTTCCTTAAGGAACAAACAAACAAACAACAAAATAAGAAATTAATAATAAATTTATAATTTTGAAATGAAGGTAGGCAATGTAACATTAACTTTTCGAGACGACCTACATCTCACAATATACATTGGGTTGATTATTATTTACTTAAGTCAAAGACTTTAATGTACTACTAGACGGGCTGTTTAGAAGTAAAATTGCGTCACATGACGCGCGAGTTTGACAGCTGACAGACAGGGAGCGAGATAAGGGTTCTAGTGAGAGTAAGCGAGATGGTAATATTGAGTTACGGTCAATTGACCGCAACTTAGTCGTACAATTTCTATGTACTGCGCAGCTTGTCTTGTAGTATACATTAAAGTATTTGACTTAAGTCAAATTTAAGGTTGTATTTTTGGGGAAAAAACATTTAAAATATATTTGTAAAATAAATAAATAAAGTCCGGCCGGAATCCAGACAAATTCTTAAAAATCCTGACCTGTGATATGAAACTATTCACCTTAATATACATTATTTGAGGAATTTTACATATGAATCAAGAAAAATAGAACAGATAATGCGGCGACAATAACTGCGATACCAGGTAAGTGAAGTGTTCCAGCATGGTTAACTGCTTTAGATTTATGCTTTGGAGGAAGAGTCTTTGATTCGATTTCGGCAGGTATCTCGGTTGCTGTAACAGTTGAATTTGATTCATTATACATATGCACACACGCCTGTCATCCCCGAAGGGGTAGGCAGAGGCGTAACCAGTACACCCACATACCACCCAGCGTATCTCCGTCCCACGATGTGATAGGGGGCGAGCCTATCGCCATACCGGACACAATTCCAGACTCCGGGCTGATACTGAGCATTTCGTAATAGAAGAACCCAATACTACTTTTACCCCACCCTGGGATCGAACCCGAGCCCTCAGAATCAGCCTCAGTCGTAACGCATACGCATTACAACTACGCTATCGAGGCAGTAATTTTTTTTATCATTGCGATGGATATTCTATGCCACAAAATCTACGTGACCGTACTTTCTTCATATCGTTTTAGAGCATAGTATTTTTATATGAGAATCATTTTTATTAGCTTGAATGACGAGGCATGCAGGTCGCTCGACTGACTGTAAGTCGGCCTACCCATAAACAAAAGCAACACCACACATAACATTGTATTACAAAGCACTGCATGACATTGGACTGCGCTCGTCACCCCGAGACATAAGATGTTAACACCCGGTTTCTTAAAGGCTGATCAAAGTAAAATTAACTAATCAAATGTCAAATCTCATGTCAAGACGAAATTGAGTTGCTAGAAGCGTGGTCAACACCATTTGACAGCTCCGTGGCGCAGCGGGCGAGTAGTCGGCTGCGAAGCGAGAGGCCGTGGGTTCGATTCCCACACCGCGACAAATGTTTGTGTGAACCACAAGCATTGGTCTTGGGTCTGGGTGTTGTGGGACCGCAAGTCCCTCGTAGTTCCTGATACCCACGACACAGGTTTACCTAGTGTGGGGTCAGGACTATGTGTGTGACTGTTGGGTGTATTATTATTATTATTATGTTTGTCATGCCATAATCTCGGGACTACAGAGTCCCGGACTTTTGGAAGGCGTGCGTGGGGCCGAAGCCAACACGTAGAGGCCCGTTTTAGACATTTTTAATTTAATAAGGCGATGTGACACCGCCCGACGGCTATCCTTGTATACACTATAGAAGAGTATCCAAGGACAGCCCCCGGTTGCTGTAGGACTATTGCAGGGATGGGTAAAAATAAATATCTACTATTTTATTGAGGTGAGGTGTTGATGGATTGGATAACCGGGTCTATGGGAAGGACTATGGCACCTGCCTGACCTATGTTAAAAACATGGATAAAATAGGCAGGTGGTGACTCGCCAACTCAGGTAGATGGGCTCCCCAAAATAGTCACTAGAAAAAGCGACAAGGGAGCAACACCCAGATGAGTGGCTAAAGGGTGGAGAGGTGTCACTGGGCTTTATACAACGATCATTTGCTCCCTTAGGGTCCCATCACGTTGCCCACTCACCACTTACGTTTCACATCCACCCTTCGAGCATGAAGCTCTCGCGACTCCACTCTGACCGGCCGGTGAAGGCAAGCCAGAGGTGGGGGACCTGTTCCTCATCATTGTTCACTCCAGCAGGCCAGTGAAGGCGAGCCAGAGATGAAGAACAGGAGCCTCCCCCGGGAGCACTCGGGTACGTAGGGTCGCTACTCCCCAACAGCTCGCCACAAGCTGCCCTGCGGGCTTATTATTATTATTATTATTTGATTTGACACACATGTTAGTTAACATAACTTACAAATTAATAGGAAAAATCCTTTGTCAAACGGTACTAAAGAGAGATCAAATATTATTAATGTTTACACTAATCAATGTTTCAGCAACTCGAGTTGATTTGACAGCGGTGTCAAAATCAAAGTTCTGTTAGTTCAATGTTGATTCGATAAACCTTTCAGAAACCGGGTGTTAGCCTTTCAGACACTGGGCGTAAGTCCCATAATGCCTAGTAATTCCCCTTTCTCCTTCTTTCAAACCGAAACACAACATTGCTCTGTCTCAGTTTACTGTTCCACCAAAAAGGCGACATCCGGCAGTACCTATGTATACGAAACATTTCGAGTTACTCTTGACCCTCGATAACTCATAAACTAATGGATCTGTGTACATTGAAATTTTGCATGTCGTATTAATGAAACATTTCATTGAACACTTAAAATACTAAATAATATATACTTACCAAAGACTTTAATGTATTAGACAAGCTGCGCAGTACATAGAAATTGTACCAGTAAGTTGTGGTTTACCGTAACTCAATATTACCATCTCGCTTACTCTCAACTAGAACCCATTTCGCGCTCTCTGTCTGTGAGTTGTCAAACTCCCGCGTTATGTGACACAATTTTACTTCTAAACAGCCCGTCTAGTAGTGTACATTAATGTCTTTGATACTTACTAATAAATATCTCGCACTACTTACTTGGGTTTGTAACAATCGGTGCATATTCTAGAACTTTCCGGTTGTAAAGTTCACGCTTGTAATTTAAATAGTCAGAATCTAGACGATTATAATTTTCATTTAAATTGTCTCCTCGGATGGTTTCACAATATATTATAGAGCCAGAATCAGCTGACGTCAGGGATAACTCTTCTTCTGTATTTAGTCGTTCAATATAATGTATACCGTTGATTAGTTTGCGTATAATCACAGTGCTGAACGTACTCGTATTGTCGTCTGAAAAGATATAATTAATTAGGTTTTTAACTGACTTCAAAACACCTAGCTCAACATAAATACGCATCATACTCAATCACGCGTGTAATCCACAAAGGGATAGGCAGAGGTGTAACCAGTACACCCAAATTTCGCCGAGCGTATCGCCGTCCCATGATGTGGTAGGGGGCGAGCCCATCGCCATACCGGGCACGATTTCCAGACTCCGGGCAGATACTGAGCCATTCGTAATAGAAAAACCCAATATCACTTTTACCCGACTCGGGAATCGAACCTGAGACCTCAGGCGTCAGCCGCAGTCGTAACGCGTACGCATTACAACTGCGCCACCGAGGCTGTCTAGTTTAACATACCTAATAATATGTCCACGATATCCCGCGCGTGAAACGGAAACTATAGACGATAAATAATATTTCAGTTATACCTAAGTATCAACAATGAATAAAATTACGCCGTCATGATAGGGTTTGTAGACAAAATGCCACTGGGAGGTAGAAAGTTCTATTTTCTACTACTTTGTCTATACTTTCGACATAATAAAATATAACATTGACTTTAAAAACATCACTCAATGCCAATTTGACGAAGTTACCGCAACGCGTTCGCGTTAATGTCACTCGGTCATAGATACTCGACAGTTATTCTACAACTCCAGGCGTAGAGTGCCTGCAACTGATCCCACTCCTGTATTGATTTGCCATTCCCGTGGGATATGTCGATTAGGTCGAGAGAATAGCGTAGGACTCCGGGAAGTCCTACGTTATCTAAAAAATTAGTCCCACGCGGTTTAGTGTTAGTGGAGAAAAAAATTCTTAACTGACGCCTTCTATGTCATCTTTCGTAGATGGAACCTAGGCCTATATAAAGTTACGGAGTGATCCGCTCTGTGACCCTGTGACATTTCGCGGCGTCATTTTTTGTCATTAAGGTGCAGCTAGTCGATATTCTTTTCAATACAAACGTTGTGGGGTGTTTATTGGACTGTTTAACATAATACGTGGAAATTTAAGCATGGTTTTGATTTATCTTACCATTATCTATGCCCGTACGTAAACATAATTTTGTAATAAAAAGGGATTTGAAAGTTAGAAGCCCTGAAAAATCCATATTGCAACAGTAATCTTCGTGCAGTTTTGCGCCTAAGTAAATAACGTATAGAGTATGAAATCTCCTAATTCAAAGTTCAATTATCCGATAGTTTAAATAACTTTATTTTAAACTGGTACATTCAGTGATGTTTTTCATAAAACACTCCTACCAAATTTTGTTTCATAAATTTTTATGCGTTCGATTTTATCACGAATTAATGTGCATTTCAGCAAATGGTAACATTGCCACGTGGCCAATTAGAAGTGGAAGCCACAGGCGTTTATACATCCGCAATGTAAATCCCGTTTGACAAAAAACCCCGACGGACTTTGCATTGACCCCCGCCCCCTCACCGCCTCGCCCATGTGTTACAGGAAATTGACAGTACAGACAGGTAATATTTTTATGTAGGATAATTCTATATCATGGAATGAGAACACAATTCATTATGTTTCAGGAAAATAGCCATTCAAAATCAACTTCAAAAATGTATACGAGAAGTAAAAAATAAATTTTAACAAAACTTAGAAACCGACTTCAAAATAAAAACACTGGAAAGTAAAAAATAACAATTTATATTATAGGTCTATTTAGAGCCGGTGCCTGCGGCGCTGCCGGTCAAATAATATTGCACCGATTTTAAAGAAACTCATAGAAATTGATATTGATGAATTTTCAGTGTTTCCATTCGAAGTCGGTTTGTTTTGTTAAAATTAATTCATTCCGTACTCTGTCATCAAATCTACGCAGGACGGAGACACGGAGACGCTCAGTTGAAACACGACTAAGCGGTCACTCATCCATAAACTGACCGCGCCAGTGGTTGCATAACTTTTTTTATTAGCTTGAATGACGAGACGAGGAGGTCGCTCGCCTGATAGTAAGCGCCACGCCTGCTCATAAAACAGAAGCAACGCCACACAGAAATTTAAATAACAAAGCACTGCATGACACTGGACTGCGCTCGTCACCCCGAGACATAAGGTGTTAAGTCTCATAATGCCCAGTAATTTCACTGGCTTCAATGTCCTTCCAACCGGAACACAACAGTGCTTACACACTGTTGTTTGGCGGCAGAAATAGACGGCGCGGTGGTACCAAACCAGCCGGCCTCTCGCATACGAGGGACCTACCACCTTGTTAATATTTTACCGATTAGTCAGTATTCTTGTCTCTTGTTACATATTCACACAACTTGAACTCACCTGCTCTGGCGCAAGTAAAATTAACAATCGTTAATTCATTGTATTGAACCTCAGGTAGTGCAGAATCGAAATGTTCGCCTGAAATCATATATTTTGTTTTACTTACATCATTATAACACATACATACGCACTCACGCCTGTAATCCCCGCAGGGGTAGGCAGATGTGTAACTAGTACCTACATTTCGCCGAGCGTATCTCCGTCCAATGATGTGATAGGGAGCGAGCCTATCGCCATACCAGGCACAAATCCAGACTCTGGACTGATACTGAGCATTTCGTAGTAGAAAAATATAATATCACTTATACCCGGCCGGGGATCGAACCTGAGACCTCATCAATCGTAACGCGTACGCTTTACAACTGCGCCACCGAAACAGCCAAACATAATTTTTGTCAGCACTGTGTTGTGACACTATTCCATTGACACGGGCCTTCTCGACTAATGAGTTCGTTTAGACATTTTTTTAGAATATGCCGACAAACGAGCAAGTGAGTCACCTGATAATAACGAGCAGGTCGCTCGCCTGATGGTAAGCATCACGCCTGCCCATAAACAGAAGTGACATCAATCAGAACTTTGAATTATAAATGCATGACAACGGACTGCGCTCGTCACTCCGAGGTACGAGTAAAATGTTAACACCCGGTTTCGGAAAGGCTGATCAAATCAACATTCAACTAACAGAACTTTGATTTGACATCGCTGTAAAATCAATTCGAGTTGCTGAAACGTTATTTAGTGAAAAAAAAAAATAATATTTGATCTCTCTTTAGTACCGTTTGGTATACGATTTTTCATATTAATTTGAATGTTATGTTAGCTAACATGTGTGTCAAATTGAAAGTGTTGATCACGCTTCTAGCACTTCAATTTCGAATTGACATGAGATTTGAAATTTGATTAGTTAATTTAACATTGATCAGCCTTTCAGAAACCGGACGTCTCATATAATGATATAAAAAAAAAACACACCACAGTCATACACATAGTCAGACCCCACACTAAGTTAGCCTGTATCGTGGGTATCAAGAACTGCGAGGGACTTGCGGTCTCACAACACCCAGACCCGAAACAAATAAAACTACAAGCCAAATCTTTGTGTCACATGTGTTGAAAAGCATGTTGAGCATGACCCCACTTCGAGTGGGATAAGGGCAGATGGAAGAAGAGTAATCTTTGGCGGAATACGAAACCTTTATAATACAAGAAAGGTTAACCAACCTGAATTACTAATCAGTTTCTTAGTAGCACTGCGTACGGTTACATAAATGTCTTTAGTTTCATCAAACATATCCGCAGTACAATATACTTCAGAGTCATTGTCGAAATCATCAGCTGTTATATTGTAATGAACAGAGTATAATATATCATATGGTGGTATTGAGATGCTTATTTCATCTGAAACATTAAAAGGAAAAATCAACAACCGAGAGACACTGCCAAATACCTTCCTCCGTCGACGTCCCAAACATGTTTTGGCAGATCCCAACGACTCCATCACAGACGCTATCGAAGCAGCACTTTCCTTTCCCAACCCGAATCGCAATAATAATACGCGACCCCGACATAGGACACGTCTGCGAGTCCGAAGAGCTCCCACATCTGGCTCTCGGCACAATGATGTGCAGAGGCGGCCCTAAACTATACTCCCCAGCGATTGCTCAAGCTGAGGTCTGAGCCTTCTATAAGGCGCCTCTGTGCTTAATCGCTACTAAATACACTATACATATTTCTGGCTAACAGCACAAACCCATTCGAAACAAAAACACGCAGGCCTACTGCGGATTGGCAGACTTCACATACCTACCTTCGACATTCTTGTGAAGAACTTCTCAGGTATGCAGGTTTCCTCACGATGTTTCCGTCGCCGTTAAAGCAAGCGATAATTAACAATTAATACACACGTAACTTAGAAAAGTCAGAGGTGCATGCACTTGTAGCTGGTTTTGAACCTGGGACTTTCATCTTGATTAAAAGAAATAAAAAAGATAGGTGAAAAATACTTTAATTTTTTGCGTAAAGAACGGCAATTTTATAGGTATAGAACAAAAACATTAATGTATACTACTAGACAAGCTGCGCGGTACATAAACATTGCGCCACTAAGTTTCGGTCAATTGACCGTAACACAATATTACTATCTCGCTTACTCTCAACTAGAACACCTACTCTGTCTGTAAGCTGTCAAACTCCCGCGTTATGTGACGTAATTTTAATTCTAAACAGCCCGTCTAGTACACATTAAAGTCTTTGGTAACCTTATTATATACAGGCAAATTGGGAACGTCTTTTATTATTTTGCGTCGGTTAATAAGTTTACTCACCTCGCTTATGAGCCACTTTAATATTACTTCGATCGGATGGTGCATTACAATAAAACATTATTGCGTCTCCTAAATTGTACTTTATATTCTCGTTTAGATCGGTACCTGAAAAAAGGATTCGCGTTGCATTTCGTTGTACCCATATAAAAACATATATATACGCACTCACGCCTGTAATCCCCGAAGGGGTAGGCAGAGGTGTAACCAGTACACCCACATTTCGCCGAGCGTATTTCCGTCCCTTATGTGATAGGGGGCGAGCCTATCGCCATACCGGGCACCATTTCCAGACTCCGGGCAGATACTGAGCAATTCGTAATATAAAAACCCAATATCACTTTTACTCGACCCAGGGATCGAACCCGAGACCTCGGCGTCGGCCTCAATCGTAACGCGTACGCATTACAACTGCGGCACCGAGGCAGCAAACTCACCCAGGAAGTGATATAGATATAAATACAGTATACTGTCCTCACTGAACTTACTTTCACCGCTGGTGTTAACAGCTTTACCGTTTACAACCGCCATTATACGTAAAGAAGTATCTGAAATTAATAATTATGTTACAATAACCCCCGGTTTCTGAAAGGCTGATCAAATCAACATTCAACTAACAGAACTTTGAGTTGACATCGCTGTCAAATCAATTCGAGTTGCTGAAACGTTATTGATTAGTGAAAAAAAAATCTAATATTTGATTCCTCTTTAGGACCATTTGACATACGATTTTTCATATTAATTTGAAAGTTATGTTAACTAACATGTGTGTTAAATCAAAGGTGTTGATCACGCTTCTAGCAACTCAATTTCGACTTGACATGAGATTTGACATTTGATTAGTTTAATTTAACATTGATCTGCCTTTCGAAAACCGGGCAAAAATGTGAAAGTTTGGATGTTTGTGAGTTGAGTTTGTTGGTCAATCACGCCTAAACAGCTGAACGGTTTTGGATGAAATTTGGCACACAAGTAGTCCATGACTTGAATTAGGATATAGTTTTTTTTTATCCCGGAAAAGGCCATTCCCGCGGTTGGAGTCGCGAGCAAAACCTTCTAATCTATATAGTGAGATGCGAACAGCCAATTTTTTTTTACTGCCAGGATAGGCAGACAAGCAAACGGGCCACCTGATGGTAAGTAGTCACCGCCGCCCATAGACTTCTGCAATGCCGGGGCACAGCAAACTGCCTACCGTCAAAGGATTACTCTTTTTAAACCTCGTTTAAAGAAGGACATGTCATAGCGCTCAGGGAACACCGCTGCAGGGAGTTCATTCCAGAGTTTGCACGTATGTGGTAAGAATGAACGCTGGAAACGAACCGTGCTAGACGGAATCGTTTCCAGGTGGTATGGATGAACTCTGCTGCGGTGTCGGGTGGTGCGATGAAAAAATTGTGATGTTGGCACCATTTTAAATAGTTCATCGGAGCATTCCCCGTGGAACAACCGGTAGAACAAGCAGAGAGATCCGAAATCTCACCGCAGCCACAACGGCTCCAGGTCATCCGTGATATCAGGATCCCGACGATTCGAACGGTCCGCCTCTGTAAGGAGTCAAGTGGGTCTAGCAAGTATTTGGGCGCTCCTGCCCAGAATCCCTTTTTGATCCCTTTTTATGCGCGCACGGAGGAGTTTGTAGTAATTATCCCTTTCTTTTAAGGTCAGCAACGCGCCCATGACTATTTTAGTATTGTGGGCGTACATGGGCGGTGGAGATCACTTACCATCAGGTGACCCACTTGATCGATTGCCGGCCTATACTATAAAAAAAAATACCTGACATTACAGCGACAGTGATCCAATTCGTCAATAATAAATATACTATAATATGATTTAAATACATTTTAAACAGCCAAAATTTATAACAAAATTACGAATATACACTTCTAATATTGACACAAACGATTGAAGTTGGGTACTGAGTTAAATTTAAATCAGCTTTACTTATATTGCTAAAATATTACATGATATAATAGGGAAAACTAAGTAAAAATTGTTTCGTGGTCATTAAAATTATTATTTGGAAACTTCTAATATCCTTGTCTGATACAATAGGGTATATGACTGTCTAATTTTATACATTATTTTATATGCCTGCCTGCCTCTGTGGCGCAGTTGTAATGCATACGCGTTACGACTGAGGCTGAAGCTGAGGCTGAGGCCTCGCGTTCGATCCCCGGGTCGGGTAAAAGTGATATTGGGTTTTTCTATTACGAATTGTTCAGTATCAGCCCGGAGTCTGGAATTGTGCCCGGTATGGCGATAGGCTCGCCCCCTATCACATCGTGGGACGGAGAAACGTTCGGCGAAATGTGAGTGCACTGGTTACACTCACATTTGTGCGTGCTTATCTATGTATTTGTATTTATATAATATAAAAAAATAAGAAACAGCAACTCGCTTTGCTCATAATTTAAAATGAGATCATCAGAACGCAACTATTTCTTATCTTTTGGGTTTTTTTAATACCCTTTGACCTGTGCCCGGGGAAATAACTGATTGTGGTTCAATAGTATATGATTATTATTTTTAACAACATACATACGCCCTCACGCCTGTAATCCCTGAAGGAGTAGGCAGAGGGCATTTCGCCGAGCGTATCTCCGTCCCTTACGTGATAGGGGGCGAGCCTATCGCCATACCAGGCACAAATTCCAGACTCCGGGCTGATACTAAGCATTTCATCATCGAAAAACCCAATATCACTTTACCCGACCCGAGAATAGAACCCGAGACCTCGGCGTCAGCCTCAGTCTTAACGCATAAGCATTACAATTGCGACATCGAGGCAGTCAATTTTTTTTGGCACGGGCCTCCTCTGCTGAATGAGAGAGGTTAGGCCTTATTCCACCACGCTGGCCTAATGCAGGTTTGTAGACTTCACATACCTTCGAAATTCTTAAGGAGAACTTCTCAGGTATGCAGGTTTCCTCACGATGTTTCCTTCACCGTTAAATCAAGTGCTATTTAAGAATTAGTTCACACGCAACTTAGAAAAGTCGGAGTGCTCTTGAGTCTTGTTTCGAACCCGAGACTTTCGTCTCGACAGTCCGTACCACTACTGCTGCGCTTTCGCTGCAAGAGCTTGTACAAAATAAATAAAAATTCCATTTTTTTTTAATGAACGAGTGGGCAACGGAGCTAGCGGGTCATCTCTATGGTCCGCGGTGGTCATTTTCCATCAAGCAACCCACTTGATGGTTTGCACCCTCTTCCATAAGTTTTTTTATTTTTTTTTATTAGCTTGAATGACGAGACGAGCAAGTCGCTCGCCTGATGGTAAGCGCCACGCCTGCTCATAAATAGAAGCAACGCCATACAGAATTTCAAATAACATGATACTGCGCTCGTCACCCCGAGACATAAGGTGTTAAGTCTCATAATGCCCAGTAATTACACTGGCTTCAATGTCCTTCACACCGGAACACAACAGTGCTTACACACTGTTGCTTGGCGGCATAAATAGACAAAGCGGTGGTACCAACCCAGCCGGCCTCTCGCAAACGAGGGACCTACCACTTTGTAATTTATGAAATCCGCTTACACCAAAAACTTACACCAACCTCCTTTGCTCGTTATCAGTGTTTTACTAAACTCCAAACATTTTGTACCTAAACCACGCTATAGTATATAAATGACTACCACATTATATTGTACCAATCCTGTACAAAACATTGCCAGAGTTGTTTCCATCTACGCTTCACACTCGCTTGTAATGTATTTAGAATATTTTCTATTAGTTGTCTGTTGTACGGCTGTACGTTCAACACCTCAAGGTATGTTTCATTTTCGAGGTTCTCGGGGTGCTGTTTACGAAAACATCAATTTTTAATCATTTTCAAATCCAAGATATTGGACATTTTTTCTGGTCTGGGTGTTGTGGGACCGCAAGTCCCTCGTAGTTCTTGATACCCACGATACAAGTTAACCTAGTGTGGGGTCAGGACTATGTGTGTGACTGTTGGTCGTATTTATTTATTATTTATTCATTTAGTATTTGTTTCAGATAACATCGTCAGTATATCGCCGCGACATGCAATGCGACACGTAGGGGATGACCTGACAGTCCTGTGCAAAGTCCCTTATCCTATTGACTCATGCCGGTAAGAAAATGATGTAATTTACAAGGTGGTAGGTCCCTCGTTTGCGAGAGGCCGGCTGGGTTGGTGCAACCGCTTTGTCTATTTCTTTGAAGGACATTGAAGCCAATGAAATTACTGTACATTATGAGACTTAACACCTTATGCCTTGGGGTGACGAGCGCAGTCCAGTGCCATGCAGTGCTTTGTTATTTAAAGTTTTGTGTGGCGTTGCTTCTGTTTATGAGCAGGCGTGGCGCTTACCATCAGGCGAGCGACCTGCTCGTCTCGTTATTCAAGAGAATAAAATAAAAAAATATAAGATAAGATATTCATAATATAATCTATACATTTCTACTTTTAGAATGAACGTTGGTTCCACTAGCTACAGTTTGAGACCTGGTGATCATGATGGTGACGTCATCTATTCAGGCCAAGGTTTCAATGTGAGTGTTGCTTATACTATTGTAGAACTATTTACCCATGAGCACGCTGAATGAACTGAATGCTTCCAGGCAACAATAAGTACAACTGAGCCAGCGTAACCACGTAGTAATGTATTCGAGACTGGTGACTGGAGACTGATGACTGATGACTGATGACTGATGACCGACAACCAAGAACACACAGAACCCGGAGAACTGAGAGCACTCGCAGTACTGAGAGCACTCGCAGTACTCTCAGTACTGTGCTCCCAATGACGGAGCGCTCTCTTATAAAGCAACTGTCAACCCACCAGGCGTACAACTTGTTAACTACTTGCACGGCTATTATTTCAATCTACCCGGCATTATATTCTCGGACACCTTCATTATCAATCGATAATAAATATAGTTAAATTAAAAAAATAATAAACGGAAGCGAGATATTATCCTTACACAGGTAACTTAAAATAGGACATATTTAAAAAAAATAGTTGCAACTGAATTTCTGTGTGTATTGACGAAGCCGGCGGCCCGGTACCATCGAAATAAGATAACTAAAACGACACCTCTCATTTGAATATGCCAAAAAAATCGGCTCCACTTACTTACACATGTAAAGGTAAAATCACACGTAACACTCATACACGTAACAAAAATTAATGAACGTTCAAAATCAACTTTATTTCATAAAAGTTAATGTCTAAATATTAAATTTCTAGATCGAGATATGACGATCTGCACCGCGCAAAAAATTAGACGTATCAAGTGTCATCTAGAGATTATTATGCATAGACTTTTATAGCCCCGCCCTCTTGCACAGAGTTTTGGTGGGGTCATTTTTTTGCTTGAGTTTCGTTTCTTGTCATCTTATTTCGATGTCGGCACGTTTGATGTACGTGGACGCCGCAACATGCTATCTTGCTCTTGCTCTAAGTCATCGCTCTTGCAGAGGTAATCAATTGAAATACGGTTTACAAACCTCAATCATACAAACATCAAACTCACAATCATCCAAACTCGCAAACAACAAAACTCACACTAGAGTGGTAGAGTCACGCTGTAGTAGCTTTTCACAGACACCCGGCGTAAAGTAGCAGCTTTCTGATGCGATTCGTACGGCGTCAGATACCCGGAGGCACAAATCCCATCCCCACCCCTTGCCTCCTTTAATGATCCCTTTCTTATAAGCTACGTTAGTCTGGCTGCGATCGGATCGCGGTGGCCATGGGGTTCATAGCGGCCAATGTTGCCGCCAAGAATTTTCAGTTGTTTTACGGGTTGCTTTCATATAGACGCTGAGTGTACTGCTGTGCTTTTGTATGTAGGTAGCTAAGCTGCGGAAAACGCAGAAGAGAAGTCACTTAAAATATTAGGTGCACCCATTCTTATATATAACTAGCTGTTGCCCGCGGCTCCGCCCGCGTGATGCCTATTTCCAGGATTAAAGTTATCGCATCAAGCGAGTCCCATACTAAAATGACTATTAAAAAATAGGGGTTGAAGGTAGAAGGGTGAAAATTTTGGGTAGTATGTATTTTTTTATGCTGTATCATAAGAAAATAAAAACATAAAAAGTGCCATAAAAATCTAAATATAAATTTTGGAGTGGACCACCCTTAACATTTAGGGGGATGAAAAATAGATAGTAGCCGATTCTCAGACCTACTGAATATGCACACAACATTTCATACAAATCGGTCCAGCCGTTTCGGAGGACTATGGGAACGAACATTGTGACACGAGAATTTTATATAAAAGATAATAATAATAATACTAGCCCTGTATTATATATGTCCCACTGCTGGGCACGGGCCCCCTCTACTGAATGAGAGGGGTTAGGCCTTAGTCCACCACGCTGGCCTAATGCGGGTTGACAGACTTCACATACCTTCGAAATTCATATGAAGAACTCCTCAGGTATGCAGGTTTCCCTACGATGTTTCCTTCACCTTTAAAGTAAGTAATAATTAACAATTAATACACACTTAGAAAAGTCAGATGTGTATGCTCTTGGGGCTGGTTTCGAACCTTTGACTTCCGTCTCGACAGTCCTTACCACTCCCCGCTGAGCTATCACTGCTTTACTTCTTAGATATCATAATTTATAAAGATTTGAGTGATAGAGTGACGCTGTAGACACTTTTGTCTACAGCATGAATGGGCCGGCCCGTCCGGGTCGTTACCACTGTCTCACAGAAAACCGGCGTAAAGTAGCAGCTTGCTGCTGCGTTTCGTACGGTGAGTGAGATATCCGGAGGCACAAATGCCCTTCCCAATCCCTTAATTATCCCTTTCCTTTAAGGTTGGGCGGTCGGGCGCGTGCCCATGATTCTTTTGGTACTGTGGGCGTATATGGGCGTTGGAGATCCACTTGCTCATTGCCAGCCTATGCTATAAATAATAACGTTAACTATGGTTTCTACGGTTTGATTATGTACCTTACAGTATGGAGAATGCGGGGCCCACATAAAGAACGTGAAGAAAGAGTGGAACGGCAACATATTTTGTTTCCTGCCTTCACAGACGGGTAACATCGAAGTCAAAGGCACCATGAGGCTTCTAGTTGGAGGTATATATATACAAAATATACTGCCTTGGTGGCGTAGTTGCAAAGCGTACGCGGTACGACTGACTACTGTGCTGAGGTAATGGGTTTCGATCCCCGAGTCGGGTAAAGTGATATTGGGATTTTCTATCATGAAATGATGTTTTAACCCGGAGTCTGGAATTGTGCCTGATATGGCGATAAGCTCGCCCCCTATTACATCATAGGACGGAAATAAGTACGGTGTAATGTGGGTGTACTAGTTACACCTCTGCGTACCCCTTCGGGGAGTACAGGCGCGAGTGCATATGTATGTTCAAAAGTGTATATCTGTGGGTAGAATATAAAATTCTAAAATATAGTATTAGAAAATATTCCAGCCTACGTGGCACAGTGGGCGAGTAGCCGGGTGTGGAACTAGAGGCTGCGGGTTCGATGCCCGCACTGCGACAAATGTTTATATGACCCAGAAATATATATTTCGGGTCTGGATGTTTTTTCCCCAGAGGGGTTGACGTCAGGCAGGCGGCCGGTCGTAAAAACTACAAACCAAATCTTTCTATAACATGTGTTAAAAGCATATTACATCGACCCCACTGCGACTGGGATAAGGGTAGGTGGAAGAAGAAAAGAAAACTTATCTCTCTATTATAAAAACAAGTAACTGGCGCCGCCGCCGCCACCGCCGCTGCCAAAAGCTTGTCACGCTATCTCTTCCGAAACCGCTGGGGGTATGGGGTCGAGACCGATACCAATCGATGCAGAATAATGTGGGGAACAAAGTAACATATGTCTTATATTCGTCGGACTTTAAGTTTTTTTTTTATTTTATGTTTTGTGGACAAACATGGGCAACGCCCCTAGTTATTTAAAATAAACAAGTTGGAAGCCATTCAAATCTGCCGGAAAGGTAGTTGTCATATGACAGAAGGCATGCAAGACATGTCAAGTTACGTCACAGGGTAGCTCAAGCCATTACGGTGCACGCGTGCGAGGGAGATAGTGAGAATGCCCACTACGCGCCCACTTTGCTCAAATATTTAAAACATGAACTGAAAATACACCTTTTGTTGATCCAAATCAATTGATCAAAAAGGACGCGGTATGTGCCCGAGAATGGCTTAGAGCGCAACGGCTGAATGGAACAATGTGTAAGAGCGTACCAGGAGAGGTAAGCGCTCAAACACGTCCGTTCAGCACGAGAGCTCAGAGCGGAATGATCAACTAAAATGGATTTGTGTGGACCCGCTATTATTTGAAGCATATCTTCTATTATTAATACCTTTACTAACAGCGTTATCATTTCTTTTCAGAAACGAGTTTAGTTATAAGAATGAATGTCAACGGCTACAATGTTATCAGTAAAGGTAAGCTCATTGAAATGGCAATATACAACGTGTTACAGAAACGTGTGGTCAAATTTAAGCAACGTATAGTGTACGATATAAGTATTTCACCCCCCATAGTACCAAATCCGATTGCATTGTTGGGACATAAGTATAGCTTTTTCCTTTTTAGGGATTTTTTTATAGTATAGGCCGGCAAGGGAGCAAGTGGGTCACCTGATGGTAAGTGATCTCCACCGCCCATGTACGCCCACAATACAAATATAATCATGGGCGCGTTGCCGACCTTAAAGGAAAGGGATTGGAAAGGGGAGGGGAATTTGGGCCTCCGGATATCTCACTCACCGTACGAAACGCAGCAGCAAACTGCTACTTTACGCCGGTTTTCTGTGAGACAGTGGTAACGAACCGGATAAGCCGGCCCATTCATGCTGTAGACGAAACTATCTACAGCGTGGCTCTACCACTCAAAAAATATGTGTAAAATGTCGATATTCCACTTGCAACTTTGGAAAACACTAAATGATAATCAGCTGACACAAATAATTAGATAATGTTTAATTGATCGATCTTAATAAACAACTGATTAAAATTAGTTGGAAATTTTCGTATGTCTAGATTTTGATGAGATTCGTCACATAAACATTTTATAATGGTAGAGCCACGCTGTAGACTCTTTTGTCTACAGCATGAATGGGCCGGCTCGTCCGGATTGTTACCACTGTCTCACAGAAAACCGGTGTAAAGTAACAGCTTGCTGCTGAGTTTCGTACGGTGAGTGAGATATCCGGAGGCCCAAATCCCCCTCCCATTCCCAAACTCTTGATTATCCCTTTCCTTTAAGGTCGGCAACGTGCCCATAACTCATTTGGTATTGTGGGTGTACATGGGCGGTGGAGATCACTTACCATCAGGTGACCCACTTGCTCGTTTGCTGGCCTATGCTATAAAAAATCACCCACTGTCAGGTGTATGTAACGATCCTTAAATATGACCACACCTTTTTGTAACGCTTAGTATATGAAGGCGGTAAGATATACGTAAATACAAGCATTTTTTTCGTTTCAGGTACAGTGAATTATCGTGCAGGCGATAGAATAACCTTTTTCTGTGATACAGCAGACAAAGCCGATCGTGCTGTTATTAGCAACCAAAAAGTGGTACATAAACGAAGTGAGTAGGTACTTATTCCTATTTTACAATGTTTGAGCAAGATTTACCAAATAACGTATAAGACTTATGATTTATGAAAGTACCTCGAGACATCTTGCATATAAAGGGTTTTTTATTATTAGCTTGAATGAAGAGACGAGCAGGTCGCTCGTCAGATGGTAAGCGCCACGCCTGCACATAAACAGAAGCAACGCCACACGCTTAAAATAACAAAGCACTGCATGCCACTGGACTGCGCTCGCCACCCCGAGACATAAGGTGTTAAGTCTCATAATGCCCAGTAATTTCACTGGCTTCAATGCCCTTCAAACTGGAACACAACAGTGCTTACACACTTTTGCTTGGCGGCAGAAATAGACAAAGCGGTGGTACCAACCCAGCCGGCCTCTCGCATACGAGGGAGCTACCACCTAGTAAAGGTGTAAGGGAAGCGCTTCCCGAAGGTGATGTGCTGGTGATTACTGACATGGTATCACTAAATAAATCGCGAAATCAATATATGTATTTAACAACCTGTTACAGAAAGGCGTGGTCATATTTATGTATCGTTACATACCTGACAGTGAGTGTTTATGTACTAGATTTTATCAACATCTAAACGTCCTACCATTTCCTAAAAAAAAATTTATTGCCTAGATAGGTAGATGAGCAGACGCCCCCCATGGACCTCAGCAATGCCAGAGCACAGCCAAGCCGCTGCCTACCGTTAAATCCTAATGTCACTAATTTTAATGACTCGTTTATTGCCATCGATAAAATCGATCATATTCTTATAAATTAAATTAAGTGAGGGAGACAAAATCTCAGCTGTTTATTGTTAAATGTCGTCCAAACTTGAAAGTCAAATATCGACATGTTACTCGTTGGATAAAATGTCATCTATGTCCTCTCCAATGGTATTTTGTAATGGTACTACTTATATCGTACACTATACGTTGCTTAAATTTGACCACACCTTTCTGTAGCACGTTGTATAATACTTATAGCGTACACTATACGTTGCTTAAATTTGACCACACCTTTCTGTAGCACGTTGTATAATACTTATAGCGTACACTATACGTTGCTTAAATTTGACCACACCTTTCTGTAACACGTTGTATAATACTTATATCGTACACTATACGTTGCTTAAATTTGACCACACCTTTCTGTAGCACGTTGTATAATACTTATAGCGTACACTATACGTTGCTTAAATTTGACCACACCTTTCTGTAGCACGTTGTATAATACTTATAGCGTACACTATACGTTGCTTAAATTTGACCACACCTTTCTGTAACACGTTGTATAATACTTATATAGTACACTATACGTTGCTTAAATTTGACCACACCTGTCTGTAACACGTTGTATAATACTTATATCGTACACTATACGTTGCTTAAATTTGACCACACCTTTCTGTAACACGTTGTATAATACTTATATCGTACACTATACGTTGCTTAAATTTGACCACACCTGTCTGTAACACGTTGTATAATACTTATATCGTACACTATACGTTGCTTAAATTTGACCACACCTATCTGTAACACGTTGTATAATACTTATATCGTACACTATACGTTGCTTAAATTTGACCACACCTTTTTGTAACACGTTGTATTTTTTTTATTGCCTAGATAGGCAGACGAGCAGACGGCCCACCTGATGGTAAGTGGCACCGCCGTCTATGGACCTCAGCAATGCCAGAGCACAGCCAAGCCGCTGGCTACCATTGAAGGAAAACTCTTTTTAAACCTCGCTTAAAGAACGACATTTAAAGCAGATGATAATGTTTCAGATGGATCTAGCATCGTATTACCAAATAATAAAACAAATTCCTTTGTTACGTACATCATATCGGCTGATGATTTTGACAACGAGTCAGAAGTATACTGCACTGCGGAAATTTTCGATTCGACTGTAAACAAATATTTTCCAATACGAAGCGAACATAAGAAACTGATCAGATATCCAGGTTGGACAAACGTTTTTTTATTAGCTTGAATGACGAGACGAGCAGGTCGCTCGCCTGATGGTAAGCGCCGCGCCTGCTCATAAACAGAAGCAACTCCACACAGAACTTTAAATAACAAAACACTGCATGACACTGGACTGCGCTCGTCGCCCCGAGGCATAAGGTGTTAAGTCTCATAATGCCCAGTAATTTCAGTGGCTGCAATGTCCTTCAAACCGGAACACAACAGTGCTTACACACTGTTGCTTGGCGGTAGAAATAGACAAAGCGGTGGTACCAACCCAGCCGGCCTCTCGCAAATGAGGGACCGACCTTGTAACTTTATGCTTGTAATCGCATCTTGACAGTCATTTCGAGGTGATGCCCAGCAATCAGCTTAGAGTTTCTTGTCTGTTCTTCTCTGGCGCAACAGCATTCCGAACTGGCGGTAGAGTTAAAATTTGACTGAATCTAAATGATGTATAACGTTTTATGGATTCAATCAAAGACTTTAATGTAACTAGACAAGCTGCGCGGTACGTAGAAATTGTACCACTAAGTTGCGGTTTTACCACTAAGTTGCGGTCAACTGACCGTAACTCAATATTACCATCTCGCTTTCCCTCAACTAGAACCCCTATCGCGCTCCCTGTTTGTGAGTTGTCAAACTCCCGCGTTTGTGACGCAATTTTACTTCTAAACAGCCCGTCTAGTAGTTTACATTAAAGTCTTTGGATTCAATAAATAATTCGAATTTGAATTTGAATCAATTTGTCGTACCCGTCATGAGCTACGGTGCCTAGACGTGGACAGCCACGGTGGCGCTGCTCATCAAACGAAAGGTCGCTCAACGAGCTATGGAGAGCTATGCTCGGAGTCTCTTAATAATAATAATAATCTTTATTTATTTATTTAGCACAACAACATTTAAATACTTAAAACAAACTACCGTGAACGTTACAAAAGATAGTACTATATGTAGGGCCTGTTTCACAATGTCCCTTTATGTAATTAATTTTGACTGCCCCCTTTAGGAAGCTCCGTTTTGACACACGCTGTTAGATTTTATGTTTTGTGCTGTTTTATAATTTATTTGATAAGTTACGCTTACTTGGACATGATGAAACAAGAGCGACATTATGATAACAATAGTAGGTATAGTTAGTTGTTGTTGCTTATACATATAAGCTAAGTTTAATCTAATATTTAGGCTAAGTTTGACAGGGGGCCCCGAACTAGGCAATGCCTGAATCTTGGGGACCATCTTGGGTGTGTTTTGTATTTGTAACTTACTGGAATTATCTGAATATAATATATATAATTTTAAATCTGTATAATTATAAAATAATTGAGATTATATATAATTATTGTAAATATTGAATTGAATACAAACTTCGGAACGAAGTGATTTCGACAAAGAACCAAAGTGGTCGACATAGCTCAAATCATTAGCAAGCTGAAGTGGCAGTGGGCTGCCCTTATATATATGGCATAGGCCGGCAAACGTGCAAGTGGTTCACCTGATGGTAAGTGATGTCCACCGCCCATATACAATACCAGAAGAATCATGGGTACGTTGCCTACGTTAAGGGAAAGGGATAATTAAGGGATTGGGAAGGGGAGGGGGTTTGGGCCTCCGGATATCTCACTCACTGTACGAAACTCAGCAGCAAGCTGCTACTTACGCCGGTTTTCTGTGAGACAGTGGTAACGACCCGGACGAGCCGGCCCATTCATGCTGTAGACAAAAGTATCTACAGCGTATCTCTACCACTCATAAATACATGTTTATAGGCTAGATTTTAATTTGAATGATATAATGTAGAAGGGATAACTCACAAAAAAAATATATAATTAATAACTAAAACATATAATTTCAGGTAAAGATATGGAGATAGCCGACACTTTATTCACTGACAGTTATATATCCTTTCCTGACCGTTGCTATGGAACAGGTGAGGTAGAGTTTTAAGTAAATATGTTGTAAAAAACAATTAAAGAAACCGACTTTCACGCCCGGTTTCGGAAAGGCTGATCAAATCAACATTCAACTAAGAGAACTTTGATTTGACACCGCTGTCAAATCAATTCGAGTTGCTGAAACGTTATATCTCTATTCTAAAAAAAGTAACTGGCGCCGCCGCTGCCAAAAGCTTGTCACGCTATCTCCTCCGAAACCGCTGGGGGTATGGGGTCGAGACCGATACCAATCGATGCAGAATAATGTGGGGAAGAAAGTAAGATATGCCTCATATTCGTCGGACTTTAAGTTTTTTTTTATTTTATGTTTTGTGGAAAAACATGGGCAACGCCCCTAGTTTAGTGAAAAAAATTATAACATTTTGATCTCTCTTTAATACCGTTTGACATACGATTTTTCATATTAATTTGAAAGTTATGTTAACTAACCTGTGTGTCAAATCAAAGTTGTTGACCTCGCTTCTAGCAACTCAATTTCGAATTGACATGAGATATGACATTTGTTTAGTTAATTTAACATTGATCAGCCTTTCAGAAACTGGGCGTAAATTGGTTAATTAGGTTTATTTTTAGCTTTTACCAGACTCCGTGGCGTAGTGGGCGAGGGGCCGCGGTTGAGTTTTGGTGGGGTCATTTTTTTTTTTTACTGCCTGGACAGGCTGACTAGCAAACGGGCCACCTGATGGTAAGTAGTCACCGCCGCCCATAGACTTCTGCAATGCCAGGGCACAGCAAAGCCGCTGCCTACCGTTTTTTTTGCTTCAGTTACGCTTCTTGTCATCTTATTTCGATGACAGATCCCAACGACTCCATCACAGTCGCTATCGAAGCAGCAGTTTCCTTGCCCAATCCGAATCGCAATAATAATACGCGACCCCGGCATAGGACACGCCAGCGAGTCCGAACAACTCCCACAACTGACCGTCGGCACAATGATGTGCAGAGACGGCCCTAAACTATACTCCCCAGCGATTGCTCAAGCTGAGGTCTGAGCCTTCTAAAAGGCGCCTCTGTGCTTAATCGCTACTAAGTACATTAAACATATTTCTGGCTAGAGCGCCATAAGCGCCGGCTTTATTGTCAGGTGAAGTTGTAAAAGCAATATAAAATAACAGCACAAATCCATTGGTAAAAAAAACCTACTTATTTTATAGATCGACGTAAGGCAACGTTCTCTTTTTAGATGTCATATGGGTCACTCGTTATCTTCGCATGTCAAGTGTTTATCTAATATATAAAATTCTCGTGTCAAAATGTTCGTTCCCATACTCCTCCGAAACGGCTGGACCGATTTGTATGAAATTTTGTGTGCATATCGGGTAGGTCTGAGAATCGGCCAACATCTATTTTTCATACCCCTAAATGTTAAGGGTGGCCCACCCCAAAAAAAATATTTATATGTTTATTTTATTTTTTTTATGAAACAGCATTAAAAAATACATACAACCCTAAATTTTCAATCCTCTATGATCAACCTTTTTTTTTTAATAGCGATATTAGTATTTTTGTCAAGCGCGTTTCTCACACCGATCGCGATGACGGGACTCGCTTGATGCGACTAGACTACTTTAATCCTGGAAATAAGCATACACGCGGGCGGAGCCGCGGGCAACAGCTGGTTAAATATAAAAACATGTATTTTATCTTACAGATGCCAAGAACCCGCTTATGTTGAATGTACGCAAAATGGTTAACGGAACTTACTATACTTTACGACTATCACCTAAATGGATAAACTTGACGTCAGCTGATTCAGGCATTACGTACTATTGTGACAGCATCCAAACAAAATGGTCTAATTACGATGAAATAACAAGTTTAACTTTCATACGACAAATTAGCCAGAGGGTAGTTTACTATTACTGGCCATGGATTACACGTGAAAGTAAGTATACACATTGGCTGACTACGAAAAGTGACTCCTTATTTATTTTTATCTATTTAAATAAACACACCAGTGACATATGCATTAAAATTACAAGAAATAATAACAATATAAATAAGAACTTTTTTTTTATGGTATAGTCCGGCACACGAGCAAGTGGGTCACCTGATGGTAAGTGATCTCCACCGCCCATTTACGCCCACAATACCAAAAGAATCATGGGTGCGTTGCCGACCTTAAAGGAAAGGGATAATTAAGGAATTGGGAAGGGGAGGGGGTTTGGGCCTCCGGATATCTCACTCACCGTACGAAACGCAGAAGCAAGCTGCTACTTTACGCCGGTTTTCTGTGAGACAGTGGTAATGACCCCGACGAGCCGGCCCATACATGCTGTAGACAAGTGTCTACAGCGTGGCTCTACCACTCATGAAACTGATGCGCATGCCTATTAAAGGTGTGCACAGCATTCACAATATTATACGAGTAACATTTTATATATTAAGTAAGTAAGTAATTGTAAGAAACAATAAGAATATCAATAAAAAAAATGTAACTAAGTATGAAATACATGAAAAAATTAAATTATAAAGAAGTTGTAACATAATATACTAATTCACTTCAATGTGTCAAGCAAAATGGTCAGTGCTTCTCGTCTGAACTTTGGCAATGAATATGTCTAGACCAGAAGTTTTAGTGTTGAGAGCATTGTAATCATTACATATTCTTACGATTGGTGAGTTAAAGAGTACGCTAGTCAACGGCTCGTCTCATCTCGAGGAATCATTAAGGGATAGGAAGGGGAGGGCGATTCGGGCCTCCGGATATCTCACTCACCGTACGGAACAAGTAGCAAGTTGCTACTTTACACCGGTTTTCTGTGAGACAGTCGTAACGACGCGGACGATCCGGCCCATTCATACTGTAGACAAACTGTCTACAATGTGGCTCTACCACAAAAAAAATGTATTTGTATGATTCTCAATTTTTTAAAATGTCTACTGTGTATATTCTGGTGTACATTATAGATTTATTTAAATAAATTATCACTCAATGCCAGTTTTACGCTGTCAACGCAACGCTCTCGCCACAGACTACTTAGAGATACAACGTATGCTCTCGCGTTAAAAGGGAACATCTGCCCACGACCTTATGCGTTTAGGTATTTTTATTTTATATGAATTCTCGCTAGATAGAGCTAGGGGTCACGATTGTTACATTTATCATTGTCTGATTTGTTTTTTTTGTTTTGTTTGTTTGTTCCATATGGAACCGGCTAAGATCAGAGACCATGCTGCCAAGTCATTAGTTATATTTTCAAGAACGATGAAACGGGGGTGTGGCCGATTTCAAGGTCTTGTTGGAGTTTTGGTGTTAATTCCTTTCAGTTCAATGCTTCTTAGACGACTTTCTTCAAGCGAATCGAAAGCACAAGTTCGACAATACCCTTGATCAAAAATCACCCAAATTCCCTATTTTAATGTTTCCATAAACTATTCATCATCGTAAATGATTATTGCACAAAACCACACCACTTTTATACAGCAAACACAACTTTAAACTGGTTTAGGAAATAATTAAAATAAGAGAGACACCGCACTGTCAAAATTCCCGCCAAAACTCCTTATCATTGTCTGAGCAATTGTTCCTAAATTACATCTTCTCATAAAATTCAAATGGCTCTACCTAAATATCAGTGATTTGGCCACTAAGAAAACAAAAAGTACTATCGGCCTAAGTTACTTATTTGTATAATATTTTAGTTATTATATAAAATATATTAAACTAATATGTTATATAAAACTAAAATAACTAGTAGATATTTCAAAAGACTGCGGTCGTCACCTCGAGACATAAGTGGATAATTTTTTTTTCGCTCCTAATGGAACCGGCTAAGGTCAAAGACCATACTGCCAAAAGTGGATCTAAGTTGATCTCATAATGTTTAGTCATTTCACTGCCAACGATGTAACATGAGCGCGTTACGAGTTCACATTTTCATAGATAATAATGTCCAAGGGCGGTAAAACGTGGGCGTACCAATAATTGCGCCTCTATCTACCCCTTTTGAGACACAGGCGTGAACTTCTGTTGTATTATTTTCTTCTTTTCAGATTTAATGACGGGTTTACGTTTACTGGTGAATATCAACGGAAAAGATGTTGGCGTTGAAGGTAAGTTCATCGAGATGGCAGTTTATAGAGTTCATCCATATTACCTGGAAACAATCCCGTCTAGCACGGTACGTTTCCAGCGTTCATTTCTACCTCGCACATGCATTACAAGGTGGTAGGTCCCTCGTTTGCGAGAGACCGGCTGGGTTGTACCACCGCTTTGTCTATTTCTGCCGCCAAGCAACAGTGTGTAAGCACTGTTGTGTTCCGGTGTGAAGGACATTGAAGCCAGTGTAATTACTGGGCATTATGAGACTTAACACCTTATGTCTCGGGGTGACGAGCGCAGTCCAGTGCAATGCAGTGCTTTATTTAAAGTTCTGTGTGGCGTTGCTTCTGTTTATGAGCAGGCGTGGCGCTTACCATCAGGCGAGCGACCTGCTCGTCTCGTCATTCAATGCAATAAAATAAAAAAAAAGCTCTGGATAAACTCCCTGCATCGGTGTTTCCCGAGCGTTATGACCTGTCCTTCTTTAAGCGAGGTTTAAAAATAGTTTTCCTTTAACGGTAGGCAGCGGCTTGGCTGTGCTCTGGCATTGCTGAGGTCCATAGGCGGCGGTACCACTTACCATCAGGTGGGCCGTCTGCTCGTCTGCCTATCTAGGCAATAAAAAAAATACAATATGTTACAGAAAGGTGTGGTCAAATTTAGTCAACGTATGAAATATAATGTACGATATCATTATTTCACCCTCCTTAGTAACAAATCCAATTCGATTGTTAGGACATAAATAAAGCATTTATCGAATAAGTAAGTTATCGATATTCGACTTATATAGTAAAAAACACTGACTGTCTCGGTGGCGCAGTTTTAATGCGTACGCGTTACTATTGAGGCTAACGGTGAGGTCTCGGGTTCGATCCCCGGGTCGGGTAAAGTGGTATTGGGTTTTTTATTACGAATTGCTCAGTATCAGCCCGGAGTCTGGAATTTGTGCCCGGTATGGCGATAGGTTCGCCCCGATCACATCGTGGGACGGTGATACGCTCGGCGAAATGTATGTGTACTGGTTACACCTCTGCCTACCCCTTCGGGGATTACAGGCGTGAGTGCGTATGTATGTATGTAAACACTGACTTTTTACCTCATTCCACTGTTAGTCTCACTCAAGCACTTATCCAGATATCTCACTCACCGTACGAAACACAGCAGCAAGCTGCTACTTTACGTCGGTTTTCTGTGAGACAGTGGTAACGACCCGAACGAGCCGGCTCATTCATACTGTAGACAAAATTGTCTACAGCGTGGCTCTGCCACTCGTATAGTTTTTTTTTTTTTGAAGTGTGTTGTGCTTTTTAAGATATTATCAAAATGATAATTCATATCTGTTAATAAAATATTTCTAACTATTGACACCATGCACGCCACGCTTTTTTTACAATAAGATATTTTAAACTATTTTTTTTTTAGTTGGATTTTCTATAAAAGTGTGTTTTTTTTTTGTTTTTTTAAGCTATTATTTATTTATTAGCAATAAAAGGTATAACACAAGACAATCAATTACAAGTAATATAACTAGTATACTATAATACTATATAGTCTATTACTATCGATAGTAAGCAACTCTATCTATAGTAAGCAACTCTATCTATAGTAAGCAACTCTATCTATAAATAGAACATCATACTAATATTATAAATGTGAATGTAAGTTTGTTTGTTACGCTTTCACGCGAAAACTACTTAACCGATCATCATGAAACTTTGTACACATATTCTTGGAGGTATAAGAAGTAACATAAGATATTTTTTATGAAAAAAAATCTATTTGTTTCTTAAGCTTTCACGCCTATATCACTGAACCGATTTTGATGAATTTTGATGTAGAGATAGATGGGACCCTGGAGACGGTCATAGGCTACGTTTTATATCGGAAAAATCTATTCACGCATGCGGAACCGCGAGCAAAAGCTAGTAAGTCATAAATGCGACATAAGGCATATGTAAATACAAGTCAATTTCATTTCAGATGGCGATACAGTGAATTATAATAAAGGGGATAATATAACGTTTACTTGTCATGTGATGTACTCGATATATGATTATCGTACATATAATAGGCGATTTATCCAAAAACGAGGTAACTGAACTTTTTATTTCTCTTTTTTTAAAGGATTTTCATCCTGTGGCTATTAAATAAAGAGACTGATACTGTAAAATGTTTTTTTTATATACTGTATGTAAAAAAACCCTGTTGGCCCTTTCTAGGTCTTGAATAATACTCGTAGACAGCTTAATAAAAGTAATTAAATTAGGTCAGCAACTACCCGCCTCGCTTTCAAAGCCAGAGTTCCTTTTTTTTTTTATCCTACGTCGGCAAAGTGACTACGCTACACCTGATGGTAAGTGTAGCGCAATCCATGAATACTGTCGACCAACGATAGACACTGAATCTATCGCAGATCGGCAGAATTATGCTGGCCTGCTTAGTTGCTTCTTCACACTCCGTTTAAAGGACAACTGTTGTGTGAGTAGTAGTCATCACGTTAGTTTGGTAGTTTTGTCGGTATATGTGTATGTATGTATATAGTATGTTTATTTTATATATTTATTTATTACCATATTTTATGTGTATGTATATAAGTATGTATAATAATTTTATTATGTTTATTTATTTATTTAACATGTTCAATATTTCTGTTCTCATTCTCTTCTTGTTTACACCTGTCTTGTTTATTCTCTGCACCCCCAAAGGTTGACTGGTAGAGAATGCCTCTGGCATTAAGTCCGCCTGTACATGTATTATTTATAGGCGGTAACGTGTCAAATAAAAAAATAATAATAAAAAAAACAGAGCGGGATATTATCCTTACACAGGTAGCTTAGAAAATGAACATATTTAACAATTGTCATTTTCATCCGAAAAGTGGTGAAACGCTGACTGATATGACGTAGACGCCGCAACTTGCAAACTCGCTCTGGCTCCGAGTCATCGCTCTTGCAGAGGTTATCAATCGAAATACGGTTCACAAACAATAAAATAAATAAAGTATAACAAATAAATATGATTATTGTTATAGTCCCATTTTCGTATGAGAGTTATTTCATTGCGATTGAATATCGATTCTGGTATCACAGTTAAAACGCTTAACAGGGTTTTTGTTACATATTGTATACCTTCTGTCGGTATCATTAGGGTGCTTAGCATATGCAAGACGAGATGATTTGTCGATGGAAAAGTTCGTGCGCGATCGTCCTGCAGGGTACAAGACGTTGGGGGGGCGAGGTTCTCTTGATGTTAGCGGGGGCGGTTTGTGCAGCGGGGAAACCTCGTCCCCCCCAACGTCTTGTACCCCGCAGGACGATCGCGCTCAAACTTGTCCATCTATAGTCGACTCGTTTTGTCGTGAAAAAACAATTTTATTTGGTTATTTTTATATGTCTATCGAAGCTAACATGGTTGCATAGAATACTCAACTACGACAGCGATGTACTGAGTATTGGAGCGCGGTAATACGCGCAGGTTATTGATCCCGATTTAAGCATTAGTACGCTGTACATTACGGGCTTACGGTTACGAAATGGCAAGTAAACAGCGAAGTGCCTTTGTGGAATAGTGATTTATAATCGTTTATGGTTCGAATGCGGTGCCCGTTCACCTGCTATAGCTTAACACGTTAACTGCCAATAGAAAAAGTTCACTTTTCCATTCGGGCCATGGGGGACAATGTTGGGCGATACTGAATTTTTCCGTTCAAGCCGTGTCGGACAACGTTGACCGCGTGTCAGGCTTGTGTTCTAAACGCTCTGTGGCACCGACGGACAGCAATTCCGAGATAATTCGCATATAAAAAAGGCGCGGCCCCTTATTTTATCCTATAAAGCTTGGTTCTTGCAAATAACTTTAACTTTAATTGGCTTGATAAGATAATTACGCATCGCACAACATTGACCGCGTTGGCAGTCAACGTGTTAAATGGTGTTTTAAACTGATGATAATGTTTCAGATGGATCTAACCCCCAGAGACCAGTGGATTATAAAATGTATTATTCACCTTACAGTATAATAGCTGATGATTTAGACCATAACTCGGAAATGTATTGTTTTGCGACAGTAAAAGAAGAATTAACAGGCAAAGTTTATACAGCACAAAGTCCTGTCAAAAAATTGATCAGTAATTCAGGTTAGTTTTTTTTTTTAAATAAATACTCCCAACAGTCACACACCTAGTCTCGAACCCACACTAGGTAAACCTGTATCGTGGGTATCAGGAACTACGAAGGACTTGCGGTCCCACAACACCTAGACCGGAAACAAATATTTGTGGATCACACAAACATTTGCCTCGGTGCGGGAATCGAACCCGCGACCTCTACTCGGCTACTCGCTCAGTGCGTTACGGAGGCTGTCATTATCGTTGTCTGTTAACTTAAGAAGAATGTTTCGTATTCAAGGATTACTATAACCTATTTTTTCCCCTGCGCGGCAAAGTTACTACACTGGATCTGAAGGCCAATTCTCGTAATTTTAAATGTTCAAAATATCATTTCGATCTAGTCTCAGCATCAAGAAAGTTGCAAATGGCATTCTCTTAAACCAATAATCAACGTCAAATGCACCTAGCATTAGCACTAGCATTATACCGTTTTGTCTTCAGTCAACTTTTATTCTACATTCAATCTCATTACGATCTATGTTCACATTTGACATTGATTATTGGTTTAAGAGAATGCCATTTGCAACTTTCTTGACGCTGAGACTAGATCGGAATTATATTTTGAACATTTAAAATTACGAGAATTGGCCTCCTGATGTTAAGTGTAGTGCAGTGCAAATATTTCCTAGGTGATGGGTACCTATTATGCGAGAGGCCGTCTGGGTTGGTACCACCGCTTTGTCTATTTCTTCCGCCAAGCAGTAGTGTGTAAACACTGTTGTGTTTGTTTGAAGGACATTGAGACCAGCTTTTTTTTTAATAGTCGCATGCTGATAACCTGAGAGTCGGCTTTAGTCAGCGTCACCGGGCTTTCGGGTGAATGCTTTAGGCACTCCAACCCTGGAAATTACTGGGCATTATGAGACTTAACATCTTATGTCTCGGGATGACGAGCCCAGTTCAGTGCCATGCAATGCTCTGTAATCTAAATTTGTGTGTGTCGTTGCTTCTGTTTATGGGCAGGCGTGACGCTTAATATTAGAGGAGCGACCTGCTCGTGTCGTCATTGCTGTGCTGAGGTCTCGGGTTCGAATTGGGGTAAAAATAATGGGATTTTTTATCACGAAATTCTTAGTTCTTATTCTTCTCGACTGCCTCGGTAGCGCAGTTGTAATGCATACGCGTTACGACTGAGGCTTGACGCTGAGGTCTCGGATTCGATCCCCGGGTCGGGTAAAAGTGATATTGGGTTTTTCTATTACGAAATTCTTAGTATCAAACCGGATTCGGGAATTATGCCCGTCATGGCGATACGCTCGCCTTTTATCACATCATGGGACGGTAATAAGCTCGGCTAAATGTGGGAGTGCTAGTTACCTACTCCTGCCTACCCTTTCGGAGATTACAAGTGTCAGTACGTATGCATGTTTTTTTATGTTATAGGCCGGCATACGAGCAAGTGGGTCACCTGATGGTAAGTGATCTCCACCGCACATGTACGCCCACAATACCAAAAGAATCATGGATGAGTTGCTGACCTTAAAGGAATTATCCCTAATTAAGGGATTGGGAAGGGGAGGGTGTTTGGGCCTTCGGATATCTCACTCAACGTACGAAACGCAGCAGCAAGCTGCTACTTTACGCCGGTTTTGTGTGAGACAGTGGTAATGACCCGGACGAGCCGACCCATACATGCTGTAGACACTTGTCTGTCTACTGTGGCTCTACCACTCAGCAATAATTTATGTATGTTAATAACTGAAACGAATTATAATTTCAGGAGGTCAACCTAACTCCACGTAAGCTGGGGGTGAATATTATACTTGCGACGGAACAGGTGAGGTCAAATTATGTGAAGAGACACTCTTATCCACCCTCTTCCACCTGCCCCTATCCTACTCGCAGTGGGGTCGGAGTAACCAGCTCTTAATACATGTTAAGATCATTCCTGCCTGACGTCAACCCCACATTCCAGTGGCATGCATGTAATTCAAAGTTCTGTGTGGTGTTGCTTCTGTTTATGAAAAGGCGTGGCGCTTACCATCAGGCGAGCGAAATACTCGCCTCATCATTCATGCTAATAAAAAAAAACAATGAATAAAACCGTACAAGGTTCGAATCCGCAGTCTATATTATACAACGTGTTATGGAAAGGGGCGGGCAAATTTAAGCAATGTATAGTGTAGGGTATAAGTATTTATCTCCCATAGTACCAAATCCGATTGCATTGCTAGTACAGTAATTATAGAATTTTCTTTTTTATCGAATGAGTAACATGTCGATATCGACTTTCAACTTTGGACAACACTAAATGATAAACAATGATACTATAAACCTCCTTTCATTTAATTATTTTATATTTAAAAAAACATTAAACAGTTGTCAAATGTCAATATTTATTTGACGCAGTCAGTTCGGCAAGTTCTGATTTTATGAACTATGATTACGAGTTAAAAAAATATCTTGTAATTGACTAAAAATAAGTATTATGTATTGGTGTACCTGATAAAAGTTTTTAAGACGATCGTCGACTGTAATAAGCCAAATTCATAGATGGAAGACCCGTGAATGAAGTCTTTAACATGCTTCTAAAGGATGGTACCTATTTGTCTTCAACACACAATCTCTTTCAGGTGTTAATTTGTGTTTAAATTACAAGTTACGTACGTATGTCCGTAGAATTACGTGCATCTTATTCAAGTTTATTAAAAAGTGAGTATCGTTCATAATAATGAATAGTGATGTCATCAATCTGATCGATCTTAATAAACGAGTGATTAAATTTTACGTGAAATTTTCGGATGACTTGGTTTTGTAAAGATCCGGTACATAAGTACTAATTGTACGGTGTATGTAATGACCCTAAAATATGACCACACCTTTCTGTAACACGTTGTATACGTGTACCATCTAAGTCAGTGAACTATTACGCAAGTGTAGAGAAGTAATTGCACTATGACATAGTGCCAATAAATTGTACACCATTATAGAAATAATACAATTTTTTACTTTGGCATACTCTTCAATAAAGTGTTTTTTTTTATGTCAATTTTGTAGTCGGCTTCTGTCGTATTCATTTGCTACTTTCAAAGGCATATATTTTTACTGCCTTGGTGGCACAGTTGTAATGCGTAGGTACGCGTTACGATTGAGGCTAACGCTGAGGTCTCGGGTTCGATCCCGGGGTCGGGTAAAGTGATATTGGGTTTTATCATGAAAAACTTAGCTTAGTATCAGCCCGGAGTTTGGATTTTGTGACGGAGACGTGTGGGTGTACTGTTTACACCTCTGCCTACCCCTTCGGGGATTACAGGCGTGAGTGCGTATTTGTGAAAAAAGTTTTTTTACCGACTTCAAAAAAGGCCTCTTTTTTCTCAATTCGGTGTGTAGGTATTATATTTTTAATGTATGTACCAACATCAATTTCTCCGTCAATCGTGGACCTACTTTGATACATATATTACAATTAAAAACTTTAATGTACACTACTAGACGGGCTGTTTAGAAGTAAAATTGCGTCACATAACGCGGGAGTTTGACAGCTCACAGACAGGGAGCGCGATAGCGGTTCTAGTTGAGAGAAAGCGAGATGGCAATATTGAGTTACGGTCAATTGACCGCAACTTAGTGGTACAACTTCTATGTACCGCGCAGCTTGTCTAGTAGTATACATTAAAGTGTTTGATTACATTCGATTGCTGCTGATGATGAAGTACGGAGTAAAAAGAACTCCTCAACGGATAAGACACTGAAATTTGCATGCTATTGCTGTAACTAACACAAAAAAAATATTAAGTTTCAATAAAATTTAGAAAACGACTTCAAAATAAGACGCTGACAAGTCAAAAAAAAAACAATAGGTCTGTGGTAGATAAAAATTTATTTAACCCGCAGCGACGCAGGCAGACTAATAATACGGAAAAATGAAACCAAGTCGTAACTATGCCTACATTAAAGATAAAATAAAATCACGTATAAACATTTACCTACATTACCTTTACCTAATATAATTAGATATGTCACGCATTATTACATAATAAGATAAATATTATCTCTAAAAAAATGGCGAAAATCGATTGAAATCCATCCCTATTCTTTACTAATTATGAATAGGAAAGTCCGTTTGTCTTAGCGCTGCTGTATAAAAAAAACAAATAATAATTTGGTCTTGTACAAATTTTGATAGCTTTTGAAAACAATTAGTTTCCGTTTTATTTGAATTTATAGTAATGGTATTAGCCCTCACATGACAGCCTTCGTGGCGCAGTGGGCGAGTAGCCGGCTGTGGAGGCCGTGGGTTCGATTCCCGCACCAAGACAAATGTTTGTGTGATCCACAAATAATTGTCTCGAGTCTGGGTGTTGTGGGACGCAAGTCCCTCGTAGTTCCTGATACCCACGATACAGGTAGTCAGGACTATGTGTGTGACTGTTGGGTGTATTTATTTATTTATTAGGTTACAAAATAGCTTGTTATAAACAACCCATATATGCGCGGTGATAAAAAAAATATATAATTAAAATAAACGAATTAAGAACCTACACCTTTTTTAAAGTCTGTTAAAATAACGTCTAAGCAACCAAAATCACGGCTAAAACTAGTATATTTATTTATTAGCCAACATTTGACACATCGAATAGTAATGATATGATATCGATAAATGCAACCTATTGTTGCAAAATCGATAAGGAAACGAATATAGGCCGAGAATTCGATTGTTCCGATGTTGATCGATGTAAATCACAAAATGAGGCAGGTTGTGATATTTAGTATTGCTGCCATTTTGCAGGTAAGTTTAATTTTTATATAATTACCATAACAGGATAAATATGTTCAATGACATCAAGGAAAAGCTTTAATAATAGGGTAGTTACTAGATTTTTTTAATTATTTAAATCAATAAGTTACGTTACTCAAAATCTATTGCAGAAAGAATTATATAAATCGAACTAAAAATAAATAAGTTAGAAGCCATTCAAATCCTGAAGAAGGGGTAATTGTCAAATACAGACAACGCAAACTTTGACGTCACTGTGTAAAATGTTCATTATGGTGCACGCGTGCAAGCGAGATAGTGATATCCCTACTACGCACCCACTTTTCCTCATACCAACATTTAAAGTCATAACTGCGGGCACATTTCTGAACCAATTTTGATTGTTTTAATGAAAAGGTTTCTTTTGCGTATAATTTTCTGTTGCTTATAAAATAATGTATAAAATTCAATGTAGGAAACTAAGTTCCCTTGGATTGATATAAGGGCTTTCAAAATAATGTTTAAATATCAGTTTTTATTTTTGTACAGACTTGTCATAAGCGCTATTTTAAATTCTCTACATGATCAATAAACGATTTAATCTTTTATTAATACGCACTCACGCCTGTAATCCCCGCAGGGGTAGGCAGAGGTGTAACTAGTACACCCACATTTCGCCGAGCTTATCTCGCTCCCATGATGTGGGGGCGAGCCTATCGCCATATCGGGCATAATTCCAGACTCCGGGTTGATACTAAGCATTTAATGATAGAAATCCCAATATCACTTTACTCGACCCGGGAACCGAACCCGAGACCTCAGCGTCAGCCTCAGTCGTAACGCATTACAACTGCACCACCGAGGCAGTCATTATTAATTTTAACATTATCTTTATAATTCCAGCACACCACCGCACAATACCTAACAGCGGCCCCTACAGCTTACTGCCTGCCCGCGCCGGCCCCTGCACCTTTAATACTACCTGCTCCCTACGCTCCTTCGCCGTTATATCTCCCCGCACCCGCTCCTTGCGCCCCAGCACCTCTAGCTCTACCCGCCCCTGCTCCCTGCGCTCCTGCGCCTATAATCTTACCTGCGCCATCACCATGCGCGCCCGCTCCTTGTGGTATAGCTGCGGCTCTGGCCGCTGTGGCCCCTGCATTACCGCTTCTCGCCCCGGCCTTAGCTGAAACACTGTCCGCATCGATAGCCGCGACATTACCACCGCTGTTAGAAGCAGCATTGCCAACAGTGTTGATCTCGGCTTTGTCAGCCGCTGGGCCGTTGATTGAAGCAGCAGTGCCTTGTGCCGCGCCGTTGGCATTACCTCCTGCGCCTTTAGTTTTACCTGGACCGCTACCTTGCCCTGCTGCTCCGTTAGTCCCGCCCCCTACTTATGCAGCACCACTACCTCTACCCCCATCTTGTGTTTACGCATCGCCATTTTGTTTGTAATTGTTTATAATATATTTTAATGTATACATTTTAATAAAATGATTGCTATAGAGGCTTTTCTCTTTTCGTCTTCTTCCCCTTCTTGGTTGACTTCAGGCAGGCGGCCTGAGTGGCCACATTTTCTGGCTATTATTATTACATTTTCTGGCCTACATTTTGTGTGTACTGATTATCAATTATCGCTCGCTTTAACTGTGAAGGAAACATCGCGAGGAAACCTGAGAAGTTCTCCGTAAGAATTTAGAAATTATGTGAAGTTTACCAACCCGCATTAGTCCAGCGTGGTGGACTAAGGTCTAACCCCTCTCATTCAGTACAGGTGGCCCGTGCCCAGCAGTGGGATGTATATATTACAATACAATACAAAAACATATAATAAAAAAAATGTTTAATACACTTTGGTTACAGAATTTAAAATAAATTAAACTCTTAACAGTAATATCGACACACTAAGTTCGGAATCCCTTTTTTTATAAAAACGATGGAACTGTAGCTTCGCCGCCCCATAACCATATTTAAAAACTAAGGGCCGCATTAAGAGACGCTAATTAACTTTAATTGTCATTTGTCAATAATTAATTTCTTGGAATTCGATTTTTTCCACACTCGGATTGTTAATGCATTGCTTCCTGAGTACATAAATAATCAATTGACGTCTCTAAGTAACTAATTGTCAATTAAAGTTAATTGGCATCTACGAGTGCGCCAGTTAATCAATATTTTGTTCCATCCTCTATAAAACATTTAAAGTAACTAACGCCCCAATTACATTTGTAAGTTTTATTTACAGAGTTACGTTAAATTTGCGTAAATGGCTCATAAATATGTTTCCATTCTTCTAGATTTTACTCGCAACTTACAATGCTACATAATTTCTTCAGTAAGTCACGTTAAAACTTACTAATATAATTATGGCCGTAAGAATGTGACAAAATAGTGAATAGATTATATATAGATTAACGTTTAAGTTACGGTTAAGCTAAAATTAGACATTTTGTAAAGTGACTAGGTGGGAAATATCAATGGCTTTTCGTACACGAGCAGAGCTCGTCCGTGGCTCAGCTGACCATATCATACGTTTAATGGAATAGTTTGCCGGCGCACGTGTTTCCTTCCTATAACATGTGATCCTTTAAACGGAGTGTGAAGAAGCAATTAAGCAGGCCGGCATAATTCTGCCAATCAACGATAGATACAGTGTCTGTCGTTGGTCGACATTATTCTTGCGCTACACTTACCATCAGGTGTAGCGTAGTCGCTTTGCCGAACCAGGTTAAAAAAACACCATAAAGCCGCAAATCGTATGACATTCACATCGTCCTCTCTGTGGTTTGCGTAGCGATTTGCGAACTTAATATACTGCATTTTGTATGAAAAACCTTGGAAAAAGCGTTGTGTCTTAGCACCGTGTACTTCATTTCTATAATTAAACAAAATATTACCATGTCTAGGTTTTCGGATCATAAGTACACAATTTCACTGTTCATAGATATCCAGACGACTTTTTTAAAGAAATGACATTGCTGATATATTCTATTTGGTATCTTGAAAGTCATTTTTATAATTTCTCAAATTCGGCTGAAAATAAACGAATCCTAATGGGAAATATATGTGGCATAACACCTTATACCCTCATAATGAATGATTATTCGTAAAATGGCAATACGGGAGCGAACGAGGCTCTTGAATTCACAGGTTATTTGGTACATCTTTACACTCTACAGTCTGTTCAAACACATCAGCGCCCCTAGCGGATTTCGGAGGTACTATAAACAATAATTTTTATCCAAATTTATTTGAAAAACTATGTTAAAACAATCTAGAGCAACAGCTCTAGATTGATTATTTTAACGAAATAAGGGTAAAAATTATTATAGGCCAATTAAATTACCTACCTAGGCATCTCACAAAATACCTGATTTCACATCACCGATGCGTAAGTAAAATCTACACATTGATAAGCATTGGTCGGAGGTCATTTTAGCGCCATCGATCATCAAGAAATGAAGGTTTTCACGCACCTTAAGCCTCACTTACAAGAAAAGTTTCTAGTACGACATAGTATTAGCGGTAAGTACCAGCTTTTCTGTGAACTGGAAGGTGTCGCCACTGTCTGTCTATCACAATAAAACACACGGAGCACTCGAAACGACTCGAAAGCAGTAGACGTTGACAATCGAACGACATTTCAAGATGGCGGCCGTAGTTCCTATTTTCGCCACTTGACAGAAAAGTTGGTCGGACTATATGCGAGAATACAACAGAAAACTGGTTGAAGAGATCGCATAATACAATTATTTATTGTCAAATTGCTTGACGAGACCTCGTGACGTTGGGATATTAGTCCCGCCTTTGATATGAGTAAACTCTGCGTGTAAACCAAATACTTTAATGTATACTACTAGACAAGTTGCACGATACATAAAAATTGTACCACTAAGTTGCGGTCAATTGACCGTAACTCAATATTACCATCTCGCTTACTCTCAACTAGAACCCCTATCGCGCTCCCTGTTTGTGAGCTGTCAAACTCCCGCGTTATGTGACGCAATTTTACTTCTAAACAGCCCGTCTGGTAGTATACATTAATGTCTTTGGTGTAAACAATAGGCCTCGTACGGGTTACAAATACGTTCACAGTTTTCGAATTCGTATACAATTACTACCGTCGAAGTGTCAAACTAGTAATTCATACGGTAATAAAGGAAAGAATCGCTTGAAAACAAATTTCATATTCGACTAATATGAAATAAAATTAACCATATTATTAATTTTAATTCATCATAGTTCCCACTAGTGGCTACTGATACTCGACGTATGGAGAAAACGAAAACTTGCATCGTTTTAGAAAACTATTAAAACTCGTAGTAGGCCTACAGGAGCTTTATCATTATGGCAAAAAAATATATAATTTTACATATTTTCAATCATAAAACCGACCAATACTTCTCAAAAATACAACAAATAATACAAAATTATAAAAAAAAAAAATATTCTAACTTAATTAAGATATGCATAAAATATGTTTAATACCACAGTTTTTAACGTTTTTAATGTTGTTAGCAAAATAATTGGACTGTAATTTTTTTTATATAAAAAACTGCATTATTTTTAATATGACAAGAGTTTTATATTAATTATTAGGGTCCTAATTCGTAACATATAACAAAATGCATGGTACCAAAGTAATTTAGACATATTAATATTAAATATGTTAATAAGAATACATTACCCGGGGATCGAACCCGAGACCTCAGCATGTCGTACCGCGTACGCACCACAACTGGGCCAAAGACAATGTATAAGTTCCTAATTATTTTGCTAACATCATTGTTCTGACTAGATTATTATTTGGCATAATGAGATTCTATCTCAGATCACAAATACAAATTTATTTATTGAACCCGAATATTTAAATAATTAAGCTCAGCTTTATAATACAAATACAAATATTTTTTATTATCCTAAGATAAAAAGACACAATGTTATTTAAGTACACAACGGACCCCGCACTAGACGAACCTATATCGCGGGAGACCAAATTGTTTTTCACAATTAAATTA
The DNA here is from genome assembly GCA_905332985.1 of Mimas tiliae. NCBI lineage: Eukaryota > Metazoa > Arthropoda > Insecta > Lepidoptera > Sphingidae > Mimas > Mimas tiliae. The sequence continues at coordinate 5,744,680 of HG995265.1, read as the reverse complement.
AATAGATATCAATGACCTACGTATAACATTAATTTTTAAATGTATTTTTTTATTGAATTTACATATCTTTGTCTATTTTCAAAAAAGTCCACATTATTTTTATATAACATATTCAGGTTTTTTGGCGGGAATTCTGGCAGTGCGGTGGCTCTCTTATTTTAATTATTTCCCAAACTGGTTAAAAGTTGTGTTTGTTCTATAAAAGTGGTGTGGTTTTGTGCAATAATCATTAACGCTGATGAATGTGTATGAAAACATTGAAATAAGTGAATTTAGGTGATTTTTGACCAGGGGTATCGATCGACCTTGTGCGTTCGATCCGCTTGAAGAAAGTCGTCTAAGAAGCATCGAGCTGAAAGGAATGAACACTAAAACTCCTGCAAGACCTTAAAATCGGTCACACCCCTGTTTCATCGTTCTTACAAAATAAGAAAATAATATAACTAATGACTTGGCAGTATGGTCTCTGATCTTAGCCGGTTCCTTATGGAACAAACATACAAAAAAATATATAACAAATTCAACTTTAAAATAATTTATGAATAAATTAAAATAGGATATCGACAGCACTGTAAGAATTCCCGCCAAAACTCCACATTTCTATGTTACGTGTGGATTCAGAAGTATCGTGAACTTGGGAGTTCTTCATAAAAAAATATTATATTTACATAGAAATTCGTAGTAGCACATGTCTAGCATTGGGATCGTGTATAATTAAAGATGGTCATTATTACAACAACCGATAATGTATGTATTATTCCTGTGCAATATGCTTTACATTACTGAAGATGTCAATAAACCTGTTGTCGATTATCCGTTGTTCGGTATTGCAAATAGCGTCGCGTTATCCGCATTATCACGACGTGCGACCAAGCAAGCATTACGCAAAACGAATAGGTGTGAAAGAGACGACACTTGGCACACGTTGCTGAGTCAAGGTCACGACACAAGTAACGAATGTTCCAAAACTACGATTTTATGCTTTATTTCAATAGGAATAAAATGCATTTCAGTACCTACCTAATTAAGTGTATGTTAATAATTTTCCGTTTTGTTTCGACAACAGTTAGTTAGTTAGTTTTTTTTTTACTACCTGGATAGGCAGACGAGCAAACGGACCACCAGATGGTAAGTAGTCACCACCGCCCATAGACTTCTGCAATGCCAGGGCACAGCAAAGCCGCTGCCTACCGTCGAAGGATTACTCTTTTTAACTAACTTAACTTTTAGCTTTATCAGATTACGCTACTCGGAAAGTAACTTTTGGTTTTTATTTTGCTGGTACCAACCCAGACGGCCTCTTCCATACGAGGGAACTACCATCTAGTGGATGTATTGTACAAGCTGTGTTTGAATGTGTAACAGGCTAAGAACCAAAAGACATTACGAGCATGTATCAGTTTTGTGCTGTGCAGTACTTAAATTCCGAGAGCAAAATGTATGGTGAATTTAATTAACACCAACACAAAAAAAAATTACAATATGCACCTAAAAAGAATGAACTTTATGTTTCACCAAGAAAAAGCCGAATACCTTTGCTATGAAATATTATAAGTAATGTGAAAATGTGTAAATAAGTATGTGCTATGAAGAATATCACACGGTTGTTAATTTTTTTTTAATATATCAATAATATCAGTGGAAAACGATACTTCTATAAATATTATGAAAGTTCGTTGGATCTGACGTCTTAGTGAACGTAAGACGTAAACCCCTCATGGCATTATCTTTTTATAAAGAGCGTTAAAAATGTAAAAGGTAAATTTTGATACGAAAAGATTACTTTTTCATCATTTTAGAGTAACTTTTGAATAGAGCGCACTGGCAACATTTCAATATGTCACTTGTCAGTATTTGATTTGTTATTGTGTACGAACGATACGTATTATTTTCTGATATTAATTCTATGTAAATGTACATAGGTTTAATATACAATAATAAATGTACATAGGTGCTGCGTATTTGATAAGTTATAAAACAAACATAATGCCAAAAGTACGGGCTACGACTTCTCTTATTTGGAACTATTTCGATATTTGTGGTGATGCCGCTGACAAAAAGGCTACTTGTCAATCCTGTCAAAACATTCTGTCATATAAAAGCACCATAACCAATTTAAAATTACATTTGCAAAAAAGACATCATAATGTTTATAAAGAATATTGCCAAATGCATCCAGCTACAAAGAATGGAGGTAATTTCCTTGATGAACTTACCCTTGGTGGTTTTACTGAAGAAATGAATTCTTATGGTAGTAATGGTGAGAGAATGTGGTGTGAACAGTGCTTTTCGTACCAATGAACCTTCGCCTTATTATCTTATCATTATCATATCATTGTTACAAACAATATAAAAAACAGCAAATTACACAACAATGGAATAACTGACAACAGTTTACAATAACGGTTGTCGAAGAATAACGCAACAGCATAACTCATTATTGTAAAATAGCCGTTATTTATTATTTAATACATGGCCAGTATTATTTTAGGTACTATCTAATAAAATACAAAATATACTCAAATACGCAACTGCAAACTAGGCGTAGTCGCCAGTAGGCCTTTTGTAGTATAGATGCTTTATCACTCAAAACTTACCAAATTTTAATAGTATAATCTTAATTATTGTGCCGTGATCTGAGATTGGAATTCTGACGCTTTTTTGACAAACATTTGCCATGGATTTAGTCTTAAAATCATTTGTACCGACATTTAAGTTATATGTCAGTTTTGCTACTCTAGTTAGCTATTCAAATTCAACTACTTGTGTGGTTTTGTGATAAAAAATACTATATCTTTGCACATACTTCATTGTGTATACACTGTAATCAGAACACACAAATATATAGTTAAAACAGATGTTTTGTTCCTGAATACGGCCCATATAAATCAAAGGTTTCAAAATAATTTCCAATAATCACAGAACAACGCTAAACTGTGGCAGTTTCACATAAAAATTGAGACATTTTCTTATTAATAAAAATTTGGCGATATATTGCACTACATCTACATTTTAAATGGCTGCATATGACACATGATTTGACATTGACATTTAATCTAATTTTATAACAACATTTTATAGACTGCAAATGTCGTATAATAAAAAAGAAGTTTAAAATAAAATTCTGTTAAATATTACAGCAAATATCCATAGACATTCATTTGGTGAAAGTTTTCTGACATTCAGCGACTTTTGAAATAAATAGTCTTAATGCATTTTTAACTGCCGGCCTAGTATGCACCCCACGAGTTGTCCGATGCGCGAGTGAGGTAACCATTAACGATAAAAATCTCGAATAACAAAAATCGGTAAAACTACATCGCCTGCGGGCTTAAGATATACAACACGACATATTTCGTGCGCAATAGAGTGATACCTATCGGTATCGACGACAAATATGTCGGGTAAAAGTGACAACATTCGATAAAATTAAGGCGTCATGGTAGGGGTCGTAGACAAAACACCACAGGGAGGTTGAAAGTACAATTCTCTCTTTATGTCTATTTGTGACACAACGAGTCGAGTATTCTATGCAACCATGTTAGCTTCGATAGACATATAGAGATAACCAGATAAAACAAATCATCTCATGTTGTATATGCTAAGTTAGGATTCGTAGATAAACGGGCATTTTCAATAAACTATCTTAGTTTGATTATTCAGATAGATCCCGGAAATTAACCAATCGAACTAAGTAATCTTTACGCGTGCGCTTCACATTGTATTCTGATTGGCTCATTTGTGATGTCCGGTGAATCAAACTAAGATAGCTTATTGAAAATGGCCGTAAGTGAAGAGAAGTAAAAAAAAGACTATTTCCTCAACTTTAATCTCTACTAGATAGCGAGAGGAGTCGTATGTGCTATCTATCCTGTTAGATTCGATAGACATTTAAAGATACGCGTTTATTGTATTGACTAAATGAGTAAAAGATTTACTCGTGGCGTGCATGCTAGGCCGGCTGGTCAGCTTTAAGGCACTACAGTCAGCTTTCAAAAAACATGCTAAAAATTTAATATTACTTTATACATATTTTTTTGCGTCTAGATAATAATTCAATATTAAAATTCATCACTGGAAGGAAACTGGTTTTGGTAAATTAACAATTTATGGGTATTTTAACCTCGATTATTACAGTCAAATAAATTTTATAGACAGGTATCATAATTGAATATTTTATCAAATATTTTTGATCAGTTATTCGATTATAATAAACGATAAAATTAATATTTAAGATAATATAATAATTCCATAATTATACGTGAAATAATATTTGTTAAATGGACAATGAAAGGGGACTGTGATACAGTCGAAAACAGAAAAATAAGTAACGCCTTTGACCTGTCATTGTGTAATTATTTTATTGAGGCATTTTATTATTATTTAATTATTTTACACCTTGTGATATTTATTTAATTAATGCCATTGAAATATCATTCTATTAATATTTTATTAATGCATTTGACAGGAAATTTTAATCTAATTTTATTAACGTGTTTAAGACGTAATTTATTTTTATTCTTACCTTGACACAATCTTTATACATATGTGTAATCTTTACTAAGATTTACTATTCAAAATACTTTACTGTTATTATTGGCATCTGATGGATTTCTTTTTAGTATTTTGTTTGAATTCTGTGTATAAATTATATTAATAAACATTTGTTCCCAATTAACGTATAAATACAATATGCGATGAATTATAAAATTTCCTTATAAATCAATTGAAACAATCCGAATTACCCTATTAATGGGGTAAAATCTTACCCCGGGGGCCAACCCATTTGTCTGCCTCCCAAAACATGGAGATGAAGATGGTACACGCTCTGTGCGCCATCCCTGCCGTTGTTGATGACTAAACGCCATCCAGATGGCGCTCGTTGGGACCCCAAAGAGCGTGCCACCAGCGTTAGATGTCCAAGGAGCTGTGAATGTGAAACAAAATTAAATAATAAATACACCCAACAGTCACATACATAGTCCTGACCCCACACTAGGTTAACCTGTATCTTGGATATAAGGAACAAGGGACTTGATCTTTGTTTATTTGGCCGAAGTTGAAAACAATATTGTAGACAACTTGAAATTTCGCTAGCAGTGAATACATAATCATCAGAATTCAATAGTTATTTTTCAGCACTAAGCAGGAATATAACAGTATTGTTATTGGAAGGTACGAATTAAAGTAATATTGCTATAAGCGTGAAACAAAACCTTATTGATAGACTCTGGTAAAAGATTGTGGCAGGGTCCATGAACTTCGATGTTAATGAATACATACATATATACATACGTAGACTCATGCCTGTTTCCCATAAGGGTAGGCAGAGACAACGGATTTCCACATGCATCCTTATCATACGATCCTTGCATACCTCTTTGGCCTCACTCTCATTAAATTTTTCATATATGCACGTCGGTTTAGGGTACTCCTGACCTTTCTCGAGAATATTATCTCCAACTTGATCGAGGCTTATAGTTTTATTTATGAGTTTATGTCTTGTTTCAGTTAAAGAGGTGAGATCTTTATGGAGAAAAGTCAAGGACATACAACAAGCACTTTCAAGCAAAACAAATATAGCTGAACAAGTAGGTCCTGTAAAGAATCTTTGGGAGGACGAACAACAGATAACATTCCTAATACCTACAACAAAAACCCGTAGAAATACTAATAAACAAACTCAAGGTAGTCTTGAGTATGACGAGAAAGATGATGACGAAGACTCATCCGATAGCAAAACAGAGCATCCCTACGATGAACTATATCCCCCCAACAAAAAGGAAAGTTTAGTAAAGGGACAAAGAGATGAGAGCGTGGAAGCCAGAGATAATGCTATAGAAAAATTCTTCAAAAGTATGCAGTTGACAACTATGACTCTACCAGAATTACTGCAAATCAGGGTTCAAAGACAAATATTCAATATTGTAATGCAAGCAAAGGAAGAATATATATCTCAAATGTGACATTAACTTCTAATCTTAGATAGATAGATAGTAACTCTTTATTGTAGACACACAACAACAAAAACAGAAAACAGCTTAATAATAAATGTGCCACAAGAGGCGGCCTTACCACCAAAAGTGATCTCTTCCAGGCAACCATTGATGGAGAGGAATAATATGAAAGCAATAGACGGGGTGTACAATAAACGGGGCAATATTAATAAACTACTAATACAATATTACTTAAACATCAATAGATAGTGTAGAAGAAATGGGGGGAATAAAACACACTATGTGGTAGAGCCACGCTGTAGACAATTTTGTCTACAGCATGAATGGGCCGGCTCGTCCGGGTCGTTACCACTGTCTCACAGAAAACCGGCGTAAAGTAGCAGCTTGCTGCTGCGTTTCGTACGGTGAGTGAGATATCCGGAGGCCCAAATCCCCCTCCCCTTCCGAATCCCTTATAAACCCTTTCCTTTAAGGTCGGCAACGCGCCCATAATTCTTTTGTATTGTGGGCGTACGTGGGCGGTGGAGATCGTTTGCCGGCCTATACTATAAAAAAAATGTATATAATACTTACATAAAAAAATATGATACACTTGTACATCACTTTAGAAATTTGTTTTTATATTATAGGCCGGTAAACGAGCAAGTGGGTCACCTAATGGTAAGTGATCACCACCACCACCACAATAAATAAAAAAAAAATGTACCAATGTACCAAAATAATCAGGGGCGTGTTGCCCACCTTAAAGGAAAGGAATAATTAAGAGATTGAAAAAAGGAGAGGGATTTGGGCTTCCGGATATCTCACTCACCGCGTACGAAACGAACACAGCAGAAAGCTGCTCCTTTACGCCAGTTTTCTGTGAGACAGTGGTAACGACCCAGACGAGCCGGCCCATTCATGATGTAGACAAGTCAGTCTACGGCCTTACCACCCAATCAATAAGTCAGGATAACGCCAGGCCGAAAGAAATAATTAACATCAAGCCCTGTGTCTGCTACTCCGGATCAAGGGGGTGGCAAACCAGCCCAGACGGCAGTTTCTGGTGGCCGCCAAAATCATAATATAATATGATTAAAGTAAAAAACTTGCTCCACAAAGCGCATAGCATACGGAAGCCTGGGTGGCTCATCGTCGACTTGTAAAAAAAAGCGCCACACAGGCACGAAAAATGCCAATCATTATATATTTGTGAGTTTTTTTAAGTAATTTATCTCAAACGCGAGAGAGCGGGACGCCAATATCAAGTATCTACCCCGGATGAAAAAATCGTAGATGCAGGGCTGCTGTGTAGTCATTACAAATAATGCACTCGTTAATAATATAAAAGCAGTCGCAGTGAGTAATACAAGAGGCATGCGCAATGTAAATAATAGCGATAATGGACCGCGACGCGATTACAAAGATAAAACGTTTTTGATATTATTACTGCCTACATCGTCAATTAACTGCCTGTCTCGGTGGCGCAGTTGTAATGCGTACTGTTAGACCGCCCTGGGTTTAGATGTTTAAAAAAAATCATGACGATTTTTTTTTATAGCGTAGGCCGGCAATGAGCAAGTGGGTCACCTCATGGTAAGCGATCTCCACCGCCATTTACGCCCACAATACAAAAAATATGGGCGCGTTGCCGACCCTAATGCAAAGGAATAATTAAGAGATTGGGAAGCGAAGGGGGATTTGGGCCTCCGGATATGTCACTCACCGTACGAAACGCAGCAGCAAGCTGCTAGTTTACGCTGGTCTTCTGTGAGACAGTGGTAACGACCCGGAGGAGCCGGCCCATTCGTGCTGTAGACAAGTGTCTACAGTGTGGCTTTACCACTCATAAAATGGAAAATCCTAGAACCAGAAAGCTGCGGTAAGTGTATAATCTGCAGTGGCCGGTACAGGTCTGAAGATGTACCCGGGGAACGATGTCATCTGAATTTATCAATTTTATTATATTTTTATCAATTTAGTTATTAGTGTTAGATTATGTAAACTAAACATAATTGTATGAATACTTTTTAGTTCGTTTTATTCTTTTATGTGTTGTTGTCATTCAAGTGTCGTACTCGTATATAGAATATTATAAATCTCTGAAATATCAATCCAGTTTTTCTATTTCCTATAATTAAATTCCAATAGGTTATGGGCCCAGAAACGCAATTATTACGTAATTATTAGTCTATAAAATATATTATATAAAAAAATGGAAACCAAAAACGTACAGGCAACGAATTCTGGAATCTCCATTAATTTCGAGAAGCTCAATGGTATTTCTAATTATGGAAATTGGAAATTTTGCATGCGTATGTACTTAGTACACGAAGACTTATGGGACTGTATAGATGAGTCTGAACCTGGTGTCCCCAAAGTTGCTGATGAAAAGAAACAACAGAAAACGCTTGCGAAAATATGTTTGATGGTGCAACCGTCGTCATTTTGTCATCTACGAAACGCCAGTACGGGGTACAAAGCTTGGAACAACCTAAAAACTGCCTATGAAGACAAAGGACTTTGTAGACGTCTTGGACTTTTACGTACATTGTTTGGATTGAAATTGGAACAATTTATAGACATGGAAGCGTATCTCTTGAAGATCACGGATTTAGATCAACAACTACGAGACATAAACGCTCCATTGGATGATGATTTCCTGTCAGTTTTGATGTTAAGTGGATTATCGCCAGATTATGATCCATTAATAATGACATTAGAAAATTCGAACATTAAACTGTGCAGTGAAACAGTCAGAAGTAAATTGTTGCAAGAAAATTTACGCAGAGATTTTGACCGGAGTGAAGAGAATGCATTGTATACAAACCGATCTAAAGCAGGTGTAAATAGATATTCTACAAAGGTAAAGTGTTTCATATGTAAAAAAACTGGTCATTATGCGAAAAACTGTCGGACGAAGACTAATGAATGTGAAAAGGCATGGAACGGGACGTTATTAACAGCATTAGCAGTAGACATTAACTCAAATGCTTGGTACATAGATTCCGGCGCAACATGTCACATGACAAACAACAAAAATGTACTACAAAACTATGTTGTTGAGACTCCGCGGTTGATAACAGTGGCCAACAATCAAAAAAAGCATAGTGAAGGACGCGGTGATGTAGAGCTTTTGCTGAAAGGCCATAAACAAACTACGAAGATATGTGATGTTGTCTTTGTGCCGGGATTGTCAACAAACTTAATTTCTGTTGGAAAAATTACAGCTAAGGGGCTTGAAGTACGTTTTGACATACGAGAGTGCAATATTTACTGTGGTGAGACTGTTATTGCTCATGCTACAAAGGCTAATGGTGTATATCAACTAGACACAGTGAGTCAACATTTATTAAAGAAAAACGAACTGGCAACGACATGTCAGTCAATAGTTGTGCATAATTCAACGGCGGAAGCACAGTTCATTGAGGATCGTCAAGCAGAGACACAGTGTACTGAGGATCATCAAGCGGAAGCACAATTTACTGAGGATAATCAAGCAGAAACTGCAAATCTATGTGATACAAAGTCATCTCAACAGTTATGGCATCGCAGACTCGGACATCTGAATAAACGAAGTATGGATTTACTCAAACAAGGTATGGCTAGTGGAATTAATTACACTGATAGTAAATATACCCCCTGTGTAGCTTGCATTGAGGGAAAACAAAGCAGATTACCATTCCCGAAACGGTCTTATACTAGAGCTACTAAGAAACTCGAGCTTATACACTCAGATCTGTGTGGACCTATGCCTGTTTCCTCATTTAGTGGTGCTAAATATCTATTAACATTTATTGATGATTTTACAAGAATGACGTTTGGTTACTTTATTAAAACCAAAGATGAAGTGTTATCAGTATTTAAAACTTTCAAAAGGATGGTAGAAAATCAAACTGATTTAAAAATTAAAGCATTAAGAACAGATAATGGTCGAGAATATGTAAACAAACAATTTCAGATGTTACTGAAAGAGCATGGTATCAAGCATCAGATGACTGTGCCATATTCCCCATCACAGAATGGTGTCGCAGAGAGAGCCAATCGCACGATCGTCGAAGCAGGGCGATGCATGCTGCAAGATGCTGGAATGGACCAGCGGTTTTGGGCGGAGGCACTAAACACGGCAATATTTATTAAGAACAAGTCACCAAGTAAGGCAGTAAGAAGCACCACACCGGAAGAATTGTGGACTGGTAATAAGGTTAATTTGTCTAATTTAAAAGTATTTGGCTGTATTGCATATGCGATGATCCCTAATGAGAAACGTAAAAAATTAGATGCAAAGAGTAAGATGCATGTCTTTGTAGGATATTCTACCGAATCAAAAGGATATCGGTTAATTGATCCAGAAAACCCTTCTAAATGTATTAAGTCAAGGGATGTACAATTCATAGAAGATAAAAAATATAAAGATTTAAAAGTAAATCAGCAAGGTTGCACTACTGGTAATTGCTCAATAGATGTCAGTAGTATTAGAATGGATGATCTTATCACTTCTGAAAATAGACACGTAGATCCAGTTATAGAGGCATCAGATTCAACTGCTTCTGATTCTAGTCTTATGGATGACCCCAATGATTCAACATGGACTCCAGATACTACCCTGGATCCAGTTTCGAGTGATTATGAAGATCCTGTAGAAAATTCAAATGTTACGATTGCCATGTTAGCAACGAATCAGTCTGATGAACCACAAACGATACAAGAAGCACTATCGGGACCTAAAAAAGATCACTGGAAGGAAGCCATCATCGACGAATATGAGTCATTTGAAAAAAATAAAGCATGGACCTTAACATTATTGCCTGAAGGAAAGAGAGCTGTAAAATGTAAATGGATTTTTAAGAAGAAACTGGGGTCTGAAGGACAGCTTCTACGTTTTAAAGCTCGTCTTGTTGCCAAAGGATTCACCCAAGAATATGGCATAGATTACAAGGAAACCTACTCACCTGTTGTGAGATATTCTACAATACGTACTTTACTTGCTCTGGCGGTCAATTTAGACATGCACGTTGATCATATGAATGTCAAAACAGCTTTTTTAAATGGAGAATTACATGAAAATGTGTATATGGAACAACCAGATGGATATGAAGCGAAAGATAAGGAAAGTTATGTATTTAAATTAAATAAAGCAATATATGGATTAAAACAAGCATCAAAGGCATGGTACGATAAAATAGATAATGTGTTAACGGATCTTCAGTTCAAAAAATCACTCTGTGAACCTTGTGTCTATATAAAATCTGACAACTCTGATAATCTCATCATATTAGCACTTTATGTTGATGACATTTTGATTTTTAGCAAAGATACACCAGAGAAGAGAAAGTTGAAGGAAGATTTGATGAGAATATTTGAAATGAAAGACCTTGGTCAAGCTACACATATATTGGGAATGCGATTGAAACAAGAACATAATAAAATTGTTCTAGATCAAAAAAGGTACATACAGAAGGTTTTAGAACAATTTAATATGGCTGAATGTAAACCTGTGAGTACACCATTAGAAAATGGTATGAAATTTGAAAAGGGAGAACAAAATGATTCTGATTCAAAGTATAGAAGTCTTATTGGATGTATAATGTACATAGCAGTATGCACTCGACCTGACATTGCACATGCAGCAAGTTTATTGAGTCAGTTCAACAATTATCACTCAGAGGCACACTGGAAAGCGGCAAAACGTGTTCTACGATACTTGAAGGGTACAATAGACTATTACATAGTTTATGAAAAATCTATGTTTACTGTTACAGGATATGTAGATGCAGACTGGGCATCAAATCAGCTGGATCGGCGTTCTTATACAGGTTACGTGTTTAAAATAAGTAACTCAGCAGTGTCATGGGAAAGCCGTAAACAAAGAACAGTGGCTCTTTCAAGCATGGAAGCTGAATACATGGCATTGTGTGAAGGAGCAAAGGAAGCTAAGTTTATTAGAAGTTTTTTAAATGAATGTTTAGGAACATATTTTTCAGTGAACCTGTATAATGATAGCCAATCAGCACAAAAATTATGTAATAGTCAAATTAATCACAGTAGAAGTAAACACATTGATATACGACATCATTATGTACGACAAATTGTAAAAGACAACATAGTTAAGTTAGAATACTTATCTAGTGAAAACATGCCTGCAGATGTTTTAACCAAATCCTTACCTAAAGATAAACATTTCAGTTGTGTTTCTAGTCTTGGTTTAAAGATTGTTTAGTTCAACAATGTACTAGAATAATTACGTTTATTTTTTAAGACTGTTTAGTTTAAAGGAAGGTGTTAGATTATGTAAACTAAACATAATTGTATGAATACTTTTTAGTTCGTTTTATTCTTTTATGTGTTGTTGTCATTCAAGTGTCGTACTCGTATATAGAATATTATAAATCTCTGAAATATCAATCCAGTTTTTCTATTTCCTATAATTAAATTCCAATAATTAGATATGTCTACGTAGGCTTTACATCATACATATATAACTTTTTAGTGGTACATGTATAATTAATGCAGAAAAAATATTTTTAGTAAAAAGTAGTAGGTACTAGTAGTAGTAGTAGTAGTAGTACCTAGTACCCACCCACTGTGGAAAGAAAAGAAACAGAGTAGAAAAAGGAAAGAAAGAAAGAAGCAAATTCTAAGAAATTACTTAATAACAATTAAGTTAGGCTTTATTTGGTGGTAGGTTCCTCATATGCATGAGGTTGTCTGGGTTGGTAACAGTTTTGTCTACTTTTGCTGCCTAGTAATATGTAAGCATTGTTATGTTACGGTTTGAAAGTTAAAGCCAGTGAAATTATTTATTTATTTTAGAATTACCAGAAGACGATACACTACACTAATATAAAAACATATGCAAACAAACAAAAAATAATATTCTACCATAAATAGGCAACCACAACTTACAATGGGTAACTAGCGCCATAAGAGTAGCAGTATTTTTTTAAGACAAATTTAATAACTTAAAAATCAAGTTAAATCAAAATAAATCAATTGGTAATTAAACATGTGTAAGCCTTTACTAAATGTTTTTAGTACTTAACATGAGATCATCAATAGTTGAGTATGTAATACTAAACAACAAAATTACAGGCCATTATGAGTTTATGTCTCAGGATGACGAACACAGTCCTGTGCCGTGCAGTGCTTTGTAATACATTCTGATTGGTTGCTTCTGATTATGAACAAATGTGTTTACCATCAGAAGGGCAACCTGCTTGTTACATAATTCAAGCTAATAAAATAAAAAAAATAGTATTTTGTGTATTTTATTTTCAATGAACAGTAAACTGTATTATGGAATAAATTATAACACTGTTTTTGATAGAATGGTTGGCAACCCATGTCATAAGAGGTGTGGCAACTAATATGTTTCCAAACTTGAGATTGGCTGTATGCACAAGAAGTGTGAAGCCATAAGGAGAAAAAAAAAACTAATATTTTTAGAGACTAAAGAGCGTATCTAAAGAGTGATGGAAATGGCAGAAGAAGGAAGTAACTTAAGCCTGGAAAAAATATTTCACATATATTTTATCCACTTTTGTATTATAAGTAGCGATAGCTTATCGAGAAGTTGTATGGACAAAATGAACATTGCAAGTTCTAGTTTTTATGTTTCACTTTTAGATTTATCACTATTCAGGTATGTGTAACTTTGTGTGCATATAAAATGGTGATAGACATGTAAACAAGATAAATCATGCTTAGAATAAATAATGGAGGACAATTAGTATTCCTAAGCCATCTCCCACGAAAATACCGCATACACTAAAGAGCAAAAAAAAATGGGAAACAAAACGGCAAATTATATTTTTGTGTAATATAAATAACTTTTTCTAATCTTATCAAAGCAGGCATCCTAGACTAAACAGCCTTGTAATTATTTCACCTAACACTTACATAATTTCTCACAACCGCATTCCACATTCAAAAATTCCCGCCGACTATTGAATTCGGTCGGATTATACATACCTCAATGTCACTTTGTTGCGCGTCTTGCAATCTTGGAATTCTTCGCTTTGGTATGACGAGGAAATGGACAGGGGCCTGCGGAGATATATCGTTGAACGCTAAACATAAGTCATCTTCGTAAATAATATCTGCTTTTATTTCCTTAGATATAATCTTGTCGAATATGGTAGGTCCCGGCGCGGCGACACTCTGCGCCTGGGCACGGCGCACTTCATCGCTATACGGCCTTCGTACTGCGATTGCGGACCCTCGCGACAAATCGTATATGTTTGTCGGATAGGTTTTCTTCAATCTGAATTTAAGGGCACGTTGGAAAACTTTGTTAAACATTTTTTATACGTAAGTATGTATTTGCATTTTCACAATTCACTGAAGTAGAACTTTTTTTGGTTTTGTTTGTTTGACATTGACAGTTTTTAGATAGTAGGGTTGCTATGAAATGTGTTAGAAAAACTACTAGTGTAATTTCTTTTAACCTCTCTTTTTATCTGTCGCGCGCCTGTCAACCCACGTAATGTGGCGTAATTTTATAAGTAGTATATCTTTGATTATACCAGAGACCAGTTATACTTATCTATTATTAATTCTTTTTCATGACATACCTATTCTCATACTCAGAACCTGGCTGCACAGAGTACATCGCGATTCACTAAGGTAGGTATTCCTAAAGATATTAATTTATCACTTTAACTTTTTTTTATTCCAAACAATAATATAACAGTTTCAAACGTCAATTTAGAAAGAATTGACGATACTAGTGACGTTACATAGTTTCGTATTGAATATAGGTACCAGAGAAGAAATGTCTCATATTGACAACATTGAGTTTTTGGATAGCCAAAAAAATAATTTTACACAATGGTTGTTGAAAGTTTTTTTTGTCTTCTATACAAGCCATTGGATGAAAAGATATTAAATTTCTTACCTAGACCCTTTTGAAGTCTAGACGGTATGTAGTTAAAAACCTTTTTTTGTTTTAGCTGGGAATAAAGGTTTTTGGAGACTCCTGTCTAACTAACTAAGCGTCCTTAGCTTGCTTACCTTGGATTTAACACATCAGGGCAATTGGGCGAAGTAGGTACGAGGGCCATCCTACATCGGAAACACTAACCAAAAACCCTGTCTTCGGCGCGTTAGAGGCTTCCAAATTCCTGAGGCGAGAAGTACCCCGGCACAGAACAGCTAATAATAGGTACTGATGTATAGAAGTTGCATTCCTTTGATCTTGAAGACATGCCGCCATTTTAATATCCTACAAAATTCGCAGAACACTGGGTTCATTCTAAATCGTACCTTACTGCACGCGTATAAGTGGTTGACTTTGATGTATGTTGGTGGTTCACTTCACTTATTAAGCCAGTTTTGTTCATCTTAATTAATAAGTAATGCTTGTGTCGGATTATTATTATGCAACTTGTATTGTTTTAACGCTGTATAAAGCAAGGTTGTTTTCCACTCCAGCGATTTCTATAGGATGCTTAAACATAAAGAGACAGGGTGAAATAAATAAAATAGCTATAAACAAAACATTTAATACGTATCCAAAAAACCATAAGTAAAACTATAAAAATACATTTTTTAATTGTAGCTATTTATGTTCTATTAATTTCAAATTTCTGAATTTCACCATACATAAAGGCCAATTGTTATATTTATGACAACATGTTATATACAAATCATTATAATACTTTAATCTTAGCATTTTTGTTGTAAGTGGTTGATTTTTTCTATTTGTGTATTGCTTTTTAATTTACAATCAAGATTCAAAAAAACCCAATGCGTTATAATATCCCCCTATAAAACCCCTAAATAAAAAATTTAACCCATTTGGTGATAATTATTGCATTAACCACTATTCATCTAAATTCTAAGGAATAAGTACTCATTTAACGGTGGACGGATATTCATAAATTTAATAATCCCTTTTCATCATTACTCTAAATTCTCTATTATATTATTATATAATTATCTAAATTAGACTCTAGATAATCTTAGAAATAGGCATTATCGTTAGGTTAACACTACTATACCTAGGATTGTACCCCGTAAATATTGGTTTTTATTAAAAAAGACATTCGGTCCCATATACAAGCTAAAAGGAAGGAGTTGGAGTTAAAAATGGCTTACGCTAGTGGTTACTTAATTATATTATTTTGAAAACAAAATAATTTATTTCAATACAGCTTACACACAATATTATTATAATATTAACAAAGGTTACTACTTTCATGGTTCCTCATATACCATGTTCGCTGTACACAACCATAAATTAAATGTCACATTAACTGCCATGTTAAACTAGCTTTTAAAAAGAAGGTAATGGCAAAATTTTTACATTGTTTTCCCTTTCAGAGACTGAGATGTAACAAAATGTTATTCGGATCTTATTGACTAATGGAATAGGTTATTATTAAAGTTGCCTAACCATAATGAAGCTTACACCGCTGTACCGCGGGAAGTATATCGTCCGTGGTGACACAAGTGTCAACAACATCATTGACGCGGTGCGCTCTCTTTCACTCTTATTCAGCATTATCTTTCATTTGGATTTTTGGATGAACAAAATAGCTTCGAATCACACACTATTACGGACAGAAACAAAACAGTGGGAAAAGCCCCCATGCGGTACGTGATGGTCGTTGGATATACAATGATATATAATCCGTAAAACCAAGTAGCAGAATAGATGTTTTTGTTAGTCTGTGGCTACAGAACTACTCACTGTAGTCACGTTAAAGAACAAATTTTAATAGCTATTTACTTGCGTCATAATTTTCTTTTTTATTTAGCAGCCACTGGTGGCATGCTAAGTACTCCTATAACTAATTAAATACGTAAAATACTACAACATTTCAACGTTTAACGAAAGATTAAATACTCAACCCCTGTAGGTACCGACATAGTCACAGAATTAAAAAATGTAAGTGGTATTGCCCTAGTGTTAAATAATTCAAATAGATAGGCTTGTTACAACATAAAGACATTTTTTATAAGTTTTGTAACTTAAGTCTTAATGTTTCGTTTGTGGCGTCGTAACTCATATCACATAATTATCTGTACACAGATCTCTAATAATACGATTTCTAGTACTTATACTTATGACTTTACACGACTATAAGCGACGTTGAATGCTGAAAACAGAAGCCTGAGTGTTCCGTATACAACTTCTCTGATGATAGGATTCTGCATGACGAAACGGAAAACCAACACGAATAAGAAGAGAAGGAATCCGTGATGGACGTAATACATTCTGCAAACGAACAAAGAATTAAATTTTTACGTTGTCCTGATTTTTTTTTATTAGCTTGAATGACGAGATGTAAGCGCCACGCCTGCACATAAACAGAAGCAATGCCATACAGAACTTTAAATAACAAAGCACTGCATGACACTGGACTGCGCTCGTCACCCCTAGACATAAGGTGTTAAGTCTCATAATGCCCAGTAATTTCACTGGCTTTAATGTCCTTCAAACCGGAACACAACAGTGCTTACACACTGTTGCTTGGCGGCAGAAATAGACAAAGCGGTGGTACCAACGCAGCCGGCCTCTCGCAAACGAGGGACCTACCACCTTGTAAATCACCTAGAATTGGCACACATAAAAAATATTTAATTAAAAACCTTAAGAGCTTGGTTACAGTTGGAGAGTATTTCAAGAAAATATACAATTTCCGAATATTGAACACTGGCTTGTATGTTATGACTGTAACTTTGTATACAATACAATTAAATACCTCTAGCTATATAGAACCTATGTAGGGTATAGCGATAAGAGTCAGAATATGCAAGTAGAATCGTGCACGTATACTCAGTAAGTGATACTGGTATGGATTGCGTGTGTCTTTGTAAATCGCAGACACAATATTTTAATATGTTACTTTACGCCGGTTTTCTGTGAGACAGTGGTAATGACCCGGACGAGCCGGCCCATACATGCTGTAGGCAAATGTCTACAGCGTGGCTCTACCACTCAACTTATTTTACTTACTTTCTTACATGCCGCTTGGCCTCCTCAATATCTTGATCCTTTTCTTTCAAAAGATACTTTCTGGTGCCTTTTACGAAGTTAACAAAGTGTTCTTTCCAGCTGTAATTAAATTCAATATTACTAATATTTCGATCAATGGAGAAGTAACAATCAATATTATTCTGTCAAAATGCTGTATATTATATTTTGGTATAAAGGATATGACAATATTGTTTTGTTGTCAACAACGTTGTTGTAGATCAGTAATCGTATCAAAGCTGGAAAAAATAAATTATGAATTAATAATGACTGCCTCGGTGGCGCAGTTGTAATGCAAACGCGTTATGACTGAGGCTAACGCTGAGGTCTCGGGTTCGATCCCCGGGTCGGGTAAAGTGGTATTGGGTTTTTCTATTACGAAATGCTCAGTATCAACCCGGAGTCTGGAATTTGTGCCCGGTATGGCGATAGGCTCGCCCCCTATCACATTATGGGACGGAGATACGCTCGGCGAATTATGGGTGTACTGGTTACACCTCTGCCTACCCCTTCGGAGATTACAGGCGTGAGTGCGTATGTATGTATGTAATTAATAATAATGTACAGTTTGTTACGTACTTAACAGTTTGTGGATCTAAGTTGTATATTTCTGCATCATGTAGAGATAGCCTTGCTTGTAGCCGACGAACATTGTCATTTTTAAACCTCCACTCACGGAGCGAGAAGAAACATAGTACATCATTCATCGCATGCAACCGTTGATTTACAGTTATTAAACTTAGCCTGTAAAAATATTGTTGATATTTTAAAATTATATATTTTTATAGCATAGGTCGGAAACGAGCAAGTGGGTCACGTGATGGTAAGTGAACTCCACCGCCTATGTACGGCCACAATACCAAAAGAATCATGGGCACGTTGCCGACCTTAAAGGAAAGGGATAATTAAGGGATTGGGAAGGGGAGGGGGATTTGGGCCTCCAGATATCTCACTCACCGTATGTCTGTATATATTAAAAATCGTGCACCAATGTGTCATTATTTTCTAAACGAACGTGTTCATGTACCTATCGGATATTTTATTTAATCAGGAAAAGTAGGAACAATCGATTCGATTCGATCGAACAGTCGATTCTATAAAACATGAAGAAATCCGTTTATAAGTGGATAATAATATTAAACCATATTTAACAAAAAAAACTATGCAAGCATCTTTAAAATACCAATATAGTATAATTTTTCAAATACAGCAACACAAAATCAGGTGTTTGGTTTCACGTTCCAGTGCATGCATTATCTTATCGGTACATAAAGTTTGCATATTATTAATTCTGATTATTTTGATACCTATACTTATGTTATGTGTCTTACGTACCTACATATTATTAAACACCTACCTTGTTTTCATTCCCAGTAAACGCGTTGTGTACTCGGCCAAATGCAGAGGCACCGTTTGTGTTAAAAGCGCTAGTACTTTTTGTAAATATCTGCAAAAATTTCAGACAGCACATAAGTAAAATAATTAAAAAAATAAAATTCTCCGATTTTATATAACAGGAAAATAAAAAGTCGGTTCTCATATCGAAGAGTATTTAAGTAGGCTTTCTTTAACACCTTTTGAGTACAGAACCTTGTAAAACAAAACAACGCCATCTAGCCGAAGTCTGTGCTTTGTATCTAGCAAGTAGCGTGTAAAAGTAAGATTCTGCCAACCCCGGATCTATTCGCAGTTGCCCCAGGCAAATGCTGGGGGGTGGGTTAGAAGTCCCTCGTAGTTCCTGATACCCACGATACAAATTAACATAGTGTGGAGTCAGGACTATGTGTGTGAGTCTTGGGTGTAATAAATTATATTATAATTTTAAAAATAAAGGGTACTTTACAATTAGATATTTATTTTTTTTTATTATTATTACCTTGAATGACAAGACGAGCAGGTCGCTCGCCTTATGGTAAGCGCCTCGCCTGCTCATAAACAGAAGCAATACCACACAGAACTTTAAATAACAAAGCACTGCATGACACTGGACTGAGTTCGTCACCCCGAGACATAAGGTATTAAGTCTCAATAACGCCAGTAATTACACTGGCTTCAATGTCCTTCAAACCGGAACCCAACAGTACTTCCACTTTGTTGCTTGGGAGCAGTAATAAACGGCGCGGTGGTACCAACCCAGCCGGACTCTCGCATACGAGGGACCTACCACCTTGTAAGTATGTTTAACTCACTTGTTTTCAGTTGTAGCACCCGATGGATACCAAAACGTTTTATCCAGTGGATGATTCCGGAGCTCCTGTCGCATCGTGTTCTCGAACTGAAGCCAAGTTACGGGATTTTCTTTGGTGCTGCAGTTGTATACGCGGACTTCTTGAGACCTGGGATTATGGATAATTTTTAATAGTTACACATCATAGGACGGAGATACGCTCGGCGAAATGTGGGTGTACTGGTTATACCTCTTCGGGGATTACAGGCGTGAGTGCGTATAATAATTATAATTTATAATAATATTCATAATAATGTAAAAAAAATCATTACCCGGATTGCGTTTCCTATATTGAATATTAGGTATATATTATTTTATAAGCAACAGAAAATGATACGTAAATGAAACCCTTTTAATAAAACACAATCAAAATTGGTTCAGAAATGTGCCCGCAGTTATGACTTTACATGTTGGTATGAGGAAAAGTGGGTGCGTAGTAGGGATATCTCACTATCTCGCTTGCACCATAATGAACATTTTACACAGTGACGTCAAAGTTTGCGTCGTCTGTCATTTGACAATTACCCTTCTACAAGATTTGAATGGCTTACTTATTTATTTTGGGTCCGATTTATAAAATTCTTTCTGCAATATATTTTGAGTAACGTAACTTATTGATTTAAATAATTAAAAAAAACTAGTCGACTATCCTATTCTAGCCAAAAACACTCCTTTTTTATAGAAATTTTTTACAGAAATTTCACATCATAGATAAGAAGAAAGTAGAGAGGGGGATCCTAAAAGTAAGTACGTACCGATCCAAAGCAGTTTCCCACGCCACAGCTATCAGTGTGTCTATGGCTATGTCCACCGGCAGCAGATCAGCCTTGGCGCTGTGCTTACAACAGAACACATGAAGCAGACCCTTCCCAGCTCCAACTATGACACCGCTAGGGCCGTTCAGGTTTTCTATCCAGCCTGGGAACGGATGCCGGTGGGACGAGATCACTGGAATAGGAAGGTTATAAACTTTAATACCATACAAGAGCTGTTCAGAAGTAAAATTGTGTTGGATACGCGGCCGACGAGGCGGGAATGACGTCTAAGGCGAGTGAGAGGAGTTGAGAGTAAGCGAGATGGCAATATTGAGACGGCTGTTTTGTTTGGTATTAAATTTCATTCACAATAAATGAATGTTTCGATCAAAACCAAGAAATAATATAGTTACTTCCGTAAAATAACTTTTTTTATAGCAATGAATAATACATACATGCACGTAAATAATAACAATGTTTTATCAGTCATAATAAACAATTTCGTGTTAGTTTATCGAATTTAATGTTCGCAGCTATTCAAACAACAACAACTGCTCTTGTCGCTCTCTCGCGGGCGACTAAATGGGTTGTGGTCAATTGACCGTAACTAAGTGCGCAATTTCTTTGTACCGCACAGCTTGTCTAGTAGTATACATTAAAGTCTTTGGTTATAAATTACAAACCAGTATCAAAGATGGGATGTCGGCTCGTCTCCTTCGAAAGCCAATAAAGAACTGGCCAAGTGCATGTCGAACCACACACAAGGGTTCCGAAGTCATGATTAACGTAAATACGCATTCACCCACGCTTGTAATCCACGAAGGGGTACGCAGAGGTGTAACCAGTACACATTTCGCCGAGCGTATCTCCGGCCTATTGCAATATTGGGCATAATTCCAGACTCCGGGCTGATACTGAGCATTTCGTAATAGAACAACACAATATCACTTTTACCCGACCCGATCGAACCCGAGACCTCAGCGTCAACCACCTTTGCCCATTACAGGCGTGAGTGCGAATATTAAGCTAGGATTTACCAATAGTTGGTCTGAAGATGGCCACAGGATACGTTCTGTTTTTATGCTCTTCTACTGCATTTTCAGCCAAAGCTTTTGTGAATGTGTAAGTATTGGGCTTCGGTGAGATGAATCTGTGAAAAGAAAGGTTTCTTTTTATTTTTTATTGCCTAGATAGGCAGACGAGCAGACGGCCCACCTGATGGTAAGTGGTACCGCCGCCCATGGACCTCAGCAATGCCAGAGCACAGCTAGGCCGCTACCTGCCGTAAAAGGTAGATACTTGTCACTCATGTGTGGATGGGTGTCGAAACATGCAGTGTGGCAATTATTTATCTATTGTTGTAACGGTGTGTTGAGTCACCGTGCAGCGATGGGACGTAAAATTAGACACTTCCTCAGTAAACGGCGTGTCGCGGAATACCGCGAATTATTTTGATTATTTACAATTGTTCATTTAAAAGTCGGTATATAGGAAATCTTATTTTTTATTATAAGATATTGTGGGTAAATAAATACTGCATGAAAGTATATTGTAAGCGTATTCTGTCAATATTGGTATATTGAGGGTGTCTGAGAAAGCAACGTTGGGTACACTAATAATAATGGTGCGATATAGTTGTGGAAGGGTAGTTAAATAGATAGTAGTATAAAAGAGCTTGTCGCCATAACTGGAGGTCTATTGCCCGCAGTCAGTCGGTCAGCCTCCAGTTCACTAAGATCAGTGCTCAGTCGGTATTCCAAGTGTTCATTACGCGGTAGCTATGCCGGTTTACTATTCGGTTCTAGTTGTTAAGAGTTATAATTAGATAACGGTCTATAGAGAATCCTGACATGGGGTTGTGGTCTGTAAAGTAGTAATATTGTAAATGTAACCAATGAACTATGAGTTGAAGTGATTATTGTCGTTTGGTATTGGTGAAATAGTGCTCGTCTCGCGTAACTTAACGAAGGGTGACGAAGCTCTTTTCTCTGTAGAGAGTAGACAGTGTGGTGAGTGGACAGTGTGGTGAGTGGGCAGTGTGGTGAGTGGACAGTGTGGTGAGTGGACAGTGTGGTGAGTGGACAGTGTGGTGAGTGGACAGTGTGGTGAGTGGACAGTGTGGTGAGTGGACAGTGTGGTGAGTGGACAGTGTGGTGAGTGGACAGTGTGGTGAGTGGACAGTGTGGTGAGTGGACAGTGTGGTGAGTGGACAGTGTGGTGAGTGGACAGTGTGGTGAGTGGACAGTGTGGTGAGTGGACAGTGTGGTGAGTGGACAGTGTGGTTTGTGGATTGTGTACCTAGTGCGGTAAAATCGAGTTTAGCGGTAAGTGCTAGAACATAATCATGGTGACTATATAATGCAATATTTCTTTGTGTTTTATGATTCTTTCTATATTATATGTTTGTACATACTGCGGTCACTGCCCGGCTCAAACTGCGGTCACTGAGCCTAAGTATTAAACATACACTGCCGTATGTATGTTGGTATATTATATATATGTATAACGATATATTTTAATTTTTGTGTGCATGTGTTGAAAAACTTCATTTCGCAAACCCAACATGTAAAAAGGGGGTTTCGCGGCGTTTATTGTATTAAACACGGTACAGTACGGAAGTACAAAGAATTGAGCTACTGACATACATCAATAATCACCCCGTCCCACGATGTGGAAGCGTAGGCGATTGTGTGATGCATTGAACTGTATATTTCCCCTAAGGTCCTTAAACCAGGGTTACCAACTCCTAAAAAAAATAGCCCTAAAGTCAAGATGAAATAGCCCCTAAATGCAAAATTAAAAAAAAATACAATAAAAGCCCTGTCTAAGGCTAGTGTGCCGTTTCTTTTCCACGCCCAAGGACTTCTTTAAAATTCAAAGGCCGGTGCCATGTCTGTTGTGAGTATTGTATTTGGCATTATACTTTGTGTAAGAACTTGAACGTTTTGCCTTTTTTATTTTTCTTTTTTTCAGTCAAACAATAATACATGAAAAATTTTTGTGGCTCTAAAAATAGCCCAAATTCTTTTTGGGTCCTAAAAATGCCCATTATACATATTTGAGCCCTAAATTTAGGGCTAAAGCACTAAGTTAGGAAGCCTGCCCAAAACTAAGCTAATTCGTAAGCCAGAGGGTGAGTGGAAATAAGTACACTAGTCCGTTCAATGTCGGATCGGTAGCTTGCTATCTTTCTTACTTGCTGTCCTACTGAATCAACATGAATAAACTTATAATCGGAGGTCATGTTTCACCGGAGAATCTTGACATCGCAATGTAGGTGTGACATACGAAATGCATCGCGCTATTATAGTAGCGCCATCTCTTGACATCAAGACACGACACGATGAATATATTTGTTTGGTGTGTTACATTGTTTAATTATGATTTCGCATTTCCATGCAGCGATAGCTCAGTTGGAATGGTTTTGACTGTCGAGACGAAAGTCGCAGGTCCGAAACCAGTCCCAAGAGCATACACTTCTGACTATTCTAAGTGTCTACTAGAGATCATGAATCAATTTATATGAATTGATGAATGAACGTGCTGCACAGACTTTTATAGCGCCGCCCCTTTGCACAGAGTTTTGGTGGGGTATTTTTTACCTGAGTTACGTTTCATATTCTTTCGATGTGTATAACTTACTTCTCCGTAATCTCCGCCAACAATTCTTCTGGCACGGACTCAGTGAGAGCCAGGACATGGTTCAGAGACACTGGTGGAGTGTACACCTTCTCCTCGACGGTGACCAGCTCTGCGTTACAGTACGCTGTCGATACGTGGATGAAGGCCTGGATCAAAATAAATGTGTGTAGTGGACCACTATGCCTGAAGGTAGGTATAGGTAGGCCAATTATTTTTTATTACATAGGCCGGCAAACGAGCAAATGGGTCACCTGATGGTAAGTGATCTTCACCGCCCATGTACACTAAAAGAATTATGGGCGCG
Organism: Mimas tiliae; assembly: GCA_905332985.1. Taxonomy (NCBI): domain Eukaryota; kingdom Metazoa; phylum Arthropoda; class Insecta; order Lepidoptera; family Sphingidae; genus Mimas; species Mimas tiliae. Next base: position 5,719,836 of record HG995265.1, on the reverse strand, counting down.
TTGCCGAGAATTGGGAATGGGAGGGCGATTTGGGCCTCCGGATATCTCACTCACCGTACGAAACGCAGCGGCAAGCTGCTACTTTACGCCGGTTTTCTGTGACAGTGGTAACGACCCGGACGAGCCGGCCCATTCATGCTGTAGACAAAAGTGTCTACAGCGTGGCTCCACCACTCTAATGCCAGGGTCCGGACATAGAGAAGATGAGAACGTCGAAAAGCTGATCGTATTTGGGAACAAGGATGGCAACAGAGCTCGAGGATGGTCCTCATCCAGAAGGCCAATTCTCGTATTTAAATGACTCTGCGAATGAATTTTAACCGAACTGAGATTCGATTTTGATTTGACTAAAAAATTGTATTATGCTACTCTTTAAGTTGAGTCCGGAGACAATATAATCTCATCTCGGACGTCAGCTTTGTATAATCAGCTTTCCAGAAAAATTAATAAACTTGACATATTCCATGATTTGCTCCCCACATTTAGGAAAACTCTTCTAGAAGAGTCTGAAATCTCTACGTATCCCTAACATTCTGATAAATCATACTGACCATCTTATTTTGCAAATTATTTTAATTTTAATTTAATTGAACTAAGTACTTATATAAGATTGTATTTATTTATGCATGCTGTGTTTGCCTGTAATCTGAGTTGCAATATGTTGCAATTGTTATTAGTGTTAATATTTAATGTACGTATGTATTATTGTACACTTTGTTGGCAATCCTTAAATAATAAAATAAAAAATATGTTAAATAAATCTCGATGTCATTGTAATCTCAATTCAGTCACAATCATCACGTTTATATAAGGCCGTGTCATTTAAAAATGTTAGCAGAATACCATTTTGGCATCAGTCTACTTTTATTCTACTTTCGATCTCATTACGATCTATGTTCACATTTGACGTTGATTATTGGTTTATGAGAATACCATTTGCATCTTACTTGACACTGAGACTAGATCGGAATGATATTTTGAACATTTTTAATTACGAGATTAGGGTAGTTGACTAGATTTTTTAAATTATTTAATTCATTAAGTTACGTCACTCAAAATCTATTGCAGAAAGAATTTTATAAATCGGAACAAAAATAAATAAGTTAGAAGCCATTCAAATCCTGTAGAAGGGGTAATTGTCAAATGACAGACGACGCAAACTTTGACGTCACTGTGTACAATGTTCATTATGGTGTACGCGTGCAAGCAAGATAGTGAGATATCCCTACTGCGCACCCACTTTTCCGCATACCAATAATGTCATACCAACATTAAAGTCATAACTGCGGGCACATTTCTGAACCAATTTTGATTGTGTTTTAATAAAAGGGTTTCTTTTGCGTATCATTTTTTGTTGCTTGTAAAATAATGTATAAAATTAAATATAGGAAACTACCCTATTGGCCTCCAGATGGACCGATCAAGTAAAGGGCTCGTGTTCATCCAAGTTCAGCTCGGCGGTCAGAAGCGCCATGGACAGAAACAGACTGAGGCAGATCGTTCGATCCAAGTGTGGAGCATCCAATGATGATCACGATCCTCGGACATGAGGGACTGACCAGAGAGAGGGTCAGGGTTGGCCTTATCGTCCCATAGATTTGACGGTATTTAGTATTATACAGGGTGACCCGCCGTCTGACCAACTACCCGCAACGAGAACCAAGTGTTGCCAATTTAATACAATCCCCGAAGTGGTAGGCGAAGGTGCAACCAGTACACCCACATTTCGCCGAACGTATCTCCATCCCATCATGTGATAGGGGACGAGACCTTTGCCATACCGGGCACAATTCCAGACTCCAGGCCGATACTGAGCAATTCGTAATAGAAAAATATAATATCACTTTTACCCGCCCCGGGAATCGAATTGGAGACCTCCGCGTCAGCTTCAGTCGTAACGCGTACGCATTACAACTGCGCCACCGAAGCAGGTGGTATTTAGTATTTTTTGCGGGTCAAGGCACAGGCGGAGGATGCAGTAGCCCGGGGCAAGGTGGTCGTGGCGGTGTCACTCGACATCGCCAACGCGTTTAATACGCTGCCCTGGGCTTGCATAAATGAAGCACTGCGGTACCACGTGGTGCCACCGTATTTACGGCGTCTGGTGCACTCGTACCTTTCCAATAGGGACGTAGTGTATCCCGGCGCCGACGGGTGGCACCGGAGAGCAATGGCCTGTGGTGTTCCACAGGGCTCAGTTCTGGGCCCGCTTCTGTGGAACATCGGCTACGATTGGGTGCTCCGTGGTGCCAATCCTCGGGGCGTCGCTGTCGTCTGCTACGCGGACGACACTCTTGTGACAGCGACGGCGAGATCCTTCCAGGATGCCGCCCTGCTCGCCTCTGTCGGTACAGAGCAGGTGGTGGGCAGAATTCGGCGACTGGGCCTCACTGTGGCCCTGAACAAAACCGAGGCCCTTTGTTTCCATGGGCCTCTGAGAGGGCCACCTATGGAGGCCCACATCACAGTGGAGGGGGTGCGGATTTCCATCGGCTCCAACATGAAGTACTTGGGATTGGTGCTTGATAGCCGGTGGAATTTCCGTGCCTATTTTGAGAAGTTGTCGCCGAAGCTGGTGCGGGCAGCAGGTGCACTTGGAAGCCTGCTGCCGAACCTGGAAGGTCCCGGCAACTCCTGCCGTAGTTTGTATGCGGGAGTCGTGCGTTCCATGGCCCTATACGGTTGTCCCGTTTGGGCCGGGTCCCTGAACGCCCGCTGTGTCACTCTACTGCGTAAACCGCAGCGCTTAGTGGCCCAGCGCATCATCAGGGGCTACCGCACGTCTCCCATGAGGCGGCCTGCCTGTTGGCGGGTACTCTCCCTTGGGAGTTGGACGCCCAGCACCTCTCGTCTGCGTTCTTTTGGCGAGAGGGGGCGTCCCAACGTAGAGAAAGATTGGCTCCGAGGGTGATTGCGGACCGATTCCGCAGAGCCGCCGTAGAGGAGTGGCATGCCAGGCTGGAGAGCCCTAGTGCCGGTGTCAGGACTGTCGCGGCAGTGCGTCCTGTCCTTTTCGAGTGGGTTGACAGGCGCCACGGTGCGCCTACTTTCCGGCTGACACAGGTACTGACGGGTCACGGATGTTTCGGCTCGTACCTGTGTCGGATAGTCGGGAAGGAGGACTCTGCCGTGTGCCACCATTGTGGCAACTGCCGCGAGGACACGGCACAGCATACCCTGGAGGAGTGTCCAGCCTGGAGTGACGAGCGCAGCGCTCTCAGAGCAGTCGTCGGAGATGATCTGTCGCTGCCGGTCGTGGTGTCTGCCATGGTCGGCAGCCGGAGGTCTTGGCGGGCGGTAGCCTCCTTTTGCGAGTGCGTCATCTCGCAAAAGGAGAGCGCCGAGCGGGATCGTGAGCAGAACGATCCCGCGCGCCGCCAAAGGAGACGTAGGAGGCGCCGGGTGGACGACTGACCGGCGTCTCCCGCCCTGTGGAATGGGGGCGTTTGGAGAATTCCACCACGGTATCCCCTGCCTGTCGTAAGAGGCGACTAATTGGGGCCATCGGGGGTCGCGGGCGCGCAGCCGGGGGCTGTCGTAGCGCCCTTTATGGTACTTTCGTACGTGTGACCCCGGGATGGACGGCAGCACGGGTGGTCGGCCTCGTGTCTGCCGTTGACGCCGAGGGCGTCCTTCGGTGCGCGGGGGCTTCTGAGCCCCCCCGACAAGGAGACGGGCCGCTAGGCGGCACCGCGCAGGGGCGGTTCCGGTAGCAATCCTTAGATATAGCTAAGGATACCCCGGGGCCGCTCCATATTCGCCGAAGAAGGCCACCGCGGGGTTTTAGTTGGTATGCCGGTGTAGGTTGTATATAGTGTTAGGGACTCGGCCCAGCGGTCGCTCGGATTTAACATCTCTCCCGGGCGGCTTAATGCTGGGTCGTAAGACCGGTGAACCCAACATAACCGTTCCGCCTTCCCCCGGGGCGGGGCGGTAGCAATAATTCGCTATCCCCGCGACAAAAAAAAAAAAAGGTGGTATTTAGTATTATATGGGTGATCCGCAACGAAAACCAAGTGTTGCCAATTTAAATAATTACCTCAATTTTAGGTAAATTATCACAAATGTCCAGGAGACGTATTACAGACCGGACATTCTGGTCTACCGCTTTGCCGAGGGCCTCATCGAATTTCAAGGTCGCTGCACTGTGGAAAACAATGGATACCTGAAAAAAAACAATGATATGCCATTAAGTCACTTAAAGAAGTCTATAAAAAAATAATAACTACCAGAAATAATATAAATAAGTACTTTACAATTACTAATGGTACAACAGGCAATCAACTGACTCCTATATACTAGCAAGTAGCGGGTACATTTTTTTTACGGCGAATGTCGGTGTATCCAGTACACCGACATTCGCATATTTCCGTCCCTATGATGTGATGGGGAGCGAACCTATCGCCATACCGGGCACAATTCCAGACTCCGGGCTGATACATCACTACCGTCGGGGATCGAACCCGAGACCTCGGCACAGTCGTACCGCGTACGCATTACAACTGCGCCACCGAGGCAGTATTAAAAATGATCATCCGTGGCGCAGTGGGCGAGTAGTTGGCTGCGAAGCGAGAGGCTGTGGGTTCGATTCCCACACCGAGACAAATGTTTGTGTGATCCACAAGCATTGGTCTTGGACCGCAAGTCCCTCGTAGTTCCTGATACGATACAGGTTAACCTAGTGTGGGGTCAGGACTATGTGTGTGACTGTTGGGTGTATTTATTTATTTATTTTATAATAAAAATATCCTTACTTCGTTTAAATGGGTAATTGAGTCCATACTGATTCCAAGGTTAGGTTCCGTCGTGTCTCCAGGTATGATGTACAATTTGTCAAGTTGCGATGGACACCGTTCTCTGATGTTGTCGAAAACCTGCCAAAAATGTTTAGTTTTCGCAACCATTGTCACTTTTTTTATGGCATGGGCCGGCAAACGAGCAAGTGGGTCACCTGGAGGTAAGCGATCTCCACCGCCCATGTACGCCCCCAATACCAAAAGAGTCATGGGTGCGTTGCCGACCTTAAAGGAAAAGAATTGGGAAGGGGAGGGGGTTTGGGCCTCCGTATCTCTCACCGTACGAAACGCAGCAGCAAGCTGCTACTTTACGCCGGTTTTCTGGGAGACAGTGGTAATGACCCGGACGAGCCGGCCCATACATGCTGTAGACAAAAGTGTCTACAGCGTGGCTCTAACTTATTAACAAAACTTAACAACCGACTTCCACAATAACACTCAAAACTCAAAAATATCAATTTGTATAGGTCTCTTTGGAGGCGGTACAATTTCATTTGACCGACAGCTGCACCGGCATCGATGGCATGTAAATTCCAACACAATCGCGACGAGTGTATTGTTGTGCGTTGAGGAGTTTTTTTTACTCTGTACTCCGTCATCAGTTCTTAACCAAACTTATGTGGGACCACATCAAAGATAAACTCTATCTAAATTATTTTTTTTAAATAAAATCCATCAACAATTGGCGGAGAAATGTAGATGAAAAAAGCAAAACAATATGCTTAAGTGAGATCTCGTTTTTTGAAGTCATTTAAAAATCACCCTACATACATGTGATTGCTTGAGGTGTGCCAATCTCTTCTCTGGTGAGACATCCTTCTTCTGTCGCATTAGAAGGAACAGCTTTCCCACATCAGGACATGTCCAGAGTAATCTCTCTATAAGCACCTGTACAATAAACAATAATTAGAATAATTAAATAATATGGGGTCCTTTAAACGGAGTGTAAAGAAGCAATTAGGCAGTCCGGTATATTGCCGACCTACGATAGACACATCGTCTGTCGTTGGTCGACAGTATTCTTGGATTGCGCTGCACTTAACATCAGAAGGCGTCTTGTAAATTTAAATGTTCAAAATAAAATTGGCAAATGGCATTCTCTTAAACCAATAATCAACGTCAAATTTGAACACAGATCGTAATGAGATTGAATGTAGAATAAAAGTTGACTGAATCCAAAACGGTATAATGCTACTGCTAATGATAGGTGCATATTGGGAACGGCCATAGTGACTTAACATCTTACACCTCGTGGTGACTAGCACAGTCCAATGCATCGAAATAAGATGAAAAGAAACGTAACTCAAAAAAAAATGTCGCCACCAAAACTCTGTGCAAGGGGGCGGGACTATAAAATTCTGCAGCTCCTTCATTCATCAATTCATAAAATTGATTCATGATCTCTAGTTGACACCTAATACGTCTAATTTTTTGCGCGGTACAGAACGTCTTATCTCGATTTAGAAATTAATGTTTAGACATTAACTTTTTGTGTTTTGCAAAAAAATTCTAAGACTTTATTAATGTATACTAGGTACTAGACGGGTTGTTTAGAAGTAAAATTGCGTCATATTTCGCGGGAGTTTGACAGCTCACAAACAGAGAGCGCGATAGGGATTCTAGTTGAGAATAAGCAAGATGGTAATATAGAGTTACGGTCAATTGACCACAACTTAGTGGTACAATTTCTATGTACCGCACAGCTTGTCTAGTAGTATACATAAAGACTTTGTAAAAAATAAATAAAAACCATAACAATCATTAAGCGGGGTTACACAAAAACCACTATTCACGTCTAATTGAATACCTCGTCTATTTTTTGTCCGTTACCAAACAAACAGTACCTACCTAGACGGTCGTAAAAAAACTGAAACGACTGTTAATACCATGTGTAACGAAGTAGAACAATTAAAACACAATGTACACGACCTTCTCCATTTATTTGGGCAGAGTAACACTTTATATTCCGTTTAGCAACCGACTGACTGCCGACAATAATTATTCCACCTTATTTATACCTTTTCACAAATAGTTCACATTAGTAATTATATTTATTATTGAACATGTTAGATCGTTCTAAATAACGTGTATATTATTTATAATTGAATAATTAAATAAGTCAGAGTATCTTATGGTTTAACAGACAATATAACGTTATACAATAATAGTGTGACGTCATAACCGTTGTGTTATTATTTAGTACTGGCAGCACTTATAACACTTTAAAAAAATTATGTCAAAAACATTTGCAATGATATTATATTAAACTCGTATATAAAATTCCAAAAAAGAAAATTGTCTTTGTCCTAATATTAATTTTATGATTTTTCTTTTGCTTATGCCTTAAACAACGGAAAAATACCCATATTCCTCCATATTCCTTAAAATGTGTGATTTTGTGGTATAATTCCTTTCTCTTGGGTATATCTTATTTTATAAATATTACAAAAATCTTTTCTTTTTCAGGTAATTTTTTTTTGCCAACTTATCGATGAATCGATCGTAATTTCATACCTACTCTCTTATCAAATACAAAATTCGTGGCGACCTTTGTTATTATGTGCAACTGGCTATGACTGATTGATATAAGGCGCTCGATTATAATATAACTATGTACTTAATTATATTATACTTGATCTAGTAGCTTTTGCTCGCGGCTCCGCCCGCGTGAATAGACTTTTCCAAAATAAAACGTAGCCTATAACCGTCTCCAGGGTCCCATCTATCTCTACATCAAAATTCATCAACATCGGTTCAGTGATTTAGGCCTGAAAGCGTAACAAACAAATAGATAAAAACACCATAAAAAGTCCTATGTTACTTCTTATACCTCCAAGAATATGTGTACAAAGTTTCATGATGATCGGTTAAGTAGTTATCGCGTGAAAGCGTAACAAACAAACTTACATTCACATTTATAATATTAGTATGATAGATTAAGTGAAGAGAACACTTTGAACCCCTTTTTAAGGAATATGCCTCCTTGTAGGATTGTGAGATTTAATATAGTTAAAGCTTTATTATAAGCTATTTATATAAAATATCTGTAACAATTATACATTAAATGAAATCCAATCCAATTGTATACTGTGGCTCCAACGGTGTATGATCTTGCCAATGTCGAAATAAAACATTCATTTTTTACGCTCGTACTTCCAATGTCAAACGCATAATCTGTCACGCTCGTAACTGACGCATGCTGACGTGATAGAAAAAATATCATGATATATATGATTATAGAGGTCGAATTTCAACCACCACGGAACCACAAGTTAGGTATAATAAAAATAACTGATGTATACGAGTACACACAAAGTATACCTAACACTCGCCCCCGGTTTCTGAAAGGCTGATCAAATCAACATTCAACAAACAGAACTTTGAGTTGACATCGCTGTCAAATCAATTCAAGTTGCTGAAACGTTATTTAGTGAAGAAAAATATATTTGATCTCTCTTTAGTACCGTTTGACATATGATTTTTCATATTAATTTGAATGTTATGTTAGCTAACATGTGTGTCAAATCAAAGGTGTTGATCACGCTTCTAGCAACTCAATTTCGACTTGACATGAGATTTTACATTTGATTATTAATTTAACATTGATCAGTCTTTCAGAAACCGAGCGTAAGTTAAATAGCAGACGGGACCCAATTTCAAATTATAAACCGAAAGAAAATTAATGGGTTCTGCTTACAACTAAACTTAATGTGGGTATTTAACTTAAGCTGATATAGTTTGATAAACTGAAGTATAGTTTACTTTGTTTATAGTTTATTTTAATTTTGTTTTCTATTCTCAATCTTGTTTCGGTCTTTTTAGTGCATTACTTTAAAATTGTCTTTAAGCAGTCGGCTTTTTGATTATTTAAATTATTCATTTTTTTATCGAAGGATCTTTGCAATTTTAAAAAAACCAAAATTATATTGAATTTCTCGGGTAAGGCATCCATGATTATTCTAGTACAATGGCTGTTGACGGTAATTACACTTAGCACCAGGTGACCCACTTGCTCGTTTGCCAGTATAGTTATACTATAAAAAAAACATGCGGGACAGTCTTTGAGGACTGCCGATAGAAAAGATAAGTAACTTGTGAATTGTATAGTCGCAATTATTAGCTTATACTCTTGTACATATATACACGATATACATATAGCTCATGGGAAGCGTGCGATGACGATGACGCGATTTCCATGATCATGCTCAACGCGCCTAAAGAAGTTTTCACTTAAGAATTATAAATTGTTCTACCTTGCCCATGAAACCTGTAGCTCCTGTGATGAAGATACATTTCCCAGCGTAAAACTGGGGTATTTGTGGACCACGTGCGTACGGGGAGACTGGCCGCGGCACCATTTTCAATTCCTGTGAACAATATCCAGCCCTATATTATAATGTCGTATTTTTTGAGTGGTAGAGCCACGCTGTAGACACTTGTCTACAGCATGTATGGGCCGGCTCGACCGGGTTATTACCACTGTCTCACAGAAAATCGGCGTAAAGTAGCAGCTTGCTGCTGCGTTTCGTACGGTGAGTGAGATATCTGGAGGCCCAATCCCCTTCCCCTTCCCAATCCCTTAATTATCCCTTTCCTTTAGTATCGGCAACGCACCTATGATTCTTTTGGTATTGTGGGCGTACATGGGCGGTGGAGACCACTTGCCATCAGGTGACCCACTTGCACGTTTGCCGGCCTATACCATAAAAAAAATATCGCACTGTTAATGGTGAAGATGAAAGAAATATCGCGAGCTGTGGTGACAGATGTCCCTCCTTTATTGAAATTCCTTCAATAAAATTCACAATTGACAGGGTAATACATAAAATACTACACATAATATACACATCGAAATAAGATGACAAGAAACGTAACTCGAGCAAAAAGATGACCCCACCAAAACTCTGTGCAAGGGGCTATAAAAGTCTGTACGTAATAATCTCTAGTTGACTCTTATTTTTTGCGCGGTGCAGAACGTCGTATCTCGATCTACAAATTTAATATTTAGACATTAACTTTTATGAAGTAAAGTTGATTTTGAACGTTCATTAATTTTTGTTGCATGTATGAGTGTTACTTGTATGCATGTGTAAGTAAGTGGAGCCGTATTTTTGGCAGATTCATATGAGAGTTATCGTTCTAGTTATCTTATTTCGATGATTATACATAAAAAAAGCAAAAAACAGATCCACTTGCTCGATGCCGATCTTCTACTACCCGCCATATTTCCACTCGCAGTGGGATCTGCGCAACATGCTTTAACACACATTACAGAAAGATTTAGCTTGTAATTTTTACGACTGACTGCCTGCCTGAGGTCAATTCCTCTGAGGAGAAAACACCCAGACTCGAAACAATATTTATAGATCACACAAACATTAATTTACGGGAATTGATCCCGCGGCCTCTCGCTTCACAGCCGACTACTGCGCCACGGAGGCTGTCGCGGTCGATGCCGACTTTCTACATACATACATACATACATATATATGCACTCCTGCCTGTAATCCCCGAAGGGGTAGGCAGAGGTGTAACCAGTACACCCACATTTCGCCGAGCGTATTTCCGTCCCTTATGTGGTAGGGGGCGAGCCTATCGCCATTCCGGGCACAAATTCCAGACTCCGGGCTGATACTGAGCATTTCGTAATAGAAAAACCCAATACCACTTTACCCGACCCGGGGATCGAACCCGAGACCTCAGCGTTGACCTCAATCATAACGCGTACGCATTACAACTGCGCCACCGAGGCAGCCGACCTTCTATTATAGCAGTACTGACCTTACTGGATATACACTGGCTTTATTTGGCATATCCTTATAACAGGAGGTCAAGCACCTTTCAAGCGTCTAACTACGGCCCTGCCAGTCAATATTGACAAGCCATATTGACGCATAAGCATAAGTAAATACTGTTCACAAAAGTCACGTGCGTTTTAAGTACCTATGGAAAATATTACATGTTTTTCTAAAGTCTCATTCAGACTGAGACAGTTTATAGAACATTAACAAAAATATGACAGCCTCGGTGGCGCAGTTGTAATGCGTACGCGTTACGACTGAAGCAACCGCTGAGGTTTCGGGTTCGATCCCCGGGTCAGGTAAAAGTGATATTGGGGGTTTTTCTATTACAAAATGCACAGTATCAGCCTGGAGTCTGGAATTGTGCCCGGTATGGCGGTAGGCTCGCCCCCTATCACATCATTAGCTCGGCCAGATGTGGGTGTACTATTTACACCTCTGCACTACCCCTTCGGGGATTACAGACGTGAGTGCGTATGTATAAATAAATATACCCAACAATCACACACATAGTCCTGACCCCACACTAGGTTAACCTGTATCGTGGGTATCAGGAACTACGAGGGACTTGCGGTCCCACAACACCCAACCCGAGACAAATATTTGGGAATCAGGAGTGCGGGAATCGAACCCACGGCCTCACGATTTGCAACCGGCTACTCGCCCGCTGCGCCACGGAGGCTGTCAATGTAATGTATGTAACATGAATATAAAAGAAAAACTTTATAATCTTAGAATAACTACTTATAGAAACTAAGTGCAAGCACGACATTTTATCCGTCCAATTGGAGCCACATATGACTCCAAACTACGATCACCATACTAATGAATACTAACCACCAAAAACTTTAATGTATACTACTAGACAAGCTGTGCGGTACATAGAAATTGTACCACTAAGTTGCGGTCAATTAACCGTAACTCAATATTACCATCTCGCTTTCTCTCATCTAGAACCCCTATCGCGCTCTCTGTCTGTGAGCTGTAAAACTCCCGCGTTATGTGACGCAATTTTACTTCTAAACAGCCCGTCTAGTAGTAGGTATACTTACATTAAAGTTCACCATATAATGTTTAAGATCCTTACTTATAACATACATACGGCACTCACGCCTGTAATCCCCGAAGGGGTAGGCAGAGGTGTAACTTGTACACCCACATTTCGCCGAGCATATCTCCGTCCCACGATGTGGTAGGGGGCGAGCCTATCGCCATACCGGGCACAAATTCCAGACTCAGGACTGATACTGAGCATTTCGTAATAGAAAAACCCAAAGTGGTCTTTAACCGACCCAGGGATCGAACCCGAGACCTCCGCGTTAGCCCTAATCGTAACGCGTACGCAATACAACTGCGCCACCGAGGCACTCGAGAAACGAGATTACTTATAAATCGATGTATAAAACGCATTATTGCCCATCTACAATTTACCAAATTTTAAGGAATATACATTTTAGCTGACATTTGTTTAGCGTTTGTGTGCGTGACGTTGCAAGTAAACACATTACACTTAGCGAATTTTCAGTTTACAATAGGGTAGTTTCCTATATTGAACTTTATGCATTATTTTATAAGCAACAGAAAATGATACGCAAAAGAAACCCTTTTATTAAAACACAATCAAAATTGTGATTTCTTAGGTTTACGCGAATATTACACATTGAAATAAAACTAGTTTATACGGATTTTATCGCGGTTTAATTTTTATTTTAGTCCCGACGTTTCGAAAGCTTTTCAGCCTTCGTGGTCACGGGAGAGACTGAGGTGTAGGTCGTCTCGAAAAGTTAATGTTACAATAGCTACCTTCATTTTAAAATTATACATTTATTTTTAATTATTTAAAAAAAGTTAGTTGACACTAGTCCGATCTACGCAGAAAGAGCTCACGGTATCTTGAGGTCTGGCAGTTGGTCTTTTGGGTTCCGATTTAATTAAATGTATAATTGGATCCCAGGCTTGTGCAAGCTTCCAACCATCTTCTCTATTGAAATTTGGGTGTTTCTTAATTTCAATAGCCTCGCGAATCATCCTAGGTAGGAATCGGTGTTCTTTGGCAAGGATTTGTGGTTTGTCAAATCTAAGGTAATGTTTGGAGCCTTGATCTGAATGTTCAGCAACTGCAGACTTCGTAGAGCGTCGGTGTTTAACATCAGCTATGTGTTCTTTTACGCGGGTCCCTATGCTTCTTTTAGTTTGTCCGATATAGGAGAGTCCACAGTCACAATCTATTTTATATACACCCTGTTCTTGTAGAGGTATGTGACACTTGACAGATGGTAAAAATTGACTAATCTTCTTGGGCGGCTTGAAATAAGTTTTAATAGAAGCACGCTTCAGTATATAGCCAATCTTGTCTGTGACACCTCTAACATATGGTAATACAACAGGGGCACGTTCAACTGTGGCTGGTTTCACTCGGTTTCTGTGACGGCGGCGTGGAATTTGGAGCTTATTGTCTCGCAGTACTCGCTTGACATGCTGTAGCTCAGTAGCCAGATGTTCCTCGTCACAGATTCCTTGTGCTCTCTGAAACAAGGATTTACCCACGGTAGCTAACTGTTTTGGATGGTGGTGAGATTCACCGTTCAAGTATTTATCAGTATGGGTCATTTTCCGATACACAGTATGGCTTAAAGACTGATCAGGATTACGGATAACCAAAACATCTAAGAAGGCTAGAGATTTATTATGTTCCAACTCCATAGTGAATTGAATTTTATTGTTAATGGAGTTGAGATGATCTAAAAATGCAGTTACTTTGTCAGATGGTAAAATTGTGAAAGTATCATCTACGTACCGTTTATAAAATCTTGGTGAGACAGGGGATGTGCTTAGGGCTGTCTCCTCGAAGTCTTCCATGAAAATATCGGCGACTACTGGAGATACGGGTGAGCCCATAGCCACTCCATTCACTTGTACATAGAATTGATTGTTCCACAACATATAATAGTGTCAACTAACTTTTTTTAAATAATTAAAAATAAATGTATAATTTTAAAATGAAGGTAGCTATTGTAACATTAACTTTTCGAGACGACCTACACCTCAGTCTCTCCCGTGACCACGAAGGCTGAAAAGCTTTCGAAACGTCGGGACTAAAATAAAAATTAAACCGCGATAAAATCCGTATAAACTAGTTTTATTACAATCAAAATTGGTTCAGAAATGTGCCCGCAGTTATGACTTTAAATGTTGGTATGAGGAAAAGTGGGTGCGTAGTAGGGATATCTCACTATCTCGCTTGCACGCCTGCACCATAATGAACATTTTACAGAGTGACGTCAAAGTTTGCGTCGTTTGTCATTTGACAATTACTCCTTCTACAGCATTTGTATGGCATCTAACTTATTTATTTTTGGTCCGATTTATAAAATTCTTTCTGCAATAGATTTTGAGTAACGTAAATTATTGATTTAAATAATAAAAAAATCTAGTCACCCGCCCTATTGTGAGTATGCGTTGTTTGAGCATCTACCTTCTGTAAGTATTTATTCTAAGCACAAACAATTTTGAGTCGTACGAACCAGATATCAATTCGAAAAAAATCTGTAATTGTACCACCACTTCGTCTATTTCTGCCGCCAAGCATGTGTAAGCACTGTTCTATTTCGGTTTAGGGGCATTGAAACCAGTGCAATTACTGGGCATTATGAGGCTTAGCATCTTATGTATCGCGGTGACGAGCGCAGTCCAGTGCCTTGCAGTGCTTTGTTACTTAAAGTTCTGTGCGCTGTTTGTTCTGTTTATGGGCAGGCGTTGCGCTTACCATCAGGCGAGTGACCTGCTCGTTTCTTCATTCAAGCTAATAAAAAAAAGTAAACAAGTCAACGCCCTGTAGCCATTTGTTAAACTAATATTTAGAGACAAATATATGGCCTCTAAGATACACTATAATATTAACTTAACTAAAATTGTCTACGGATACCAGTCAACAACATAGTCGTAAAATCCTATTTTTAACCGACGAAAAAAGGAGGTTCACTATCCATCTGTACCTATAAAATATGTAACAAAAACCCTGGTGGCCTTTTTTGGGTCGTGAAGATAGTCATATTGAGAGCTTAATAAAAATAGTTAAATTAAAATAATAATAAACAGAAGCGAGATATTATCCTTGCAAATGTAACCTAAAAATGAACATATTTAAAAATTGTTATTTACATCTGAATTACTGTGTGTATTGACGAACCCGGGGGCGCGGCACGTTCGATGTACGTATATGCCGCAACATACTTTCTCGCTCTGGCTCCAAGTCATCAGTCTTGCAGAGGTAATCAATCGAAGTACGGTTAACAAACAAAACAGTAATTCAAGTTAAAAAAATGAATATGATTATTTTTATAGTCCAATTTTTGTATGCGAGTTATTTCATTACGTTTGAATATCGATTCTGATATCACAGTTAAAACGCCCTACACGGTTTTTGTTATATACATATTGTATACAACGAGTTACAGAAAGATGTAGTCAAATTAAAGCAACTTATATGTACGAGCTTGATGTGATAGAATAAAGCTTATCGCCATACCGGGCACAATTGCGGACTAAAACTACACATTTCATGATAGAAAAACCCAATATCACTTTACCCGACATCAACCCGAGACCTCAGCGACAGCCTCAGTCGTAACACGTACCCATTACAACTGCGCAACCAATTTTTTTTTATGTCATAGGCCGGCACACGAGCAAGTGGGTCACCTGATGGTAAGTGATCTCCACCGCCCATGTACACCCATAATACCAAAAGAATTATGGGCCCGTTGCCGACCTTAAAGGAAAGGGATAATTAAAGGATTGGGATGGGGGGGGGGGGGGGGATTTTGGCCTCCGGATAACTCGCTCACCGTACGAAACGCAACAGCAAGCTGCTACTTTAGGTCGGTTTTCTGTGAGACAGTGGTAATGACTCAGGCGAGCCGGCCCATTCATGCTGTAGACAAAAGTGGCACTCTAGCCAGAAATATTTATAATCTATTTAGTAGCAATTAAGCACAGAGGCGCCTATTAGCAGGCTCAGGCCTAAGCTTGAACAATCGCTGGGGAGTATAGTTTAGGGCCGTCTCTGCATATTAGTGTGCCTAGGGCCAGTTGTGGGAGTTGTTCTGACTCGCAAGATACTCGATGTCGGGATAGTGTTTGAAAAGGTGTAATTATTGCGATTAGAATTGGGTAAAGTAAACGCTGCATCAATGGCTAATGTGATGGGGTCGTTGAGATCTGGCAAAACATGTTTGCGCCACCGAGGCAGTCATGTCACTCAGTGTCAAAGTAAAAAGAAAGTTGTTTTATATCTGTTGAATAGATAATCAATAGTTGCTTCCGAGTCATGATTCTCAGTAAATAAAAGATAAGTACTCTTTTATATGTAATCTTTGATATTATTATGATAGATATACATAATTGACATTAATTAAACTAATTGTTGTAGTTTATTACCTGACCTTAATACCCAACGTTAATTAGAAAAACTACAATAACTGTATGACTTAACAGATTTTTATCTCGTAGCCAAGAGGTAGCAGCGATTGATTTGAGTGGTAGAGCCACGCTGTAGACAGTTTTGTCTACAGCATGAATGGGCCGGCTCGTCCGGGTCGTTACCACTGTCTCACACAAAACCGGCGTAAAGTAGCAGCTTGCTGCTGCGTTTCGTACGGTGAGTGAAATATCCGGTGGCCAAAATCCCCCTCCCCGTCCCAATCCCTTTAATATCCCTTTCCTTTAAGATTGACAACTTTTTAAATTTAAATTAATATTTATTAATGAAAATTTACGTCAGACAGCAACCGCTAGTAAAAACTACAAATCAAACCTTTATGTAACATGTTTTTCAAAAGCATGTTCGGGCAGGTGAAAGAAGAATACTAAAAAAAGGAACACAACTGTTGATAATAAGATTACATAAAAAATAACACATTTTTACACGGAAATATAATTTGACCTTCAAATTACTTCATAACAGCGGAATCAAATAAACTATCATTGTTTACTCACTCGTCGTCCAAGAATTGCTAATGAGGTGTTAGTATATGCAATGTCAACAAATATTATTAGGTAGTATTATAACTTGTGACGAATGGTTCTGTACAGATTTAATGATTTATTTTGCCTAAGCGAATATTAAACATTTAAATAAAAAGAATTATAATTTAATTTGACCGGTAGCGACACAGGCACCGACTCCAAAAAGACCTATACCTAGAAATTGTTATATTGGACATTTCAGTATTATTATTTTTAAATCGGTTTACTGTTTTAATTTTTAGTGATAGGTACTGCTATGGTATGTAAAAACTTTTAAACAAAAAATAAAACTCTTTTGTGTCAATGGTGCCGTAATATAATAGTCAATGATTGGTAACGCCTACTCAAAAGTTTAGATTTTTTTTGTTTTTTTTTTGGCAGTTGAATTTTTCGTATTTTTTTATGTAAAGCGTATCCTTCTTTACCACGATAAAATGGACAAATAAACTAACAAGCAGAAAAATCAGCATTTCAATTTCCATTTTTTTGCAAAGAAGCAGTAATAGCTCAGTAGAGTGGCACGGACTGTCGAGACGAAAATCTCAGGTTCAAAACCAACGTCAAGAGCATGCACCTCTGATTTTTCTAAGTTACATGTTTAACCATTGTTAATTATCGATTGCTTTGACGATGTAGGAAACATCCTGAAGAAATCTGCGTACATGAGAAGTTCTCCATATGAATTTCGAATGTATGTGAAATCCAACCCCCATTAGCCCAAGCTGATGATGAAAGAGGGGGCAACGGAGCAAGCAGGTCTAGTACTAAGGCCTAACTCCTCTCATTCAGTAGAGGAGGCTCGTGCCAAGCAGTGGGACGTGTATAATACAAGGCTAGTATTATTATGATTATAATTTTGAACTTTTTGGTGCTGTGTTGCCCTACGGTACCCAATTTTATTAGCATACAAATACGAAACCGTGCAACGTCATAATTCTAAAGCCATTTTACACGGAGAGAGCTTGTTACAAGACAGAAGCAATACTATAACAGAAAATATCATATACAACGTGTTACAGAAAGGTGTGGTCAAATTTAAGCAACGTATAGTGTACGATATAAGTATTATACAACGTGTTACAGAAAGGTGTGGTCAAATTTAAGCAACGTATAGTGTACGATATAAGTATTTCACCCCCCGTAGTACCAAATCTGATTGCTAGGACATAAATAATGTATTTTATTTTTATCGAATATGTGACATGTCGATCGATATTCGACTAGCAACTTTGGAACGCTAAAATCAACTGCGCTTTCGTCTCACTCTCGCATTGATATTCTTACTCTCGCACTTCACTTAATTTATAGGGATGTGATCAGTGGCGGATCCAGGATTTCGGGTCCCCACCCCGCCTGGATTCGATAGTCTCTACATCGAAAAGATGGTTGGTCCCTCGTATACGAGAGGCCGTCTGGGTTGGTACCACCGCGCTGTCTATTTTGCCGCCAAACAGCAGTGTGTATGTTGTGTTTCGGTTTGAAGGACATTGAAGCCAGTGAAATTACTGGGCATTATGAGACTTAACATCTTATGTGTCGGAGCGACGAGCGCTGTTTAATGCCATGCAGTGCTTTGTAATTTAAAGTTCTATGTGATGTTGCATTTTGGGGAGACGTGGCGCTTACCATCAAGCGAGCGACCTGATTCTTTCGTCACTCAACCTAATAAAAAAAAACTGAGTTTTCTAATTTACGTGTGTATTCATTATTAATACTATCGCTTGCTTTAACGGCGAAGGAAACATCGTGAAGAAACCTGCAGACCTGAGAAGTTCTCGAGAATTTTGAAGGTATGTGAAGTCTATCAAAACCTGCATTAGGCCAGTGTGGTGGACTAAGGACCTCTCTCATGAGTACAGGAGGTCCGTGCCCAGCAGTGGGACAGTAAAATACAGATAATAATAATAAACTTAACACACATCATCCTGGACCCGTACGATATGAAAAAAGTTGTGAATCACATAAACATTTATCTCAGAATCGAACTTGCTGCCTCACAACTTCCATACTTCCATACTTCGCCACGGAGGCAGTCAAAACAAAGATAACTTCTACTGATTGCAGTTACCTGCTTAAACAACTTATATTCTGTTAAATTAGCACTTTATCTTTTTACATAAATCATAGAAATTAATGTTTACCCGTCTGGGTCAGAGCGAGGCCATATTTTTCGAGTTTATGAAGATTTATCTATTATTACGCTGCGTCTCGAAAAAATCGACTTATTTTGTCGTGAAAAAATACAGTTATAACTTAAGACTTTAATGTATACTAATAGACAAGCTGTGCGGTACAAAGAAATTGCGCACTTAGTTACGGTCAATTGACCCCAATCATTCAGTCACCCGCGAGAGAGCGACGAGCAGTTGTTGTTGTTTGAATAGCTGCGAACGTTAAATTCGATAAACTAACACGAAATTATTTATGACCCATAAAACATTGTCATTATTTACGTGCATATATTATTCATTCAATTTGGAGTTATTTTACGGAAGTAACAATATTATTTCTTAGTTTTGATCTAAAAAGTCATTTATTGTGAATGAAAACGAATACCAAACAAAACAGCCGTCTCAATATGCCAGCCATCTCGCTTACTCTCAACTCCTCTCGCTCCTACGCCTCAGACGTCATTCCCGGCTCGCCGGCCGCGTATGCAACACAATTTTACTTCTGAACAACCCGTCTATGTTATTAGTCTTTGGTTATAACGGGTTATCTATTTATATTAATACCAGCTTTTGCTCCCGGCCCCGCCCCCGTTAGCCACCTTTTCCGGGATAAAAAGTAGTATATAACAGTTTCAAATATATCTTATGTTAATCAGTCATAATGTAGCTTTATAATGGCAAAAGAATTTTTTAAATCGGTTCTGTAGTTTTTAAGTTTATTCGTTACATACAAAAATACAAATCTTTCCTCTTTATAACATTAGTGTAGATTTATAACGGTTCTATGGTTGCACATAAGACTTTTTTTATTAGCTTGAATGACATTACCAACATGTTAAACCCAAAGCCAATATATACCGTCAAATCTATGGCACGAGAAGGCTGAGCCTGGTTTCAAGCCGGTTTCAAGCCGGTATAATGCCAGGCAGAAATAAAGAACTGACTGCCTCCGTGGCGGGCAGGAATAAATAATACGACAACTTTAATATATAACTGTATGCATTTTAATGACCTCCATAGATTTGTGACTAAGAATCAAAAATAAGTCCGGACATAAGGTCGCCGATTCTATTTCCATATTGGAACGAGGTTTTCTATTTTGCCTCGGTGGCGCATTTGTAATGCGTACGCGTTACGATTAAGCTAACTAACTCTGAGGTTTCTGGTTCGATCCCCGGGTCGGGTAAAGTGGAATTGAGTTTTTCTATTACGAAATGCTCAGTATCATCCCGGAGTCTGGAATTTGTGCCCGGTATGGCGATAGGCTCGCCCCCTATCGCATAAGGGACGGAGATACGCTCGGCGAAATGTGGGTGTACTAGTTACACTTCTGCCTACCCCTTCGGGGAATACAGGCGTGAGTGCGTATGTGTTTTTTATTTTAGGTAGTTTTTGCAAATTGTTTGTTGATTGTATGTATTTTTTTTTATACTGGTTCGGCAAAGTGACTACGCTACACCTGATGGTAAGTGTAGCACAATCCAAGAATACTGTCGAGCAACGACAGACGATGTGACTATAGTAGGTCGGCAAAATTGCTGGCTGCCTAATTGCTTCTTCACACTCCGTTTAAAAGACCCATATTATAGGAAGGAGGGAACACGTGTGCCCGCAAATTATTCCACAGCTTGATGGTCCGGCAGAAGTAAGATTTTGCTAAGTTAGACACTTTATTAGTAAGTATTAACTTGTCTTATATTAGACACTTAGTAAAACTAAAAAGACATTAAATACATTTAAACATAGTACAACTAGCGGCCTTATCGCTCAGGGCAATCTCTTACAGGCAAAAATAAGTATACTTAAGTAAACCTCACCGAACACAAAAATATTCATCATTGATTCCAAAAAATCTAATAAGCTAGAAATAAAAAAGGTAAAATTATAAATTTTGAGTCGGTGCTATTGTAGTTTATTGCTCATTGATATTAAAAGCAATTTATTATTTTTATTTATTGAGTTGATTTTATTATTTTAAAGAAAATATTACCTATTTTACCATTTATATAAATGAAAGATGTACTAAATTAAATCCATAAATAACTAAGTTTCATTTCTGATTTCCCGAATTTCTTCTTGAAATTTAAATGGGACAGACTTTGAGCTATAAACTCTAACAATTCTCCAAATCAGTTTATTCCTCACTAGCCTTTGCTCGCGGCGCCGCCCGCGTGCCTTTTCCGGGATAAAAAGTAGCCTATGTTACTCAGTGATAATGTAGCTTTCTAACGGCAAAAGATATTTTGAAATCGGTCCAGTAGTTTTAAGTTTATTCGTTACATACAAAAATATAAAAATCAATTTTTCCTCATTATAATATTATTATAGATTGATATTAATTGCTCATTGATATTAAAAGCACGGAATCAAAAATTAGTTACTTTTAGCTTACTAGTTTTTGATTTGGTTTTATTCTTGAAAAAAAATAATATTTTACTATTTTAATAAGTGAATGAATTACAAAAAATCGGTACATAAATTACGAAGTTGTAATTCTTTTATCCTCGATCCCACCCCCATAAGGGTGGAATTGCTTCTGAAATTTTAAATGAGACCAACTATGAGCTATATTCTATCGAATGAACAAAGAATCATCCAAATCGGACCACATTTGGCAACGTTACGCGTACCTACACAATACAAATAAATATACAGCTCAAATCGAGGATCTCCGTTTTTTCGTCGGTTCAAAAACAACCCACATTTGTATATGAACACAAAAATACAGACGAATTGATTTCTGATAAAGCAAACTATATTGAAATAAATCTAATTTATACGAATATTTTATGCAATGTGCAATATTCGCGAATAAGAAATTATATATGAACTTACTGTAATTAAGTAAAATCCTTCAAGCACTTTAGCGAGCACGACCGTGACACATTCGGTACTGATCAACACTGATGTAACTTTGCGGTATTGTTAAAATATAAGATAAATTACAGTCACAAATTGCCACTAGCTATGGTCACGGGCACATATGGCACGGATTGTCGCGGTAAATCGCACGTAAGCGCATCGGAAGAAGTTACGATTACAGACAAACTTAACTTTATTTATTTGACCAGTATATACCTTTTTTTGTATGTTTAATTACGCATACATTTATTTATTTATATAATAGATACACCATGGATTGTTTTTTATACGTAAATACTACAATTAAGGCAACATTAATTTGTTTATTACAGTATCAATATCTTAACAGGATTATTGTTATACAATTAAAAAATACAGAGTAATAATAATAATAATACACCCAACAGTCACACACGTAGTCCTGACCCCACACTAGGTAAACCTGTGTCGTGGGTATCAGAAACTACGAGGGACTTGCGGTCCCACAACACCCAGACACGAGACCAATATTTGTGGTTCACACAAACATTTGTCTCGGTGTGGGAATCGAACCCACGGCCTCTCGCTTCGCAGCCGACTACTCGCCCGTTGCGCCACGGAGCTGTCAATACGCATTATGTAGTAGTATAAATGATATCTTTAGACTAAATGGACATTCCTTACAGGTGCATACAACATTCAAGTCTGCATTATAATATAATCAATAAATATATACAATTAAAATTAGATAAGTAGTTAATGTTTATTAAAACAATTCACAGTAAATGTCATATACCTAATGTCATACATACGCAATACGCACTCACGCCTATAATCCTGAAGGGGTAGACAGAGGTGTAACTAGAACACCCATATTTCGCCGAGCTTATAAGACTCCTCGGGAAAAACAATTAATATCAAAAAATGATAAGTAAGAGAAAAACTACTATTTATGGTTTCAAAGTGTATATTTTTTTCATTTTACTTTATTATTATACAGTAGACCTAGTACGAGTTACAAATACGTTTACAGTTTTCGAATTCGCATAAAATTACTACCGTCGAAGTGTCAAACTAGTAATTCTTACGGTAATAAAGGAAATAATCGCTTGAAAACAAATTTCATATTCGACTAATATGAAATCGAATTAACCATATTATTAATTTTAATTCATCATAGTTCCCGCTAGTGGCTACTGATAATTGACGTATGGAGAGAAAACGAAAACTTTCATCGTTTATGAAAACTATTAAATCTTGCAGTAGGCCTACAGATGTCGAAACAATTTTATATTTTAACATACTCTTTAAGTTTACTTAAAAATATACTTAAATGTTATACATACATACATACATACGCACTCACACCTGTATTCCCCAATGGGGTAGGCAGAGGGTGTAACTAGTACACCCACATTTCGCCGAGCGTATCTCCGTCCCACGATGTGATAGGGGCCGAGCCTATCGCCATACCGGGCACAAATTCCAGACTCCGGGACGATACTGAGCATTTCGTAGAGAAACTCAATACCAGTTTACCCGACCCGGGGATAGAACCCGAGACCTCAGCGTTAGATTAATCGTAACGCATACACATTACAACTGCGCCACCGAGGCAGTAACTTTAGTGTTATATTTCAATAACAAGGTGGTAGGTCCCTCGTTTGCGAGAGACCGGCTGGGTTGGTACCACCGCTTTGTCTATTTCTGCCGCCAAGCAACAGTGTGTAAGCACTGTTGTGTTCCGGTGTGAAGGACATTGAAGCCAGTGTAATTACTGGGCATTATGAGACTTAACACCTTATGTCTCGGGGTGACGAGCGCAGTCCAGTGTCATGCAGTGCTTTATTTAAAGTTCTGTGTGGCGTTGCTTCTGTTTATGAGCAGGCGTGGCGCTTACCATCAGGCGAGCGTTCTGCTCGTCTCGTCATTAAATCTATTTTGCATAAGGTCGGAATATACTGAATAAACTCCATAGCTTAAACAATCTAAGGCCCGTACTATAGCACAACACTTCAAGTGAGCTCCGTTGTTGTTTGGCGCCAAAAATAGACCAATCACGTGTACTGAAATCGATACTTAGCAAAGAGCTCATTTGGGTGTTGTCTATAATACGGGCCTTAGTCGTCCTCCATCGTCGTCCCACACATGTTTTGGCAGACCCCAACGACTCCATCACAGTCGCTATCGAAGCAGCACTTTCCCTGCCCAATCCGAATCGCAATAATAATACGCGACCCCGACAGGACACGCCTGCGAGGCCGAAGAACTCCCACAACTGGCCCTCGGCATAATGATGTGCAGAAGAGGCCTTAAACTACACTGGCCAGTGCCCAGCGATTGCTCAAGCAGAGGTCTGAGCCTTCTAAAAGGCGCCTCTGTTACACTATACATATTTCTGACCCAGAGCGCCAAAAGTGCTAGTTTTATTGTCTAGTAAAGCTGTAAAAGCAATATAGGCTAACAGCACAAATACATACGAAAAAAAAAAAATATTTCTTATTTTTGGATCACATTGACATATATCATCGCTACTTGACATTGTAATGCCTCTTCAATTTAAATAAAATCATAAATATCACAGAAAAGCATTGCAATAACTATTATATTTTTAGATTATGGCTCCATGGATGTTCGATGATTTCGCCAATGTCAAGTATTATAATAGCAATATGTAAAAATAAAGATCAAAACGTAGACATCTGTAAAAAGTTGCTCAATTGTTCAGCATTGCAATAACGACGTGACTTCTGATAAATTGCTAGGTTAGAAAAACATGTAGGATGGCAGCTGACAGATTGCCAACGACTCAACGGTTTTTACCATGTTTTTACCTAAGGTTTTTAGCGTTGGGGCACCGACATTCCAGTTTCTTGCGTTGGATGAACGAATAGAAATTTAAATAAAATTTTAGTTAAATATTTAACTACTAGCTTTTGCTCGCGGTCCGCCCGCGTGAATAGACTTTTCCGAAATAAAACTTAGCATATAACCGTCTCCAGGGTCCCATCTATATCTACATCAACATTCATCAAAATCGGTTCAGTAATTTAGGCGTGAAAGCGTAACAAACAAATAGATATTTTTCATTAAAAGTATCCTATGTTTCTTCTTATACCTCCAAGAATATGTGTACAAAGTTTCATGATGATCGGTTAAGTAGTTAGGTAAGGCGTAACAAACAAACTTACATTCACATTTATAATATTAGTATCATTACAGCTAACTACGTCGGTTTTACCCAATTCTTATTACCTATTGCTTAAAAATACATACATACATACGCACTCATGCCTGTAATCCCCGAAGGGGTAGGCAGAGGTGTAACCAGTACACCCACATTTCGCCGAGCGTATCTCCGTCCCACGATGTGATAGGGGCCGAGCCTATCGCCATACCGGGCACAAATTCCAGACTCCGGGACGATACTGAGCATTTCGTAGAGAAACTCAATACCAGTTTACCCGACCCGGGGATAGAACCCGAGACCTCAGCGTTAGATTAATCGTAACGCATACACATTACAACTGCGCCACCGAGGCAGTAACTTTAGTGTTATATTTCAATAACAAGGTGGTAGGTCCCTCGTTTGCGAGAGACCGGCTGGGTTGGTACCACCGCTTTGTCTATTTCTGCCGCCAAGCAACAGTGTGTAAGCACTGTTGTGTTCCGGTGTGAAGGACATTGAAGCCAGTGTAATTACTGGGCATTATGAGACTTAACACCTTATGTCTCGGGGTGACGAGCGCAGTCCAGTGTCATGCAGTGCTTTATTTAAAGTTCTGTGTGGCGTTGCTTCTGTTTATGAGCAGGCGTGGCGCTTACCATCAGGCGAGCGTTCTGCTCGTCTCGTCATTAAATCTATTTTGCATAAGGTCGGAATATACTGAATAAACTCCATAGCTTAAACAATCTAAGGCCCGTACTATAGCACAACACTTCAAGTGAGCTCCGTTGTTGTTTGGCGCCAAAAATAGACCAATCACGTGTACTGAAATCGATACTTAGCAAAGAGCTCATTTGGGTGTTGTCTATAATACGGGCCTTAGTCGTCCTCCATCGTCGTCCCACACATGTTTTGGCAGACCCCAACGACTCCATCACAGTCGCTATCGAAGCAGCACTTTCCCTGCCCAATCCGAATCGCAATAATAATACGCGACCCCGACAGGACACGCCTGCGAGGCCGAAGAACTCCCACAACTGGCCCTCGGCATAATGATGTGCAGAAGAGGCCTTAAACTACACTGGCCAGTGCCCAGCGATTGCTCAAGCAGAGGTCTGAGCCTTCTAAAAGGCGCCTCTGTTACACTATACATATTTCTGACCCAGAGCGCCAAAAGTGCTAGTTTTATTGTCTAGTAAAGCTGTAAAAGCAATATAGGCTAACAGCACAAATACATACGAAAAAAAAAAAATATTTCTTATTTTTGGATCACATTGACATATATCATCGCTACTTGACATTGTAATGCCTCTTCAATTTAAATAAAATCATAAATATCACAGAAAAGCATTGCAATAACTATTATATTTTTAGATTATGGCTCCATGGATGTTCGATGATTTCGCCAATGTCAAGTATTATAATAGCAATATGTAAAAATAAAGATCAAAACGTAGACATCTGTAAAAAGTTGCTCAATTGTTCAGCATTGCAATAACGACGTGACTTCTGATAAATTGCTAGGTTAGAAAAACATGTAGGATGGCAGCTGACAGATTGCCAACGACTCAACGGTTTTTACCATGTTTTTACCTAAGGTTTTTAGCGTTGGGGCACCGACATTCCAGTTTCTTGCGTTGGATGAACGAATAGAAATTTAAATAAAATTTTAGTTAAATATTTAACTACTAGCTTTTGCTCGCGGTCCGCCCGCGTGAATAGACTTTTCCGAAATAAAACTTAGCATATAACCGTCTCCAGGGTCCCATCTATATCTACATCAACATTCATCAAAATCGGTTCAGTAATTTAGGCGTGAAAGCGTAACAAACAAATAGATATTTTTCATTAAAAGTATCCTATGTTTCTTCTTATACCTCCAAGAATATGTGTACAAAGTTTCATGATGATCGGTTAAGTAGTTAGGTAAGGCGTAACAAACAAACTTACATTCACATTTATAATATTAGTATCATTACAGCTAACTACGTCGGTTTTACCCAATTCTTATTACCTATTGCTTAAAAATACATACATACATACGCACTCATGCCTGTAATCCCCGAAGGGGTAGGCAGAGGTGTAACCAGTACACCCACATTTCGCCGAGCGTATCTCCGTCCCACGATGTGATAGGGGCCGAGCCTATCGCCATACCGGGCACAAATTCCAGACTCCGGGACGATACTGAGCATTTCGTAGAGAAACTCAATACCAGTTTACCCGACCCGGGGATAGAACCCGAGACCTCAGCGTTAGATTAATCGTAACGCATACACATTACAACTGCGCCACCGAGGCAGTAACTTTAGTGTTATATTTCAATAACAAGGTGGTAGGTCCCTCGTTTGCGAGAGACCGGCTGGGTTGGTACCACCGCTTTGTCTATTTCTGCCGCCAAGCAACAGTGTGTAAGCACTGTTGTGTTCCGGTGTGAAGGACATTGAAGCCAGTGTAATTACTGGGCATTATGAGACTTAACACCTTATGTCTCGGGGTGACGAGCGCAGTCCAGTGTCATGCAGTGCTTTATTTAAAGTTCTGTGTGGCGTTGCTTCTGTTTATGAGCAGGCGTGGCGCTTACCATCAGGCGAGCGTTCTGCTCGTCTCGTCATTAAATCTATTTTGCATAAGGTCGGAATATACTGAATAAACTCCATAGCTTAAACAATCTAAGGCCCGTACTATAGCACAACACTTCAAGTGAGCTCCGTTGTTGTTTGGCGCCAAAAATAGACCAATCACGTGTACTGAAATCGATACTTAGCAAAGAGCTCATTTGGGTGTTGTCTATAATACGGGCCTTAGTCGTCCTCCATCGTCGTCCCACACATGTTTTGGCAGACCCCAACGACTCCATCACAGTCGCTATCGAAGCAGCACTTTCCCTGCCCAATCCGAATCGCAATAATAATACGCGACCCCGACAGGACACGCCTGCGAGGCCGAAGAACTCCCACAACTGGCCCTCGGCATAATGATGTGCAGAAGAGGCCTTAAACTACACTGGCCAGTGCCCAGCGATTGCTCAAGCAGAGGTCTGAGCCTTCTAAAAGGCGCCTCTGTTACACTATACATATTTCTGACCCAGAGCGCCAAAAGTGCTAGTTTTATTGTCTAGTAAAGCTGTAAAAGCAATATAGGCTAACAGCACAAATACATACGAAAAAAAAAAAATATTTCTTATTTTTGGATCACATTGACATATATCATCGCTACTTGACATTGTAATGCCTCTTCAATTTAAATAAAATCATAAATATCACAGAAAAGCATTGCAATAACTATTATATTTTTAGATTATGGCTCCATGGATGTTCGATGATTTCGCCAATGTCAAGTATTATAATAGCAATATGTAAAAATAAAGATCAAAACGTAGACATCTGTAAAAAGTTGCTCAATTGTTCAGCATTGCAATAACGACGTGACTTCTGATAAATTGCTAGGTTAGAAAAACATGTAGGATGGCAGCTGACAGATTGCCAACGACTCAACGGTTTTTACCATGTTTTTACCTAAGGTTTTTAGCGTTGGGGCACCGACATTCCAGTTTCTTGCGTTGGGTGAACGAATAGAAATTTAAATAAAATTTTAGTTAAATATTTAACTACTAGCTTTTGCTCGCGGTCCGCCCGCGTGAATAGACTTTTCCGAAATAAAACTTAGCATATAACCGTCTCCAGGGTCCCATCTATATCTACATCAACATTCATCAAAATCGGTTCAGTAATTTAGGCGTGAAAGCGTAACAAACAAATAGATATTTTTCATTAAAAGTATCCTATGTTTCTTCTTATACCTCCAAGAATATGTGTACAAAGTTTCATGATGATCGGTTAAGTAGTTAGGTAAGGCGTAACAAACAAACTTACATTCACATTTATAATATTAGTATCATTACAGCTAACTACGTCGGTTTTACCCAATTCTTATTACCTATTGCTTAAAAATACATACATACATACGCACTCATGCCTGTAATCCCCGAAGGGGTAGGCAGAGGTGTAACCAGTACACCCACATTTCGCCGAGCGTATCTCCGTCCCACGATGTGATAGGGGCCGAGCCTATCGCCATACCGGGCACAAATTCCAGACTCCGGGACGATACTGAGCATTTCGTAGAGAAACTCAATACCAGTTTACCCGACCCGGGGATAGAACCCGAGACCTCAGCGTTAGATTAATCGTAACGCATACACATTACAACTGCGCCACCGAGGCAGTAACTTTAGTGTTATATTTCAATAACAAGGTGGTAGGTCCCTCGTTTGCGAGAGACCGGCTGGGTTGGTACCACCGCTTTGTCTATTTCTGCCGCCAAGCAACAGTGTGTAAGCACTGTTGTGTTCCGGTGTGAAGGACATTGAAGCCAGTGTAATTACTGGGCATTATGAGACTTAACACCTTATGTCTCGGGGTGACGAGCGCAGTCCAGTGTCATGCAGTGCTTTATTTAAAGTTCTGTGTGGCGTTGCTTCTGTTTATGAGCAGGCGTGGCGCTTACCATCAGGCGAGCGTTCTGCTCGTCTCGTCATTAAATCTATTTTGCATAAGGTCGGAATATACTGAATAAACTCCATAGCTTAAACAATCTAAGGCCCGTACTATAGCACAACACTTCAAGTGAGCTCCGTTGTTGTTTGGCGCCAAAAATAGACCAATCACGTGTACTGAAATCGATACTTAGCAAAGAGCTCATTTGGGTGTTGTCTATAATACGGGCCTTAGTCGTCCTCCATCGTCGTCCCACACATGTTTTGGCAGACCCCAACGACTCCATCACAGTCGCTATCGAAGCAGCACTTTCCCTGCCCAATCCGAATCGCAATAATAATACGCGACCCCGACAGGACACGCCTGCGAGGCCGAAGAACTCCCACAACTGGCCCTCGGCATAATGATGTGCAGAAGAGGCCTTAAACTACACTGGCCAGTGCCCAGCGATTGCTCAAGCAGAGGTCTGAGCCTTCTAAAAGGCGCCTCTGTTACACTATACATATTTCTGACCCAGAGCGCCAAAAGTGCTAGTTTTATTGTCTAGTAAAGCTGTAAAAGCAATATAGGCTAACAGCACAAATACATACGAAAAAAAAAAAATATTTCTTATTTTTGGATCACATTGACATATATCATCGCTACTTGACATTGTAATGCCTCTTCAATTTAAATAAAATCATAAATATCACAGAAAAGCATTGCAATAACTATTATATTTTTAGATTATGGCTCCATGGATGTTCGATGATTTCGCCAATGTCAAGTATTATAATAGCAATATGTAAAAATAAAGATCAAAACGTAGACATCTGTAAAAAGTTGCTCAATTGTTCAGCATTGCAATAACGACGTGACTTCTGATAAATTGCTAGGTTAGAAAAACATGTAGGATGGCAGCTGACAGATTGCCAACGACTCAACGGTTTTTACCATGTTTTTACCTAAGGTTTTTAGCGTTGGGGCACCGACATTCCAGTTTCTTGCGTTGGATGAACGAATAGAAATTTAAATAAAATTTTAGTTAAATATTTAACTACTAGCTTTTGCTCGCGGTCCGCCCGCGTGAATAGACTTTTCCGAAATAAAACTTAGCATATAACCGTCTCCAGGGTCCCATCTATATCTACATCAACATTCATCAAAATCGGTTCAGTAATTTAGGCGTGAAAGCGTAACAAACAAATAGATATTTTTCATTAAAAGTATCCTATGTTTCTTCTTATACCTCCAAGAATATGTGTACAAAGTTTCATGATGATCGGTTAAGTAGTTAGGTAAGGCGTAACAAACAAACTTACATTCACATTTATAATATTAGTATCATTACAGCTAACTACGTCGGTTTTACCCAATTCTTATTACCTATTGCTTAAAAATACATACATACATACGCACTCATGCCTGTAATCCCCGAAGGGGTAGGCAGAGGTGTAACCAGTACACCCACATTTCGCCGAGCGTATCTCCGTCCCACGATGTGATAGGGGCCGAGCCTATCGCCATACCGGGCACAAATTCCAGACTCCGGGACGATACTGAGCATTTCGTAGAGAAACTCAATACCAGTTTACCCGACCCGGGGATAGAACCCGAGACCTCAGCGTTAGATTAATCGTAACGCATACACATTACAACTGCGCCACCGAGGCAGTAACTTTAGTGTTATATTTCAATAACAAGGTGGTAGGTCCCTCGTTTGCGAGAGACCGGCTGGGTTGGTACCACCGCTTTGTCTATTTCTGCCGCCAAGCAACAGTGTGTAAGCACTGTTGTGTTCCGGTGTGAAGGACATTGAAGCCAGTGTAATTACTGGGCATTATGAGACTTAACACCTTATGTCTCGGGGTGACGAGCGCAGTCCAGTGTCATGCAGTGCTTTATTTAAAGTTCTGTGTGGCGTTGCTTCTGTTTATGAGCAGGCGTGGCGCTTACCATCAGGCGAGCGTTCTGCTCGTCTCGTCATTAAATCTATTTTGCATAAGGTCGGAATATACTGAATAAACTCCATAGCTTAAACAATCTAAGGCCCGTACTATAGCACAACACTTCAAGTGAGCTCCGTTGTTGTTTGGCGCCAAAAATAGACCAATCACGTGTACTGAAATCGATACTTAGCAAAGAGCTCATTTGGGTGTTGTCTATAATACGGGCCTTAGTCGTCCTCCATCGTCGTCCCACACATGTTTTGGCAGACCCCAACGACTCCATCACAGTCGCTATCGAAGCAGCACTTTCCCTGCCCAATCCGAATCGCAATAATAATACGCGACCCCGACAGGACACGCCTGCGAGGCCGAAGAACTCCCACAACTGGCCCTCGGCATAATGATGTGCAGAAGAGGCCTTAAACTACACTGGCCAGTGCCCAGCGATTGCTCAAGCAGAGGTCTGAGCCTTCTAAAAGGCGCCTCTGTTACACTATACATATTTCTGACCCAGAGCGCCAAAAGTGCTAGTTTTATTGTCTAGTAAAGCTGTAAAAGCAATATAGGCTAACAGCACAAATACATACGAAAAAAAAAAAATATTTCTTATTTTTGGATCACATTGACATATATCATCGCTACTTGACATTGTAATGCCTCTTCAATTTAAATAAAATCATAAATATCACAGAAAAGCATTGCAATAACTATTATATTTTTAGATTATGGCTCCATGGATGTTCGATGATTTCGCCAATGTCAAGTATTATAATAGCAATATGTAAAAATAAAGATCAAAACGTAGACATCTGTAAAAAGTTGCTCAATTGTTCAGCATTGCAATAACGACGTGACTTCTGATAAATTGCTAGGTTAGAAAAACATGTAGGATGGCAGCTGACAGATTGCCAACGACTCAACGGTTTTTACCATGTTTTTACCTAAGGTTTTTAGCGTTGGGGCACCGACATTCCAGTTTCTTGCGTTGGATGAACGAATAGAAATTTAAATAAAATTTTAGTTAAATATTTAACTACTAGCTTTTGCTCGCGGTCCGCCCGCGTGAATAGACTTTTCCGAAATAAAACTTAGCATATAACCGTCTCCAGGGTCCCATCTATATCTACATCAACATTCATCAAAATCGGTTCAGTAATTTAGGCGTGAAAGCGTAACAAACAAATAGATATTTTTCATTAAAAGTATCCTATGTTTCTTCTTATACCTCCAAGAATATGTGTACAAAGTTTCATGATGATCGGTTAAGTAGTTAGGTAAGGCGTAACAAACAAACTTACATTCACATTTATAATATTAGTATCATTACAGCTAACTACGTCGGTTTTACCCAATTCTTATTACCTATTGCTTAAAAATACATACATACATACGCACTCATGCCTGTAATCCCCGAAGGGGTAGGCAGAGGTGTAACCAGTACACCCACATTTCGCCGAGCGTATCTCCGTCTCACGATGTGATAGAGGGCGAGCCTATCGCCATATCGGGCACAAATTCCAGACTCCGGGTTGATACTGAGCTTTTTCGTAATACATAGAAAAACCCAATATTACTTTTACCCGACCCGGGGATCGAACCTGAGACCTCGGCGTCAGCCTCAGTCGTAATGCATACGCATTACAACTGCGCCACCGAGGCAGTCAAGAATGAGTTAAGTATTTAACAGAAAATTATCATTTCATAAGACCGTGTCATGCAATTTGGTAAATAGATTTTTATGACACGTCCTCTTATACGTTGACAGCCTCTATGGCTCGGTGGGTGAGGCCGAGAGGCCGTGGGTTCGATTCCCGTACCAAAATAAAATGGTTGTATGATCCTCACGTTTCACAGCTGGCTACTCGCCCACTGCGCCACGGACGCTGTCAAAAATAATCTGAGTCTATTAGCTTGAGTGATGGTAAGAGTCACGCCTGCCCATATACAGAAGCAACACCGCACACATAACTTTAAATTACAAAGCACTGCATGGTATTGAACTGCGCTCGTCACCCCGAGACATAAAATGTTAAGTGTCATAATTACCAGTAATTTTACAGGCTTCAATGTCCACACCACACTGCTTGGCCGCAGAAATAGACAAAGCGGTGGTACCAACCCAAACAGCCTCTCGCATACGAGAGACATATACTTCGAACAAAGACAATTTATCACTCCCAGAGACTCGCCGAGCTTCACTGCTCGGTGTCAACAAAAATGCGTGCCACTGTCGATCCTGGTGCACAGGAGTTACAGTGGCGGGTGTGTGGGCGAAGTAGTAATGAAATACGAGGGCCCTACCTTGTCATTAGATATATTAATGGTCGATTAATCGGTCACCTTGAACAGCAATCACGCCAGACACCTTGATGACACTATTTTGTCGATGTAACGTAATGAATATTGCAACACTACCAAAAACGGCATCCGCCAA
The DNA here is from genome assembly GCA_905332985.1 of Mimas tiliae. NCBI lineage: Eukaryota > Metazoa > Arthropoda > Insecta > Lepidoptera > Sphingidae > Mimas > Mimas tiliae. The sequence continues at coordinate 5,686,173 of HG995265.1, read as the reverse complement.
ACTAATCATTAAAATCAGACTGTAATGATGTTGTGCAGGTCACGGGCTCGATCCCCGGGTCGGGTAAAAATGATATTGGGTTTTCTAGTTGTTAATAGAAGTGGTAGAGCCACGCTGTAGATAGTTTTGTCTACAGCATGAATGGGCCGGCTCGCCCGGGTCATTAACACTGTCTCACAGAAAACAGACTTAAAGTAGCAGCTTACTGCTGCGTTTTGTACGGTGAGTAAGCTATCCGGAGGCCCAAATCCCGCTCCCCTTCCCAAACCGTTAATTATCCATTTCCTTTAAGGTCGGCAATGCACCCATGATTCTTCTGGTATTTGCGTACATGGGCGGTAGAGATCACTTACCATGCCATAAAATAAGGAAAATCATTGCCAACAGCAAATCAAAAGAAAAGTGGGTTTAATTCATTGAATACAAGGGATGGTCTCACGAAACTTGTACTGGAGGATAATTACGACATTTATTTTATTTTATTTTTTTATTTTTATTTTTATCCTGGCACGGCAAAGTGACTACGCTACACCTGATGGTAAGTATAGCGCAATCCATGAATACTGTCGACCTACGATAGACACTGAATCAATCGCAGATCGGCAGAATTATGCATACATACGCAGTCACGCCTGTAATCCCCGAAGTGTAACTAGTACACCCACATTTCGCGGAGCGTATTTCTGTCCCATGACGTGATGGGGGCGAGCCTATTTAGTAATAGAAAAACCCAATATCACCTTTACCCGACCCGGGGATCGAACCCGAGACCTCAGCGTCAGCCTCAGCCGTAAGGTGTACGCATTACAACTGCGCCACAGAGGCAGTCTATACGATAATTACGATGTATTTAATATATTTGATTCTTTATTGATTGCTTGTAATTTTATTTTGTTCTATTTTAATTGATCTAACATAAATGATATCGGTGCCTATTTATTTGGATAATTGCTATAATTTTATATACATAATTGCTTTAAGTTATTAAAAGCAATAATATTTAAATAATTGCTACAGGGTAATTACAATAGACTAAGACGTTAAAAAAGAGTTGGCATAATTGACTACTACGTGTTAATTATGCTAGAACTTGAGTTTAGTTTATTTTTTGTAGTAAATTTGATTGTAAGTAGGCATTTACTATATGTATTATTACATTTAAATAAGTACCTTTATTGTACATATTTCATCAAAATCAACAAACACCGAGTTGTCACAACTTAGCTTAGCAGAGAGGAGAGTTCCACCATGTGGATTGGGGGCGTTTGGAGAATTCCGTCACGGTATACCCTGCCTGTCGTAAGAGGCGACTAATTAGGGCTATCGGGGGTCGAGGGCGCGCAGCGGGGGGCTGTCGTAGCGCCTTTTATATTTATCATTCTTGTACGTGCGACCCCGGGATGGACGGCAGCACGGGTGGTCGGCCTCGTTGCTGCCGTTGATGCCGAGAGCGTCCTTCGGTGGCGGGGGCTTCTGAGCCCCCATTTTTAGAGACGGGCCGCAAGGCGCCACCGCGCAGAGACAGTTCCAGCTGAAGCCGGGGCGCTTCTCGTCTCGGGAACCTAATGCGCCGAAGATGGCCACCGCGGGGTTTTTAGTTGGTATGCCAGTATAGGGTGTAGGTATAGTGTTAGGGACTCGGCCCAGCGGTCGCCTGGATGTTTACCATCTCTCCCGGGCGGCTTAACGTTGGGTCGTAAGGCCGGTGAACCCAACATAACCGTTCCGCTTCCCCCCGGGGCGGGGCGGTAGCAATAAGTCGCTTTTCCCCGCGACATCAAAAAAAAAACAAAAAAAAAGCAGAGAGTAGAGTTATGACACGGGGATTGTTCTGTTTTCTCATGGATCATCCATAGCTTTTGTCGCAGAGTTGCGTACGTTAAATGGACCATATTTATTCAATTTAATAATATAAGAGGTTCTTAATATGTTAATCTTTATCTTAAAAGCTTGATTTTAAGTATTTGGGCGTAGGAAAAACACGACTGCCTCAGTGGCGCAGTTGTAATGTGTACGCGTTACGATTGAGGTCAACGCTGAGGTCGCGGGTTTGATTCCCGGGTCGGTATTGGGTTTTTCTATTACGAAATGCTCAGTATCAGCCCGGAGTCTGGAATTTGTGCCCGGTATGGCGATAGGCTCGCCCCCCTATCACATAAGGGACGGAAATACGCTCGGCGAAATGTGGGTGTACTGGTTACACCTCTGCCTACCCCTTCGGGGATTACAGGCGTGAGTGCGTATGTAAAATCAATAGGTATTTATTGCCTCAAAATTCTATTTATTTATTAAGCATACAAAACGGATTACATTCTTAACATTAATCTTAAATAACAGTGTTACAGGTTTCGAGCTAGAATACATTCCAAAACATGTGTACACAGCATGTTCAGAATAGTAGTGAGCAGTTTATATTTATAATAGGAGACTAAATTATACTTGGTGATTATTATAAATCGTTACCTATGAACGAAAATAGTTAAAGTATTTCTTTCTATCTGATTTATTTTTATTAATCAAAGTAACCACCCATGCTGTCTATGCATATTAGCCAGCGCAGAGGCAATTTATTGATGCCCATCTTGAACAAATCTGCTGGACGGGAGTCAACAAACTCTTCAAAGGCATTTTGTACTGCCTCTCGGGTGTTGATTTTTGTCCTTTACTTAATTATTTTAAATAAAAAAGATAGAAAAAATACTTTAACTTTATTCGTAAATTATGGCAATATCTTACGTTAATTTTTATTATCATATGTATTGACGAGTAGGTCGCTCGCCTGATAAGCGCCATGCAATAAACAAAAGCAACACCACACAGAACTTTGAATTACAAAACACTGCATAGCATTGGACTGCGTTCGTCACCCCGAGTAAGATGTTAAGTCTCATAATACCCAGTAATTTTACTGGCTGCAATGTCCTTCAAACCGGAATACAACAGTGCTTACACACTGTTTCTTGGCGGTATAAATAGCCAAAGCAGTGGTACCAACCCTAACGGCATACGAGGGACCTACCACCTATATTTTATGATGGTTTTAATGTTATCTTTACCTATTATTATTAAATTAAGTTAAATTGAATTGCGAAACATAAAATCCATATAATACAAACAATAATTATAATTAAGATCAACGAAGAGGTCGCCACGGAATATAGAATAAATAAACATAAAAATAAAATAAATGAGGGAGTCGAATGTCAAGTGTTAAAAACGAATACTTAAGTAATATATTTTTTTATATATAATTAAAATGCATGATGTAAATGAGTCACAGCACACATGAGACTTTTATAATCCTAGTAATATATAATAACACGGCACGCATTGTGAGGAGGTTCCTCACTCTGGGGTCCTAACCACCGATGGCTTGGGTCCTAGGCCTCTCCATTGGAGGGTGATACTTTTTATATTTTTAAATGTTGAATTTTTTAAGTAATTTAATATTCAAAAATGTAAAGAAAACTTTTAAAATAAAGAGTACTGTACATAATACTAGCCCTGTATTATACACGTCCCACTGCTGGGCACGGGCCTCCTTTACTGAATGAGAGAATTAGTCCACCACGCTGGCCTAATACGGGTTGGCAGACTTCACGTACCTTCGAAATTCTAATGAAGAACTTCCAGGTATGCAGGTTTCTTCACGATGTTACCTTCACCGTTAAAGCAAGCGATAATTAACAATTAATACACACATAACTTAGAAAAGTCAGAGGTGTATGCTCTTGAGGTTGATTTCGAACCTGCGACTTTAGTCTCGACAGTCCGTACCATTCGCCACTGAGCTATCACTGCTTGAGAGACATTTAGCTTCGGAAATTTTTATTTTATTCTACCCACCGATTTCTGAAGGGCTGATCAAGGGCTGATCAAATCAACGTTCAACTAACAGAACTTGTGAGTTGACATCGCTGTCAAATCAATTCGAGTTGCTGAAACGTTATTAATTAGTGAAAAAAACTTAAATAATGTAATATTTGATTTCTCTTTAGTACCGTTTGACATACGATTTGTCATATAAATTTGAAAGTTATGTTAGCTAACATGTGTGTCAAATCAAAGGTGTTGATCACGCTTCTAGCAACTCAATTTAGACTTGACACGAGATTTGACATTTGACTAGTTAAGCGATTTACCTGAATGCTATCTGCCACGTCGCAGTTATTTCAAATGCATTAGAAGAAAAATACAGTAACAAATAAATTGCCGCAGGTTACTTCGGCCTTTGAGAAGCAACACAGCCATGCACCATTGTGTGAAAAGCTGATCGCCGATTGGCAAAGATGGTCCACGATGACGCATAGCCCATAGTACTGTAGCCATTACAGACAAGCTTATTATGGAAATAAGTATAGAAGCAAGAGCGGGCAATCATTATTACAATTGTATGTAATTTTCATCAAAATTATATGCAATTTAAGATAAATAAATACAAACATATTATATTATACACACACACTTATAATTTACTAATATTATTAATAAAGCTATAAGAAAACAATAATGTCATAACTAGGGATTGCAACTCCGCAATCTCGCGGGATCCAGCGTCATTTTCAAGTCTCCGGGATCCGCGAGTCGCAACTCAATGACTCGTCGACGAATCGTGCAAAATCAAGTCAAATCTGCAACCATTACGCAACACAGATGATGCTGTTTGTTGTTTATGATGATTTTTTTAAAAGTATTTATGTACAATATCTATCTTATGTACCTATGTATGTATTTGTCTTTCTTAAAATACTTTTAGATTAAAACGTTGTTTTTATGAATATGGGAAAGTATCAGAAATTGGTCCACAATTGGCGGAGAAATCGATCACACATAAAAAAGCAAAAATAAAAATAACTCGCCGAATTAAGAACCTCCTCCTTTTTTGAAGTCGGTTATTCGAGGGTTATTACATACACATACACCAGTAATACCCGAAGGGGTAGGCAGAGTAATGTGGGTGTAACCAGTATACCCACATTTCGCAGAACTTATTTCTGTCCCATGATGTGAAAGGGGGTGAGCCTATCGCCACACAGGCACAATTCCAGACTTCGGGCTGATACTAAGCATTTCATGATAGAATAATCCAATATCACTTTTACTCGACCCAGGGATCAAACCCGAAACCTAAGATTCAACACCTCGATTACAACTGCGCCACCGAGGCAGTTATAACAAAAATTCAAGCTGTGTTTATTCAATATCATAGAATGTATATAATTTAATACCTATGTTGCTGCTGTGTTTCGTACGGTGAGTGAGATATCCGGTGGTCCTAATCCAAATTTCTCCCCCCCCCCTTCCCAATTTCTTAATTATCCCTTTCCTGTAAGGTCGGCAACGCGCCCATGATCCTTTTGGTATTGTGAGCGTACATGGGTAGTGGATATCACTTACCATCAGATGAACCACTTGCTCTTTGCCGGCCTATTCTCTCTATTCAAAAAAAAAGTAACTGGCGCCGCCGCCGCCGCTGCAAAAAGCTTGTCATGCTATCTCCTCCGAAACCGCTAGGGTATGGGGTCGAGACCGATACCAATCGATGCAGAATAATGTGGGGAAGAAAGTAAGATACGTCTCATATTCGTCGGACTTTAAGTTTATTTTTATTTTATATTTTGTGGAAAAACATGGGCAACGCCCATAGTTTATAAAATAATTAATAAAGTAATTAAGCGGGGTCCCGCGGGATTGAAAACACTGCGGGTCTGCAATCCCTAGTAATTGATAGCACATGCTAGTGGGAGAATATTAGTCCTTCACGATATTTTTGAAAGTTGCATTAATGAACAACCGGCAATGCATACCACGAACAAATAAGTAAACTGAACATTAAACGGCAACTCCATGAAGGAAGTCAACGATGAAGGTTGATTTTATTTTTAAACTTTTGTTTTGAGCCAGTTTTTTTTTAATATCATAGGTCGGCAACGAGCAAGTAGGTTAATAAGTGATCTCCACATCATGTACGCAAATACCAGAAGAATCATGGGCGCGTTGCCGACCTTAAAAAAGGGATAATTAAGGCATGGGAAGGGGAGGGAGATTTGGGCCGCCGGATCTCTCTAGCTGACCCATTTATGCTGTAGACAAATTGTCTACTCAAATACAAAAGAGACCCTTACGAAAACCTCAGTATCGGCCCCGGAATATGGTAGTTTACTATATTGAATTTTATACATTAATTTATAAACAACAGAAAATGATACGCAAAAGAAACCCTTTTATTAAAACACAATAAAAATTGGTTCAGAAATGTGCCCGCAGTTATGACTTTAAATGCTGGTATGAGGAAAAGTGGGTGCGTAGTAGGGATATCTCATTATCTCGCTTGCACGCGTGCACCATAATGAACATTTTACACAGTGACTTCAAAGTTTGCGTCGTCTGTCATTTGACAATTACCCCTAATACAGGATTTGAATGACTTCTAACTGATTTATTTTTGGTCCGATTTATAAAATTCTGCAACAGAATGTGAGTAACGTAACTCTCGCGCTCCCTGTTTGTGAGCTGTCAAACTCCCGCGTTATGTGACGCAATTTTACTTCTAAACAGCCCGTCTAGTAGGTAGTATACTTAATTCATTGATTTTTTATGATATTTTTGTAAAACACTTACTGTCAAACAACTTTTCGTTGCCGTCACGGCATTGGAAAAAAGCTTTAAATACTTAATATACCAGTTTTCAAAGCAAATTACTGCCATTACAATATTATATTTTTATAGAGTCTTAAGCTACGGTCAACAGTTTATAAAGATTTTAACAAAAACAAAATCGGTTTTGTAATGTATGTTTTTATATATGTTGTATTGTATATTGTATTGTAAATTTTTATTATATGTTATTTGTTATACGTAATTTAATTTTTGTTATAGTATAGGTATAGTTGTATCTTTTTGTTATTTTATCTTTTAGAATTATGTAATAGTCCCGCCAGTTCGAATTGGGTATATCCTGTAATGACTGTGTGTGTGTGATGAATAAAATAAATAAATATATTAATGTAGTTTCTTTAAATTAGTTTTAGATGGTTGCGCCACTGACCCAGTCAATATTTGTTAACGACCATTAAATCGTGATCTATATTATAAAGAATTAACTACAATGGATCAAAGCTCAAAAAGTGTTAATTGGAAAAATGAAATCGTCGCCAGTTTGTATTGTAAGATTTCCAACAGGGTCATGTATTTCATAAATGTTATCGGGATGGAAGAGTGTAAGGTTTCGTTATTTGTAATATATACAATACTAGCTTTTTTCGCGGCTCTGCCCGCGTGAATAGAATTTTCCGAAATAAAACGTAGCCTATAACCGTCAACATGAAAAATCATCAAAATCGGTTCAGTGATTTAGGCGTAAAAGCGTAAAAATCAAATAGATTTTTTTTCATAAAAGTATCCTATGGTAAAGAATATGTGTACAAAGTTTCATGATGATCGGTTAAGTTTTCGCTTGAAAGTGTAACAAACAAACTTACATTCACTTATATTAGTATGATTATATGTTTGTATTCGGGCGCCATGCAGACAATCTACCAATAACAAATGCCTCCAGATAGTAAGGCAGTGGATTGGAAATGTAATCTTCAGAGGGGTAGAATTAGAAGACCAAAATAGATTTATTCCATGGTTATGAAACTAAATTTTAAAAAAATATATATTTTTAATTATACTTATTTGGATTCAAGGCTTACGACAGCAAAAAGGCAGGGACTCGGCGGATGGCTTCATTCTGGATGGGTTACTTGTTGAATGTAAAAACGGAGACTCTGTGAAGTGATCTCACACACATACTTACATATAGCACGACTGCCTCGGTGGCGCAGTTGTAATGCGTACGCGTTACGATTGAGGCGAACGCTGAGGTCTCGGGTTCGACCTCCGGGTCGGGTAAAAGGTTTTTCTATTACGAAATGCTCAGTGTCAGCCCGGAGTCTGGAATTTGTGCCCGGTATGGCGATAGGCTCGCCCCCTATCACATTATGGGACGGAGATACGCTCGGCGAAATGTGGGTGTACTGGTTACACCTCTGCCTACCCCTTCGGGGATTACAGGCGTGAGTGTGTATGCAAAAAAAATATGATAAAACATATATTTATAAAGCATAAAACATATATTTATAAAGCATAAAATTGCCATAATATATGCAGTAGAAGGGGTCCAGCTCAGTGTACGCTGTTGAGAACCCCACATACATACACATTATTATAAACCACGACACTATTCACAAAATGTATTAATATCCCATTAACTAACTCTCATCTCTTTCCCGAAAGTGCTAGTGTGGATGTATAATTAAATAAATTCGTGAAATTAAGATGCTAAGTACGATCAAAACGTAAAAGGATTGAATACTAAGTGAAATGATGTACGCAAATGTTTTAGTTAATAGATGTCCTACAACTAGATATTACAAATGTGAAAGTTTGGATGTTTGTGAGTTTATTTATTTTTAGTTATTTGGCACGGAGATAATGTACAAATTAACACAGTATCTTATTACAAAGCATGTAGCTATCGTTTAAATTCGTACACCGATAAAAACCGCGCACAACATTCGAATCTCTCTATTTAAAAAAAAAAGTAACTGGCGCCGCCGCCGCCGCTGCCGCCAAAAGCTTGTCACGCTATCTCCTCCGAAACCGCTGGGGGTATGGGGTCGAGCCCGATACCAATCGATGCAGAATAATGTGGGGAAGAAAGTAGTGACGGAATATTATTAACAGAAACGTGGCTCCAAAACAATGTAATTGATCACGATATAACTGATAATTGGTATAATAGACTTGATAGGAATTTATTGCATCAGAAAGGCAAAAAAACAGGCGGTGGAGTGTTAATAGCCATTAATTTTACTTTGATCAGCCTTTCAGAAATCGGGCGTTAATATTCTGTTCGTAGGTAAAAGTTTCATACAAAGTTCAACCCCCCGTTTTTACCCCCTTGAAATGTATTTCAGATAAGCTATGATATTCAGATTTACAAGGTGGTAGGTCCCTCGTGTACGAGAGGCCGGCTGGGTTGGTACCACCGCTATGTCTATTTCTGCCGCCAAGCAACAGTGTGTAAGCACTGTTGTGTTCCGGTTTGAAGGACATTGAAGCCAGTGAAATTACTGGGCATTATGAGACTTAACACCTTATGTCTCTGAGTGACGAACGCAGTCCGGTGTCATGCAGTGCTTTGTTATTTAAAGTTCTGTGTGGCGTTGCTCCTGTTTATAAGCAGACCTGGCGCTTACCATCAGGCGAGCGACCTGCTCGTCTCGTCATTCAAGCGAATAAAAAAAAGTCTTAATTCCATCTGCCCTTATCCCACTCGTAGTGGGGTCTGCGCAACAAACCTTTCTGTAACACGTGTTACAGAAAGGTTTAGCTTGTACGATAGTTATTACGACCGGCCGTCTGCCTGGGGAGAAAACACCCAGACCCAAAACATATATTAATGCAGCGGGCGAGTAGCCGGCTGCGAAGCGAGAGGGCGTAGGTTCGATTCCCGCACTGAGACAAATGTTTGTGTGATCCACAAAAATTTGTTTCGGGTCTGGGTGTTGTGGGACCGCAAGTCCCTCGTAGTTCCTGATACCCACGATACAGGTTTACCTAGTGTGGGGTCAGGACTATGTGTGTGACTGTTGGGTGTATTATTTATTATAATTATTATATTTGTGCCACACAAACATTTTACGGCGGTGCGGGAATCGAACCCGCGGCCTCTCGCTTCACAGCCGGCTATTCGCCTACTGCGCCACGGAGGCTGTTTATAATAATATAGCCAACATGCACGACGATCCTAAACCAACTTTAAACTAGTTTAGGTAACGTTAATTCGTATGAATATTTTACATAATTAAATAAGTTTAATGTTATATCTCTTTAAGTATCGTTGTGCACGTTAGCTTTTAGAGTTGAGAGATATAAATACACCAACTCCAATAAGACCTATAGAAGTTATTTTGGCTTTTCAACGTTCCTCCGTCGAGGTCCCATGTTTTGGCAGATCGCAACGACTCCATCACAGTCGCTATCGAAGCAGCACTTTCCCTGCCCAATCCGAATCGCAATAATAATACGCGACCCCGACATAGGACACGCCAGCGAGTCCGAAGAGCTCCCACAACTGGCCCTCGGCATAATGATGTGCAGAGGCGGCCCTAAACTATACTCCCCAGCGATTGCTCAAGCTAAGGTCTGAGCCTTCTAAAAAGCGCCTCTGTGTTTAATCACTACTAAATACACTAAACATATTTCTTGCTAGAGCGCCATAAGCGCCGGCTTTATTGTCAGGTGAAGCTGTAAACGCAATATTGTAATGCGTCCGGGGTTCGATCCCCGGGTCGTGTAAGTGATATTGGGTTTTTCTATATCGAAGTGCTCAGTATCGGTCTGGAGTCTGGAATTGTGCCCGGTATGGCGATAGGGTCACCCTCTATCACATGGGACGGAGAGTTATAGGCGTAAGTGCGTAAATCCCCAAAATTCCTAGGTTTTATAATTAGAAACTCAATACTTTTCAAATGTTTAAAACTAAGGTGCTACTTTTTTATGTTCTGATGTTTTTTGAATTGTAGAGCCACGCAGTAGGCAGTTTTGTCTACAGCACGAATGGGCTGGCTCGTCCGGGTCGTTACCACTGTCTCACAGAAAACCGACTTAAAGTAACAGCTTGCTGCTGCATTTCGTACGGTGAATGAGCTATCCGGAGGCACAAATCCTCCTCCCCTTCCTAATCTCATAATTATCCCTTTCCTTTAAGGTCGACAACACGCCCATGATTCTTCTGGTATTGTGGGTGTACATGGGCGGTGGAGATCACTTCCATCAGGACCCGCTCGTTCGCCGGCCTATACTATAAAAAACTTATACTGTTTTTTTGGGGATAAAAAGAACATACACTTTTATTATTTATTTATTTAGCACATATACAACGTGTTATAGAAAGGGGTGGGCAAATTTAAGCAATGTGTAGTGTAGGGTATAAGTATTTTAACTCCCATAGTACCAATTCCGATTGCATTGCTAGGACAATAATTATAGAATTTTCTTTTTTATCGAATGAGTAACATGTCGATATCGACTTTCAACTTTGGACAACACTAAATGATAAACAATTATATTAAAGACCTCGTTTCATTTAATTATTTTATAATTTAAAAAACATTAAACAGTTGTCAAATGTCAATATTTATTTGACGCAGTCAGTTCGGCAATTTCTGATTTTATGAAGTATGATTGATTACGTGTTCATATGTTGTATTTGACTAAAAACAAGTATTATGTATTAGTACTTTGTGTTGGTGTAACTAATAACAGCTTTTAAGAGGATCGACGATTGTATTAAGTAAAATTCATAGATGGAAGACCCGAGAATGATGTCTTTAACATGCTTCTAGAGGATGGTACCTATATCGTCTTCAGTACAGTCTCTTTAAGTGTTAATTTGTGTTGAAATTACAAGTTACGTACGTATGTCCGTAGAATTACGTACATCTTATTCAAGTTTATTAAAAAGTGAGTGTTGTTCAGAATAATTAATAGTGATGTCATCAATCTTATCGATCTTAATAAACGAGTGATGAAAATGAACGTGACATTTTTGGATGTCTTGGTTTTGAAAAGATTCGGTACGAAGTTCGGTATAAGTACGAGTTGTAAGGTGTATGTAATGACCCTAAAATATGACCACACCTTTCTGTAACACGTTGTATAAGTACAAGTTAAATACATTATACAACGATACCGGTACATAAATACAAACATTAAATTATATACATTTAATGAGGAAAACCGGTTTCCCACAAAGACTTAGGTATACTAGACGTGATTTTTAGAAGTATAACAAAACTTAAAAACAGCCCTCAATAAAATATACTTAACCTAAAAAGTCGGCGACCTGTTTACTCAAGTATTAAAAGTCATACATAAATTCTGTATTTTTTGTCAGTGTTACTATAACGTTATTATTATTATTTGTTCTTTATGACGGTTTTTAATTAAGTTTTCTTAAAATGTATTATATTTTTCAATATTTAGTTGTAGCTAATTAATTCTCCCCAGTTGTGGATAGGGGGGGGGAAGAAGGGGTTGGAAAATTCCACCACGGTATCCCCTGCCTGTCGTAAGAGGCGACTAATAGGGGCTATTGGGGGTCGAGGGCGCGCAGCGGGGGCTGTCATAGCGCTTTTTGTACATAATATTCTTGTACGTGCGACCCCGGGATGGACGGCAGCACGGGTGGTTGGCCTCGTTGCTGCCGTGGACGCCGAGAGCGTCCTTCGGTGGCGGGGGCTTCTAAACCCCCCATACATAGAGACGGGCTGCAAGGTGGCACCGCGCAGGGACGGTCCCGGCTGAAGCCGGGGTGCTTCTCGCCTCGGGAACCCGGGGCCGTTCGTAATGCGCCGAAGATGGCCACCGCGGGATTTTTAGTTGGCGTGCCGGAATAGGGTGTACATTGTGTTAGGCTCGGCCCAGCGGTCGCCCGGATATTTACCATCTCTCCCGGGCGGCTTAACGTTGGGTCGTAAGACCGGTAAACCCAACATAACCATTCCGTCTCCCCCCAGGGCGGGGCGGTAGCAATAACACGCTTTTCCCCGCGACAACAAAAAAAAGGTAGGCGGCCGGTCGTAAAAACTACAAGTTAAATCATGCATGTGAAAAAAAGCATTTTGCGCGGTCCCCATTCCGAGTCGGATAAGAGCAGGTGGAAGAAAGGAGTTGTGGTTAATTAATTACTCTGCTAAATCGATGAGGCAATGGCCAAACTTGGTTCCCGTTGCGGGTTGTACGGGTTAGAAGGCATGGCGATTCAACCACTAAATCCACCATCAAATCATGATGGGAAAGCGAACTGGCAATACGTTACGCCGGAATAATAATTATTAATACAATTAGATCCTAACCACCGATGGGTTGGGTCCTACGCCTCGCCATCGGCATTTCTCCTCATGGCTAGCCCCAAAATGCCGTCGTAAATGTAGCATATAAAATTATTGACATGTAAAAGTGATATTATGATCCAATTTACAGTATAAATGATTTGCATTTGAATTTGGAGGGTAATACTCTTATATTTTTAAATGTTTTAGTTTTTAGAAATGAATGAATGAATATTAAAAAAATCTAAAGAACCTTTTAAAATAAAGAGTACTGTAGAATATAATTAAATTAAATACGCAATACCTCTGTTTTCCTAAACATTACTTGTTAAATTCTATACATACGTCAAAATTACACTTAAATACTTAAATATTTGGTGTTCTGTTTTCATTATAACTAAATATTATTTAAGGTGAAATATCAGCACAAACTCGAGAAATACAATTTAATTTAGACTTTTTTAAATTGCAACTCGATCAATCGATTAAATATGGATGAAAATGATTTTGCGCAAATATTTACAATTGATATACGAAATAATAAGAATGAAAACTATAAATATTGCATAATATATGATTAAATAAATAATAAATAAATAAATACACCCAACAGTCACACACATAGTCCTGACCCCACACTAGGTTAACTTGTATCGTGGGTATCAGGAACTACGAGGGACTTGCGGTCCCACAACACCCAGACCCGAGACAAATATTAGTGGATCACACAAACATTTGTCTCACGAAGGCTGTCACAAAAGGACATAAAAGGCAAATATTGCTTCTAGAGATAATGAATGTCCAGAAACAATTTTTTTCTCAGATTAGTCATTCTAAGTCTTGACAGCCTCCGTGGCGCAGCGGGCGAGTAGCCGGCTGCGAAGCGTGAGGCCGTGGGTTCGATTCCCGCACAGAGACAAATGTTTATGTGATTCACAAATATTTATATCGGGTCTGGGTGTTGTGGGACCGCAAGTCCCTCGTAGTTCCTGATACCCACGATACAGGTTTACCTAGTGTGGGGTCAGGACTATGTATGTGACTGTTGGGTGTATTTATTTATAGTTTTCATTGTTATTATTCCGTACATCCATTGTGATTATTTGCGGAAACTCATTTTTAACCATATTTAATCGAAAGATCAAGCTGCAATTTTCAAAAATATAACATAAAATATAATTTCACGGTTACTGCTTATTTTTCACTTTAAGCTAATATAACTTATGTATTATTCTATATTTATCTACACAAATTTTACATACGCACTTACGCCTGTAATCCCCGAAGGGGTAGGCAGAGGTGTAACTAGTACACCCACATTTCGCCGAGAGTATCTCCGTCCCTTATGTGATAGGGGGCGAGCCTATCGCCATACCGGGCACAAATTCCAGACTCCGGGCTGATACTGAGAATTTCGTAATATAAAAACCCAATACCACTTTACCCGACCTGGGGATCGAACCCGAGACCTCAGAGTTAGCCTCAATTGTAACGCATACGCATTACAACTGCTCCACCGAGGCAGTCAGTACACAAATTTGAATACCTTCAAATACTTAGTATTTAAACTACGCTTCGATGGTGAATTATTATACTATACAAGGTGACCCGTACGAGCACTAGCTAGGGATCTTGACCCAGCTGAGAGTAGGCTTTGTCAACGTGAACACTAAACACTATTTGCTCATAAATTTTGAGAACAGATAATAAAACTAGTTTACACGGATTGTATCGCGGTTTAATTTTTATTTCAGTCCCGACGTTGTATAATTTTAAAATGTGTAAAAAATTCGAGACGACCTACACCTCAGTCTCTCCCGTGACCACGAAGGCTGAAAAGCTTTCGAAACGTCGGGACTAAAATAAAAATTAATAATAATAAAGCTTATTTATAAATTATATTTAGGTCAATACATTCTAATTGATTTATTATATATTATTTAATAAATTAACAAATTAGATTTTTAAAGATTGAATAATTAAGTTAATTTTAATGATAATTAATTATAGGTTTGCAAACGGATTATATGAAATTAAAATAAAATTTAAATTACAATTGAAATATGAATTAAATTATAAAATTAAGGTGGAAGTTTGTGTGGACCCCTAACGGGTAAAAGACTCCTCCAAAGAGTGCCGTGTCTCTATCCTTTGCAATGTTGAGCCAGTTACTACCTATAGTTGCAGTTATACCATCCTGCCATCTGATATTAGGCCTACCTCTTCCTATGGATCCCTGTGGTCCTTTCCATTTTGTTACCTTTATCGTCCATGTGTTGTCTGTGTATCTCATAAGGTAGGTATGTCAGAACATATACATAAAATAGAATAAGTAAGGTTATGCGATGAAATTATATATAGCTCAGGTGGGAGTGGTATGGACTGTCGAGACTAAAGTCGCAGGTTCGAAACCAGCCTTAAAAGCATACACCTCTGACTTTTCTAAGTTACGTGTATATTAATTGTTAATTATCACTTGCTTTAACGGTGACGGAAACCTGCATACCTGAGAAGTTCTTCATAAGAATTTCGAAGGTATGTGAAGTCTGCCAACCTGCATTAGGCCAGCGTGGTGGACTACGGCCTAACCCCTCTCATTCAGTAGAGGAGGCCCGTGCCCAGCAGTGGGACATGTATAATACATGGCTAGTATTATTATTATTATATAGTATTACTAAGAAAGTAGGATAATATCAAGATTAATTTAGATTTGTCAGTGGACCCAAATGCTTTTGGGGGTAAGCTTGAGCCGCCTTAACACCCCCCCCCCCCCCTTTGGATCCGCTACTGCGTACGAATACTTCGCACCGATAGTGATCAGTTACGTAATATTATAACGAAATATAATAATAATATAGACTGCCTCGGTGGCGCAGTTGTAATACGGTCTCGGGTTCGATCCTCGGTTCGGGTAAAGTGATAATAGGTTTTTTCTATCATGAATCTGAGTCTGGAATTGTGCCCGGTATGGCGATAGGCTTGCTCCCTATCACATCATGAGACAGAAATAAGCTCGGAGAAATGTTGGGTGTACTGTTTACACCTCTGCCCACCCTTCGGGGGTTTTTTTACGAGAGAGAGGGCAAACGGACAAGAGGTTCACCTGATGGTAAGTGATCACCACCGGCCATAGACAGCGTCAATACCTACCAGAGGAATTGGCGGTACGTTGCCGGCCTTTGAGGAAAGAATACGCTCTTTTCTTGAAGGTTCCTAAGTCGTATCAGTCTGGAAATACCGCGGGAGAATGCTGATTCCACAAGGCTACCGTCCGGGGAAGAAAACTACGCGTCAATCGCACAGTTGAGGAACGCCAGCCATCCAGATGGTGGGGATGGAATCCCAACTTGTGACATATTACAGGCGTGAGTGAGTATGTACAAAAATAATCATCCAAACCATTTGGCGGAGCTTTTATTTTATTAGCTTTAGATGACGTGACGAGCAGCTCGCTCGCCTGATGGTAAGCGTCACGCCTGCCCATAAACAGAAGCAACACCAACCAGAACTTCAAATTAAGAAGCACCTACTGCATGACACTGAGATCTCTGGTTCGATCCGGGGTCGGGTAAAAGTGATATTGGGTTTTCTATTACGAAATGCTCAGTATCAGCCCGGAGTCTGGAATTTGTGCCCGGTATGGCGATAGGCTCGCCTCCTATCACATCATGGGATGGAAATGGGCTCGGCGAAATATGTGTGTACTGGTTACACCTCTGCCTACCTCTTCGGGGATTACGGGCGTGAGTGCATATGTATGTATATAATACATCGATGTTAGAAATACGAATTGGGAACCTCTGTATTTTCTTCGGTAAGAAACTGAACATAAATAAATAAATAAATACACACAACAGTCACACACATAGTCCTGACCCCACACTAGGTTAACCTGTATCGTGGGTATCAGGAATTACGCGGGACTTGCGGTCCCACAACACCCAGACTCGAAACAAATATTTGTGGATTAGACAAACATTTGTCTCGGTGTGGGAATCGAACCCACGGCCTCACGCTTCGCAGCCGGCTACTCGCCCACTGCGCCACGGAGGCTGTCAACATTACCGATGCGCATAATTTACGAGTCGTATTGTATAATATAATTTATAACTAGCTACCTTAGAATAACTCCAGCAACGTTTGCTCTCAGAGGTTGAGTGACGAGCTGCTTATTAAACGTCTGTCCCTCACGAATGAAGCTATGCTATAGATATTTGGAGAGGTAACATCCAAAATATATATACAACTAGCTGTTCCGCGCGGTTTCACCCGCAACTACAGCAGCGCCACCTACCGGGTCCAATTGTGAATCTAAACCATCCAGGGCGCCACCCAAACGCATACAAAAAAAACATTCAAATCGGTCCAGCCATTTAGGAGGAGTTCAGTCACATACACACGTACAGTAGAATTATATATTTAAAGATATGTCACAAAAACCCTGTTGGGCGTTTCAACCGTGATATTAGAATCAATTCAAACGTAATGAAATAACTCGCATACGAAAATGAGACTATAAAAATAATCAAATTAATTTTTTATACTTTTATTATTTTATTGTTTGTGAACCGTATTTCGATTGAATACCTCTGCAAGAACGATGACTCGAAGCCAGAGCGAGATAGCGAGATAAGTTGCGGCGACTACGTGCATCAAACGCGCTGCGCTGGTTCACTGGTTTCAATGTCTGTCAAATCGAAACACAATAGTGCTTACACATTACTGCTTTGCGGGAGAAATAGACAAAGCGGTGGTACGAACGCCGACGGCCTCTCGCATACAAAGGACGTACCACCTTGTAAATCTGAATATCATAGCTTATCTGAAATACATTTCAAGGGGGTAAAAACGGGGGGTTGAACTTTGTATGAAACTTTTATTACCTACGAACAGAATATTAACGCCCGATTTCTGAAAGGCTGATCAAAGTAAAATTAACTAATCAAATGTCAAGTCGAAATTGAGTTGCTAGAAGCGTGGTCATCCATCACCTTTGATTTGACACACATGTTAGCTAACATAACTTTCAAATGAATATGACAAATCTTATATCAAAACTAAAGAGACATCAAATATTATGATTTTTTGCACTAATCAATGTTTCAGCAACTCTAGTTGATTTGCCAGCGGTGTCAAAATCAACGTTCTGTTAGTTGAATGTTGATTTGATCAACCTTTCAGAAACCGGGTGTTAGTCTGGGCAACAGCTAGTAATATTTATCGCCTGCTTGTTAGCTGTCTACTGCTTCTTAGCCTGTGTAGGACAGGGTTATTATAAGCAATATATGCGACAATGTCGACTAGAAAATGTTACTTAGTTTATTTATCCATAACGCAATAACGCGCGAAAACACAATGAATACTTACGTTAGTAAAAAACTATTGTTTATGTATATTTTGCAATATTTAAACAGTACGTTTATACATTTCAGCACCTTTTTTACTTAGAAATAATTTAAACTTTAAACCCGCGACATGAATTAGAATTAATTTAAATACGACTGAAAACTAAGGAGTAAAAAATGTAACCAATTTAGTTTTTGCTTAAATAGAAAAAAATGGAATGAATGAAATGATTTGATGGACTTTGTCAATGCCAACTGTAAAATAAGCTCTTGCGTGTAGTGTTTCATGCAAAACTAGTTTTAGGTTGAAATCTAAACTCAAACATGCATCTTATTTAAAAGTTTTAAATTCTACTCAGCTGAAACTACACTCAAGTGTCGAATTGATAGTTTTTATTCCTTAGGATAATAACGCCAGTAAAAAAGAAAGAAAAAATCTTTATTTAAATAAAGAAAGATACAAAAACATTTGCCAGGGGTTCTCAAATTAGGCGGAGCCTGTGTCTTGAGAAACCAAATAAAATAATGTTTTTTTTTTGTTAGCGTGAGTGAAGTCAAAGAGCGTGTGTGCGTTTATGCTTGAGTGTGTGTGTGTGTTTATGTTTGTGTGTGTGTGGGGGGGGGGGGTTGTAATGTGAGAGTGTGTGTTGTATAAGAGTGAGGGGTGTGTGAAAGTGTGGGTTTCTGTGAGTGTGGGTTTGTGTTTGAGCCAAAGACTTTAATGTACTACTAGACAAGCTGCGCAGTACATAGGAATTGTCCCACTAAGTTGCGGTCAATTGACCGTAACTCAATATTACCATCTCGCTTACTCTTAACTAGAACCCCTATCGTGTGCTCTGTCTGCGGGCTGTCAAAGTCCCACGTTTTGTGACGCAATTTTTCTTCTAAACAGCCTGTCTAATAGTATACATTAAAGACTTTGGTTTGCGCGTGGCATTTATGTGAAAGAGTGTAAGTAATTCGTCTTATGAATTGTTGTCGTCCATGAGCTTATCTTTGGATCTGTTTTCAAGAGTGCTTGCTTGTGATTGTCAAACAGAATCCATTTTTCGTCGCAGGCAACAATGTGGTTGTAAATTGCTTCGTTTCTATGCCTGTTCAGCAGCGCAAGGCACGCCTCTTCGCGTATGTCGCGCTGGCGATCATATTTAGTTATTTAACGCATACAAAACAGGATACAGCCATATATAATACAAGGTTTTTATATAATTCAACAAGTGGAGCTAGGATGTACCTCTAACTATGTATACACAACTAGTTAGATGAGTATAAAACACTCATGAGGGTCTTATTCATAATAAAACGCTTATCGAAGGTATAAACCTTCATTAGTTAAAACGTATTTTAAGCCTATCGAACGTTCAATAAAATTCTTTATTCATAATCGTTTGATAAAGCTCCGATAACTAAAATAGGTTTATCATACACAAAGTTGCCAGTTTACAGAAAATGATTGATTGATTGAATGATTTTAATATGGTTTGTCTCTGGAAAGACTGTAAAACTAACTGAATGAAAAGAAAATTGACGGAGTTTTGGCGGGAATTCAGACAGTGCGGTGGCTCTCTTGATTTAATTATTTCCTAAACTAGTTTAAAGTTGTGTTTGTTGTATAAAAGTGGTGTGGTTTTGTGCAATAATCATTTACGATGATGAATAGCGTATGAAAACATTAAATATAGGGAATTTAGGTGATTTTGATCAAGGTTATTGATCGACCTTGTGCTTTCGATCCGCTTGAAGAAAGTCGTCTAAGAAGCATTGAACTGAAAGGAATTAACACCAAAACTCCAACAAGACCTTGAAATGGGCCACACTCCCGTTTCATCGTTCTTGGAATATAAGAAAAGAATATAACTAATGACTTGGCAGCATGGTCTCTGGCCTTAGCCGGTTCCTTAAGGAACAAACAAACAAAAAAAAAGAAAATTGACATCTCATCAATGTCAAATGTCAAGAAAGGTAAACAAACAAGAGTTATAAAATTTCACAAGACCTTGAAATTGACCTCGCCGCGCCGCTGCGCTGATATTTCGTCGTTCTTGGGAAGAGTTGAAAATATATAATATAGTACTTGTCATTGGCGAAATGTATAATAGGGCGAAGCCGTTATAAATAAAGAAAAAGTAATAAATAATAAAAAAAAATTACAGTAGACGTAAAAATAAACGTCAATTATGAAACAGCTGACTGATGTCGGCCATGTTTTTCACTGTCGAACGCTTAAAATAGGTTTATAAAAGGGTTATAGCTTCTATAAAATAGTGATAATTGGTTTAAGAGAACGCCATTTGCTACTTTCTTGACGCTGAGACTAGATCGGAAAGATATTTTAAACATTTAAAATTACGAGAATTGGCCTTCTGGTTGTGTGCTCATTTCTAATGTTCGCACTGCTTGCACCGCGTTGCTACGACGAAGGTACTCATATTCTATAATTACTTGAATTTGTACCTATCCATGATGACGAAAATGATTAAAATGTGATGAAAACAGAACGCTAATCACTAAACTAAAGACTGCTTTTGAAAAAAGAAATCCATGTTTTTAAAATATAATTCATTTGAAATTGGAATTCATAGGCAAACAAAATTATTTTTTATTTTAATAAATGGCTAGAAGGTACTGCAGAACGTCAACTTCATAGGTAAATATGATATTATTATTTTAGACAACTATTACATACAAAATAAACGGACGCGTATACGTAAATATGTTTGCAAACAAATAGTTCATAGAATAATAATATTAATAAGATGTAAATATGCAAGATGTATGCCTCGCCTAAATATATTTAAAAATGTGGGGTATGGGGTCAAGGATAACCAGTATTATAAATTGCAACTTGTCTTTTTCTTTTAAATTAACATTAAATCAACATAATAAAATACAAAAAATATCAAATACCTACCATACATTCTCGACTGACATTCTTCCAAATAATCTATTTTTAGGGATCCATAGCCAAATGGCAATAATGGAACCCTTTTCATTTCATCATATTATATATGTTGACGTTGATTATTGGTTTAAGAGAATACCAATTGCAACTTTCTTGACGCTGAGACTAGATCGGAATGATATTTTGAACATTTAAAATTACGAGAATTGGCCTTCTGATCACACTTAGCTATTTCTCAGATTACGATTGTTAGTATGCGTTGTTTGGACGTTTACCTTCTGTAACTAGTTATTCTTATTAAGCTTTAGAGGTAACTTGTGTAGGCCAACGCTCTCTATGACATATCAGACGCTATTTTATAGCAATTTAAAGGTAAATACGTTTTAATATGGCGATGATACGCCAATTTTAGCTATTAACACTATTTTTTGCGTACCGAAACATCGTCACTTATATTTATTATCAAAATTTGACAGCACTATGCGAAAAGACGTAAATTATTGAGTGAAAAAAACAATGAACGCATTGTTTGTACTCGTGACGTTACTTGTGTCAATTTGGCTACTTGTATATGTTTACATTAAAAATACAAGTGGACCACGACATGAATTAGAACATTTTAATATAATAGTCAACTTTTATCCGAGAAAACAACATTTATGCTGCGTTTCCGCGGGTAACAGCTAGTAAACTATATAAAAAGTAATAGCTTTAGTAATAATATCATAAAATATATAATAAATAACAAAGGTAATAAACCTTGCTTAATTAAATTCCAATGATGTCCGTGTAATTAAACTATAATTTATCCTCAGAAAATAATAATAGCCCAGTATTGTACAAGTCCCACTACTGGGCACGGACCTCCTCTACTGAATGAGAGGGGTTAGGCGTTAGTCCACCACGCTGGTCTAATGCGGGTTGGCAGACTTCACATACCTTCGAAATTCTTATAGAGGACTTATTAGGGTTACTGGCTTCCTCAAAATGTTTCCTTCGCCGTTAAAACAAGCGAATATTAACAATTCATTCACACGTAACTTAAGTCGTTGTTGCATGCTTTTGGAGCTAGTTTCGAACCTGCGACTTTCTCGACAGTCCGTACGAATCCTCGCTACGATATCGCTGCTGTGCTGTTAGCCTATATTGCTTTTACAGCTTCACCTGACAATAAAGCCGGCGCTTATGGAGCTCTAGCCAGAACTATGTATAATGTATTTAGCGATTAAGCACAGGGCCGCTTTTTAGAAGGCTTAGACCTTGAACTTGACCAATCGCTGGGGAGTATAGTTTAGGGCCGTCTCTGCACATCATTATGTCGAGGGCCAGTTGTGGGAGTTCTTCGGACTCTATGATGAGTGTTATCTATGATACAGCCATTAGGAACTAGTAGGCAGAGAGGTCAGTGACAGTGGCAGCATTTCCAAATTTCTTTCTTTGTTTTAACACCTCTCTAATCTCTATACATTTAAGCAACTGTAAAAACAACGAGAAATATATCGATTCGCTAGTATTTGGATTGGTATTGCGGTAAACAACCGCCTGACAGCCTCCGTGGCGCAGTGGGTGAGTAGCCGACTGTGAAACGTGAGGCCGCGGGTTCGATCCCCACACCGAGACAAATATTTGTTTCGGTTCTGGGTGTTGTGAGACCGAAAGTCCCTCGTGGTTCCTGATACCCACGACACAAGACTTGTATCTTACTGTGGGGTTAGGGCTATGTGTGTGACTGTTGGGTGTTATTTATTTAAAAAAAAAACATGCGGGGCAGTCTTTGGGGACTGCCGATAGAAGTGAAACTTTTTTTCACATTATAGACATTTAACTAAAAAAAATTGAAATAATATTACATTAAACACTAACAAAAACAAACTGTAGAGGAACGGGTGCTAAATGTTCCTCCGGCGAAGGGGAGATCTTCAGTCAGGCGGATGTTGTACCTGACCGGCAGCGCGCACCGCACAATGCAACATTAACCAGATCCTGAATCGCGCTAGCAAAGTTTGCGCGGCGATAAGTATATATACAAGTTCCGAACATCAACCATTGGAGGGGTTTCAAGTTTCACTTTAAAATAGAAAATAATTTTTGATTTAATAAATTTGAATTAAAAATAGTGTTAGAAAAATAATTTAAGGTGTGTTCCACTGAGCGCTCAAAACGCTCATGCTACGTGTATTTAGATTGGATTTTGCTCATTGTGAGCGCACCTTTAGAAATCAAGATGGAGCGTAACTCAAAAATGTTACCCAGAAACCAAGATGGCGCGTAACAGAAACACGTTACACTTTTTTTTACCTCCTATTAAATTTCTCCCATACGCCGATAAAGAAGTTTCACTTCAAAAACAAGTGTTGCCACGCTATAGACAGTTTTGTTTACAGCATGAATGGCCGGCTCGACCGGGTCGTTACCACTGTCACAGAAAACCGACGTAAATTAACAGCTTTGCTTTATTGTGGTTATACGATAGACTCACTAGACAAATGAGAAAATCAAACAGTTCTATAATTGATTATATATATACGGATGTACTCGTAACTGCTTCAAATGTCAGTAGAAAAAATTGATAACTCCCATTAAGAGAAATATAGCACTTTATATTCTTTAACATGGCGGTGTCAATACAATGCTACGGGTGTTAATTTAGCTATAGTTTATTGATGTATTTGGTATTTTTTTTGCGTTTGGTCTACGCACTCACGCCTGTAATCCCCGAAGGGGTAGGCAGAGGTGTAATTTACCACGGGCCTCAGACAAAGACTTTAATGTATAGGTAGGTACTAGACGGGCCGTTGAGAAGTAAAATTGCGTCACATAACGCGGGAGTATGACAGCTCATAAAGAAGGAGTGCGATAGGGGTTCTAGTTAAGAGCAAGCGAGATGGTAATATTGAGTTACGGTCAATTGACCGCAACTTATTGGTACAATTTGTATGTACCGCGCAGCTTGTCTAGTAGTAATACATTAGACTTTGGCCTCAGATGGTATAGTTACGCAACTGGACTGTTGGGTGTATATACTTATTATTTACTAGACCAGAGACCAGTGGCGGATCCAGGATTTAGGTTTTCTTGACCCAAATATAGAATTAAAAAAAAATTGAATATGCTATACCTACTTAAAATGGAATATGTAAGGATAAGCGATGAAAATTATATTATTGTAGGCAGTATATAGTTGTATTAAGAAAGTAGGATAATATCAAGATTTATTTGAGATTTGTCGGTGGACCCAAATGATTTTGGGGAGGCTTGAGACCCTTAGAACCCTTCCCCCCTCCCCCTGCATCCGCTAGTGGTTGGGTGTATTTATATACTTATTATTTACTAGAGACCACACAGAGGAGTTAAATTTGTTTTTTATTGCATGTCCTTCGATAAAGGATATCAAGCATTTACAATCACAATGTAAAACCTTAAACAAGTAATGTAAACACAACGTTGAAATAATTAAATAGAAAGGTATTCACGACGCAATTTTAAACAAAGGTTTCGTTTTATTTTATTGGATAAATTGAATGTTTATTTACAGTGACGACTTTTATAAATACAACAGGGTAGTTGACTAGACTTTTTCAATTATTTTAATCAATAAGTAAGTTACGTTACTAAAAATCTATTGCAGAAAGAATTTTATTAATCGGACCAAAAATAAATAACTTAGAAGCCATTCAAATCCTGTAGAAGGGGTAATTTTCAAATGACAGACGACGCAAACTTTGACGTCACTCTGTAAAATGTTCATTATGGTGCACGCGTGCAAGCGAGACAGTGAGATATTCCAACCGCGCACCCACTTTTCCTCATACCAACACTTAAAGTCATAACTGCGGGCACATTTCTGAACCAATTACTTGTGTTTTAATAAAAGGGTTTCAATTGCGTATCATTTTCTGTTGCTTATAAAATAATATATAAAATTCAATATAGGAATCTACCCTACTGAATGAGGAGACGAATAGTTCGCTCGCCTGAAGGTAAGCGTCACGCCTACATGTAAACAGTAGTTATTGAAGTGAAAACTTCTTTAGGCGCGTTGAACACTTTTTGGGTGAACTAAAATCATGGAACTCGCGTCATCGTCACCGAACGCTTTCCATGAGCTATAAATATGTATACTGTATATATACGCACTCACGCCTGTAATCCCCGAAGTGGTAGGCAGAGGTGTAACCAGTACACCCACATTTCGCCGAGCGTATCTCCGTCCCTTATGTGATAGGGGGTGTGCCTATCGCCATACCGGGCACAAATTCCAGACTCCGTGCTGATACTGAGCATCTCGCAATAGAAAAACCCAATACTTAACATTTTCGTCTACAGCATGAATAGGCCGGCTCGTTCGGGTCGTTACCACTATCTCACAGAAAACAGGCGTAAAGTAGCAGCTTGCTGCTGCATTTCATGCGGTGAGTGAGATATCCGGAGGCCCAAATTCCCCTCCCCTTCCCAATCCCTTACTTATCCCTTTCCTTTAAGGTCGGCAACACGCCCATGATTTTTTAGTATATGGGTGGTGGAGATCACTACCATCAGGTGACCCACTTGCTCGTTTGCCGGCCTATACGATATAAAAAAAACTACTTTACCCGACCCGGGGATCGAACCCGAGACCTCAGCGTTGACCTCAACTGTGTATATGTGTACATAGATATACTTTGGTCATAAACGCTTCAATACAATACAAATTGTTGTATACTCGTAATAGGATAATGTCTTTGTCCTCTCCAGTGGCCGTCCTGAACCGAGGTCCGTACCCCCCATTAGCGTAGCCCTCAGCCAAGGTCACTTTAATCTCAGGGTTGGAGTGCCTAACGCATTCACCCGAAAGCCCGGTGACGCTGACAAAAGCAGACTCTCGTCAGGCTATCAGATGGTAATAGATGATGTATTTTGAATCCTATACGATTTTTATCGTGGAATTTTATGTATAATATAATTGCATATATGTAAGTAAAGCAAAATCAATAATCAAGATCAACAACAAATATACCTTTGTCTTTATAATTTTTCCATAAAACACTACAATATCGACAACTCCTGTGACGCAGTGGGTGGGTAGCCGGCTGCGAAGCGAGAGGTCGTGGGTTCGATTCCCACACCAAGACAAATGTTTGTGCGATCCACAAATATTTGTCTCGGGCTGGGTGTTGTGGGACCGCAAGTCCTTCGTAGTTCCTGATACCCACGATACAGGTTAATCTAGTTACAGGTCAGGACTATGTGTGTGACTGTTGAGTGAAAAAAAAAAAAAAAAAGGTGTCGGGTTCGATCACGGGTCGGGTAAAAGTCATATTTTCTACTACAAATTGCTAATATCAGCCTGGAGTCAGGAATTGTGCCCAGTATGATAGGCCCAACGCGGCTAAAAAAGTTTTCACTTCAAAAATCAAAAAAGCCACATTCAAATCAGTCCAGACGTTTAGGCACAGGCAGATACACAGACAGACAGATAAAGGGGACACAATTATAACACACCTATTATATTTGTCAGGGGCTAAAAAAGGCTAAAGTTTCAACTCCACAAATTGGTAACAAGCTTCTTAACTGGCAACACTGAGCAGAATAAACTTAGCAATGGCGTCATTAGTAAATATGTACTTATTGTAAATGCAGGAAAACCTAGTACTCGGTTATTTGTAAACAAAATATTTACACATCTATTTTATTTAACTATGGCTGCTAAATAAAACGTCACCAGATCGACAACAGCCCACCGATCGGAAGCGTCTGTTGCGGAGTATGGGGTAGACTCTGCCGTTCTAGAATTGGTTAATACAGCCACAAAAAAAGTGCATGTCTATCAGACAATGATTAAATCGTCTGAAACAGACGTAAAATTACATACATACGCACTCACGCCTGTAATCCCCGAAGGGGTAGGCAGAGGTGTAACTAGAACACCCACATTTCCTATCGCCATACCGGGCACAAATTCCAGAGTCCGGGCTTACACTGAGCATTTCGTAATAGAAAAACCCAATACCATTTTACCCGACCCGGGGATCGAACCCGAGACCTCAGCGTTAGCGTAATCGTAACGCGTACGCGTTATAACTGCGCCACCGAGGCGGTCTAAAGGTAAAATTATTTATCGCAGTATTAATTTATTCATCGTACTCATGAGAATAGGGTAGTTTCCTATATTGAATTTTATACATTATTTTATAAGCAACAGAAAATGATACGCAAAAGAAACCCTTTTATTAAAACAAATCAAAATTGGTTCAGAAATGTGCCCACAGTTATGACTTTAAATGTTGGTATGAGGAAAAGTGGGTGCGTAGCAGGGATATCTCACTATCTTGCTTGCACGCGTGCACCATAATGAATATTTTACAGAGTGACGTCAAAGTTTGCGTCGTCTGTCATTTGACAATTACCCCTTCTACAGGATTTGAATGGCTTCTAACGTATTTATTCTTAGTCCGATTTATAAAATTCTTTCCGCAATAGATTTTGAGTAACGTAACTTATTGATTTAAATAATAAAAAAAATCTAGTCAACTACCCTATTGAACGGCTTAAATGTCGTGCTTGTACTTAGCTTCTGTAAGTAATTATTCTAAGGCCGTCCGTCCGCCATCAGAGCGTGGTCAGTCACCAATAGTATAATACTCTTTGGTCAGTCACTCAAGAGTAGTGTTGAGTAGGACTTACATTTGTCCCGTACATGACGAAATAATTTAAGAGCTACTTAATTTTTTTCATGTACTACTTCAAATTTTATGTCGCGTTACTCTGTTACTATTCCCATGACGCCGGCTACGTGCATGATAGAGTGAGAACGAGCGAGCGAGCTTCAAGACGTCTCGCCTCATTTGAAGTAGGACCTTGTACTGGTTCAGCACAAAAAAGAGGCTTCCCTTACAAACTGATTTAAATATCGTGTCCTACTCGACACTACTCAAAAGAAAAAAAAACACAAAATTATAGTATTGTAACACTGTATTAGATGATCAACATCATCAGGCATTCACGTCTCCGATATAAACGAAGATTGACGAAGCGCATAATCTTAATCTTACTATAAATATTATTTCAATACTTGAATTGATAATTAAACAGTGAATGAGTGACAGATCGAAATGTCACTTTGCAAAATAATGTTGCCAACTTCCAAATCTTAGTGATGGATCTAATTGTTTTATCGTTCAAAAGAATGGAACTTTAAATTAAATTATCATTAAATAAATAAATAATACCAATATCGCAATTTCCTATACACCACTTTAAAAAAATAATACACCCAACAGTCAAACACATAGTCCCAACCCCACACTAGGTTAACCTGTATCGTGGGTATCAGGCACTACGAGGGACTTGCGGTCTCACAACACCCAGACACGAAACAAATATTTATGGATCACAAAAACATTTGTCTCGGTTTGGGAATCGAACCCACGGCCTCTCACTTCGCAGCCGGCTACTCGCCCACTGCGCCACGGAGGCCGTCAATAGATAGTAAAATCAACCGTACACAAGAATTGCGACTTTTAGTAAGACGTCAGAATGTGTACTAATGAAATCATTGATAAATGAAATAGTTCAGTTAACTACAATGAGTGAATGAACTAAATCTTTTACCACTTTACTATTTTTATAGTATAATAAAAAACTGGCAACATCTGAAATGTCATTTTACTGTTTATTTAGCAATTCAATAGACATCTATATATGACTTCACGAAACTGGAATTACAACATTTCGCTAATAGATGGCGCTTTTTTAAAGTGTCAATGAATGATTTCCATTTAAATCCTTTTTATTTAAAATTATTAATGTACAATAAATAAATAAAATATAGTGGAACACAAGTTTAAAAACTATAAAACAAAACTTTGTGAAAATTAAATAAACACTATAATCTGTTGTAAGACCGCTTTTTTCACTCAAAAATCTCAGACATTGATTTGTGCATATTTGAATATTATCCCTTGTTTTTTCCTTGAACAAATTAAAACAAATTTTATAATCATTTTCAACAAATTATTCACTCATAAAACTTAAATACACTCACAAATGCTTACACTATGCACCCACGTCTCGTCGAGCTTATTTTCGTCCCATGATGTGATAGGGGGCGAACCTATCGCCAGAGAACAAATTCCAATCACGGGCAAACATTATGATTTTTCGAATTGAAAAACTGACCTGGTAATTGAACCCCGGACCACCATTCTCAGCCTTAGTACGCTTCTAATGTACAAATGTGGTATCTTGATTTTATAGTATGCATTTCACGAAGACGAGCTTACTACGAATTGCGAATTCCAAATTGCCTGCCCGCTTAGCATGCGCCCAAGAGATATCGAGAGACTATGTTCTCATTTGCATTGTAACGTATACCCCACGGTATAGAGTCGATAGATTATATAGAGATAAAGCGAAAGACTACAATTTTTTATCGTTGCATGAATACCGCCATATACACTTCAATAGACATGTAGATATAGCACGAAAAAACAAAACTTTTTAACAGAAATAAAACCGATTCCAAAAAAAGGAAAACATTTTTAATTTAGGTAATTTTTTGGTAAAAAGTTATTTTACTATTTTTAGTGGACAAATCATCAAAGTCGATGCATAAATGATGAAGTTTTATTCTTAGTGGTGGAATTTATTTTCATAAAGGACCAATTTTGAGCTATAATCTTCCGAATGAATAAAAAATCATCCCAATCGATCCACATTTAGAGTTAGGCGATACATACAATAAATATACGCGTCGACTGGAGAACCTACTCCGTTTTTTTTCGTTGGTTAAAAATTACCTCTAGGCGTTATATTAAGCGCGCTGGTGTTCAGAGATTGTTATGCGTAAATTAAGTAACTACTAGGTATTTTGTACTACAATAATATCGACATACGTATAGAACCAAGGCGCCTAGGTCACAAATCCGTAACGAGGCAAAAAGTTCGAAACATACATAGAGTGAAGTAGGTATAGAATAGCCATTACAATAATAAAATTTTTGGTAAATTAGTACAACTAAGATGAATTTGTAAACATATATGAAAAATTATTTATTTTCTCTATTTATCGTAATTTCCTAGAATTTATGTTAAAGTGATAAAAAACATAAAATCTGCAACATGATACGTTGCAATAATAAAAAAAGTATTCTTTTTATACACGCTTTAACCCATGCCTATTATTTAATCATAGTATGTATTGTATATTACAAATATTATAATTGTAATGGATATTCTATATAACATTCTATGTTTGTGTTTTAAATTTATACATGTAAGTTAATTGCCATTTATATGCAGTTTTTATTGATACCACCTTTTTGCAACACCCTGTACACAAGGGCACGGGAATGCAAGCGTCATAGACAAATTTTACGTTCGTTCAACAATCAATTACCTTTTCACCAAAAAATTATATATTTTATTGAAATATGCTTATTAAATCATTCATAAATTACATCACGAACATTTCGTACATAATAATATTAAAACACTCAACAGTCACACGCATAGACATGGGACCTTATTATCTATGACCGCACAATAACGCGCCCACGTTAACTTCGTGCCTGCCTCGGTGGCGCAGTTGTAATGCGTTCGCGTTACGATTAAGCTAACGCTGAGGTCTCGGGTTAGATCCCCGGGTCGGGTAAAGTGGTATTGGGTTTTTCTATTGCGAAATGCTCAGTATCAGCGTTAGCCTCAATCGTAACGCGTACGCATTACAAAGCGCCACCAAGGCAGTTTCTTAGAAACATTATTAATATTATCATTAAATTTATGAATTATATACATTTCAGCCTAGGTCTCATAACACTCGCTCTAGTTTACGGATCACAGAAACATTTGTATCATCATAATCCGTGTTCCTTGCCACATTTTTATAAATATGTAAAGCCCCGTGTAAATGAGAGTTAATCGCACGACAGAGATAAAAATTGCACAGACGACTTTTGTTTACAAATAATCTAAATAAAATTGCAGTTTTCGGTTATTTGATTCTGTTATTTTTATTATTTCAATCAATAAGTTACTTTCCCCAAAAAAATATCAAATGAATTATACAATATGTAACAAAAAACGTGTTGTTCCTTTTAACCACGTTATCAGAATCGTTATTCAAATGTAAAGAAATCTCAATTAAGAAAATTCTACCATAAATATTACGATTGGCGATCACCTGGTGGTTTATCAAAAGTGGTAGTTACATGGTACGGCACCTTTTTACTATTACAGCGAGTCGCCGCGTTACTAATACGCACGTAAAACACAGAAAATTATAGTTTTTAGTAGTAATTCATTTAAAATACGACTTTCATTGAGCTGCTGGCCCACCATCTGTCCTATTTTTATGTTAGATGTCTCCCATTAGAGATATTTCCTTATTTTTTAAAATAGATTCTCATAACACAGCTAAAAGGACCAACAGGGTTTTTGTTACACGTTGTTTAAATGAAGTCATAAATAAACAAGTTAGTTGCCGTTTAAATGTACTAGAAGGGGGTAGTTGTCAAATTACGTTAAAGGATGCACGGCAAGGCATGTTACGTCACATGCCAGGTCACGCGAATACGGTACACGCGTGCGAGGGAGATAGTTATATGTCCCTCACTACGCGCGCATTTTTGCTCATATCAATATTAAAAATATGAACTGTGGCCTCGTTTTGTTCCCAATTTTAATTTAATTTTCACATAACATTTTCTTTTTAGTATTATTGGCAGTTGCATATAAAATAATGTATAAAATTAGACATAATTAAATACACTATTACCGGCACGAGACTTGACCACAGATGGACAAGATTTCTGTTACATTATCGGTCTGTGTCATGCGATAGACTCCATCTAATTGGGTGTTAGTTATAAAAATCTATACAAAATTTACAAAATTAAAATTTAAAAAGGTAACTTTATTCTTCTTTTCCATAAATTCAGATGGCTCCACCGAAATAACAGTGATTTCGCCACTAACAAAACAAAACAACTTTCGGCTCGAAATTACCTATGATTATTCATTTAAATTACCTAAAAACGTTACATTTTATTACAATTTACATACTTGGATCTTCGGTAAGGGCTCCTAAGGACTATTATTCAAATATAATTTAAGCGACTTTAATATTTTATTTATTAGGAAATACTCCAGTAACATTTAACTACATATAATACATTTTTCTATCCCTTTTATATCCAGTCCATGACTTCGGGAATCTTACGTCACGCAACTTATGATTCTAACTAGGGATAATATCCAAAAACCCTAACTTACACAGCTATAATGCCGGCAAACAAGCCTGTTCGTACAAACACAAAACTTTATGTATCAATTCATATTGTTCTGAATTTTGGACCATGCCACCTCTATTCAAACGCATATTGCAAACGATACCTAGGACGTCGACTTTCTGCTCATTCGTCAATTGTTTGATGCCATTTAATATGGCAATGAGACACCCTGTACGACCAATTCCGGCTGAACAATGTACAATTGTAGGCGGTGAGAGGGTGTCTAGAGAAAGATCGAGAGGTGTGGACACTTCATACTTAACGTCGCATGGTACAACGCCCTCTAGCGGCGGGAACAGGAATTTAGACTCGCTTTTTGGACTCTCACATTTACACAACGATTCAGACACCTCGTTAACAATTTCGAAGTCATACACATTGTTCTTAAGGACGTCCAAACTTAACGTCAGTAGGGCGTTGACGTCTTTAGGGCATTTGTGGTCGGCCCAATTGTGGAACCAGTAGTGGTACACCGTGACGTTACTTGCCTCAGTCTGATGGCTAAAAACACTTTGACTTACACTAGCACTTTGGTCAAAATCTGTTTTGGTATCGCCTCTGTCGGAAATGTCTATAGAGGCGACGCGTGCGAGACTCGGTCTTCGGACACAATAACCCGAATCACTGCTTATCTGACCAGAATCACCATTTGTCTGACCGGAATCACTGTTTATCCGACCGGAATCACTGTTTATCCGACCGGAATCACTGTTTATCTGACCGGAATCACTGTTTATCTGACCGGAATCACTTTTAAACGAATCACTAACACTTTTATACAATCTAACGTCCAATTTCCGTATAGTGTAACCGCATTTTTTGATCATACCACAATTTTTTATCACGAATCTGCTCTCATCTTCCGCTTCAGGATTCCTGACTTCAACTTCTTCGTGAATCTCCAACGGGAAGTACTTCTCACACTTCTGTCGATTGTTTTCGATGAAGTTCGTTAGCATTACGATTTTCTGGACTCCGTAGTTTGGGGGCATGGACCCCGGATCGGGGGGTCGCCGGGATTTATAATCCACGGTGTTTTGCTGCACCATTAGCCAGAAATCGTAGATGGTGTTCTGCAGGGGCCCCTGGGTGGCTATGTATGTGTTTTTTGTATATTCATGGCCCTGGAAACATTTTAAATGGGTTTTAAAATGATGGCACAGTAAGGATGGCGCTCCGTGGGTCCTTTTTAAATGCTGGAATTTTAATTATGCAAAGACACAAATACAATTACTTTTGCTGATTGAATTTGAATGAAATTAATATTCTGTTCTGTTCTAAGTTCTATGTAAAGTTCCCTCGCTACAATGAATGGCGCTTATTTATACTATTGATACATCCATATGGTCAAGAAGAGTTTGCTGCATATATTGCAAGTTATTACGAGACTATCCCGCACAGTGGTATAGCCACGCTGTAGACAATTTTGTCTACAGCATGAATGGGCCGGCTCGTCCGGGTCGTTACCACTGTCTCACAGAAAACCGGCGTAAAGTAGCAGCTTGCTGCTGCGTTTCGTACGGTGAGTGAGATATCCGGAGGCCCAAATCCCCCTTCCCTTCCCAATCCCTTATTATCCCTTTCCTTTAAGGTCGGCAACACGCCCATAATTCTTTTGTATTGTGGGCGTACATGGGCGGTGGAGATCGCTTACCATGAGATGACCCACTTGCTCGTTTGCTGGCCTATACAAAAAAAAAAACAAACACTCGTCGCTGTAACCCCTGTAAGCCAGGATCGACAGTGGCAATGAAGCTCGGCGAGTTTCTGGGAATGCAAATCTGTCTTTATCCCGCAAGGAAATGAATCAAATAGAAAATTAGGAAGAAGTTGGAAATAATAATTGTCCACTTCCCTCCATAGGAAAGGAAGAAGTTGGAAATAATAATTGTCCACTTCCCTCCATAGGAAAGCGGGAGAAAAAATAATGAACTAAGGAGGTCTTAACCTCAGGCACGATGGACATTTACAACTGGAGAAGCCAGATGTAAAGCACCACGGATGTCATTAAGTGGGTCCTATCACGCGAGCTGTTAAACTTGATTCCAATAATAGGTATGGCAAAAACGCCGGAAAGCATGGAAATTCCTCCTAGTCTCCACAAGATCCATATAGCATACAACTCCAGATGTAAGATTGCAAGTAATTAGTAATAATTTTGTTTATTTATACAATTTGGAATTTTGAATTTGGGTGGACGCAACATGCTGTTCATGTCTCTCTCCAATGCGTCAAAACTTTTTAAGCTGTCCACGAGATTTTACCCGCGGTACGATCTGTGCCAGTTGTTTGCGACCGACATACTCCTGTGTGAATGTGTTAAGACTGTTTTTTTCATACATACATACGCACTCACGCCTGTAATCCCCGAATGGGTAGGCCGAGGTGTAACCAGTACACCCACATTTCGCCGAGTGTATCTCCGTCCCATGATGTAATAGGGGGCGAGCCTATCGCCATACCGGACACATATTCCAGACTCCGGGCTGATACTGAGCTTTTCGTAATAGAAAAATCCAATATCACTTTTACCCGACTCGGGGATCGAACCCGAGATCTCATCGTCAACCTCAGTCGTAACGCGTCCGCATTACAACTGCGCTACCGAGGCAGTGTTTTTTTTCACAAAGTAGGAATTTTTGACTTTCAATCTAGGCATGTCAAAAAGGGACTCACCTTAATAAAATTGGCATTTATGTATCCCTCACTGGCCCCCGCTTCGTTCCTCAAAATGAATCTAGAATGTTCGTTCGGCAATATCGTCTTATACCTATTCTTGGTATGCGACCCAGACACTATGGGTTTCTCCTGAAAATTCGTGGGCATATCCCAAAATTCCTGATGGAGGTTGCGCAGGAGCATTTTCTGGTACTCGGAACACGGCTGGGATATTTCTGGTATCAACGTTTGTGGGTTGTCTTTTGTCATATCTTCAACCCTGCCGGAGCAGCATTGTTGACCTTCCGTGGTGTTGTGACATTTGACCTTGGAGTACCCGTTTTGGAAGACCTCGTTGAGGTCGCGCAACTGTTTTCTGGAAAGGACGCTCGAGGCGTTCTGGAGGTGTTGCATATTGGCCAAATAGAGTCGAAAATCTTCTGAAGTACTTTGAGGACTTAACGGCTTTGTGGTTATATTACGAACGAAGCCTTGCTGGAAATTTGGGTCGTCCTGACGTCCAAACGCGTATATAATTTCATTGTCCTGATCTCCGCAGACGTAAGTCAGATTTTGTGGATAATCTGCCTCAGTATAGGACGTAGACCATAGATTATCGTGTGATCCGAAACCGATGCCCTTTTCAGTAGTACGCCGTGCCCTATGCTTATACGATTTTGGTATCAAATTTTCCGTACTGAGTGACTTCCGATGCTTATCTCGGTGTGGTAAGTCTTTTAAATTCGGTTCTAGAAGCGTCTCATCTATCTCCAAATCCCTTGGCTCTTGAGCTTGTATATTAAGAGTTAAAGATGTATTGGAACTACGTCTTTCCAAAATGCCCTTCCTTGGCTCAGCGGTAGGGTTGTCTATGCTATGATTGCTGTTATATCTACTTAAATTACACGTTGAACCGTTCAGATTGTAGTTCGAGACACTTAAGCCCCTATTGACTGATAACTGAGGGTTGGAAGTGTTGATATTGAGGGTTAACGAGGTGTTCGAACTTCTTCGTTCGAGCAGACCCTTTTTCAGGCCTGGTTTAGCGTCTTTGTTCAATGAACTGTTACTTGAATGTCTACTCAGATTGTTTGATGAATAAATATTTAATGTTAAGCTGTTATTTGATCCTCTACGCTGAAGAAGGCAATTTTTAGACACTTCCCCAGATAAATTATTGTTTGATGAACAAATAACTCTTGTAGTGGGTGTCAAATGATCTGCAGTAATCAAAGACGCGTTTGAATCCCTCCTTTCTAAAGACAGTTTCTTCTGCCTATCTGAGTTTAGACTGAAATTAGATAGGCTAGTTCTGACTGTTGCTAGATTGTGACAGGATGCCCCTGAACTATTTAAGGAGCAGTTTGAGCCTTGTAGACTATGTGTGCTTAGCATTAAGCTTTGATTGGAGTTCCTTCTGTGCAATTTCTTTATCACTTTCTCGTCTTCCACACTAGGTTCAAAATCGTCTGAGGGCACACCTTCGGGAAGGGTCTTTAAATTTGTACTAGACACGCTCAAGTTCTGCTTATAATTAAGCAAATTTGAGCCTAATGTCTGTCCAGAGTCTATATGATATCTATTATCAGACCCAGATATATTAATATCTGGTGGGTTTTCGGTGAAATCCGTCATATTTTCATCGAAAGACCCCATGGTTCGCGACCCCATTCGGGATGTTCCAGGTTGGTACAACATGAGGCTGGCATGGTTCTCTCGTAAGTAAATACCACTATCTTGAACTTTCATAAAAAATTTACGCTGTTCCGTATTGGATTGTATAGAATTGTAACCCAATTTAGCACCACACGGGTCGTGTTTCAAAGACCTTTGAGCCAGTATTCGCTTGAGCTGTCTTTTAGGAGTGTTTGGGACTGAAACAGAATTCTGAGGTACCTCCATAGTCTTTTTCTGTGGTAGAGAAAGGTTTACAGTCTCTGATGAGTCTAAAGAAGTCGCTTTTACCTTCAAAGTTGGCGTTTTAACCTTCTTTTCCTCGGCATTCGTGTATAATTTTTCGAATTCTAACAATTCTTTTTCCAAGTCACTGTCTCGTTTCGTCAAATCGATGGTTAGATTTCGTAAATTCTTCGTCTTCGGCTTCGTTTGAAAATCGGCAGACGTCGTTGCTCCTTCCTCCGAGGTGATAGTAATTTCGAACTCTTTAGGCGAGAATCTAGGCATGTCCAGGAACGACTGAGTGTCTGAACTTTGGCGGAGACATTTTTTCTGCTTTACAGGAGATTTTACCTCATCAGGCTCTTGCTCCTTATTATCTTCAAATTTGAAAACTGGCCGCTCATTGCTCGGTGTTTTTGGATGCCGCTCCATACTTTCGCATGACGCGCTCACTTCCTGATTTTTGTACGCTTCGTTCATCTGGTCTTTCATTTGTTTCGCTATCGGCAGACCCAAATTTTGCTCGATAATTTTCGCATTATCCGAATCTAATGATATTGATTTCAATCTTTGTCGTCTAGCTTGAGCAGTGTTCGATGGACTTGGTGTGAGTTCGTTAGGTTTTTCCTCAATTCTAGTATCAATTTGCAAAGACTCCATCTTAGTACAACAGTCCACCATATCCGTGTCTAAAACTTTTAACTCCTGTTTATTATCATTAGTGATGCTTACTTCAACAGTTTTATAATTTGTATCACAACTATTATGCCTTCTGTATTTTCTTATTTCTTTATCAGCAGGTGGAGTAAACCTTTCTTTTTCAATTGAATTCCTCCCCCCATATTTCCTAGGTCTTGGCGACATCCTAGCATCTTCCCTATACGAACAAGACTGATCGAATGTGAAATAGTTTTCCTTATTGCAACTATGGATTTTCGGACTTGGTCTGGCGCTCAAAATCTTCGGTGAACTTGGCTTCTCTATACCATTTCTGTTGAGATGGCCTCCCAAAGTTCTTGGTGAGTGTGGTACGTCAACATCGCGAGGAGTATCAGGAAAAAACTTTGGCGATCTCACTGTGTCATAATACACCGATTTTGGTGACGGTTCAGCGAAAAACATGGGCGATACAGTTTCCGGTGGGGTGAAAAATCTTGGCGAAATTATCGTATCACCTAGAATTTTAGGTGAGAAATCGAATTTGGGAGCTGATGACTTCTCCTTCGCCGAACTGCATTCAACAACTCTCGGAGAGTTCTGCATCTCTAATCTCTCTTGCTGTTCCCTCACTTCCACGTTGTCGTTGACACTGCACATATTCAGTCTCGTACTTACCGACCTGAATCTCCTCAAGTTACTAGGAGAGGCGTCCTGACTCCTCTCTCCATCCTTCGACATCATTCTCTCACTCATTTCACTCTCGTTAAGTTTGTTGACAATCTCCGAATCAAAACCGAAAACCCGGTCTGATTTCGCACTGGTCACGAAAGGGGACTTCTCGTCCTTCTCCAAAGATGGTGATCGAGTCGCACTGAATTTCTTAGCTCTTGTTTCTTGGTTCAAGTCACTGCCTAGGTCAGCGTTGACAATTTGAGCCAACGGCCGCGGTATGGTCGCTGTATATTTACAATCAAGGGACCTTTTATGTATCCACTGTTCAGGAAGGGGTAATTTCGGTATCCCCTTAAACTCCGGAGGAGCCGTCGAGCTGGATGGTTGCGGGTTCTGATCCTGGGCTATCGTATTTTGAGTGGAATTCTGGACTATCACGATTTGGGGTGGGGGATTTTGGGGATCGTCAGCTGGCGCGCCAGCGAGGGTGGCTAGTATCCTGCGTGGGGGTATCGGGGTCACCGGGAAGGGGAGGGAGGGGTGCGTCACGCGCGGAGGTTGCGGGAGACGAGCGGGGAACGCGTCACGTACAATATGTACCTGAAATGAAAATGTAATATTACTAATGTATGACGTAGATATATTTTCGGGCGCGATTACAAACATATTTGGAATGACTCAACAATATGTTGTTAATGAGAATTATAGTGCGAATGGTTTCGCTACTTTTGGCTTTCTGAAAAGTATTGGCGTGGAACGTAAACTTTTATACTAAGATGATGAGCCATTTCATTGTTGTATGTGTTGTATGACACATTCGTTGCTCCGTACACAATGAGTTGTATACTCAACCCACATACATAAGGGGTGACTAGTAACTTATTAGGCGACTTTTTTTACGAAGGCAGACGATCTGACGGCCCGTCTGATGGCAAGTGGTTACCGTCGCCCATAGACATAAAATAATAATAATAATAACAAGAAAATACTCGAAACTTTTTGGTACAGAGTTCTTTCTTTTCGATACATTTATATGAGCACTTCTTTTTTATTACGTCACTTATTATCCGATAGTACTCATAAGTATAGTATCGATACTTTTGAATCGATACCGTGCCTCTAGTGGGTGTACAGTAGTGTTGAGTAGGACACGATGTTTATGAGGTTGTAAGAGTAGCCTTTTATTTATACTGAGCCAGTACAAAGTGTCACTTCAAATGAGGTTGCGTATTGAGGCTCGGCGGTACATTTTACGTAGTTTGTACCGCCCTATCTTACAATTGTGATTGACGTATTAAAGGAACAAGACGCGCCTACTATTCAAGTGAAACATGTGACTCGCTCGTTCTCGCTCTTTCTCGCAGTCAGCCCATTGATTCGTAATGTACTAGCTTTTACTCGGAACGGGCTTTTCCGGGATAGAAAGTAACCTATGTCCAAAATTCATCCAAAACAGTGCAGACGTTACACACATCCAAACTTTCACATTTAAAATAGTAGTAGGATTAGGCCGCCAACTGTACTATTCTTTGTATATATTATTTTTAATATACTTGTACTCTAAGTGTTGTACAATAAACAATTATAAATAAATAGGATTGTACGGGACAAATGTACTGCCTCATGTATGTGCTACTCAACACTAGTGTAGTGTACAGTGTGACTAAACACTTACCGTGTGCGTGGCTATGATAGGGCGCGGTCGCTTGCGCCGTCGACATCGTTGCACGAGCACCAACAGCAGGAGTGCGCCCGCCGCGAGTGCACCGCACAACCAACCCCCCGCCCCGCCCCACATCGCGCCGCCCTCACATCTGAAACAGCACACGACATTACCACTCATTACTGACGTATTGATGCACGACCTTGAATTAGAACATTACCTATGACATAAAAAAACAATATTTTTGAAGTGAAAACTTCTTTAGCATCTTTGTGATTTGAAAGCCGATGAAACGAAAAAGAGACAGATACATAAATTCATAACATTTAACGTGGAAGAAAATGAGATAGGAAGCATTATACAGTTGTGCGCGCATGCGTAGTACAAAGCTTGAGAAAAGGCATCACAACAACCGTGGTGTTTTGTATACGTGTACGTATTATACGTTTGTAGAGTTTTTTCATCATTTTTATAATAAAATTCTTCATTGTATCATTTATCGAAAATGTAAGCTCTAAGTCTGAATACATCTATGTAAGATATACGAATAAAATGTAAAATAATTATCAAACTTTGTATCACTATGATCATTACTAAACCCACAATTATCCTCTTCCCGAAATTTTACTTCGTCTCATTATCTTGAAGTTAAAATGTTTGAAGGTTTCACTTCTACCACGTGTGAATGGCACACATATTTTTTTTTAATACCATAGCCTGGTAAACGAGCAAGTGGGTCACCTGATGGTAAGTGATCACCACTGCCAATGTACGCCCACAATACCAAAAGGATCATGGGCGCGTTGCCGACCTTAAAAGGGAAGGGCCGCCGGATATCTCACTCACCGTACGAAACGCAGCAGCAAGCTGCTACTTTACGCCGGTTTTCTGTGAGACATTGGTAACGACCCGGACGAGCCGGCCCATTCATGCTGTAGACAAAACTGTCTAGTAACGTACTGTACGTAACTGTCTGTCTAGTAAACGGTAGTTTTAAAACAAGACTTCGGAGATACACATGGTCCGCATTCAATCTCCCTAAAGTTAACTATAGGACTTTGTATTTCCTAATATAAATTATTGAAAATCCGGACCTAAAACAAGCCCCCTGAGTTCAAGTAGCTGGATCTTCTCAGAGTTTGGGTCGCGCCGCGTTGAATCTAGTGGTAAATTAAGCCCACTGAGTTTGTTTCGCCGGGTCTTCTCAAGCTGGGTCGTTTTGGATCCGGTGGTAGTTTTAAAACTCGTGCCGTTTTTGTAAATGCAGTGGTCCATACCGACTCAAAATATTTAATAATTAATAATGGACGTTTCCATATTACAAATACTGTTAATAATGTAAAATAAAAAGACAACAAATAAACAATTTAGTGTAATTGCCTAGTGTATTTGACGATGCTATGTATGTTATGTATACATTAGTTGATATGATTTTTATACATAAGTTTCTTTATTTTGTACTGACTTGTCATAAGCGCTATTTTAATTGCCTACATGATTAATAAAACTATTTCATTTCATTTCATTTCAGAGAGAAAGAAATTTAATAATGTAGACTTATGATGTGTGACTAATAGATTACATGTCTTTCTTTCTTTCTATGTGACATGTGTTAAACATCATGTAGGACCGACCCCACGCTGAGTGGGATAAGGGCAGGTGGAAGAAGCACGAATATGCAATTAATGGCAGGCCGTCCGGTTCCGATCAGTCACGCGAGAGAGAAATAAGTACATGATCTAATATCACAAGTTTGTATTAGGTCATCATCATAACACATCCATATTTTGAAAGTATCCAAAGTGTGTCGAAGCGCATAGTTTTAATCGTAGCACTGTATTTAGCTCATGCAATAGGGTAGTTTCCTATATTGAAATTTATACATTATTTTATAAGCAACAAAAAATATGCAAAAGAAGCCCTTTTATTAAAACACATTCAAAATTGGTTCACAAATGTGCCCTCAGTAATGACTTTATATGTTGGTATGAGGAAAAGTGGGAGCGTAGTAGGGATATCTCACTATCTCGCTTGCACGTTTGCACCATAATGAACATTTTACACAGTGACGTCAAAGTTTGCGTCGTCTGTCATTTGACAATTACCCCTTCTACAGGATTTGAATGGCTTTTAACTTATTTATTTTTGGTCCGATTTATGAAATTCTTTGTGCAATAGATTTTGAGTAACGTAACTTATTGATTTAAATAATAAAAAAAATCTAGTCAACTACCCTTTTACCAAAACAAAAAACATGAAATAAGACAAAGTAATCTAAACAATAACCAATTTCGGGTTGGTGCCATTGCGATTTAACCCCTTAATATTTTTTATTTGTGAAAAAAATAATATTCGTCGCTTAAATACTTAGGAATGCTTTTGAATGACGAGAACAACAGGTCGCTCGCCTGATGGTAAGCGCCCATAAACAAAAGCAACATCCCACAAAACTTTAAAATACAAAACACTGCATGGCTGGTAGGGGTGATGGGACTGTTCTCCGTCACCCCGAGACATACATTGTTTAGGGCACATAATGCCCAGTAATTTCACTGGCTTTAATGTCCTTCAAACCGGAACACAACAGTGCTTACACACCGTTGTTTGGCGGCAGAAATAGTACTCTCGCATACGACAGACCTACCACCTTGTAAAAGAACTTAACAAAAAATAATGAAAAAATCTCACTTACAGTTGCACAGGCATTAAAAATATTTCCATTATAATGTACTTCTTCATTTTTATATCAAAAATTTCACACAACACAACACACATGTAAAATAATCACAAACACATTTGAAAAAAAAAACACAGAAATAACAACATCAAGGGTAGCATTTTATGCAAGATCATTTCAAGTGTTTACACCATTTAATATGACTTATTGTGAGTCATTTTAACCCTTTCAAGTGTGGCGATAGTTGTCACACCGATTTTGTGCATCCAGGAGACATGACCCAGGTGCACAAATTAATAAAATAATAATTAGTCTAGTTTGTTCATTTTGGAATTCGTGCACCTGGATGATATGACCCAGATGCACAAATAGGAATAACTTAGTCAATTTTGTTTACCTCGTAATTTAGACATTTGGGGTGATATGACATGTGTGTGTGGGTGTGTGCGTGTGGCTTATCAACTTGTAAAATACCACTCTGTTGTCATAGAATGAAAAATCCACACCCAACTGTTTATTGTTATATTATTTGTTGTAAAAGGAAAACTATTTCAAACATAATGTTTAACTAGTAATAATAACACATTGTCATCTCATTAGCCTAGTGACAGCGTACTTAGACTAAAGACCCTGATGTCCTAGGTGCTTAGCATATGCAACAGGAGATATGATCTTGTAGACTCGTTTTGTCATGAAAAAACAGTTTTTTCTGGTTATCAAAATCATTCTTCTGTTGGACCATAAAGCTGTGGAATAGTTTGCCGGTGCCATTGTTTCCTCCTTCCTAAAACATGGGATCCTTTAAATGGAGTGTGAAGATGCAATTAACCAGGCCGGTATAATTCTGCCGATCTACAATATATACAGTGTCTATCGTCGTGTGTAAGCTGTGGTGTAGCTTAGTCACGTTGCCGAACCAGGATACAAAAAATATTTTATCTCTATCGAAGGCAACATGGTTACATAGAATACTCGACTCGTTATGTTAAAAGTAGAGAAAATAGCATTTTCAACCTCTCTGTCATGGGGTTGACATATCCAGAAGGGATAAAAGCCCCTAAAACATAAGAATAAAAAAAACCTGTCTGTGGTATTTTGTGTACCCTAATATGACGACATATCAAATAAATGATATTCTCCGAAAAGGACACGTCACGAGTACCCTCAACCGACGAAAATGTATGAGAAGATGTATGAATGTGGAAGAGGCGAAAGAGGTGTGTCAGGATCGTAACTTGTGGTACTCAATAGTCTCTGCCTACCCCCATGGAACATAGGCGTGAGTGTGTTTGTATGTAGTATGATGATGTAATTTTATTGAATGTAATAAATATGTAAAT
The DNA here is from genome assembly GCA_905332985.1 of Mimas tiliae. Taxonomy (NCBI): domain Eukaryota; kingdom Metazoa; phylum Arthropoda; class Insecta; order Lepidoptera; family Sphingidae; genus Mimas; species Mimas tiliae. The sequence goes on along the minus strand of HG995265.1, from coordinate 5,642,203 downwards.
ACAGTCACACATAGTCCTGAGTGATAACACCTCTTAATCTAACCAATTTTGTTTAGGTGCTTCCAATCATTGGCTAATCAAATAGGATCATTTTGAGTAAGTGTATTTTTATTATTTAGTTCTGACCGGCTTGTATGTAATGCCTTTTCTATGTTTTTTTTTTTCACACAAGCCTTCATAGATTTGTGTATGACAATTCACCAAAATTTCATCACAATCACAAGAATGGTGTAGGCACTCTTAGGAGACAATCTCGATTGTGGGCTCCTTTTACACTAGGCTCCTAAAATATTAGACTATTGTGCCTTTGTAAGGGACAAACAAACTTTTTATATGTAATACACTTAGCATATATTGATTTATGTAGATACATATAATTTCAATTGTCGTAAGGAACGATAATCCAAATGTCAATAATGACAATTGAAAAAAATTTATTGTTTATTAAACAATAATAATAATAATAAATAAATAAATTTATAAATAAATAAATAAAATAAATAAATTTCCTTCACAGCGAAGTGGGTATGCATGGGATTGTAGTCATGGTGGATAAAGGATTTACTCCGCTCGCCTTGGCGAACGGGAACTGGCGGAGACCTGTGGTACTAAGCACTAGTGAGCGCAGGGACATATGGAAGAGCAAAGAGCTACATGGTCGATTTTATCGAGCTCTTCATGGACCCGATATAGACCTGACTGCTTCTGTGGCTTGGCTACGTTTTGGTGACCTTTTTGAGGGAACCGAGGGTTCTGTCTTTGCAATTATGGACGAAGTTTTCAAGACGAACAACTATAGGATATACATCATAAAAGACTGTACGGTCGACATCTGTCGGGCATGCCACCGTCCTGGTGAGTCAATCAGGCATGTGATTTACGGTTGTTCGTATCTTGCTAACGGCGAGTACTTGCTTAGACATAATTTAGTAGCCAAGATCATACACCAGCAACTTGCTCTTCGATATTGCCTTGTGACTTCCGAGGTGCCGTATTATCAATATGTCCCCCAACCAGTTCTCGAGAATGTCCGAATGTCGAGAATGGACCGCAAGTCTCTCGTAGTTCCTGATACTCACAATACAGGTTTATCTAGTGTGGGGTCAGGACTATGTGTGTGACTGTTGGACGTGTATGTATGTATTCAAATCTATAGTGCTAGAAAACGGACCTCTGACACTAGACATAGTAGCATATACATAGCTAGGGATAGCTCCAGGCGATTGGAAAAATAGTTGTACTGTATAAGGTATTTGTAAACTTTTGATGTAATATTATGACTATTCTGTAGGTACCAACTAGAATAAAATAAAATGTTTATAAGACCAATTCTAGAGTATGCATTTCAGATTTGGAATTTTTATATTTCTAAATGTTTTTTTTTATAATGTAATATTTTAAAATGTAAAAAAAACCTTTAATAATAAAGAGTACTATACATTTAATAAAATGTAGTTTACTCTTATCAAATGGGTGTGTACAGTGTAACAAACTGACATAACTGATTTTAGTTAGACAGGACTATAATAACAAACAATGGACTTGATTTTAGTTTGACAGGACTAGAATTATAAATAATGGACTTGATTTTAATTTAGTTGACACATACATACATAGACTCACACCTGTTTCCCATAGGGGTAGGCAGAGACTATTTAGTTGATAGTGTTACAAAAGGTTGAACTTGGACTAAAACAAGGCTTAAATAAAAATTAAGTAATTTTGTTTTAGTCTAGTCAGGTAAACAGAATAGTTACTAGTTTCTACAAAAATGGTCTTTTTAGACCTGCTGATTATTAAGCTATTGCGGTCAAAGTTCGTTTATTTGTCCAAATACATTAAGTAACCGATAAATGCAACCTATCGCACACAGCTTTAAAGCACGATATCGAAATGATAAACGTCGACGTCTATTTATGGATAACTGACACATACTATGCGACGAGGCACAAAAATGAACGTTTCACTACGTTAACTTTATTATTATCGCGTACGTACACACTTTGACCTCGTTATAAAAGCACTATCAAGGCTGTGATGATGTGTTTGGAGGATTTTCAACGATATTTTGTGATTATTAAACCTTCAAAATATGTTCGATGGCAGACTTGTCTTGAGCAATTCTAGGGGATAAATTCAAGTTTTAGCCTTCCGAATTGCTCAAAATAAGCTTTGAACGTGCTGTAAATGTGTCGAATGAGTCGTTAGTGTTGAGAATTCGTGTAAAATATACTTACTGTGCATTGATTTATCCTTGCATAGACTTTTAGGAAATCTTTGTTCACCATAAAAATATTGCTACATGAACGAAGTGTCACTATTTTATAAGCACCAAAACACGTCACCAGCACTGCACAAACACTTTTGTAGCGTTTTTGTCGTATTTTAACACGTTTTCGACGGAATATATCTCCCTACGAGTTTTGACATTAAATGAATCGGCCATTTTTCTTTTGGCGACAACAAAAGCGGGGAGTGTTGCCAGACCGATAAATCATATCTCCATAATTAAATTAATTTCTAATAGTAAAAGCGGTATTGTCCGCGGTATTGACTATTGAGAAATTCATAGCAAAAGATAAAAACACTGATAATACGAAGATAAAGTATTTACGTTGGGTAATTTCATAAGATCTATTGCTGATAAATTTGGGAAATCAGCTTGATTACTCCATCATGGTCAACTCACCCGCAATCTAATAAAAATAACTCAAGCAGGAAATATTAGCACTTTAACTATTACCGTAGAAAATTATAATGCATCGGATTTTCCCGAATAAACAGGGGTTTTCCACTACTTCTGCACGAGTGGCTATTGTTACGGGGCGCACTCATTGAGGGCGCGAAGTGCACATGCGCGATAAACGACCCGCCGCCAATTCAGGGCACTAGGGCATCGACTGGCCCTGCCAGCCACCACCTAGGTCAAATCATACACACATAGATGTAATGGGGACAGAGGCTAGGCTTTGCCAGTTTACCCAGTGTATACCTACATAGTGGTCTAACACCATAGTCGACCTATTTTTGAACACCGTATTAATAAAAAAAATGTCTGCCTCGGTGGCGCAGTTGTAATGCGTACGACTGACGCTGACGCTGAGGTCTCGGGTTATTATCTCGATCCCCGGGTCGGGTAAAAATGATAAGTATTGGGTTTTTCTATTACGAAATGCTTAGTATCAGCCCGGAGTATGGAATTGTGTCCGATATGGCGATAGGCTCGCCACCTATCACATCGTGGGACGGAGATACGCGCGGCTAAATGTGGGTACTGGTTACACCTCTGCTTACGCCTTCGGGGATTAGGATATGTATGTCCAAATCCCCCTCCCCTTTCCAATTTTATAATTATCCATTTCCTTGTAAGTTCAATAACGCTTCCTCGATTTCTCAGGTATTGTGAATGTTCACGGGCTGTGGAGCTCACTTACCATCAGGTGACCCACTCGATCGTTAGCCGACCTCTGCTATAAAAAAAGGCAAGATTTACAAGTAAAAAATGTATATAAATAAGCTTGTCTGGAAGAAATCGTCGTATACGATAAGACCGCCCATTGTATCACCCTTAGGTACTGTATGATCCTTGTTTATAAACTACCTACTTTTTTTGGTGTGCAATAAAGAATATTCTATCTACGAGTACCTATCTATCTCATTTATAAAAATATCTCATAAAATTCTTTATTTTCATTGCAAAAGCATAAGCGATATAAAGCGATCGGCGACGCCCTGTAGATCCAACACTTTGTCCCCAAAGTAGGGTAGCTCGTGACCCAGCCGTCCCGGGTAAAGGCAAAGGGTCGGCGCACTCTATAGCTACTGAGTACCGGGCGGCGCCTATTCTGTATGATTATGGCTAAGTATCTAAAAAATATGTTGGGGACAAGAAACAAAAATGATAAATCTGCAGACCTATACTCGTACCTATACTTAATATTTTTTTCTGTAGACACTTGTGTCTAAAACAGGAATGAGCCGGCTCGTCCGGGTTGTTACCACTGTCTTGCAGAAAACTGGCGTAAAATAGCAGCTTGCTGCTGTGTTTCGTACGGTGAGCGAGATGTCCGTAGGCCCAAACCCTCTCCCCTTCCTAATCCTTTTCCTCTAAGGTCCACAACGCGCCCATGATTATTTTGGTATTATGGGCGTACATAGGCGGTGGAGATCACTTACGATCAGGTGACACACTTGCCCGGTTGCCGGCCTATGCAATAAAATAAAAAAACTAGCCCTGTATTATACACGTCCCACTGCTGGGCACGGGCCTCCTCTACTGACTGTGAGTCCACCACGCCGGCCTAATGCGGGTTGGCAGACTTCGCATACCTTCGAAATTCTTATGAAGAACTTCTCAGGTATGCAGGTTTTCTCACGATGTTTCCTTCACCGTTAAAGCGAGTGATAATTAACAATTAATGCACACGTAATTTAGAAAAGTCCGAGGTACACGCTCTTGGGGTTGGTTTCGAACCTGCGACTTTCGTCTCGACAGTCCGTACCACTCCTTGCTGAGATATTCATAAAAAGGTATCTAAATTGTGTAATATAAATTCCATACTCAATACATTAAAATAAGTCTCGTAATACTCAGTAATGTTACTGGCTTCAGTGTTCTTAAAGTGGAACACAGTATGAAATATTTACACACTGCTTCTAGGCGGCAGAAATGGATAAAGCGGTGGAACGTACGTACCCACCTTTTTCCACACAGGCGTGTATCAAGAATTAGCGTTGAGGGTTGTTGGGGAATATGGTAATGGGTAATTACAGTCCGTAAAATTACGTATCTATCTACTTATTTCCTTTTAAATTTAAGTAATATTTATTGTCAAATCATCAGTTGATCTTTAGGATTTTAATTTATTACCCACGATTTTTTGAACGTTGTGCAATAGTTTGCTATCGGTCAAAGATACGTAATAAATCTATGACGCCATCGCGGAATCATTCAACTGTACCGAAATCAAGCCCACTAAGTTAGACTAGCTGGATCTTCTGAGGGCTGGATCGCGCCGCGTAGAAGCCAGTGGTAAAGTAAGCCCACTGAGTTTGTTTCGCCGGGTCTTCTCATGTTGGGTCATTTAGGATCCGTTGACAGTTTTAAATCACGTGCCGTTCTGGTTACGCCCATATCGACCCATCAAATTCATATCAATATGTCGATATTGGACTTATTCAACTACAAAAATATTTTCAAATGTATAAAAAATAACTGATTTAAGTGTAATTGTCTAGTGTATTATTAATGATAGTATGTATGATATGTATATCTACATAATATGTTGATAATATTGTTTCTAATGCTTAAATATCTTGCTTTTATTTTTGCACTGACTTGTCGTTAAGCTATTTTAATTGCCTACATGATCAATTAACGATTTTATTACAATAAATTTATATATATTGTACTGTTAGTCTTTGAAGGAAGCATTCACCTGTAAATAAAGGGTTCTTGCAAATCAAAATATAACGTAATTTTTAGTTAGGTAATACTAAAACAAAAGTACTGTGACGAAATTAAACAATCCAAGTATATGATTCTTCACTTTTAATATTCTCTCCACAATTATCTTAATTAACACAGTCGAGACTTCTCCGTTAGTTAATCGCTCTGCACAGAATGAATCAAATATCCAGAATCAAGTCTTCCCCGGCTACCGCCGGAAATACGTTTTTCTTTAACTCCCCACTCTCGCTTAATCTTAATGTTTTTACATTGCACAATAGTCAACTGCATAACTTAATATATTTATAAAACATTTCACAAATCGTCAAAATCATTACACATGTATAATTTAAAATAAGATTTGATTTTGATAAAACTACACTCTAAATTACTGTTAAATTATAATTCTTAAAAATTAAACGACAATAGTCAACTTCATAACCAAATATCTGTAAAATCAATTCGCATTTTTCTAAATATCGTCTAAATCATTACAGTACTAAGTACTCGAACTTAACACAAAGCTATTTATTTTCTATTTTTTTATAGAATATAAGAATGAAGAGTATAAGAAACGACGAGTACCTATATATTATGTTCCTTGAGACCTGTCGAGACGATGTCGCAGGTTCCATTTCAGCCCCTAGGGCACACACCGGCAACTTTTAGAAGCTAAGTGTGTACCTATTAATAATTATCGCTCGTTAAAGGTGAAGATTTTTTTTCATAAAAAGTATCCTATGTTACTTCTTATGCCTCCAAGAATATCTGTACAAAGCTTCATGATGATCGGTTAAGTAGTTTTCGCGTGAAAGCGTAACAAACAAACTTACATTCACATTTATAATATTAGTATGATGTGCAAATGATATTTGGAGTTGTATACTTTCCCTAACTAGTTTAAGTAAGTAGTAACTAGTATATACTCTCTTGTTGTATAAATAAATAATACAACAGTCACACACATAGCCCTGACCCCACAGTAAGATACGAGTCTTGTATCATAGGTATCAGGAACTACCTACGAGAAACTTTCGGCCTCACACCACCCGTGTAGGGATCGAATCCGCGGCTGTTTTACAGTCTGCTACATGCCCACTGCGCAACGGAGGCTTTCAACTTACTTACTATATGGACCTTATGCGGACTAGGAAGAAATTCAGTGCTTCCCGGTGTTTTTGCTATACTTATAATTGGAATAATACATACGCACTCACGCCTGTAATCCCCGAAGGGGTAGGCAGAGGTGTAACCAGTACACCCACATTTCGCCGCGCGTATCTCCGTCCCACGATGTGATAGGGGGCGAGCCTGTCGCCATACCGGGCACAAATTCCAGACTCCGGGCTGATACTGAGCATTTCATAATAGAAAAACCCAATACCACTTTACCCGACCCGGGGATCGAACCAGAGACCTTAGCGTTGGACTCAATCGTAACGCGTACGCATTACAATTGCGCCACCTAGGCAGTCATTGGAATAAGTCCATATTATTTTACAAAGGTGGTAGCGTCAGTTCTTTCTAAGTAGTCTGTGGGTGGTAGATCCCTCGTATGCGAGAGGCCGTCTGGGTTGGTACCACCGCTTTATCTATTTCAGTTGCCAAGCAGCCGAGTGTAAGTACTGTTGTGTTCCGGTTTGAAGGATATTGAAGCCAGTGAAGTTACTGGGCATTATGAGACGTAACAACATTACCATGCAGTGCTTTGTAATTAAAATTTCTATGCTAGTCCAGTAATATTAGGGGTTTCACCTCGGAATGAGGGATAGTCAGCTATAAACTTGTATAAACCTTTATTAGGCACCCTAAAACTTGTCTCAAAGCCTACTTATCGTAGGGTGTCCGCGACTACAGATATTCCAAGGTCAAAGTCCAAACAATCAAACGAGCCAGTGGGTCACCTGATGGTAAGTGATCTCCACCGCCCATGTACGCCCATAATACCAAAAGAATCATGGGCGCGTTGCCGACCTTAAAGGAAAGGGATAATTAAGGGATTGGGAAGGGGAGGGGGTCTGGGCTTCCGGATATCTCACTCACCGTACGAAACGCAGTAGCAAGCTGCTACTTTACGCCGGTTTTCTGTGAGACAGTGGTAATGACCCGGACGAGCCGGCCCATACATGCTGTAGACAAAAGTATCTACAGCGTGGCTCTACCACTCATACTATTGGTACTTATACATACACTCGTACATCATATGGGTTTTATACTATTTGTATCTATTATAAATATTGTAGAGGATAAATACTCTACAACTTTTGTTTAGACATTTTTTTATATCTTGAACCATTTTCGAGATAGAGGGCAGAGCGCGCGTAGTGTTACGCTCAATTGACCGCAACTTAGTGGTACAATTTCTATGTACTGCGCAGCTTGTCTAGTAGTATACATAGAAATTGACATTGACATTGTATACACAGACTTAGGTTATAGGTATATATAAATTTGTGGTATCTCTGCCAAACCCTTCCATGGTTTCAGTCGAAAATAAAACAAAGTACATTAAAATATATTTTATTCCATTGTCATTAATCATAGAATGTCATACATACATACATACGCACTCACACCTGTAATACCCGATGGGGTAGGCCGAGGTGTAAACAGTACACTCGCATTTCGCCGAGCTTATTTCCGTCCCATGATGTGATAGGGGGTGAGCCTATCGCCATACCGGGCACAATTCCAGACTCCGGGCTGATACTGAGCATTTCGTAATAGAAAAACCCAATATCACTTTTCCCGGCCCGAGGAGATCGAACCGACGACCTTAGCGTCAGGCTCAGTCGTAACGCATTACAACTGCGCCACCGAGGCACATCGAAATAAGATAACTAGAACGATAACTCTCATATGAATCTGCAAAAAAATACGGCTCCACTTACTTACACATGTAAAGGTAAAATCACACGTAACAAATAAATATTAACGTTCAAAATCAACTTTATTTCATAAAAGTTAATGTCTAAATATTATACGTTCTATTATTACGTATCTATTTCTAAATCGAGATACGACGTTCGGCACCGCGCAAAAATTTAGACGCATGAAGCGTCAACTAAAGATCATGAATCAATTTGTAGGAATTGATGATGAACGAGCTGCACAGACTTTTATAACCCCACCCCGCCCCTTGCACCGAGTTTTAGTGGGGTAATTCTTGCTTGAGTTACGTTTCTTGTCATCTTATTTCGATGCTGAGGCAGTCATTAAATATCCTTATAAATTAAAGTATATCCTTAAAACTTTGCAAGATTTATAATTTAATTATTGACAACACTCGATGTAAAAAAAAAGGTTTAAATACGCAATTTGACTTGTCTACAGCGTGAATGCGGCTCGTCCGGGTCGTTAACACTGTCTCACAGAAAACCGGCGTAAAGTAGCAGCTTGCTGCTGCGTTTCGTACGGTGAGTGAGATATCCGGAGGCCCAAACCCCCTCCCCTTCCCAATTCCTTAATTATCCCTTTCCTTTAAGGTCGGCAACGCGCCCATGACTCTTTTGGTATTATGGGTGTACATGGGCGGTGGAGATCACTTACCATCAGGTGACCCACTTGCTCGTTTGCCGGCCTATGCTATAAAAAAAGGTTAACCTGTATCGTAGGTATCAGGAACTACCAGAAACTTACGGTCCCACGCCACCACCGAAAGCAGTGTTTGTGGATGACACAAACATTTGCATCGGCACCGGAATCGAACCCGCGGCCACAAGTTACACAGACGACTACTCGCCCGCTGCGCCACGGAGGCTTTCATATATGTTTTAAATCTTTATTTGTTTTTTTTTATACAATTTTCCTCCTGCCTTGAATCCACTTGCAGTGGGGTCGGCGCAACATGTTTTTTAATGCATGTTACATAAAAACTAACTGCCTTATAGTTTTTACGACCGGTCGTCTGACTGACGCCTTTTTATCTAATATATAAAATTCTCGTGTCACAATGTTCGTTCCCATACTCCTCCGAAACGGCTGGACCGATTTTTATGAAATTTTATATACATATTCAGTAGGTCTGAGAATCGGCTACTATCTATTTTTCATCCCCCTAAATGTTAAGAGTGGTCCACCCTTATTTTTTTCGTTTTTATTTTATGATACAGCATTAAAAAATACATACAACCCTAAATTTTCAACCCTCTACGATCAACCCCTATCTTTTAATAGCGACATTAGTATTTTTGTCAAGTGCGGGGACTCGCTTGCTGCGCCCACTAGGCTACTTTAATCCTGGAAATAGGCATTCACGCGGGCGGAGCTACGGGCAACAGCTAGTAAATAAATAATTTAATACAAGGGTGACAGATCAACCACTCCAATTTTGTCTGTGCCGGAGCGTGTCTGTACGTGTCTGTATATGAATGTCGCTCAAAACGTAGGTATAAACTCTCTGGGCGTGTTCAACAACGCGTCATCCATGGTCAACAGCATGTTGAAGGAAAGATACAGAGCTGATGCAGAAGCGCCGTGCCATATGTCGTGAGTGTCGAAGAAACGAAGGCTGGAACATGGTGCATTGTGGCGACGGGATTGGGCCGGAGTTTCCTGGATACAAGTTGTATATTTTACAAGGTAAAGGTGGGTCCCTCGTAAATTTCAATCTATTTTAATGGATCTCACATAAGGCCCCTCGTATGCGAGAGGCCTTCTGTGTTGGTACCACCGCTGTCTATTACTGACAAGTAGCAGTGTGTAAGCACTGTTGTGTTCCAGTTTGAAGGACATTGAAGTCAGTGAAATTACTGAGCATTAATCAACATCTTATGTGTCGGGGTGACGCGCGCAGTCCAATGTCATGCTGTTTGTAATTCAAAGTTCTGTGTGGTGTTGCCTCTGTTTATGGGCAGGCGTGACGCTTACCATCAGGCGAGCTATCTGCTCGCTTCGTCACTCTAGCTAAATAAAATAAAACACCAGCCCTGTATTTATTTCATTTTAGGTACGCGATATACAATATGTAACAAAATACCTGTCGGGCGTTTTAACTGTGATATCAGAATCGATATTCAAACGTAATGAAATAACTCGCATACGAAAATGAGACTAAAAATAATCATAATTATGTTACATAATTATTTTATTGTTTGTGAACCGCATTTCGATTTATTACCTCTGCAAGAGCAATGACTCGAAGCCAGAGCGAGATAGCAAGTTGCGGTGTCTACGTGCATCAAACGCATCGTCAATACGTCACATCAGTCAGCTGTTCATCACTTTTCAGATGTAAACAACAGTTTTTATATAATATGTTAATTTTTCTAAGCTACCTGTGTAAGGATAATATCTCACTTCTATTCTTTTTTTTACTATTGCTATTAAGCTGTCTATATGTCTATCTTCACGACCTAGAAAGGGCCAACAGGGGTTTTTTTACATACTGTATAATCCTAAGTACGCTGCCACTAGTCCAATAGGGCTTTTTAGAGGTACTTACCGACCACTTGGTCCTCGAGTCCAGGAAGAACTTGAGAGCTGTAAACCAAGCTACATGGGCCAAGACTACATAGAGCCAAGTGTGTGGTTGTATCTTCTCGCGGTGGACCAGCTTCATGACCACGTAGAACATGGTGTAAAGGATCGCGTTGCCCATCAGGATCGCGAGCAGTTGGCGGGCGAAGTCTTTGTTGTGCTCGTATGTACTAGAAAATTCAGGGGTTATGATTTATCCTACTATTCTACTATTGTACTATTCTACTATTCTACTATTCTACTATTCTACTATTCTACTATTCTACTATTCTACTATTCTACTATTCTACTATTCTACTATTCTACTATTGTACTATTCTACTATTGTACTATTGTACTATTCTACTGTTCTACTTTTCTACTATTTTAGTATTTTACTAAAATTATTGGCCACTAACCATTCGATAAGAAGAAGAAGAAGACTAAAATTATAAACGTAAAATTTTGGATGTTTGTGAATTTAGACTTCAATAGTCAATGACGCCTCAACAGTTGAATGGATGGATGAAATATGGCACACATTTTATCCTGGCCTTAATATCCAGTAACTTCAGGCCGGCATAATTGTGCCGATTATTGGAGATGCAATGTCTCTTGACAATCGACATTATATTTTGACTGCACTGTACTTAACATTAGCTCCAGTGTAGTCACTGCCGTGCCCTACGTTGTAGACGGTTTTGTCTACATCACGAATGGCTCGGTGCGTCCGGGTCGTTACCACTGTCTCACAGAAAATCTACATAAAAAAGCAGCTTGCTACTGCATTTCTTACGGTAAGTGAGATATCCGGAGGCTAAAATCGCCTCTTTTCTTCCCAATCCCTTAATTACCCCTTTCCTTTAAGGTCGGCAACGCGCCCATGATTCTAGTGTTGTAGGTGTACATGGGCGGTGGAGACCACTTACCATCAGGTGACCTTCTTGCCTGTTTGCCGGCCTACGCTATTAAAAAAAAAAACAAAACAAAAAGATGTGACACTTACTCATAGATGGCAAAGGACCAGTTGGCGAGGTTAGCGACGCCCAATAAGATCGCGCGCGCAAACAACGACGGAACAAACGCGCGCCAACCGAACATACGCACGCTCGCACACGCACGACGCAACACACACAACTCTGTGGACATCACCACACTATAATACACACACACTTTTTATTGTACCAATCTATTTATAATGTTATCCCTGACTTATTAAATTAATTGTAATTATTATTTTCTTCTCCAATAATTATTTTCAATGCATGCTGTGGCTTCTGAAGGTGATGCATTTATCATGTAAGTTGCTTGAATGTTATTATATTATTATGTTACAATGTAATTACTACTGATTGTCCCAAATAAAATAAATAAATAATCACATTATCGTTAATAACAAAAAATAACATAAAATCAGTCATATAACATATTTAACTAGAGCTAAAGACGTTAATATTGACATTTTATCGGATAAACCATAACCATTTTTTTTTTTTATTTTTTTTTTTTTTTTTTAATGGTCTACAAAACTGGTTGCTTCAATGAATTTTTCCACACTAGGATGAAAACACTAAGGCTATGTGGTATATGAACAACCTTCTGGATGTAGACACAACATGCATTTAAACGTAAAGTTTATGAGGTTTGAAACACTCATATCATTAACGTCAGGTTGTCTGCTACAACCTAACCGTTAGTGATCATTACTTACACCTTGAACTCTCTTTTCTTTTATTTTTTAAGTATTCTTTTTGTCCACTTTAGCATGCCTTGGCAAGTTATAATTAAGACAACATTTAGCATAAGACACGTTACCTATTGTACGAAATACTCTTACGATTGTATGTTTTGTAAGTTGCTCGAATAAATAAATAAAATAAATCTCTCTCGGTGGCGCAGTTGTAATGCTTATTGCAATGATTCCCGGGTCGAGTAAAAGTGATATTGGTTTTTTTTCAAAATCAGATTTGTTTATTTGCATGGATTGTAGGTACAATAAAATAATAATACTAGCCCTGTATTATACACGTCACACTGCTGAGCACCACCACGCTGGACTAATGCGGGTTGGCAGACTTCACATACCTTCGAAATTCTTATGGAGAACTTCTCAGGTACGCAGGTTTCCTCACGATGTTTCCTTCACCGTTAAAGCAAGTGATAATTAACAATTAATACACACATAACTTAGAAAAGTCAGAGGTGTATGCACTTGGGGCTGGTTTCGAACCTGCGACGTTCGCCACTGCATGTTCGATATTACTATTAATAGAAAATACTAACCCATAGTAAAATTGCCCGCGTAGTATATCTTGAGCGTGAAGATGAAACAAGTGAACAAATGTAGTATAGTGAATATCACAGAGAAATACATGCTCGGGTATAGAATACCGAACATACCTGAAAATAATATGAACAACATGTTATAGAAAGGTGTTGTCAAATTTAAGCAACGTATAGTGTACGATATGAGTAATATATAACGTGTTACAGAAAGGTGTGGTCAAATTTAAGCAACGTATAGTGTACGATATGAGTAATATATAACGTGTTACAGAAAGGTGTGGTCAAATTTAAGCAACGTATAGTGTACGATATGAGTAATATATAACGTGTTACAGAAAGGTGTGGTCAAATTTAAGCAACGTATAGTGTACGATATGAGTAATATATAACGTGTTACAGAAAGGTGTGGTCAAATTTAAGCAACGTATAGTGTACGATATGAGTAATATATAACGTGTTACAGAAAGGTGTGGTCAAATTTAAGCAACGTATAGTGTACGATATGAGTAATATATAACGTGTTACAGAAAGGTGTGGTCAAATTTAAGCAACGTATAGTGTACGATATGAGTAATATATAACGTGTTACAGAAAGGTGTGGTCAAATTTAAGCAACGTATAGTGTACGATATGAGTAATATATAACGTGTTACAGAAAGGTGTGGTCAAATTTAAGCAACGTATAGTGTACGATATGAGTAATATATAACGTGTTACAGAAAGGTGTGGTCAAATTTAAGCAACGTATAGTGTACGATATGAGTAATATATAACGTGTTACAGAAAGGTGTGGTCAAATTTAAGCAACGTATAGTGTACGATATCAGTAATATATAACGTGTTACAGAAAGGTGTGGTCAAATTTAAGCAACGTATAGGGTACGATATGAGTAATATATAACGTGTTACAGAAAGGTGTGGTCAAATTTAAGCAACGTATAGTGTACGATATGAGTAATATATAACGTGTTACAGAAAGGTGTGGTCAAATTTAAGCAACGTATAGTGTACGATATGAGTAATATATAACGTGTTACAGAAAGGTGTGGTCAAATTTAAGCAACGTATAGTGTACGATATGAGTAATATATAACGTGTTACAGAAAGGTGTGGTCAAATTTAAGCAACGTATAGTGTACGATATGAGTAATATATAACGTGTTACAGAAAGGTGTGGTCAAATTTAAGCAACGTATAGTGTACGATATCAGTAATATATAACGTGTTACAGAAAGGTGTGGTCAAATTTAAGCAACGTATAGTGTACGATATGAGTAATATATAACGTGTTACAGAAAGGTGTGGTCAAATTTAAGCAACGTATAGTGTACGATATGAGTAATATATAACGTGTTACAGAAAGGTGTGGTCAAATTTATACATATAATACATATAATATTCCTTTACTTTCTATTTGATTAATTTCGTTGCGGGACAAAGACAATTTAGCATTCCCAGAGACTCGCCGAGCTTCACTGCTCGGTGTCAACAAAAATGCGTGCCACTGTCGATCCTTGTGCACAGGAGTTACAGTGGCAGGTGTGTGGGCGGGATAGTCTCTGGTGTTATCCCGGCTTAATGCCAGGATCTTTGCTACTTGGACACTTCCACTTCACCTGATCTTGAGCATCGTTCTGAGACCTTCGGCTTAAGCAACTTACCGATTGTCATGATAAGAGCTAACACCATGAAAGTGGAATGCGCGCTCGGTATGATGTCCGAATGTCTATTTTGGTACAACTTTAACATCACAAGTACCGCTATCACGTACATGAATGATGAGTCTGTAAAAAATAATAATAAATAACACCCAACAGTCACACACATTTGTGAGTGTTAAAGCCACGCTGTAGACACCTTTGTCTACAGCATGAATGGGCCGGCTCGTCCGGGTCGTTACCACTGTCTCACAGAAAATCGACGAAAAGTACCAGCTTGCTGCTGCGTTTCGTACGGTGAGTGAGATATCCGGAGGCCCAAGGTATATTGGGCAGTGGAGATCATTTACCATCAGGTGAACCACATGTCATAAAAAAACATAGTCCTGATCCCACACTAGGTTAACTTGTAATCAGGAACTACGAGGAACTTTGTCCTACATTTCTGAATTACACAAACGTCTTTCTCGGTGCTGGAATCGAACCCGCGGCCTCTCGTGTCAAAGCCGGCTACTCGCCCACTGCGCCACAGTGGCTGTCTACCATAAATAAATATATTAATAACATTTTCAAGCTCAAGACTATACTTAAAATACAAATGTACCGCACCGTCTCGACGACTTCAAATGAGAATACAACTTATATAAATAATAATAAATACACCCAACAGTCACACACATAGTCCTGACCCCACACTAGGTTAAACCTGTATCGTGGGTATCAAGAACTACGAGGGACTTGCCAACCCACAACACCCAGACCCGAGACAAATATTTGTGGATCAGACAAACAAAAACTTATGATATGGTTATGTGTGCGTAGTTCTTATAAAATCTTTAAACAACAATATCTCTGAAACTATTGGATTCATTTTAAAAGTTGCAAGCTAACATTTTAATGTATACTACTAGACAAGCTGCGCGGTACATAGAAATTGTATCACTAAGTTGCGGTCAATTGACCGTAACTCAATATTACCATCTCGCTTACTCTCAACTATAACCCCTCTCGCGCTCCCTGTCTTTGAGCTGTCAAACTCCCGCGTTATGTGACACAATTTTACTTCTAAACAGCCCGTCTAGTAGTATACATTGAAGTCTTTGGTTGCAAGTGGCTTAATACACCTTTTTCGACTAACCTTGTATTTTCCGTGGTCTTTGACACGGATAGATATATAATTTATATTATAAAATTACTTACCAAATTGAAAATTCATTTTATTTGGGCATAAATGGTAGCAAGCCGATAACACCCCTTCCATAACTAAAGCCAGACCCATAGAGTAGAGAAGACCATAATGTTGAGGTATGCCCATATCCTGTCGAAAAAAAATATTTATGATGTCTTTATTTTGACATGGCAATGTGACTTTTTTATAGCAGAGGGCGGCAAACGAGCAAGCGGGTCACCTGATGGTAAGTGATAACCACCACCCATGAATATCCACAATATCTGAGGAATCATGGATTCGTTGCCGACCTTCAAGGAAAGGGGGTAATTAAGGGATTGGGATGGGGAGGGACCATTGGGCCTCCGGATATCTCACTCACAGTTTGAAACGCAACAGCAAGCTTCTACTTTACGTCCGTTTTCTGTGAGACAGTGGTAACAACCCGGTGAAGCCGAATTAATGCTGTGAACAAAGTTGTCTTCAGCGTGGCTCTACCACTTTTGAAACGCTCCTTTTTGAGCAATTGAGTGAAAATACCTTTCTTTCTTGTTATTTACTCTTTCCACTTACTCTTATCCCACTCGCAGTGGGGTCGGCGCAACATGCTTTTTAACACATGTTACAGAAAAAATTGTGTTGTTTGTAATCACGCCCGGCCGCCTGCCTGACGTCAACCCCTCTGCGGAGAAAACACCCAGACCCGAAACAAATATATGTGGATCACACAAACATTGAATCTCGGTGCGGGAATCGAACCAGCCAGCTACTTACTCGCTCACTTCGCCACGGAGGCTGTTACTTAGGTAAAAATACCATTATACATTATCTGGAAGTTCCAACACACTTACATGGGGATACGCCTTGCGTTTCACCTGCCGGATCCTCACTTGCAGCATGAACACCAGCCCCAGGATCACATAGCCGATGTTCGAGTATACATGGTTGAAATCAGACAGGAATCCCAGCGGATGAGCGCACAAGAAGTTGTAATAGCACAGATCCTGATCGCCAGTTTGGAATACCAACTGTGGGGGGAAATAGATAGACGTAAGCTCACGCCGAGATCTGTCTTAGGCCAGGGACCTTAGATCGAATACTTGTCACAATATGGTGCCCATAGGGTAAAGAGGTAACTGATGTTTAGTGATGTTATATTTGTTAGCTTGAATGACGAGACGAGCAGGTCGCTCGCCTGATGGTAAGCGCCACGCCTGCCCATAAACAGAAGCAACGTCACACAAAACTTTGAATTACAAAGCACTGCATGGCACTGAACTGCGCTTGTCACTCTGAGCCATAAGATGCCCAGTAATTTCACCGGCTTCAATATCCTTCAAACCGGAACACAACAGTGCTTACACACTGCTGCTTGACGGTAGGAATAGACGGGGCAGTGGTACCAACACAGACGGCCTGGCCTACGAGGGACCTACCACCTTATTATGCACTTACTCCTTGATATGTGACCAGCAATTGCACCACAGGTAGTGTATACACAACGGCGACCGTCAAAGCGCCCCAGAAATACCTGAAATACACGCTATAATATAATAGATCAGCTTTTGCACGCGACTTCGCCCGCGTGAAAGTCTTTTTCCGGGGATTAAGGTAGACTATAACCTAATCTAGAACATGGTCGACCTGTGTGTTAAATTTCATACATACATACGCACTCACGCCTGTAATCCCCGATGGGGTAGCCAGAGGTGTAACCAGCACACCCACATTTCGCCGAGCGCATCTCTGTCCCTTATGTGATAGGGGGCGAGCCTATCACCATACCGGGCACAAACTCCAGACTCCGGGCTGATACTGAGCATTTCGTAATAGAAAAACCCAATACCACTTTACCCGACTCGGGGATCGAAACCGAGACCTCAGCGTTGGTCTCAATCGTAACGCGTACGCATTACAACTGCGCCACCGAGGCAGTCAATTCAATCAATGTCATTTTCATCTAACTTTATTCAGCCGTTAAGGCATGATTGATTAAAGAACATCCAAATTAAAAACATTAACATTTACATACATAGACTCACGCAGTGGCGGATTCAGGACTTTGGTTTGGTTGCTTGACCCAAAATTACAATAAAAAAAATTGAGAATATACTATAGCTACTTAAAATAGAACAAGTAAGGATAACCGATGAAAATTATATTGCAGGCAGTACTAAGAAAGAAGAATATTAAAAAAAAACAATAATATCAAGATTAATTTGAGATTTGTTAGTGGTTCCAAACGAATTGGGGGGGGGGGAGCCCCTTAGCCCCCCCTGGATCTGCTAGTTGACTCATGCCTGTTTACCATAGGTGTTTCTGTTTAAGTTTTATATTTAGGTCTTTATAATAAAATATAGAAGTAGAATGGTAGAAATAGATAGTAGAAATTATATAGTAGAAGTAGATATAGGTATGTAATAATAATCGGTTATGTTAAGCCCGAAAATGGATAGGATATATGATACTACATAGGCCTTACCTGTTAGACCTCCTGGCTAGCCTGTCAGGAGGTGCCTGGGTTAATCTACCAACGGTAAGGGGCGGCGCGCATGTCCAAGCCTTCTCTGTGGAAATATTATTACGTTATACTATACTTCACAAGGTGGTAGGTCCCTCGTTTGCGAGAGGCCGGCTGGGTTGGTACCACCGCTTTGTCTATTTCTGCCGCCAAGCAACAGTGTGTAAGCACTGTTGTGTTCCGGTTTGAAGGACATTGAAGCCAGTGTAATTACTGGGCATTATGAGACTTAACACCTTATGTCTCGGGGTGACGAGCGCAGTTCAGTGTCATGCAGTGCTTTGTTATTCAAAGTTCTGTGTTGCGTTGCTTCTGTTTATGAGCAGGCGTGGCGCTTGCCATCAGGCGACCGACCTGCACGTCTCGTCATTCAAGCTAATAAAAAAAAAAAAAATGTTAATCAGAACTTACCTATAACGTCATCGTCATCCACTATAGGGTTTGTTGAACTCGTGCCTGCCTCTTCGTACCTCCTGCTTGATGAAACTAGCAAAAGCCATTGGATTAATCAATGATACAAGATAGGATAGTTGACTTAGGACATATTCGTAGAGTGGTAAAGCCAAGCTTTTTTGTTTATAGAAATCGACCGGCTCGTCCGGGTTGTTACCACTGTCTCACAGAAAACTGGCGTAGATTAGCGGCTTGCTGCTGCGTTTCGTATGACCCACTGGCTCGTTTGCCGGCCTATGCCATAAAAAAAAACAACCTTACGATGTACAGAAGTTTTAGGTACCTGTCTGGAAGAAATCGCTATTTGCGATAAGACCGCCCATTGTATCACCCTTACTGTATGATCCTCGTTTATAATCTACTTTATTTGGTGTGCAATAAAGAATATTCTATCTATCTATCTAAAAATCGACAGAATTTAGAACCTCCTTAATTTTGTAGTCGGTTGAAAATCCTTACCACCGTCAATATCGTCGTCCATCATGGGCTTTGTCTCGCTGGTTCCAGGCTCCACGTAACTCCTGCCTGATGTCGAAGGTATCACTTCTTCTTCCACAAGCACAACAACGTCTTCTGAGGACAAAACGTCTACGATTGAGTTTCTGGATGCTTCTTCAGAGACAAGTGGGCCACTTGTAAACCCCCAAACCCTCTCCCAATCCCTTAATTATCCCTTTCCTTTAAGGTCGGCAACGCACCCATGATTCTTTTGTTATTGTGGGTTACATGGGCGGTGGAGATCACTTACCATCAGATGAACCACCGTCGTTTGCCGGCCTATGCCATAAAAAAACATAGCCAAGAACCATCTCGATTTAACCAGCTTTCAAAGAAAAAATAAATTCAAATCTATCTATTTAAGCGCAACGATGCCGTAATCAGTTATGCCCGTTGCAGACGATGCGCAATAGCTAGCGCAAGTACTAATCATTAGTAACAAGAATGAACTGGCGCCAGTACTGACGGCGTCGTGTTCACACAACGTTCACACAATGCGAGCTGCGCGGGGTGGAGGAGGCGTAGCGGGGGAAAACGGGTAGTACTCGCGCAAGGACCACAGCGAGTACAACTAAGCAACTTGCACTCGCAATTTTACTAAACAAAATATGTTCACATGATGAAATTTTATGCACAGTAGTAGTACTTGCGCAAGCTACTGTGCAGCGTCTGCAACGGCCATTAGACAAAGGGGTCAAGATTAACTCACTCCTCTTGTCAAAAGTGTTATATATAAATTTCAAAATTGACATATACAACGTGCAAAACAAAGGTGTAATCATATTTGAGGGTCATTACATACAGCTTACAGTGAGTATTTATGTACTGGATCTTTTCAAAATCGAGACATCCTAAAATTTTACGTTAATTTTAATCTCGCTTTTGTTAAGATTGATAAGATCGATTAATGATTTCTTATGTTTACGCGAATATTACACATTGAAATAAAACTAGTTTATATGGATTTTATCGCGGTTTCATTTTATTTTAGTCCCAACGTAAATGTGTAATTTTAAAATGAAGGTAGGCAACGTAACATTAACTTTTCGAGACGACCTATACCTATCTCTCCCGTGACCACGAAGGCTGAAAAGCTTTCGAAACGTCGGGAGTAAAATAAAATTAAACCGCGATAAAATCCGTATAAACTAGTTATATTTCAAAGATTGATTAAATTACTATTCATGATAAACGACTTTTTAATAAATATGAATAACGTGTACGTTTTTAATAAAATACGACATATTTTCAAACTCGTAATCATACTCCATAACTCACAAATTACCGAACGGACTTCGTCGAATAAATGTTGGCATTTGACTGTTTATTAATTTTTAAATAACACATAATTTAAATGAAAGGCGGTCTGAAGTATCAATGTATCATTTAGTGTTGTCCAAAGTTGCAAGTCGATATCGACATGTTACTCATTCGATAAGAAAATGCTTTATTTATGTCCTAGCAATGTCATTGGATTTGGTACTAAGGGGGATGAAATACTTACATCGTACACCATACATTGTTTTAATTTGACCACACCTTTCTTTAACACGTTGTATAAATATCAAAAGTGGCACAAATGTCAAAAGTTGTTTCTTTAACCGATAAATATTATCGTACCATTTATAAATGTCAAAAGTAGCAAACATGATGTAATGAGTGGTAGAGCCACGCTGTAGACTTGTCTACAGCATGTATAATCCCTTCCTTTAAGGTCGGCAACGCACCCATGATTCTTTAGGTATTATGGGCGTACATGTGGGGTGGTGATCACTTACCATCAGGTGACCCACTTGCTCGTTTGCCAGCCTATGCCATAAAAAAAACACCTGTAAACGTCAAAAGTGACTTCTATAAACGTCAAAAGTGACTACAATAAATTTTAAAAGTGACTTCTTTAAATGTCAAATGTACCATGTATAAGATGTTGACAGCTCCGTGGCACAGCGGGCGAGTAGTCAGCTGCGAAGCGAGAGCCCGTGGGTTCTATTCCCGCACCGAGACAAATGTTTGTGTGATCCACAAATATTGGTCTCGGATCTGGGTGTTGTGGGACCGCAAGTCTTTCGTAGTTCCTGATACCCACGACACAGGTTTACCTAGTGTGGGGTCAGGACTATGTGTGTGACTGTTGGGTGTATTATTATTTTATTATTATTTATGTCAATAACTGTTCGCATACCAGTGCACCTACAAGTGCAGTGCAGCAGTGTGGCGCCGACTAACATTGCCACCAGTACCACCAACGCCAACGTTATCAGCACACCCTGAACATATTCCACGTATGATATAGTAGCCACCACTGTGAATCTGCGATCAAAAATCATATCAATGGATATGCTTTACTGTCATTTTCAATAAATGATCTTATTTGGATTTTCCGGATAGATCCCACATTTGAGCCAATCAGAATACAGTTTGAAGGTCATGCGTACAAATTATTTAGTTTGATTGGTTGA
The DNA here is from genome assembly GCA_905332985.1 of Mimas tiliae. NCBI lineage: Eukaryota > Metazoa > Arthropoda > Insecta > Lepidoptera > Sphingidae > Mimas > Mimas tiliae. The sequence continues at coordinate 5,620,254 of HG995265.1, read as the reverse complement.
ATTCCGGGATTTATCCGGATCCAAAATTGGTCCTTCGAGCCGGATCGTACTGACCTGAAGTTCTTCAGTCGTCCGTCGGTGTACATGGCCGGTGCTTGCAGACCATTAATCATCTCTTTCTTTCCTGTGCATGCGTCATCACTTTCTTTCACAATAAAAACTACGTAGAAACCGTTTGGAAACATCGTTTGCTGTAACAGACAAACATAACTAGTATTTTATAACTCATAACATAAGCTCACGTATCCCCGAATGGATAAGCAGAGGTGCAACTGCACTTACGTTTCGCCGAGATTATTTCTGTCACATGATGTGATAGGGGGCGAGCCTATCGCCATACCGGGTATATATTCCAATCGAAAATTCAAACACAAATTGTGATTGCCCAACCTAGGTATTGAACCCAGGACCTCATCTGACCGTGAGGTCTCAGCTTTAGTAAGCTGACAATAGAACAATGGCAATTTCAAATAATTAATGTTTGTTTAACACTCGAAAACAAGAGGGGTGTTATAAGTTAGACTCTCTTGTCCGTCTGATGTCCTAGCGTCTAAACGAATGGACCGATTTGGATGTGGTTTTTATATACCTACTTACAGTCAACGTGATCCCTCCTTTGGTAGACATCGTCAAATGATATCCCTCGTATTGAATTTCCTTTTCATTGTCAAAAATAGGACACTGTAACAATAATACAATAAGAAATTATTTATACCGAATTTGTACGTAAGTTCATGAAAATATTATACAAAATACCATAATTATGGATGTGGAAGAGTCCAAAGATGTGTGTCAAGATCGTAGCTTGTGGCACTCAAGTCTCCGTCTACCCCCATGGGATATAGGCGTGAGTGTGCATGTATGTATGTATCTTGATCTTATTTCATCTAGTTTGGAGTCGAGACAAATGTTACATGTCATCAGCAAATATTCGTTTCAGCTCTGAGTGTTGTGGGACCGTATGTCTTAGTGCTTGACCCACGATATATTATGTTTTTTTTCATTTGCTTGAATAAGGAGACGAGCAGGTCACTCGATGATGACGCTGATGTTAAGCGTCAAGCCTGCCTATAAACAGAAGCAACATCGCACAGAACTCTGGATTACAGAACACTGCATGGCACTGAACTGCGCTCGTCATCCTGAGACAACTTACTCGTCTCATAATGCCCAGTAATTTCATTGGCTTCAATGTCCTTCAAACCGAAACACAACAGTGCTTACACACTACTGCTTGCGGCAGAAATAGACGGCGCGGTGGTACCAACCCAGACGGCCTCTCGCATATGAGAGACCTTGTACACCTAGTGTGGGGTCAGAACTATGTGTGTGATTGTTGGGTGGATTTATTTATTAACTTACCGAATTATTTTGTATTGAAACTGTAGCGCATATCTCATCGTCTGATTCTATTATTAATATAACACTCTTTGGTATTGTGTAGTTGAATCTGTGAACAAAAAAATACATCAAATCTTGTCTATGACATACATTTATATCAGCACTGTCGTTCGTAACAAAGAGAGAAAAAAACCTGTTGAAGCAATTCATAAACACAATATACACGACAAATCTTTTTTTATACATCGTGTTACAGAAGGGTGTGGTCATATTTCAGGGTCGTTAAATACATCTGACAGCGAGTGTATAAGTACCGAGGGAGAAAACATCCAAACCAGAAACAAATATTAGTGTATCACACAAACATTTGTCTCGGTGCGGGAATCGAACCCGCGGCATCTCGCTTCACGGTTACTCCCACTGCGCGAGGCTGTCTGATTTTAGTACATAGGAGATCTATTTTATATTTCTGTATGTTACCTGCCTACCCCCTGCAAACTGGCGTCGGTGATGTTCCATGGGTTCTGATCGAACGAGAAATAATAATATTTGGGGGAACTCGGCATCGTCGATAATTTTATCTCCTGCAACAAGTTATTTCTATTAGCATAGGTCGGCAAACGGGCAACTTGGTCACCTGATGGTAAGTAATCTCCACCGTTCAGGAACATACATAATACCAGAAGAATTTGAGTGGTATAGCTACGCTGTACTAGTTTTGTCTACAGCATGAATGGGCCAGTTCTTCCGCAGGCTCAATCCTCCTCCCCTTCGCTATCTCTTTTCTTTAAAGTCAATAACGCGCCCATGATTCTTTGGGTATTGTGAATGTCCATGGGCGGTAAAGATCACTTACCATTAGAGGATTTATTCTCTATGGCCGTGTGAATCCGTAACTGCATTTGTGCTGTTAGCCTATATTGCTTTTACAACTTCACCTGACAATAAAGCCGGCGCTTATGGCGCTCTAGCCAGAAATATGTATAATGTACTTAGTAGCGATTAAGCACAGAGGCGCCTTTTAGAAGGCTCAGACCTCAGCTTGAACAATCGTTGAGGAGTATAGTTTAGGGCCGCCTCTGCACATCATTGTACCGAGGGCCATTTTAGGGAGTTGTTCGGACTCGCAGGTGTGTCCTATGTTGGGGTCGCGTATTATTATTGCGATTCGGATTGGGCAAGGAAAGTGCTGTTTCGATAGCAACTGTGATGGAGTCGTTGGGGTCTGCCAAAACATGTGTGGGACGACGATGGAGGAACGCTAAGCACCCTTGTGAGCCACTTTGCGCTGCTATAAAAAGCTATACATACATACACACATAGACTCACGCCTGTTTCCCATAGGGGAAGGCAGAGACAACGGATTTCCACTTGCTACGATCCTTGCATACCTCTTTGGCCTCATTCACTCTCATTAAATGTTTTCATACATGCACGTCGGTTTAGGGTACTCCTGACCTGGCCTTTCTCGAGAATATCTCCAACTTGATCTATGAAAGTTGTATGTATATTTGTTTCGTCAATCTTCTTTCATCCATCCTCTCTACATGCGCAAACCATCATAGTATTCCTTTCTCAATCTTCATCACCACATCCTCTCTCACACCACACCTCTCTCTTACCTCTCTATTTCTTACTCTATCTCTCATAGTTACACCACACATACTTCTCAGAGCTCTCATTTCTACTGCATTTATACGACTTTCATTCTTCTTCTGCCACACCCAACTTTCACTTCCATATATTAAAGTTGGCACTAACACTCCACCGTGCACGATGCTAAAAAACTATAATGTTTACCTTATTGAGTTCCACGTAGAAATCCGTGACCCTCTTCAAATGTACCATTACAGAGACGTTATTTACATTTGAAGTGACTAGATGTATCGTTGGACTCTTCTCTTTTCTTATATCTACAAATGAAAATAAATCATATTATAAGCTCTACAAACGTATTCCCGAAAGGTAGGCAGAGATGGACCTACGGTTCATCATCCTGGGACTTTTTTTGACAGAATGACGAGATGTCGTTCGCCTGATGGTAAGCAACGCCACTTTTTCACAATTTGAGTGGTAAAGCCAATTTGTAGACACTTTTGTCTACGGCATGAATGGGCCGGCTAGTGATCTCCACCACCCATATGGGTGGTGATTCTTCTGGTATAGTGGGTGTATATACACCCACTATACCAGAAGAATCATGGGCGCGTAGCCGACCTTACAGGAAAGGGATAATTGAGGAATTGAGAAAGGGAAGGGGATGTGGGCCTTCGGATATCTCACTTTACGTCGGTTTTCTGTGAGACAGTGGTGTCGAGCCTGCTCATTCGTGTTGTAGACAAAACTGTCTACAGCGTGCCTCTACCACTCACAAAACTTACCCGGTCCCGCGTCATGTGGGCATAGAGTCCTCGCCATATTATTAAACATCAGAAGCCAATTGTTTGTCTGGATAACTAGCGGCAATTCCCATGATGAAACCCCTAGAAAAAAATAACCAAAACAGGTCAAATAGATAATAATAATACTAGCACTGCTGGGCACGGGCCTCCTCTACTGAATGAGAGGGGTTAGGCCTTAGTCCACCAACGCTGACCTAATGTGGGTTGGCAGACTTCACATACCTTCGAAATTCTTATGAAGAACTTCTCAGGTATGCAGATTTCCTCACGATGTTTCCTTCGCCGTTAAAGCAAGTGATAATTCACAATTAATACACACTGTCAAATAGAAATAGATATAATTTATTGCATACCACACCATCACACATGAGTACAATTAGACTTTATAACACATATAAAAAAATAAAAGTAACAAAACCATGTCAAAAATTTATAGTGACAAAATGGCGTACATTTTACCGAACGTTATGGCATGGGTGCAAATGGAACTCATTCAGCACAAGCCGCGACGCTGGTCTTCCATGAGCCCAAATAAATAATAAATACACCCAACAGTCACACACATAGTCTTGACCCCACACTATGTTAACCTGTATCGTCGTATCGTCGTGGGTATCAGGAACTACGAAGGACTTGCCAACCCACAACACCCCGATCCGAAACAAATATTCACGGATCACACTAACATTTGTCTCGTTGCGGGAATCGAAGCCACGGCCTCTAGCTTCGTAGCCGGCTACTCGCTCACTACGCCACGGAGTCTGTCAATACTTATGATACTCTCTGATCCCTGCTGCTTGTCAGTAATATATGAAGTAATGGTACCAACCCAAACGACCTCTCGCATACACCACTACCACCTGGTACCACGACTACCTACTTTGTTTCTCTTCATGCTGTAGACAGAACTGGCTACAGCATCCACTTACCTTTCTGTTGCGTGGCGGTGATAAACACGGGATAAACACTGGTGATCGTGTCATTTGTGGAAATATGGACACGGGTTGGGAAGCCCGAAGTGTCTTTTTCCTAAAACAACAATTCATTATATTCGTCTTTATCTTTTTTTTCGTATAGCATAGGCTGGCAAACGAGCAAGTGGGTCACCTGATGGTAAGTGATCTCCACCGGCCATGTACGCCCACAATACTAAAAGAATTATAACCACCCACAATACTAAAAGAACCTGGATACTTCAAGACTGGTCCACTGCCCGATACATGCCCTAAGAAAGGTGCATAGATTTGTATCAATCTTGTACAAATCCAGCACCCTCATTAGCCAAGTATGAGGCACCAAATCATACGCCTTTTTGTAGTCAATCCAGGCAGTTTATTTAGTTTAGTTTTATGTTTTTTTTTATTATTATTATTATTATATGTTTAAACCACACTAGCAGCTATTGAGCTGATGCGTGTGGGTCTTGTGATTTGAAGTTATTATCGAGTCTATTTTTAAAGCAATTTAATGTGGGTGTCATAACAACATTTTCAGGAAGTTTGTTCGACGTTCGAGTTTCTATGACAACACGGTTTGGTAAAAAGTGTTTCAATAAATAATTTGAATTTGAATTTAAATACAATTATACTAGTATGCTAAAATGCGTAGTCTACTTATATTGCTACGCGTTCGGTATTCGCTCGGGTGTGAACTATAGACATATTAACATATTCTTGTTACATATATAAGACAACTTCCGCGGCGCAGCGGGCGAGTAGCCGGTTGCTAAGCGTGAGGCCGTGGGTTCAATTCCCGCACCTAGACAAATGTTTGTCTGATTCACAAATATTTGTCTCGGGTCTGGGTGTTGTGGGACTGCAAGTCTCTCGTAGTTCTTGATACCCACAATACAGGTTAACCTAGTGTGGAGCCAGGACTATGTGTGTGACTGTTGGGTGTATTTATTTATTATTATTTATATAATCTAGTCATCCTTACCTCAGAGAAATCCATTATCTGTTCCACAGAACTGTTCAGCGTCACATTTATTATTGTATTGTATGAATAACTGAAAAACAAATACAATATTTATAATTATATCAAATAGTGGCTTTCTTTTAATTTCAATGTATTGATGGTCTTAATTCATTTAAATCATCATTTGACAACAGTTATTATATAATTACAAATCATACTAATATTATAAATGTTCACGCAAGAACTACTTAACCGATCATCATGAAACTTTGTACACATATTCTTGGAGGTATAAGAAGTAACATAGGATACTTTTTATGAAAAAAAAAACATCTATTTGTTTGTTACGCTTTCATGTCTAAATCACTGAACCGATTTTGATGTAGAGATAGATGGGATCCTGGAGACGGTTATAGGCTACGTTTTATATCGGAAAAGTCTATTTACGCGGGCGGAGCCGCGGGTAAAGTTAGTATTATAAAATTAAACAAATATATAAAATCACACAAATATTTGTATCGGTGCGGGAATCGAACCCACATCCTTTTGTTTCACATCCAGCCACTCGCCTGCTGTGCCTTAGAAACTATTAACATAGAGGCTACTTAATTTATTTTTGATATATTATTGACTTTCCCGACATTAAATTACTGAGACAAAATTCAATTTCTCCGGAAACGGAAATCCAACGAAATGGACTATTGATAGTCAATACCTTTCGCTATACATTGTTTATATAATGATCGGTGATAGGGGAATCCCCAGAACACCGCCGATCACTTTAATTTCCTAGAAATACTAAAAAATACTTATTTTTAAGGCTGAAACTATAAACAAGTATACAATGGTAAACAAAGAGACTGTATAACGTTATAGCGGAAAAAACAATGAGTAATTTTAAAATAAATCAATAAAACGTAGGCAAAACTTACATGTCATAATTGAAAGTCCTGTTTGGCGACAATGCTACGTTTTTAGACGTGCAATACACCTTTTCAACGATTAAAATTAATAAAATCACTTTACACATCATTTTTACTTTATTGTTTACGCTTATCCCACCACAGAAAGTACTCCACAAAATAAATAACAATTTACTGACAATTGACAAATTTATTTTTTTTTTTTTTTTTAATTTATTCATAGCCATGGAAACATATCCTTCAGCCGGACACTTATTTAATTACATAAACATCTTGCATGAATACATATTCTACCTATAACTGACTATAACATTAATCCAACTATTCTACACATTCTCCACTGGAAACAATGACTCAAAACAAACACATAAAATACAATACACAGACAAAATAATAATAAAGCTAGTTTTTAGACAAATATGTAGTATGTAAAAATAATATTTAATAAATTACAAAAAATTAAATTTTCTGTACAGTTGTGCATATAAATTTATATAATGACATATAACATTTTTTGTTCGATAACAAATCCTGAACACGGCGGGGAACACTTATTTCTACTTCACTGTTACTAAATTGTTCACAAATGTCACTAGCTAATAGCAACCGTTCCAATTTAAATGCAGGGCACTTTAAAATTATATGGTCCAAGTCTGCGTTTTCTTGTGAACAATAAGAACAGAAGGAATCTTTATTAATGTGAAGCCTTTTCAAATGAGTTGGTGTCAAACAGTGTCCTAATCGCATACGCGTAATGATAGTAATAAGTTTTCTTTCAGTGCACTTGTAACTGTAATACCAAGGCTTCGATGGCAAATCTTTCTGGATGGTTGCATACCACTTGCCTTTTGTTTCAGTAGTAAGATCCCAGTATGCTTTCCACAAGGATCTAATCTCTGTATTGAAGCTGTCGTAGTAGTCAGTGAATGGTAATTTTGCTGTCCCTGTATGGTCTTCATCGTGGCTTTCTCGAGCAGCAGTATCAGCCATTTCATTACCATAAATGCCACTGTGTTAGGGAACCCATAGGAACTCTACATTAATGTGAGTCATTTTTGATAACAAACTCTTTATGTTGTAAATGAAATAATTTACCTTAAATGACATTTTTACATGAGCTAATGCAGATAACACACTCATTGAATCTGATACAATTACAATCTTATTGACATTATGTACAGTACTACTTACATATTTCAATGCACAATATATAGCATAACTTTCTGCTGTAAAGATACTAGATTTCACATCTATTTTGATACATTTAGTTTGGCCAGTCTGTGGATCAAAATATGCTGCTGTTACATATTCATTAGTTTTAGATCCATCAGTATAAATAAAATAGTAATCTTTTTTCTTATCTTTAAATTCTAAAAATTCCTCCTTGCTATTTACATTGTTTAAGAAAATGGCTTTCAAAGAGCAAATAAGAGTTCTATATGGTTGCTTGTACATTGGCCATATAACATGTTTCTTTATATTTTGTGATTTATTTTTCACACATGTAAAAATGGTTGGAATTTCAGGTAGAGTTCTGTCAATGAGTGTAGAAACTGAGATAACTATTGAAGGGATTCTGCTCGTTACTGTGTTGGATTGCACACGTGTTCGTGTCAGGGTCGCGTAAAATTCTTGAAATTCGAGTTATTTGTTTCTAATTCGATGCTAGATAAGTTTCCATAAGTAGTTTGGGTATTAATTGGAATAAGTGTTACATTTTATTTATTTGTGTTTCGTCCTTTTATCACTTAAATATTTATATATTTGTGTGGTGAGGGTAAGTGTATATTTTTTGTATGTAAGTTAATATTCGAAATAAAATGGACGGTGGCCGTCCTCCGGACGGAGGAGGCAAAGAGCCCCCCGACATTTCAATGTCTGATGATATTTTAGACGATCGGACTACTGTAAGGGCAGTTAAGAGATCTGCTGGGGCAGAACCGGCGGTGATTTCAGAACAAATTAAAAAGAACAAAACCCCTGCTGCATCCATCCAGCATGTTTATTTTCGACCTGGTTATGAACCAGACAGTGTTATAAAATACTCTGAGGGTGACAAAGGTCCTTTCATTGTTATTGTCACTAAAACCGTTCCTGACACCTCTTCAGGCTATTCAATTAGTCTATTAAATTTTGCCCGCCTTATGCATAAAAATAAAATTAATGGCATAATAGATGGAGGAATAAAATTATCTGGCCGTAACAAAATTACAGTGCAGTTCTGCAATGGAGACTCTGCCAACTCATTTTTAGATTGCTCACTTCTTGAACAACATAAATACTCTGTATCAATTCCAAAATTCCAAGTATTTAGAAATGGAATAGTTAAGAATATTCCAATAGATTGGACGTTAGAAGAATTTGTGGAGGTTATATCACCTACTCATAGTTGTGGACTAGTGGTTAAGGCTAGGAGATTAAATGTAAAGAGAATTAGAGATGGCAAAGCCTGTTGGGACCCGTCTACAACAGTTGTTGTCACCTTTCTGGGACAAAGTCTCCCAGAGAAAATATTATGTTTTTATTCTTCCTTACCAGTCTCAATTTACCACCTCCCCACTATTCAATGCCGAAAGTGTTGCAGATTCGGACACATCCAAGCACAATGTAGATCGCAGGCTCGCTGCTATGTTTGCTCTTTGGGTCATTGTGGTGATACATGCACTAACTTAGAGGAAACTCCCATTTGTATATTGTGTGGAGGCCACCATAAAGCCACTGATCCAAGCTGCCCAGAACTATCCAGACAAAAATCCATCAAACTTCTTATGTCTGAGCAAAATATCAACTTTATTGAAGCTTCCCGTAGGTTTCCTTCGGTTAAAAAATCCTTTTCTGATGTTGTTTCTCAAAATAAATATAGCTTTGTGAATACAAATGTTAAGCTTCCCCAATCTACCCCACCTTTACCTACCCCAGTCCAAACACAGTCATATCGTAAAACCACATATCGCCAACCCCATCCTTCCCCAACTCCAGGAACTTCTTATAATATAAGAGATCATAATAATATTATAAATACCCCCCCATCTTCTCAACCCAATGGTTGTGCTTTAATGACTGATGGCTATGAAAGCCCTACACCTGCTCCCACTCCTAACGATAACCTCTTTGAACTTTTAGCATGCTCACTTATAAACATGATATCTAAATCTAGTGAATCTTTACCGTACAATGTCTCTATTTTACTTCAAAAATTTCTTGAATCATTATTAAAAAAAAATGGCGCCCTATAATATCCTTCAATGGAATTGTAGGAATATTAAAAATAAAAAACAAGAATTAATATCTTTAATTAATAATTATAATCCCATTGTTTTGGCCATTGCGGAGACTTGGCTTAAACCAGGTGAACAATATCGGTTAACTGGTTTTTCCTGTCTTCGGGATGACCGCAGCGATGGATATGCTGGCTGTGCCCTGCTTGTGCGCAGGTCCCTTATTTACCATCAAATTCCCATTCCCACACATAACCCTAATTTCCACATTGTTTCAATAAGAGCAATGAACATCACTTTCATTTCTATATATATTCCCCACCCAAATCCTTCTATTTTAATTGATATTAAATCTATCCTATCTAACCTTCCTGGCCCTTTTCTAATTTTAGGCGATTTTAATTGTCGACATACCCTTTGGGGTTCCCATTGCTGTGACTCCACTTCTACTTTTCTACTTGAATTACTTGATGACCTTGATCTTTGTTTAATCAATGATGGATCTGCTACACGTAGAGTTTCTCCAACTCAAAATGTAAGTGCAGTTGACCTTACTCTAGCTTCCCCTAACCTATCTACTTCAATTATATGGAGTGTCCTTCCTAATTCCTATGGGAGTGATCACTTCCCGATTTTATCGTCTTATTTTTTCTCTTCCCCTCCCCCTCCCTCATCGTCTGTAGAACCTCTCTTAAAGTTTAGAATAGCGCAGGCTGATTGGGACAAGTTCTCGATGTTAGTTGATAATGACTTATCTACATTCCCCACCATTAACACCCAAAATCTCCAAATTTTATACTCCAAATTCATTTCTTCTCTTTTTAATGCTGCTCATCTGTCTATCCCCCTTAAAAATTCTTTCTCTAACAAACTCCCTTCTCCTCCTTGGTGGGACTCAGAGTGCACTCAAATGATTAGGCAACGTAACGAGGCTGAGGATGCGTATGTGGAAGATACGACAATGGAAAATTACTTTAGCCTACAGAAAACCTCAGCTCAGTGTAAAAGATTTTTGGCCAGTAAAAAGGTTTTGGGTTGGCGTAACTTTTGTAAATCCCTTTCCCCTCGTACTCCTTCCAGTCTAGTCTGGAAAAAAATTAAATCCTTTCGTAGAATATTTGTCGATTCTAATTGCTCCTCTAATGATCCATCCTCTTGGCTTCCTAATTTTATAAACAATCTAGCTCCTCCTTATGTACCTACCCTTGACAGTATTCCCATATATAACCAAACAACCTCTTCGTCTGATAGTATGGATGGTCCATTTTCCTTCCCTGAACTTTCTTGTGCTTTAGATAAACTGTCTGACTCTTCCCCAGGTTTTGACGGAATTACTTACTCTTTTATAATTAAATTAACTAAACCTGCTAAATTGATTTTTTTAAATTTAATTAATTGTATATTTCTTTCCGGGGATATTCCGGCCCCATGGAAAACCCAAATTATTATCCCTATTTTAAAACCTCAAAAAGACCCTAACTCTTATTTTTCATATAGACCTATTGCCCTCTCCTCAGTTTTAGCCAAAATATTAGAGCATTTAATTAAAAATAGACTTGAATGGATATTAGAAAATCGACGAATCCTTCCAAATACACAATTCGGATTTAGAAGAGGCATGGGAACCATGGACAGTTTGAGCAACTTCATAACTGATGCTCGTATCTCCCTTTCCGAGGGAAAACATATGATTGGCGTATTCCTGGACATAACTGCTGCCTATGATAATGTCATACTTCCGGTACTCAGGCAGAAATTGCATCAGCTGAATATCCCTGTGAGGCTCATCAACATTATCTGCAGTATGTTTATGGAACGCTCAATCATTGTTAGATACCAAGGTACATATTCTCCTCCAAGATCCATATGGAGAGGTTTACCTCAAGGGTCCGTTTTAAGTCCATTATTATATAACATATACACATATGACCTGGACCAGTCGGTAAATAGTTTTTGTGAAATTTCACAATATGCTGATGACATTGCTCTCTATGCCTCTTCGAAATCCTTAAGTGAAGCCACCCTAAAACTTAATACAGCACTATCTTATTTGGGTACTTGGTTAGATAGCCATGGACTCTCCCTTTCAGCCGAAAAATCTAACGCTGTTTTATTTACCAGAAAAAGAGCCACTCCCTTAGTTAACAACAATCAAATCAATGTGTCCTACAACAATCAAAGAATAAATTTTAGAGACAATATAAAATTTTTAGGAGTCATTTTAGACTCCAAACTTAATGGCATCCAACATTTAAACCACATAATTCATAAATGTGAAAAAAATTTAAACATTTTGAGAGCTTTATCAGGTGTGCGCTGGGGCTCACATCCATTTTCCCAAAAACTTTTATATAACGCCATAGTCAGAAGTCATTTTGACTATGGTACTTTTCTTCTGGAACCATGTAGTAAACTTGCTCTGTCCAATTTAGACAAGGTTCAAGCTAAATGTCTTCGCATAATATGTGGGGCTATGAAATCATCTCCAATAGCAGCAATGCAAATTGAATGTTTGGACCCGCCTCTAATTTTTCGTAGGCAGTACCTATCTGATCGTTTTTTCTTTAAAGTATGCCAATATTCTTCTCATCCTCTCATCACTAAATTGCAGTCCTTAGCAGAATTGTTCTCTTCCTCTTCTTATTGGACACACAAATCTCCTCCCTTGCTTTTAAATTCGTATAATAAATTTACCAATCTGAGAATCCCTATACACAAGACTCCCGGTAATGCAATTTTCGAAGCTGATTATAACTCTCTGATTTACCAACCCGAAATCCTATCCAGCTTTGGGATTGATAAAGATTGTCAAGTAGCCAACAGAATTTTTTGTGCTCAGCTACAAGAGAAATGGTCAGACTGGTACTCGCTTTTTGCAGATGGATCTAAATCATCTGGTGATACAGCTGTGGGAGCAGCAGTGTGGTTTCCTAAATATAAGATTATTTTAAATTTTAAACTTCCCCAAGAATCTTCCATATTTACAGCCGAAAGTGTGGCAATACTAGAAGCTGTTTTATACGTTGAATCTCATTCCCTAAATAAATCGATAATTTTTTCAGACTCTTTAAGTTGCCTTAAGGCAATTTCTAGGACTCCTTTTCATTGTAAAAATAACCTTCCTCTCATTCTGTCAATTAGGCAATGTTTGTATCGTTGCTTCTGCCTAGGGATCAATGTAGTTCTAGCCTGGATTCCTAGTCACGTTGGTATTAATGATAATGAAACTGTGGATCTGCTAGCTAAAGAGGCTAGACATCTAGGCTCTTTACATCATTATATTCTCTACAGTCATGATTTAATTCTAAAAGCCAAACCTGACATGGAAGCAAAATGGTCTCAGTTTTGGGATAATATTAGCAAAATAAAAGGTAAACATTATGCTTCACTACAACCCAATATACCGAGTAAACCATGGTTCTTCAAATATCAGGAATTAGATAAGCGTACAACATCAATAATAATCAGGCTTCGACTTGGTCATTGTTGTTCACCTGTTTTTTTGGCCAAGCTGCATATCAAAGATACTTCTATATGTGAATGCGGTTTAGATGAGGGCACTCCCCAGCATATTTTCTTCAACTGCTCTTTACATGGTTCAATTTATGATATTTTACCTAACCATATTGTCCGTCCTTTAAATCTAAATAATTTACTAACTTTATCATGCCCTACCTATGTTCAAATTTTAGATAGATTCATAAATGAAAATAATATTTATTTATAGTAATAACTACTAATATAACTTCATATTATACTTACTAATAACCTATTTATTATTCCCATAAAATACTAATATCTACTAACCATAAATATTATGTGTTGTGTTGTCCACAGGTATTTTATTCAACTGTCACTCTGGAGCACTTATTGAACATAGCTACTATTAAGCTCTTTTGTACTGAAACCTTGATCAAAACCTTGGTGATTTTCAACCGTGACATTGGCAGAATCAGGGCGTAAGCTTGGACGCCATTCATTAAAAAAAAAAAAAAAAAAAAAAAACTATTGAAGGAATTGTCTGAGAAATATTGGAATACACAGAAAGTTTGTCTAATAATGGGCTCTGATTCAAGGATAATATTTTCAGATAAAATCTCTCAGCTAATTGCAATCTACGTATAACTAATGGAGGTATACCTGTTTCAACTTCTAGTGAATTTATTGGTGTGGAGCGCATAGCACCACATATAAGCCTCAGACCAGAGTTTTGGATGACATCTAATTTTTTAAGAAGAGCACTGCTGGCATTCATGTAAGCTAAACTACTGTAATCGAAATGGCTTCTGACAATACCTTTGTATAACATAGTCATGGTTTTTGGATCAGATCCCCAAAATGTTCCAGCTAAATGTTTTAGGACATTAATGCCTTTCAAGGCATTCTTAATAATATGTTTCATATGCTCATCAAATTTTAATTTGTTATCAATGATAACGCCTAAGAATTTGTGTTGTGTTACTAAAGGTATCTCAATATTGTTATAAGTGATTTTAATATTAATTGTTGATGTTTTGCTAAATACTAAAACTGAACTTTTTTCTGGGCTAATATCTAATTTAAGTTTATCATTATAATAAAAGTTCAACTGACTGAGTGCTATATTTAAATTATTCATAACTGTGTGTATGTTTTGATCTACGCCATACAAAAGTAAGTCATCTGCAAATTGTAGGATTTTTATATTGCTGTTGTCAACATACTTAAGAATTTCAGATGTATAAAGACTATATAAAAGAGGTGATAATGTGGCACCTTGCATTGTACCTTTATTAACAAATGTAGGGCCATGTAGTTTATTATTGTATTTAACATACATTGTTCTATTACTCAGAAATTGATAGAGCCATCTTAATGTTTTACTTGGAATAGTAATATCATGTAATACTTGTATAAGTTCTTCTATATTGACATTGTCAAAAGCACCCTTTACATCCAAAAACACACAGATCATGTTAGAGTGACTTAGCTTAGCATTTTTGATATCTGCTATTAAAGTTACAAAACTCTCAGAGCAACTTTTGCCTTTTCTAAATCCATACTGTGTTAATGGGATGATGTTATTAGATTCAGCAAAATAATCTAAACGCATCTTCAACATATTTTCAAAAAGTTTACCTATACATGATGATAGTGAAATTGGTCTGTATGAGGTTGCATTGTTAACAGGTTTATTGGGTTTTAATATAGGAATGACACACTGAGTTTTCCAGGATATGGGTATAACTAATTCTTCCCACAATTTATTGAATATATTAAGTAAGACTATTTTTGCATTTATATGTAATTTCTTAATTAACATGTAAGGTATGTCATCCAAGCCTGGCGTAGTATCTTTTCTACTCTTTAAAGAAACATCCAATTCATCCATTACAAAATTATTATTAAGAAAAGCATTCTCCTCATTTTCTGTAGCAGTATTAAATAAACATGTCAACCTATCAAAATTAATTTGAGTATTATCAGTAAAATTATTTATAAAAATTGGGATCCACTCATCATTAAAAATTTTATTTTGGTGACTGCTTCCTATCCTTTTGAATTTTTTAATGTAACTCCATATTCTAGATACAGGCGTCAATCTGTTAAAGCTACTACATAAAATATGCCAAGAACTAATATTTTCTTCTTTAAGAGTTCTCTTTTTAATGGCATCGAGCTTTTTATAATTAATCCAATTGTCTATAGTAGGTACCAAATAATATTGTTTCAATGCATCTTTGGAATTCTGCACTGCATCGCTACATTTTTGATTCCACCAAGGTACTGGTTTTCTCATTATTAATCGAAAGTCATTTTTATGTTTAGGTATTGTTTTGTCTCTAATATTATTTAATATTGAAATAAACTTTTCATATAACATGACTGGATTATCATTTATTAAGTCTAATGTGGAGAAACAATTTTCTGATAGGCAGTAATATTCATTCCAATTTCCTTTATTATAAATATATTTGTCTTTAATATCGGAATCTACAGAATACAAGGATGGTTGGACATTTATCTCAAGCAGTGTTGGAAAATGATAACTACCTAAAGCATCATCATGTACAGACCACTCACATAAATTAGCAAGGGAAGAACTTACAAGCGTTATATCTATAGCAGAAGCTTGTCTATTAGGATATGGCACAGTAGTAGGTGAACCATTATTAATAATACACAAATCATATTCTTCTATAATATCAAACATACACTTTCCTCTATTATTGGTACTTGAACATCCAAAAGCTAAATGGTGTGCATTAAAGTCACCCATAATTATACATGGCTTTGGTATATTCTTGAAGATATTTTTTAGCTTTGTGGAATTAAATCTATTACCAGGAGGACAATAAACATAGAGTACTGCAACAGGTCCAGATTTAGTTTCTATTAAGATACATATGTTTTGAATAGATTCATGAAAAGTGGTATTGATAACATTATATTTTAAATTATGTTTCACCAATATACCTACACCGTTGTGAGTATTCACAGAATGTTTATACTCAAAATTATAATTTGGAAAATGTGGAACTATTGAATCAGTTTTAAGCCAAGTTTCATTAAGTAGACATATATCTATATCTTTTTCTAGCAATAAGTTTTGTAATAAGGCTTTTTTGCTCCATAGACTCTGTATATTGAATTGTAATATGTTAACAAAATTATCCATTAAAGTAAGTTATGTAAAAATATTTCTTTTATTTTCTTGGTAGTAAGGGGGCCATCTATTTTATTACCTAGCGTAACAAGAGATTTTACAATAGCATTAATTATAATATCATTGTTGACTATTTGCTTAGCATCAAATTCTTTATTGTTTTCAGGCTGCGGAGGCAACGAAGGATAATTCTTATTACTTATAATTGGGGGTGAACTCACCACAGTGGCATATGGTTGCTTGACATATTTATTTCGTTTTTCTTCCATCTTTTGTTTCTTAACAGGACAGTCTCTTGAAATAGCTAAATGATTGCCATTGCAGTTTATGCATAGTAAATCTTCTACATCACATTCTTTATATGAATGTTGTCCAGCACAAGACGAACATTTTTGTGAACCTCTGCACACCTTAGCAGAGTGGTTAAATTTCAGACATTTAAAGCATTGCAACAATGGTGGTATGTATGTATGAACTTGGTATCTAAATAATTTTATATATACATGTTGCGGTAAGCTGCTGCATGAAAATGTTACCGAGACGGTGTTCAGTGGTACAAGTTTTCCTTCTACCTTCCTCATAAATCGCCTTATAGATATAACTTCTGCATCACAAATAATATTTTTATAGATTTCCTCGTTACTTAGGTCAGCAGGTACAAATTTTAAGACTCCTATCTTCTCCGTCAAGTATGAGGGGATAAATGCTTTCATTTTATTTTTTAATAGGAATTCCTCCATCTTTAAGAAGTTATTGGCTGCGCCGGCTTTTTTAAAAGTGACACCTATTTTGTGTGCATTGATTCTGTGCACGCCAGCTATGCCTTTTACACTATCAGTTAGCATATTCGTCAACGATATTGGATTTTTGTTACCAATTTTTTCCTGTTCAGTAGACTCAACATATACTATATATTCATAACTGCTATTTTCAATGAAGAGACGTTTGTAGTTCTCTTTAACATAAGGTTTATACTTATCTTGACTATATGTGCCTCCTTTAGCCATTGCATATTTCCTTTTTTTGGAGCCGGATGGGTCCTCCCCATCACTATGCGGACTCATTTTAGTTTAGCCTAGGATTTTAAACCAAAATATAAGAGGTTTGAAGGGTTTTATATAATAATTTAAATAAATTAAATTTCCTGTGAAATTTAAAAGACCGCCTTCTTTGACTTCCCGCCAAAAAGTCCCACAATTGACAAAATATAGATAGTGTTGCCGCTGTCCTATAGTCTTAGGTTACACGAGACGGCAAAAAATTATCATAAAATGATATTTTCTCTGAGCGGTAGAGTCACGCTGTACATACTTTTATCTACAGCACGAACGGGCCGGCTCGTCCGGCTCGTTACCATTGTTTCACAGAAAACCGGCGTAAGTTGCTGCTGCGTTTCATACGGTGAGTGAGATACCTATCCCCTCCGCTTTCCAATCCCTTAATTATACCTTTCCTTTATGGTCAACAACGCACCCATGACTCTTTTGCTATTCTGGGCGGTGGAGATCACTTACTATTAGGTGACTCACTTGCTCGTTTGCCGACCTATGCAATAAAAATATAAAAAACAAATTACAAAAATAACGCATTCTCAATAGCAATTTATATGCGATTCAAATATCAATCTGGTAATTGGCAACTGCTTATAGGTACGAGTACCTGGCACGTATATTTTTTGGGTAATGAACGTATTATAATAATTACGTTTGCTCCAGCAAATAAATAGAAATCCAAATAGTATTAAAGTCAGGAATCTATTTAGATGTTTTTTGTTAGTTAATTTTAAACACGGGTCTAGGGGACAGAGGATATAATCAGCCACACAATTATACAGTTTTTCTATCATTAGTACAATCTGGCAGTATCGAGTATAACTGTCAACACTCAAAATGACAATACAATTTCATTCAAAGTAGAAAATCGATTTTGGCGGGGATTCTGACAATGCGGTTGATCGCTTAATCTCATTTTTTTTAAAATTGTTTAACCACTTATACGCAAAATGCCCGGTTCTTGTAGTTGATTTATCAACAATAAATAATTTTTATTACTTTAAATTGTTTTCGCCACGCGCGACGCCTCTTTGCGCGCCGCGCTGACCACAGACTGCGCTGACCCAAGCAGACACCACACCGTCAAAATTACCGCCAAAAAACCCAATTTCTTTCATTTTAATTATGGCTTCGCATTACAATGCATTTCGCCAACAACAAGTATCTAAACATTTTCACGTCTTCACAACAACGGTGAAACACCGGTGTCACCGATATCAAAGTCTTGGCGTAGTTTTGGTGTTAATTCTTTCCAGTACGATGCTTTATTATGCCAAGGTCGATCAATACCCGTGATCAAAATTCACCTAAAGTCATATATTTCAATATTTTCATAAACTGCGTCACCGTCAATGTTTATTGCACAAATGCACACCACTAATAGCCAACTATAAACGACTTCAAACTATTTCTTTCTTCCGTAGACAGAGAATACTACATTCTACTGGATTTTCCAATAATTTGTAACACGACTCGTGAGCTAGGCCAAAGATTTTAAATACATTGAGCCATACTCGATAGGGTTCAAAATTGATTGATTCGGCATGAAAACATTTACTGGCAGATTCACAAACCATCGCTTTACCAACTATAATTGTACAAAGGCTCATTTTTCAAAACGATTTACTTTAAATACTTCACTTACAAGTTATGACGAGTGATAATCTCTAAAACATTAACAAAAATGTAATTATAAAATTTATGAGGTGTGTACTCATATGATTGATTAAAACACAAGAAACTCTCAGGGACAGTAAATGTCTATAATGTGAAAAAAAGTTTCACTTTTACCGTGTTTTCATAAAACCACACAATCTTTTTTTTCTGAATTGTACGATAATAGGCTAGTTGACACATTTTTAAAATAGGCTTTATTTTGTTAATGAAGCTTTTCTAGACCGTTTTTTTATTTTATCGTATTTTTCTGAGACTTATAAAACAACAAAACTTTAATTCAAAATTATTTTTTTCATGAACATACGAAAACGCTGTCGGTTATGTCGGCCTATAGATTATCTGTGCAATGACGACAATTAACCTATGCGAGCTAAATATCGAATGAAACTCAAATGTATTTTTGCGGAGATTATCACGATGTAAGTACATAATATCTTATTATTTTTGCTACAAAAGACCACAACATGCGATTTGCGAATGGCATTTAGTTGTTTACATAGTTACTGACGTCACGATCATGGCGCCTGGCGGTAGCGTTTTCGAAGATTTCAAATAAAGATAAAAAAATATATTTTGTAATTTGAATTTTAAAGCCATCTTCTACTTGAATGTATTGAAATTGATATATTTGGGTTCCATAAACCAAATACTGTAGGAAATAAACAATTATTTATTAAATTTTGGTATAAGTCAACTAGCCTATTTTTACGCTGCTGCCTGCTGATACGTTAGCTGCCTTGCTCCCGGTTGTGAACACTGAAGCATCCCTAGAGTAAAATTGTTCTGTGCTGAAGCATCTCTAGACTAGTCTGTGCACTGAAGCCCCTCCCTAGAGTAAAATTGTTCTGTGCACTGAAGAACTCTGACAACGAGAACAAGCCAATGATTTAAGAATTAAAAATGGCGTCGTTTATCCGACCAAATGAATCAGAGTTTATTTTTCAATTGATTTCATGCGACATTACGCTATAATTACACAGAACGTTGAGATTAGATCACAATTATTTGTTACGAAGTGTTTATATCAATATAAGTGATTGTGTAAAGTGTTTAAATCGCACAAAAAGCGGTATGGATTCTGTGTTATGTTGAATTGATAACAGCAGTGTTTACATGAATTCGGAGCGGGTTTGCTGGTTAAGATGCTGCCGACAGTGGAGGAGACAAGAGGATACGACTTTCAGGACC
Organism: Mimas tiliae; assembly: GCA_905332985.1. NCBI lineage: Eukaryota > Metazoa > Arthropoda > Insecta > Lepidoptera > Sphingidae > Mimas > Mimas tiliae. The sequence goes on along the minus strand of HG995265.1, from coordinate 5,599,890 downwards.
CGGAGAACGCTGAGAAATGGCGTGGATTGTTCGTAAACTCTCTCCGAAAGGTTGGTGTGTGCTGTTAATATATGATGGGTCGTTGCGAAATACATTTAGTTTTTCCTCGGAGGACTTCTCAAACGTGTTTATAATTTATCTAAATATTACATTTGATTAATAAATTTATTGTTTATCACGTTGAGAATGTGATTGTAGTAAATATTTTGATGTTGTGCGGTGCTATTCTCCTCGAATCGAAGTCAAGGTCTCCTTGTATCTTATCAACTTATATCATGGCCCGTTTGGATACTCAATGATTGATTTTTATTATTCGCGTTGTTTTAATTCGCCGGGCTTTGTTTTAATGTAATGTTTATGTTATTGTACTAAGTATTGATCAAGTTTTCTTTTTAATATTTTTCCTGCTTTGTTATTAAATATAATTCATGTTCTGGCTGTATGCTGCAGTTTACTTTGTGTATCATCTGTGAAATAGGTGTTAGTTAATTACAAAAATATAAAATACCTTTTCTTACATGAATTCCATAAGTAAATTATTAAATCCTCCTTTTCTCATCACAAGGTTGAATTTGTTTTCAATAGCATACGCCGGTAAACGAGCAAGTGGGTCACTTGTTGGTATGTGCTCTCCACCGCCCAATGAACCCCCTACAATACCAGAAAAATCATCCATGATTGCTAACCTTTAAGGAAAGGGATAATTAAGGGATTAGGAAAGGAAGGTGGATTTGGGCTTCCAGATATGGTGAGTAAGACCATATGATTGTCGGCAGCAAGCAGCTGATTTGTCGGTTTTCTGTGAGACAGTGTAACGGCCCAGTCGAGCTGACCTATTCATGCTTTAGACAAAACTGCATACAGAGGGGATATACCACTCATAAAATTCTACTCTTCAACTATGCTTACAATATAAAATTAACAACCGTGCAATATTTTTAACATACGCACTCACGCCTGTAATCCCCGAAGGGGTAGGCAGAGGTGTAACTAGTACACCCACATTTCGCCGAGCGTATCTCCGTCCCACGATGTGATAGGGGGCGAGCCTATCGTCATACCGGGCACAAATTCCAGACTCCGGGCTGATACTGAGAATTTCGAAATAGAAAAACCCAATACCACTTTACCCGACCTGGGGATCGAACCCGAGACCTCAGAGTTAGCCTCAATTGTAACGCGTACGCATTACAACTGCGCCACCGAGGCAGTCATATTTTTAACAGTGTCAGGATATTGCCTTTTATATCATACATTATTATAGAAAATGCTACTCCAGCCTCTGTGGCGCAGTGGGCAAGACACAATGTGTGCTGCTACCGACAGTTATGCATTGCAGTGAATCTTGGGTTTGGCAGAAGAAGCATGAAAGTTGAGTAAATGCGGTGGAAACGCATACATAGTATGTGTGGAGTCACCCTTGCTGACTGGATGAGGAATAGTGTGATAAGGGACCGCTGTAAGTTGAAGAATGATGTGGTGACTAGGATCGAAAAGGGTATGCTGAAATGGTTTGGGCGTATGGAGAGGATGAATGAAAGACGACTTATCAAAGGTATTTACCATGTGAATTTAAATTGAAGCACGCCGATTAAATAAATGATATTCTCCAAAAAGGGTATGTCAAGTACCCTTAACTGGCCTCAACTGTAGGGGATCATGGCTTGTGGTGCTCAAAAACCTCTGCCTACCCCCATGGGACATAGGCGTGAGTGTATGTATGTACAAACACAATTACTTTAGCATATGTCAAAACAGTGTGAAATGTAGAATATTTAGAATCAGAGGATTTTTATATGTATTAGTTTTTTATTTATTTATTTAGTTGCGTGAATGATGAGACAAGCAGGCTGCTCACCTGGTGTTAAACGTCACGCCTGTCCATTGTACTGTAATTTGAGGCTTATCTTAGAAAATTGTATATAATGTTAATTATGCTGAATATTTTTAATTTTACATAACCAACCTAATATTAACTTGATATTCATAATATTGTAATAAAGCCAACTTGAATGTTGTATGCACCCGTAAGGATTGCTCATATTTCTTAAGATATTATTTAAGATATGTTGCCTATTGTAATATTTAAATGAAACAATCGATGGTGTATCTAATAAATAAATAAATTATTTTTAATGTATAATTTATTTATTTGCAGGTGTTGGAGCAAGTTCATCCGACATTGAATGCAGAGGAAAGCGCTCTCGAATATGTCGAGTCGCTATGTCTCCGTCTATTGGCGATGTTATGCGCGGTTCCCACTCCTCTCACAATGCAGGTAAATGGTGGCTTAACTTCGTGAACATAGACTTAATTTGTAATGCGATCCCCGCGTCGCGTAGTCATATTGGGTTTTTCTATTACGAAATGCTCAGTATCAACCAGGAGTCTAGAATTGTGCTCGATATGACGATAGGCTCACCCCTTATCACATCATGAGACGGAAATAAGCTCGGCGAAATGTGGGTGTAACTACACCTCTGCCTACCTGCATTCAATTTTATCATCTTAAATTCACAACTTATATATATATATATATACAACGTGTTACAGAAAGGTGTGGTCATATTTTAGGGTCATTACATACACCTACAGTGAGTATTTATTTACCGGATCATTTCAAAACCAAGACATCCAAAAAATTCACGTTAATTTTAATCACTCGTTTATTAAGATCGATAAGATTGATAACATCACTATTAATTAAATAAAATAAACAAATACACCCAACAGTCACACACATAGTCCCGACCCCACACTAGGTTAACCTGTATCGTGGGTATCAGCAACTACGGGGGACTTGCCAACCCACTACACACTTGTGGATCACACAAACATTTGTCTCGGTGTGGGAATCGAACCCACGGCCTCACGCTTCGCAGCCGGCTACTCGCCCACTGCGCCACGGAGGCTGCGCCACTGTTATTATGAACAACACTCACTTTTTATGTAACTTGAATAAGATGTACGTAATTCTACGGACATACGTACGTAACTTTTAGGTAATTTAAACACAAATTAACACCTGAAAGAGATTGTGTGCTGAAGACAATATAGGCACCATCCTCTAGAAACATTTTAAAGACTTCATTCTCGGGTCTTCCATCTATGAATTTAGCTTAATACAGTCGACGATCCTCTTAAAAGCTGTTATCAGTTACACCAACACAATATACCAATACATAATACTTGTTTTTAGTCAAATACAACATATTTTTTGAACTCGTAATCATACTTCATAAAATCAGAAATTGCGGAACTGACTGCGTCAAATAAATATTGACATTTGACAACTGTTTAATGTTTTTTTTTATTATAAAATAATTAAATGAAAGGAGGTCTATAGTATCATTGTTTATCATTTAGTGTTGTCCAAAGTTGAAAATCGATATCGACATGTTACTTATTCGATAAAAAAGAAAATTCTATAATTATTGTCCTAGCAATGCAATCGGATTTGGTACTATGGGAGATAAAATACTAATACCCTACACTATACATTGCTTAAATTTTCCCGCCCCTTTCTATAACACGTTGTATATGTGTGTGTATGACTGTGTTATCATAAGCATAATACCTTAATAGTTCAATCTTTCTTGTTTATAATTGTAACTTATAACTGTCTGTATATTTTCCTTTTATATGATTGAGTAATCTATTGTGATTATGTAACTGCTATATTTCTATTATTTGTATCTAAAATTGTTTCTGTTGTGTCCCAAATAAAAATTAAATGAAATAAAATACTGGGACTGCCTCGGTGGCGCAGTTGCAATGCGTACGCGTTAAGATTAAGCTAACGCTGAGGTCTCGTGTTCGATCCCCGGGTCGGGTAAAGTGGTATTGGGATTTTCTATTACGAAATGCTCAGTATCAGCCCAGAGTTTGGAATTTGTGCCCGGTATGGCGATAGGCTCGCCCCCTATCACATAAGGGACGGAGATACGTTCGGCGAAATGTGGGTGTACAGGTTACACCTTTGCCTACCCCTTCGGGGATGACGGGCGTGAGTGCGTATGTATGTATGTATGTAAATATTATATTTGCGGCTAAGGACGTGGAAGAGCGCGTGGCTCGAACGTTCCCGACTCCGCTGGACAAGTGGTCGCTGGCGGACGCGCGAGACGCCGTCGCATCGCGGAGGAGGAGGGCGCTGTTACCACTCGATAGACTTCATCACATGCTGCAAAAGGTATGGAGGAGCCATGATGTAGACAGTTTTGTCCACAGGATAAGGATCTAAACGATCGGAAATGTTTCTTTTTATTAGCTTTAAGTGACGAGAAGGGCTCGCTCGCGTGATGGTATGAAGTACTGCATGACACTGAAATCTAATGTGAAGTAGCAGCTTGCTATCGCGTTTCGTGTGGTGAGTGAGATATCCGGAGGCCCAAATCCCCTTCCCCTTCCCTTGCCCTTAATTATCTCTTTCCTTAAAGTTCGGCAACGCGCCCATGATCCTTTTACTATTAGGGCATACATGGGCGGTGGAGATCTCTTACCATCAGGTGACCCACTTGCTCTTTTACCGGCCTATGATATAAAAACAAAACCGTTTTAAAATAAACTTAAGTGAAAAAGAAAGAAAGTAAGAAAACCATTTTTTTTGTTACAGACAACGACATACTTAAAATACGCATGTACAAAACAAATAAAAAAAAAAACAAATCTTAATTGACTAATTATTACGCAGTTGCATGTCGTGACCATGACAGGTGGGTGACCACTCAGCATATTTCTGTGCTGTGGCGCAAACCGCAACACAGTACTGATTTTCAGTGGTCACCTTAAATGACGTGTGGACGCGAGTCAGCTAATATTTAGTATTGATTACTTAGGTTTACGCGAATATTACACATTGAAATAAAACTAGTTTATACGGATTTCATCGCGGTTTAATTCTTATTTTAGTCCCGACGTTTCGAAAGCTTTTCAACCTTCGTGGTCACGGGAGAGACTGAGGTCACGGGATTTTTATGAAATAAAAATTAAACCGTTATACAATCCGTATAAACTAGTTTTATTTGAATACTAGCTTTGATCGCGGCTCCGCCCGCGTGAATAGACTTTTTCTGAAATAAAACGTAGCCTATAACCGTCTCCAGGGTCCTATCTATCTCTACATCAAAATCGGTTCAGTGATTTAGGCGTGAAAGCGTAACAAACAAGTAGATGTTTTGTAATGACTTTGTAATGTTTTCCAGGAGGTACTCCTATATAAAATCGACATGTCAGTGTCTATATTCATGAGCGCCATACTCGAGTACGTGAGTGCTGATATACTGAAGCTAGCGGGGAACTTTGTGAAGAAGATCTCACAGAAGTCGGGGTATGAAACGATCACCTGTCGGGATATCAAGACTGCCATGTGCGCTGATAAGGTACGTTAATAATAATAATAAATACACCAACAGTCACACACATATTCCTGACTCCATACTAGGAAAACCTGTATAGTGGGTATCGGGAACTACGAGGGACTTGCTAACTCACAACACCCAGACCAGAAACAAATACAAAAAAAATTGTCTAGGTGCGGGAATCGAACCCACGGCTTCACGCTTCGCAACCGGTTACTCGCTCACTGCGCCACGGAGGCTGTTATGTTGTGACAGAATAATACTAACCCTGTATTATTCGTGTAAAAATTGCGTTATTAATTATGCTTGCCTCGGTGACGCAGTTGTAATGCGTACGCGTTACGACTGAGGCTGACGCTGATCAGATTTCACACAAAGATGTTTGCAATACTTTATTTATGTCCTAGAAATACAATCGGGCTTGGTATTACGGGGGGTGAAATACTTATATATTATACACTATATGTTGCTTAAATTTGACCACACCTTTCTGTAACACGTTGTATAATACTTATATCATACACTATACGTTGCTTAAATTTGACCACACCTTTCTGTAACACGTTGTATAATACTTATATCGTGCACTATACGTTGCTTAAATTTGACCACACCTTTCTGTAACACGTTGTATAATGCTTATATCGTACACTATACGTTGCTTAAATTTGACCACACCTTTCTGTAACACGTTGTATAATACTTATATCGTACACTATACGTTGCTTAAATTTGACCACACCTTTCTGTAACATGTTGTATAATACTTATATCGTACACTATACATTGCTTAAATTTGACCACACCTTTCCGTAACACTAGCTTGAACCCTAATTTCCACCAACAGGTCCTCATGGACATGTTCTATCAAGAATCAGAGCTGGCCGCGACTGATAACTCCAGCACAGGCACGGAGAGACGAGGCCGACGTGGCTCACTCTCTTATGCTGAACTGGTACGTGACCTGCTCACCGATGAGAAACATTTCCTGAGGGACCTGCACCTCATCATCAGGGTGTTTAAGGATGAACTGGAGAAGATTCTGGACAGGGACAGTCGGGTGAGTTGTATTTTATCATCAATAAAAAAGAGAGATGTTATTTTTGACCCTTATGTATATCTACCAGCTTCGGTGGCGCAGTTGTAATGCGTACGCGTTATGACTGAGGCTGACGCTGAGGTCTGGGGTTCGATCCCCAGGTAGTGTACCCCGGGAAGTGGTATTGGGATTTTCTATTACAAAATGCTCAGTATTAGCCTGGAGTCTGGAATTGTGCCCAGTATGGCGATAGGCTAGCCCCTAATCAAATCATGGGACGCAGATACTCTCGGCGAAATGTGGGTATACTGGTTACACATTGTTCTATATGTATGATCTGTGGGTGCGTGCTGCGCCCCGCACCCCGTTGATGTTTGAATGTTTAAATGAATAAACCAGTGTGTAACTACCTACCGTGTTTGTTGGTTGTTCCCGTTGCGCTTAACCCGTGCATATAAAACACACATCTGCCAACCCCTTCGGGGATTGCAGGCGTGAGTGCGTATGTATGTATGTTTTTTAACTATGTTTCAAGAAAATCATAAGGCCATGGGCATTAAGTGTGTCTGTACATATGTATAGTTTATACAGTTTGTATAAAAAAACTGAGCTCTCATTTGTAAGTTAGATGTATTTTTTTATGTGAAACATCTTTAGGCTCACTTGTAAACCGAATTGTTGCCGTGGCGACGCTTGCAGTGGCGACGGGTCGCCACGCTATACTGAGGTATACATATATATATATATATATTTATATGTAGTAGAGTGTACGGTGTGGCTTCTCACTCAGTTCGACGTTTTATATTTAATTAATTATATTCATATTAATCATATTAGTAATTATATAAATTATATTAATATTATCTTCAATTAATTATTTTTTTATTATTCATGAAGGAATATTAATATGGAAAAATCACATGTAAATAAATGTTTATTCAATAAATTTACCATTTTCTGTAAGAAATTCGTAATACTTCATTTTTTCATTAGGCTATATTTAATTCCTGTAATAATATTATCTTTTATGCATATTACTTGTACACACACGATGTTTCACATCTGTCAGTAGTCCCATGACGGCTCACATTTTTTTTTTATAACTGGGGGTTTTCTTTTACATCGCAGCAGGCAAAAAAATGGTGTCTTTTGAATGGGGCAAGGCCTTTCTCAGCAGCAAGGAATGCCCGTGCCCAGCAGTGGGCTGTGCTCCTACTACTATTATAATTGCAATAATTTAGATATCACCGATATTCAATATCGAAATAATGTTTGTTAATCAAAAATCAAAATATTTAAAACTTCAAAATATTTATTGAATACATAAAATGTTATACATTATTTAGATTCCGTCAAAATTCTACCGCTAGTTCGGAATGCTGTTTCGCTCGAGAAGAAGAGCAAAAAACTCCAACGTTGCTCTTTTCAAAAATAGTTTACAATTATTACAGCATAAGGTTTTACAATATTTAAATGGAATTAGAGCAGCTCAATCAAGCAATTACAGAAATGACATCTACGCATTGGATTAACTTGCATGACCTCCATAAGCATGACGAATAAATGCAGACCTTAAAATAGTGTTAACAAATAAAAGATAACAGTCCGAGCAGACCAGTCCACACAAGCAGCACCCGTCAATCGTCGAAATCAATAACGACTTAACGTTTGAATAGATTTAGTTAAAATTTGGCACATAGATAAACCATGACCTGAATATGGACATGAGCTACTTTTATGCCGGAAAGAGACATGTATATGTACACGCGGGCCGAACCGCGAGCTTAAGTTAGTATGTGACGACGATGATGATGGTGGAATGATAATAATTATGGTGATGATGATTTTGACGATGGTAATGATGATGTTAATAATGATAATGGTGATGATGGTACTGATGATAATTATGATAATGACGATGTTGTTGGAAATGATAATAATTATGGTGATGATGATTTTGACGATGGTAATGATGATGTTAATAATGATAATGGTGATGATGGTACTGATGATAATTATGATAATGACGATGTTGTTGTAAATGATAATAATTATGGTGATGATGATGGTACTGATGATGATGGCGGTAACAATAGTAATTACGTTGATGATGACGATGATGATGATGATGATGTTTCAGGCGATATCCCTAATATTCGGCAACATAGTGGACATATATGAGTTGACGGTGACACTACTCGGTAACCTGGAGGATGCGATGGAAATGTCACAGGACTCGCCCACGCCGTACATAGGCAGCTGTTTTGAAGGTATGCAATGGTATATAAACGATATCTAAATATCCAACCATCTTTTTCCATAGATACAATATAACTGCCGCCAAGCAGCAGTGTATAACCCTGTTGCGTTCCGGTTTGAAGGACATTGAAGCCAGTGAAATCACTGGGCATTACTTAACATCTTATGTCTCGTGATGGCGGGCGCAGTTCAGTTCCATACAGTGTTCTGTAATCCAGAGTTCTGTGTGACGTTGCTTCTGCTCATTAGAGCAGGCGTGACGCTTAACATCAGGCGAGCGACCTGCTCGTCTGGTCAATCAAGCAAATAAAAAATAAATAAAAAAAGCCAACTGACTGCCTCGGTGGCGCAGTTGTAATGCGTACGCGTTACGAATGATGCTGACGCTGAGGTCTCGGGTTCGATCCCCGGGTCGTGTAAAGTGATATTGGGTTTTTTTTTACGAAATGCTCAGTATCAGCCCGGATTCTGGAATTGTGTCCGATATGGCAATAGGCTCACCCCCATCACATGGGGCGGAAATAAGCTCGGCCAAATGTGGGTGTACTGGTTACACCTCTGCCTACCCCTTCGGGGATAACAAGCGTCAGTGCGTGTGTATGTATGTTTTTAACTATGTTTCAAGGAAATCATTTAGCCATGGGCATTGAGTGCGTCTGTACATATGTATAAAGTGTATAAAAAAACTGTGCTCTCATTTGACAGTTAGATGTTTTTTTAACTATGGACAATTAATTGGTGGACAATTATTATTTCCAAGTCCTCCCTAATTTTCTATTTAATTCATTTCGTTATGGGATAAAGACAGATTTGCATTCCCAGAGACTCGCCGAGCTTCATTGCTCGGTGTTGAAATATGCTGCCACTGTCGATCATGGTGCACAGGAGTTACAGTGGTGGGTGTGTGGGCGGGATAGTACTGTATGTCTCGTGTAATGGTTACACCTCTGCCTACCCCTTTGGCGATTACAGGCGTGAGTGCGTATATATTATGGTGGTGTTAAATGTTCACAGATTTGGCAGAAGTGGAGGAGTTCCGTGCGTACGTTCGATACGCGAATATCGTCACAAGAAAAGAGTCGAGAGAAGCTTTACAGAATATTGTCGACGACCCTGTCGTGAGTGTTTAGTTTAATAATATTGTTAGATAACTGTCACCCCACCCGGCATACAACTTGTTTACTACTTGCACGGCTATTATTTCAATTTACCCAACGATATTTTCTTAGAAACCTTCAATTTGCAAATAAAAAGCGAATATCCTAACAATATAATAAATGACTGGCTCGGTGGCGCAGTTGTAATGCGTACGCGTTACGACTGAGGCTGACGCTCAGGTCGCGGTTTCGATCCCCGGGTCGGGTAAAATATTGGGTTTTACTATTACGATATGCTCAGTATCAGCCCGGAGTTTGGAATTTGTGCCCGGTATGGCGATAGGCTCGCCCCCTATCACATTGTGGGACGGAGATACGCTCGGCGAAATGTGGGTGTACTGGTTACACCTCTGCCTACCCCTTCGGGGATTTTAGGCGTGAGTGCGTATGTATGTATGTATAATAAATAGATAGTGTCAGGAAGAAATATAAATCACACACACTCACATAGTCCTGACCCCACACTAGGTTAACCTGTATCGTGGGTATCAGCAACTACGAGGGACTTGGTCTCACAACACGCTGGCACGAAACAAATATTTGTGCAACACATGCAGTTATCTGTGTGCGGTTATCGAACCCGCGGCCTCTCGTTTTACAATTGTAACGGGCCACAAAGGCTGACAACTTTAACTTAACTTCACCTGTAAAGCTAGCAACTTAAGTTACAAAGTATGATTGGGCCGGCTCGACCGGGTTAGTACCACTGTCTCACAGAAAACAGATGGGAAATAGCGGCTTGCTGTTATGTTTCGTACGGTGATTTAGATATCCGGAGGCCTAAATACCGCTTCTCTTCCCAGCCTAATTCCTTTCCTTTAGAGTCGGTAAGGCATCCATGTTTCTACGGTTATTGTGGGTGAGCATGGACGGTGGAGATTACTTACCATTCGGTGACACACTTTCTCATTTACGATATGTGCTATATAAAATTATGGCTTGAATTGTTTTTATTTGTCTAATTACAGCTATCTGAACGTCTAGACACAGCGGGTCACGGGTTCCGTTTAGCTGTGAAGTACTATCTGCCCAAGTTACTGCTGGCCCCAGTGGCCCACGTGTTCCTGTATCACAACTACGTGCTCGCGTTACTACAGATTGCACCGGCTTCTGACGACAGGGAGAGTTTTAAACAGGTATGTGTCTCAATTATATAGCGGCAGCATATGCTTATCCTGAGAAACCTTAGGTCCTGGTTTCAAATCCCAGGATGGGAAACGACAGTCTATTATTTTCGCCAGCTCTGTACTAACCATCAGGTCCAGTGTAATTACTTTACGTGTCAGGATAAAAAAAAGCTTGTTTCGATAAACAACGTGTTACAGAAAGGTGTGGTTAAATTTAAACATTTTTTATCGAATGAGTTAGATGTCGATATACGACTTGCCACTTTGGACAATACTAAGTTAAACAGCTAAGCTTTTGTCTCACTCCAGCTTTGTTATTCTCGTTCATGCACCTAACTAAATTTGTAGGGTTGTGATCGATTTTATCGATCGTAATATTCGAGTGATTTGATGAAAAATGAAAATGAAAAATTAAAAAAAAAAACTTTATTTACTTTACTTTAAAGAAAGATACAAAAACATTTGCCAGGGGTTCTCAAATTAGGCGGAGCCTGCGTCTTGAGAAACCAATTAAAATAATAAAAAAAATTGTTCGCACTCACGCATTTATGCACTTAAAATCCTCCACTGGATAAAATCCAGTTCATAATCACTCACTGGCAGGTGTATGTAACGACCCTTAAATATGACCACACCTTTCTGTTACACCTTGTCGAGGTAATAAAGCAGTATTTTTTGTAATTTTTTTCAGGTGGAATGTAATCTACATCCAATAAAGAAATTATTAATAAAAGCATTAGGAAATGGACCAAAGATGTGAGTATAACTTGTTTAATTTACAAAAACAAAGAGTTAAAAGTAAAAGAAAATAATTTATCGCCGTATTGGTTTAGTCGCAGCGTATTTGTGCTGAGGTCCTGAGTTCAATTTCCAAGTTGGGCAATCACATTTTGTGTTTGAGTTTTCGATAAGTAATATCACACATGCTTTTCACGGCTTTGAAAGCCGCCAAGCTGAAATGGAACTGGGCCGGCCACTTAAGCCGTATGTCGGAAGAGCGATGGGCTAAACGGGCCACTGAGTGGTGCCGGATCAAATGCGTCCGCGTGGCACACCGACGAGAAGATGGCGGGACGAACTCATCACATTCCGACCAGATTGGAACAATTTAGCGAAAGACAGAGAGAAGTGGATGGAATGGAGGGAGGCCTTTGCCCAACAGTGGGACAGTGAGGGCTAATATTTTTTTTAATATCGCACATGAGTTACTCGTGACTGCCCGGTGAAACGTGGACGCACTAGTTGCACCTCAGCGTACACCATTGCGAAGAAAGGCGTGAGCTTATGTTGTATTAATACTTTCATTTCAGGGACGCAACGTTAAGAATGGCTAGTCGAGCTAGAAGGCAACTCGCGATAGAGAAATGCAATGAACTAGCGCGGATTGTTGAGAATTGGGACAACAGAGATATAGGGCAGTGCTGCAATGAATTTATTAGAGGTAACTAATATATATATTGGGGCATTCCCACAGATCGAGTAGCCGGCTGCGAAGCGTGAGGCCGTGGGTTCGATTCCCACACCGAGACACATGTTTGTTTAATCCACAAATATTTGTCTCGGGTCTGGGTGTCGTGGGTTGGCAAATCCCTCGTAGTTCCTGATACCCACGATACAGATTAACCTAGTGTGGGCTCAGAACTATGTGTGTGACTGTTGGGTGTATTTATTTATTATTATAAAAGACAAGCCACGTCGTAGACAGTTTTGTCTACAGCATGAATGGGCCGGCTCGACCGGTTTGTTACCACTGCCTCACAAAACCGACGTGACGTAGCAGCTTGCTGTTGCGTTTCGTACGGTAAGTGAGGTATCCGGAGGCCAATTAAATCTGGCGAACCCACGTCCTCTCGATTCACAGACGGTTATTAGCCCGACAAACTACGACTCCCTCGGTGGCGCAGTTGTAATGCGTACGCGTTAAGACTGAGGTTGACGCTCAGGTCTCGGGTTCGATCCCCGGGTCGGGTAAAAGTGATGTTGGTATTATCTATTTTCGAAATGCTCAGTATCAGCCCGGAGTCTGGAATGTGTGCCCGGTATGGCGATAGGCTCGTCCCCTATCACATTATGGGATGGAGATACAATTGGCGATATGTGAGTGTACTGGTTACATCTCTGCCTACCCCTTCGGGGATTACAGGCGTGAGTGCGTATGGATGCTGTAGTATTAACAACTTTTTGTATATTTTGTTTACAGAAGATACATTATCCAAAATGGGTCCCGGTAAGAGGATAGCTGAGAGGCGAGCGTATCTCTTCGACGGGTTATTGCTTCTGTGTAAGCCTATCACTAGTTTGGTAAGCATATTATCCGTCTTATCTAGATTAGACGTGTTGAAAAAGTATCGATAAATTTTCTTTGATATATCGATATGTTTTACGTTGTATTTTTTTATGATATATATAGATTGGTAACGAGCAATTGGTTCACCTGATGGTAAGTAATCTCCACCACCCCTATACGCCCACAACTTATTGCCATTAGGTTGCCACGGATTACTCGTTACGTATACAATATAGTCGTGTATCGATATATATCATATATTTCGATATTTTTTGTCGAGTATGCGGATATATCGAAATATTTTATAAGACACCAAATAGAATCTGGAATGACGCGTCAAACTGTACCAGGCTTTCAGTGATCATAAATAATGATAATAAAAATAATACACAACAGTCACACACATAGTCCTGACCTCACAGTAAGAATCGTTTTTTGTGTCGTGTGTATCAGATCAGGAACTACAAAACTTTTGGTCCCACAGCAGCCAGATCCGAAACAAATATTTATAGATAACAAACTTTTGAACCTGCGGCTTCTCGCCTCACAGCCGACTACGCTACGCTACGCCACGAACGCTGCCATAAAGACTGAGGAAAGTTGTGTTTGGTTGCAGGTCGGCGTGAACAGTGGCAGTGGAGGAAGTGGCTCGGGAGGATCACAACAACTCAAACTGAAGGAGAAACTGCACGTCAGGAAACTGGAACTCGTGGACAGACCAGACACAGACGGTAATATTTTTTTTTATTGCCAAGTTGGATAGATGATTATGCGGCCCGCGTGGTGGTAAGTGATCACCGTTGCCCAAGCTCATAGACTTTAGTAATACCAATGCCATAACTAAGCCGCTATTTACCGTAAAGGCTGCTGTAAGGATGGTTTTGGTTTGTGATCCGGCTCGAAGGACCACGTCATTTATGGCTTATAATTGAATTCTAATAAATGGTTTAATGGCATTTAAACTTAATTAACGTTCACTGAGTGCAGCATTTAGACCTCGCTTGAAACACGTTTGTCCCCAGAGGGTCGCCACCTAGTAGAGTTGTTGCCCAGAGTGGGTCCCGCCGTGGTACTAGCGTGTGGCTCCTGCGCAGAGAAACGGAACTGGATGTGCGACCTCGTCATGTTGAACACCAAACCCATGCTGGACAGGACACTCGACAGGTCAGTGGGATACGGATAGTGAGAGGGGGTAAACGGGACAAAGATGGGGGAGATGTCCGTCGCTTGTTTGCTTTGATGGGAGTCGTTTACTAGAGGAGCTATGGTGCGTAGGACGGTAGAAAAATCTACTAGTAGAAAGGACAATCGAGGCAAGAAAGAGGACAACTTGTCTACCCTTTTCTCCAAGGCGAGTGGTTCATGCGCTTGTGGAGCTTTGATGGACATCACTCTATTTTTCTTTGTTCTTACATATCGGTATAATGTATGTATGTATTTATGGTGGGGACGCCTGCGAGTTGCACAGACGGGTGATCGGCTCACGTTGATGGAACTATTTCACCCTTATATCGGTATAATGGAGAGGTCAAATGAGGCCAAAAAGAGAGGACAAGTTAATCTTCCTGTCCTCGAAGGTGGGTCGTCAATTAATCGAGTAATGACGGGACTTTATACCGGAGAGGAGAGTTCCAATCAATGCTTCAGAGGTCGGTAAAGCGCCTACCATGGGGTTTAGTATATGAACACGACATATCTCTCGCGCGCGAAAGATAACTATGGACGACAAATATCTCGGGTAAAAGTGTCGACAGTCGATAAAATTACTTCGTCACGTTAAGGTTCGAAGACAACCACACCACAAAGAGATTGAAAGTACTATTTTCTTTATCTCTACTTTTTACTTAATGAATCGAGTATTCTATGCAATCATGTTAGTGTCGACAGACATAGAGATAACCATATAAAACTGTTTTTTCACGATAAAACGAGTCGATGAAATCATTTCGTGTTGCATATGCTAAGCCTCCATGTCTAGTATTTTGGGTACTCATGGATAACCTTGTATTATACAGTTTTACTGCTGGGCACGGGCTTCCTCTATTAATAAAGAGGAGCCAGGCCTTAGTCCACCATCATGCTGGAGTAATATGGATTGGTACACTTTACATACCTTTGAAATTCTTATGGTGAACTCTCAAGAGTCAAAGTTTCCTGAATTTTTTTTCCTTCGCCGTTAAAACGAGTGATAATAATGGGTATTCACGTAAATGAGAAACTTCAGAAGTGCATACGTTTTAATTGAAACATATAAAAAAAACGCAATTACGCCTGTAATCCCCGAAAGGGTAGGCAGAGGTGTAACCAGTACACCCACATTTCGCCGAGCGTATCTACGTCCCATGATGTGATATGGGGCGAGCCTATCGCCATACCGGGCACAATTCCAGACTCCGGGCTGATACTGAGCAATTCTAATTAGAAAAACCCAATATTTTACTTTTACCCGACCCGGGGATCTAACCCGAGACCTCAGCGTCAGCCGCAGTCGTAACGCGTACGTATTACAACTGCGCCACCGAGACAGTCCGAAGCAGGCAGTATTGAACTATAATTTGTTACGAAATATCGACTCTGTGTGTTTCCAGCATCCTCCTCGACCTAGAGAAGCGACATCCGCTGAAGTTGCCTCCAGTATCGTTGTACCGGTTCGCGGTGCCGGACTCGCCGGATAACATCGTGTTGGAAGATCACAACACTAGCGCTAGACATCAGGGGAACGCGCCAGTACCACTTATTAAGGTATTTTTTTTATAACAAGGTCCATAGACGGCGGTAATCACTTACCATTAGGTGACCCACATGGTCGTTTGTCCACTCGTCATTGAAAATGGTAGGTACCACTGGCCATAAACAACCCACAATGCCAAAAGAATCGTGGGGATATTGATGTATTTTTTTTAGTAAATTCCTGTACGCTATGCGTAAAAAAAGATCGCCTAAACGTGCACTTGTATACCCGAAGGACCAGGACTATAATGGTCTGCTGCTGCGTTTCGTACGGTGAGTGAGATATCCGGAGGCCCAAACCAATCCCTTTCCTTTAAGGTTGGCAACGAACCCATGATTCTTTTGGTATTGTGGGCGTACATGGGCGGTGGTGATCACTTACCATCAGGTGACCCACTTGCTCGTTTGCCCGCCTATGACATAAAGAAAAACATCCACGGATTTCTAAGGTTAAATCCGTAACATCTTTTAATAGGAAGCGGGCCTTAAAAAATAAGGTAATTATTTTTCCTTTTTTCAGGGCGCAACACTACTAAAACTGGTGGAACGACTGACATTTCACATATACGCGGATTTGAACCTGGTGCGCACGTTCCTCACCACGTACAGATCGTTCTGCTCACCGTCCGAGTTGCTGGACCTGCTCATAGAGAGGTTTCACATACCCGAGCCCAGTGAAGTGTATGACACGCCCAGGACAGGTCAGTGGTGTAGTCAAATGCTGAATGTAGGAAATAAATATTTTATTGGGAATATATTTTTCACAATATACGTTTTATAGAAGTGCCAAAGTCACAAACATATTTTCAAATTAGAAACAAAATTTCAATGTTCGAATATTAAGTACAGTTTATATTTATAACAGTGAAGGGCGACAGTAACTGGGGTTGATATCTGGTTTCAAACACCAATTGTATCCGATGTGATGGATATTTAGTCGAAGGACCAATAGTATCCGATTCCAAAGCACAATAAAACTTGGTTCGTAGCACTAATAGTATCCAGTTCGAAGGACCAATAATATCCGATTCGAAGATACCTGATTCGAAAGGCTAATAGTATTCGCTTAAAATTATCAATAGTATTCAGTCCGAAGGATCAATAGTCTTTTTTTATTACCCTTCATATACATAAAGGCGGACTTAATGCTAATAGTATACGGTTTAAAGGAACAATAGTATCCAGTTCGAAGGATCAATAGAATCCGGTTTGAAATCCTCTCCAATTTGATTGCCGTCAATTCGGTAAGGTGCATTTAGAGTGATCATTTTACAAGCATAGGTATTATAAGGTCACACACAATCTCTTGACCACACACTAGGTTTACTTGTATCGCGATTAGGAACTACGAGGGACCTGCGGTTCCACAACACTCAACTAAAAATAAATATGTGTGGATCATATAAATATTGTCTCGTTGCGTGGATCGGATTCCTGGCCTCTCGTTTCATAACCGCCTACTCACCCGCTGTGCTACGGAGAATATCGCTTTGTATTGCCAATATCCAGTTCGAAGGACCATTTTAGAATGACTGATATTAGAGTAGGATTTTGAAATTGAAGATATCCGTTTTGTGGAGCCATTAGCGGTTGTGATAGCTACCTTGTTCGAAATACTATTAAAAATCTTGTTTGATATCCAGCTTGAAGGACCAATAGTGACCGTGTGAAGTTCCAAGGTCCATTTTAGTATAAATAACTACCGGTCTCATAATATCTTAAAGATCGCGTTTGTTATCATGCCTGAGGCATCATTTTATAATATATGCTCGGTTTAAGATGCTGTATCTTAGATTATCTTTTTTCATTGTCCATATCCGGTTAGAAGGACCAATTTAGACTATAATGGGATGTGATACACATATCTCGCAATTTATACGCGGTCTTGAATCGTTGGCGATTGCCTCGGCTGTATAGCGACAGGGTGAACTGGTGGGATTCACTAAGGATTCAAAAGATGTTGATTGGATCCCTTAATATGTATTTTTTATTATAAAATGTTCCTTCGAAGCAATTCAATAATCTTAACTTATATTTGCACAGCATAAATTAGGTAATTCTGTTGATTATTATTTATCGATATATAATTATTATAATATTAGCGCTGTATTTTGTACTGGTGTTCTGCTGGGCACGGACCGCTTCTATTAATGATAGGGGTTAGGCCTTAGTCCACCACGTTAACGTTTATCGGCAGGCAGCGGCCTGGCTGTGTTCTGGCATTGCTGAGGTCCATGGGCGGCGGTAACCACCTACCATCAGGTGGGCCGTCTGCTCGTCTGCCTATCTTGACAATAAAAAAAATATAACGTTGGCCTAATGCGGTTTTGGTACAAATACATTCGAAATTGTTTTCTTTCATCGGTAAAGTGAGTGATAATAATCATAAATGAATACTATACACACGTAACTTCGAAAGGTCAGATATTGAAATATTATGTGTTTTGTCTTCGCACGCTAGTCGCAAGGATCAAGACACCGAAAAAGGACGTCAGTCCGAATTCCTCTCTACTTGACATTGATATAGGTAATGTATTAGGGTTGTATAGAAAGTTCAACTCATTTGTGCGCCCTGTGCTTTGTGTGTGTAATCTGTTTATATATAGACGACGTCTGTGTGCGTAGCTTCATTCTTACACAATCAAAATTACATATTTCCAAGGTTACGCACACATAGCGAAACGTGCACAAATGAGTTGAATTACCTGTACCAATGCAAACGTTCTTTACAGCAGAGAGTATAGAGAGTGTTGCCAGCAGTGACGCAGAGAAATTAAGCAAAAACACAGCGAGAGAAGACTGGAAGAGATATCGGAAAGAGTTCCAGCAACCTGTCAAATTCAGGTCAGTTTTTAGCTATAAGTGTTAATTCTGTTGTAAAAAACTAAATTCTATCTGATGGCCTAAATCCTCCTCCCCTTTCCGGTGCCTTAAATATCCTTTTCCTTTAAGGTCGGTAGCGGAACCATGATTTTGATGTTGTAAGTGTTCATTGATATTGTAGGAAATCACTTGCCATCAGGTTTAATTAGCTTGAATGACGAGACGGGCAGGTCGCTCGCCTGATGGTAAGCGCTACGCCTGCCCATAAACAGAAGCAACGCCACACAGAACTTTGAGTTACAAAACACTACGTGGCATTTGACTGCGCTCATCACCTTGTGACATAAGATGTTTTGCTCATAATGCCCAGTTTTTTTTAATGAAGCTAAAACAATTGACTCGCTCGATTTGAACTTAACTGCCATAGAAGAATAAAGTAGATCTAAAGGTCTTCGTATGGCATAAGTTTCATCGCTCTTGGAAGATTGTTAGAGTCTACAAACGGGTAGTACTTTACTGGAATATTTCTTTCATGAAGTAAAACACATTTTTCGCACTCAATTTGAATTGCCATATAATGAAAACAAGTAGATTTCAACTTTTTTCGATGACATAGATTTCATCACTGTTGGAGACTCGGCGCAGAGTCCATACAAACTCTTCTTCCACCTGCCCTTACCCCTCTCGTAGTGGGGTCGGCGCAACATGCTTTTTAACACATGTTACAGAAATATTTGGTTTGTAGTTTTTACGACCGGTCTCCTGCCTGACGTCAACCCCTCTGGGGAGAAAACACCCAGAACCGAAACAAAAATGTATGGATCACACAAACATTTTGTTTCGGTACAGGAATCGGCTCGCCCACTGTGCCACGGAGGCTGTCAGGAATCCATACTAATTGTCTATTGTAATTAGGAATTTTGCTATGAAGCGATAAGCTCCAATGAAGCGATTTTTTTGTTCTCAGAGTAATAAATGTGATAAGACATTGGGTGGATCAGCATTTCTACGATTTCGAGCGGGAGCCGGCGTTGTTGGCCAGGCTTAGAGAGTTCCTCGAATCTGTTGACGGTAAACCTATGAGGAAGTGGGTTCAAAGCGTTCTAAAGACATTGCAGAGAAAGGTAAGTTTACACCGAGATATTATTTGTTGAACTTCATTTAGAGCATTAGTTCCCAAAGTGGTCCAGGTGGACCCCAAGGGTTCCACGGGCAATGTAGCTGCAGGGGGTCCACCGGAACCACCTAAATTTTGAAAGTGGTCTATGAGAAAAAAGTTTGGGAACCTCTGATTTAGAGCCTTCGATACGATATCGCCGTCGTCTATATTTTTTTAAATCAATTTACAATCGAAGCCTAATTAATATAGTTAAAACCAATGTTTCTTTGTTCGTCCTCTATGTGTGCTTATACCATTTATCCGATTGTGAAGAAACTTTGGTAAATTACAGAGTAGTCAGAGCGTGGAACAAACTCCCGGAGAACGTAGTTGCAACTAAAATGCTGCTCAAAATATAAACCAGTTTAAGAATCGACTTGACAATCACCTTAAATCTATAGATTCAAAAAATTGCAAATAATGTAGTGAATTTCTGCAGGATATAGGCAATATCAGTTGCAGAGCAACTGCCTGTCTGATAAATAAATAAATTGTTATGTGAATGCCAGGGAAAGTTTGCATTAAAAAAATTAAACTTAAAAATAATATAGTGAGTGTCTCGCGTCGTTTACAGGCGCAGTGTCAATATCATACGATAATTGGCCTTTTGAACTCACATTTTATACTTTATGAAGTCATCTATAGTACAAAATTACATAATGGAATCCCTAAAGTACTATTGTGAGTTGCAGGTGCTTTTTTTATTATTTGATTTGTTTTTATTCGTCCATTGTCCGCAGAGCGGTCAGACGGTGGAGTGTGAGACAGGCGTGGTATCACACGTGTTCGACCGATCACCACCGCTAGTACTGCGCCATGTGACCGACCCCGACCGTCACGGATGGCACCCGCTAGCGCTACACCCGCTCGAGCTCGCCAGACAACTCACGCTGCTAGAGTTCCAACTATACAGGCAGGTCCGTACCAACCGCGCAACTCACGCTGCTAGAGTTCCAACTATACAGGCAGGTCCGTACCAACCGCGCAACTCACGCTGCTAGAGTTCCAACTATACAGGCAGGTCCGTACCAACCGCGCAACTCACGCTGCTAGAGTTCCAACTATACAGGCAGGTCCGTACCAACCGCGCAACTCACGCTGCTAGAGTTCCAACTATACAGGCAGGTCCGTACCAACCGCGCAACTCACGCTGCTAGAGTTCCAACTATACAGGCAGGTCCGTACCAACCGCGCAACTCACGCTGCTAGAGTTCCAACTATACAGGCAGGTCCGTACCAACCGCGCAACTCACGCTGCTAGAGTTCCAACTATACAGGCAGGTCCGTACCAACCGCGCAACTCACGCTGCTAGAGTTCCAACTATACAGGCAGGTCCGTACCAACCGCGCAACTCACGCTGCTAGAGTTCCAACTATACAGGCAGGTCCGTACCAACCGCGCAACTCACGCTGCTAGAGTTCCAACTATACAGGCAGGTCCGTACCAACCGCGCAACTCACGCTGCTAGAGTTCCAACTATACAGGCAGGTCCGTACCAACCGCGCAACTCACGATGCTAGAGTTCCAACTATACAGGCAGGTCATTTTTTTTAAATCCTGTATGCTGGACCAGCGATCGATTACCATGCGGTACATGTTACCACTAACTGAGCCTTGTAATTTACGAACATAATTGAGGTCTCAGAAGAAGTATTAAATTTTCTAACTTTCTTTTCAATTTTCAGGTGAAACCGTCAGAATTGGTTGGTGCGGTGTGGACGAAGAAAGACAAAGAAAATAGCAGTCCGAACTTACTTAGGATAATAAAACATACTACAAATGTAAGTACTATTTGATTATGACAGTTTCGTAAATATAATTGAGTTATTATATTTACGAAAGTAATTTATTTGGTAGAGCCACGCTGTAGACAGTCCTGTCTACAGCGTGAATGGGCCGGGTCGTCCGGGTCGTTACCACTGTCTCACAGAAAACCGACGTAAAGTAGCAGCTTTGCTGTGATTCGTACGGTGTGCGAGATATCCGGAGGCCCAAATTACCTTGCCCTTCCCAATCCCTAAATTAAATTATTAAGGAAAGGTCCTTTAAGGTCGGCAACGCATCCATGATTATTTTAGTATTGTGGGCGTACATGAGCGGTGGAGATCACTAACCATCAGGTGACCCACTTGCTCGTTTGCCGGCCTATACTATAAAAAAAAACATTACATACATTGTCAAACTGGAGGCCGAGGGTTCGATCTCCACACCGAGGCAAATGTTGTGTGATATACAAATATTTGTTTCTGGTCTGGGTGTTGTGAGACCAAAAGTCTCTCGTGGTTCCTGATACCCACGATGCAAGACTTACTGTGGGATTAGGACTTAATTGATTTCAATGATAGTGATCTAGTGGCTTTTTAAAATAATTTGTTTAACATGTGCCTAAATTTGTCTAATTATGCTTTTAATTCATATGATATGGTAATCCGGGCGCGAGTCCAGTTAATGTGACTTAGATTTAGTATTTAAATTTCTTTTGTATTTGTATGGTACAATGGCTAAACATGATTGCTCTGATTTTGTTATTAACATCTTGCATACCTCTGTGTGTATATACTCATGTGTAAACAAATACAATAAATAAATACACCCGACAGTCACACACATAGTTCTGACCCCACACTAGGTTAAACCTGTATCGTGGGTATCAAGAACTACGAGGGACTTGCCGACGCACAACACCCAGACCCGAGACAAATATTTGTGGATCAGACAAACATTTGTCAAGGTGCGGGAATCGAACTCACGGCCTCACGTTTCGCAACCGGCTACTCGCCCGCTGCGCCACGGAATAAAAATATATAATGTTTGTCGCAGTTCACTCGATGGATGGAGAAGTGGGTGGTGGAGAGTGAGAACCTGGAGGAGCGCGTGGGCGTGGTGTGCCGCGTGCTGGAGGTGGCGGGCGCGCTGCGCGACCTCAACAACTTCAACGGCGTGCTCGCCGTCGTGGCGGCCTGCGGCTCCGCCTCCGTGCACCGTCTGCGCGCCACCTTCCAGGTCTGCCGTGCCGTACGCCGCTCTCCTCTATTCAACTTTATACATCCTTTTATAACCAACACAAAATTATACGCAAAACAAACCCTTTTGTTAAAACAATCAAAATTGGTTCAGAAATATGCCCACAGTTATGACTTTAAATGTTGGTATGAGCAAAAGTAGGTGCGTAGTAGAGATATCTCACTATCTCGCTTGCACGCGTGCACCATAATGAACATTTTACACAGTGACGTCAAAGTTTGCGTCGTCTGTCATTTGACAATTATCCCTTCTATAGGATTTGAATGGCTTCTAACTTATTTATTTTTAGTACGATTTATAAAATTCTTTCTGCAATAGATTTTGAGTAACTTATTGATTTAAATAATGAAAAATACCTAGTCAACTACCCTATTACATCTTTATTATCTGCCTCGGTGGCGCAGTTGTAAATGCATACGCGTTACGAGATACGTGGTCCTTCGAGCCGGATGCACGATGTACGGGTTATGGTGTCCGTACAGGGATTTACGTATGGTTCGTAAATGTAAAGATATAATGGTTTGGTAAATATGGTTTATTTAAACTGAACTAGTCTAAATGATATGGTAAAAATGGTAATGGTAATGGTTATGAGAGCACGCGAACTGGTCGATGTTCGGACGTGAACTGATTGGTGAAATCAATGCAATTAATACTATTTAATACGTGTGGCGTAAAGCGCTGACACCGTGCAGCGCGATGTAGGTCGCTAGCACCGTACAGTCTCGGGCTCGAACACCGAGTCGGTTTTTTTTTAAATTGCATAGGCGACATACGAGCATGTGGGTCACGTGATAGTAAATGATCACCACCGCCCATGTACGCCTACAATACGAAAAGAGTCATAGGCGCATTGCCAACCTTAAAAGAAAGGGATTATTAAGGGATTAGGAAGAGGAGGGGATTTGGACCTCCGGATATATCATTCACCGTACGAAACGCAGCAGCAACTGTTACTCTACGCCGGTTTTCTGTAAGACAGTGGTAATGACCCTGACGAGCCGGCCCATACATGCTGTAGACAAGTGTCTACAGCGTAACTCTTACCACTCAAGAATGCATATTTAGGACATGTACTAAAACATGATAGATACGATCTCCTTCATCTCATATTGATGGGAAAAGTTGGTGGAAGGAAAAAGGCATGGCTGCGGAACATCCGAGAGTGGACAGGGATAGCGAGCGCTGCTGAACTATTTCGTCTCGCAAAGGACAAAAGACAGTATGATGAGCTGACTGCCAACCTTCACTAGTTGGAGAGGCACTACAAGAAGAAGAAGACTTCAAATATGCCAGTGAAATAAAATTGCACCTACTCCAAAGACACCTACACAAATTGTTATTATTTGACTTATTAGTGTTTTTATTTTGAAGCAGATTTCGAAGTTCAGTCAAAACTTATTTTTTCGATTTCTGTTAAAAATATCGAACTTTAGTAGTGATCGGACCGGCTCTACCGGTTCGATAAGACTGTCGCATAGAAATACAATGCAAAGTAGCGGCTTGCTGCTGAGTTTTGTACGGTGATCGAGATATCCGGAGGCCCAAATCCCCCTCCCCTTGCCAATCCCTTAATTACCCCCTTTCCAGTAATGCACACGTGATTTTTTCGTGAGTGGGTAGATATCATTTACCATCAGGTGACCTATTGCTAGCCTCGGCTATCAAAAAATATCCGGAGCCCCAAATCATGTAACTTTTTAACAATAATATAATCGACACAAAATCTGAAAATCCAATAATGTCAGCTTCAAATCCAACTAATTTTGACTCGCTGCTAATACAGTTTTTTAAATCAATAATTGAAAGCACTGACTTGTGATAATGCCAGGTAGAAAGAAAATA
Organism: Mimas tiliae; assembly: GCA_905332985.1. Classification (NCBI taxonomy): domain Eukaryota; kingdom Metazoa; phylum Arthropoda; class Insecta; order Lepidoptera; family Sphingidae; genus Mimas; species Mimas tiliae. The sequence continues at coordinate 5,575,079 of HG995265.1, read as the reverse complement.
AATGAATTCTAAAGTCGATTTGTAGGTTTTAGTTATCTCCATTGTTTACCTATTATGTAATTTGACAACTTCTGTGGCGTAAGGGGCGACTAGTCGACTGCGAAGCGGGAGGCCATCGGTTCGATTTCTGCACCGAGACAAATGTTTCTGTGATCCACAAATATTTGTTTCGTGTCTGGGTGTTGTGGGTTGGCAAGTCCCTCGTAGTTCCTGATACCCAAAATACAAGTTCTGTTGGGTGTATTTATTTATTTATTATTATTTTATCTCACAGATGGTGCCACTGCGCCTGGTACGAGCTTTGGAGGAGTTTCGGGAATTGAACTCTGATCACTTCCGAAGATATCAGGAGAGGTTGCGAAGTATTAATCCACCGTGCGTGCCATTTTTCGGCATGTACCTTACTAACATACTGCATATAGAAGAAGGAAACCTCGGTGAGTGAATTATTATATGGCCATTCCCTATATTCTATTTACAGATAGATTTGCTTACTATCAATACTGTTTTGACAGATCTTCCATACAAAATGTGTCAAAAATTGAGTCAAAATCGTGAAGCCACGGATTCGATCCCTGCACGGATATAAAAGTTTATGTGCGATCTACATATTTCATACATTTGTGGGACCGTAACTCCCTCGTAGTTCCTGATACCCAAGATACAGGTTAACATAGTGTGGAGTCAGGATTATCTATGACTGGTATTTATTTAGAAATGACAGATGTTTCTATAATCATTGATGTTTACTATATTTGTCTACAGATTACCTACAGAACACAGAGTTGATAAACTTCTCCAAACGACGGAAAGTGGCGGAGATCACAGGAGAGATTCAACAGTATCAGAACCAACCGTACTGTCTCACCGTCGAACCTAGGACCAGGGTGAGTAACATTCACATACATCCACACTCGCTGCACTAGCTTCCTCTAGGCCTAGTACTAGCTACTAATACGTTCACAGTTCGAAGTCGTATAAAATTACTACCGTCGTAGTGTCAAACTAGTAATTCATACGGTAATAAAGGAAAGAATTGCTTGAAAACTAATTTCATATTTGACTAATATGAAATCAAATTAACCATTTTATAAATTTTAATTCGTCATAGTTCCCACTAGTGGCTACTAATACTCGACGTATGAAGAGAAAACGAAAACTTTCATCGTTTTAGAAAACCATTAATACTTGTACTAGGCCTACTGGGACACAACCACGTATCGATATTTTTTACTGTTTTTTTAAATTTCTGGTGATATATTTTATTTTGATACATCAATATTTTTATCAAGTATCTAAATTATAAGATCGTCAAAATGTTAAGTTATTATAACGATATTTTAATATATCAATATCGATATTGTTACATTTTGAAAGTATCGATGCGATATATATCGATATTTCATGCATATTTTTGTTTGGCAACTATTGAAATAAAACTAGTTTATACGGGTTTTATCGCAGTTTAATTTTTATTTTAGTCCCGACGTTTTGAAAGCTTTTCAGCCTTCGTGGTCACGGGAGAGACGGGTCAGTCTCTCCTAAACTAGTTTTGTTTCAATGTGTAACATTTGGCAACTATTTTGATCGAGATCTTAGCTATGTATGAAATGTTTATTTTGTTATTATATACACTTACATTTCTCGTATTAGTGTGTGTGTGTTCTGTGCTGAATAAATGTTTTCATTGTTTCTCATAAGATGTCTCATGTGTCGAAGAGGCGCTCATAGCTAGTTGCACTCACTAATTAGTAAACGATAAGCGAGTTAAGCAACCTTTGGTTGCGGTCAGTCTATGGATGGGTGACCGCTTAGTGGTATTTCAACAGAGCGTCTCCGTGCTTCGGAGGGCACGTAAAATGTCGGTCCCGGCTGTTATCAACTGATAGCAGTTGTTAAGCCAAGTCGGTGGCTTCGGGTGGCTTGAAAAACTCTGACAATAGGTTGGCCACTAACCATCCGATAAGAAGAAAGACGTCTGTATCGAGTGTGTTTGTTTACAGGCATTCCTCGAATCCCTAGATCCATTTCCGGGCAAGGATGATAATGAAATCACAAATTATCTGTACGCGAAGAGTCTGGAGATTGAACCGAGGCCGCCCGTCAAACAGATGCCTAAATTCGTGAGTATATTATTTTAAAGCAAAAGTCGATAAAAATAAAGATCGATGTATTAGAGGGAGACATGAGAGCCAATGGTCTCACTCGATGCTCAAGATGGGGGAAGTGGAGGCGTCTCTAGTAGGCAGGCGGACCCTGACACTAAACCGGGATAACACCAGACAGAAAGAGAAAGACTGGCTCGATGGCGCAGTTGTAATGCGTACGCGTTACGATTGAGGCCAACGCTGAGGTCTCGGGGTCGATCCTCTGGTCGGGTAACAGTGATATTGGGTTTTTCTATAACGATATGCTCGTATCAGCCCGGGGTCTGGAATTTGTGCCCGGTATGGCGATAGGCTCGACCCCTATCACATCAAGGGACGGAGATAAGCTCGGCGAAATGTGGGTGTACTGGTTACACCTCTGCCGGGATTAAAGGCGTGAGTGCGTATGTATGTTGTGTATTGTTTACAGCCACGGAAGTTCCCCGAGCTGTCGCTGAAGCAAGTGAAGGTGTCTCGTCGTACTCATCACGATCAGCCCAGCCACCAGTCCACGTCCAGCAATGATGATAACCTTAGTGAGTATATACAACGTGCTACAGACACGTGTGATCATATTTAAGGGTCAGAATCAAAATCTAGACATACTAATATTTCATGCTAATTTTAATCATTCGTTTATTACGATAATATAAATTAGGTGAAGTGCATAAGCGAGATTAAGGCCCGTATTACAGAACGATACTGAAGTAAGCTCTTTGCTAAGTATGGATTTTTGTACAAAATACGTATGTATTAATGTTTATTTTGTTGTAGGTGTGTCCCAGTTGTCGCCCACAAGTGGCAGTACGTGGGACGGAGCGTCAGTCGCGTCGCTACCTATACATCATGACGATCATAAAGGTAACTAATTTCCATCGCCCTGGTTCACTTTAAATTTGTGCGTGCGTGCGTGCGTGCGTGTGTACGTACGTGCGTGCACGTTTACGTGTATGCATGTCGGCGCACGCCATGAATCAACGAACACACGCGCAGCGCTGAGTAATTGCAACGACACAAACAACGCGTGACGCATCCCACCGCGAAATGTGGGTGTACAGGTTACACCTCTGCCTACCCCTTCGGGGATAACAGGCGTGAGTGCGTATGTATGTATGTGTGTATGTATATATTTAAAAGCTAAGAGCTACGAAATTATTTATATTTGTCTAGTTTTCACATCAATCGGAACTTCAAGCAACAATTATATACAGTTATATGTCTTAAAGTCGAATATATACAACTAGCCTTTTCTCGCGGCTCCGCCCGCGTGAACGGCCTTTTCCGGGATAAAAGTAGCCTATGTTACTCAGTGATAATGTAGCTTTCTAATGGCAAAAGAATTTATAGTATTAGTGTAGATGTATTTGTGTATATGTGCGCATAACATGTCGGTGACGCTAAAATAGTTTATCGATATAAATTTCATACAATTAACGTGGCTATAAGAAGTAGTTGGTTCAATATATATGTTTGTGTCAGTCCGTCCGGAGGATCGCGTGCCGTCGTGCAGTCCGCGCGCATGCGCCGAGCCGCGCCCGCTCACCCAGCTCGCCCATCTCACCACCCTGAGCCAGCTCAGCTTGTTCGACAAGAAACTGCCGCTCTTCGACAAACCCAAACACAAGTATGTAACATCTTACACTTTACTTTATTAGTTTGAGTGGCGAAACGACGCCCGCCAATAAACAGAAGCAACACCACACAAGGTCGGTACCGGCTAATTCGCCGAACTTCGGATTTATGCAAATCGATGTTCGATTAGAGAGCCAATGATTCTGTAGGCCTACCTAGTGCAAGTTTTAATAGTTTTGTAAAACGATGAAAGTTTTCGTTTTCTCTCAATACGTCAAATATTAGTAGCCACTAGTGGGAACTATGATGAATTAAAATTAATCATATGGTTTATTTTATTTCATAATAATAAAATATGAAATTAGTTTCAAGCGATTCCTTTCTTTATTATCGTATGAATTACGAGTACTAGTTTGATACTTCGACGGTAGTAATTTTATACTAAATCGAAAACTGTGAACGTATTTGTAACTCAGACTAGGCCTACTGTCGTATCGCCGAACGACCGTTTAATGGCCAAAACGATGAACATCGATTTATGACGTCACATGAACCAACCACATTAAAACCGAAATGCGCCCGCGGGCGATTAGTCTGAATGGACTTGAACGCCGGCAGAGTCGATGAAGTTCGGCGAATTAGGCGGTACCGTCCCAGAACTTTGAATTACAAAGCACTGCATGACGTTGGACTGCGCTCGTCACCCCGAGACAAGACAAGTCTCACAGTGCCCAGTAATTTCACTGGCTTCAGATGTCCTTCAAGCCAGAACACAACAGTGCTTACACACTACAGCTTGACGGTAGAAATAGACGGCGCGGTGGTACCAACCCAGACGGCCTCTCGCCTTGTGAACTTAAACGAAGGCCCACTTCACGACGATCTAAAGTCCAGTTCAGGCCACTAACCAGTTTAAAAAATGTTAAATCGTATCAAAATATGTCATAAGTAAACAAGTTTATATATATATATATAAACAAGTTTAAGTTTAGTGGTAAATATCGATTTAGAATCGTCGTGCAAGTCGGCCTATATCTAGTTTGTTATAAGATGGAAATAACACTTTTTAACATTAATAAAATCGACTCTGAATAACTAAAAAACGGTAAAATAAAATCCAAATATAAAATTTCTTTGTGTCCGGTGTTATGATAATTTTTCTAAGCTACCTGTGTAAGGATAAATCTCGCTTCTGTTTATTATTATTTTAATTTAACTATTTTTATTAAGCTGTCTATATGACTATCTTCACGACCTAGAAAGGGGCAACAGGGTTTTTGTTACACACTGTATAGCAAAGTTTGGACAAATAGGTCGATCTATCAATATTATGTGTATTTATTTATATAAACTGCCTCGGTGGCGCAGTTGTAATGCGTACGCGTTACGATTGAGGCTAACGCTGAGGTCTCGGGTTCGATCCCCGGGTCGGGTAAAGTGGTATTGGGTTTTTCTATAACGAAATGCTCAGTATAAGCCCGGAGTCTGGAATTTATGCCCGGTATGGCGATAGGTTCGCCCCCTATCACATCGTGGGACGGAAATACGCTCGGCGAAATGTGGGTGTACTAGTTACAACTCTGCCTACCCCTTCGGGGATTACAGACGTGAGTGCGTATTATTTATATAAGCTCACTGTATCCCCGTAGAGGTAGACAGATGTTCAACTAGTGCTGCATCCACAGTTTGCGGAGCTTATTTCCGTCCTATGATGTGATAGGGGGCGAGCCTATCGCCATACCGGATACAAATTCCGATCCCGGACAACTAGTGTGATTCTCGTGTTGCTTTTTTATCGAAAATTTAAACACAATTTTTGTTTGCCCTATTTGGGGATTTTAACTCGAGACCTCATGATTTTATAACCTAAGCAGGTTACCACTAGATTAATGAGTTGATAATGTATTTATTTGTTTCTTTTTATTTCAGAAATAACGTACGAGACGAGCCGCCTTCACCTCGAGACAGGCATTCGCCGAGACATGATCGGTAAGGCAGTTATTTCATTACTAGCTTTAGCTAGTTTCGAGTGGTAGAGCCACGCTGTAGACAGTTTTGTCTACAGCATGAATGGGCCGGGTCTTCCGGATCGTTACCACTGTCTCACAGGAAATCGGCGTAAAATAGCAGCTTGCTGCTGCGTTTCGTACGGTGAGTAAGATATCCGGAAGCCCAAATCCCCCCCTTCCCAATCCCTTAATTATCCCTTTCCTTTAACGGCAACGCACCCATGATCCTTTTAGTATTGTGGGCGTACATGGGCGTCGGAGATCACTTACCATTAGGTGACCCACTTGCTCGTTTAAAGCTCGCGGCTCCGTCCACGTGAACGGTCTTTTCCGGGATAAAAGTAGCCTATGTCCTAATCCAGGTCATTTTCTATCTGTATGCCAAATGTCATCCATAATGATACTAAATCTCAGAAAGTAAAAAAAATACGGTGTGGGTGTGGAAACCCCGGTGCGCGACTCCGTTTCACACTTGACCGGTGTTTTTTTATAATTGATCATACTAATATTATAAATGTGAATGTAAGTTTGTTGGTTACGTTTTCACGCGAAAACCACTTAACCGATCATCATGAAACTTTGTACACATATTCTTGGAGGTATAACAAGTATAACATAGGATACTTTTTATAAAAAAAAATATCTATTTGTTTGTTACGCTTTCACGCCTAAATCACTGAATCGATTTTGATGAATTTTGATGTAGAGATAGATGGGACCCTGGAGACGGTTATAGGCTACGTTTTATTTTGGAAAAGTATTCACGCGGGCGGAGCCGCGAGCAAAAGCTAGTAGATTAAGTATAATATAATTAAGCACATAGTTATATTATAATCGAGCGCCTTATATCAATCAGTCATAGCCAGTTGCACTTAATAACAAAGGTCGCCACGAATTTTGTATTTGATAAGAGAGTAGGTAGCCGCGAGCAAAAGCCAGTACTAAATAAAAGGATAGAAAATTGGTATGTTTACGTATTTAATAGATATTATTATTGTCGACAGACAAGCGTCGTGTAGTGAGCGCAAGCCGCAAGCATTGTCACCGCGCGGCGCCATCGTCGATGCTGAACTGTTCTACTCCAGCAGGCAGACCATAGACCTGCTCGCCAACAAGAAACAAGAACAGGTCAGCCACACATGTACACATGTATAGTCTAGCACGCACTGAACCTGCGCCAGTTCGATCTTCGGCACACAGGCAAATGGCCGTTGGGGTCGAAAGGTGCTAGAGTGGAGACCACGTGTATCCAAGCGTAGTGTAGACCCACCTCGAGCCCGCTGGACCAACGACCTGGAGGCCAATTCTCGTAATTTTAAATGTTCAAAATATCATTCCGATCTAGTCTCAGCGTCAAGAAAGTTGCAAATGGCATTCTCTTAAACCAATAATCAACGTCAAACCTAGCATTAGCAGTAGCATTATAGGCGTTTTGGCTTCAGTCAACTTTTATTTTACATTCAATCTCATTACGATCTATGTTCACATTTGACGTTGATTATTGGTTTAAGAGAATGCCATTTGCAACTTTCTTGACGCTGAGACTAGATCGGAATGATATTTTGAACATTTAAAATTACGAGAATTGGCCTGCTGATACACGTAGCGGGAAGCGGCTGGATGAGGAAGGCGGAGAACCGTCAAAGGTGACGCCAACTTGGAAAGACCTATGTCCAGCAGCGGACGAATTCAGGCTAATGATGATGATGATGAAACAGACAAATGTGTGATCTGCAAAATTTTCTCTCGGTTGCGGCTGTTGCCGGTAGTATTTTGGCAAGAAGTTCCGCTTTTAGCCCTTTCAGAACGCATCCCCTCCAGCACCATGAACGGGACGCCGAAAATCCCACTTTATTATTTAATTTGTCGATGTTTTTTTTCGTCGTGGATCATCCCTACTATGAGTATACAGAGGGTTATTGGTTGAGGTATTGACGTCAACAAATAATTTATTATCGATGTTTTTGTAACATGGCTCATCTCTTTCATACAGTTTGTGTTCTTTTATTAGAATACCAATATGACAGTAAAATATTTACGTGTAAAATTATAAAATTAATGACCCTTTAGAATATAGACTATGCCATATATATGTTACTATAGTATTCACTATGTAGGCAATAATGAAATGTAAAAATGTTGTATGTATATGCAGGTGCCCCCCCTCCTGCCTCGTTGTCAGAGTGTGTGCAGCACCAGCAGTGCCAGCAGCAGGGCGGAGGACCCCCCGCCTCCCCCGGTACTGCCGCGGAGACCCACCAGCCCACACCATCACAGCGCCTGTAACTACCGTCTACTGTATCATATATTACTGTTACTGTTACTTTAATAGTATAGGCCGACAAACGAGCAAGTGGGTCACCTGATGGTAAGTGATCACCACCGCCCATGTACGCCCACAATACCAAAAGAGTCATGGGCTCGTCCGGGTCATTACCACTGTCTCACAGAAAACCGGCGTAAAGTAGCAGCTTGCTGCTGCGTTTCGTACGGTGAGTGAGGTATCCGGAGGCCCAAATTCCCCTCCCCTTCCCAATCCCTTACTTATCCCTTTCCTAAGGCCGGCAACGCGTCCATGTTTATTTTAGTATTGTGGGCGTACATGGGCGGTGGAGATCACTTACCATCAGGTGACCCACTTGCTTGTTTGCCGGCCTATACTATAAAAAAAAAAAAAATTAACCGATTTTGATATTCTTGCTCTAAAAATATTATCATTTTTTTTTAACAATGAAACTATACTAATTCAATAAACTTAATTTTAAGGTTGTTATTAATAAATGTATGTGTTTTTGTTGTTTAGCGTCGTCAGTATCTGAACATCCACCGGAACCACCCGACCGGCCTCTACCCAGTCCGAAACATCACGATCTATTCAAGTAAGTTGTTGTCAATAGGGTAGTTTCCTAAATTGAATTTTATACATTATTTTATAAGCAACAGAAAATGATACGCAAAAGAAACCCTTTTATTAAAACACAATCAAAATTGGTTCAGAAATGTGCCCGCAGTTATGACTTTAAATGTTGGTATGAGGAAAAGTGGGTGCGTAGTAGGGATATCTCACTATCTCGCTTGCACGCGTGCACTATAATGAACATTTTACACTGTGACGTCAAAGGTTGCATCGTCTGTCATTCGACAATTACCCCTTCTACAGGATTTGAATGGCTTCTATCTTATTTATTTTTGGTCCGATTTATAAAATTTTTTTTGCAATAGATTTTGAGTAACGTAACTTATTGATTTAAATAATAAAAAAAATCTAGTCAACTACCCTATTATGATACGTCCTTACGTATCACAGACGGAAATCGGAGATGAAAGACTAAACCACGTTTATGCATTGATTTATGCAACTATTTTGATGATTCCATCACCAAAAAATAGTAAATATAAAACCTTTTTAAACAACCGACTCAAAAATACTTAAAACCTAAAATAAAACTAGTTTATACGGATTTTATCGCGGTTTAATTATTATTTTAATCTGTATAAACTAGTTTTATTTCAATGTGTAATATTCGCGTAAACCTAAGAAATCACCTAAAATAAAGCTAAACAATTTTTCGGTGATATCAATAATTTACTATTAATTGTAGGCTCAAAATTGTTTAGTTTTATTTTTAGTTTTTTAGTTGTTTTGTTGGTCAATTCCATTGAATCTGTTTAGACTGTTCAAACATCATGTGTTTTTGGAGTTGATCAAATAAAATGGTATCGTGTGAACCCGATATCTTCCTTTTGATTTAAAATAACACGCCTGTTTCAATATCATATTACATTATATACAATGTCGTTTATATCGTAAATATTGATATCGTTAGTAACATTATACGATACGGCACATCTGGTGTATGCTTTTTAACCCTTGACAAAAAATAAGAGTGTTATAAGCTGAAACTCGTGTCTGTGTGTGTGCCTAAAGGAGTGGACCGAATTGAATATGTTTTTTCGTTTGTGGCATACGAACTCACGCCTATAATCCCCGAGGCAGAGGTGTAACCAGTACACCCACATTACGCCGAGCTTATTCCCGTCCCATGATGTGATAGGGGCAAGCTTATCGCCATACCGGGCACAATTCCAAGCTCAATAAATAATAATAATAGTAATAGAAAAATCTATTATCACTATTATCCGACTCGGAGATCGAACCAGAGTCCTCTGTGAAATCAATTCTCTGAAACAGCTGAACCGATTTTCGGCAATTCATCAGATAAATAAATAAAAAACAGATTTTTCAGCTACTTTTCATCAATATGATGGGTCAGAATTCCATGCGGGCGGAGCCCCGCACAAAAGCTAGTCGAAAATATGTTTATCATACATATGTATGTACACACGCTCATTCTTGTATCCCCAAAGATGTAAGCAGAAATGTAACTAGTGCAACAACGGTTTGCCGAGTTTACTTCAGTCCCATGATGTGATAACCGAGCCTTTCGCTATCGGACGCAAATTGCAATCCCGGGCACCTCACGTGTGAATTTTCGAATTGATAACTCGAACAAAAATTGTCATTGGATACGGGATTAGATTTTTTTTTATTGCATAGGCCGACAAACGAGCAAGTGGGTCACCTGATGGTAAGTGATCACCACCGCCCATGTACGCCCACAATACCAAAAGAGTCATGGGCGTGTTGCCGACCTTAAAGGAAATGGATAATTAAGGGATTGGGAAGGGGAGGGGATTTGGGCCTCCGGATATCTCACTCACCGTACGAAACGCAGCAGCAAGCTGCTACTTTATGTCGCTTTTCTGTGACACAGTGATAACGACCCGGACGAGCCGGCCCATTCATGCCGTAGACAAAATTGTCTACAGCATGAATGATCCCATGACCTCACGGTCTCTCAACCTAAGTACACTGCCACTGGGCCAATAAGGCCACAAAACATTACTATCGTTGGTAAAATTATACGATAAAACACATCTGCTTTTCAGTTCGGTCTTTTATATAATAGCTGTGGCGAGGTGAGGTAGTGTTACATTATTAAAGCGTTTAAATTATACAACGTGTTACAGAAATGTGTGGTCAAATTTAAGCAACGTATAGTGTACGATATAAGTATTATACAACGTGTTACAGAAAGGTGTGGTCAAATTTAAGCAACGTATAGTGTACGATATAAGTATTATACAACGTGTTACAGAAAGGTGTGGTCAAATTTAAGCAACGTATAGTGTACGATATAAGTATTATACAACGTGTTACAGAAAGGTGTGGTCAAATTTAAGCAACGTATAGTGTACGATATAAGTATTATACAACGTGTTACAGAAAGGTGTGGTCAAATTTAAGCAACGTATAGTGTACGATATAAGTATTTCATCCCCCATAGTACCAAATCTGATTGCATTGCTAGGACATACATATCACAAAATATAGTAGGCCCTAGCCTACTACATTGTGTGGTAAGTTTACTGACGTCAGTAAACTTTAATTGTCATGAAGTCATTTCTCGTAATTCGATTATTTCTCAGAGACGTCAATTAAGATTATTTCTGTATTCAGTAACGGAACATAAAGCATTAACTGGCTGTAGGTGTGGAAATAATTGAATTCTAAGAAATGACTTAATGACAATAAAATTTTAGTGACGTAGAGACGTGCTCAGAGATCAGCTCAGTGAGACGTTTCTAGCAATTTAAAGAGGCAATTACTAGGCGCGTAGTGATGCTTAGACATTGTGTAGATGCAATACAAATAAGTTATAGTGATGTGATTACACTTGTATCGATAAATAAACGAGTGATTAAAATTAGCTTGAAGTTTTAGGATGTCTAAATGCTACAAATATGACCACACCTTTCTGTAACACGTTGTGTAAAAAATATCGACTTTGTTTTATACTGCCCCTGTGATAAGGTATAATTTTATAACGGATAAAGTGGGAAGGGGAGGAATATTTGGACCTCCGGATATCACACTCACCGTTCTAAACGCAGTAGCAATCTGCTACTTTACGTTGATTTTCTGTGAGAGAGTGACAACAACCCGATCGTGCCAGCCCGATCATGCTGTAGACAAAACTGCCTACAGCGTGGACACCACTCAAAAAATGCCTACTACTAAAAATTGTGATGTCTGTGTTTTTGGGTTTCATACCTAAAGGATTCGAACGAAACTCTTACAGAGCCTCCGCCATCTGTGTGTATCCAAAGGGCTCTGTTTTTTAAAATTGTAATTTATAGCGGGTTGAAATTTTCCATAGGTGTTTAAGGCGGATTTCTTAACAATAAAGAACAAAAAGACTGCCTCGGTGGCGCAGTTGTAATGCGTATGCGTTACGACTGAGACTCACGCTGAGGTCTCGGGTTCGATCCCCGAGTCGGGTAAAAGTGATATTGGGTTTTTCTATTATTAGTATGGGAAGAAGCTCAGTATCAACCCGGAGTCTAGAATTTGTGCCCGGTATGGCGATAGGATCGCCCCCTATCACACCATAGAACGGAGATGCGCTCGGTGAAATGTGGGTGTACTGGTTACACCTCTGCCTACACCTTCGGGGATTGCAGGCGTTAGTGCGTATGTATGTATGTATGTATGTATGTATGTAAAGAACAAAAAGTATTCATTTAAGAATTCACAGAATCCCTCGGTGCACCGGTCAGACTCGCACTAGACCGGCTTTTTTAAAGCTTAGCTCAAAACAAAGATGAATAACATATATATTTTGTTATCAGAATGCCTGCGATGTCGCCGAAAAGATCACCAGCACCACAACCGCCGCCCAGTCCTTTAATACCACCTGAAAGGTAAGATAAAGGTAAAGATAAGATTTACTATAGATGGACAAGATCGTGCGCGACCGTCCTGCGGGGTACAAGACGTTGGCGGGGACGAGGTTCTCTAGATGTTAGCGGGGGCGGTTTGTGCAGCGGGGAAGGGAAACAAATGCAACCGCCCCCGCTAACATCTAGAGAACCTCGTCCCCGTCAACGTCTTGTACCCCGCAGGACGGTCACGCACGAACTTGTCCATCTATAGGTGACACATCATCCGGCGTGTTTGTTTTGGAGGTCCCGGAGTCCCTCTATATGAAGCTGATGAAGTTTTAATAATAATAGCACTGTTTTAATACACGTCCAACAGTCACACACATAGTCCTGACCCCACACTAGGTAAACCTGTATCGTGGGTATCAAGAACTACAAGGGACTTACCAACCCACTACACCCAGACCCGAAACAAATATTTGTGAATCACACAAACATTTTGTCTCGGTGCGGTATTCGAATCTGCGGCCTCGCTTCACAGTCGACTACTTGCCCATTGCGCCACGGAGGCTGTCATTTTGAGAGCGTATGGGCTTATGATATTTTATGGCAAATAGAAAAGTTCAATTCATGTTATTCTATTTTCTACTACTATTATAAATGTGAAAGTTTGGATGTTTGTTAGTCAATCATGCCTTAACGGCTGAATGGTTTTGGATGAAATTTGGCACACAGGTAGATATGGCCTGAATTAGGACATAGGCTTCTTTTTATCCCGGAAAAGGCAGTTAACGCAGACGGAGCTGCGAGCAAAAGCTACTATATTATAAGGTAAATGATGTTTATAACTACCTCGGTGGCGTAGTTGTAATGCGTACGCGTTATGACTGCTGTGCTGAGATCTCTAGTTCGATCCCCGGGTCGGGTAAAAGTGGTATTGGGTTTTTCTATTACGATATGCTCAGTATCAGCCCGGAGTCTGGAATATGTGCCCGGTATGGCGATAGGCTCGCCCCCTATCACGTCATCAGCTCGGCGAAGTGTGGGTGTGCTGGTCACACCTCTGCCTACCCGTTGGGTGGTTAGAGTGATGTAACCGTGATGTGTACAGAGTGTCGGCGTTCAGTTTCCCGAGCCGCGGCGCGCCCACGCCGTCCCCGCCGGCGCAGCAACGTGAGTACTCATACATAAATATGACATTGTAATTTTTTTTGTGTTAGCTGTAAATACCTTTAAAAGGTAAGCACATGATTTGTTACTTAATTGATTTTTATATTATGTTAGTAGTGTGTTTTACCTAATGGTATTGCTATTAAATAAATAAATAAATATATATATTGTTAGAAGTTACGTGTCACGAGAATTATTAAGAAATCAAAACGATGGTATTCACTTTGACTTTTTTTTATTGCCTAGATAGGCAGACTGCTCACCTGATGGTAAGTGGTACCGCCGCCCATGGACCTCGGCAATGCCAGAGCACAGCCAAGCCGCTGCCTACCGTTGAAGGAAACCTCTTTTTAAACCTCGCTTAAAGAAAGGAATAATTAAGAGATTGGGAAGGGCAGGGAGATTTGGGCCTTCTCCTATCATAGAATTGACGATATTTGGTATTATGCGAAAGACCGGCTGGACCAGCATAACGGCTTCCCCAAGATGGTAACAATAAATCGCTTCCCTCGCGAAAAAAAGTCGGACAGTCGCAATTTATATATATATTCCTTTAAGAAATACACACTTGAGTTGCCTGGAATTAAAATGTATGTCTGGAACGGTGATAGACTCACCCCCTATCACCTTATGGAACGGAAGTGAGCTGGGTGTACCATTAGTTGCAACTCTGCCTATCCCTTTGAGGGTATAAGCATGTTGTTATATTGTTATGTCAGCATCGTCATGCGGCACATGCGGTACATGCGGCACCCCTCCGCCGCTGCCGCCGCGACGACGCCGGGACTCGCCCGCGCCGCCCACGCCGATACAACCTGTGAGTACACACAATACTAAATACACTACACGCTACACGTTACACGTCACACGTTACACGTTACACGTTACACGATACACGTTACACGCTACATGCTACACGTTCAACGTTACACGTTACATGCTACACGTTACACGTTACCCACTACACATTACACGTTACATGCTAAACGCTACACGTTACATACTACACATTACACGCTAAATACTTTAAACTACATTGTTACAGTATTTTTATAAGCGAAATATTTATCATTTTAAATGTATGCCATTTGCCAAATACTCGTAGATATAAGTTTTTCTGTATAAAAATTATAGCATAGGTCGGCAAACGAGCAGGTGGGTTACCTGATGGTAAATAATCTCCACCGCCCATGTGATATGGGCCCGTTGACGGTCTTAAAAGAAACGGGTGATTAAAGGATTAGGAAGAGAAGGCTGATTTCGGGCTTTGAACATCTCACGGCGGTTTTCTGTGTAACATTGGTAACGGGCCGGACGAGCCGGGGCATGAGACGTGATGTTATAATGTGTGTATGTGTGTATGTATGCAGACGGCTGTATCGCCGTCGTGTTCGCCGCTGGCGCCGCCGCCGCTGCCGCCGCGGCCCGCCGCCGCGCCCGAGCTGCTCCGCCCCGCGCACTCCACCATCCTGCAGCGCAGACATCACAACAATACGTGAGCACCCTATATACATCATACATCAAGTAACAATTATATATCCTGACATTTTGAAGTGATACAACTACAGATTGCAGAACAGTAACTGGAACCCCCAAACTATGAATCATATAATATACAACGTGTTACAGAAAGGTGTGGTCATATTTAAGACAAGCATTTACCGTGGGTCCGCCCTCGTTAAAGTATTTTTCTGTGATAAAAGTTGCCTATGTTCTAATTCATGTCTTAGTCTACCTGTATGCCAAATTTTATCCAACTCCATTCAGCCGTTAAGACGTGATTGATCTACATACACCCAAACTCTCACATTAATATTATATAAAATGAAACCCTCCCTCCCCTCCATCTCCTTTCGCGAGTGGAATTTTACAAACATGTGAAACAAGTGTTACATTTAAATAAGCAATATTTATTTAAATTTCAATTTTAATCATTCGTATATTATTATCGACAAGATCAATCACAACAGTATAAAATATTACTATTTGCATTACCTCGGTGCGCCTAGAAACGTATTCGTATCAGCTGTTTATCATTTAGTGTTGTTGTAATAGTCGAATATCGACACGTTACTCATTCGATAAAAAAGGATATGATTTACGCATATCCTAGCAATGCAATCGGAGGGGGTGAAATACTTGTATCGTACACTATATGTTGTTTAAATTTGACCACAGCTTTCTGTAACACGTTGTATATATTTTAAAAGGTTGTAGGCCCCTAGTATGCTGTAAACCAGAGGTTCCCAAACTTTTTTTCTCAGACTACTTTCAAAATTTAGCTGGTTCCGGTGGACCCCTGCAGCTACATTTCTACCATATTCCCAAAATTCTACAAGAAATGTGGAGATTACATCTAACTATGGACCCCCGTCGAGTCTCCCCTGGACTCCTGGGGGTCCACCTGAACCACTTTGGGAACTAATGCTCTAAACCGTCTGTATTGGTAGACAGCACACGTAGTAAAGTGCACAAATGACAGAAGTATTTAAGCATCAATGGCTGGTGTATATTGACATCAGTGACTGAGGCCCGTATTATAGAATAACACTCAAGTGAAACCATAGCTTCGTGGTCTCTTCAATCTCGGCTCGGACCAAGAGGTTCGCAAAATCTTACTTCCGTCGGACCATAAACCTGTGGAATAGTTTGCCGGCGCACGTGTTTCCTCCTTCATGGATGGGACATGGGAACATGGGACCCTTTAAACGGAGTGTGAAGAAGCAACTAAGCAGGCCGGCATAATTCTGCCGGTCTGCGATAGATTCACTGTCTACCGTTGGTCGACAGTATTCATGGATTGGGCTACACTTACCGTCAGGTGTAGCGTAGTCACTTTGCCGACCCAGGATAAAAAAAGAAAAAAAAGAGCTCTTTGGACACTTCCAATCACGTGTACAGAAATCGACACTTAGTAAAGAGCTCACTAGAGTGTTCTATAATACGGGTCTGAGTGTTATTAATGAGTTACTGATGGATGTTACTAATATTATGTCATCAGGGACTGATTATTGTTAATGTAATGCCTTCAGTGGCTGATTATATTATATTACTAATGTGACGTTAAGTATGATGATGTAATGTGATCACGTGTGATCCTCCGGCAGTGCGTTGGCCCCCCGGCTGCCGCCGAAGCCCCCGCCGGCGGGAGTCTCGCGCACCTAGCGCCGCGCCCCACCACCGCCACCATCACCATCATCCATACTGCACACTCAACATCATCACACGTGATGCTAATAACCTGTATAAACTATTCCAATTCAACATTACTACAACAGTATAATAACATAAATTGTGTTTCGATTGTAACAATAACTTGTATAATGTCTCCAGTTTCAACCCTGTGTCGATTGTAAATCGATTATGAACTGTAATCGATTATGAATACAAAAAAAAACTTTTTAAAATTATAGAAAATTGTGTAATGTAAACAAACGTATATTTTGTTATTGTGATAAACTACAACGGATACCGCGTTATGAGACTTTTAAGACGCATTATGACTGAACAGACGCCGACGCAATTCAGTTTTTACATTTTTGTATGTTAGTTACCCATAACTGCCTTGGTGGCGCAGTTGTAATGCGTACGCGTTATGACTGAGGCTAACGCTGACGTCTCGGGTTCGATCCCCGGGTCGGGTAAAGTGGTATTGGGTTTTTCTATTATGAAATGCTCAATATCAGCCCGGAGTCTGGAATTTATACCCGGTATGGCGATAGGTTCGTCCCCTATCACATCGTGGGACGGAGATACGTTCGGCGAAATGTGGGTGTACTGGTTACACCTTTGCCTACCCCTTTGGGGATTACGGGCGTGAGTGCATATGTATATGTATGTTACCCATGATCTCTTCAGTAAAGCGTTATCAGAATGAGCACGTATTAACCGACTTGAAATTATTTCGACAGACCGAAGATCGGCGGCGACTGTTCTGTTGTAATGTGAGGAGATCGCAAGATCTGTCATCACATTTTTTCGCACCTTTAAAGACAAACCGTTACTAAACGAAATTGTTCAAGAATTGAGTTACTAATGCCATTTTTTCAAAATTACGTAAACTATACGAATTTCATAAAAATCCACTTTTAGAGGTAGATGGCGCTAGTTTTGACCGTTACAAAACTAAATAAGATTTGTTGGCTAAATGCAATATCGTGTTTATACTAGTTGTTTAATTTTATATTTTCGTTTAGTAACGGTTTGTCTTTAAAGGTGCGATGTGTTAAAGAATGTTGTGACGATCCCACTGCGAGTTTTGTAGGTATAATTTGTGCATTTGACTATGACGCTTACATTCGTAAGCCTCGCCTTTCAAATCTGGTGGAAGAGATAACTGTCAAAACGGATGCACGACTTGGTTCGTGACGTCACCGACCGCCACGGTCATTACGGTAAAGGCGTGCGAGGGAGATAGATAGATGATTCCACAACGCCCACCTTCACATATGCCAATAAATAAAATATTAATTGCAGAATTGCATCATTTTTATGTTCGTTTTAGCAAAACGGTTTCCTTTTCTACTATTATATGTTGCATGTAAAATAATGTACAAAATAATTATAAGATATTATTAAAAATTAACTGTAATTTTTGTTGTTGATTTTAAGCATTGCATGACAACTGATCATATAAATATGCCTCAAATTTGACGATTCGTCCTCACAAATATTCAAAACTAGACCTTTGAAAAGGCTTAATTAAAATTATATTTTTATGTATAATAGGTAATTGTTCACAAAATTCTTTAGTCGGATATGTTTGCCGATACACGATTAATGATATTTGACTCGATAGAAAAAAATCGTAAACTTACCTAAAACACCCATTTTTACGGTCCCGTCGAAGGATTTAATTAATTTCATTCAGTTTCCACGAAAATATTTTTACAAAAAAAAATGTGTGCACTCCCAACAAACATTCAAATACTTCTATGGTTTTTTTTTGTAAAAGCGTAAGTTTTTTTTAATAATAAAGCAAATATTGGAAGCGCGCACGCTGAGTATGCAAGCATTACAATGGCCTACAATGGCACTTCGCTACCATTTCGCCTTAAGAAATCCAAATAAGAATTTCTGTCGAACTGTATTGGTATGGTCCTTGCTCATAAACAGAAGCAACAACACACAGAACTTTGAATTGCAAACTGTATGGCACTGGACTGCGCTCTGTTAGGCGACGGACCCTATTTAACCGACTTCAAAAAGGAGGTTGTAAATTCAAAGCGTTTTTAAACAAATATTTATGTACATCGATTTCCGAGAAATAAAATGTTAATTCTCATAATACCGGATATCTCCCTCACCGTACGAAACGCAGCAGTAAGCTGTCACTTTACGTCGGTTTTCTGTGAGACAGTGGCAACGACCCGGACGAGCCGGCCCATTCATGCTGTAGACAAGTATCTACAATGTGGCTCTACCACTCATAAACTAACGCCGGGTTTCTGAAAGGCTGATCATATCAACATTCAACTAACAGAACTTTAATTTGACACCTCTTTAGTACCGTTAGATATACGATTTTTTATATTAATTTGAATGTTATGTTAACTAACATGTGTGACAAATCAAAGGTGTTGATCACGCTTCTAGCATCGACTTTCGACTTGACGTGAGATTTGACATTTGATTAATTAATTTAACATTGATCAGCCTTTCAGAAATCGGGCGTTAGTATTCCAGACTTAAAAATCTTTGTCGACTGTTTCACTATGAAAGGGAATTTATTCAAGGTCACGATCAGATTATCACATTAACGGCGGGTCACGCCTGTTATCCCCGGAGGGGTAGGCAGTGGTCTAACCAGTGCACATATCTGGTATGGCGATAGGCTCGCCCCCTATCACACGGAACGGACGGGACAGATATAAGCTCGGCCTTACGTGGGTGCAGCACTAGTAGCACCTTCACCCCTCCGGGGATAATTCTATCTCGAATAGATATTCGGCGATAGTCTATTAGGACTTTTTTATAAATACATACCGAAACACATAGCTCTTTGTTAAGTGTCGATTTCAGTACACGTGATTGGTCTATTTTTGGCGCCAAATAAAAACGGACCAATCACGTGTATAGACATCGACACTTAGCAAAAAGCTCACTTGAGTGTTTATCTTGAATATGCCAGTGGCTTTAACCACTGGCGCAAAGAGGGTGTTGTAAGTTTCAAAAATTTGTCTGTCGTGGCATCGTAGCGCTGAAACCGGTGGACCAATTTCAATGCGGTTTTATTTATTTCAAATCTGCTTTACCGAGAACATTTTTAGCCATTGAAGAAAATATATTTCTCTAATCGATGTGATTTCTAACCGTTACTTTATTTTAATGTTAGTTTAAAATTACCTTTGGCATGGTAAATTACATTATGTATTATTGCATTGTAAATATTTAGGTGCTTAGTAAATGTGTTCGTCAGAGGGGAGGGTCCGCCCCTCTGTTTAGAGAGGGGATGGCCTGATACCGTCGGCGACAACAGTTGTTGTAAAAATGTAGTTAAGTAGGTCGCATTCAGATTTGTCGTCTGGCAACACCATTGTAATTATGTTGCCGCGACAAATTGATACGTACGAAATATGTGCGATGGTGGGCGAAATAATAAAATGTGTACATTATATTTTTTGTAATAATTGACATTGTTCGTAGCTGATGATAAAATAGGTTATTGACGCCAGTGTATTCAGAATTCAACTACGCTGATTGGTCGAGCCTGGAAATAAACAGGTGTTTTTAAATAATGAAATATTTCAATTATTTAAAAATGGATTAGAGACGGAACTAAATCGTGTCAGAAGTCACCTATGTTCCATTATAAAAAATATATTTGAATAAGGAACTTCAGCAATGGAACTGCTTCGTACCAGAAGTCGCCGAAGTTCCAAATAATTAAAAAAAAAAATTGTAAATGGAACTCCAGCGACGGAGCTAATCGCGCCAGACGTCGCCGATGTTCCATTATCAAACCCTAAATAATGCAAGACTGACATTTATGTCGGTGTATAGCGCGGACTGACGTCAATAACATATTTAATGTAAGTATGTGTTAAAAGTGTAAAATCAAATGTAATCGAGTAATAATTGTGTCGCGCGTCGACAATGGCCCATTGCTTACACGGATCAACAGACATGAGTCGGCAATTACTAATATAAATTTTGGCAATAGTGTGCCGTTTTATCGCTGGTCTGTATTATCTATCTATATAAATTACAAATATATGTATGTACAGGTCCGGCACAGATCGTGAGCACAAACTTTACCTGTTCCGTAGTTGACGTACTGAAGATTAACGCGATTGGTTCCTCATTCAGTACTCCTCGGTTCGTGAACACAGATAGACATTAGCTGGATCAGCTGAGAATCCAATCTGCCATGGATTTCCTTCCCTAAATCCGGGGAGATTGGACTCTCAGCTGATCCCGCTAATGTCTATCTGTGTTCACGAACCGTGCCGGTAGTCATACGCGACTGAATAGCGAATGTACACATGGTGGAATACCAAACGGGCCGGCGGCATCATTCCAATTTTTTTTTTTTTTATTAGTATGAGTGACCAAACGAGCAAGTAAGCGTCACGCTTGCCCATAAATAGAAGGAACACCACACAAAACTGTGAATTACAAACTGCATGGCATTGGACTGCGTTCATCACCCCGAGACAAGATGTTAAGTAATGCCCAGTAATTTCACTGGCTTCAATGTCCTTCACACCGGAACACAACAGTGTTTATACACTGCTACTTGTCAATAATATACGGCGCGGTGGTACCAACCCAGACGGCCTGGCATACGAGGGACCTACCACCTTGTATCGCATATAACTGGCTTTTTGGAACCGCAATTGGGTTGTCAAAGGAATTGCATTATCGATGGCCAGAAAATTACCCATTGCCCATTGATTCCCCAATGTACGATGATTCCACTGGCATTGTGGGTGTACATTGGCCATGGTGATCATCTACAGAGTGGTAGAGCCACGCTGTAGACACTTTTGTCTACAGCACGAATGGGCCGCCTCGTCCGGGTCGTTACCACTGTCTCACAGAAAACCGACGTAAAGTAGCAGCTTGCTGCTGCGTTTCGTACGGTGAGTGAGATATACGGAGGCGCAAACCCCCTCCCCTTCCCAATCCCTTAATTATCCCTTTCCCTTAGAGTCGGCAACGCAACCATAATTCTTTTGGTATTTTGGGTATACATGGGCGGTGGAGATCACTTACCATCAGGTGACACACTTGCTCGTTTGCCGGTTTATGCTATATAAAAAAACAGGTTAAAAAACAAAATTTTCGTACCAATTCTGACTCATGTCTGATGCTCTTTATGTTAAAATGTATAAGAGCTATATTGTAAAGTGTTTTATTAGTTTTTACGTGACGTTTTGTGTTTAACAATAGAACTTGCTGACAGTAAAGTAATTGAATATATGTATCCAGTGTGAAGAAGCAACTAGGCAGGCCGGCATAATTCTGCCGATAGATTCAGTGTCTATCGTTGGTCGACAATATGGATTGCGCTACACTTACCATCAGGTGTAGCGTAGTCACTTTGCCGAGCCAGGATAAAATAATACACGACCAACAGTCACACACATAGTCCTGACCCCACACTAGGTGAACCTGTATCGTGGGTATCAAGAACTACGAGGGACTTGCCAACCCACAACACCCAGACCCGAAACAAATATTTATGAATCACATAACGTTTGTGTTAGTTTGACTGCCTCGGTGGCGCAGTTGTAATGCGTACGCGTTGAGATTAAGCTAACGCTGAGGTCTCGGGTTCGATTCCCGCACCGAAATGTTTGTGTGATCCACAAATATATGTTTCGTGTCTGGGTGTTTTCTCCCCAGAGGGGTTGACGTCAGGCAGGCGGCCGGTCGTAAAAACTACAAGCCAAATATTTCTGTAACATGTCGCACCTTTAAAGATAAACCGTTACTAAACGAAATGTTTCAAGAATTGAGTTACTAATGCCATTTTTTTAAAATTACGTAAACTATACAATGAATTGATATTTGATTGATTTTACACATGCAGATGCACTTACATATTTATATATATTCATTCATTGTTCAAATAAAATTTATGTAAATTATCAGTAGGTTACACTACATGTTGTGTTTAAGTTTATTTATATTATTGGCATACTGGAAACTACCCTCTTTTTTTTTCGGTACCTAAAACTTCTGTCCATCCTAAGGTTGTCTGGAAGAAATCGCTGTTTGCGATAAGACCGCCCATTGTATCACCCTTACTGTATGATCCTCGTTTTATAAGCTACCTACTTTATTTAGTGTGCAATAAAGAATATTCTATCTATCTATCTACATTTTGTTAAACGGCACCAAGCCATCCACGAGACAGGCTCGCCCTAGTGTGGATGGCATCAGATACCCTAGCCTTAGTGTTAAGCAATATTGATTTATGTCGTACCAACTACATGGAAATTTATTGTAAATGACACTGTAATTGAAATAAAACTAGTTATACGGATTTTATCGCGGTTTAAGTCTCTCCTGTGACCACGAAGGCTGAAAAGCTTTCGAAACGTCGGGACTAAAATAAAAATTAAACCGCAATAAAATCCGTATAAACTTATTTTATTTCAATGTGTAATATTCACGTAAACCTAAGAAATCACTATGACACTGTAATTCTAAATGTAATAATAAATAAATAAATATTACACTTTCATAAAAAATCCACTTTTAGAGGTAGATGGCGCTAGTTTTGACCGTTACAAAACTAAGATTTGTTGGCTAAATGCAATATCGTGTATAAACTAGTTGTTGTTTAATTTTATATTTTCGTTTAGTAACGGTTTGTCTTTAAAGGTGCGATGTGTTAAAGAATGTTGTGACGATCCCACTGCGAGTGGGATGAGGTCATGTTGAAGAAAAGAGTATTATGAAGGGTCAAGGTAAGTTTTGTGTAAATGTTTACACAAACTGCAAGTTCTATTGAGAAATACAGCGTGGTTCGTTACTACTTACAGCGTAGTGTTGGAAATTGTAAATATGTACTCTAAACGTTTATATATAGCGCAATATATCAAGTTTATATGTGTTTTATTTACCTCCTTTATTAACTACTAGCTTTGCTTGCGGCTCCGCCCGAATAAACTTTTCCGAAATAAAACGTAGCCTATAACCGTCTCCAGGGTCCCATCTATCTCCACATCAAAATTCATCAAAATCGGTTCCGTGATTTAGGCGTGAAAGCGTAACAAACAAATAGATAATTTGTTTCATAAAAAGTATCCTATGTTACTTCTTATACCTTCAAGAATATGTGTACAAAGTTTCATGATGATCGGTTAAGTAGTTTTCGCGTGAAAGCGTAACAAACAAACTTACATTCACATTTATAATATTAGTATGATTAAGTGGTAAAATCACACTACAGTATGGTCTACAGCATGAATGGGCCGGCTGGACAGGGTTGTTACCATTGGCAGATCCAGGATTTTGATTTGGGGGTGTTGGACATCACTACCCAGCAACCTTCCTGAGCGCCGTTCTGCTGGCAACACTAATGACAATTATACATCCGTTCTCTTGCTTTATCGATCTTTATATTTTTTTCTAAACCATAAACAGGTTGTAAATGTTTTCATAAAATGCTTAGGTGATACTACTGGCTTTAATGTCCTTCAAACCGAAAAAAACCGTGCTTATACACTGCTGTTGAGCAGCAGAAATAGACAAAGCGGTGGTACCAACCCAGAGGGCCTCGCATTAATGGACATATCAAGTAGTAAAACAACAATTAATTAGAAATATAATTAAATTGTGCCTCGATGGCGCAGTTGTAATGCGTACGCGTTACAACTGATGGTATGGCGGTATGGCGATAGGCTCGCCCCTATCACATCATGGGACGGATATACGCTCGGCGAATTGTGGGTTTACTGGTTACAGCTCTGCCTACCCCTTCGGGGATTACAGGCGTGAGTGCGTATTTATAATTAAATTATGGTATCATACAAGGATAATGGGACAAATATATGATTAGCTACATAAACAATGTGTTATTTCAAATAATAGCGGGTTCGAACGGTTCCATTTTAGTTGATCGACTGACTTGAATCAACAAAAGCTGTGCAATTTTTGTTAATGTGTTCTGACGGTTCAAATCACTTGGGGTAGCAGTTGATCAATTAAAATTGAATCGTGTGACTTGCTATATGGGTGACGTGTTTTTTAACCGCAAATAAAGTTTATTATTAACATAACGTTACGAATTTTACTAATATTTGCGATTTGTAATGAACATACCGTTTTATATGCGGTCTGTTAGATTTAATATTATTTATCTACGGTTGCAAGCCTCTTCGTCGCAGGATTACAAGTTATAGTTATATAGTATTTTGAGTTAATTAGTGTTGTGTCTAAAATGAATACAATAAATTCTATTTTATATATCATAATCATATTTGTCTGTTGTAAGGCGACTGGAAGTTTTGTTTATGATTCGTCAGGTATGGTTTTAAAGTACTAAATATCATTTAATGCATAATAATATAAAGTTATTATTACAGCAAAGCAGTGATAGCTCAGCGGGGAGTGGTATGGACTGTCGAGACGAAAGTCGCAGGTTCAAAACCAGCCCCTAGTGCATACACCTCTGACTTTTCTAAGTTATGTGTATATTCATTGTTAATTATCACTTGCGTTAACGGTGAAGGAAACATCGTGAGGAAACCTGCATACCTGAGAAGTTCTTCATAAGATTTTTTAAGGTCTGTGAAGTCTGCCAACCTGCATTAGGCCAGCGTGGTGGACTAAGGCCTAACCCCTCTCATTCAGTAGAGGAGGCCCGTGCCCAGCAGTGGGACGTGTATAATACAGGGCTAGTATTATTATTATATTTTATTTTAAAGTTATTATTGTGATTATAACCGACTTCAAAAAGTAGTATTTGACTATGTCCAATCATTTTTGTTGACACCGAGCAGTGAAGCTCGGCGACCCATGGGAATGCTAAATTGTCTTTGCCCGGCAACGAAGTGAATCAAATAGAAAGATATGGAGGAGTTGGAAATAAATTGTTCACTTCCCTCTATAGCGGTAGACAAAATAATGAACTAAGGAGGCATTACTCTCAGGTACAAGGACATTGAAACTGGAGAAGCCAAAAATAAAGCACCACATGTCATTAAGTGGGTCCTATCACGTGAGCTGTTAAAGTTGATTCCAATAATAGGTATGGCGAAAACGCTAGAAAGCACAGAAATTCTTCCTAGTTTCCACAAGATCCATATGGTATACCACTCCAGATGTTATTTGAATACGGTCTAACATAATGTTGCGTTCTTATTGCCTAAGATTACACTCCCAAAAAATATGATGTGCGGATTGTTCGTACCGGCAGTTAGGTGATACGGAGTATCTCAAGTAGTCTGTGGTTAGGTGTAGAACATGAGCACGTATAGGTGAATCAACCAACCTAAATGAGACAGACTTAAAGTCGCCATGGCCCGTGAGAAATTGTGAAGCATAATCACTAACTTCCAGCCAAGATTTTGTTAGACGACTGCGATCTGTCTGATGTCAACCCCTCTGGGGAGAACTAATAAATAAATAGTAAAATTAAAAATTGAGTTGAGGCATGAACTTTAATTCGAACATTAATGTACCACCTATACGTAATAGAAAATAATACAAAACCTATTAAGAACGAAAACAAACAAAATTGGTTGAATAATTAGACCACAATTAATATTTCAATTATGTGTGAAATAAAATGTCGCCATGGAAGGAGTAGTAGAAGCATCTAGGTATATCCTTCGCACACATGCGCCGAGTTAAGCATCGTATAGGTTGACGTCATCGTATATGGGGTGCATCTTTTTATGGTCAATTGAAAGTCGTACCCTCCACCAGATTTAAATAGCTTATAACTTAAATATTTTTGAGGGGATTGATAAAATGCTTTGTATTATGCATTACGGGCAATGTTTAGCTATTGATACAGGCATCTAACGTATTCTAGGATGAAATGAATTAGTTTTATTAATCATGTAGGCAATTACAATAGCGCTTATGACCAGTCAGTACAGAATAAATAAACTTATGTATAGAAATCATATCAAGTAATGTATACATAGCATAGTCAAAACACACAAAATTATTTAAGTATGTGTCTTTTCATTTTACATTAGTACCAATATTTGAACTATGGAAACGTCCAGAATTATTAAATATTTTGAGTTGATATGGACCACAGGCATTTACCGGATCGGCAAATGCCTATATACCTATATATGTTACAGAACCCTCGGTGATTCCGATTCACACTCGACTATTATTTTTCTTTTCAGAAGAGAATTTACGTCTAACTGTGCGTGTTAACAATGAAGGTAAGTTAATTGAGATTGCAGTATAATTATATCACGCTCCGGGTGAGTCTATCGTGAAGAGTCGTTCTAAAATTTGTACCGTGGTAGCGACTAGCGCTACGCCCCGCCGTAGACAATTTTGTCTATAGCATACGTGATCCGAATCGACCACTGTGTCACAACGAAACGTGAATGGCAATGCAGTACGTTTTTTTTTTAATTAGTCTTTGTCATGGCATTGGAAAGCGCTCGTCAAGAGAGTCGCGAGCCGTACCTAAGTTGCTAAGTCTCATAATGCCCAATAATTTCACTGGCTTTAATATCTTTCAAACCGAAACATCACAGTACTTTCACACCGCTGCGGGCGGTAGAAATAAACAAAGCGATGGTACCAACACAGCTTCTCGCATAGGAGGGACCTACCACCTAGTTTCGTATGTTGATTGAGATTTCTGGAGGCCCAAATAAATACCCACTGCTTCTACACAACGTGTTAGAGAAAGGTGTGGTCATATTTAAGGGTCGTTACATACACCTGACAGTGAGTGTTTATGTACCGTTGTTATAAAAATGAGAAATCTTAAATACGCTTATTGCACGCTAATTTCATCAGATCCCTATAAATTAAGTGAAGCGGGTAAGCGAGAATAACAATGCTGGAGTGAGATAAAAGCGCAGTTGTTTATCATATAGTTTGTCCAAAGTTGCAAGTCGAATATCGACATGTTACTCATTCGTTTAAAAAATGCTTCATTTATGTCGTAGCAATGCAATCAGATAAAATATTTATTATTTATATCGTACACTATACGTTGATCACATTTGCCCACACCTCTCTGTAACATGTTGTCTAATGGCCGTTCCCTATATTCTGTCTGTCTCTAGTTTTGCTATACCGGCGATAGAAAATTTTATCTATTTTCCGTTTTACCGTCCCTATAAACTTACTAATGATAGGTAATCCTATTCTTCATTGCTGTCTACTGATGAGAGGACTGATAGCTGACTACAGATATACAACACTATGAAAATGACAGATCAAGCGTCCCAATATTTTTTATGTGCTATCTGTCGATAAAGTTATTTAGTTTTTTCTTTATCGGTAGATTTTGACCGATAAACAGATATCCTCGGCTGTAAAAAAACGAAATAAATAACGCATTTTGAAGAAATAGCCATGAGTATACAAGGCTTACATGGCACTTGCACTGCAATACAAAAAACTAAATAAATTATGTAAAAATCTAAAAGAAAATATAAAACAAATCTAAAATTCCCATAAATAAAAATAATGCACCGTTTTGATAATTAAATTAAGTGCAAGAGACATATAACTATTTGTTAATGCGAACAAAATAATTCCCCACTTCAGTAAAATCCCCCAAATTCGCTTGGGATTTTTGTTCAAAGGACTTGTATTCAGAGCCGTAATGTATTGACAGTATAACGTTTCGTTATTACATTGTATTTTGCAACATAATCAATATTTCTCGTTATTATTATTTCATTTACAGTGGTAAAAAATAAGAATTATAGATAAATGTTAAATTAAAACTTATATTTCTAATCTAAATCATATCTTCATATTTTCTAACATAAATTAAACAATAGTTCCTCTTTCTCAGCTTGTATGAACATAACGCACAAGAGGGCCCAGATAGACTGCCTATCTATTGCTATCATAGTATCCGACGTGCATATCTAAAAAATAGGGACGTTTCCAAGCAGTAGATAGAACAATACGGATGTTTGACGATAGCTTTCTATCGTGAAATTGAAGATTAATATTGGGAACGGCCATAAGTCGGCAACGCGTCTATGATTCTTCAGGTATTATGGATGTTCAGAGGCGGTGGAGATCATTTACCACCAGGTTACCCTCTTGATCGTTTGCCCACTTTCTGTTTTAACAATCCTTATTTTTTTTTCAGTTATATTTGGAACAGGTATTGTGAAATATAATGTAGGTGATAATATATTCTTTTCATGTAGAGCCGAACACGGACTTGTTTCTAATATAAAATTAATCATAGGTGAGTAAATATGTTATCATACATTGTAATAGGACAGAATAATGATGATCACTTCCTAGATGGTTTCGGCCACAGCGACTGGGTCAGGAGATCGAAAAAGTTTGCATTTATTCCTTTGTTTGTTTAATATTTCATAGGCCCTGTGTTTATTATTTTATTACTGGCTGTACGATTAAGAGTTCCAAATTCGAATTTAATAGAATAATAAAGAATAAAAAGCATTCCGCTATAGACGTTGACGAACGGCTATAGAGCTCCTCTATTAAGGCGCCGGGCGGGACGAGTTTTGACGGGAATTCTGACAGTGCGGTTGATCTCTTATTTTAATTAATTCATAAACTAGTTTAAAATTGTATTTATAGTATAAATGTGGTGTGGATTTATGCAATAAACAATGATTGTGATGAATTTAATTAAATAATAATATTGTATTAATAATTATTATGGTAACATTGAAATAAGTAAATTAGGTAAATTTTGGTTCCTGATCGACCTTGGTCGTTCAATTTGCTTGGTGAAAACTGTCTATGAAGCATCGTACTGGAAATAGTTGACAACCAAACTTCTTTATGACTTTGAAATCGGCCACACGCTATCAGTTTTACGCGTTGACTGAGTATTCTATTAAGTGTATTATCTATGGCCACACCTGTGTTTCATCGTTCTTGTGAAAGCTTAAAAATATATGATATAACTACTTGTCGTTGGCGAAATGCATAATAGCGCGAAACCATAATTATACAAAAGGAAATAAAGTACAATAAATTTGGCGGGAAATATAGTCGAAGGGAGTGGCTTGCAATGATAAATACGGTCACTAGGTACATTGGCTTATAAAATTTACCGTGTCTGTTTAAGATGTTTGAGAATTCGGAGCGTTTTATTTATAACATGAATGGCTTTTCGTCGCTGGCTCTTTTCCACTTGAAACTTTCTTACCCAGCCCCGGATCTAAGTTTGAGATAATTTACCTAAAAAACTCACAAATATAAAATGGTTGGCTTTTTCATGAATGGGACAATAAGAACTACTTTTTACTATAAAAAAAAGTAATAACCCTTTAATAAATTTGTGCTCTTTATTATCAATTACCTACTAACTTTTTCATTTGTGTGACTTACGTTCTACGTTCGGTAGATCTATGTATATCTAAATTTTGGCGTTTGCGAATGATGCACAAAGGGCCTGTGTGGCGCCTTTTTATTACAAGTCGACTGTGAGTCAACCAGGCTTCCGTATGCTAGACGCTTTGTGGAGCAAGTTTATTATTTTTAATCATGTTATGATTTTGGCGCCCCCTGAAACTTTCGCCCGGGGCGGGTGCCCCGGTTTGCCCCCCTTAGTTCCGGGGCTGGTCTTTCCAGCCGGTGATAACGAAAAGAAGGAATATAAACGATAATGTGATAATCCGGAGCTAATATTATAGTGTGTGTTGATATACCTACATATTATATGCAAAGACTTTAATACCATATACGTTCTGCTTAGAAGTAAAATAGTGTTGCATACGCGGCCGGCGAGGCGAGAATGACGTCTAAAGCGTGGGAGCGAGAGGAGTTGAGAGTAAGCGAGATGACAATATTGAGATGTTGAGACGGCTGTTTTGTTTGGTGTTAGTTTTCATTGACGATATATGATATTTTCGATCAAAACCAAGAAATAATATAGTTACTTCCGTAAAATAACTTCAAATTGAATGAATAGTATATGCACGTAAATAATGACAATGTTTTATTGGTCACAATAAACAATTTCGTGTTAGTTTATCGAATTTAACGTTCGCAGCTATTCAAACAACAACTGCTCTTGTCGCTCTCTCGCGGGTGACTAAATGAGTTGCGGTCAATTGACCGTAACTAAGTGCACAATTTCTTTGTACAGCACAGCTTATCTAGTAGTACCTATACATTAAAGTATTTGCATATATAGCCCAATTTCTACCCCTTCGATGATCAGGCGCGGCGCGGCGCGGCGTGGCATGGCGTGGCATGGCAAGTTCAAATTATGATGATAATGTTTCAGATAGATCAAATATCAGGTTAGCACCGAATAATAACATGAAGTATGTTACTTACACTATAACAGCTGATGATTTCGACAATGACTCTGAAGTATATTGTATTGCGGAAATGTGGAATTCTACTACGAGATTGTGGTTACCCATACAAAGTGCTCCCAAGAAACTGAAACTGAACGCAGGTTGGTTAGCATTCCTTATATTTTAAAAGTTCCGTATATACTGACAAAGACGAATAGGCAAATAATACCTACCTACCTAATAATACCTTATAAAAGTTCCAAAACAAAAAAGGACTACGGAGTCACGTTTTATCGTGCAGTATATCGAGTTTGCACGGTTCGATTTAAGTCGATCTACTTCTAAATCGAACGGTCTGAACAGGATTTGACCATATTATTACAGCTGTTGATTCAAGTCCGCGGATCAATTAAAATAGAACTGTATAAACTCGTTAATAGGGATTGAAAAATGTTCCATAAAATAAATGTATAAAAAATATATTTTCAGGTGTAAAATCGAAGTCTTCATTACCTGAAGTTGTATATCACGATGGCAGTAAACTAAATTATACTTGTAAAGGAACAGGTGAGGTCGAGTTAAGTGAATATCTAGTTGAACATTTACCCCCGTATTCATAAACGTTACTATGAGACCTCATAGTGAGCGCGAACGCATAGTGAATTTCTCTAAACGTCATTGGTCAGTTTTGGCGCTAAATATAAACAGACCAATCATGTACACAGAATCGGACACTTGGCAAACAGATTACTTATGTGTTGTTTGTGAATACCTGCTTTAATGTTCGTGGCCGGTGTATGAGTGTTGGTGTCAAGGTGTGTTGTCGCGTCGTGGTCGGGGTTGCCAAGTGTCCGGTTTTAGCCGGACATGTTTGGCTTTTAACGGTTGTGTCCGGCTTTGGTTTGACTTTTGAATGTGATATATTAACCCTGTTTGGCGTTTAACCGCGATATCAGAATCGATATTCAAACGTAATGAAATAACTCGCATACGAATATGAGACTATAAAAATAAACATTTATTTTTTATACTTTATTTATTTTGTTGTTTGTAAACCGTATTTCGATGCGATGTCTCGGAGCCAGAGTGAGATAGCAAGTTGCGACGTCTACGTGCATCAAACGCGCTGCGCCGCGTGTGCACCCGGTTTCGTCAACACCTAACATTAGTCAACTGTTCATCAGTTTTCAGATGCAAATAACATTTTTGAAATATGTTCATTTTCTAAGCTACCTGTGTAACGATAATATCTCGCTTCTGTTTATTATTGTTTTTAATATAACTATTTTTATTAAGCAGTCTGTATGACTATCTTCACAACCTATAAATGACCAACAGGGGTTTTGTTACATACTGTATATTAATTTTGACTGATATTAATTGATACTGCCTCGGTGGCGCAGTTGTAATGCTTACACGTTACCACTGAGGCTGACGCTGATGTCTCGGGTTCGAACCCCGGGTCGGGTATAAGTGATATTGAGGTTTTCTATTACGAAATGCTCAGTATCTGCCTGGAGTCTAGGATTATGCCCAGTATGGCGATAGGCTCGCCCCCTATCACATCATGGGACGGATATACGCTCAGCTAAATGTGGGTGTACTGGTTACACCTCTGCCCACCCCTTCGGGGATTACAGGCGTTCTGGTGTTGCTTCTTTTTACGGGCAGGCGTTGCGTTTACCATCGGGCCAGCGACCTGCTCGTTTCATCACTCAAGCTAATAAAAAAAAAAAAAACTACCGCAGTCCGGCCCGGACCCCGGTAAGTGATTCTTGTGATATAAAACCATGTACAATTTAATTTTACAGACAATAAAGATCTGTCTACCATACACAAAATAATCAACGACATTCATAATATCATACCACCAGAAAATATAGTCCTGACGCCCTCCGATACAGGAACCTTACTGTATTGTGAAATCATCCAATACCACGGAACTTACCTTAACTCTGAAGGTTATGAAAGTCTTAACTATACACGAAAAATTTACAAGAAGACAGTATATTTATACACATCGCCGGTGACAAATGAAAGTAAGTATTTCGAAATATGGTATAAATAATATTGTATTTAATAAACAATATTTTTGTACAATATTGTAGCGAGTGGTAGAGCGACGCTGTAGACAGTCATGTCTACAGCACGAATGGGCCGTCCCAACCGGGTCGTTACCACTGTCTCACAGAAAACCGATGTAAAGTAGTGGGTTCTGCTGCGTTTCGGACGGTGAGTGAGATATCCGGAATCCCAAATTCCCCTCACATTCCTAATTCCTTAATTATCCCTTTCTTTAAAGGTTGACAACGCGCCCATGATTCTTCTGATATTGTGGGAGCGAGAGGAGTTGAGAGTAAGCGAGATGGCAATATTGAAACGGCTGTTTTGATGGTATTAGTTTTCATTCACAATAAATGAGTTTTTCGATCAAAATCAAGAAATAATATAGTTACTTCCTTAAAATAACTTCAAATTACATGATTATTATATGCACGTAAATAATGACAATGTTTTTATGGGTTACAATAAACAATTTCGTGTTAGTTTAACGAATTTAATGTTCGCAGCTATTCAAACAACAACAACTGCTCTTGTCGCTCCCTCGCGGGCGCCTAAATGAATTGCGGTCAATTGACCGTAACTAAGTGCGCAAGTTCTTTGTACCGCACAGCTTGTCTAGTAGTATACATTAAAGTCTTTGGAGATAACAGACTAATGCGCTACCTTAATATTTGTAGGTAGTCATATTTATTTTCCAGTTAAAGATAAAGACAAACCGGCATCTAATTTATCAGCACAAATTGGCATCGGTGTCGGAGTGTTGGCGTGTGTCGCACTAGCGGCGAGCTGTCTGCTTCTACGATATAGGAGGAAGAAGAAAAGACTTGTTGACGTCACGCCGCCGTCAACCCAGGATCTTTGTGTGAGTTGTTTGAAATCGCTCTGTTTAGTTTGTCATTCTACAAATAATTTAAAAATATATTACATACCTCAAAAATAAAACATTTTACAAAATATAAAAAAAAAACATCCAATTCACACGTGGTAGAAGTGAAACCTTCAAAAATTTTAGCTTCAAGATAATGAGAGGAATGTAAAATTTCGGAAAGAGGATAATTGTAGGTTTTAGTAATGATCATAGTGATACAAAGTTTGATAATTATTTTACATTTTATTCGTATATATTACATAGATTTATTCAGACTCAGAGCTTACATATTTAATAAATGATACAATGAAGAATTTTATTATAAAAATGATGAAAAAACTCTACAAACGTATAATACGTACAAAACACCACGGTTGTTGTGATGCCTTTTCTCAAGCTTTGTACTACGCATGCGCGCACAACTGTATAATGCGTAGAGGGAGAATAACTAGAGTAATTCATAGCTTTTGTCGCATTCGCACAAGAAAAAGAGCTACTCATGGTGATATCATATAAAAGAATGAAACAGAACGATTATATTTTTTGTTTCATGACGAATTTTAGTATTTGAAGTATATCAAATAACTTTCATAAACAAAGTTTGACAGTTGACGTATATTTGTCTATCGTGTTCCTGGTAAAATTAGTTAAAATTTATGTAAAAGTACAACTGCATACTATATTATGCTGTTGATAAGAACTTCGTATAATTATTTATATCATTTTCTATGAAACTATGGTGCGGTGTAGCATTATAGGGTGAAAAAGCCACACAAATATCTAACACCCAGACTTACACCCGAAACAGCTATTGAAATATACCATAGCTGCATGGATGGGAATCAAACCTAAGACCATGACATTGGTCAGAGTGCAATCACAATACCAACAAAATCGGGGTAGCGGTCAATAACTTAAATAATTTATACTACATGTCTAAGTTTTGTTGGCACTGCTTCTGCGTGTAACAATTATTTTACATAGGTGATCTTTCACTAAAATGTTCATAGCACATTTTGGTATATTTTGCAGGCTCCCAATTCAACCTACATTGAAATACCTGAAATAGTAGAATAAAACATTGTTTGAATAAATCTGGGTAAATAAAATTTACAACCTGGCAGCACCAAACCTATAAACGATTTTAATTTTTGAGTAAAAATACTCTATTAATCTATATTCCTAATGGATTCGATGCTAAATCTTTCTTCAGAGTTTACAAATTTTTACATCACATGACATTACAACAGGAAAATAGTAACATTTTCAACTACTTACGAGTGAAAGGTTATGCCGGCAATTTGTCGTTCACTACGGCTTTTACAGCCTAGCACACTACACCCCACCATTCTTTTTTTTGACAATCAATGTGTATATTTACTTTAAGGGTCTTCAATTCCTTTATTAGCTCGCAAAACTTATTGAATAAAATTTTCTGTCAAACCAACCGACTGACGATATGACAAACAAATGAATCTGACTTATTGACAAACAAAATAACGACGGGGACAAAAAAGAAGCCTTTTGTCTCTCTCTTTTACCAATGTTTGGTATCTCGCGATCTCGCTTTCACTTTAGGAAGTAGAATAATGGCTCCATCTTTAGGTAATATATCAATGGTATAATGCTATGAATTTATGTGTAGTGTCTCTTTTTCGTTTCATAGATTTCAAATCACAACGATGCTAAAGAAATTTTCACTTCAAAAAGTATCACCCTCCAATGGCGACGCCTAAGATCCAAGCCACCGGTGGTTAGGGCCCCAGTGTGAGGAACCTCCTTACAATATTATTATTTAATATATTTTAATTTGTTTCAGACTGAACCCAATCAACTTATTTATGCAGAATTGGAATTACCTGACAGGCCTTCGACGACTAGTGTACCTCAGGATAGGAACGATCCGACTTACGCGCAGATTGTAGGATTTATACCTAGAAAAATTAAACAATAGTGAGACTATCCCGCCCACACACCGGCCACTGTAACTCCTGTGCACCAGGATCGACAGTGGCACGCATTTTGGGTGACACCGAGCAGTGAAGCTCGGCGAGTCTCTGGGAGTGATAAATTGTCTTTGTCCCTCAACAAAATTAATCAAATAGAAAGTTAGGGACGAGTTGGGAATAATAGTGAATCATTAACAGCCTCCGTAGCACAGCGGGCGAGTAGCCGACTGCGAAGCGAGAGGCCGTGTGTTCGATTCCCGCACCGAGACAAATGTTTGTGTGATCCACGAATATTTGTTTCGGGTCTGGGTGTTGTGGGACCGCAAGTCCTTCGTAGTTCCTCATACCAACGATACAGGTTCACCTAGTGTGCACTAGGACTGTGTGTGATTGTTGGGTGTAATTATTTATTTATTGGGTTTTTTTATAATTTTTAGGAATTTTCACCCAAAAGGTTAAAGATTACCTAGGTATTTAAATTCTATAAGCACCCCGGTTTCGTTAATACCTACACACAGAAATTCAGATGTAAATAACATTTTTTAAATATGTTCATTTTTCTAAGCTACCTAAGTATATAAGGATAATATCTCTCCTATTTATTATTTTTAAAATTTAACTGTTTTTGTTAAGCTGTCTATATGTTTATCTTCACGACCCAGAAAGGGCCGACAGGGTTTTTACATACTGTATATTTTAATGTTTTAAATAAAATGTTTAAAATCACCTTCATTTATTGAAAGCTATTCTGTTCTCACCCATTCTGCCTGGCGTTACCTGATAGGGGCCTTTCCATTGCGGTTTGTGGGTGTCAGAGGGTGGGTCGCCCCACATAATACCAAATCCATCGTCAAATCATAATGGTAAGGCGGACTATAATAATAAGGATCCTGGACCCCTATGCTATAAATCCGCAAAGCATTACTGGGCATTATGAGACTTCTTATGTCTTGGGGTGGCGAGCGCTGTACAGTGCCATGCAGTTTGTAATTCAAAGTTATGTGTGGCGTTGCTTCTGTTTATGGGCAGGCGTGGTGCTTACCATCAGGCGAGAGACCTGCTTATCTCGTCATTCAAGCTAATTAAAATAAAACACTAACGCTCGATTTCTGAAAGGCTGATCAATGTTAAAATAATAATCAAAGTCTAATCTCATGTCAAGTCGGAATTGAGTTGCAAGAAGCGTGATCAACACCTTTGATTTAACACACATGTTAGTTAACATAACTTTTAAATTAATATGAAAAATAGTATGTCAAACGGTAATTTGTTCACTAAAGTAACGTTTCAGCATCTCGAATTGATTTGACAGCGGTGTCTAAATCAAAGTTCTGTTAGTTAAATGTTGATTTGATCAGCCTTTCAGAAACCGGGTGTAGGTGTACGTTTCCGATCTTCGTCGCTTCGTATGGTCTTATAGCATACTCCGTAATATTTGGGACAGGTTCGTACCCAGCGCGGTCGTGACATCGAACACGTCTGTCAAGTAATGAGTGCACAGACTACTATAGAGATGCTACGCATAATGAGTGTAACATGTGTAGTGTTGAGTAAGACACGATTTGGAAATAAGTTTGTAAGAGTAGCCTCTTTTTTGTACTGAGCTGGTACAAGGTACCACTTCAAATGACGAAGTGTGTTGAAGCTGTCTTCCTAGTTGTCACTCTTCCACAGTCCGCGTCATGGGAATAGTAACAGAGTAACGCCACATAAAATTTGAAGTAGTCTGAAAAACAATTCACACGTGGTAGAAGTGAAACCTTCAAAAATGATGGCTGCAAGATATTTCAGGAAGAGGATAATTGTAGGTTTTAGTAATGATCATAGTAATACAATGTTTGATAATTATTTTACATTTTATTTTACATAGATTTATTTAGACTCAGAGCTTACATTTTCGATGCATGAAGAAACAAGAAGAAAGAACAATGAAGAATTTTATTATAAAATGATGAAAAAACTTTACAAACGTATGATACGTACACGTATACAAAACACCACGGTTGTTGTGATGCTTTTTCTCAAGCTTTGTACTACGTATGCGCGCACAACTGTATAATGCTTCCTATCTCATTTTCTCCCACGTTAAATCTTATAAATTTATGTCTGTCTTTTTTTCGTTTCATCGATTTTCAAATCACAACGATGCTAAAGAAGTTTTCACTTCAAAAATTGAGTAGGTCTTACATTATTTCATGAACGAGACAAATGTAACGCCTCTTGTAAGTCCTACTTAACACTAAACACGTGTACACAATACGGCGCTACCTCTGGTGAGTTATTCTTTCTGTCTGGCATTATCCCGGCCTAATGCCAGTGTTGGCCTTCTCGTTCCATAGATTTGACGGTAATTAGGATTATACAGTATGTAAAAAAACCCTATTGGGCCTCTCTTGGTCGTGAAGACATAGACAGCTTAATAAAAATAGTAACATAAAAAAATCATAAACAGAAGCGAGATATGCCTATCCTTACACAGGTAACTTAGAAAATGAACATATTAAAAAAATGTTATTTACATCTGAAAGGTGATGAACAGCTGACTGATGTGACGAAGCCGGACGTAGACGCCGCAACTTGCTATCTCGCTCTGGCTCCGAGTCATCGCACTTACAGAGGTAATCAATCGAAATACTGTTTACAAACAATAAAATAATTAAAGTATAGAAAATAAATATGATTATTTATACTCATTTTCGTATGCGAGTTATTTCATTACGTTTGAATATCGATTCTGATATCACAGTTAAAACGCCCGACAGGGTTTTTGTTAAATATTGTATAGGGCGACCCGCCGTCTTACCTCCACAATCCGCAACGGGAACCAAGTTTTGCCATTGCATCTAGCAGTGGATTACTGTGTTTATAATAAAATACTGCCATAAAATGTCCCCACGTTTTATTTCACACACGATATAGTTACCTAGATAATACAAGTAAGGACATGGAGCGTTTATTAATACAAAGACGAGTGTTTTCAGACTATGAAAAATTACAAATAGGGTTATCAGTATTTTTTTATCTTTGCAACTAATTCTGACAGCCTCGTCCGATAATCAGCAGAGTGTAGGTGCAGGTGACGTTGGCTTTAGGCCTAAGATGTTGGTGGCCCATTAAATTAATTAATTTATGCTTGAAGATTCTGTTAGGATCTACGGTAACTTTGAGCTGCGACACGCAGCTACTTCGCGACGAGCAGCAAGTTCGCGACGAGCAGTTACTTCGCGACGAGCAGCAACTTCGCGACGAGCAGGAACTTCTCGACGAGCAGCTACTTCGCGACGAGCAGGAACTTCTCGACGAGCAGCTACTTCGCGACGAGCAGGAACTTCTCGACGAGCAGCTACTTCGCGACGAGCAGGAACTTCTCGACGAGCAGCTACTTCGCGACGAGCAGCAACTTCTCGACGAGCAGCTACTTCGCGACGAGCAGCAACTTCGCGACAAGCAGCTACTTCGCGACGAGCAGCAACAGCAGCTTCGTTACGCGCAACACTTTCTAACGTGCGCTGCCATGCATCTAAATGATCATATGCGTAATCATACGACTGTAAATGAAAATATGTTTTATTTAACACGAGCCAGCAATAATCTCCGTGAGGCCGTCTGGGTTGGTTGAGAGGTACCGCCGCTTTGTCTATCTCTGCCACCAGACAACAGTCTGTAAGCATTGTTGTGTTTCGGTCTGTAGGACATTGAAGCCAGTGAAATTACTGGGCATTATGGGACTTCCAACTTATGTCTCGGGGTGACGAGGCGCAGTTCAATACCACGCAGTGATTTGTAGTTGTAAGTGAGGCTTTGCTTCTGTATATGGGCAGCCGTGGTGCTGACTATCAGGCGAGCGAACTGCTCGTCTCGTAATTTAAGCTAATAAAAAAAAACTACATGTTAGTAGCATAGATCGGATGTAGTTACTAAGTTCTAACATACGCTGCGGAGGGAATGCACTTTCCTGATTCCTGTTTCCTGTTGATCTAATATAAATTTTGTGAATACATACATACATAAGCACCCACGCCTGTAATAGACAGATGTAGGCAGAGGTGGAATCAGAACACCCACATTTCGCCGAGCGTATCACCGTCCCATATGTGATAGGGGGCGAGCCTGTCGCCATACCGGGCACAATTCCAGACTCCGGGCTGATACTGAGCATTTCGTAATAGAAAAACCCAATATGACCTTTACCGGACCCGAGGATCGAACCCGAGACCTCAGCGTCAGCCTGCACGCGTGCACATTACAACAATAAATAGAGTAATCAATCGTTTTCATAATTACATAATTACTTACAAATTCATCATTGTTGTACTAATTTATATCAATAATATTATTATTGATTGAGCCTAACGCTGAGGTCTCGGGTTCGATTCCCGGGTCGGGTAAAGTGGTATTGGGTATTTCTATTACGAAATGCTCAGTATCAGCCCGGAGTCTGGAATTTGTGCCCGGTATGGCGATAGGCTCGCCCCTTATCACATTGTGGGACGGAGATACGCTCGGCGAAATGTGGGTGTGTCACCTTCGGGGATTACAGGCGTGAGTGCGTATGTATGTGTAATGGCTATTCTATTCCTACTTCACTCTATTTTTTTTTATTACATTGAATGACGAGACGAGCATGTCGCTCGCCTGGTGGTAAGCGCCACGCCTGCTCATAAACAGAAGCAACGCCACACAGAACTTAAAATAAAGCACTGCATGACACTGGACTGCGCTCGTCACCCCGAGACATAAGGTGTTAAGTCTCATAATGCCCAGTAATTACACTGGCTTCAATGTCCTTCACACCGGAACACAACAGTGCTTACACACTGTTGCTTGGCGGCAGAAATAGACAAAGCGGTGGTACCAACCCAGCCGGTCTCTCGCAAACGAGGGACCTACCACCTTGTAAGTACTTATGTTACGGATTTCGTTGCAGATTTATAAATACTTACACATTCTGATGTTGCGGGCGTCTCTTCTGTGTGATGCTTGCTCTTCTGTGTGCTTGCTTCATCAAGTGAGACGGTATCAGGGTGCATAGACTGTGGTAATGGGGCGGGGGGTCGCGGCAACGGCCGCTGGATCTGACCTACGCGTTCTACACTCTACAATATAATATCAACTGTTTGATGGGGATGGGGATGGGATACGTTACAATTTTTGTTACTTTAACAGTTTTGTCCAAACACTTTATTGTATACTACTAGACGGGCTGTTTAGAAGTAAAATTGCGTCACATAACGCGGGAGTTTGACAGCTCACAAACAGAGAGCGCGATAGGGGTTCTAGTTGAGAGTAAGCGAGATGGTAATATTGAGTTACGGTCAATTGACCGCAACTTAGTGGAACAATTTCTATATACTAGCTTGTCTAGTAGTATACATTAAAGTCTTTGGTTTTGTCTAATGAATGGGCTGCCTCATCCGGGTGTTACCACTGTCTTACAGAAAACCGGCGTAAAGTAGCAGCTTGCTGCTGCGTTTCGTACGGTGAGTGAGATATCCGGAGGCCCAAATCCCCCTCCCCTTCCCAATCTCTTCCTTATCCCTTTCCTTTAAGGTCGGCAACGCGCCCATGATTATTTTAGTATTGTGGCATACATGGGCGGTGGAGATCACTTACCATCAGGTGACCCACTTGCTCATTTTGGGCCGCCGGATATCTCACTCACCGTACGAAACGTAGCAGCAAGCTGCTACTTTACGTTGGTTTACTGTGAGACAGTGGTAACAAATCGGACGACCGGATTCATGCTGTAGTAAATTTTTTTAATTATTTGTAGAATTATAAATTAAACAGAGCGATTTCAAACAACTCACACAAAGATCCTGGTTTGACGACGGCGTGACAGCAGCAAGTCTTTTCTTCTTCCTCCTATATCGTAGAAGCAGACAGCTCGCCGCTAGTACAACACACGCCAACACTCCGACCCCGATGCCAATTTGTGCTGATAAATTTAACGTTATAAAGGGAATGAAGTCGTTTAAAAATAACATAGTTCTCCATCTGCCTAGACATATGCAATGTGTAACAAAAATCCTGTTGGACGATTTAACTGTGATATCAGAATCCATACTAAAACGTAATGAAATAACTCGCAAGACGAAAATGAAACTATAAAAAATAATCATATTTTTATTTATACTTTAATTATTTCATAGTTTGTAAACCGTGCTTCGATTGATTACCTCTGCAAGAGCGATGGCTTGGAGCCAGAGCGAGATAGCATTTTGCGGCGTTCATGTACATCAAACGTTCCGCGTCCCCGGCTTCGTCAACACACAGAAATTCAGATGTAAATAACATTTTTAAAATATGTTCATTTTTCTAAGCTACCTGTGTAAGGATAATATCTCGCTTTTGTTTGTTATATGTTTAATTTAATTATTTTTATTAAGCTGTCTATATGTCCATCATCACGACCCAAAAAGGGCGAACAGGATTTTTGTTACATACTGTATATACATATATAATTAACATTATCCGAGTGTGGAATTGTATAAGGCGTATATGCTTACTATAATTTAACTTCATCGGGACGTGATAGATCTCATTCGTGTAAATTTCTCGTACGAAAATTATTCTTCGATTCGGGTAGTACCCACTCCATTCGAATCTGATGGCCTTACAAAAATAATTGTAATCAATCAATTGTGTTGTAAGTAATCCTGAGATTGAGGGCGATGTTGGCGCTTGTTTAATTCTTGACATATTATAATAAGCTTCGTTGAGTATAGCAAATAGAATATCGTCTGAAAAAAAATGTTTTTATAGCATACGCCGGCAAACGAGCAAGTGGGTCACATGGGTGATGGTAAGTGATCTCCACAATACCAGAAGAAGTCCGGATATCTCACCCACCGTACGAAACGCAGCAGCAAGCTGCTACTTTACGCCGGTTTTCTGTAAGACAGTGGTAATCACCCGGACGAGCCGGCCCATTCAGGCTGTAGACAAGAGTCTACAGTGTGGCTCTACCACTCAAAAAAAGTTTTTCAGTTGCGTTTTATACAGCAGGGAGTGGTACGGACTACCGAATCGAAAGTCGCAGGTTCGAAACCAACCCCAAGAGCATCCACATCTGACTTGTACCTATTCATTGTATACTATTTTAACGGCGAAGGAAATACCTACACACCTGAGAAGTTCTTACTAAGAATTCGAAGGTATGTGAAGTCTGCCAACCCGAATTAGGCCAGCGTGGTGGACTAAGGTCTAACCCTTCTCATTCGATTAGATTTTTCGATTTGTTGTAATTTCGGTGTGAATTCCTTCCAGTACGATGCTTCATAGACGATTTTCTCCAAACGGATCGAACAACCTAGGTCGATCAATACACATGGTAAAAAATCACATACATTCACCAATTTAAATGATATACTGTTCATCACAGTCAATGTTTATTGCACAAATCCACACCACATTTTATACAACAAACACAACTTTAAACTAGTTTAGGAATTAATTAAAATAAGAGATCGACCGCACTGTCAGAATTCCCGCTAAAACTCCATTTAAACCATGTATTTTTTCTACACGCATACATATTCGGAGTGTATACCATCCATTTAGTTAGCGATCCGCCTTTTTCACCTTTTCGCAAAAACTTTAATGTATACTTAAAGTCTTTGCCTTTTCCCAAAGACTTTAATGCTTTTCCCCGTTTTTCACACATTTCCCGCTATTTGAAAATGGATCTGGCAAAACTAGTGTTGACAGACGAGAGCTTGATTAACGCCAGCGCGGAAGCATTGAAATAATTGAATATAGGTGATTTTTGACCATGGGAATTGATTGACCTTGTGCGTTCGATCCGCTTGAAGAAAGTCGTCTAAGAAACATCGTATTGAATGGAATTAACACCAAAACTCCAGCAACACATTGAAATCGGCCACACCCCTGTTTCATCGTTCTTGGAAAATACGAAAATAAAATAACTTATGACTTGGCAGCATGGTCTTTGATTTTAGCCGGTTCCTTATGGAACAAACAAAAAAGCGCCTCACGCTTCACGCGACTGCTGGCAGTATACCTTTATGAATTCCTTTATGGTATTAAAGAACATAATAAAACAATACGTAACCGCATCTGACTTACCTCGTCCGATGCAAGCGTAATTACTCGTAGTTACATAGTCACTAAACAGGATCTCCCGAATCGGATTATTTACAACATTACCTGAAAAATATTTACTTAGGTATCATACTGGGGAGCGAGCAGCGATAGCTCAGTGGGGAGTGAGCTGTCGAGACGACAGTCGCAGGTTCGAAACCAGTCTCAAGAGCGTACACCTCTGACTTTTCTAAGTTATGTGTGTATTAATTGTTAATTATTACTTGATTTAACGGTAAGGATACATCGCGAGGAAACCTGCATACCTGAGAAATTCTTCATAAGGATATATCTAAGGTATGTGAAGTCTGCCAACCCGCATTAGGTCAGCGTGGTGAACTAATGCCTAACCCCTCTCACCCAGTAATAGGGGAGGCCCGTGCCCAGCACTGGGACATGTATAATACAGGGCTATTAATATTATAATATTATGCTGGCTGGCTGGTCCACCAGGCCCAAAGCCAACCTCACCTGCACGTGGTACACTCTGCTGATTAACGAACGAGGCAATGGCGAAACTTGGTTCCGTTGCGGTAATGGTTTGGACGGCGAGTTGGCCTATATAAT
This sequence comes from Mimas tiliae, assembly GCA_905332985.1. Taxonomy (NCBI): domain Eukaryota; kingdom Metazoa; phylum Arthropoda; class Insecta; order Lepidoptera; family Sphingidae; genus Mimas; species Mimas tiliae. The sequence goes on along the minus strand of HG995265.1, from coordinate 5,530,493 downwards.
AACAAATCCGCCGTCAAATCATGATGGAAGGGCAGACCCTGGTATTAAACGCCAGGCAGAAAGAAAGTTATTCTACTGTCCCACTTCAAATGAGGCGAGGCGTCATGAAGCTCACTGGCTCCCCACTCTTTTTCGTACGCAGCCCGCGTCATGGGAATAGTAAGGGAGTAACTATGTACAATCACATTATGCGCGCCTGTGCGTGAAGGTGACCCTAAACACTGTTTCGAGGCTGGATCACCGCCGCGTAAAGGCGCTCAACTGCTTCACATAATATACGAGACTTTCCCGCCCACACACCCGCCACTATAACTCCTGTGCACCAGGATCGACAGTGGCACGCATTTATGTTGACACCGAGCAATGAAGCTCGGCGAGTCTCTGGGAATGATAAATTGTCTTTGTCCCGCAACGAAATTAATCAAATAGAAAGTTAAGGAGGAGTTGGAAATAATAATTGTCCACTTCCCTCCATAGCAAAGCGGTAGACAAAATAATGAACTACACTACACACTACACTTTTGAAAAATAAAGTCTCAGAACCATAATAATAAACATACTGGGAGGGTCGCCAGTATCCTAATAGCAGGGACCTCTCCAGTTAATTAATAAGGATTAAAAAAACGCAGTAACGAGACATAAAATTTGAAGTAGTACGTAAGTAAGTAGTTGAAAAACACTTGAGTAGCTCTTACGTCATGTACGGGACAAATGTAAGGCCTCTTGTATGTTCTACTCAACACTAGAATGAACTAACCTGAATTCATGATCAATCTCAAGGGAGCACTTTCATGATCTATATAGGTTCTGTTTGTAGACTCCCATATTGACACTACACAGTATAATATCGAATCACTATCGAAATCATTGGCTGTGATGGTATAATTCAAATCGTTAAACATACGCCGGATATATATCTTCGGGGGTATTGTAATGTTGACTCCATCTAAAATAATATCAATTAGCTAAAGGGGACTATACAGCGTGTTACAGAAGCGTGTGGTCATATTTAAGAGTCGTTACATTCACCTGACAGTGAGTGTTTATGTACTGGATCTCGGATCAATATCTTAAAATTGCAATCTAATTTTAATCACTCATTTATTAAGATGGATAAGGTCGATGAAAATACTATAAATTATTTGCATTACCTCTAAGCGTCTACTATGCGTGTCAGCTGTTTATCATTACGCCCGGTTTCTGAAAGGCTGATCTAAGTTAACTAATCAAATGTCAATGCTTAAATATGACCACAGCTTTTTGTAGCGCGTTGATATAGGTATATACAGACACGAGATGTCTCATAATGCCAAGTAATTTCACTGGCTTCAATGTCCTTCAAACCGGAACACAACACTGCTTACACACTTCTGCTTGTGGCGCGGTGGTACTAACCCAGACGGCCTCTCGCATACGAGGGACCTACCACCTTGTAAAAATGTCAGTTAATAATAAAAGTATACTTACTCCACTGATGAACCAAATTATAATAACATATTACGTTCTCGGGCATTTTCTGTGCCCCACAGGAAAAATCTATAACATCGCCTGCATTAAACTTAAAATTATCAATACCGTTTGAATGACCACCTGAAAATAAATGAATGAATGTTTTTTATGGCATAGGCCGGCAAACGAGCAAGTGGGTCCTGATGGTAAGTGATCTCCACCGCCCATGTACGGCTACAATACCAAAAAAGTCATGGGCGCGTTGCCGACCTTAAAGGAAAGGGTTAATTAAGGGATTGAGGATTATTTATTATTTATTTATTTTTACATTACGTCGGTTTTCTGTGAGACAGTGGTAACGACACGGACGAGCCGGCCCATTCATGATGTAGACAAAATTGTCTACAGCGTGGCTCTACCACTCGTGACTGGTGATTATAGAATTAATGTAGTCAATTATAAAATAAGTTTTAACAAAACTTAGAAGTCGAAATCAAAATAAAAACGCTGGTCGCTGCCGGTCAAATAAAATTACACCAACTCCAAAGAGCAGGCCCGGATAGAGAGGGGGGCGAAACGGGGCACCCGCCCAGGGCGGCAGTTTCAGGGGCCGCCAAATTTATAATTTATTATGATTAAAAATAAAAAACTTGCTCCACAAAGGCCCTTTGTGCATCATTCTTTTCTTTTAGTTTTAGCTTTAAAGTTGCACCAATCGCAGACAAAGTCACTGAAAGCCTTCGATGGTATGGACATGTAAAAAGGCGAGAGCCAGACCATGTGGTACAAATAGCGTTAAGCCTACCAGGACAGAAAAGAGGTAGAGGCCGCCCGCCTTTAACCTGGTGGTCCAACATAGAACAAGACCTCAAGAAGGCCCAATTGCGAGAACCCACAACCCAAGATCGTTGGACTTGGCGCAGGAAAGTGAGGAGACCCGACCCCAAATAATGGGAACCAGAGAAGGACAAAGAAGTAGAAAGAAGAAGTAATATATCTCAAACGCTAAAGGGGCGCCACTATTAAGTTTCTGTCCTGGTTCAAAAAAATCGTAGACCGGGGCTACCAAAGAGACCTATAGAAATTGTTATTTTGGACTTGTTAAACCTTATTTTATTTTTCAATTGTTAGTTGTAGTTACAGCAATAGCATGTAAATTCCAATACAATATTTACGACGAGTGTACTGTTGTCCGTTGAGGAGTTTTATTTTTTTTCTCCGTACTCCGTCATCAGATCTTAACCAAATTTATATGGAACCACATCGCAGCTAAACTCTATCGAATGAAATTTTTTGTATCAAAATCGGCCCACAATTGGCGGAGAAATCGATGTACATACATAAATAAAGCAAAAGAAAACGCGCCGAATTGAAAACCTCTTCTTTTTTAACCGTCTTAAAAAAGGAGATTCTCGTGTGTTATATGGTATAGTAAGGTGTGGTCATATTTAAGGGTCGTTACATACACCTGACGGTAAATGGTTATGCATCGGATCATATTAAAGTCTAGACTGTGCAATGTGCATCTAGAACTTACCTTCACCGCTAACAGTTTTGCCGTTAATAAGTACAGTCACAAGAAAACTGGCTTCTGAAAAAAAAACGCTATTAGAACGATACTTTTTTTTATTGGTTTGAGTGACTAAACGAGCAGGTCGCTCGCCTGATGGTAAACGCCACGCCTGTCCATAAACAGAAGCAACACCACACAGAACTTTGAATCACAAAGCACTGCATGGCATTGGACTGCGCTCGTCACCCTGAGACATAAGATGTTAAGTCATAATATCCAGTAATTTCACTGGCTTCAGTGTCTTTTAAATCAGAACACAACAATGCTTACATACTGCTGCTTGGCGGCAGAAATAGACGGCGCGGTGGCACCAACCCAGACGGCCTCTCACATACGAGAGACCTACCACCTCGTAGATGATATATGATATGATGATAGATGGTTAAATATATATTACCTAAAATAACGTGTGCTAATATGGTTAGCGTCTAGCTATATACTAGCTATGCCTGGCCAGAGATACATGCTTTTCTATTTGTCTATGGTCTGGCATACATTTTCTTTTTCTTCTTAAGTGAAGGAGACTACTAGGTAGGAAGTCCTTCGTATGCTATAGACCGTCTGGGTTGGTGCCCCCGCTTTGTCTATTTCTGCCGTCAAGCAGCAGGGTGTAACACAAGGACATCAGAGCCAGTGAAATTACGGGATCTCTCAGGATCGCAGTCCAGTGCCCTGCAGCAATTTGTAGATCAAAGTTCTGTATGGAGTTTCTGTTAATGGGCAAGCGATGCACTTACCATCAAGCAAGCGACCAGCTCGTTTCGTCATTCAAGCTAATAAAAATGACAAATTCTTACATGAATAATAATAAAAAAAAAAAAAAAAAAACAAAGACAATGTCAATAATTATCAATTCCAGGGAGTACGAGAGGAATGAGAAATGTAATATTTATTATATATGTATAATACGTTAAACAATATGTAACAAAAACCCTGTCGGGCGTTTTAACTGTGGTATCAGAATCGATATTCAAACGCAATGAAATAACTCGCAAACGAAAATGAGAATATAAAAATAATCATATTTATTTTTTATAATTTAATTGTTTTATTGTTTGTGAACCGTATTTCGATTGATTACCTCTGCAAGAGCGATGACTCAGAGTCAGAGTGAGATAGCAAGTTGCGGCGTCTACGTGCATCAAACGCGCCCGTCTACATCAGTACATAACATGAGTCAGCTCTGTTCATGACGATTAGATGAAAATATTTTTTTTTTTTATATATGTTCATTTTTCTAAGCTACCTAAGTAAGGATAATATCTCGCTTCTGTTTATTATTATTTTATTTAACTATTTTTATTAAGCTGTCTATATGTCTATCTTCACGGTCTAGAAAGGGCCAACAGGGTTTTTGTTACATATTGTATAACGACCCTAAAATATGATCACACCTTTCTGTACCACCTTGTATACAGACAAAGAAAGAACCTCTTTGTTTTATTGCGTCGGTCAAAATAAAGACGACGTAGGTACTTTTAGTACCATAGAAATCGGTCGCCTGTAATCCTCGAAGGGGTAGGCACAGGTGTAACCAGCACACCCACATTCCGCCGAGCGTATTTCCGTCCCATGATGTGATAGGGGGCGAGCCTATCGCCATACCAGGCACAATTCCAGCCTCCGGGTTGATACTGAGCAATTCGTAATATTCAAATTCAAATTATTTATTGAATCCATAAAATGTTATACATCATTTAGATTCAGTCAAATTTTAACTCTACCGCCAGTTCGGAATGCTGTTTCGCTAGAGAAGAACAGACAAGAAACTCTAACGTTGCTCTTTTCAAAACTGATTTACAATATTGATACTATTAATACAATTTAATTTGAGTTAAAGCAGCTCAATTTATGCCAAGAGGAACATTATAACAAAATAATGATTATTGACCATGAATCCCATGGACACGATGAATAAATTAGGACCATAAAGTAAAAAAATTATAACAGTTTGAGCAGACCAGTCCACACAAGCATCACCCGTTCACGAGTATGACGCATGTGCCAGCCATCGCCCTCCTCAGCCATGTTACAGGGAAGTGACCGACACACACCACCCGGCACACGACGCCGCCGCAAGCACAGACACTTTAGCGAGCATGACATACCCAAACTAAACTTAAATGAATGAATTTAAAGAATATACCTAGTCATTAATTCCCAATGGTTCCCATGGGAGTCATGCTTCTCCATTTCTGGAAAAGGGCGAAAATTCATTTCTTAAACATAAAGATCCCAATAATAGGAATAGCTACTTTAGATTTATTTATAAGATTTACTGTAATAAATCATTCCCAAGCCTTTCTGTCCTCTAGATATTCTAGATTATATTATGAATAGAAAAGCCCAATATCACTTTTACCCGACCCGGAGATCGAACCTAAGCGTGAGCCTCCGTCGTAGAACGTAGGTAATCATTCCAACAGCGCCATCGAGGCAGTTGTAAAATAAATGTAAATTCACTATATTAATATTTGTACTTCAAATCCATACCTGACTGTTCAGGAACCAATCCTCCAGTCGCACAACAACATACAAATACTAAAATATATTTTAATGTACTCATTTAGAACACCCAAACTAAATTATGTAATTCAATTCAACATAATATATGTATCTAAAATTGTTATATTGCCACGAAAGCTGGTCGTGTAATAAATTTGTCACTTTGTACTTAATATTTCCCGAAAATTATACTATATAGTTTAGCAGAGAATAGGTACCTATTTTATATGGATACAGGGAAAATAACTCGCAACCTATAATTATTAGTTAACTGGAAGGAAACCTGACCCTATTATCCTTGTAAGTATTACGCAATTCAAATTATTCATTCAGTAATTAGGCCGTCAATGACACTTTTGCACGTCAAATTAAGAATCTCTGAATCACCGATAGATACCGGTGCTTCGGAAATGCCCACTGGTCTGAGAAGAAACTCCAAGAAACTCAGCCGTAGGTCTTTTTTTTATATACTAGGGGCTTTTCCCATGTTTTTCCACAAAACATAAAATAAAAAAAAACTTAAAGTCCGACGAATATGAGACATATGTTACTTTCCTCCCCACATTATTCTGCATCGATTGGTATCGGTCTCGACCCCATACCCCCAGCGGTTTCGGAGGAGATAGCGTGACAAGCTTTTGGCAGCGGCGGCGGCGGCGGCGCCAGTTACTTTTTTTTAGAATAGAGAGATATCTCATACTTACTATAATCAATAAGTAAAACAACATTTAACAACCATAAACTTTTTAATTTACAAAATATGAATACTATATCTTATATCTATATTTACATACAAAGAAATTACTATGAAAATACGCCTTTTATTTCATAAGCCATCATTTACAGTTTCTCAACCTCGTGATACGAGTACGTATAGATGTACCAAATTATCTGTGAATTGAAGAGCGTCGTTCTGTTTGCTCCAGTATTGCCATTTTACGAATAATTCATTATGAGGAATATTTCAGGAGGCCAATTCTCGTAATTTTAAATGTTCAAAATATCATTCCGATCTAGTCTCAGCGTCAAGAAAGTTGCAAATGGCATTCTCTTAAACCAATAATTGGTTATTATTATTATTGGTTTAAGAGAATGCCATTTGCATCTATTGAATGATATATTGATGATATTTTGAACTTTTAAAATTACGAGAATTGGCCTGCTGGTGTTGACACATATTTTACATTAAGTAATTCGTTTATTTTCAGTCAAGTTCCAGAAATTATCAAAGTGACTTTCAGGATATCAAAACTTATATATCATCAACGTCAGCATCATTAAAAAAAAATCGTCTGGATATTTATGAACATTGATATTGTATACCCATGATCCAAAAACCTAGACATGTCAAATTGTTTAGTGGATGTAGGCATTCCTTTCCACTAATTCAGTAGTTAACTACTCGTAGATAGCTAAATTTACACACTAGCGCCGTGTCCGAACCACCTAATCTATGAATAATTCGCACTGTCTATAGTTCCACTTTTTGCCACTTCACAGTTAGGTTGGTTCATCTATAACTACATTTTATACTGTCATTATTTTTTAAATTTTATGACAAATAATATTCATCTGATAAAATTAATGTAAACCACATGACAACTATCATAGACCACGGATATATTTAGACTGGTTTTTGCTCGCGGCTCCGCCCGCGTAAACAGCCTTTTCCGGGATAAAAGGTAGCCTATGTTCTTATCCAGGTCATGGTCTACCTGTGTGGCAATTTCATCCAAAACCGTTTAGCCGTTAAAACGTGATTCGAATAAAACATCCAAACTTTCACATTTATGATAGTGGTAAGATAATCCGCATTGAAACCAAGCGTGCCAATTTTAATATAATATACATACATAAGCTTACGCCTATATCCCTGTAGGGGTTGACAGATGTGCAACTAGTGCTGCACCTACGGTTCCATGATCTTATTTCCCTCCCATGATATGATAGGCAATGAGTCTCTCGCGACGGGCATAAATATCATTCTAAGAGAAATTATTTTTCGATTCGAAAACGCAAACTGAAATTGTGATTGCCCAACCAGCACTAGCGGATCCAGGGGGGATCTAAGGGGCTCAAAGCCCCCCCAGCTACCTACAACATAATTTTCATAACTCATCCTTACTTATTCCATTTTAAATAGGTATAGTATATTCTCAATTTTTTATTCTAATTTTGGGTCAGACCAAAATTCTGGATCCGCCACTGCCAACTTGGGATTTAAACTCAGTACCTTTGCGGTTTCTGCTTCAAATGCTTTCGTTTTCCGTTTCTGAAATCCTGATCAAATCATCATTAATCTAACATAATTTTCATTTTGACACCGCTGTCAAATCAATTCGAGTTTCTGAAACGTTTAATAATATCTGAGGGGCTAGCACGGAAACTTGCGAAAAGTTATTCGAGCTGTCATCGACAACAATTTCTATTTAATTTTAGTACAGCGCCTCTATCGTACGTAAAAGAAACTAATTTATATGGAATATAGACCAATGATATTTAAGGAATTATCTATCGAGCCCTCGATACCTTTACATTACGATTTCGATAGTTTTCCGTGCTAGCCCCTCTGATGTCACTCTAATAGCGTTTGACATACGATTTTTCATATTAATTTGAAAGTTATGTTAGCTAACATGTGTGTCAAATCAAAGGTGTTGATCGCGCTTCTAGCAACTCAATTTCGACTCGACAAGAGATTTGACATTTGATTAGTTAATTTAACATTGATCAGCCTTTCAGAACCCGGGCGTTAGTTATTTTTTTAACAGATATATTTTGCTTTTTTTACATTTCGGTAACATTGATTATTGATAAAAGTAAAAAAAACGTAATTGTTGATTTTTTTACACCCTTCTGAGCAAACGAATCGGCGTCTGCGTCGGTTGGGTCGATACAGGTCTAGAACAAAGTAATTATAACTATAGTATATCATTAAGCAGTGGCAGCTCAGTGCCGAGTGGTATGGAGTGTCGAGACTAAAGTCGCAGGTTCGAAACCAGCATCAAGAGCATGCACCTCTGACTTTTCTAAGTTATGTGTATATTAATTGTTAATTATTGCTCGCGCTAACGGTGAAGGAAACATCGTGAGGAAACCTGCATACCTGAGAAGTTCTTCATTAGAATTTCGAAGGTATGCGAAGTCTGCCAACCCGCATTAGGCCAGCGTGGTGGACTAAGGCCTAACCCCTCTCATTCAGTAGACGAGGCCCGTGCCCAGCAGTGGGAAAGATACAATACAATATCATAAAATAGTTTTTAAGTGGTAGAGCCACGCTGTACACAGTTTTGTCTACAGTACGAATGGGCCAGCTCGACTGGGTCCACTGTCTCATAGAATACCGATGTAAAGTAGTGGCCTAAATCCCCTCCCTTTCCCAATACCTTAACTATCCCTTTCCTTTAAGGTCGACAACGCCTCCATGCTTCTTCAGGTATTGTAGATGTTCTTAGGCAATGAAGATCACTTACTATAAGATGACACACTTGCTCGTTTACCAGACTATGCTATAAACAACGTGTTACAGAAAGGTGTGGCCTATTTTAAGCTACGTATAGTGTACGATATAAGTATTTCACCTCCCCGTAGTATTAAATCTTACTGCATTGCTAGGACATAAATAAAGAATTTTCATTTTTATCGAATGTGTAACATGTCGATATCTGCAACTTTGGACAACACGAAATAATAAACAGCTGAGTTTTTGTCTCATCCAGCATTGGTGCACTTCACTTAATTTATAGTAACGTGATCAATCTTAAAAAATGTAAAAAAAAATGAAAAAATAAACGAAAATGTATGAGAAGATGTATGAATGTGGAAGAGGCGAAAGAGGTGTGTCAGGATCGTAGCTTGTGGTACTCAATAGTCTCTGCCTACCCCTATGAAACATAGGCGTGAGTGTGTATGTATGTATATGTGATCAATCTTATCGATTTTAATAAACGAGTGATTTAAATTAACGTGAAATTTTAGGTATCTGTTTGAAATGATCCGGTACATAGATACTTATTGTAAGGAGTATGTAATGATCCGAAAATATGACCACACCTTTCTGTAACACGTTGTATATATTTCATAAGGTCGTAGACCCCTTGTATGCTCTAAACCATCCGTATTTGTACCACCGTCTATTCATGATAAACAAAAATGCGTAAGCACTGTTGTGTTTCAGTTTCAACGACATTGAAGTCAGTGAAATTACTGGACATTATGAGACTTAATTATGTCTCGGGGTGACGAGCGCAGTCCGGTGCCGTTCAGAGCTTTGTAATTCAAATGATATTGCTTCTGTTTATAGGCGTATTTACCATCAAGCGAGCGACCTGCTCGTTTCGCTCATTCATTTATAAATTTAAAAAAAAAATACTATACTCACGGGCTGACGTCGACTTCAGGGTTTTTTGCGTCGTGCACTTCTTTTACAAGCTCTGCCAGCTCCCCTGCGTCATAACCGAGTAGTTGACGGAGATCACAAACAAACTTGTACACGAACCTATAGAACATAATCATAATAAAATAATAAATTCTGTTTTATTGAAGTGAAAACTTCTTTGGCATCGTTGTGATTTTAAAGTCGTTGAAACGAAAAAGCGACAGTAAAAAGAGATACGACACATAAATTCATAGCATTATACAGTTGTGCGCGCATGCGTAGTACAAAGCTTGAGAAAAGGCATCACAACAACCGTGGTGTTTTGTATACGTGTACGTATTATACGTTTGTAGAGATTTTTCATCATTTTTATAATAAAATTCTTCATTGTATCATTTATTAAATATGTAAGCTCTGAGTCTGAATAAATCTATGTAATATATAGGAATAAAATGTAAAATAATTATCAAACTTTGTATCACTATGATCATTACTAAAACCTACAATTATCCTCTTCCCGAAATTTTACATTCCTCTCATTATCTTGAAGCTAAAATTTTTGAAGGTTTCACCTCTTACACGTGTGAATTGAACACGTTTTTTTTTTATTAGTTTGAATGACGAGACGAGCAGGTCGCTCGCCTGATGGTAAGCGCCACGCCTGCTCATAAACAGAAGCAACGCCACACAGAACCTTAAATAACAAAACACTGCATGACACTGGACTGCGCTCGTCACCCCGAGACATAAGGTGTTAAGTCTCATAATGCCCAGTAATTACACTGGCTTCAATGTCCTTCAAACCGGAACACACTGCTACTAGGCGGCAGAAATAGACGGCGTGGTGGTACCAACCCAGACGGCCTCTCGCATACGAGGGACCTACCACCTTGTAAAATAATAATGTCATTGACTTGATGGCGCAGTTGTAATGCGTACGAGTTACGATTAAGCTGACGCTGAGGTCTCGGGTTCGATCCCCGGGTCGGGTAAAGTGATATTGGGTTTTTCTATTACGAAATGCTCAGTATCAGCCCGGAGTCTGGTATTTGTGCCCGGTATGGCGATAGGCTCGCCCCTTATCACATTGTGGTACGGAAATACGCTCGGCGAAATGTGGGTGTACTGGTTACACCTCTGCCTACTCCTAAGGGGGTTACAGGCGTGAGTGGGTATATATGTATTGTCATTCGGGCTAATAAAAGAAAATGACCACTAACCGTTTACCAGAAACTTTGGCTATCATATCACCATCGTAATAATATCGAAGCGCTCGAGACAATTTCTCGTAATTCATCGCAGGCTTATGTTTTCTGGCGCCCCATAGTCTGGCAACCCTTTCTGGCTCTAAAAGTTTGAATTCACCTTCTGTACCTAGAACACATATTAAAATGGAACTAGACTAATAGGGTAGTTGACTAGATTTTTTTTATTATTTAAATCGATAAGTTACGTCACTCAAAATCTATTGCAGAAAGAATTTTATAAATCGAACCAAAAATAAATAAGTTAGAAACCATTCAAATCCTGTAGAAGGGGTAATTGTCAAATGACAGACGGCGCAAACTTTGACGTCACTGTGTAAAATGTTCATTATGGTGCACGCGTGCAAGCGAGATAGTGAGATATCCCTACTACGCACCCACTTTTCCTCATACCAACATTTAAAGTCATAACTGCGGGCACATTTCTGAACCAATTTTGATTGTGTTTTTAATAAAAGGGTTTGTTTTGCGTACCGGTATATAGGTTTATATACCGGATCGTATCAAAATATAAACAACTAAAAATTTCACGCTAATTTCAATCACTCGTTTATTATTATAAATAATATCACATCACTATGAATTAAGTGAAGTGCGTGAGCGACAATAACAATGCTGGAGTGAGACAAAAGCTCAAAAAAACCTTGTTACCAACGTGTTACAGAAAGGTGTAGTCAAATTTAAGCAACGTATAGTGTACGATATAAGTATTATACAACGTGTTACAGAAAGGTGTGGTCAAATTTAAGCAACGTATAGTGTACGATATAAGTATTATACAACGTGTTACAGAAAGGTGTGGTCAAATTTAAGCAACGTATAGTGTACGATATAAGTATTATACAACGTGTTACAGAAAGGTGTGGTCAAATTTAAGCAACGTATAGTGTACGATATAAGTATTATACAACGTGTTACAGAAAGGTGTGGTCAAATTTAAGCAACGTATAGTGTACGATATAAGTATTATACAACGTGTTACAGAAAGGTGTGGTCAAATTTAAGCAACGTATAGTGTACGATATAAGTATTATACAACGTGTTACAGAAAGGTGTGGTCAAATTTAAGCAACGTATAGTGTACGATATAAGTATTATACAACGTGTTACAGAAAGGTGTGGTCAAATTTAAGCAACGTATAGTGTACGATATAAGTATTATACAACGTGTTACAGAAAGGTGTGGTCAAATTTAAGCAACGTATAGTGTATGATATAAATATTTCACCCCACTCCAACACACCTCTGCCTACTCCTTCGGGGATTACAGGCGTTAGTGCGTATGATTGATTTTATCGATGGTAATAAATAAAAATTATTAAAATTAATGTGAAATTTTATAAAATAAACTTAGTACGTCAAAACGTTGTACTTTACTGGCTCAGTACAAAAAAGAGGCTACTCTTACAATGTCGTTTAAACATCGTGCCCTACTCAACACTACATAAGAAATAAAAGGAGATTTTCTGGACTCGAAACTAGAATGTGACATGTTTACGAGTGACAGAAGATCATTTATGTTAGAATGCTTGAGGTTTGCGAGAATGATGGATGAATCTGACAGCCTCCGTGGCGTAGCGGGCGAGTAGCCGGCTGCGAAGCGAGAGGCCGTGGGTTCGATTCCCGCACCGAGACAAATATTTGTGAAATTTGGTTCGGGTCTGGGTGTTGTGCGACCGCAAGTCCCTCGTAGTTGCTGATACCCACGATACAGGTTCACCTAGTGTGGGGTCAGGACTATGTGTGTGACTGTTGGGTGTATTTATTTATTTAATCTATTATTATTACAATAATTTGTGTATTGTACATAACGAATAATATAAGTGGTATTCATACCGTCCTATTCGAATAAATAAATAGACCTCCGATTCTTAATACTTACCGTGCCACCGGATGATGTTGAAATATTCGGCGCTTGTCAACAGCTCTAACAGGAACTGCCACAGCTGTATCTGTCCGTTGTTACCATTCCGCGTCACGTACGCAGTGTCGTCCTCGCTTGGTGGACGATTTATTATCTGCTGAATATATTCAAACTTTGTAACAATAAACGCTGTTTTTTTCTTTTTTTTCTTAGCTTGAAGAAACGAGCAAATTAGTGCCAGATATACACACGCATGCACGCAAACACGCACGCACACATGCACGCACGCTCGCAAGCACACATTCAAACACACATACATACACACATGTACGCAAACCCGCATACTCGCACACATATGCGCACGCACGCACGCACACAATGGGGTCAAAGTTATAACACCTCAGTTATTTTGTTAAAATATACCTGTTTAGGTTTTTTCTTGATCGCCGACTGTGGTATTTCCAATGGATCCTTTATTTGTTGATCGTCACTTTGCACCACGGCTACAATTTAATACATTAATAATTATCGTATTAGTAATATTTAAGGTTCTCCCCAGAGGAATTGACATCAGGCGGCAGGTGGCCAGTAAAAATTACAAGTCGAATATATTTTTTATACCACACCCCGGCAAACGAGCAAAGTTTAAAAAAATCTCCTTGGAGTCGGTGCAATTTTATTTGACTGGTAGCTGACACAGGCATCGACTCTTAGATAGTATTAGTTATTTTTGACTTTTATTTTGAAGTCAGTTTCCAAGTTAATAGTTACAGCAATAGCATGTAAAAACACAATCGGGACGAGTGTTCTGTTGTCCGTTGAGGAGTTTTATTTTTTTACTCCGTACTCCGTCATCAGATCTTAACCAAATTGAAATGGGACCATACGGGAAGCACCAGCTTTCAAATAAAAAAAGAATCATCAAAATCGGTTCACCCAGTCGAAAGTTCTGAGGTAACAAAAATAAAAAAACAGTCACATTGAGAACCTTCTGCTTTTTTGAAATCGGTTAAAAATAGGGTTCCATGGTACCCTAGGGGTACAGAATCTTAACAAACCCAGGTCCTTACCGATAAACTTGCATTTCCTCAACAATTCAAAGTGAGTCCAGAATAAATCCCCCGGATCTGATGGAACTTTCTCCCTGAAAACACAAACAATCCGTTAAACCCCAACATGAATAAAAAAAAACTAACTTCCAAACGACTGAACACATTTTCATCAAACTTAGCTATTAGGTAAGAACTATGCCAATTAATGCAGCATTCAAATTAAAAAAAACGCATTCAAATCGATTCACACACAAACATATACGCTCGCACGCACACGCACATGTGAGATGTTGCTGATTTTTATTAAATGTATTAAGGTTTATAAAGATTCGTGACAGCTCCGTGGCGCAGCGGGCGAGTAGACGGCTGCGAAGCGAGAGGCCGTGGGTTCGATTCCCACACCGGGACAAATGTTTGTGTGAACCACAAATATTGGTCTCGGGTCTGGGTGTTGTGGGACCGCAAGTCCCTCGTAGTTGCTGATACCCACGATACAGGTTTACCTAGTGTGGGGTCAGGACTATGTGTGTGACTGTTGGGTGTATTTATTTATTATTTATTTATTTATTCGTAAAATAGTTTTATAAAACAATTATGTAATTATACACATTTTAAAATCATATATACAGTTATAGAAAGGAATAAGTTGCGTCATATCCGGTAGTCAGAGGTGGGGCAGAGTAGGGTTGTTTACTATTGTGTATTTAAAGGCGAAGAAATCGAAAGATCTCAAAGAGAACGTTACTCTGCCCCCTGTCGGTCCTATCTGACTCTGAGTACCTACATATTTGCAGATAAGTATTATTGTAATGATTATTTTGAATTGGTTTAATGTTAATATATTATTATTAATGGTACCTTATTAATATTTAAATATAATTAATTAAACGTTCCAATTGGTAATGAATAGTGGTTTGAGTTACAAATAAACTAAATAAACAATAGAAATAAAGGTATACTAGAAAATTATATTTTTTATGTTTTATATTGCCTACGTCTAACGTAACGTGCGTGCGTGTACGCACGTGAACGCTCACTAACTAATATAGTAATGGCAATTAATGCTATTACGATTTAATTTAATTAGCATGTGAATTCTCGTGTCTTAGCACGTTAATCATTCGTGCTAATGTTATTTGCTAATATGTCTCAATCATTCAGTGTCCCCGCGGGTGCGAACGGGATAGCACGTTGTCACCGTCGCCTCACTGCGACGAGCGGCGAATGAATTCATACTTCACATAATACCGCAATTGTATTTCACTTGCGAAATGCTACATAAGACTTCGCATGCTTAAAATTAATTCGAATGCTAAATAATCCAATACTACTAACGAAAACTCGCACGAACGCACACGCACCACCACATACATACAAGCGTGCGCACGCAAAGACACACACACGCACGCTTTTTTGTCAAAGGCTTCAAAACCAATCAAACTACTGTAGGTCTAGTACAAGTCACAAATACGTTCACAGTTTTAGAATTCGTATAAATTTACTACCGTCGAAGTGTCAAACTAGTAATTTATACGGTAATAAAGGAACGAATCGATTGAAAATAATTTACTTAGTCGACTAATATGAAATGAAATTAACCATATTATTAATTTTAATTCATTATAGTTCCCACTAGTGGCTACTAATATTTGACGTATGGAGAGAACACGAAAACTTTCATCGTTTAGGAAAACTATTAAAACTTGTACTACTGTACACTGTACTCACTTGAATTCGACATTACTCATGGTGCACAGCTCAGCGCCACTTAAATTCCAGTCAGACAGTTTCACCCCGGTCAAATTGAATTGCCTGACAGCCCACTGGATCCAGAGCTTGACGTGTTGGATCGACCTGATGGAACAATTTATACAATTATCAAAATAATACATCCTAAACTGCCTTGGTGGCGCAGTTGCAATGCGTACGCGGCACGACTGCTGTGCTGAGGTCTCGGGTTCGATCCCCGGGTCGGGTAAAGTGATATTGGGTTATTCTCTCATGAAACGCTTAGTATGAGCCCGATGTCTGGAATTGCGCCCGGTATGGCGATAGGCTCGCCCCCTATCACATCATAGGACGCAAATCAGCTCAGCGAAATGCGGGTGTACTAGTTACACCTCTGCCTACCCCTTCGGGGAGTACAGGCGTGAGTGCGTATGTATGTATGTCACAAACATAGTCCTGACCCCACCCTAGGTTAACCTATATGGGTATCAGAAACCAATATATTATGTAGATCACACTATCAATTGCTTCAGTGTGGGAATCGAACCTGTGGCCTCTTGTTTCAATAATGGACATTAGGTGATCCACGTGCTCGTTTGAAAGCCTCTGCAAGGAAAAACAAACATCAGGTACCCACCAACATGTAAATGTACCCTCCCACCAGTATGTAACATGCACCCTCCCACCAGTATGTAACATGCACCCTCTCACCAGTATGTAACATGCACCCTCCCACCACTATGTAACATTCACCCTCCCACCAGTATGTAACATGCACCCTCCCACCAGTATGTAAAATGCACCCTCCCACCAGTATGTAACATGCACCCTCCCACCAGTATGTAACATGCACCCTCCCACCAGTATGTAACATGCACCCTCCCACCAGTATGTAACATGCACCCTCCCACCAGTATGTAACATGTACCCTCCCACCAAAATGTAACATGTACCCTTCCATCAAAATGTAACATGTACCCTCCCATCAGAATGCAACATGTACCCTCCCATCAGAATGCAACATGTACCCTCCCATCAGAATGTAACTTGTGCCCATTGATGGGACCAACGATTACTCACCATTCCGCTGGGTCGTCTGGTATCCTAACTCTATGGTCACTTTTGAACTGAGCATCGACTACCCACTTGACGGCCGCCGCGTGTGGTGGTACAGCATCCGTTTCCGTTAGGCATTCAATCGGTTCTTCCATCACTGGCAACGATTCGTCGAGATCTAAACCTGGGGTTTAAAATATGTATATTGGAAAGTGAACGGCCATTATGAACAGAAGATGAATTGGGCCTCACTCACCGTACGAAACGCAGCACGCTGCTACTTTACGTCGTTTTTCTGTGAGACAATGGTAACGACCCGTACGAGACGGCCCATTCATGCTGTAGACAAAACTGTCTACAGCGTGGCTCTACCACTCATCTGAAGGTTATTTACAGTTTTTTTCGTGAATTCAGTTAAAAAGACACTCACTGGCACGTCTCCGCGGCAGCTGCACCAGTTCCTCATCAGGCTTCAGCACATCCAGGATGTTGATCTTCCTCTCAGCGGGTCTAAGTTGCACATTCACTTGGACCACGCCTTCTCCACGTATGCACTGCTCCACTAAAGTTTTGTGGTTTTCCAGCTATAAAAATAATTATAACATATACATACGCACTCACGCCTGTAATCCCCGTAGGGGTAGGCAGAGGTGTAACCAGTACACCCACATTTCGCCGAGCGTATCTCCGTCTCACAATGTGATAAGGGGCGAGCCTATCGCCATACCTGGCACAAATTCCAGACTTCGGGATGATACTGAGCATTTCGTAATAGAAAAACCCAATACCACTTTACCCGACCCGGGGATCGAACCCGAGACCTCAGCGCTAGCCTCAATCGTAACGCGTACGCATTACAACTGCGCCACCGAGGAAGTCAAAAATAATTATAACTGAAAGATAAATAATAGTCAAGCGCGAATTGGATTCGTACACCTAGAGTTCTGTATTCACATCCATATTTTTTTATATAAATTACAAATTATGTGTATTATTATGGTAAAAAAGTGGAAGTAAAGCATTAGGAAAAGTGGCAGCCATTTGGATTTTGTTTGTTTTAAGTCCTATTGTCGTCAAAATCGATATCTGGGGTGGCCTGTAGTTGCAAATTATGGATTCCATGTAAGAAGTGATTCAGACTTGCCATTTTAATTTTCTTTGTTTTATATCTCACGTCAAAATCATTACTGTAATCACTACCGATTTTATGATAGAATTGTAGATACCATTTAATTTGGTTTTAAACCCCGAAATCATACATAAACGTGGTAGCTTTATTAGATGTGCCATACATATTTGAACAAGGACCTGATCACCATGACCCCCACATATTCTGTTATACAGTCCCATTTGAACTAAGGCCCATATTCAAGAACAACACTCAAGTGAACTCTTTGCTAAGTTTTTTTTATAGCATAGGCCGGCAAACGAACAAATGGGTCACCTGATGGTAAGTGATCTCCACCGCCCATAATACCAAAAGAATTATGGGCGCGTTGCCGACCTTAAGAGAAAGGAATAATTAAGGGATTGGGAATGTGAAGGGGAATTGGGCCTCCGGATATCTCACGCACTGTACAAAACGCAGCAGCAACTGCTACTTTAAGCCGGTTTTCTGTGAGACAGTGGTAACGACCCGGACGAGCCGGCCCATTCATGCTGTAGACAAAAGTGTCTACAGCGTGGCTCTACCACTCTAAAGACCACTGCTAAGTGTCGATTTCTGTACACGTGATTGGTCCGTTTTTGTTTGGCGCCAAAAACAGACTGGTCTAAAACGCTTAACATTCTGAGAGAATGTATAGTACATAAAATACTAAAGCTGTTACGCGGGCGGAGTCGCGGGCAAAAGCTAACATAAATCGGCCCTTAAATTAATAATTACCATTTTTGCATCCTGTAGCCAGAATGTGTAGTCAGAGAGGTCTGCGCCTAAACGTCTTTCCAACATAGCACGTAGTCTTGAAAGTCTAGTCCTGATGTCCATTAGCTGTACAATAACTTCCTCTAAAATGATGTAATGAATATAGTGTTAATACTACAACTGGTGCCATGAACTAAACTTAAGGCGGCCCCTAGACGTTCAATGATATTGCGCAAAATTTCGAATTGTGCAATATAATTGATTGATTAGGCTAAATATTGAAGATTGCGCAATGATTGAACAAAAGTTTGAGCGACTTTATTTTTATTTTTTTTTAATTAGTTTGAATGACGAGACGAGCAGATCGCTCGCCTGATGGTAAGCGCCACGCCTGCTCATAAACAGAAGCAACGCCACACAGAACTTTAAATAACAAAGCACTGTATGACACTGGACTGCGCTCGTCACCCCGAGACATGAGGTGTTAGGTCTCATAATGCCCAGTAATTTCACTGGCTTCAATGTCCTTCAAACCGGAACACAACAATGCTTACACACTGTTGCTTGGCGGCAGAAATAGACAGAGCGGTGGTACCAACCCAGCCGGTCTCTCGCAAACGAGGGACCTACCACCTTTTATTGTACCATATTTTTCCATTGCATCGTGTAGGGCCAGTATTGCGCAATATTTTTTAGTCTCTGTTTCATCCTGACGTGGAGAACACACCCGCGCGCAAAAATGGCGGAAAAAGAGAATCTAAAATGTTGTATTTTTTTTTGTCAATCAATAGCGTGACCAATTACTAGTAGCTCTTGTAACTGTTCCAAGTCCAGTCGTACATAGTTTTTGAAGTCCACTTCCTCACTTAACATCAAGTCTTTTAAAACATTTTCGTGAGTGTATTTCTGCCTTTTCTTGTACCACTCTTTACACCAGCGACGTGTTCGTTTACGTTTACGTTTAGCCATAAGCAACAACACCACAGCTGCAGCTGTATCTTGTTCGGAGATGATGCTCCAACTGAACACGAAAACATTGAGCAGTTCGTATTTTTGTGCAAATTATTATATTATTTCCTATTGATCGTTTGGATGCAAAGCACCTTTCAATCTTATTGTACAATAAAATGTATTGCACAATGTTATTGTAGGTCTAGGGGCCGCCTAACTAATATTTTTTCGAATGGATTTGTGTGTATCAATAAGGTTGTAGGTCCCTCGTATGCGAGAGGCCGGCTGGGTTGGTACCACCGCTTTGTCTATTTCTGCCGCCAACTAACTACAGTGTGTAAGCACTGTTGTGTTCCGATTGGAAGGACATTGAAGCCAGTGAAATTACTGGGCATTATGAGACATAACACCTTATGTCTCGGGGTGACGAGCGCAGTCCAGTGTCATGCAGTGCTTTGTTATTTAAAGTTCTGTGTGGCGTTGCTTCTGTTTATGAGCAGGCGTGGCGCTTACCATCAGGCGAGCGACCTGCTCGTCTCGTCATTCAAGCTAATATAAAAAATGTCGATATTTGACTTGCAACTCTGGACAACACTAAATAATAAACAGCTGAGCTTTTATCTCACTCCAGCATTGTCATTCTCGCTCATGCACTTCACTTAATTTATAGGGACGTGATCGATTTTTGATAAACGAGTGATTAAAATAAGCGTGAATTTTAAAGAAGATTCGGTATATAAAAACTCATTGTCAGGTATAAGTATGTAACAACCCTTAAATATGACCACACCTTTCTGTAACACGTTGTATAAAATTATTAGTCAATTTCAACTAATAATTTACATTACATTGCTGTTTAACGGATGAAGCAATGGTGAAACTTGATTCCTGTTATAGGTTGTGGGGGTCAGACGGTGGGTCACATCGCATAATACTAAATCCACAATCAAACTATGGGCAGAAGGACCCTTGCATTAAGACATGATAACACCAGGCAGAAAGAAAGGAAGTTGATTCTGAATACATTATTATATTTCAGCCTGTTGCTGTCCACTGTTGGACGTAAGCCTCCCCAAGTGCGCGCCAACCATCCCGGTGTTGAGCAGCCCGCATCCACCCGCCATCTTTTTCAAGTCGTCTGTCCACCGTGCAGCAGCCAGCAGCTAGCAGGGCGGCCTACACTACTTTTGCCTAACCGTCGTCTCCACTCCAGCACATGTCTGCTCCACCGATCATCTGTCCAACTGCAGACATGACCGGCCCATTTCCACTTCAGAGGGGCTAGCACGGAAAACTATCGAAATCGTAATGTAAAGGTATCGAGGGCTAGATAGATAGATAGGATAGATAATTCCTTAAATATAATTCGTATATATTCCATATATATTAGTTTATTTTACGTACAATAGAGGCGCTGTACTAAAACTCATAGAAATTGTTGTCGATGACAGCTGGAATAACTTTTCGCAAGTTTCCGTGCTAGCCCCTCTGCATGCTAATTTTACGAGCAATATCAACGACTTTAAAAACTTTATTAAGGTTGCTCAATATGTATGTAATTTTTTTACCACTGCTGTCCGTGCTCTGCATGGTATTGTCATCATCGACGGCGTCAGAGAAAACTGCCATCGGTGTGTGAAGGATCTCTGCTCCAGCTTGCATTAAGCCTGAAAGTATAAAGAAAATGTTACTAGTAGGTGCCTTGTATGCATGAGGTTGTCTGGGTTGAAAACTGGAAAAATATTTATTAAAATAAAGAAAGATACAAAAACATTTGCCAGGGGTTCTCAAATTAGGCGGAGCCTGTGTCTTGAGAAACCAATTATAATAATGAAAAAAAATTGATAGCGTGAGTGAAGTCAATGAGTGTGTGTGTTTATGTTTGTGTGTGTGTGTGTGTGTTGGTACTGTTGTGTTTCGATTTGACAGGACATTGAAGGCAGTGTAAGTACTGGACATTATGAAACTAAACAAATAAAAAAACGAGGTGGTAGACACCCGCAATCTTATAACCATCTCTAAAGCCTGATTTCTGAAAGGCTGATCAAATGTCAAATCTCATGTCAAGTCAAAATTGAGTTGCTAGAAGCGTGATCAACACCTTTGATTTGACACACATGTTAGTTAACATAACTTTCAAATTAATATGAAAAATCGTATGTCAAACAGTATTAAAGAGAGATCAAATATTGTACATTTTTTCACTAAATAATGTTTCATTTACTCGAATTGATTTGACGGCGATGTCAAATTAAAGTTCTGTTAGTTGAATGTTGATTTGATCAGCCTTTCAGAAACCGGTTGTGAGTCAGCAATAGATTCACGGGGAGTGGTTAGGGCTGTTGAGATGAGACGCAGGTTCAATATCAGTCCCAAGCATATGCCCCTCTGACTTTTCTAAATAATGTGGGTATATGTGGAATGTACATTGCTTAAATTTGACCACAGCTTTCTGTAACAAAGTGTGTGGTCCAAGGTCATTAATCTAAATCATGATCTACTTGTATGCCAAATTTAATCTACATCCATTCATTCATCGGTTAAGGCATGATCAATTAACAAACATGCAAACTTTCCATTTAGTAGAAGCAAGTACTCAGTAAGTCAAACTTGAATGGCCTTTTCTAAAATAATTATGTATTAAATTCTTAACAATTTAGTATAAGAATTTTATAATATCAAGGACTGCCTCGGTGGCGCAGTTGTAATACATGGATGCGGTACAACTGCTGTGCTGAAGTCTCAGGTTCGCTCTCCAGGGCGGATAAAAGTGATATTTCGTTTTCTATCACAAAATACTTAGATCAGCCCGGAGTATACAATTGTACCAGGTATGGAGATGGTCTTATTATCACTCGAAATGTGAGTGTACTAGTTACACCTCTGCTACCAATTCGGGGATTACAGGCGTGAGTGCGAATGTAAATATCAAGGCCCTTGCTGAGTACATGATAAAGAAAATTGAATTTCGCGGTAAACACAACTTCGCAACAGTTGCGGATATCATTGTGGGTAAAATATATGTTAAATAGACGAAGTTAGTAAGATAGCAAACAGACATTCGTGTTTTACTGTACCTAAATCGGATTCCGCGACGTATTGAGGAATTATTGACATAGGGTCCGATGTCTCGACGACACTTTCATCAAAACCATTTTCATTAGTCTCCATTTTGATTGATCTCACGTTAAGTATATCACTTAGGTCAGTTACCTCCATTATTAAATATGTTCAAATAAAAACAACAATGATTATTAAAAGTTTGAAAAATAAAGGAAAAGGAAATAGATTTTTCTAAAGTATTCACTTCCGCGTGCGCCGAAAGGAAGCTGCCATAGATTTGACATTTTTGCCAGTGTTGACAGTGCTAACTTTGCAAATTCCTCGCATTATGTCGAAAATCCCCCCTTTTCGTATTTAAATTCCCCCCTATTAAATATCCCCTCAACAAGTAAACAACCGTTGCTTCTGTTTCGTTTCGTCTTAGTTTGAACATTTAAATTTTCAGAGATGATAATTTAGATATCTATTAAATATTATAATATCAAAGACATTTTATAATGTTCAACTAATACAGTACCACAATTTACATGATGCGCTTCGGCCATGTTTATACAATTATGTACGATATATTCGTACTCATTCGTAAGCATACGCTCGGGTCATTAGTCACTTCGGTGAAAAATAAGTAGACTGTACATATTCTAATGATGATTCCAATGAGTGAAGATTTTTCAAAAGAATAATATTAGTAGCATAAAATTGTCCTAATATTTCCTGGCATGATAGGTCATGTCATGTCGAAACATAATTGTGATTTCTTTTTGCAGTTCGATGATTCACAAATAACATTTAAAGACAGACAAATGGGGGTTCAAACTTTTAACATCCCTTTTTCCGGGGATTAAAAAGAATATCTTATGATTGAGTTTAAACAAAACTTGAATTTTTTTGGATCGTTGGATAATTAAACACTATTAGTTACTAATAATATCAATTTCATTTATATTATTATATAAATACATATTGGTGCAGCAGGATCTCCTGATTGACAGCCTCCGTGGCGCAGCGGGCGAGTAGCCGGCTGCGAAGCGAGAGGCCGTGGGTTCGATTCCCACACTGAGACAAATGTTTGTGTGAACCACTAATATTGGTCTCGGGTCTGGGTGTTGTGGGACCGCAAGTCCCTCGTAGTTCCTGATACCCACGTCGCAGGTTTACCTAGTGTGGGGTCAGGACTATGTGTGTGACTGTTGGGTGTATTTATTTAGTTTCAAAATTCCCCTTAGCAGATCAAAAAATTCTCAATATGATACTATTTTGGCAGATTTTCCCCAATTATTTTCCTACCTTGCTCTACCTTGCCTAATTTACTTAAAAAAAATTGCAACATTAACTTGATTGAATAATTTGAAAAAATCTGCTGGTAGCCCTGGTTTTAGAGCGGTGTCGGTCGATAATTTCCTGCAATACGGGTCGATCGTGTCTCATTGTCAACATGATCGAATCAATGTGATTCGAACACCGATCTTCGTTCGGTCAATTAATACCATCGGATTCGATGAAAAACTATGATTAACAATCAGATCTTAAGCACAGGGGTTGTGAGCCGGGGGTTAAGATGCAACTAACTTACAGCTTGCGATCGATTGAGATCAATCCGCTACCCGCGCAAGTGACTATGAAGGTTTCCGATTCGGCAGATCGAAAGAGACGCAGTTACCTGCCTGCATACAATAGAAAGAAAGAGTCAAATACGTTATGAATCTTAAGTTCATTTTAACTGTAAATTAAGTTAATTAACTATCACGACTACGACTTTTATGAATCGGTGCGAAGACCGAAGCGGCGAGCGAAAGATATTGGATATGAATGGCACTAGGGAGTCGATTACGATTGAATTTTTTTGTGATCCTTGACTCGATTACTCGCCTGTGTTATGTTTAAATCAAAGTGATTCAATCAATCGTGACCGTCGCAGTTCTACTGATTTTTATTAACCTGTCAAAAAAAAAGCTGCATTCAGCATTGACGTGCTTCACGCATGCATGGTGCAGTTGTTTTTAAAGATTTTACAAAATGAAACTCATGGTAAAAACTAAACAGAAGAAACAAAACATAAAACACAGACAAATAGATAAATCTAAGAAGGACCAAGTGCTTATAGTAGCACAGGAAATAAAGTTTGCGCGTCTACTCTCCGGAAATGAGAAAAAATCTCGTGACCGTGTGTTAAAAACGCTCAAAAAATGGTTATCCAGTTGTTTTCAGAAAGGATACGGTATTTATACGCTTTATTGCAGATTTCTTAATGCATATTTCTACTTCTTGTGGTACCTACGCATGTTGTTGTTAAAAAAGTAACCTCAAAATATAATTTTTTTTACTTAGGTACGACTATTTTTTTTTTTATCGTTGTTCAATTTACGAAGAAATACTAGTATAATATTATAGATTGTTCACTGCCAATATTATTATTTAAGTATTTATTTTTGAGTCGCTCATACCTAGTTGCACTTACTAATCGGTAAACGATTAGCGTGTGTTAAGCAACACTTGGCGCGGTCAGTTTATGGATGGGTGACCGCTTAGTGGTATTTCACCTGTAGGCCTAGTACGAGTTACAAATACGTTGACAGTTTTCGAATTCGTATAAATTACTACCGTCGAAGTGTCAAACTAGTAATTCAAACGGTAATAAAGGAAATAATTGCTTGAAAATAAATTTCATATTTGAATAATATGAAATAAAATTAACCATATTATTAATTTTTATTCATCATAGTTCCCACTAGTGGCTACTGATACTTGACGTATGGAGAGAAAACGAAACTTTTATTGTTTAGGAAAATAATTAAAACTTGTACTATGCCTACTGAGCGTCTCTGTAAGAGGGCATGTAAAAACTCAGCCCGGCTGTTATCAACTGACAATTGTTATGCCAAGTTGTTAGGCCTTTGAGTGTCGTGTAATCTCTGACACTAGGTTAGCCGCTAACCATTTGATATAGAATATAATTTAATTTTGTATGTTTTACCCTATAAATCACATTTTTGTTATTTTAAGTCCCAAAAACTAAATAATTGACAATAAAATGGAATACAATTTTAGAATTCAAAGAAGAAGACTTCACCCGTGTATGGAAAGGGCTGTTCTATGCAGTATGGATGTCGGACAAACCCCTGGTGCAGGTGAATTTTGCATTTTTTATTGTATTCTAATTTTAGATTATGGCTCCATTGATTTCCGATGATTTTGCCACTGTCGAGTATTTAAATAGCAATGATTAAAATACAACACAATACATACCACTCAAACATTTATTTATATATTTAAGCGGCCAATATTGGTTGTCGCTTTAAATAGAAAAAAATAATTTATGTTTGTATTTTGTTACTTTCGTTTTAATTGTATTTTATTAATCTAGTTGGAAAAAATATCCATTCCATTACTTTGTGTTAGTTGTTTGCCTGTAACTGGGTAGCATATTATATTTGGTTGTTTCTTCTTTAACGAAACAGCATTCCGAACTGGTGTTAGAGTTTAAATTTAACTGAATCTGAAAAAAAAAAAAATACGCGGCAAATTGAGAACCTCCTCCTATTTCATAGTCGGTTGGCCTCTTACTAGTCTGAAACTTGTATGTTCTTCTCAGGAGGAGTTATGCGACAACATCGCTGGAATACTGGATCAGTTTCCAGTGGAGCAGTTCCAGCACGCCGTCATGATGACCAAGGCTGGTCTCCGTGTCTTGGCCACTGAGTGGTTCGGCATAGACCAGCACAGGATGGACAAGTTCATGATGGTATGTATAATGAGTTGAGAGTGAGATGGTAAGTGTAGCGCAATCCATGAATATCGTTGACCAATGATAAACACTGAATCTATCGCAGATATATGCAATTTATCTTATTTACGTATAGTTGTTTTATTAGAATGATATTGTATTGTTTTTATGTATTTATGTTTAAGTATTAACACTTATTAATAGCAGTGATAGCTCAGCGGGGAGTGGTATGGACTGTCGAGACGAAAGTCGCAGGTTCGAAACCAGCCCCATACACCTCTGACTTTTCTAAGTTATGTGTATATTAATTGTTAATTATCACTTGCTTTAACGGTGAAGGAAACATCGTGAGGAAACCTGCATACCTGAGAAATTCTTAATAAGAATTTCGAAGGTATGTGAAGTCTGCCAACCCACATTAGGCCAGTGTGGTAGACTAAAGCCTAACCCCTCTCATTCAGTAGAGGAGGCCCGTGCCCAGCAGTGGGACGGATATAATACAGGGCTGGTATTATTATTATTATTATTAACACTTCAAAATTTCTCATTATACACCCCGTCCTACTGTTTATTCTCTGAAATCTCCATCGAAAGGTTGTCTGTAATGGTTGTTTATAATTTTGTTTGTTCTTTACTGTAATATTCTGCATTATTATTATTATATGTTTAAACCACACTGGCAGCTATTGAGCTGATGCGTGTGTGTCTTGTGATTTGGAGTTATTATCGAGTCTATTTTTAAAGCAATTTAATGTGGGTGCCATAACAACATTTTCAGGAAGTTTGTTCCACTCTACGACAACACGGTTTGGTAAAAAGTGTTTCAAGGGATTTAACTTTGACCGTGTTCGACATAACTTTAGTGAATGCCCTCTCAAATGCTTATTTACATTGGGTGTATACAGATCTACAATCTTATTAACATCATAATAGTTATTTACGATCTTATATGTCTCAATAAGGCTGCCTCTCTGTCTGCGGTTTTCAAGAGTCGTGAGGTCAAGTTCCTTTAGCCGTTGATCGTACGACTTGTTTCTCAGTAGTCCAACCATTTTGGTTGCTCTCCTCTGTACGTTTTCAAGAAGTGCAATGTCTTTTTTAAAGTAAGGGTCCCATATGACATATGCATACTCCAGTAGTGGTCTTATATATGTTATATACAGCTTCACAAGTGTTTTTGGTGTGAGACATCGAAATGCCTTTCTAACCATATATAGCATGGAATTTGCCCTTTTCACAATGCTGGTGATGTGAGTTTCCCATTTTAGGTCACTACTTATTGTGATACCCAAATCTTTCTGAGTATCCACTTGTGACAGTTGATGCTGTCCCAGATAGTATGGTTTACGAGGATTGGATTTACCTATATGTAATATGGTACACTTTGTAACATTGAGTGACAATAGCCATTGTTTAGTCCACTCAAATATGCCATTTAGATCATTTTGTATATCTTGCTCTTGTATGTATGGGTTTCCAAAAAGTTTTGTGTCATCAGCAAACAACGAGAATGGCAACCGTAGTGTAGGCTTAAGATCAGTCAGGTATAGTATGAAAAGCAAGGGTCCAAGAACAGATCCCTGGGGCACGCCGCTGAGTACTGGATGCGCTGCAGATATAGTGTTCCCAACACGTACGCTAAATTCTCTATGGGATAAAAAGTCACTAATCCAGGCTAATACCTTTCCGCGTATGCCAAAGTGTTCTAATTTATGTATAAGGCGTCGTAGTGGGACACGGTCGAAAGCTTTTTCATAGTCTAGGTAAACCACGTCTGTTGGTAGTCCTTTGTCATGATTCTTTACCCATTGATTGAGACACATAAGCAAATTAGTTGTTACTGATCGATTTGGGACAAAGCTGTGCTGTTCATCTAGGATAATGTGTTCTTTGTTTAAAAATAGTCTTAATTTTCCGGCTATGATTTTTTCCATACATTTGCATAGTATACTAGTTAGACTAGTATACTATGCAAATGTATACTAGTCTAACTAGTATACTATGCATGGTGTACAATAAAGTGTATCTAACTATCTTATCTATCTAATTAGTTTGCATTCAGTGTTTTTCAATACGATGAGCGCAGTGCAATGCAGTAATTTGTAATTCAAAGTTCTGAGTGATATTGTTTATGGGCGGGCACGGCGTTTAGGCCAGCGACTTTCTTCCTCTTGTAATTTTTTTGTGTAGTAGATACACGCTGTAGACACTTTTGTCTACAGCACGAATTGGCCGGTTCGTCCGGGTCGTTACCACTGTCTCACAGAAAACCGATGTAAAGTAGCAGCTTGCTGCTGCGGTTCGTACGATGAGCGAGATATCCGGAGGCCCAAATCCCCTCCCTTCCCATTGCCTTAATTATCCCTTTCCTTTAAGGTCGGCAACGCGCCCATAATTATTTTGGTATTGATGGCGTATATGGGCGGTGGAGATCACTTACCATCAGGTGACCCACTTACTCATTTGCCGGCCTATTCTATATAAAAATAATTTTATTTTGTCAATGATTGATAGACCAACCAAAATGTGCTTAATTTTTTTTTTGCTTAAAGTAATCACTGCTTTTTTTCGAATTTTTATAAAAAATTGTGTATGAATTGCGAATTTTTAGTTTTTTAAACCCCTTTCTCATTTAACTTTGAGCCATATTCTGTCGAAAAAAAGAATCATTGGAAGTTATACATATAAGTCAAAATTAAAACATTGTCTCCTTTTGTAGTCAAAACATGACAAAAATTTTACATTTTATGGCTGTACACCTTGCATTACGTACATACGCACTCACGCCTGTAATCTTTGAAGGGGTAGGCAGAAGTTTAACCAGTACACCCACATTTCGCCGAGCGTATCTCCATACCGGGCACAATTCCAGACTCCGGGCCGATACTGAACATTTCGTAATAGAAGAACCCAATTTTACTCGACTCAGAGACCGAACCTGAGACCTCATCGTCAGCCTAAGTCGTAACGCGTACGCATTACAACTGCGCCACCGAGACTGTTATTACATCACTCCTGTTTCTCTTTCAGCTTGTCCGTCGCTTCCTCCGAGGCAGTCTCAGATGTCTTCAGAGAAGTGATTGGAACGTGGATAACTGCAAAATGTATGCCAAAATGTTGTCTAATCCAGATGGTGAGTATGCTATAAGTGGTAAGGATACTCTGTAGACAGTTTTGTCTACAGCATGAATGGGCCGGCTCGTCCGGGTCGTTACCACTGTCTCACAGAAAACCGGCGTAAAGTAGCAGCTTGCTGCTGCGTTTCGTACGGTGAGTGAGATATCCGGAGGCCCAAACCCCTCCCCTTCCCAATTCCTTAATTTTCCTTTTCATTTAGGGTCGGCAACGCACCCATGACTCTTTTGGTATTGTGGGCGTACATGTGCGGTGGAGATCACTTACCATCAGGTGACCCACTAGCTCGTTTGCCGGCCTATGTCATAAAAAAAAGGTTTTGTCTACAACATATGTTATAACATTTCGTGGACCAACTCGGACGGTTAGGAGTGTTGTCTTGCGCGCTCTCTTAGTTATTGTTATTTATACGTCTAAAGTTGTTATTTAAGTTTGACTATCGGTAATAATTGTCAGTAAACAGTTACACAATAAAGGGCCAAAATTATAACAAGTTAGTGATTGTGCTTCATATGTAACTAAACAATTTTAACACTTGCGAATCGAGAAATCAACGCATTTTATGTTCGAAAATTGGTGATCGACAAAAACGTGTAAGCGACACTGATTCCACGGCGCTTAAGACCTCTTGCCCGCGACGGTTTATCGCCGGCGTCGATACTACGCACAGGTACATAAAGCTATTTGCTTATTTTGCACTACTAGACGCATCGCATTAAGCGCTCTAAGGGTATTGCCACTGATTCAACACATCAAATACCCTCAACAACAATGCCTCAAAAGTGTGCGGGGTGCATGAATCTTATAAAAAACAAAGATTGCTTACAATGTGTTACATGCCAGCTATGGTTTGATTTACTCTGCGCTAATGTCGCGGAAAAACGTTTTAAATCCATGAAGAGTAATCAAAAAGAGATGTGGAAATGCCCGGGTTGTCACTGTAAGCAACCAAAAGGCGACAACACAAATACGCCTATACGCCCCTCGCAGCAAAGTTACGAGAGTGTATCGAGTCATGAAAAGCAACGGTCACCAAGTCCTCCATCAGAAAACAATATCACCACGCGCGCCAAACGGCCAAATAGTGTACAAAAAGATCAAATTGAAGATGACTTCGTCATAACTGCAGGCACTCTGCGCGCAGTTATCAGACAGGAAATGGAATTAATAATACATGAAGTAGTTAGCAAACAGTTAACTAAAATTAATGACTTAATATCTGAATTTAAAATATCACTTAACTTTTTCAATGAACAATATGAAGATATGAAAGTCTCAATTGAAGAAAAATCGGAAAGGATAAAGAAACTAGAGAAAGATAATATTGCATTGCAGAATTCTTTACTAGACTTAAATAAACGGATCAACTTAATAGAACAATACAATAGAGCTAACAATTTAGAGCTGCAGAGTCTACCGGAAAATAAATCAGAAAATCTAGTTAACACTGTGCTTCAGCTAGCAAAAGTCATTAAACATCCAGTAAAAGACTCGGACATACTTCAGTGTTTGCGACTGGCCAAAAAAGATCCCCTTGGAAAGAGACCGCGATCTGTTCTTATTCAATTTAGCAGCCCACGACAGCGTGATGGTTTCCTCGCAGCAACGAAAAAATTTAACAAGAGCAAGACATCCGATAAATTGAATACTAGTCACCTTGGTATAGCTACTGAAAAACCACAACCAATTTACATCGTGGAACACCTATCCAGCGAGAACAAATCGCTTCATGCTGCAACACGCATACGCGCCAAGGAACTGGGGTACAAATTCGTTTGGGTACGCAATGCACGTATACACATAAGAAGAGATGAAAAATCCGAATGCCTTATTATTAATAGTCATCAAATATTAAAGTCGCTTACTTGAACTAAAACTACAACAATGTATTATATTTCATTGCTTTAATGCTCTTATGTAGTCTTCATTCACATTCAATCAATTACTTAATATATACTACCAGAATGTCCGTGGTTTAAAAACAAAAACTAAGCACTTTTGTCGCAACGTTAGTCTACATAATTATGATGTTATAGTTCTTACAGAGACTTGGCTGAACGGCGGTGTATATGATTCTGAGTTGTTTAACGATAATTATATCGTCTACAGACGTGACCGTGAGACTAGCTCTAATAGCTACCGAAAAGATGGAGGCGGAGTCCTCATCGCTGTACTAAAACATCTTACATCTTACAGGCTGACCAATTTTGAAAGCCACTGTGAAGACCTTTGGGTTAGCATAGAAATATCGAAAGGTAAAACAAAAGAAATAGTTAATTTGTGTGCAGTATACCTGCCACCACCACTAGGCTTGGACACTCTCCAAATGTTCATAAACTCTGCGCAAAAGGTTATTGATAGGGATAGCGCTAGCATTATCGTAGGAGATTTCAATCTAAGTAACATAACTTGGACTTTTACAGATAACATCCCTGAATCTTGCCAACAACTCAGAAACAACGAGGTTGCTAAAACTTTGATTGACTTTATTACCTTTAACAATATTCATCAATATAATAATATACTCAATAGTAAACATAAAACGCTAGATCTGGTACTTAGCACACAGACCATTATAAATCTTCTTCACCCCCCTAACAGTTTAATTAAAGAGGATCTTCTGCATCCCTCGCTTGAGTTCTACCTTAAAATAAACAAAGATAAGACATTTTTGCCTCCAATACATAACATTAGACCAAATTATTTTTCCGCAGATTACGAAAAAATTCATGGACTACTTGACGCGATAAATTGGGAAACAGAATTCGCAGAATGTGTTTCTATTAATAATATGGTTTCAAAATTTTACAATGTCCTGCAAAAAATAATAAAAAACACAATTCCACTCAAACGGGTTCCTAGCAAAAAATACCCACTCTGGTACTCACGGGATCTCATACGTTTATACAAAGAAAAATATAAATATCATGTTAAAATAAAAAAATATAACAATCCTTTAGACCGTTTATCATTCGATATACTTCGTGAAAGATGCAATAAGCTTCAAATTACTTGTTATAATAGTTACATCTGTAGTATTGAATACGCCGTATCTAAAAACTCTAAGTTATTCTGGACTTTTGTTAAAAATAAGCGAAAAAATTCGAGTGCCTATCCAGCTAAAATGACTTATAAGAAAAGAACTGCGTCCACTGGACATGACATCTGTAATCTATTCGCTGAAAATTTCTCCGAAGTATACAATACCACCACTATCGATAAAAATAGACCACTAGATTCAATTTGCGACTCAACCTCAACGAACCTTTGCACAATGTCCTTTAGTTACGACGATGTATACAGAGCTCTGAAGTCCCTGGATGAAAAGAAAGGAGCAGGTAGCGATAACGTACCCTCTATTTTTATTAAGAGATGCGCAAAATCATTAACGTTCCCTTTAAGAATAATCTTTAATAGATCTCTAGCAGAAGGAATCTTCCCCGATGCTTGGAAGGAAGCTCTTGTAGTACCAATTTTTAAGTCCGGTAATAAACAAATAGTTTCTAACTATCGACCTATCTCGATCCTAGTAATATTTGGTAAAATTTTTGAAAAATTAGTTACAAAGCAATTGACGTGGCACCTTAAACAGAACATATCTGACTACCAGCATGGATTCATTACATCGAGGTCGACCATAACTAATCTTATATGCTACACTTCAACTTTATCGGAGTCAGTCGATAAGCGTATCCCTGTAGATGCCTTGTACACAGACTTTAGTAAGGCATTTGATAGAGTGGACCACTCTATGCTTATAGATAAACTTTCTCGACTAGGCATAGGTGGTAAATTAATAGATTGGTTTACCTCATACCTAAGTAACAGGTCTTCTAAAGTAGTCATTAACGGCCATAACTCTAACTCTTTCCCGGCTACTTCTGGTGTTCCCCAAGGTTCACATTTAGGTCCCATTCTCTTTAATGTGTTTATCAATGATATCACTTCTTGCTTTAAATATTCAAAATACTATTTATATGCTGATGATATGAAAATATTGAAATCAATTGAATCTAATCTAGATGTTATCCAATTACAGGAGGACATAAATAGGTTGACCAACTGGTGTAGCAACAATAAAATGTCACTTAATGTCAGTAAATGTTATTACATCCAATTTACACGCAACAAAATTACTAAACCCAATAAATACTACATTAATGGACAGGAAGTTACCCGATTAGATACAATTCGCGATCTGGGTATTCTGATCGATAGCAAACTGAAATTTGATGCTCATATATTAAACACCACTACAAAGGCATTTCAAATTCTTGGGTTTACTATACGCAACTGTAAAGATTTTAAAAAATCCAAAACAAAAATAATTCTTTACAACTCTCTTGTGCTCCCTATTCTAGAATACGGCAGTGTAGTGTGGAATCCTCATTACGACGTCTATGTAAAGCGTTTGGAGAGTGTTCAAAGAAGATTCCTGTATCACCTTTCCTATAGTGATCATTTGGCTAACAGCATATCTCATTACTCAGACCGCCTGAAGTACTACAAAATGCGACCCTTGGCTGCACGCAGAAAAATGATCGATCTGGTATTTCTGCAGAAGATGTTTAACGGCAACTTGGACTGTAGTGAGCTTGTCAGCACTTTGAGTATTAACGCCCCAACTCGTATCCCACGAAAAAGCGCGTATAACCTGCTAAATATCCCCTCATCCAGAACTAATTTAGGTCACTTCGCTGCTATTCCGAGGCTCTGTAGGCAGTATAACTCTCTCGCGAAAACACATGATCTGGACATCTCGGACACTTCTGGGTATAAGAAACAAGTCTTGAAAATATGTGCCTAATTACTATTTCTGCATTGTGTTAATTGTTGTCTATTGTTCCTAATTTCCCTTTTTAAGTTGTGTTGTCTTAATTTTTATTTCCTGTAATCAATTCCATTAGTACTTTATAATGCTAATAACAATAACAATACTTATAATAATACTTTAACTGTCATTGTAAGTATAAATATTTTAACTATGAATGCTGTGGTCTCCTATAATTGAAGGAACACGTCACACTGCTATAACTGAAAATGTAATAATATAATAATATATCGTGTATCCTTTGTTGGAGGTCCTTAAATAAATAAATAAATAAATAAATAAATAAATAAATAATGATTTTGTATATTATTCAATATTGTCGTATTTAGAAGTGAAAACTACTTTAGCATCGTTGTGATTTGAAAGTCTATGAAACGAAAAAGCGACAGTAAAAAGAGACAGACACATAGATTCATAAGATTTAACGTGGGAGAAAATGAGATAGGAAGCATTATACAGTTGTGCGCGCATGCGTAGTACATAGCTTGAGAAAAGGCATCACAACAACCGTGGTGTTTTGTATCAAAAACAGTAATTGACGCAGTATTCTAAAGATATATATATTAACCATACTAGCATTTACCCGCGGCTCCGCCGCCGTATAAGTCTTTTTCTGGGATAAAAGTTGCCTATGCTTTGATTCATGTCTTGGTCTACCTGTATGCCAAATTTTACTCAAATCCATTCAGCCGTTAAGGCGTGATTGATCTACAAACATTCACATTAATAATCTATTAAATTCCCCCTCCCTCCTTTCCCGAGTGGAATTTTCCAAATACATATATGTATATATAAATAAATACACCCACCCAACAGTCACACACATAGTCCTGACCCCACACTAGGTAAACCTGTATCGTGGGTATCAGGAACTACGATGGACTTGCGGTCGCACAACACCCAGACCAGAAACAAATACTTGTGGATTAGACAAACATTTGTCTCGGTGTGGGAATCGAACCCACGGCCTCTCGCTTCGGAGCCGGCTACTCGCCCGCTGCGCCACGGAGGCTGTAAAAATGTCAATATGTAAAACATGTATCTCATTATTTTGAATAGGTAATATTTGTACTCAATTTCACAGCACATTTTTTTAGTTCCATAGAAAATTCAACACCCAATATGTTTTTTTTTTATATAATTATATTTATTTTTAGGCATATTAGCCGTGAAGAGGCCGCACTATGCACGGAACTCTACTTCCATGATCTTACACTACATCGATTGCTTTTTGGAGGAGTTGTCAAAGGTAATGATACTATACAGCCATAGACCACGGATTATACAATACTAGCTGTTGCCCGCCATCCGCCCGCGTGAAAATAAAACGTAGCCTATAACCGTCTCCAGGGTTCCATCTATCTCTACATCAAAATTCATCAAAATCGGTTCAGTGATTTAGGCGTGAAAGCGTAACAAATAGATAAATTTTATTTTTTCTTAAAAAGTATCCTATGTTACTTCTTATACCTCCAAGAATATGTGTCAAAGTTTCATGATGATCGTTTAAGTAGTTTTCGCGTGAAAGCTTAACAAACAAACTTACATTCACATTTATAATATTGGTATGATTATAGGTATCATCCGGTGACATTCCCGAGGTCAGTCTGGTCCAGCTACTGGTTCCGTTCATCACGTACATGGGTTGTGGTGAATGTCCCAGTACAGTGGTGCGTGCACGTCGCATGCTCACATGGTTGCTTCGACAGTCCACGCTGGGGCTCCAGTACCAGGACGCCACCAGGGCCTGGCACCAGGTAAGACTTATCATTACAGCACAGTCCAATGAACGGGTAAATGGGTCATCCAGTAGGCCTAGTACGAGTTACAAATATGTTCACAGTTTTCGAATTCGTATAAAATTACTACCACCGAAGTGTCAAACTAGTAATTCATACGGTAATAATGGAAAGAATCGCTTGAAAACTAATTTCATAGTCGACTAATATGACATAAAATTAACCATATTATTAATTTTAATTCATCATAGTTTCCACTAGTGGCTACTGATACTCGAAGTATGGAGAGAATACGAAAACTTTCATCGTTTAGAAAAACTATTAAATCTTGTACTAGGCCTATGGTATGTGATTAAACACCACAAGGTGGTAGGTCCCTCGTTTGCGAGAGACCGGCTGGGTTGGTAACACCGCTTTGTCTATTTCTGCCGCCAAGCAACAGTGTGTAAGCACTGTTGTGTTCCGGTGTGAAGGACATTGAAGCCAGTGTAATTACTGGGCATTATGAGACTTAACACCTCATGTCTCGGGGTGACGAGCGCAGTCCAGTGTCATACAGTGCTTTGTTATTTAAAGTTCTGTGTGGCGTTGCTTCTGTTTATGAGCAGGCGTGGCGCTTGCCATCAGGCGAGCGACCCGCTCGTCTCGTCATTCAATGTAATAAAAAAAAAACGGTTATGAACATCCACAAGACGAGAAGAACCATGGTTGCCCTAAGGGATTGGGAAGTGGAGGGGGATTTGAGCACACACACTCCGGCAAACGAGCAAGTGTGTCACTTGATGGTAAGTGATCTCCACTGCCCATGTACGCCCGCAATATTAGAAGAATCATGGGTGCGTTGCCGACCTTAAAGGAAAGTGATAATTAAGGAATTGTGAAGGGCAGGGGGTTTGGGCCTCCGGATATCTCACTCACGGTACGAAACGCAGCAGCAAGCTGCTACTTTGCGCCGGTTTTCTGTGAGACAGTGGTAACGAGCCGGACGAGCCGGCCCATACATGCTGTAGACAAAAGTGTCTACAGCGTGGCTCCACCACTCAGTATGGAAATAATACTGACCTGCGGCACCTTAAAATCATGTCCAGGACCTTCCCATGCCAGTATAAAAAAAAACGTATTGATTCACAGATGGGATGCCCTGAAGGTGGCCCTGAAGCTCTACAATTGGTCACGGATGATGATCACGACGTCCAAGAGAACGACCACATATCAGAACAAGGATCTGATGATGAAGATGATCGGTGAGTGTTCCAGATATGTGTTTTTTTTTATATATTTATGACGGGACGAGCAGGTCGCTCGCCTGATGGTAAGCGTCACGCCTGCTAATAAACAGAAGCAACGTTACACAGAACTCTGGATTACAGAACATTGCATGGCACTGAACTGCGCTCGCCATCCCGATACATAAGTTGTTAAGTCCCATATTGCCCAGTAATTTCACTGGCTTCAATATCCTTTAACCAGGAACAGAATAGTGCTTACATACTGTTGCTTGGCGGCAGAAATAGGTCAAACCCAGACGGCTTTGCATGCGAGAGACCTACTACTACCTTGTAAAAATAAGTGTGATTAAATTGTTTGTGAGAAACATCGAAATAAGATGATGAGAAACGTAACTCAAGCAATAAAATGACCCCACCAAAACTCTGTGCAAGGGGGCGGGGCTATAAAAGTCTGTGCATAAAATTTCTGGTTGACACTTAATACGTCTAATTTTTTGCGCGGTGCAGAACGTCGTATCTCGATTTAGAAATTTAAGATTTACGTTTACAGATATTAACTTTTATGAAATAAAGTTGATTTTGAACGTTCATTAATTTTTATTGCGTGTATGAGTGTTACGTGTGATTACCTTTGCATGTGTAAGTAAGTGGAGCCGTATTTTTAGGCAGATTAATATGAGAGTTATCTTATTTCGATGGTGAGAAATAAATAACAATATGTCGATTTTTCCGCGTTTTTTAAGCGGTATCATGTTTGTAATCATCAGCACTATCAACTGTGATCGTTTTCGGAAGCTTTTCCCCTACACCCTGTATAGTTAGTGACATGATTTTTGACTGCCTCGGTGGCGCAGTTGTAATGCGTACGTGTTACGATTGATGTCAACTCTGAGGTCTCGGGTTCGATCCCCGGGTCGGGTAAAGTGGTATTGGGTTTTTCTATTACGAAATGCTTAGTGTCAGCCCGGAGTCTGGAATTTGTGCCCGGTATGGCGATAGGCTCGCCCCCTATCATGTCGTGGGACGGAGATACGCTCGGCGAAATGTGGGTGTACTGGTTACACCTCTTCTACCCCTTCGGGGATTACAGGCGTGAGTGCGTATATTTATGGTTTTAGGAATGAAAAGCCCCTTGACCCTCGTGCTGGTCGCGTGGACGTGGAACTGAACCCGCTACCCGTGCCGGCCGTGAAGATCGCCGCAGCGTTGCGTGAACAACTGCGCACCGCATCGTCTAAAGCGCATAAAAGGATCAAGATTTGTATGCAGAGGTATTCCAGTGATTTCATATGTTTATACGAATATTACACATTGAAATAAAACTAGTTTATACGGATTTTATCGCGGTTTAATTTTTATTTTAGTCCCGACGTTTCGAAAGCTTTTCAGCCTTCGTGGTCACGGGAGAGACTGAGGTGTAGGTCGTCTCGAAAATAAAAATTAAACCGCGATAAAATCCGTATAAACTAGTTTTATTTCAACAAGAGGTATAGTTCTGTCTCAAATGGTTGATGGCCAATGATGATGGTCTTATTTGAGTGGTAGAGCCACGCTGTAGACACCTTTGTCTACAGTATGAATGGGCCGGTTCGAACCGGGTCGTTACTACTTTCTCACAAAATATCGACGTATAATACCGGCTTGCTGTTGCGTTTTGTACTGTGAGTGAGATATCCGGAGGGTCAAAAATCCCTTCTCAATCTCTTAATTATCCTTTTCCTTTAATGTCGGCAAAGCCCATGGTACTTTTTATATTATGTGCGTACATTGGCGGTGGAAATCACTGAGCGTCAAGTGAACCACTAGCTCGTTTTCTGGCCTATCTATGCTATGAAAAAAAATTGTGCCCAACCTAGTGTCGGAGTTTTCAAGCCGCCCAAAAGTCACCGACATGATTTAATAACAGCTGACATCGAGTTTGTGCGTGTCCGAAGCAATTCATTCAGTTCAAGTACCACAAATACAGGGTTTCCCAACCTGGAGTCCGCGGTCATAAATAAAATTATAAAATCAATAGTGCAATCGATCCGCGATGGTTCCGTGGATCATGGTAAGTATTGGTCAGGTGGCACTAGGGGTCCGCACCTGAAAAAGTTTGGGAAAGGCTGCACTAAGCGGTCCCCCATCCATCGACTGCTTGCGAAATACAACAGTGCTTACACACTGTTACTTGGCGGCAGAAATAGACATAGCGGTGGTACATACCAACCCAGACGGCCCTCGCATAAGAAGCACCTACCACCTTCAGGGGCGGTACCGGCTAATTCGCCGAACTTCGCAAATCGATGTTCGATTGGAGAGCCAATGATTCTGTGGTACCGCCGAACAACCGGCTAATGGCCAAAACGATTTATGACGTCACATGAACTTCAACAAATCCGATTGATTTGAATTAATTAATGCCGCCCGCAGACGATTAATCTGAATGGACTTGAACGCTGGCAGAGTTGATGCAGTTCGGCGAATTAGCCGGTACCGGCCCTGCTCGGTTTTCTGTAAAACATGCTGTAGACAAAACTGTCAACAGCGTGGCTCCAGCATTGAAAATTTCCAGAGTTAGATTGAAATTGCACTGACTTCAAGACATAGGTAAAAACTTTATTAATTTATCCTCCTGCAGGTTCGAGAGGCTGGCCAACCAACACTACCCCCTGCCGCTGCCGTCTAGTGACTGGTCACGTGACACAGGACCGCGGATATCCGCGTTCAAATCCGCCGCGGGTCTGGTCGCTCTGGACGCTAAGCTGACCGAGACTTCGGACGAATTGGCGCTCAGAGGTACTTACTGTACACGTTTACAAGGTGGTAGGTCCCTCGTATGCGAGAGGCCGGCTGGGTTGGTACCATGGTTTATTACATTGTTCATTATGGTGCACGCGTGCAAGCGAGATAGTGAGATATCCGTACTACGCAACCATTTTTCATCATACCAACCATACCGAAATTCAATATAGGAAACTACCCTATTAGGGAAGAGTTGGAAATAATATTTGTCTACTTCCCTCCATAGCTAAGCGGGAGACAAATTAATGAACTAAGGTCTTAACCTCAGGCACAAGAACATTTACAACTGGAGAAGCCAGATGTAAATTTTATGAGTGGTAGAGCCACGCTGTAGACACTTTTGTCTACAGCATGCATGGGCCGGCTCGTCTGGGTCATTACCACTGTCTCACAGAAAACCGGCGTAAAGTAGCAACTTGCTGCTGCGTTTCGTACCGTGAGTGAGATATCCGAAGGCCCAAACCCCCTCCCCTTCCCAATGCCTTAATTATCCCTTTCCTTTAAGGTCGGCAACGCGCCCATGATTATTTTAGTATTGCTGGCGTACATTGGCGGTGGAGATCACTTACCATCAGGTGACCCACTTGCTCGATGCCGGGCTGTGCTATAAAAGAATAAAGGTTCTCCCACGGTCGCAAGGTGATCTTCCATTATATATTAAAAGACCTCAAACGTCCACAGGTCTGAGTAGAAAGCATCGCAAACGCATTCTAGCGAGGTCGCGCTCCGGTGTCAATATCGTGGAAGAATTGGAGAAAACGAGACAAAAGATGGCTAAAGGACGAGAAACTAAAACAACCGTGAGTTGATACTGTATTGTCTTCCACCTGGCCTTATCCCACTCGCAGTGGTGTCGGTGCAACATGCACATTTTAACATTTGTTACAGAAAGATTTGATTGTAACACTTTGTGTTAAAAACAGTAATTTCTAATAAAAAGTAGACAGCCTCGGTGGCGCAGTTGTAATGCGTACGCGTTACGACTGAGGCTGAAAATAAGTTCTCGGGTTCGATCCCCGGGTCGGGTAAAAGTGATTTTGGGTTTATCTATTACGAAATGCTTAGTATCAGCCCGGAGTCTAGAATTATGCCCGGTTTGGCGATAGGTTCGCCCACTATCATCAATGTGGGTGTACTGGTTACACCTCTGCCTACCCCTTCGGGGATTATAGGTGTGAGTGCGTATGTAAAAAGAAATACAGATGCATAATAACAAGTTTTCAGATTTAAGTACAGATACATTTTTTTGGGGGAACAACTAAAAATATATATGGTAATATATCACTCGTTCGCATCATAATAATATTCATTAAAAAAGGTGTCGCTCATTTTATTTTTAAGTTTAGGAATACTACTAGTAGTAAAAAAATCGAATCCAAACCATGGGCATAATGAATTAAAAAATCTACTGGCTCGTATATCATGTTAATATCGAGGCTGGTGTTATTATATTATATATTTGTAAATGTCTACCTACCCTTTCTGACGATACAATATGCGTGACTATGTTATCTTTCCAGAACGGTGATTGGCAAGTTGAAGCCACGGAACCGGAAGCGAAAAAAGCTAAATTAAATGAGAAGAAGCAAGTTAAACTAAAAGATAAGCATGCAGAAAAGAAACGAAAAAACTCTTCTGCCGATAATAAGCAAAAACATGAAGAAAAAGAAAAGAAAGATGCTGCAAAGAAAACAAAAAGCTTAGATTTAAATGGTCCTGAAGAAAAGAAAAGTATTAAAAGTGTAACGGACATAAAAACATGTAAATTGCACGAAAAAGGTAAAAAAGATATGAAAGCAAGTAAGGAAATATCCAGTGTTAAAGAACAAAAGAAAAGTGATAATGTAGTTAACGGTTTAAGCAAGAAAAAAATAAAAAACAACTCCAACGTAATCAAACATAGTAAAGATAAAAAAGTTCAAAACAAAGATAAAAAAGAAAAATCATTTGTAAATAGTGTCAAAAAAATTGAAAAAGACACAAAAAGATCCGATAAAAACAATGATAAACCCACCCTGTTAGTAAACAAAGTGAGAAATTTCCAAAAAAGCACAAAAAAAGATGGCGATAGGAAACTACTGACTACGCCGAAAAAGGTGAAGTTTGTGCTTAAAAATAATTCAATGCAAGGCGCTGTAGATTATTATAAAAGCGTGAGACAGAGTCCGAACATCCCTTACAACCCGACAGTAAAGCCAAATAAAACAAATTTAAAACCTTCAACACCCTCCCCAATAAACCCGTTTTTTAAGAAAAAGTTGAAATTGAAGTAATGTTTGCTGTATTTTTTACACTGTTTGAAAAGGAGTGTTATGTGTTTTAAATACGATTAGCGCAAAATAACTTGTCCGGACTCAAATCAGTCACTTCCCCTGCACTAAGCTTTCTCTCATCCTTTACATACTTACGAAACAAACTTCCAACATAAAAATCATCAAAATCGGTCAAGCCGTTTTTAAGTTATAGCGCGAACATCATTTCGTGTTTGATACATAAGAAGAGACAAGATAAATAATCGAGGATTATTTTATAACAACTGAGCAAATACTTTAATGTTTACTACTAGACAAGCTGCGCAGTACATTGAAATTGTATCACTAAGTTGCGGTCAATTGACCGTAACTCAATATTACCATCTCGCTTACTCTCCTCTAGAGCCCCCGCTCTCTGTTTGTGAGCTGTCAAACTCCGCGTATGTGACGCAATTTTACTTTTAAACAGCCCGTCTAGTATTAGTCTTTGTAACTGAGTGACTTATGGCCGTTCCCAATATTCTATCTATCGACGGATTTGCTTACGGGCAGTAAAATTTTGACACATTTTCTATGGAACATATGTCAAAAAACTATCTAGAGTACGCAAATGTGTCTATATACAGAATATTGGGAATGGCCATTAATGACATCCACTATCTATCATATAATCTGAATTGATTTGATAATTATATTGAACCAGATCGCTCAATAATAAAATGAAATGTTTTTTTTGTTGTTTAATTATGGCTTCGCATTTTTTTTATATCATAGGCCGGCAAAAGAGCAAGTTACCAGATGGTAAGTGATCTCCACCGTCCATGTACGCTCTGATACTAAAAGGATCATGGGTGCGTTGCCGACCTTAAAGGAAAGGGATAGTTAAGGGATTTGGAAGGGGAGGGGATTTAGGCCTTCGGACATCTCACTCACCGCACGAAACGCCACAGAAAGACGCCACTTTACGTCAGTTTTCTGTGAGACAGTGGTAACGACCAGGACGAGCCGGCCCATTCATGCTATAGACAAAACTGTAAGGCGTGGCTCTTCTACTCGGAAATATAGCCAATGACAAGTATTTAATATATTTACAACCCAATCCAATTTTATATTGTGGCTCCATCGGGGTACGATGACTTTGCCAGTGTCGAGGTAGGAAAAGACACGTTGACAGTAAATAAACACTTTGCTGTTACGAGACCACTGATCAGAAGTAATCAGTAGAAATATTCATGTCACGTGGTGTAGGCAGAGCTTGAAATTCTTCTAAACAATGAAATAAGACAAATATTTTAATTTACGGTAGGCAGCGGCTTTGCTGTGCCCTGGCATTGCAGAAGTCTATGGGCGGCGGTGACTACTTACCATCAGGTGGCCCGTTTGCTGGTCTGCCTATCCAGGCAGTAAAAAAAAAAAAAAAAAAAATTACTAGTATTCACAAGAAGTATGAAACACCATGACATTTGTTAGACATTATGCCAGTGTCAAGTTAGGATTTAAACATTTAAGAACTATTTTTGCTTAAACATGCATGTCCTGTTTATGGGATTTTTTATTATGGGACTTGTCACGATGCAATCCTCGCTTGGATTTTTGGCGGGAATTCTGACAGTCCGGTAGATCTTTTATTTTAATTATGAGTTTTGGCGGGAATTCTAACAGTGCGGTGGCTCTCTTGTTTTAATTATTTCCTAAATTAGTTTAAAGTTGTGTTCGTGGTATAAAAGTGGTGTGGTTTTGTGCAATAATCATTAAAGATGATGATTAGTTTATGGAGACATTAAAATAGGGAATTTAGGTGATTTTTGACCAAGGGTATCGATCGACCTTGTGCGTTCGTTCCGCTTGAAGAAAGTCGTCTAAGAAGCATTGAACTGAAAGGAATTGACACCAAAACTCCAACAACACTTTGAAATCGGCCGCACCCGTTATTCATCGTTCTTGTAAATACTTGAAAATAATAAATACTTGCCATTAGCTATATGCATAAATAATGCGGAGCCATAAATAGAACAAAAAGAACAAACCCCCCGCTTCTGGTATATATTTGTATGAAATTGCTGTTATTATTATTTTTATTGACAATACGATGTGTTTACAGCGCTTGTTAATTACTTGGTGATTTCTTATGTTTACGCGAATATTACACATTGAAATAAAACTAGTTTATACGGATTTTATCGCAGTTTAATTTTTATTTTAGTCCCGACGTTTCGAAAGCTTTTCAGCCTTCGTGGTCAC
The DNA here is from genome assembly GCA_905332985.1 of Mimas tiliae. Lineage (NCBI taxonomy): Eukaryota > Metazoa > Arthropoda > Insecta > Lepidoptera > Sphingidae > Mimas > Mimas tiliae. Next base: position 5,485,810 of record HG995265.1, on the reverse strand, counting down.
GGGAGACAGGTGTAGGTCGTCTCGATATGTTAATGTTACATTGCCTACCTACATTTTAAAATTATACATATATTTTTTAATAGACAACTGCGCCACCGAGGCAGTGCTTACACGATAGCTTGGCAGCAGAAATAGACAAAGCGGTGGTGCTTTCGCTATATATGGATGACCTTTTTTGGACCGCAAATAAAGTAATCGCTATTCAATTGAAACTATATAAGTACCACAGAGTGTTGAATGCTTTCCATACATAATATAATTCCAGAATTATTAATAAATAAGGATAATTTTGTTAACGTTTGAAATTAATATAGTAGATATGAATATTACTGTTGTTTTATTTTGTTTGAACTGTAACAAATCGCACCTTTAAAAACATACATACGCACTCACGCCTGTAATCCCCGAAGGCGTTGGCAGATGTGTAACCTGTACACCCACATTTCGCCGAGCGTATTTCCGTCCCTTATGTGATAGGGGGCGAGCCTATCGCCATACCGGACACAAATTCCAGACTCCGGGCTGATATTGAGCATTTCATGATAGAAAAACCCAATACCACTTTACCCGAGACCTCAGCGTTGGCCTCAATCGTAACGCGTACGCATTATAACTGCGCCACCGAGGCAGTCGCCTTTAAGAACAAACCGTCACTAAACGAAATTTTTCAAGAAGTTTTTTTTTTATTTATTTATGGAGCTTTGTCTCAATACTATACCGCTCCATTATAGCCATTTTAGGTACATGTATGAAATAATTACATATTTTTTAATTTAACACTTTATTTCAGATTATAAGTAATCCATAGTTGATATACACAAATTTTATTATTATTTCTAATTTTATAATTACTTAATAATTAAAATATTTTACATATTGAGAACATACAGTGCATCCTAATAAATAATTATATTCTTATGTTATTCAAAGGTCCAATTTTTATACCGATTACACATTATATAGAACTTGACATACTGCAGTGACTTAAGATCTACTCACAATCAAACCTGGACGCAAATACCTTCAGGATGGGGCTGGGGCCGACCCGAACCCGTCGCACCAGGGATGTGCAACGCTTTCTAATGGTCGCATAAAACAGTCGACCCATGATTCTGCAAACATCGCCGATGCACTACAGAACCGAGGCAGCCCCAGCAGCATCCTGAACGCATTATTATTTTGGACGCTTAAGGCGCCATACTGTTTTTGCGTATAATTCACCCACAGGCTGCATGTGTAAAAGGACGTTCAAAATGCTCTAAAAAGAGTAATTTTGACGCTCCTTCCTGCGGGCTATCATGTTTGCTCTGACAAATTGTATAGACAATCTAGATAAATTTTGTAAAGAATCTTGGCCGGGTCTGATGCAGGGAAGAATTGAGTTACTAATGCCATTTTTTTTTTATTTAAGGAGCTTTGTCTCAATACGACTATGCCGCTCCATCATAGCCATTTTAGGTAGATGTATGAAATAATTACATATTGTATAGACAATCTAGATAAATTTTGTAAAGAATCTTGGCCGAGTCCGACGCAGGATGAGCCAAGATACTGTTACATCTCCTAATATTACATACACCACCACTAAATAAGCTTCCTATGGAATTTTTTCAAAATTACGTAAACTATACGATGAATTTTACACTTTCATAAAAAAAACCACTTTTAGAGGTAGATGGCGCTAATTTTGACCGTTACAAAACTAAATAAGATTTGCTGGCTAAATGCAATATCGTGTATATACTAGTTGTTGTTTAATTTTATATTTTCGTTTAGTAACGGTTTGTCTTTAAAGTTGCGATAATACAAAAACATGAATTACATACGCACTCACGCCTGTAATCCCCGAAGGGGTATGCAGAGGTGTAACCAGTACACCCACATTTCGCTGAGCGTATTTCCGTCCCTAATGTGATAGGGGGCGAGCCTATCGCCATACCGGGCACAAATTGCAGACTCCGGGCTGATACTGAGCATTTTCGTAATAGAAAAACCCAATACCACTTTACCCAACCCGGGAATCGAACCCGTGACCTTAGCGCTGACCTCAATCGTAACGCGTACACATTACAACTGCGCCACCGAGGCAGTCATGAAAAACATGAATTCTTTACGTTTATACCGTCAATACCATCGAAATAAGATGACAAAAAATGTAACTCAAGCAAAAAAATTACCAAAACTGCAAGGAGGCGGGGCTATAAAGTCTGTGCAGCTCGTTCATTCATCAATTGCCGTCATTCCGTCCTCGCCGAAGAGGACCTCGCCGCGCTCCCCGAAGCACCCCCGACCCTTCGACCGGCCCGCGTGCCGATGAAGATCAAAATTAGATTATAAGTACTTTATAAATCCCCCTAAACCCCAATCGCAAATGTCTTTGCCCCCCTCCAGTGGCCGTCCTGAGCCGAGGTCCGTATCCCCCATTAGGGGGGATGCCCTCAGCGAAGGTCACTTAAATTTTAGGGTTGGAGTGCCTACAAGCATTCGCCCGAAAGTCCGGTGTCGCTGACTAAAGCCGACTCTTGTCAGGCTATGAGCAAGCGTCCATCCCAAAAAAAAAAAAAAAAACATTCATCAAATAATAAAAATTTATTCATGATCTAAATCGTCTAATTTTTGCGCGGTGCAGAACGTCGTGTCTCGATTTAAAAATTTAATATTTAGACATTAACTTTTATGAAATAAGTATAGTTGATTTTGAACGTTTATTAATTTTTGTTCAACCCATTCATTCATCATCCTCCTGTACATTTATTATCGCTTTTTGAATTTTAAGCTTCAATTGTTTCTTTTTTTTGCTGATGGTCAAACCATGTAGGGATGATGCCACAAAGTCGCCAAATATTTGATTGTCTTTAATATCTGCTTCTAAAAATTTCCCGCAGATTTTAAATATATCCTCTTCGGTCCGCATTATTGGGGCAAAGTTGTGTTGTCCAGATTGTTGCCAGGCAGAATCTTTGTTTGTGCTTGTATTGGTAGACATATCGATTGGTACAATCATTGTGACACCCTCGCTATTTTCTTGCTGAAAGATACACAAAATATATACGATATTTTTTTTCTATTACCTTAATGTAATAACATTTGTGGGGGTCAGACGGCGGGTCGCCCTATAAAACACCAATTACTGTCAAATCATGATGGAACGGCGGACCTGTCATTGGGCCAGGATGGCACCAGCTAGAAAATAACCATACGTTCTTTCTGCCTGGTGTTTTTCCGTCCTAGTGGCAGAGTCGGGCTTCTTGTATCATAGATTTTACAGTATTTATATGGGCCGACCCGCCGTCTAACCTCCACAACCCACAATGGCAACCAAGTTTCGCCATTGCCTCGTCTGTTGATCAGCAGAGTGACAGTGAGGTTGACTTTGGGCCTAAGATATTGGAGGTCCACTTCTGTTTTCAACTACCCTATCTCACTCGCTGTGGGGTCGCTACATGCTTTAAACACATGGTACAGAAAGATTTAGCTTGTAGTATATTTACGACCGGCCGCCTGCCTGTCGTCAACCCCTCTGGGGAAATATTAGTGCCCAACAATTTATTAAAATAAATAACATACCAAAGTAGGAGGTGTCTCTGTTCCCCGTATCAATATATTATTACAACGGCAGTTACACCCATCGTTTCCATTTAAACCGCTTCCATTTCCCTTGGATTTCACTGCAATAATATTAGATACAATTCATATATTCCTTGCGCTTGCCCGTACGTGGCCTCCATTCGAGAACTTTTCTGCCCCATCGGCTATCAGTTCTGCGAGCTATGTGCCCTGCCCACTGCTACTTCAACATGCTAAGAGGCCACGTACGGGCAAGCGCAACAGAGATGCATCCACCTACAAGATGGACCGACGACCTAACAAGGGTTGCAGGAAGCCGATGGATGCAGGCCGCTTCCAACAGGTCCGCCTGGAAGGCATTAGGGAAGGCCTATGTTCAGCAGTGGACGTCTTGTGGCTGATGATGATGATGATGATATATTCCTATCTTTATTAGATCAGCTAATGGTGTTAAATTAAAACCTCCCATAAACGCCCACAGTACCAGATTGAACATGGACGCGTTGCCGATGTTTAGGATAATAAAGGGATTGGGAATGGGGATTTGAGTCTCATATCTCACTCACCGTAGTGGTAACGACCCTGTCATGTTGGTGCATTTATACAATATGTAACAAAAACCCTGTTGGCCCTTTCTGGGTTGTGAAGATACATATATAGACAACTTAATAAAAAAGTTAAATAAAAAAAATTTAAACAATTTACACAGGTAGCTTAGAAAAATCAACATATTTAAAAAATGTTATTGACATCTGAAAAGTGATGAACAGCTTACTGTGACGTATTGACGAAGCAGGGCGCGCACGCGGTGCGGCGCGTTTGATATACGTAGATACCACAACTTTCTATCTCGCTCTGTTTCTGAGGCATTGCTCTTGCAGAGGTAATCAATCGAAATACAGCTTACAAACAATAAAATAATTAAAGTTTTAAAAATAAATATGATTATTTTTATAGTCTCATATTCGTATGCGTATATGAGTTATTTCATTACCTTTGAATATTAATTCTGATATCATAGTTAAAACGCCCACCAGGGTGTTTGTTACATATAGTGTACAGACAAGATTGTCTACATGGTGGCTCTAACACTATAAAAAAGAATAACTAACCTGCATTAATTATCAGTTTCTTGGGAGCAATTTGTCCAGGTAAATATTTACTTTCAGTGGTATTCCATGTATCCCCAGTACAATAAACTTCAGAGTCATTGTCACGATCATTAGCTTCTATAATGTAAGTAACATTATACGTTTCATTATCGTCTGTCGTCTTGATAAATCCATCTGAAAAGTTATCAGTTTTAATATATACAAATATATTTACACCTGTTTTCACGTGGTAGGCAGTTTACTGAGTGCGTTCACGCTTCAACAAAGTATTGCCGTTTTCAAAAATTCAAATCATTTATTCTGTAAATTGGATCATAAATATCACTTTTACATGTCAATCATTTTTTAAGCTATATTATATTTATTTTGTTATAATAACAAATAATAAACTGACAACAAAACAATTTTCTTATATATTTTTTGAGTTTGGGCTATTGCCGTTTAATCAATAGATGGTACCACCGATTGTTTAGTTTTATTTTACACATACGCACTCACGCCTGTAATCCCCGAAGGGGTAGGCAGAGGTGTAATCAGTACACCCACATTTCGCCGAGCGCATCTCCGTCCCATAATGTGATAGGGGGCGAGCCTATCGCCATACTGGGCACAAATTCCAGACTCCGGGCTGATACTGGGCTATTTCGTAATAGAAAACCCCAACACCACTACCCGACACGGGGATCGAACCCGAGACCTCAGCGTTGGCCTCAATCGTAACGCGTACACATTACAACTGCGCCACCGAGGCAGTCAGTCAGTTTTATTTTAGTCTATTTTATTGTTTGTATAAAGTTATTTATCTCTGTTTTTAGTGAAAGAATCAGATGAAATGCATAAAATATGTCGAAGTTTTCATCCCTGATTTTATAACCCATTCATATTTATTTTAATATTTAAACGGTGTGTAAATCACCACCGCCAGCGTCCTTTTCTTTCGACTATAAAAATAATCCTCCAAATCAATGCACATTTGACGGAGTTATGCGTAAAAATACATAACAAATACCTTTATCCAACGTGTTACAGAAAAATGTGGTTTAAATGAAAGCAACGCATAGTGAATTAGTGATACAAGTATTTCACTGCCCGTAGCAAACCCGATTACACCTATAAGTAACATGTTGTAAGTATATACAGACGAATTGAGACACCCCTCCGTTTTTTGTCAGTTATTATGAAATATCTACTCACCTCGATTATGGACCAGTCTTATATTACGTGCAGGAACTAATACTGAAGCGTTTTCCACAATACAGACAAATGATATCCTATCGTCTTCATTATAACTCACAGTATCATTTTGATTAATATCTGAAAATATATTATTATTAGGCTGTTTATATAGAAGATAGGCATCTGCCTATTTTCACAACCTAGAAAGGGCCAACAGGGTTTTTTCTACATACTGTTTAAAGCATACTACATACTCCAAACTGGATTAATTCTGGAGATGCATCATCTGTCATTGATCGGCATTATTTGAGTAGTATTACACATTGAAATAACTAATTTATATGGATTTTATCGCGGTTTAATTTACGATTCCTACCTAGTAGGATTCGTGAGGCTATTGAAATTAAAAAAGCATCCAAATTTGAATAGTGAAGGTGGTTGGAAGCTCGCACAAGCCTGCGATTCAATTATGCATTTAATTAAGTCGGAACCAAAAAGACCAACTGCCAGACCTCAAGACACCGTGACCTCTTTCTGCGTAAATCAGACTAGTGTTAACTAACTTTTTAAAAAATAAAAAGAAATATTTCTCTCTATTCTAAAAAAAAGTAACTGGCGCCGCCGCTGCCAAAAGCTTGTCACGCTATCTCCTCCGAAACCGCTGGGGGTATGGGGTCGAGACCGATACCAATCGATGCAGAATAATGTGGGGAAGAAAGTAAGATATGTCTCATATTCGTCGGACTTTAAGTTTTTTTTTATCTTATGTTTTGTGGGAAAACATGGGCAAAGCCCCTAGTAAAAAATGAATATAGGTAAAGTAACATTAGCTTTTGGAGAGGTGTATGACCACGAAGGGTGAAAAACTTTCGAAATATCGCAACCATAATACAAATTTAACCGCGATAAAATCCGTTTATATTAATTTTATTTCAATCATTGCAATATACTCATTTTGCCGTGCCAGGAGAAAAATAAACACTTTTTGTCCTTCAAGAAACATTGTGTCCGTCGACGTTCGGCAGAATTATGCCGGCCTGAATTGAGTACAAGCTGACCACGGAACGCGACCTAACAAGCCACCAGGCGGGTTTATTACACGGTGTACGATGTACGCTATCCAGTCAGAACAGCCGTAAAATCGCGGAGTTTCTTACAAAATAAAATGCCAGCAAAAATATTTTTCTATTTTGCAGAACGTACCTTCGCTAGCAACATCTATGCCGTTAACATACACCATTAGACGTAAAGTGTTCACTTCTGAAAAGAAAAATAATACTTTGTCAAAATATATATCCTATTCTGATATTATAAATGCGAAACTGAGTTTCTTTGTTACGCTTTCACGCCGAAATTGTTGAACGTGCACCTAATTTGATGAATTTTGGTATAGAGATAGATGGGACCCTAGAGACGGTTATAGGGTACTTTTTATCCCGGAAAAGGCTGTGCAATGCAAAGGCTAGTATAAACAATATATGTAACAAAAATCCTATTGGGCATTTTAACTGTGATGAAAATTGGACTATAAAAATAATCATATTTATTATTTAAACTTTAACATTTATTATTTATAAACTGTAACCTCTTTTTTGTACTGAGCTAGTACAAGTTGCCACTTCAAATAAGGCGTGGCGTCTTGCAACTCACTCGCTCCTTCTCAATCTTCCACGCACGCAGCGCATCATGGGAATAGTAACAGAGTAACGCGAAATAAAATTGGAGGTAGTATAAGAAAAATAATTGAGCCGCTCTTACATTATTTCGTCATGTACGGGACAAATGTAATGCCTCTTGTAAGTTCTACTCAACACTAGTTTATCATAGACATCGAGATCTGCACCGCCCATGCTAACGAAATAATCCACTGAACACTACATTCATTACCTTCATTTGTTTCATTCGGGGTAATATACTCGTAGACCTTCTTGTCGTAAATTGTTCGCTTGTATAATCCCTGTTCTTTGCTGTAGTTTTTAATATCTACACAATATGCTATAGAGCCAGAATCAGCGTCCGTCAACGATATCTCTTCTGATTTCCTAATAAATTTGCTACAGCAAGTCTCGTTGACTATTTTTTGTATAATCAAGCTGTCTGTAAAACGACAAGAAAGCATTAAACAACTGTTATATAAACACAACGAGTGTAAGGGAAATGATTCCGAAACTAAAACAGTACACAATAAAAATCGCGATTTTTTTACAAAAAAATCGCACAATAAACTACCTATTTTTTATTTATCACGCAGCATTATGTAACCTAAGAATAGTTATGTAACAATACATAAATACAACAAATATTATGTTGTTTTTATCATTAGCATAAACAAACTGAGAAACAACAATCAATTGGAAAAGCATCCATTTTTTTTAGTAGCATTAGATGAGCATGTCGCTCGCCTGATACGCTTTTAGTTTCTGGTTAAAAAATACTATTGTAATGGCTATTTTATACAATATGTAACAAAAAACCCTGTCGGGCGTTTTAACATTGATACCAGAATCGATATGCAAACGTAATTAAATAACTCGCATACGAAAATGAAACTATAAAAATAATCATTAAATAAATTTATTTTTTATAGTAATTATTTTATTATTTTTAAAACGTATTTCAATTGATTACTTCTGCAATGGCGATGACTCTGAGCCAGAGCGAGGTAGCAAGTTGCGGCGTCTACGTGCATCAAACACGTCAGTCAGCTGTTCATCACTTTTCAGATGTTTTTTATAAATATGTTAATTTTCCTAAGCTACCTGTGTAAGAATAATATATTGCTACTGTTTATTATTTCTTTAATTTAATAATTTTATATACTGTCTATATATCTTTAAGACCTAGAAAGGGTCTACAGGGTTTATTAAACATATTGTATATACTAAGAGTCTGCGTATCTCCGTCCCATGATGTGATACGTGGCGAGCCTATACCGACCACAAATTCCAGACTCCGGGCTGATACTGAACATTTCGTAATAGAAAAACCCAATATAACTTTTACCCGCCCCGGGGATCGAACCCGAAACCTCAGCGTCAGCCTCAGTCGTAACGCGTACGCATTACAACTGCGCCACCGAGGCAGTAAATAAAAAAATATATAAAATAATAAAAAACTGTTGTAGAGCAACCGCGACTCGACAACACACTGCGACACACCAGTATGACTACTGGAATCTGGAATACATCGTGCACGAACATTGAGTTTTTTACAACTGCTTTTTTTGGTAGAGCCACGCTGTAGACGCTTTTGCCTATAGCATGTATGGGCCGGCTCGTCCGGGTCATTACCGCTGTCTCACAGAAAACCGGCGTAAAGTAGCAGCTTGCTGCTTCGTTTCGTACGGTGAGTGAGATATCCGGAAGCCCAAACGCCCTTCCCTTCCCAATTCCGTAATCCCTTTCCTTTAAGGTCGGCAACGCACCCATGATTCTTCTGGTATTGTGGCCGTACATTGGCTGTGGAGATCACTTACCATCAGGTGACCCACTTGCTCGTTTGCCGGCCTATGCCATTAAAAAAAAACACTTAAATTCGACCTCACCTGATTCGTCGCAAGAATGATGAATTTGAGTTTCTTCTTGATATGTAACCTCAGTTATTTCAGATTTTTTCTGTTGCCCTGAAATTAGAAATAATAATAAATAATAATTCCTATGCCTCGCCATTGGAGGGTGATACTTTTTATATTTTTAAGTGTTTATTATTTTTTAAGTAATTTGATATTTAAAAATGTAAAAAAATCTTTTAAAATAAAGAGTACTGTACAATAATAATTCAATGAAAAGAATTATTACTACTCTCCCACTACTAGGCAGGGGCCATGAAATGAATTAGGCATCAGCACACCACGCTGGGGTTATATTATGACATACATACGCACTCACGCCTGTAATCCCCGAAGGGGTAGGCAGAGGTGTAACCAGTATACCCACATTTCGCCGAGCGTATTTCCGTCCCTTATGTGATAGGGGGCGAGCCTATCGCCATACTGGGCACAAATTCCAGACTCCGGGCTGATACTGAGCATTTCGTAATAGAAAAACCCAATACCACTTTACCCGACCCGGGGATCAAACCCGAGACCTCCGAGTTGACCTCAATCGTAACGCGTACGCATTACAATTGCGCCACCGAGGCAGTCGGTTATATTATGAGTCAATACAATTCACAGACATTCTATTTATCTTACAAATGATAAGGCCACTCTGTAGACAGTTTCGTATATAGTATATACAACGTGTATAGAAAGGGGCGTGCAAATTTAAGCAATGTATAGTGTAGGGTATAAGTATTTATCTCCCATAGTACCAAATCCGATTGCATTGCTAGTACAATAATTATAGAATTTTCTTTTTTATCCAATGAGTAACATGTCGATATCGACTTTCAACTTTGGACAACACTAAATGATAAACAATGATACTATAGACCTCCTTTCATTTAATTATTTTATAATTAAAAAAACATTAAACAGTTGTCAAATGTCAATATTTATTTGACGCAGTCAGTTCGGCAAGTTCTGATTTTATGAAGTATGATTACGAGTTAAAAAAATATGTTGTAATTGACTAAAAATAAGTATTATGTTTTGGTGTAACTGATAAAAGTTTTTAAGAGGATCGTCGACTGTAATAAGCCAAATTCATAGATGGAAGACCCGTGAATGAAGTCTTTAACATGCTTCTAAAGGATGGTACCTATTTGTCTTCAACACACAATCTCTTTCAAGTGTTCATTTGTGTTTAAATTACAAGTTACGTACGTATGTCCGTAGAATTATGTGCATCTTATTCAAGTTTATTAAAAAGTGAGTATCGTTCATAATAATTAATAGTGATGTCATCAATCTGATCGATCTTAATAAACGAGTGATTAAATTTTACGTGAAATTTTCGGATGTCTTGGTTTTGAAAAGATCCGGTACATAAGTACTAACTGTACGATGTATGTAATGACCCTAAAATATGACCACACCTTTCTGTAACACGTTGTATATATGTTCCAGACCGGTTTCGGCCACGGCGACTATTTCTGCTAATTGAGTTACTGATGGGTCCTCACATGGCTGATGTAACCAATTTTAGCTGTGAACGTTCGAGAGCAGTTGCTACATGTGAGGACGCAGATGTAGTTGTATGCGATATTGGAAGGCGGCTTGTTTTTAAGATATTCCCTTTTAGCATCAAGATCGCGCCTTCGCTTGTCTTCGAACGAGTATACCTTGTCTTGAACTAGGTTCCTCCATTCTAGACGCTTGCCAGCTTGTTGCTCCCATGCGGCAAAGGCAAGACACCCCTTCATATGCCTCTTCAAGACATCCTTATACCTCAGAAACTGGCCACCGCTTGTATAAAGTATGTCATTCATCCTGTAGACAGAACTGTCTATGTATTAGCTTGATCGAATTATTACCACAATCTCACAGAGAACCTTCGTGAAGTAACAGCTTGCTGTTGCGCTACGTACGGTGCGTGAGATATCCGGAGTCCCAGATACTACTCCCCTTCCCAAACCCTTAATTGTCCCTTCCTTTTATGGGTGGCAATGCGTTTATATATGATATTATACGTGTTTGTGGGTGATGGCGATTATTCACCATGAAATTACTCATTTGTTAGTTTACCGACTAATGCTAAATATAAATTAAAAAAAACTCACAATTCATTCTCAGTTTCATGGCATAGGTTTCAATGGGATATTCTTGATTTTCAGTAATATCCAACGCTTTCGCAGTACAATATACTTCGGTGTCATTGTCGACATGATCAGCTGTTATAATGTACTCAATTTTGGAATACATATAATAATTGGGTAACGTGTGTCTATATCCACCTGAAACATTATCAGCTATAGAACTTGCACATATATGACCTGATGTTTAGTACACTGTACATACGCACTCACGCCTGTAATCCCCGAAGGGGTAGGCAGAGGTGTAACCAGTACACCCACATTTCGCCAAGCGTATCTCCGTCCCACAATGTGATAGGGGGCGAGCCTATCGCCATACCGGGCACAAATTCCAGACTCCGGGTTGATAATTGATGATAATGAGCATTTCGTAATAGAAAAACCCAATACCACTTTACCCGACCCGGGGATCGAACCCGAGACCTCAGCGTTGGCCTCAATCGTAACGCTTAGTACACTGTAATCCAAATATAATGTCGACCATCAATAGACATTGCGTCCCTCGACGATCGGCATATATGCCGGCCCGAAGGTACTGGATTTACGCTGGCTGACACTAAGCTCGTCCCGGCGGCTCGTTCCACGTGCCACGAGGACGTACTTTATCCGGACACCACTCAGTGGCCCGTTTAGAGCATCGCTCTTCCGACATACAGCTTAAGTGGCCGGCTCAGACCCTCTTTCAATTAAATCCGTGATTTGTGTTTTGAAGCGCAGTTCGGTGTTACGAATTCGATCCACAAGCTAATATCCAGGATTCGCTCCATTACTCGTTAGCAAACCCTGAGTTTGGACTATTGGATTTTCGTCATAGACCTGAGGGGCTAGCACGGAAAACTTGCGAAAAGTTATTCGAGCTGTCATCGACAACAATTTCTATGAGATTTTGGTACAGCGTAGCCTCTATCGTACGTAAAAGAAACTAATATATATGGAATATATACGAATTATATATATGGAATTATCCATCGAGCCCTTTAATTACCTTTACATTACGATTTCGATAGTTTTTCGTGCTAGCCCCTCAGTAGGCGTAGTACAAGTTTTAATAGTTTTTTCCATACGTCGAGTATTAGTAGCCAGTAGTGGGAACTATTATGAATTAAAATAAATAATATTGTTATTTTTATTTCATATTAGTCGAATATGAAATTTGTTTTCAAGCGATTTTTTCCTTTATTACCTACTGTATGAATTACTAATTGACACTTCGACGGTAGTCATTTTATACGAATTCGAAAACTGTGAACGTATATGTAACTCGTACTAGGCCTACAGGTCTGTGCGCCATATGTAAGAACTCCCAATCCCGAGTAACTCATGTGTGATTTTTCGAATCGGAAACTCCAAAACAAATTGTGATTGTCCGACCTGAGAATTGCACCCAGGACGTAACTCAACCTAAGTGCCCTCCCACTAGACTAATGTGGCGATCACAAACAATAAATTAACTCACCGCGGTTATGGATCAATTGAGGGCCATAACATATAAAACGTCGGTCATCTTCTATCGCGTTACAGGTAAAGCTTAAACTATCACCTATATCATAATTCAAAACTGAAGCTGAAATAAAAAAAAATGTATAAGTTTATATTGGCGCAAATCGATTAAAAAAGGCACGAGACACACAGACGAGACGCCTAGGGGCTTAGTGTAATGTGTGTGTACACGACATATCTCGCGATAGAGAGAGATAACTATCGACCAAAGATTTTAATGTATACTACTAGACAAGCTGCGCGGTACATAGAAATTGTACCACTAAGTTGCGGTCAATTGACCGTAACTCAATATTACCATCTCACTCACCCTCAACTAGAACCCTAATCGCGCTCCCTGTCTGTGAGTAGTCAAACTGCCGCGTTATGTGACGCAATTTTACTTCTAAACAGCCCGTCTAGTAGTATACATTAAGGTCTTTGTTATCGACGACAAAATATATCTCCGGTAAAACACTGTCAACCTTCGACAAAATTACGTCATGTTTAGGGTTCGTAGACAAAATACCACACAAAAGTTGAAAGTATTATTTTCTCTACTAGGGGCGTTGCCCATGTTTTTCCACAAAACATAAAATTGGTCATCGATTGGTATCGGTCTCGACCCCATACCCCCAGCGGTTTCGGAGGAGATAGCGTGACAAGCTTTTGGCAGCGGCGGCGCCAGTAACTTTTCTTAGAATAGAGGGACTTTATCTTTACTTTTGACATAACGAGTGGAGTATGCTTTGCAACCATGTTAGCTTCGATAGACATATAGATATAACCAGATATTACTGGTTTTTCACGACTAAACGAGTCAACAAAATCATCTCGTGTTGCATAAGCCAAGCCCCTGGACGCGGACGGGGTAAAGACACGGTTCGTTACCACTATATATATTTAAGTATATATTTTACTCAAAACGCATAAGCATCGCTATGCAAATCATATAGGTAAGTAAAATATTATTTATATATAGTCGAAAATCTACCTATAACTACCTATATCTAATATATTACAACCAAGTTAAGATCGAAAATCAAAACGTATAAATATGAATACTTATAACATTTTCTTAAGTAGGTACTGTTAAATTAGATGTATCGGGATGAAACTGGTAAAACCAGTTTCTTAAATTAAATAAATACACCCAACAGTCACACAAATAGTCCTGACCCCACACTAGGTAAACCTGTATCGTGGGTATCAGCAACTACGAGGGACTTGTCAACCCACAACACCTAGACCCGAAACAAAATATTTGTGGATCACACAAACATTTGACTCGGTGTGGGAATCGAAGCCACGGTCTCTCGCTTCGCAGTCGGCTACTCGCTAACTGCGCCACGGAGGCTGTCAATTAATCAATTTGTGATTATTATACAGATTAATCGACAGATTTGTTATTTAAATCTTAATCAAACGCTGTAATATAAACACAAATCATAGGAATATTGTGATTAATTTTGCAAATGTTTTATATTATAGTAGATTTAAAACAATATCTTACACACTAAGATAATGAATATCAAACAATTATATATCTATCACACATGTATTTTTATCCAGAAATCTCTTAACAAAAACATTCATACCAATTTAATATTTACCAAATTAAAGCAAACCCACTAACGTAGTACTGGGCGAGCTAGTTTTTTAGTTTTACCCAAGACCAGAACTAACTATGGAAAAAAATGCTTACAATATTTGAAGGAGCACAACTGTATAATAAAATACACTCATTAATAAAAAAAATACACTTATTTAATACATTTAAGACTCAGCTAGCTAGATATCTAATAGCAGATGTAATATAACAACAGATGTTTGTGATTGACAACTTGTTAAATATAATTAAGTTTAGTTTTGTTATCAAGGAAGTGACATTGTCTTATTGAGAATACATTTCTTTAAACCTTAAACCTTATCCTAGTTTTTTTTTTTTATTACATGAATGACGAGACGAGCAGGTCGCTCGCCTGATGGTAAGCGCCACGCCTGCTCATAAACAGAAGCAACGCCACACAGAACTTTAAATAAAGCTCTGCATTACACTGGACTGCGCTCGTCACCCCGAGACATAAGGTGTTCAGTCTCATAATGCCCAGTAATTTCACTGGCTTCAATGTCCTTCACACCGGAACACAACAGTGCTTACACACTGTTGCTTGGCGGCAGAAATAGACAAAGCGGTGGTACCAACCCAGCCGGTCTCTCGCAAACGAGGGACCTACCACCTTGTGAAAGTGAAAGGAAACGTTTATCGAATGCATCTCATAATTACTTGCGATGACAAGAATGCTTATGTTCATATCACTCATTCATTCATTCATGATCACCCCACTACCGAACACCACGAGTAGTAGAGGGGAGGCGTGATAGATAAAGATGTACCAAGCTAACTGTGAACTGAAGAGTGTTAATGCCGTCGCTCAGTACTGCCATTTTACGAATAGTAAACTCAGTATTATTAGGACTTAAGTTTTTTTTATTTTTATAGTGTAGGCCGGCAAACGAGCAAGTGGGTCACCTGATGGTAAGCGATCTCCACCGCCCATGTACGCCCACAATACAAAATAATTTTGGGCGCGTTGCCGACCTTAAAGGAAAGGGATAATAAGGGATTGGGAAGGGGAGGGGATTGGGGCCTCCGGATATCTCACTCACCGTACGAAACGCAGCAGCAAGCTGCTACTTTACGCCGGTTTTCTGTGAGACAGTGGTAATGACCCGGACGAGCCGGCCCATTCATGCTGTAGACAAAATTATCTTCCCCATATTTCTCTCGCTGCAGAGACGTGGACTCTAAGGTAATAAGAGAAATATGAAATATACTCCCATGAAATGTGGTGTTGGATAAGAAAGATGATTCAGTAGCTCGTATAATAGTTGGTTAGTTTTTTTTTATAGTTAATTTCTTTTTGTTTTTTATTTGTTTACCTTTAAAGAAAAATAGCCTTTACTTAGTTACTTCAATAATGTCTACTAGGGTAAACACACCACCAGGAGTAGTACCGGCAGCAATCTAGGTATACTAGGATCCCCCGTAACCACTCCACTAGCGCTGAAGGAGGCCACCGCGGGGTTTTTAAACGGTATGACCCCGTAGGAATTGGTTAGGTTCCCGATCTAGCAATCACTCAGCAGTGAACTAGGTTCCAGTGAACCATCCCTCCACCCGGGATGGGAGGGTATCCGTAAGATGGAGTTACCCGCGACAAGAAAAACAGGGTAAACCACCGATGGTGATAGGTCGGAAACCTGGTGAGCCCAACATAACCATCCCTCCATCCGGGATGGGAGGGTATCCGTAAGATGGAGTTACCCGCGACAAGAAAAAAAGGGTAAACCACCGATGGTGATAGGTCGGAAACCTGGTGAGCCCCACATAACCATCCCTCCATCCGGGATGGGAGAGTATCCGTAAGATGGAGTTACCCGCGACAAGAAAAAAAGGGTAAACCACCGATGGTGATAGGTCGGAAACCTGGTGAGCCCCACATAACCATCCCTCCATCCGGGATGGGAGGGTATCCGTAAGATGGAGTTACCCGCTACAAGAAATAAGTGAAATTAAGTGTATCCGGTGATTGGAAGACGAAATCGTATCGATAGTCTCGCACGGGGAGTGATACTCGTATAAATACAAACCTATATACTGCCATCACAATTAACTTACCTTCACTGCTACTACTCGTTACATCATTGCCATTATGTTTCACATTAAGTTCAATATATGTTGCTGAAAAGAAAAAAATAACTATGTTTGAATAAATAAATACACCCAGCAGTAACACACTCATGTCTTGACTCCACACTCCTCAATATCAAGTGTATGCCCCGGTTGGAAAAAATCTTAGGTCCGGGGCTGGGTACCACCCCACCGCTAGATCAGTCGGGGCGGTTATTTTTGACTCCCACGGACTAAAACCCTAAGGTGTTCCTCCGGGTACGCTTGTTCGGTCGGGGCTGCTTGTACGCTTTTGTACCTACTCTTCCTCAAACGCACTGAAGCCTAATTAAAAAAAAATATATTATATTTAAAAAATTAAAAAGCAGTGATAGCTCAGCGGGGAGTGGTATGGACTGTCGAGACGAAAGTCGCAGGTTCGAAACCAGCCCCAAGTGCATACACCTCTGACTTTTCTAAGTTATGTGTGTATTAATTGTTAATTATCACTTGCTATAACGGTGAAGGAAACATCGTGAGGAAACCTGCATACCTGAGAAGTTCTTCATAAGAATTTCGAAGGTATGTGAAGTCTGCCAAGCCGCATTAGGCCAGCGTGGTGGACTAAGGCCTAACCCCTCTCATTCAGTAGAGGAGGCCCGTGCCCAGCAGTGGGACGTATATAATAAAGGGCTGGTATTATTGTTATGTTTGTCTTGCCATAATCTCGGGACTACAGAGTCCCGGACCTTTGGAAGGCGTGCGTGGGGCCGAAGCCAACACGTAGAGGCCCGTTAGACAATTTTAATTTTATATGGTGATGTGACACCGCCCGGCGGCTATCCTTATATACACTATAGAAGTGTATCCAAGGACAGCCCCCGGTCGGTGTAGGACTATTGTAGGGATGGGCAAAAATAAATATCTACTATTTTATTGAGGTGAGGTGTTGATGGATCGGATAACCGGGTCTATGGGAAGGACTATGGCACCTGCCTGGTCTATGTTGAAAACATGGATAAAATAGGCAGGTGGTGACTTGCCAACTCAGGTAGATGGGCTCCCCAAAATAGTCACTAGAAAAAACGATAAGGGAGCAACACCCGGATGAGTGGCTAAAGGGTGGAGAGGTGTCACTGGGCTTTAAACAACGATCATTTGCTCCCTTAGGGTCCCATCACGTTGCCCACTCACCACTTACGTTTCACATCCACCCTACGAGCATGAAGCTCTCGCGACTCCACTCTGACCGGCCGGTGAAGGCAAGCCAGAGGTGGGGGACCTGTTCCTCATCAGTGTTCACTCCAGCCGGCCAGTTAAGGCGAGCCAGAGATGAAGAACAGGAGCCTCCCCCGGGAGCACTCGGGTACGTAGGTTATTGTTATTATTATTATTATATTAAATTGTTCCTAAAAAAAACCGCCTGCAACACCAATCAGAACTTTGAATTATGAAGTAGGTACTGCATGGCAATGAACTGCGCTCGTCACCATGATACATAAGAAGTTAAGTCTCATCATGCAGTGATTTTACTAGCTTCAATGTCTTTCAAATGGAAACACATCCATGCCTGCAAACTGAAGCTTGTCGCAGAAACAGACAAAGCGGTGGT
The DNA here is from genome assembly GCA_905332985.1 of Mimas tiliae. Taxonomy (NCBI): domain Eukaryota; kingdom Metazoa; phylum Arthropoda; class Insecta; order Lepidoptera; family Sphingidae; genus Mimas; species Mimas tiliae. Next base: position 5,467,497 of record HG995265.1, on the reverse strand, counting down.
ACCAACCCAGCTGGCCTCTCGCATAGGGAGGGAGCCCTCTCCCTATGCGAATCGCAGCCGGAAGGTCAGTGCCCCGTGCCGCCTGCCGACCCAATCATTCAGAACCGGGCCGAGAGCCTCGACAGTCCTTGCGCCGGCCGAGGAATTGGCCAGCAGCTGCCTCCTCTCCTGAACCAGGGACTGTCGAGCGTGAAATCTCCGCAATCCATCGCATCGCATCTCCCCCGGGTGGGGAAGTTCTCTTCGGAGCCGGAGTTACATGCGCCACTCGTACATCGACGCATGGACTCCGGCCTCCAGATGCCATCGAGGAGACCCCGCTAACGCATGGGATATGGTGCGATAGCCACGGATCGCCCCGACTGCCATCGCTCTCTGAGGTCGCCTCAGAAGGGCGACGTTGGATGCAGTCAAGGCGTCAACCCATATGGGGTTTTTTTTTATTAGCTTGGATGACGAGCAAGCACGTCGCTCGCCTGATGGTAACCGCCACGCCTGCTCATAAACAGAAGCAACGCCACACAGAACTTTAAATAAAAAAGCACTGCATGACACGTGACTGTGCTCGTCACCCCGAGACATAAGGTGTTAAGTCTCATAATGCCCAGTAATTTCACTGGCTTCAATGACCTTCAAACCTGAACACAACAGTGCTTACACACTGTTGCTTGGCGGCAGAAAGAGACAAAGCGGTGGTACCAACCCAGCCGGCCTCTCACATACGGGACCTACCACCTTGTGCCCCGTAAAGGGCCATGGATCGCATCACAACCAAATACAAGTGGCGGCTGCTTGCACCCAGCCCACCAATGTTAGGCAGAGGGGGGGGGGGGGCACACCACCTAGTTTATTAATTACTGTAAAATAATTACGTACGTCAAAACCACAGAACAGTTAAAGAAGGGGCTATAAGTATTTAGTGTATAAAACCATACCTGAGCTTCTTGTCACGCAGCAACATATAAATATTAATGGATAATTTATTATATTCATTTTCCACATACTCAATTTATTCGATTATATTTTACAAATATATTATTTTAATAATATAATATGTACTAGTAGAAGGATCTGTAATACAGGCACGAGTGATTACGGTCTTCAGGTCAACACTTTATATAGTCGATTTATCGCTCTGTTTATTAGTTACCAAAATATTATTAATTATAAGGAAAAATAACTCCTTCCTGATCATTCGTTTCTATATAATGCTATTAGATTGACGGATGGAGTTTTATTATATGTATGCCTAAGTAGCCCTCTCCATAGCCCGTTGAGTGATAGTGAGTCTACTTATGCAGCCCATAGTAAGAGGCCACGTCTCAGTCCCATATGTCATCACTGGCAACACACATTGGTCGAAGACCTTCGTCTTCAGGCACTGAGGTATTTAGAACGAACGAAGGTAACCGACATAGCCCAGCTTAGGATGTTGAAGTGGGAGTGGGCAAGCCACATAGCTCGCAGAACTGATAGTCGATGGGGCAGAAAAGTTCTCGAATGGAGGCCACGTACGGGCAAGCGCAACAGAGGACGTTCACCTACAAGATGGACCGACGACCTGACAAGGGTTGCAGGAAGTCGATGGATGCAGGCCGCTTCCAACAGGTCGGCCTGGAAGGCATTAGGGGAGGCCTATGTTCAGCAGTGGACGTCTTGTGGGTGATGATGATGATGATGATGCCTAAGTACCCAATATTGACAGCCTCCGTGGCGCAGTGGGCGAGTAGTCCGTTGTGAACCCAGAAGCCGCGGGTTCAATTTCCCCACCGAGACCAATGTTTGTGTGATCCACAAATGTTTGTTTCGTGTGTGGGTGTTTCACCCCAGAATAGCTGACGTCAGGCAGGTGGCCGTTTGTAAAAACTATAAATCAAATCTTTCTGCAACATGTGTTAAATCATGCGTTGCAACGACCCCACTGCGAGTGGGATAAGGGCAGGTGGAAGAGTATGAAGAACCTACTAACCATAAATTCAGATATAATGATTTATGGCAGTGTGAGAGTATTTCATTTAATAATAATAATAATAAAACTTTTTATTGCAGACTTAAAAAGTCCATAGTGTTAGTAGATACAAAATTAAAACAGTTGTTAGTAAAAAGATACTGTTTACATCATTTATTGGTATTATAAAAGACTAGCAATGCTAGAGCAATGCACACTTAGCGACAGGTGCGTGCAGCCGTATCCAGTGCTCCAGCACCGGACAGTCCCATCTGTCGTACAGTGTTTTCAGTATGCTGTTGGAGCTGGTGTGCACTCTATGTGCGAGGGCTGCACAGCTTTTTCTTATGATGGCATGGAAGTCATCCAGTCCAGCCTCTGCGAACATCCAAGAGGCACTACAAAACCGGGGAAACCCCAGCAGCACTCTGAAAGCATTATTGTACTGAACACGCAGATCGCTGTATGCCCTCTGCGTATATCTAACCCACAGACTGCACGTGTACTGTGACTGACAGTAGGCTCTAAAGAGGGTAACCTTCACCTGTGTGGTGCATCGTGCAAATCGCCCTGCGCACTCTCTCAATGTCTGCATTGTCACATAGGTCTTCAGTGACCAAATGACCCAGGTACTTGAAATGATGAATGAATAAATGATGTTATTGCTTGCCTCGCTGGCACAGTTGTAATGCGTATGCGTTACGACTGCTGTGCTGAGGTCTAGGGTTTGAACTCGGCGAAATGTGATTGTGCTAATTACACCTCTACCTTACTCTTCGGGGATTGCAAGCTTAAGTGTGTATGTATGTAAGTAATATTTTTAGTAGTATAGCCCGTAGTTGAATTCAACCAATTACATACATAGACTCACGCCTGTTTCCCATAGGGGTAGGCAGAGACAACGGATTTCCACTTGCTACGATCCTTGCATACCTCTTTAGCCTCATTCACTCTCATTAAATTTTTCATACATGCACGTCGGTTTAGGGTACTCCTGACCTGGCCTTTCAACCAACTGTGTTCGTAAAATAGCGAAATTATCACAAAAATTGTACCACAGTTGTAATGCGTACGCGTTACGTATGAGGCTGACCCTGAGGTCTCGGTTTCGATCCCCGGGGTCGGATAAAATGATATTTCACATTTCACGAACCGCAATGTAAAGCATACTAAACTCGGGGTTATTGAGCGCGCGCATCCCCGGCAATGGTCGTACATATGCTCGGCGAAATGTGGAGGTACACCTCTGCCTACCCCTTCGGGGTATAGATACTTTATGATACTTTTTTTTTTATTTGCAAGAATGTGGTTACATGGAGATGTTATAATTTTAGATAAGTAGAATCGCACACTCTGTCATTCTTGACGTGCAAATATTAAATATTACTTATAAATTAAAAATGTCATAAATGTAACTAATTACAATTCAAAATATTCATGGTTTGTTTAACGCCTATTAAAAATGGTTTATGTCAAAGTTGTTCTATGTCAATATCTCTATCATTAAAAAAATCATTTAGATTATAATATAACTTATTTAGTAGTATTCGAGTTAATTTATTTTTAAATACATTTAATTCAGATTCTTTTAGAAGAAGCGTGAGTGCGTATGTATGTATGTAGTACCTACCTAAGTTAAATTGTTATCATGTCGCATCAAATAGTCAATCATATTTCCTTTCATCATTTACTTTATCTAATACCCAGTATATGCAGCCTCAGTGGCGCAGTGGGCGAGTAGCTGACTGTGAAATGTGAGGAAATGTGAAATGGGGTTCGATCCCCGCACCGAGACAAATATTTGTCTAATCCGCATAAAATCGTTTAGGGTTTGGGTGTTGTGAGATCGAAAGTCTCTCATAGTTCTTGATACCCACGGTAATCGTATATTAATGTGATCAGGACTATGTGTGTGACTGTTGGATGTTGTTTATTTATTTATATTAAGTGGTTGTAATCCATCAATAATAAATTGTTGAAGCGAATAGTTTACTATCGTCATGGTATGATCTTTATCCCTAATAAAACAAGTATGTACAAGGTAAATATTGTAATTAATATAATGACCACGTGCCACCTAGAGCCAATTAACACAAAATGTGGTCAAATTTATAGATAAGTACAATATGTTGTAGGTAATAGATAAAATAAAAATTTCTTATATTTACGCGAATATTACACGTTAAAATAAAACTAGTTTATACGGATTTTATTCGAAACGTCGGGACTAAAATAAAAATTAAACTGCGATAAAATCCGTATAAACTAGTTTTATTTCAATAAAATAAAAATACAATACTGATATATTTGTACAACACAGAAAAACATTGTATCATGTTAATGTGGGCGACGGAGGTCACTTACCATCAGGTGACTCACTGCTCGTTTACCCGCCTATGCAATAATAAAAAAAACACCCCATTTTGCTGAGCTTATTTACGTCCCATGTGTTGGGGGGCAAGCCTAACGGGCACTATTCCAGACACCGGGCTGATACTGAGCATTTCTTAATAGAAAAACCGAATATCATTGTACCCGAGACCTCAGCACAGCCGTTGTACCGCATACACATTACAACTGCGCCATCGAGGCAGTAAAAGCTAGTAGGATTTGTAAAGAGCGTGCTTTATGAGACAATTGAGGTGCTGGCTACGAACAACAGATTCAACAATCAAAATGTATATACCTACTTAGATGTCAATACTTACTCCGGATAGAAACAATAAAAAAACCTTGGGTTGCATACAAGTGCGGTACATAGGACTTTGTATTTCCCTAATTATTTTGGATTGAAAAACCGGACCAAAAACAAGCCCACTGAGTTTGTCTAGCTGGATCTTCTCAGGACTGGGTCGAGCCGCGTAAAATCCAGTGGTAAAGTAAGCCCACTGAGTTTGTTTCGCCAGGTCTTCTCAGGCTGGGTCGTTTTGGATCCGGTGGTAGTTTTAAAACACGTGCCGTTTCGGTAATGCCTATGGTCCATATCGAACCATAAAAAAGAAGAAAAAATTAAATAATAATAATACTTAACAATTCTGGACTATTCCATAATAAAAAAATATTGCAAAATGTATAGTTGGCCAGTGTATTTTGACGATGCTATGTATGTTGATTTGATTTGATTGCTATGTATGTTATGTATACATTAGTTGATATGATTTCTATACATAAGTTTCTTTATTTTGTACTGACTTATCATAAGCGCTATTTTAATTGCCTACATGATTAATAAAACTATTTCATTTCATTTGAACAGCCGCGAACGTTGAATTCGACAATCTAACACGAAATATTTTATTGTGACCGATAAAACATTGTCATTATTTACGTGAACATATTATTCATGTGCTAGAGTGGAGACCACGTGTATCCAAGCGTAGTGTAGGCCGACCTCGAGCCGCCTCACCGCTGGACCGACGCCCTGGTACACATAGCGGGAAGCGGCTGGATGAGGAAGGCGGAGGACCGTCAAGGGTGGCGCCAACTTGGAAAGACCTATGTCCAGCATTGGACGAATTCAGGCTGATGATGATGATGATGATTATTCATTTGATTTTAAGTTATTTTAGATAAGTAACTATATTATTTCTTGACTTTCTTCGATAATGCCATTTACTGTGAATGAAAACTAATACAAAACGAAACAGCCGTCTCAATATAGCCATCTCGCTTAGTCTTAATTCCTCACGCTCCCCGGCCCCGCCTTAGAAGTCACGCCCGCGACATAATCATCTGGTGTGGCATATGCATCTCTATAGTAGTCTGTGGGCATATGCTACATCCTCTGAGATACATTGACATGTTGAGCCGCTTCAGATAGTTACAAATTCGCGTAGAGTACCTGATCGGGACAAACCTAGAACAAATAAAACAATTTTATTAGAAATTACATTTTGCTCGCATCTCCTCGCATGGAGGATGTCTTCTTCCGGGATAAAAAGTATCCAATGTCTTAATCCAGGCCATAGTCAGCCCCGGATCTACGATTTTTTCGAACCGGGACAGAAACTTGATAATGGCGCCAAAAGTTTCATGAGTGGTAGAGCCACGCTGTAAACACTTTTGTCTACAGCGCGAATGGGCCGGCTCGTCCGGGTCTTTACCACTAGCTCATAGAAAACCGGCATAAAGTAGCAGTTTGCTGCTGCGTTTCGTAAGGTGAGTGAGATATCCGGAGGCCCAAATCCTCCCCTTCCCAATCCCTTTATTTTTAATGATTTAATTCGAAAATACAGTTCTGTGATTTTCTCGTCTGTAACGTACGATAAAATATTGCCATCTAAATGAAGCAACTGCACACTGTTTATAATTTTAATGCAATAATCTGACAACCTGCGCGTACGGCGACTCGTGTCTGTCCTGTGATACATTGACACGATGAGGTGCTTCAGATAGTTCCAAATCTGCATAGACTACCTGATCGGCGCAAACCTAGAACAAATAAAACAATTTTATTACAAATTACATTTTGCTCGCACCTCCGCTCGCATGGATGTCTTCTTTTTTTTTGTTAGCTTGAGTGACGAAACGAGCAGGTCGCTCGCCTGATGGTAAGCGCCACGCCTGCCCATAAACAGAAGCAACACCACACAGTGGGGCTATTGCGTATCTCAGTTGACAACGCAAAGTGATAGGCACTATTCAAAGTGTTCAACAAATAACTGTCAAACTACTGATTTCGTATTGCCTAACTTCGGTTATCAACTAAGATGACGTCACTATGAATTACAAAGCACTGCACGGCATTGGACTGCGTTCGTCACTCTGTCGTATTCGTCCGGGATAAAAGTATCCAATGTCTTATGCTTTGCGAGACCGGGGAGGTCCTCTGTTCCAATAACAGATTGGGTAGTCTGTGTCCAAATAAGATGTAAAACTTGCCATCGCCACTTGTTCTCAACACACAGCCGCGACCCAGCGATTGCAATTTCTCCGGCGTTAATTCTAGTATATTTTGTATGGGATCACGGCCGAGTAATTAAATACGGCGGTATGCAGTGCTGCCAGCTAAATTATACATAATACAGTAGATTCCGAAAAAATACAATAGATTTCTAAATTTTAATACATTGATATTACAGTAGGAAGTATTCGGTTAGTTAATGAAAGAAAACAATAATTATTTTATTTTGAATGAGGCCAAAGAGGTATACAAGGATCGTAGCAAGTGGAAATCCGTTGTCTCTGCCTACCCCTATGGGAAACAGGCGTGAGTCTATGTATGTATTATTTTATTGCCTTGTTTATTTTAAAATAATGTTTTCTTCATGTCGTTCATATTTTTTTAGTGGTCTTCCTCGACAACATCTAGCATGTTTTCTTTATGGCCGTTCCCATAAAGAAAACATGCTAGCTATTGCTACTATGCTAGCATTAATTGTCGTTCTCTATATTCTGTCTACCGACAGATTGGCTTACTATCGATAGTGTTTTGACAGATCTTCCATACAAAATGTGTCAAAATTTTACTGCTAGTAAGCAAATCTGTCGGTAGACAGAATATAGAGAACGACCATGAGTGGTATTTGTGATCAAACAGTCCCGTTGTTTCGTTTTAATATTATTTATTTCGCTGAACTTGCGTTCACACTCAGCGTTCGAGTGAGGCAATTATAGTAGGTATGTACTTGTAACATGAATTGAGGTAAAAGTTAGAATTGATTATCTTCATTTCGATTCTTCGATCATCGAAGAAAGATGTATCATTTATTCCTTTAAAGGCAGAGACAACCAGTTTTTGTTAGTAATTCATCGGGAATTTCCCTCCCAGCAAGTATGTTACATTTCGTTTTACGCATTGATTTTGATTTCTAAATAAGAAACTTTGCTTGCTGCTCCGTTTCGTACGGTGAGTGAGATATCCGGAGACCCAAATCCTCCTCCCCTTCCCAATCCCTTAATTATCCCTTTCCTTTAAGGCCGGCAACGCGCCCATAATTGTTGTATTGTGGGCGTACATGGGCGATGGAGATCACATACCATCAGGTGACCCACTTGCTCGTTTGCCGGGCTATGCTCTAAAAAAAAATAGGTGGACCAAGATATAGCTTAGAAAATAGGCAACTTTTAACCCAGAAAAATACATTATCGCGGGTGGAGCCGCGGGTAACTGCTAGTATTTGAATATTGTAAAATAAACAGAATTGAAATTCTTTCTTTCTTTTAGGCACGTCCGACTTCAAATAAAAGTTTTATTCGGTTATGCATAGAATATTTTGCTAGCGCACTCTCTATAAACTACATAAGCAGGCAAGGCAGTACTTTATGATATTTAATTTATAAATATGCATAAATGAAAGATTTTATATTAAAACCAATTAGTAGAAAATAAAAGGTTGGACAAAGATTGGTACTTATGAGGAATTTGTAAAAATATATCAACTCTTCTATCTTCTTGTACAAAGAGTTTTAACCGAGGCATGAAATATTAGGTAAAGCTTGGTTCAGATGGCGCCAATGCCTGATTTAGGTTTAGAATTTTTGGTCAAAAGTATATTAAAATGGTAAGTAATACCTAAGTACAGCAGCGAGTAGCATTAAATAAATTATTTAAATAGCTCAAAGTTGGTCTTATTGAAGTTTTTAGAATAAATTCCACACATAATTTTATGAATAAGAATGAAATCGGGTATGAAGGGCTGAAACTTTGTCATTTATTCGCCATATTTGATCATTTTCTTTTCTGACCATTCTTTTTTTTATGGTATATGCCCGCAAACGAGCAAGAGGGTCACCTGATGGTAAGTGATCTCCACCGCCTATGTACGCCCACAATACCAAAAGAATCATGAGTGCCTTGCCGACCTTCAATGAAAGGGATAATTAAGGCATTGGGAAGGGGAGCGGGTTTGGGCCTCCGGATATCTCACTCACCGTACGCAACGCAGCAGCAAACTGCTACTTTACGCTGGTTTTCTGTGAGATAGTGGTAATGACCCAGACGAGCCGGCCCATACATGCTGTAGACAAGTGTCTACAGCGTGGCTCTACCACTCAAGATTAAAATATTATAATATAAAGTTACTTTAAGTCCATACCTGACGCTGAAAGAATAAAATTCCTAGACGCCCAGAAACAAACAAATACTAAAATATACTTATGCATATTATTTAAATTAATTAAAAAATTACGATGCACTATACAATGCAGGCGTTTATACATTTACACGTCTCTTGTTATAAAGGTTTGCAGTTCAGAATTTATTAAATAGTTTTGTATTCGTTCTGCTCATTACTTAATGGAAAATGAAACCGTATTCCTGTCCATTAGTCTCATTTTACCACAATTTATCGTATAGGTACAGCTATGCAGGCAAAGAACAACCAATATACTTGTTCGAAGCAATAATTAATGTTATTTATATTATTAGGTACTTGCTAAGTCATCGTTCTAAGAACTTTGTTATTACTTACTTAAGGCCCGAGCATCGGGAGCATTGAATACATTCGGTACTACTTTTTTAAAGTCGGAAACTAGCAAGTGGATCATCTGGTGGTAAATGATCTCCACCGCCCATCCATACTTTTTTTATTAGGTGACGAAACGAGCAGATCGCTCGTTAATGGTAAGCGCTACGCCTGCCCATAACCAGAAGCAACCTTCATGTCCTTCAAACCGGAACACAACAGTGCTTACACACTGTTGCTTGGCAGCAGAAATAGACAAAGCGGTGGTATCAACCCACGGTCTCTCGCATATAAGAGACCTACCACCTTGTAAAAGCTTTGTAACACGACACAAGGTGACCATTGAAAACCAGCGCTGTGTTGCAGCTCGCACCGCAGCACACCATCTTACTGAGTGGTCGCCTACCTCACCTACCTGCGACGGCTACGACGTGAAGCTTCATATTATGTACATCATCATCATCATCATCATCATCATCATCATCAGCCTGAATTCGTCCACTGCTGGACATAGGCCTTTCCAAGTTGGCGCCACCCTTGACGGTCCTCCGCCTTCCTCATCCAGCCGCATATTATGTACAGTATATATTTATATATATTACTACTAACTTTTGCTCGCGGCTCCGCACGCGTGAATAGACTTTTCCGAAATAAAACCTATAACCGTCTCCAGGGTCCCATCTATGTCTACATCAAAATTCATCAAAATCGGTTCATTGATTTAGGCGTGAAAGCGTAACAAACAAATAGATATTTATTTTTTCAAGTATCCTATGTTACTTCTTATACCTCCAAGCCTCCATGAATAATATATGTACAAAGATTCATAATGATCGGATAAGTAGTTTTCGCGTGAAAGCGTAACAAACAAACTTACATTCACGTTTATAATATTAGTATGATGTACTTACACAAACATAAACAAACAGGCACGAACAGACACACACAAAATCACACACATCACACATTCCTTCCTTACTAATGATGATGTTATTTTACTACTAACGCCATCTATGGGTAATTACAAAACTAATAAGTCAAGTTTTAACTTGCTCCATCTAGACCAAATAGAGACTCACTACTAACGCCATCTGTTAGAAAACTACAGAGTTAATATTAATATGAATAAAATATTTGTTTAAAAAAATTGGTGGTGGCAAAATCTAGTAATTAAATAAAAATGTTTGTAAATTATTTGTCGGGCGATTTTTTTTATAGAAGTTTATATTAATAATCCATACATTACTAGGATCTATTAAAAATACACCCTCAAAATAATAATAAGTGAAAAAAAAATAACCAAGCTTTGAAAAGCCCGTACAAAGCTGAGTTATTTGCTGGTATTTATTGATATAATATCGATATTATGTACTCCTTCACCAAACCACCATTTTTTTAAAGGTACTGTCATTGATTATTTAAATGAGTTATACAACACTATGTTACCTTATTTAAAAAATACTCTTTGACAGTATGCATTTCAAAGAATATTAAACTCTCTACGAGATGCATTTAAACTGTGTAGAAAACAGCGGAGCCAAATTTCGTTGAACAGCGTTTTTTTATTATCATCATTGGTGATTACTCGATTCATTATCATAATCGATAATTACATATAGATTGACAACGATGAAAATAAACACAACACTATTACAGTGTCGTGTTGTCAAAATTGCAAAACATAATTATTCTAAAATAAAAAGATTTAAGTAAAATTAACTGTAAATGTTAAGAAATCACACGTAATATGCATTGTGGACATCTTATAACAGTGTAATACGAACGGTCGCGCAGTGAAGTGGCTAACTTCACAGATTTTTTAAAAGAAAATAGTCCATACAACCTGGTTTAGAAATGGATGGGACTTGGGTGCTGGTTTTGCTCGCTTTAGTGATGCTAGTGGGGTCTTATGTAGCTGGGAGCATACCTCTAAATGTGTCCATGTCTGAGGTAAGTTATAATATATAGTTGAAGAGAAATCGTTCAACAAAAGTTGAATTTAAACCACCAGTTTCATTCAAGTAATGAAAACTTTTTCTCTTACACAACTGTCTTAGTTTTATTGTGTAAGATAATCTGGAACATTATAGAGTAGGCATTAGTATAAGAAATAATGCTCATTTATGTATTTTTTTTTAAAGAATATGCACATATGGTACAAAATTTATAATGAACCAAATATCGTTCTAACATAAAAATTATAAACGTTGCAATTAGTTTTCAGTAGGGCATACAAGGGGCATTACATTGTCCTGTACATGAAGAAATAATGTAATAGGGGATTTTTTTTACATGTAATTTTTAAATTTTATTTCGCATTACTCCTTTGACATATGGTACTGAGACATGGCCTCTTTTTATGGGACGCATAGACTCACTGTCACTCAACGTGCTATGGAGAGGGCTTTGCTTGGTGTCTCTCTATGTGATTAAATCAGAAATGAGGAGATCCGTAGACGAACGAAGGTAACCAACATATCCCAGCGGATTAGCATGTTGAAGTGGCAGTGGGCAGGCCACATAGCTCGCAGAACTGATAGCTGATGGGGCAGAAAAGTTCTCGAATGGAGGCCAAGTACGGGCAAGTGCAACAGAGGATGTCCACCTACAAGATGGACCGACAACCTGACAAGGGTTGCAGGAAGCCGATGGATGCAGGCAGCTGCCAACAGGTCAGCCTGGAAGTGTGTGGCTGATGATGATGATTACTCCTTTACTGCTCCCATGACGCGAGCTGCGTGCGTGAAAGCTCGAGAACGAGCGAGTGTGCTACAAGACACCTTGCCCCATTTGAAGTAGGTCCTTGTACCGGCTCAGTACAAAAAAGAGGCTATTCTTACAATCCCATTTCAATATCATGCCCTAATAAACAGTACCTGCAATAATTAGGAATTGTACATCTTATGGCTATTTTCAATAAGTTGTCTTACGCCCCTATACTGAAACACTACTCATCTGTCTGACAGCTAACGGCTACTTATTTTCATCCATTTTTAACAGCTAAGATGGCCACAATATTTTTTATGGCATAGTCCGGCAAACGAGCAAGTGGGTCACCTGATGGTAAGTGATGTCCACCGCGTCCACGCCGCCCACAATACCAAAAGAATCATGGGTGCGTTGCCGACCTTAAATGTTTAAAACAATGTTAAATGCTTGAGTAGTGTTTTAGTATTCAAGCGTTAGTTTGTTTCTTAGGATAGATTGCACAAATAAGCCAATCATATTGCATTCAAATTACTTAGTTTGATTGATCAAACCCGAGACCTCAGCACAATAGTCTTACCGTGTACGCATTACCACTGCTCCACTGAGGCATCAGGAAAAACCATTAAGCCTTTATTACTTGATTATCAGGATAAACTGAAAAAGGTGACGGTGTTCGGTGCTGGACTGCTGGTGGGTACGGCCCTCGCTGTGATCATACCTGAAGGTGTCCGATCACTGTTCAGCGAGAGGTCTCACCCTACCATTGCGACTAAGGATTACACAGCAGAGCCACCGGACAATGACGACCTGCATTCTGTGATCGGAATTTCTTTAGTACTAGGTGAGGTTTCAGGTTTTTTTTTAATCACACACACTGACCCGACACTAGTTTAACCTGTATCAGGAACTACGAAGGACTTGCGGTCCCACAACACCCAGACCTGAAAGAAATATTTGTGGATCACATAAACATTTGTCTCGGTGCGGGAATCGAACCCACGGCCTCTCGCTTCGTAGCCGGCTACTCGCCCACCACGTAGGCTGTCAATTAAATATTTTACTCAAATCTTCTAATTAAATGGTTAGTGGCCAACCTAGTGTCAGAATTTTCCAGTAGGCCTCCGACTTGGGTCAACGACTGGTGTCAGTTGATAACAGCCGACATCTAGTTGTTACATGCTCTTCGATTCCCGGAGACGCTCAGTTGAAATAACACGGTCACCCATCCATAGACTGACCGAATTTGCAATTTCTCTCTTTATCAGATAGAATTTTTTCTTTATATTGAACCACCGCCAAAGTAAGCCCTGGCGAATACGAAAAGATTCATCCAAATCGGTCCACATTTGTGCGGAGTTATGTTTGTATGAATTACAAGGTGGTAAGTCCCTTGTATGCGAGAGGCCGTCTGGGTTGGTACCAACGCTTTGACAATATCTGCCGCCAAGCAGTAGTGTGTAAGCACTGTTGTGTTCCAGTTTGAAGTACATTGAATCCAGTAAAATTACTGGGCATTATGAGACTTAACATCTAATGTCTCGGGGTGACGAGCGCCGTCCAGTGCAATGCAGTGCTTTTTTATTCAAAGTTCGGATATCTTACTCACCGTACGAAACGCAGCAGCAGGCTGCTACTTTACGTCGGTTTTCTGTGAGACAGTGGTAACGACTCAGACGAGCCGGCCCATTTGTGCTGCAGGCAAAAGTGTCTACAGTGTGGCTCACTCCCACTCGTAAAATGTTTAATTTCATTTTTTCCCGCTACTGTGCTATACCATCAGGCGAGCGACCAGTAGGCCTAGTACAAGTTTAAATAATTTTCCTAAACAATGAAAGTTTTCGTTTTCTCTCCATACGTTGAGTATCAGTAGCCACTAGTGGGAACTATGATGAATTAAAATTAATAATATGGTTAATTTAATTTCATATTAAATTAGTTTTCAAGCGATTCTATCGTTTATTACCGTATCAATTACTAGTTTGACACTTCGGCGGTAGTAATTTTATACGAATTCGAAAACTGTGAACGTATTTGTAACTCGTACTAGGCCTACTGCTCGTCTCGTCATTCAAGCTAAAAAAAAATGTCATTTATCAAGTAAAATGGAACCGTGTGAATGTCCATTGTATTCATACTAATTTTTACGTTTGTTTTTAGGTTTTGTTTTCATGTTGCTGGTTGATCAGATGTCTTCAAGGTACAATGATCAATCTAACCCGGTGGAGAAGAACGTCACCGCAACTGTGGGATTGGTTGTTCATGCTGCGGGTAAGGTATACAGTAATAGATTTCGCTCGCGTCTTGTGTGTATGGCCTTTTCCAGGATAAAAAGTACCCTATGTCCTAATCCAGGTCATGGTCTACCTGTGTGCTAAATTTCATCGAAATCCGTTCAGCCGTTACGGAGCAATTGATTAACAAAAATCCACATCCAAACTTTATAACCAACTAGTTTTTGCTCGCAACTCCGCTCGCGTGAACGTCCTTTTCCTGGAAAAAAGTAGCCTATGTCCTAATCCAGGTTCTATCTTATGGTATAGGCCTGCAAACGAGCAAGGGGGTCGCCTGATCGTAAGTGATCTCCACCGCCCATGTACACCGACAATACCAAAAGAGTCATGGGCGCGTTGCCGTCCTTAAAGGAAAGGGATAATTAAGAAATTGGGAAGGATTGGAAGGGATATCTCACTCACCGTACGAAACGCAGCAGCAAGCTGTTACTTTACGCCGGTTTCCTGTGAGACAGTGGTAACGACCCGGACGAGTCGGCCCATTCATGCTGTAGACAAAACTGCCTATAGCGTGGCTCTACCACTCACAATCTGCACTGTACTTTAACATCAGGGGCCATATGACGACCGTGTGGATTTGACTGCCTCGGTGGCGCAGTTGTAATGCGTACGCGTTACGATTGAGGCTAACGCTGAGGTCTCGGGTTCGATCCCCGGGTCGGGTAAAGTGGTATTGGGTTTTTCTATTACGAAATTATCAGTATCAGCCCGGAGTCTGGAATTTGTGCCCGGTATGGCGATAGGCTCGCCCCCTATCACAGCGTGGGACGGAGATACGCTCGGCGAAATGTGGCTGTACTGGTTATACCTCTGTCTACCCTTTCTTACAGGCGTGAGTCTGTATATATATATATAATAAAAATCGACCATTTGATATAAAATAAGATTCTTATCTTCTTATCAAAGTTGTATTTCACACAATGCTAATTGATTTCTTCATTTGATAAGCCAAAAATAATAAAACACGTTTTATTATTGCATTAAATTAAATAAGCAGCGATAGATCAGCGTGTAATTGTACGGACTGTCGAAACGTAATAATACGGTTCGATATCCACCCCAATAGCATATACAATATGTAACGAAAACCCTGTCCGACGTTTTAACTGTGATATCAGAATCGATATTCAAACGTAATGAAATAACTCGCATACGAAAATGAGAATATAAAAATAATCATATTTATTTTTTATACTTTAATTATTTTATTGTTTGTAAACCGTATTTCGATTGAATACCTCTGCAAGAGCGATGTCGCGGAGCCAGAGCGAGATAACAAGTTGCGGCGTCTACGTGCATCAAACGCGCCGCGCCGCGTGTGCACTCGGTTACGTCAATATCTAACATTAGTCAGCTGTTCATTAGTTTGCAGATGCAAATATTTTTTTTAAATATGTTCATTTTTCTAAGCTACCCGTCTAAGGATAATATCTCGCTTCTGTTTATTATTATTTTAACTATTTTTATTAAGCTGTCGATGTCTATCTTCACGACCTAGAAAGCGTCAACAGGGTTTTTGTTACATACTGTATATACCTCTGAATTTTCTAAATTACTTACAGTTACGTTGGCGCAGTGGGCGAGTAGCCGGCTGTGAAGCGACAGGTCGCGGGTTCGATTCCCGCACCGTGACAAAATGTTTGTGTGATCCACAAATATTTGTTACTGGTATGGGTGTTTTCTCCCCACTGGGGTTGACGTTAGATAGGCGGTCGGTCGTAAATACTACAAGCCAAATCTTTCTGTGACATGTGTTAAAAGTATGTTGCGCCGACCCCACTGTGAGTGGGATAAGGGCAGGTGGA
The DNA here is from genome assembly GCA_905332985.1 of Mimas tiliae. Lineage (NCBI taxonomy): Eukaryota > Metazoa > Arthropoda > Insecta > Lepidoptera > Sphingidae > Mimas > Mimas tiliae. The sequence goes on along the minus strand of HG995265.1, from coordinate 5,451,338 downwards.
AGGAGATTTTTTACATATCTTGAACGCTCGCTCTTACAAATTCTGCATTGATGATTCGAAATTTTTGTAACGAAATTGAATTGCCTGTCTATTTTTTTGTACAGTGATGAGGTCAGGAGGTTTTTTTATAGCAGAGGCTGGCACACGAGCAAGTGGCTCACCTGATGGTAAGTGATCTTCACCGCCCTTGAACGCCCACAATACCAAAAGAATCATGGGCGCATTGCCGACCTTAAAGGAAAGGGATAATTAAGGCATTGGGGATTTCGGCCTCTGGATATCTTACTTAGCGTACAAAACACAGCAGCAAGCCGCTATTTTACGTCGGTTTTCTGTGAGACAGTGGTAGCGACCCGGTCTACAGCATGACTCTATCACTCTCAAAAACTTGTATTGTTTTGCAATGTTAATATTTACAATTTATTCTTAATTACAGCCTTAATTATATACTTTTGCCCACAGCTGATGGCGTGGCGTTAGGGGCCGCTGCCACCACATCCCATACTGACGTGGAGTTCATAGTGTTTCTAGCTATAATGCTCCACAAAGCACCAGCTGCTTTCGGCCTGGTCACATTCTTAATGCACGCTGGACTTGATAGGTAACATCTTTTAAATTTAAAATCATACTAATATTATAAATGTGAATGTAAGTTTGTTTGTTACGCTTTCACGTGAAAACTACTTAACCGATCATCATGAAACTTTGTACACATGTTCTTGGAGGTATAAGAAGTAACAAAGGATACTTTTTATGAAAAAAAATATCTATTTGTTTGTTACGCTTTCACACCTAAATCACTGAAACGATTTTGATGAATTTTGATGTAGAGATAGATGGGACCCTGGAGTAATAAATAAATACAACCAACAGTCACACACATAGTCCTGACTACTAGCGGATCCAAGGGGGGGGGGGGGGGCTGCTAAGGAGCTCAAGCCACCCCCCCCAAAAGCATTTGGGTCCACTGACAAATCTCAAATTAATCTTGATATTATCCTACTTTCTTAGTACTACTATATACTACCTACAATAATATAATTTTCATCGCTTATCCTTACTTATTCACTTATTCCATTTAAGTAGGTATAATAGTATATTTTTTTTTTATACGAATTTTCGGTTAAATTATTGAACGTTCAAAATGAACTTTATTTCATAAAAGTTAATGTCTAAATAGTAACATTCTAGATCGAGATACGACGTTCTGCACCGCGCAAAAAATTAGACGTATCAAGTGTCAACTAGAGATTATTATGCACACACTTTTATTGCCCCGCCCCCTTGCACAGAGTTTTGGTGGGGATAATTTTTTTTACTGTAGTTACGTCTCTTGTCATCTTATTTCGATGAGTGAGAGTAAAAAAAAAAAGATTTTGTTTCAGAAATCGGATAAGGAAACATCTGTTGATATTTTCTTGCGCTGCGCCATTACTTGCCCTATTGACCTACTTTGGCATAGGCAATGAAAGTAAACAGACATTGAGCGACTTCAACGCAACAGGTATGTTAACAGGGCCGTATTTTGACCAGCTGTGGGGGTCGCGACCCCCCACAGAATAATATCTTGACACGGCTAACTGACTATAATATATCAACGTTATATTTTCCAGAAGTGTATTTAAGGTAGGTCCCTCGTTTGCGAGGGACCGGCTGGGTTGGTACCACCGCTTTGTCTATTTCTGCCGCCAAGCAACAATGTGTAAGCACTGTTGTGTTCCGGTGTGAAGGACATTGAAGCCAGTGTAATTACTGGGCATTATGAGACTTAACACCTTATGTCTCAGGGTGACGAGCGCAGTCCAGTGTCATGCAGTGCTTTATTTAAAGTTCTGTGTGGCGTTGCTTCTGTTTATGGGCAGGCGTGGCGCTTACCATCAGGCGAGCGACCTGCTCGTCTTGTCATTCAATCTAATAAAAAAAAAAAAAAAAAAGTACCCACTTTTATAGTAATTTCTTTGTTAAGATGTATATATTTATTTTTTATAGGATAGGCCGGCAATCGATCAAATGGTGGGTCACCTGATAGTAAGCGATCTCCAACGCCCATGTACGACCACAATACAAGAAGTATTATGGGCACGTTGCTGACCTTTAAGGAAACAATTAATTAAGGCATTAGGATGTAGAGGGGGCTTTGGACCTCCGGATATCGTATATACCGTACGAAACGCTGCGCCAAGCTGCTACTTTACGTCGGTTTTCTGTGAGACAGTGGTAACGACCCGGACGAGCCGGCCCATTCATGCTGTAGGTACAAGTGTCTACAGCGTGGCTCAAAAACATGCATGCTCTTGGGGTTGATTTCGAACCCCACTGAGCTATCGCCGCATTTTATTGTTTTTTTTTATTGCCCAGATAGACGGACAAGCAGGCAACCCACCTGATGGTAAGTGGTTACCGCCGTCCATGGACCACAGCAATGCCAGAGCATAGCCAGGCCTCTGCCTACCGTTACATGGCATGCATGGTACTAAAATGTGTTCGTCACCCTGAGACGTAAGGTGTTAAGTGTCATAATGCCCAGTAATTTCACTGGCTTTAATGTCCTTCAAACCGGAACACAAAAATGTTTACACATTGCTGCTTGGTGGCAGAAATAGACAAAGCGGTGGTACGCCTACGAGAGACCTACCACCTATTCACCGGAATGGGCATTTTTGTACGATAGTCCCTATAGGTCTAAATATTATCCCTTTAGGGTCGGCGCCCATAATTCTTTTGGTATTGTAGGCGTACATGGGCAGTGAAGATCACTTACCATCAGGTGACCCACATGCTCATTTACCGGCTTTAGCTATAAAAAAAATTTATCAGGTACCCTGGCGGTACCAGCCTATCATGACATTTGTTTTGCAGGTATCGCTATGCTGTTCTCAGCTGGTACATTTTTATATGTCGCCACTGTGCACGTGCTACCCGAGTTGACACACTCACATTCACACACGCACACACTGCTGCCGATGCAGGACGGTGCAGTGCCGAAGCGCGGTTTCGGCGGATTGCAGTTTTTCGAAATGATTATATTGTCCGTGGGGGCTTTGTTGCCCGTCCTACTTACTATGGGGCATAAGCATTAGTTTTATAAACGGGGCAGCATTTGGTTGATTCTCAAGGGGGGTCGTGGACCCACGTTACTGTAGGACTAAAAAAATATGAATGTTTAATTGAGTTGTGGATTGATTTGATTTTTTTTAAGCCCAATTGTACGACGATCCTAAATTGAGTTTATCTCACTAAATCAGTTTAAGAAACGTCAAATCGTATGAAAAATTTACATAAGTTTTAGTGGTAAATCTCGATTTAGAATCACCGTGCAAGTCGGCCTAAGTCTTAAAATAGTGAGTCTATTTTAATGATTGATATAAAAATTACGTCACAAAAAAGACAAAAGTATAGGCTATGTATTGCAAAATTGGATACAGAAAGTTCCAAGTACTTTGACATTAAAAGGACCCCCTTCAACGACCCAATCCGCCCCTGAATCTAAATGCAATAATAATTTAAGATTGACAGTGTCTTTAAACTTTTAACCGCCGTTTACTCTATTTCTTACCGCCACAGATCTAAAATAGATGTGGAGGCTCTACGTTACGACAGTATAGACGCCGCTGATCATCGTTGGCGAAAAAACATCAAGTAATTTTAACATTAAATAAAATTCCAACCTACTTCTAAATTTCGCTGTCATTATGGCGGTTACAGGGTTAATGGCGTCAATGGGAGGCATAATATTGTGATATGACGTCACAATGGCAAGTACAGTAAACGAATTTGATTAGTGATGCATTTGAACAGCGAATAGAATAAAGTGGTTGCCGGCCGAACCGAAGAATTTCACCGTTTTTTTTTCCAATTTTTGTGTGTCAAAATCATCGAAATAAGATGATAAGAAATGTAACTCAGGCAAAAAATTACCCCACGAAAATTATGTCCATGGGAGTGGGGCTATAAAAGTCAGTGCATAATAATCTCTAGTTGGCACTTGATACGTCTAATTTTTTGAGCGGTGCAGAACGTCGTATCTCGATTAAAAAATTTAATATTTAGACATTAACTTTTATGAAATAAAGTTGATTTTGAACATTCATTAATTTTTGTGATTGCCTCGGTGGCGCAGTTGTAATGCGTACGCGTTACGACTGAGGGTGACGCTGAGGTCTCGGGTTCGATCCCCGGGTCGGGTAAGTGATATTGGGTTTTTTATTACGAAATACTCAGTATCAGCCAGAAGTCTGGAATTCGTGCCCGGTATGGCGATAGGCTCGCCCCCTAACACAACATGGGACGGAGATACGCTCGGCGAAATGTGCGTGTACTGGTTACACCTCTGCCTCTGCCGGGGACTACAGACGTGAGTGCGTATGTTTAAATTACTAGAATTGGCCTCCAGATTTACCACCTGTGACCGTTTTCGGTAGCATTTTTCTTACACCCGTTAAATATTTTTTGCTTAAATCAATATATGCCCAACAGTTAACGAGACTATCCCGCCCACACACCCGCCACTGTAACTCCTGTAAGCCAGGATCGACAGTGGCACGCATTATTCGACACCAAGCAATGAAGCGCGGCGAGTCTCTAGGAATGTAAATGTGTCTTTATCCCGCAACGAAATTAATCAAATAGAACGTTAAGGAGGAGTTGGAAATAATAATTGTCTACTTCCCTCCATAGCAAAACGGGAGATAAAATAATGAACTAAGGAGGTCTCAGCCTCCGGCACAAGGACATTTACAACTGGAGAAGCCAGTTGTAAAGTTACCCAGCAGTCACACACATAGTCCTGACCCCACACTAGGTTAACCTGTATCGTGGGTATCGGGAACTACGAGGGACTTGCCAACCCACAACACCCAGACCCGAGACAAATATTACTTGCCTTTCACAGTCGGATATTTTTTTTCTATTCCTCCCTTACTGTATTTGTCAATGTGCCGATATGTATATGAATTTAGCGCTTCGTGTTGTATGAACGAAAAGACGGACAAACATTTTTTATACATATAGAATATAGTAAGTTGTAATATTATAATTAAACTGATTCCTTTAATTGTTATAGGCATATATGTGATGTGTTTATGTTATAACTAAATTTTCCGGTCAAACAGCATTTTTTCCGGTCAATCCGAAGAAACATGCGACTTTCGTGTCGACAGTCTGTACGACCCCTAGTACGTGATACGTAAAATATTTGCGTCGTCTATTTAGATCTATGTCTGTAACTGTACTTATGTGGCGAAGCTTTTTTTTCGTGAAATAGTACTGCAATTTAAATAGGGTAGTTTCCTATATTGAATTTTATACATTATTTTATAAGCATCAACAAATGATATGCAAAAGAAACCCTTTTAATAAAACACAATCAAAATTGGTTCAGAAATGTGTACGCAGTTATGTCTTTAAATGTTGGTATGAGGAAAAGTGGGTGCGTAGTGCGTCGCTTGCACGCGTGCACCTTAATGAACATTTTACACAGTGACGTCAAAGTTTGCGTCTTCTGTCATTTAACAATTACCCCTTCTACAGGATTTGAATGGCTTCTAACTTATTAATTTTTGGTCCGATTTATAAAATTCTTTCTGCAATAGATTTTGAGTAACGTAACTTATTGATTTAAATTTATTTACCCTATTGGGTAGTTGACTAGTTTTTTTAAATTATTATAATATATAATAATGCGCTTTGGCAGCCTTCGTTTATTTTGGAAACCTAATATCATAGGAGAATGGACTTTTTTATGGCATAGGTCAGCAATCGAGCAAGTGGGTCACCTGATGGTAAGTGATCTCTACCGCCCATGTACGCCCACAATACCAAAATATATGGCTCCAAACTACGATCACCATACTAATAACTAATCCCCATATTATGTTTATGATCCTAATTTATAAATGAATGTATGAAACACATTTTGCCCATCTGCAAATTACCAATACTGGAATTTGTGCCCGGTATGGCGATATTCTCGCCCCCTATCACATCATGGGACGGAGATACGCTTGGCGAAATGTGGATGTACTGGTTACACCTCTGCCTACCTCTGCGGGGATTACAGGCGTGAGTGCGTATATATGTACAAATTACCAAATTTTTGGAAAATTCCTTGTAGCATGTTACAGAAAGATTTGGCTTGTAGTTTTTACGACCGGCCGCCTGCCTGACGTCAACCCCTCTGGGGAGCGTGATTATAAATCATAATCATAAAAAATGGTTATGCAATTTGACTTGGCCTAATTATTTTTAATGGTTCCAATAGAATTTTTTAATTTTTAAGAGCTTTGATATTTGGCGACGGAATGGAACGGACCACACAACGATATTCTATTCTATTATCTATACAAATGAAGATAAAAGTCCGACGATAGCGGCTCCGTTCCGTTCCGTCGTCGTGACGGCAGCGTGGTGGCTCCGTTCCGTTCCATCATGGTTGCTCCGTTCCGTTCTGTCGTCATATAGTGGGGCCCTTACTGCCGCTCTCAGAGACTTCTCTTAGCTTTCATTCTCGATTAATAATTTCTTAAAATTTGATTATTTCCTCATAGACGCAGTTAATAATAATAATCTTTAATAATCGTTTCTGCCCATGGGTTGACACCGAAGAGTCTCGACCAACATCTTCAGAGGCTCTCAATTGATGGTTGGTTCAGAAGTCAGATGCAGAAGGTTGTATTATTGGACACGGCACGCATTGTGAGGAGGTTCCTCACACTGGGGCCCTAACCGCCGGTGGCTTGGGTCTTAGGCCTCGCTATTGGAGGGTGACACTTTTTATATTAAGTACTTTTTAAATGTTTTTTTTTTCGAAAAATTTAATTTTTAATAATGAAATATATATATTTAAGTAGAGTACTGTACATTCTAATTGTCTATTAAAGTTAAATGACGTCTCGAGTGCGTACGCATTTTCTATAAGTGAGAATAATTATTAGTTTAATTTTTGACTATTTTTGAAGCTTGCGTCATAGGACCATGCATTTCGTATTATGAATACCTAAAACCGACTGCCTCGGTGGCGCAGGTGTAATGCGTACGCGGTACGACTGCTGTGCTGAGGTCTCGGGTTCTATCCCCATGTCGGGTAAAAATCATATTGGGTTTTTCTGTTATGAAATGCCCAGTATCAGCATGGTGTTTGGAATTGTGCCCGCTCCCTATTACACCATGAGACCGAAATGTGAGTGTACTAGTTACACCTCTGCCTACCCCTTCGGGATTACAGACGTGAGTGTGTATGAATGTATGTATAAAACCGTCTTGGGACTAAAGCCCGGATTAAAGAAGAACACTCAAGTGACTCGTGTGTGTCACGTGATTGGTCTATTTTTGGCGCCAAACAAAAACGGACCAATCACGTGTACTGAAATCGACACCTATCAAAGAGTTCACGAGTGTTGTTCTATAATACGGGCCTAAAAGTCGAATGGTTTATTAGTATTGAGTTTTTAAACTACCCTAATGTTAGTGGCCAAAATGCAATATGGCAGCGTTTCTTGGAAATGTACATTGTTTGTATATATTTTTTGTATATTTGTGGTTTATTGTAAATATAAACGGATATTGAATGCGTTGTTTTATTTAATACATACCCTTTTTTTATTTGCTTCAATGACGACGAGCAGGTCGCTCGCCTGATGCCCATAAAAACAACTAGGTATGGATTATAGAGCACTGCATGGCACTGGACTGCGCTCGTCGCCCCGGGAGATAAGTTGTTAACTCTCATAATGCCCAGTAATTTTACTGGCTTCAATGTCCTTTAAATAGGACATTGCTAGGCGGTAGAAATAGATAAATCGGTGGTACCAACCCAGACGTCCTCAAGAACTCAGGTATGCAATTTTTTTATAAATATAGCTAAGAACGTCGAATGACAAGAAACGTAACTCAAGCAATAAAATGACCACACCAAAACTGTGCACGCGGGTGGGGCTATAAAAGTCTGTGCATATTAATCTCTAATTGACACTTGATACGTCGTAAGTTTTTACGCGGTGCAGAACGTCGTATCTCGATTTAGAAATGTAATATTTAGACATTAACTTTTATGAAATAAAGTTTATTTTGAACGTTCATTAATTTTTGTTGCGTGTATGACTATTACGTGTGAGTTTACCTTTGCATGTGTAAGTGGAGCCGAATTGTTTGGCAGATTCATATGAGAATTATCGTTCTAGTCAAAGACTACTACTAGACGGGCTGTTTAGAAGTAAAATTGCGTTACATAATGCGGGAGTTTGACAGCTGACGGACAGTGAGCGAGATAGGGATTCCAGTTGAGAGTAAACGAGATGGTAATATTGAGTTACGGTCAATTGACCGCAACTTAGTGGTACAATTTCTATGTACCGCGCAGCTTGTCTAGTAGTATACATTAAAGTCTTTGGTTCTAGTTACCTTATTTTGATGGCTAAGAACGATCTTTCTTTCAATCAATTCGGTCTTTTTTTTTAGGTGCTATGATGACACAGACAGATAAACTGTCAGACAAAGAACGCAAACATAATATATTATTATTATAGATGGACAAGATCGTGCGCGACCTTACTGCGGGGTACAAGACGTTGGCGGGGACGAGGTTCTCTAGATGTTAGCGGGGGCGGTTGCATTTGTTTCCCTTCCCCGCTGCACAAACCGCCCCCGCTAACATCTAGAGAACCTCGTCCCCGCCAACGTCTTGTGCCCCGCAGGACGGTCGCGCACGAACTTGTCCATCTATAGTCGAAGGTTAAAAATGCTTTAGGGACGGCACGGAGTATCACGTGTTGTGCACTTGTTGAACTTCTACCTACACCCGTTAGAGAAAAGGCGTGGTGAATATTAAAACGAATACTGTATTTACAAAATATTTATTGATTATTGTACATAATCTATTAGATGTATCACAATGAAAAAAATCTCGCTTATTAACAAAGCTTCATCAATAAATGACTGCCTATTATATCATAGTTCTACAATTGACGCTAGATGGAGCTAAATACAAATTAAATTTATATAAAAATATTGCACTGCGATAAAACACCGTTAGAATAATATACTAAATACATTTACTAGCGATAGTAAATAGCATAATATTGACGGTATTTAACGAATATTAAATAACAAAAAATGTAATTCCTTAATGAAAACAATAAAGCTTATAACTCGCAAAGGTAATAATCTAGCTAACTACACGATGGTATCACCCCTAATAAATAAATTTTAAGTAACACCATGTCATTAATTCAAAAATACATTTTCCTCATTCCGTAAATCAGTAATATTTGAAAAAAGAATAAAATGATTTAAAAAACGCAAAAAAACTCCTTATTAGATTAATTTAAAATGTCCTATTAATCTCGATTAAATATTACTTATTTTTATCAATTTTCTTTAAAAATAGTTTCTGGTATTCAAAACTAGATGTCGCTAAATCACTTTCTACATTAAGTATCAATAAATCTCATTTGGAATGTTTTTTATTATCTTGAATGACGAAACGAGCAGGTCGCACGCCTTATGGTAAGCACGCCCATACACAGATGCAACACAACGCAGAACTTTGATTTACAAAGGACTGCATGGCATTGGAGTGCGCTCGTCACCCCAAGATATAGGTTGTTATGTCCCTTAAATCCTAATAATTTCACTGCTTCAACGTCCTTCAAACCGAAACAAACAGTACTTACACACTGCTGCTTAATGACAGAAACAGATAAAGCGGTGGTAACAACTTAGATGGCCTCTCGCTTACAATGTTCTTCCACCTTATGATGTTTTTTTTTGTACAAATAGCTACCAACCAAAAATAAAATGTGCGTAATTTTAAGCAAACAAACCTGACAATATCGGCCTAAATAACGAATATACCACGTATAAAATAAGACTAAAAGTAACTAATTTTAGAAGTTGATGCAACAGGAACAATCTGGAAAAAATGGCGGAGAATTAGAAATCACTGTCATATTCGCACATGCAAATAGATTACTGGTGCCAGCTCCTTTTTAAAAATAAAATAGAATTCTGTAGCCATAGACTGCAATGGGATTCTATTAATAAGTCAACGGAATGTGTTTCTCTGTTTCCCTATTCGTCCAGTCGACCGCGACCGTCCGTCTGTTTGCCTGCCTATCTGACCTTATATAAAGGGCTCACCTTTATCGGTAACCGGCTAACATTTTTCGGATATGTCTTATTATGGCTATGGTTAAACATGTACAGGGTCCTAACTAAATGTTTTTGTACTTAACATGAGATCAATTGGTTGAGTCAAACAAAAAAAAATCGTAAGTTAAAGTAAGAGAAGCGGTGATAGCTCAGGTGGGAGTGGTATGGACTGTTGAGACGAAAGTCGCAGGTTCGAAACCAGCCCCAAGAGCATACACCTCTGGCTTTTCTAAGTTACGTGTATATTAATTGTTAATTATCACTAGCTTTAACGGTGAAGGAAACATCGTGAGGAAACCTACATACCTGAGAAGTTCTCCATAAGAATTTCGAAGGTATGTGAAGTCTGCCAATCCGCATTAGGCCAGCGTGGTGGACTACGGCCTAACCCCTCTCATTCAGAGGAGGCCCGTGCCCAGCAGTGGGACGTGTATAATACAGGGCTAGTATTATTATTATTATTATAAGTTAAAGTAAAATGTATGTACCTACGTTAAAACAAGAAACTATAACATGGTGATTTTTTATGTTTACGCGAATATTACACATTGAAATAAAACTAGTTTATACAGACTTTATCGCGGTTTAATTTTTATTTTAGTCCCGACGTTTCGTAAGCTTTTCAGCCTTGACACGGGAGAGCCTATAACTATTATATTTATTCTAATAATCGTCGTATCTTTTATTACCTGAACCACTTTCTCCTGGCCTCAGGAAGCGTAGAGAGTTCATCCTTGAGCAGATATACTCGAAGACCTGTCGAAATAAAATGATCAACTTTTGGCAACCCGACAGTAATATTTGGTTTTATAGCATAGGCCGAGCAAGTGATAATGATGTTAAGTAGTCATCATCACCAATGTGCGCCCACAATACTATAAGAATCATGGGCAGGTTGCCGACCTCATAGGGAAGGGATAATAAAGGAATTGGGAAGAGAAGGGGAATTCGGGCCTCCTGATATCTCACCGTACAAAATGCACAGTGAAACGAAACAGTGGTAATGCCCCAATCGAGCCAGCCCATTTGTGCTGTAGACAAAACTGTGTACAGCGTGGCTCTATCACTCTAAAATTATACGCCTGGTGCTCTACAGTTTAAAGCTTAAATAAACCCAACAATCCCACACATAGTCCTGGCCCCACACTAGCTTAAAGTGTATCGTCAGGAACTACGAGGGGCTTGTGGTCCCACAACACCGATACCCGAAACAAATATTTCTGTCCCACACAAACATTTGTTTGAAGCCTCGAACCCGCGGCCTCTCGTTTCACAACCAGGTACTCGCCCACTGCGCCATGGAGGCTATAGGGATGATATATTAACTAAAATAACGTCAATTTACCCACCAATTAAAAACGTCTCGCACATATAATCCCATGACATTTCTGACATGTTGAATGGGAAGATAACTTGATCTTCAGCCGATAGAGACTTCCACATATCCCTAACGGCATTATCTTCGAACTGCCAGTCTTGCGTCGAGAAGTAGAACAGAATGTTCGCTAGCTTCATCACTTTACCATATATCGCTAGCATTCTGAAAAAAACGTAAATTGACAGTTCTCGTCAGTCATTATTGCCGCTTAGTTAAATCACATAATTAAACCAGTTTTTTAAAGCATAAGTGATGGGATCGCCTCATTAGTTTAGTGGCGACGTACTAAGGTTGAAAACCGTGAGAGGGTTCGATTTCTAGGTCGGGGGATCAGTCAATTGAGTTTTCTATTCCAAAAATCACACGAACTGACCGTCATAAGAATTTGTGCCCGATATGGCGGTAGGCTCGCCATCTATCACATCATGGGATGAAAAACAACTTAGCACTAGTTGCACATAAATTCGGGAATTAAAACGCGATTTTTTTTTACTGTCCGCGCCTAAATACGCTGCCACTAGCCAACTGAACAAAGCGCCATCTATTTTGAGATTCCTGAAGTACTCACGCTCTCCGCTTGCCGGTAAGGGCGCAGTAACAATCAATAAACAAAGCAGGCAGGTAATGTAAGAAGAAATTGTAGAATAAAAACATGTTGTAACTATTTGTGGGGTTCAGGCCGTAGTACCTGGAAATAAAATAAATTAAATAGTTACAGATGGTCCGCGTAGTTGAAAGCAAAATTATATAATCAAAATAATAATCACACCATTAGTGGCATCGAAATAAGATGACAAGAAACGTAATCCAAGCAAAAAAATTACTCTACCAGAACTCTGTGCAAGGGGGCGGGACTATAAAAGTCTGTGCAGCTCGATCATTCATCAATTCATAAAAATTTATTCATGATCTCTAGTAAGATCTAACCTTTTTAGAAGTTAGTTAACAAAAGAAAAGAAATACCTATCAAAAAAAATATTTTGATACAGTCACAAAAGGCTCTTTCACACGTCAATAATAAGACATGTTACCGTGAAACATCTACCGATACTTCGGAAATGCCCACAAGTCTGAGAAGGAGTACCAAGAAACTCAGCCGTAGGTCTTTTAATATCTTTAGTTTCATAATTTCATGTCATATTTCTTTTTTGTCATATCATTTTTATATGTCATATTTTGACGATAGGATTTATAAATTACATGTCAGTTCATACGAATGATGATAAATAAAGTTAAAGACAACTTTAGTATAAAATGTCTTACCACACAGCCTTGGTTGTCGGTTTGTCGATACCGTTCTTCCTGTTAATTTCAATGAATTTTTCCCACTTTATCGGATTTTGAGCACCCGAAACGTAGTTGTAAATTGGTATGTGGGAAGTTTGGCTGAAAAAAAAGGTTTATTTACTGTTAAATATTTATTATTAAAATGAGTTAAGTTGAAGTTCTGTGTGGTTTTGCTTCTGTTTACAGGGCAGGTGTGACGCTTACCACCAGGCGAACGACCTGCTCGTTTCGTCACTAAAACTAATGCAAAAAACGTAATTTCACCGAAATTGGTCGAGCAGTTTCCGAGGAACCAATTACATATACCTATTAATTTGAATTTACTGTTACCCCGAAACTTAAATTAATATAGAATGAATCGTTTTTTTTGTAAACTATATAATATATAAAATTACCCCACACATTTACAAAATAGGCTGCAAAAATTCGTTTAATTTTTCTGTCACATATGAGCGGGCGAAGGGCGATAGAACCCGCGCGTTGGTCAATGCAAGGTAAAATGAGATTTTTTATCAAATGGGCTTGACGATGGGGATGTAGTACCTACGCCTGTCGCTTCCGTGTGTAGACCAATGCTTGAGGAAATTCCGTTTGACAGACTAAACGGTAGTATAGTTCGAAACTGTTACTGTACTTCGAAATTGTTATGACGAATTCTCAGGTATACAAGTTTCCTCACGATGTTTCGTTCACCATTATTAATACACATGTAATTCAGACTTCCTCGGTGGCGTAGTTACGCCAATGCGTACGCGGTACGACTGCTGTGCTGTCACGAGTTCGATCTCCAGGGCGGGTAAAAGTGATTTTTCTATCACGTAATGCTTAGTATCAGCCAGGAGTCTGGAATTCTACCCGGTATGGTGATAGGCTCGCCCCCTATCCTATCATGAGACGGAAATAAACTCGGCGAAATGTGGGTGTACTGGTTAGCTGAAAACTCAGAAATGCATGCTGTTGGGATTGTTTTCGAATCTGCGACCACCGTTTCGACAGTCCGTATCACTCTCCGCTGAGCTATCGCTGCCTTACTTGCTAATAATAAATAAATAAATACACTCAACAGTCACACACATAGTCCTGACCCCACACTAGGTAAACCTGTACCGTGGGTATCAGGAACTACGAGGAAAAAAAAAAAAAAAAGACTAGCGGTCCCACAACACCCAGGCCCGAAACAAATTTTTGTGGATCACACAAACATTTGTCTCAGTGCCGGGAATCGAACCCACGGCCTCTCGCTTCGCACCCGGCTACTCGCCCGCTGCGCCACGGAGGCTGTTGCTGGATGTGTATTATGACTATTTAATTATGATACTTACTTTTCTTTGTAGTTCTTAGCTGTGTGCCAGGCAGATGCAAGAATAGCGTTGACCGTAAGGTCTACTGGGACCATATCAGCAACCTTTTCTAGATCCATGTACATTGTTCTTAGTACCTGTAATGTTCCATAAACATTGTGATTTTTAATTGATTCTTATCGGTCCAAGCTTGTGGCCAGATTATTCTATGTTAGATTCTCTAAACGTTTTTGGCATAATAGCTCTTATTAATAATACATTTAAGTCTCAAATTTGGAGGTTGAGTGTCAATAAGGTTGAATTCTGCTTGTCAAAGTGGAGCTGTCAGTTTACCAATAAACTGAACCGGGCAGTCGGTGGTAAATTTTTAAAATTAAAAGCCTACTAGCTGTCCCGTGAGGTATCTCCCGCAACTACAGCAGAGCAGCAGAGCAGCAGAGCACCTGCCGGGTCCAATTGTGAATCTAAACCATTCAGGGCGCCACCCAAACGCATACAAAAAAAATCATTCAAATCGGTCCAACCGTTTAGGAGGAGTTCAGTCACATACACACGTACAGTAGAATTATATATATAAAGATATTGCTCTATACAACCACCCACGGCCTTTGGGAGGCCACGGAGGGGTTTTGGGCCTCCGGATATCTCACTCACCGTACGAAACGCAGCACCGAGCTGCTACTTTACGCCGGTTTTCTGTGAGACAGTGGTAATGATACGGACGAGCCGACCCATACATGCTGTAGACAAAAGTATCAACAGCGTGGCTCTACCACTCATAAGTATTATGAACTGAATATTTTCATAGAAGGAAACATACCCCCGTCCCAATTCCGATGACGAGTCCAGTTGGACCATAGACACTGTCCGTCCATCCACGGACAGGCTCTTCATACGTTGATATCACTGAAAATATAAATAAGTACAGAATTATTACATTGAGCGCTTGATATATGATATAGCGCTTGATATAAAATACATACCAATCGAAGGTCGAACTATGCATATAGGCAGTCCTTCACCGCACTTCCTCACGACTTCTTCAGCAACTGCCTTCGTAAAGCAATACGTGTTAGGACGTTTTCCTAATAATCTGTAACAATATCATACATTATTTTTTACTAGCTTTTGCTCGCGGCTCCGCCCGCGTGAATAGACTTTTCCGAAATAAAACGTAGCCTGTAACCGTCTCCAGAGTCTCATCTTCTCTACATCAAAATCGGTTCAGTGATTTAGGCGTGAAAGCGTAACAAACAAATACCTATTTTTTTTCATAAAGAGTATCCTATGTTACTTCTTATACCTCCAAGAATATGTGTACAAAGTTTCATGATGATCGGTTAAGTAGTTAGGTAAAGCGTAACAAACAAACTTACATTCACATTTATATTATTAGTATGATAGCAAATATGGGCAAACAAAAACCTATCATAGTGACTCATTCAGGTGAGTCGGGTTCCAGGATCAGCCAGTGGCACTTCAGGCATAACTCTGCCGACCGTCGTAGGACGTAATGTTGACTGTAGACATTATATTTAGACTGCACTGTACTCACTGCAGTCTCTTTACCGTGCCAGGATAAAAAAGAGGGTATCCTGATGCTAATTGATCACCACTGCATCGGCAGTGCAATTGTACTGCGAGCGCGGTATGACTGCTATGTTGATGTCTTGGGTTAAATCCACGGGCCGGGTGGTATCGGGTTTTTATATCACGAAATGCTTAATATCATCCCGGAGTCTACAAATGTGCCCGGTATTGTGATAGGCTCGCTCCCTATCACATTATGGGAGCGAAATAAGCTCGGCGAAATGTAGGTATTCTGATTACCACTTAAAAACTTATGTCTCAGGGTGACGAGGGCAGTCCAGTGCCATGGAGTGCTTGGGAATTTAAAGTTCTGTATGGTGTTGCTTTTGTTTGTGAGAAAGCGTGGCGGTAACGCTTACCATCAGGCGAGCTACCTGCTCGTCTCGTCATTCAAGCTAATAAAAAATACAGTTAACTTACGTAGGCAGAATGCTCTCGATGATATTTTCATCCAATTCAGAAACGGCTTCCAGCGCCTCCACTGACATGGGGGGCTCGTAGAATCTGGAATTTAGAAGAAAGAAAGGAATTATTTACAATTAAATAACATAACAATTATTTCTAAAAGTCTGAAGATCTTTAAAGAAAGCTGAGAAACATCTCGATTAAATCAGATTTCAAGAACAAAAACCACATTCAAATCGTCCACTCGCTAGGCTCTACGATGCCACAGACAGATACACAGACAAATTAGTCAAATTTATAACTCGTGTGGGGTTATAAATGTTATATTTCCTTATTATGACGCCACGTTGATCTAATGGCTACGTACTTACGCTGGAAAACCGTAGAAGCTAGTTTTAAATCTCATGGCAGGCAATCACAATTTGTGATACTTAAGCACATGCATGTATCCCCGAAGGGGTATGCAGAGGTCTTACTTGTACAACCGACAGTTCACCGAGCTTATCTTCATCTCATTATGTGATAGGAGGCAAGTCAATCACATATATAACACTAGTCCTGTATAACACATGTCCCACTGCTAGGCACGTGCCTCTACTGAATGAGAGATCGCTGGCCTAATGCGGGTTGGCAGACTTCACTTAACATCGAAATTTTAATAGAGAACTTCTCAAGTATGCACGTTGCTTCGCGATGTTTCCTTCACCGTTAAAGGAAACGATAATTAACAATTAATACACACGTAACTTACAAAAGTCATAGGCATGATCTTGGGGTAGTTTCAAATCTGCGACTTCCGTCTCAGCAGTCCGTACCTTAACCCGCTGACCTATCGAAAACTCAAACACGAATAGTGATTGCCCGATTTGACCCATTTGGGATTGGACCCATATCCTCATGGTTTCTCAGCCTCAGTAGGTCACCAATAGACCAATAAGGTACCTAATGATAGTGGCTACCAACAGGTAAAGTTAAATAAATATATAGGTATACGCACTCACGCCTGTAATCCCCGAAGGGGTAGGAAGAGGTGTAACCAGTACACCCACATTTCGCCGAGCGTATCTCCGTCCCATGATGTGATAGGGGGCGAGCCTATCGCCATACCGGGCACAAATCCAGACTCCGGGCTGATACTGAGCATTTCGTAATAGAAAAACCCAATATCGCTTTACCCGACCCGGGGGTCGAACTAGAGACCTCAGCGTCAGCCTTAATCGTAACGCGTGTACGCATAACAACTGCGCCACTAAGGTAGTTAAATAAATGATTATAATAAATCTTACTTCTCCTCAATATGCTTTACGTGCGTGTTGGAATATGCGGTAGACACATGCGTGATAGCTTTCAAGTTGCGACATTCTTTCGCCAGTTTGAGCACTTCTTTAGTCCCTTTCACATTAATCGCAGTTGCCATTCCCAATTTCTCATCAAACTTCACTGTGGCAGCCGCGTTTATAATTATAGTAACCTGTAATAAAAATGATATATATTAGTGGTACAGCTACGCTTTAGACAGGTTTTACGGCATGAATGGGCTGGCTCGGGGCTAGTCTCATAAACTAAAATCCGTTATCGGCATTTCACAGATTAAACTAGTTCTAGTAGTAGTAGTATTAACATCTCTAAAGTTATTTAGGTTTAAGACCCACTTGCACGACAATCTTTCATCGAGTTTAACCCACTAAACCAGTTTATGAAACGTCGAATCGTATGAAAATTTGACATTAATAAATAAAATTAGTTTGAAATCTCGATTTGGGATCGTCGTGCAAGTCGGCCTAAATGGCTTAACTTTATAGGTTTAGAAGAAGTACGGTTATTATCGGGTTATTTTTCATATTAAAGCCGAGGTGCATAACAACCCTATCGTATTTAGCCCCTTACTTAAATTTACCATTTTTTTCATACGATTTGATTAATTGATACGGATTCATGTTTAGTTGTGACAGGATAAATATAATTTTAATAGCGCAGTTACACAGATTGATTTGAACTAAAATTTGATAAAAAAATCGCTTAATTTGGTGTTATATAAGTCGGGTGACAAAGAAATAGCAAATTGACATTTTGGTTTAATAAAAATATAATAAAATGTATGGTGATAATTTTTTAAAGTGCCCGTCTTTTTGGCAACTTTGGGGTAAATACTGAACAGCGCCATCTATGAATTGACACCAATAACTTACCCTGCTAGTAAGAGTTTTCCTATCTTCGTCAGTAATTCCCAAACCGGGCAGTACCATATCGCCACAAATTGGAACTACTTTGTGAATTCCTTTTGGATTTACTTCGTGCGCTTGGTGAAATAGCTGAAATTAAATTTAAAAAGACCAGTTTTATACATATACATAAACGTAAGCTTAGAGGCAAAAAGTGGTGGTGCGGTTGTGGTTCCACAAAGTAGTAGAGTTACGCTGTAGACAGTTTTGTCTACAGCATGAATGGGCCAGCTCATCCGGGTTGTCACCACTTTCCCACAGAAAACCGGCGTAAAGTAGCAGCTTGCTGTTGCGTTTCGTACAGTGAGTGAGATATCCGGAGGCCCAAATCTCCTCCTCTTCTCAATCCCTTAATTATTTATTTATTTATTTATTTTAGGATCGCCAACATGACATACATTTTCACATGCAATTCACCGCATCCCTTACATAGCTCTTTCCTTTAAGGTCGGCAACGCGCTCATGATTCTTTTGGTAATGTACATGGGCGGTGGAGATCACTTACCATCAGGTGACCCACTGGCTCGTTTAACCGGCCTATACAATAAATATCCCGAAGATATATACGCTGGTGGGTACCTGAAACACATTTGTACCTGACTGGATATCGACCACCGTACACAATATGGTAAAAAATATGGAGTCGCGTTCCGCGTCAGCCAGTAACGTAGTATATCCAATAACTTTAGGGCGGCATAATTCTGCCGACGCGACGGTCAAAAGACGCAATGTTGGAAACAACTCAATATGTGTCTCTTTGCCGTGTTATAAAAATGGGTAGACGGACTCGGAGGTACTGGTTCCACCGTCAGTTCACCGAACCATAGAAATTATTTTCAAATTTCCCATGATATGAAAGCATATCACCATAGCTATTGCCTGACACAAATTCCAATAACGGGTAACTCCTAAGTAATTCTTGTGATTGATCATCTTACAATTTGAATTTGGAACCCAGTGCCTCAACCATGAGTTTGTCTCAATAAAATCGCTAGCGACGGTCGTAAAATGTTTGTATGTCAAAATTTAGTTTCTCACGTATCCGCTAGAAGTGCCACTGAGTTATTCATATATATACTTACGTGGTCGCTAGCGATTTTACCGAGACAAACTCATGGTTAGCCTGCAGGACATTATTTTAAAATATATTGTTTAAAAGTTAATTACAGCGCCATCTACCGACACTATTGATAAATTTTGTAAATGTAGTTTCAAAATACTTACAAATTCATCGAGCATTGCATGTAGGCGAGCTCTGGGGTCTTTTCCTTTCTTATTTCTTACCAAGACGTAGATTGTGTCGATATTACCACAGGAACGCAGGAGTTTTTCAATTAATACTGAAATTAATTCATCTTTTGACAACAGGTAGCGCTAATACTAACAAATCTAATGGTAACTTCAAAGTACGCTTTCAAAGTATAGAAAAGTAAAAAAAAGTGCAAAAAAAATACAGAAGTTTTAACAATCACTATTTATTTATTTATTTATTTATCTATGAATAAATGGTGTGCTCTGTAGTGTTATTCTTTTTTTATTTACTTGAATGACGAAAGGCCGCTCACCAGCAGGCCAATTCTCGTTATTTTAAATGTTCAAAATATCATTCCGATCTAGTCTCAGCGTCAAGAAAGTTGCAAATGGCATTCTCTTAAACCAATAATCAACGTCAAATGTGAACATAGATCGTAATGAGATATAATGTAGAATAAAGGTTGAATGAAGCCAAAACGGGTATAATGCTACTGCTAATGCTAGGTGCATTTGACGTTGATTGTTGGTTTAAGAGAATGCCATTTGCAACTTTTTTGACCCTGAGACTACATCGGAATGATATATTGATCATTTAAAATTACGAGAATTGGCCTGCTGATGGTAAGCGCAACGCCTGCCCATAAACAAAAGCAACACAACACAGAACTTTGAATTGCAAAGCACTGCTTGGTATTGGACTGCGCTCGTCACCCAGATACATAAGATGTTACGTCTCATAATGCCCAGTAATTTCACTGGCTTCAGTGTCCTTCAAACCGAAACACAACAGTGATTACACACTGCTATTAGGCGGCAGAAATCTCGCATAAGAGGGACCTAACACCTTGTCTCTCAAGTTAGCCTGAGTTCTTAGGACAATGAGCGCAGTGCATGCACTTCATAATTCAAAGTTCTGAATAATAGATATATTATTTATCAACAAGCGTGGCACCTACCAACCGTATCATCTGCTCGTCTCGTCATTCAGTTGTTTATAAAAAACGGGTCACGTGCGAGACGGCCTCGCGTACCGAGCGTTCCGGTACATTTAATTTTTTTTTTTTTTTTATTATTTGTGATATTCACCATAACAATAGGGTAGTTTCCTATATTGAATTTTATACATTATTTTATAAGCAACAGAAAATGATACGTAAAAGAAACCCTTTTATTAAAACACAATCAAAATTGGTTCAGAAATGTGCCCGCAGTTATGACTTTAAATGTTGGTATGAGGAAAAGTGGGTGCGTAGTAGGGATATCTCACTATCTCGCTTGCACGCGTGCACTATAATGAACATTTTACACAGTGACGTCAAAGGTTGCATCGTCTGTCATTTGACAATGACCCCTTCTACAGGATTTCAATGGCTTCTATCTTATTTATTTTTGATCCGATTTATAAAATTCTTTCTGCAATAGATTTTGAGTAACGTAACTTATTGATTTAAATAATAAAAAAAATCTAGTCAACTACCCTATTACGTACACGTTATTCACATTTATTAAACAGTGAGTGTCGTTCATAATAATTAATAGTGACGTGATCAATCTTATCGATCTTAATAAACGAATGATTAAAGTTAACGTGAAATTTCAGGATGCCAATTATTCTCGTAATTTAAAATGTTCAAAATATCATTCCGATCTAGTCTCAGCGTCAAAAAAAGTTGCAAATGGTATTCTCATAAACCAATAATCAACGTCAAATGTGAATATAGATCGTAATGAGATCGAAAGTAAAATAAAAGTTGACTGAAGCCAAAACAGTAAATAAACGTCGAAATTGTGACTGAATTGAGATAACAATGATAACGAGATGAGATTATATTGCCACCGAACTGAACTTAAAGAGGAGCAGAATACCATTTTTTAGTCAAATTAAAGTCTAATCTCAGTTCTGTTCAAATTCATTCGCAGTGTCAGTTAAATATGAGAAATGTCTCGGTTTTGAAATGATCCGGTACATAGGTACTTACTAATGATACTAAAATATGACCATTCTGTAGCACGTTGTATATTAGTTGCGGTGTGTTCGAAACTCAACCTATTTTTTTGAATTTTATTCTTTTATATCGGCATTTTTATTTGACATTCAAACATTATCAATTTAAGCGTAGACAATGATTGTTTTATTTTATTTTATTTTATAGAATTTAATTATTTGATACAGTCATTACAAAATGTAACAAAAAACCCCTGTTGGGCGTTTTAACTGTGATATCAGAATCGATATTCAAACGTAATGAAGCTTTGAAGTCGCATACGAAAATGAGACTATAAAAATTATTACATTTTTTTTTTATAATTTAATTATTTTATTGTTTGTAAACCGTATTTCCACTGATTACCTCTGTAAGAGCGATGACTCGGAGCCAGAGCGAGATAGCAAGTTGCGGCGCCTACGTCAGTACGTCACATGAGTGTTCACAGCTGTTCATCAATTATCAGTTTTTTTTTATATGTTCATTTTCTAAGCTTCCTGTGTAAGGGTAATATTTCGCTTCAATTTATATTTTTTTTTATTTAATTACATATTTTTATTAAGCCAACAGGGTTTTTGTTACATATTGTACAAAAATAACATTCTGCATTCTCCTTCTGTGTGGTGTTACTTATGTTTATGGGCAGGCGTGACGCTTACCATCAGGCGAGCGACCTGCTCGGTACGTCATTCAGGCCTTAGAATAATAAGGCATTCAGGCTAGTAAATAAATCATTGTTCGTCGTCACGTAAGCTCTGTAATAGAGGTCCTTCGGTACCCTTTAGATACCCCAAAAATGAACACAACATTGTGGTCATAAATCCAAAGCATAAAGCTTGTCTAGACTCTACAAGGCGCTTGTATCGAGTTTTTAATGGAAATATACTTGGTAATCAAACCTAACCTAACCGGTTATTGCAAACGTTCTATATTTGAGAATGCATTTTTTACCTCTTTATTTGATAGCAAAGTTCAGTACAATATTATAACTTATTAACCGATAAAGCCCCGAAGTAAATAAACACTTTAACTTAAAATAACACAGACTCAATAAACAAAACATAAAAAAGTAAAACGAAATATTTTTTGCAGTGGTATTGTAGTTTAATAGTCATGGATAGTACTAAAATTGTTTATTTTTATTTTTGGCTTTAAGTTTTATTGAGTCTGATTTATTTTACTATATTTTTGGTGAATCATCAAATAAAATATAAATATAATATAATAAAATTATCAATATCATCTTTCATCCACGATTTCACCCCCATAGGGTAGAATTATTTCTTCTAAAATAAAAAAAAATAAGTAAAAAACAAAAAATGTGATTCCGGCCAGGATCGAACTGGCGGCCTTCTGCGTGTAAAGCAGATGTGATAACCACTACACCACGGAACCTATGGAGACGGAAACGAAATTATTAGTTACGTTGTTAACTTGTTATCGAGTCAGAGAATTTTTATTATATAATGGTTATTACATTATTTATGTATGATCGAAACATACAACAATCCTACTAATTATTATGAATATAAAAGTTTCAATAATTGTTTGTCCATCAGGCCGTAGGGCTGAATGGTTTTGGAAAAAATGGCACACCGGTTGACCGAGATTAGGTCATAGGCTACTTTTTATCCCGGAAATACA
This sequence comes from Mimas tiliae, assembly GCA_905332985.1. Classification (NCBI taxonomy): domain Eukaryota; kingdom Metazoa; phylum Arthropoda; class Insecta; order Lepidoptera; family Sphingidae; genus Mimas; species Mimas tiliae. The sequence continues at coordinate 5,428,126 of HG995265.1, read as the reverse complement.
TGCCGCAAAAGCCGGGAGCAAACACTAGTTAAAAATAAAACACATGATGATTAAATTATTTTAATAAATAAAAAAACAGTCACCATTTATTAAAAAAAAGTACAAATATTCTCATCAAAGTACAACTTTTTCGACCACGCGGCTAGCTTTCAAGCTTATTCTGCCGTCTGAAAAAATTAAATAAAAACATTCATAAAACTGATAAGGGAGACCTTTGCCCAGCAGTGTGACAGTGAAAAAGCGGTATTATTTGTACAGCAGCGATTAAAATCCGTCGACGTCCCAAACATGTTTTGGCAGATCCCGACGACTCCATCACAGTCGCTATCGAAGCAACACTTTCCTTGCCCAATCCGAATCGCAATAATAACACGCGACCCCGACATAGGACACGCCTGCGAGTCCGAACAACTCCCACAACTGACCGTCGGCACAATGATGTGCAGAGACGGCCCTAAACTGTACTCCCCAGCAATTGCTCAATCTGAGGTCTGAGCCTTCTATAAGGCGCCTCTGTGCTTAATCGCTACTAAATACATTAAACATATTTTTGGCTAGAGCGCCATAAGCGCCGGCTTTATTGTCAGGTGAAGCTGTAAAATCAATATAAGCTAACAGCACAAATCCATTCGAAAAAAAATAGGCATGTCTTACACACGTCTCACTGCTGGGCACGGGCCTCCTCTACTGAATGAGAGGGGTTAGGTCTTAGTCCATACGGTTTAGCAGACTTTAAACACGAGACTTTAAGCGGGCGATTAGCCGCTGCGAAGCGAGAGGCCGTGGGTTCGAATCCCGCACCGAGACAAATGTTTGTGCGATCCACAAATATTTGTTTCGGGTCTGAGTGTTATGGGACCGCAGTTCTTGATACCCAGAATACAGGTTAACCTAGTGTGGGGTCAGGACTATGTGTGTAACTGTTGGGTGTATATTTATTTAATGAAGAACTTCTCAGGTATACAGGTTTCCTCACGATGTTTCCTTCACTGTTAAAGCGAGCGATAATTAACAATTAGTACACACGTAACTTAGAAAAGTCATCGGTGCATTTTTTTTATTAGCTTGAGTGACGAAACGAGCAGGTCGCTCGCCTGATGGTAAACGCCCCGCCTGCCCATAAACAGAAGCAACACCGAACAGAACTTTTAATTACAAAGCACTTAATGGCACTACACTGCGCTCATCATTCTGAGACATAAGAAGCTAAGTCTTATAATGCCCAGTAATTTCCCTGGCTTTAATGTTGTTATAATTGCCTGGAAGAGATCACTTTTAGTAATAAAGGCTGTCTTGTGGCATAAAGCATTACTATCTATCTATCTATCCTTCAAACCAAAACACAACAGTGCTTACACTCTGCTGCTTGGCGGCAGAAATAGACAAAGCGGTGGTACCAACCTAAACTCGCAAACCGAGGAACCTCGCATGACTAAGACCTAATTTCTCATTAGTATAATATTACTTAATCAAAAAATCAAAAGAATCAAAAATTTAAAACACTTTACTGTAAGTATTCTAGTCTATTTTAAACATATAAATATTATAAAAACTTCAAACCATGCAAAGAAAACATGCTAAAAATAACACATTTATACAGGCCCGGACCTAGGGGGGAGCAAACCGGGGTACCCGCCCCGGGCGGCAGTTTCATGGGGGCGCCAAAATCGTAATATAATATGATTAAAAATAAAAATCTTGCTCCACAAAGCGCCTAGCATACGGAAGCCTGGTTGGCTCACCGTCGACTTGTAAGAAAAAGGCACCACACAGGTCCTTTGTGCATTATACTTTCCTTTTTTTTAGTTTTTTAAAATGAATAGGATAGTTTCCTATATTGAATTTTATACATTATTTTATAAGCAACAGAAAATGATACGCAAAAGAAACCCTTTTATTAAAACACAATCAAAATTGGTTCAGAAATGTGCCCGCAGTTATGACTTTAAATGTTGGTATGAGGAAAAGTGGGCGCGTAGTAGGGATATCTCACTATCTCGCTTGTACGCGTGCACCTATAATGAACATTTTACACAGTGACGTCAAAGTTTGCGTCGTTTGTCATTTGACAATTACCCCTTCTGCAGGAGTTGAATGTGATAGGGGGCGAGCCTATCGCCATACCGGGCACAAATTCCAGACTCCGGGCTGATACTGAGTATTCCGTAATAGAAAAATCCAATATCACTTTACCCGACCCGGGGATCGAATAAATTATTTATTCGTTCGATAAATAAATTAATTATTTATCGAACGAATAAATAATTTAAATAGGTGGCCCGGCCCGTACGAATACTTCTCACAGAAAGTGGTTGGTTACGTTATATAATAAAGTAGAAATATTATTCATCTTTCTTTCAAAACATCTATTTTTCGTCAATAGCTGCAAACATAAGCTTCAAAATGACGTTTGAGTCATTAAATTTGATTAAGAATTATGTAAGTTATTATATTACCGACAAAATAACAACTTTGATAATAAATACTAGACTAAATAATTTATTAATACGGAGATTAAATAACTTTGATGAGTTTGAAATGTCAGTTCAAACAAAAATAGCGTAAAAGAGCTCTTGGCCGCAGACCATTACAAGCGCTTAAAATAGCAAAAACACAAAAATCAATACTTACCTTGACGTATATTCATGCCACACAAAAACACAGAACACACATGCATATTAATAATAAAATGGTGCATTCAAACAACGCGCGATAGGGCGAACTGCGCCACACACGATGTGATGCAGTAGATATAGATGGGCCAAGAGCCACGGTGTAGACAGTTTTGTCTACAGCGTGAATGGGCCGGCTCATCCGGGTCGTTACCATTGTCTCACAGAAAACCGACGTAAAGTAGCAGCTTGCTATTGCGTTTCGTATGGTGAGTGAGATATCCGGAAGCCCAAAACCCCCTCGGTTTCCAAATCCCTTAATTATCCCTTTCCTTTAAGGTCGGCAACGGGCCCATGATCCTTTTGGTATTGTCACTGCCGTGCCAGGATGAAAAAAAAACTCCAACCGTTGATTCGTATTTTATGTGTTTTTGTTTTCTTAAATAATTTTTTATTAGGTATATATTAGCTTGAATGACGAGATTCAATTTGTTTCGGATTTGCGTGTTTTTCCCCTAAAGTGTTGACGTCAGGCAGGCGGCCAATCAGAAAAAAACTACAAGTCAAATCATTGTGTAACATGTGTTGAAAAGCATGGTGCGCCGATCCCACTGCGAGTGGGATAATGGCAGGTGGAAGAAGGAGACTGTATGACGAGACGGGTCTGATGGTAAGAACTGAACGTCATGCCTGCGACTGTTCATAAACATTAGCAAGACCACTCAGAACATGGAAGACAAAACAATTTGGAATTGAGCCGCTCACTCCTTACAAAATTGGCTGTACATAGTTCTGTATTCTTTTTTATATATTATATTATTTAATATTTTCTGCTCTATTGGCGCAATATTAGTATGTAAGGGAATATTGACAGTTTGATTTTTTTTATTATTATTTCATTTTGTTTTTTTTTTATGTGAGTGCGAGTGCTAAGTAAGTGTCTGGTATATTCTTGGCTATTTCTTGAAAAGGCCAATCCAGGAATTTCTGTACATTACTCGCATAATTCTGTAAAACAATGTCTGGACATTATAAGAGGCCATAACCCAGGAGTTTGTTTCGGCATTTCTTCTCATGGCTAGTCCCGAAATGCCGTCGTAAATGTTTATTATTATATTAATGTAGCATAAAAAATGATTGGCATGTAAAAGTGATATTTATGATCCAATTTACAGAATCAATGATTTGAATTTGAATTTTAACTTTGATTTACAAAATACAGCATGGCACTGTACAGCGCTTGTCACCTCGAGACTTAAATCTCAATTAGATGGGCAGAGTTTCCCGCACGATATAGGTGAGAATATAACCGAAAAACGTTATTGACGATGTCATAGGCGAGTTTTAAGTGTTCACATCTTTGTCATACGATATACTCTTTCAGTATAATTGATTTTCTTAATAATGTCCAGTAATTTAACTGGTGGTGATAGCACCAGATAGAAAGAAGAGAATAAGAGTAACTATGGGGGCGCCACGATGCCCAAAAGGCTTGTTGGAGCTGCAGCCGTAACCCCAACGGTGGAGAACTTTCAGAGGGCTGCTGGTGAATCGAGCCGTTCCATAGTGAAAGTGGAGTAGCTCAAACTGGGATTTAGGGTGAAATTGTTCCATTAACATGAGCTGATCACCCGACTGTGCAACTCGCAGACGTCCCCACTATAAATACAATACAAATATGGGGGCTTAAGTCTAGAATAGAAGCATCTAGAATATCATGCATCTTACCTTTTCCAAGGAACCCAGTACCACCCGTCAAAAACACACACTGATCTTTATAAAACTGTTGTATATCCGTCTTTCCCCCTTTACCCTTGGTCAATCTTCTTTTCTCTTCTTCCCTGGCGTCTACTTTGTCTTCTTCTCCATAACAGTTGTCTAGCTGGTTGGCCGAGACGAACTCGTGGTCTTCTGAGAAGTCCAGTATCGGCGCGGTAGGGTTCATAGCTTGGTTTTCCACATCTGCTATGCGGACTGCTGTCTCCAACTCCTGGGTAGAAGATCATTGTTAGTGAAACGTCTGTTTTTTTTTATAACGGGTGATCGGATTTGGATGAAACTTGACACACAGATAGACGGTGACCTAGATTAGGACATAGGCTACTTTTTATGGTCACCTCATTAGCAATTTTTTAACGATTTGTGCTGTACGCCTATACTGCTTTACGACTTAAAAGCATCAAGACTAAACGGGGATTCACAAACAACACCAAAATGCGCCTAATCAAAGCCTTGATATTCCCTATTTTCTTGTATGGACTGGAAACCTGGACTATTCTGACTCGAGAAAGAGCAAGGATTGACGCGTTCGAAATGTGGTGCTGGAGACGAATGCTGAGAATACCAAGGACCGCCAAACGCACTAATGTGTCAATCCTCTCACAGCTCAAAGTGAAGAACACGCTTATCCACGCTTTGCCACCAACGCATACTTGCATACTTTGGTCATATAGTACGGAAAGGTGATGAGAGCTTGGAGAAACTTATCGTGGTTGGGAACAGAGAAGGAAAACGCTCACGTGGTCGATCCCCAACACGATGGACGGACCAGATCAGAGACTCATCAGCCGCCGGGTTCCATAAAGTTGGGAGAGTTGCGATGAACAGAAGCCGATGGAAAGACATCCGATCGAAATGCGGACCATCCGATGATGACCACGATCCTCAGTCATGAGTGGTCGACTACAGAGAGAGATTCCAGTGATGCTGTAGCGAAGTTTTTTTTATTAGCTTGAGTGACGAAACTTGAGTTTCTAGGCTCCGACGTAGCTTTACGCATAGACATACATACGCACTCACGCCTGTAATCCCCGAAGGGGTAGGCAGAGGTGTAACCAGTACACCAATTTTCGCCGAGCGTATTTCCGTCCCTTATGTGATAGGGGGCGAGCCTATCGCCATACCAGGCACAAATTTCAGACTCCGGGCTGATACTGAGCATTTCGTAATAGAAAAACCCAATACCACTTTACCCGACCCGGGGATCGAACCCGAGACCTCAATCGTAACGCGTACGCATTACAACTGCGCCACCGAGGCAGTCTTTACGCATAGACTGTGGCATAATTTGTCACGTGTATATTCCCATGTACTATATAGTATAATGAAAATAATAATTAGGACATTAAAAACCAGAATAAAAGAATTTTAAATAAAATAACACGTTTAGTTTGTGTCTAATATAATTTAGATATTTCCGCGATCTGTACCAGATTTTTTGTATAATTAGGCTGAGATAAAAAGTCGTATTGACTTTTAAGTGACATAAAACGGTGCACCCGTATGTATGTAAGCTTGATCGTGGTTTTCTCAAAAAATTATACATTAATCATACATACGCACTCACGCCAGTGTAACCAGTACATCCACATTTCGCGGATTATTTCCATCCCATGATGTGATAGCGCCTATCGCCGTGCCAGGCACAATTCTAGACTCCGGGCTGATACTGAGCATAAAAAAACCCAGGGTTTTTTTTACATACTGTATACGAATTGAGAGATTATGAACTCAATTAACAGCCAACTGGCTGCCTCCGTGGCGAGTAGCCGGCTACGAAACGAGAGGCCGTAGGTTCGATTCCCGCACCGCGACAAATGTTTATGTGATCTACAAATATTATATTATTACTAGCTGTTGCCCGCGGCTCTGCCCGCGTGTATGCCTATTTCCAGGATTAAAGTAGCCTAGTGGGCGCTCCCGGTGAGAAACGCGCTTGACAAAAATACTAATGTCGCTATAAAAAAATATATAGGTGTTGATCGTAGAGGGTTGAAAATTTAGCGTTGTATGTATTTTTAATGCTGTATCATAAAAACAAAAAAATAAATAAAAAAAAAACAAATTAAAATAAATTATGGGGTGGACCACCCTTAACATTTAGGGGTATGAAAAATAGATGTTGGCCGATTCTCAGACCTACCCGATATGCACACAAAACTTCATACAAATCGGTCCAGCCGTTTCGGAGGAGTATGGGAACGAACATTGTGACACGAGAATTTTATATATATTAGATTAAAAATAAAAAAAATTACATGTAAATTGTCTTGCAACTCTTTGCTCAAATTCCTGACATGCTCCAACTCTTTAAGCTGCTTCTCTGTGGGCTTCCCGTAGACATCTATGTCAATCTTCTCCCCTCTTCTTTGCGCTTCTACCCACTTCTCCATCTTCTCTGATACAATGCTGGTGTTCAACAACGGCGATTCTTCTAGCGAGTGATTCATTTTTCTGTAAAAATAATATATAATAAGTACTTGCAGTGTATGTGGGCCGCCAACAACACGGGTCATTACCACTGTCTCACAGAAAACCGGCGTAAAGTAGCAGCTTACTGCTGCGTTTCGTACGGTGAGTGAGATATCCGGAGGGCCAAACCCCCTCCCCTTCCCAATTCCTTAATTATCCCTTTCCTTTAAGGTCGGCAACGCACTCATGACTCTTTTGGTATTGTGGGCGTACACGGGCGAGATCACTTACCATCAGGTGACCCACTGGCTCGTTTGCCGGCCTATACCATAAAAAAAACATCTTAGGCCCAAAGCCAACCTCAACTGCACGCAGTACACTCTAGAAACTTGGTTCCCGCTGCGCGTTGTGCGGGTCGGACAGCGGGTCGCCCACAAATACCAAATAACGTCAAACCTATGGAACGAGAAGGCGGACCCTGGCCTTAAGCCAGGATAAAACCAGGCAGAAAGAAGTATTCCTGTATCACTGATAGGGTAGTCAGAGGTGCAGGCTAGTTCTTTGTTCGCAAGCTTATTTCTGTCTCATGTTTTTTATAGTCGGTAAACGAGCAAGTGGGTCACCTCCACCGTCCTAGTAAGTGATCTCCACCGCTCATGGGCATCCACAATACCTGAAGAATCATGGACGCGTTGCTGACCTTAAAGTATGATTAAGGGATTGGGTAAGGGAAGGGGATTTGGAAGATTGACGAAGCAAATATACATGGCGAGTGTGAATGGTATAGTTGGGAGGGAAAGGCCTCGGTGAAGTTTCATTAATCAAGTTGGAGATATTCTCGAGAAAGGCCAGGTCAGGAGTACTCTAAACGGACGTGCATGTATGAAAATTTTAATGAGGCCAAAGGATCGTAGTAAGTGGAAATCCGTTGTCTTTGCCTACCCCTATGGGAAGCAGGCGAGAGTCTATGTATGTAAGGGGATTTGGGCCTCCGGATATCTCACTTACCATACGAACGCAACAGAAAGGAACTACTTCACATCGGTTTTCTGTGAGATTCGGATTCGATTAGAAAATCGAATAGTTTAAAAAATTGGGTTTGATGCAAAAACTTTAATGTATACTAGACGGGCTGTTTGGAGGTAAAATTGCGTCACATAACGCGGGAGTTTGACAGCTCACAAACAAGAAACTCGATAGGGGTTCTAGTTGAGACTTGAGAGTAAGCGAGATGGTAGTATTGAGTTACGGTCAATTGACCGCAAGTTAGTGGTACAATTTCTATGTACCGCGCAGCTTGTCTAGTAGTATACGTTAAACTCTTTGGTTCGATGCAAGTTTTTAGTCTTCACATACCTTCGAAATTTATAAGGATTTTTGTGTTTTTTTATAATATCCTGGCTCGACAAAGTAACTACGCTACACCTGATGGTAAGTGTAGCGCAATCCATGAATACTGTCGACCAACGATAGACACTGTATCTATCGCAGATCGGCGGAATCATGCCGGTCTGCTTCATTGCTTCTTCCCACTCCGTTGTTAAAGGAAGGACGATATTATCAGTTATGATAGATTGATACCACTAAACTTCGCAGCATAATTCCGTGGCGTAGCGGGCGAGTATCCGGCTGCGAAGCGAGAGGCCGTGGGTCCGATTCCCGCACCGAGACAAATATTTGTGTGATCCACAAAAATTTGGTTCGGGTCTGGGTGTTCCTGATACCCACGATACAGGCTTACCTAGTGTGGGGTCAGGACTATGTGTGTGACTGTTGGGTGTATTTATTATTTATTTATTTATTTATTTATAATTATTATTGCTTAGCTGCGCATAAAAACCTGTCAGGTATGCAAAATTAAAATGGCAAATTTTATATAGGAAGTCAATTTAATTGATTTATTAGTCTGAATAAAACCTCTATATATTATTTCTCTAATGTGTTTTTTGTAGGTACGTCATAACTTTCATAATTCTTCATCAAATCCAATGATTCAAACAACATTTTAAAGCTTATGTATGCCGCTATGCTGCTGAGCGGGGTACATTGAAGCCGGCGAAAGTACTGGGCATTACAAGACTTACAGCGTAAGGGGCAGCTGTATAATATACAGCCCAGGAGTCGCCCAGATGTTTTCTATCTCTGTCTAACTGAGTTCCTTTGATGAGTCTAGAGCCACGCTGTAGACACTTTTGTCTACAGCATGAATGGGCCGGTTCGTCCCGGTCGTTACCACTGTCTCACAGAAAACCGACGTAAAGTAGCAGCTTGCTGCTGCGTTTCGTACGGTGAGCGAGATATCCGGAGGCCCAAATCTCCCTCCCCTTCCCATTCCCTTAATCATCCCTTTCCTTTGGCAACGCGCCCATCATTCTTTTAGTATTGTGGGCGTACATGGGCGGTGGAGATCACTTACCATCAGGTGACACATTTGCTCGTTTAGCGGCCTATGATATAAAAAAAACTATGGCTACTTTCTTACTTAATTACTTTAATTCTAAGAAACCTGTTAAAATACAAGGAAATTTAAGGGTAGTAGGTACCTCGTATGCGAGAGGCTGTCTACATTGGTACTACCGCTTTGTCTATTCCTGCCGTGTGTAACACTGTTGCGTTCCGGTTTGAACGACATTGAAGCGAGTCAAATTACTTGGCATTATGAGGCTTAACAACTTATGTCTCGGCGTGACGAGCGCTGTCTAGTGACATACGGTGATTTGTAATTCTAAGTTCTTTGTGGCTTAGCTTTTATTTATGGGTCGGCGTGGCGCTTACCATCAGGCGAGCGACCGACTCGCCTCGTCATTCAAGCTAATAAAAAATTTAGTCCCGATCCGGGGATCGAACCCGAGACTTCAGCACAGAAGTCGTAACGCGTACGCTTTACAACTGCGCCACCGAGGCAACCTACGAATTCTAGGTTATAATAAATAAGAATCGATTAGGCAATTGATTTTTAATTGAATAATCGATTAACATAAAAAATTGTGGCATAAAATATTATGTAAATAATGTAATTAATTATCGTACTTTGACAGCCTCCGTGGCGCAGTGATTAGCCGGCTCTGAAGCGAGAGGCCGCAGGTTCGATTACCGCACTAAGACAAATATTCACGTGATACATAAATATTTGTTTCGTGTCTGGGTGTTTTCTCACCAGAGGGGTCAGCGCAACACGCTTTTAACACATGTTACAGAAATATTTAGTTTGTAGTTATTGCGACCGACCGCCTGCCTGACGTCACCTCCTCTGGGGAGAAAACACCCCGACCCGGAACGTATATTTGTGGATCACATAAAAATTTGTCTCGGTGCGGGAATCGAACCCACGGCTTCCTCACAGCCGGCTCGCCACGGAGGCTGTAGTTTATCTACAAGTATGAATGTAAATTCTTTATTATACTTGTATATTACCAACAATCTAGCAAACTTGAAACCTGTTACAAATAAGCTGCTTCGATAACATCTTAGGCTTAAGCCTTGAGATATACTTCCTTTTTGAAATGAAAACTTCTGTAGGCACGTTAGGCTAATTTTAGATACAAATATTTATTTTGTACTAGCTTTTGCTCGCGGCTCAACCCGCGTGAATAGACTTTTCCAAAATAAAACGTATCATAGACCGGTAACCGGAATTGGGGTTACCTGATGGTAAGTGTTCTTCACCGCCCATGTTCGCCTACAATACCAAAAGGTTCATGGGTGCGTTGGCGACCCTACAGAAAATGAATTATCCATTTTCCAATCCCATAATTATTATGGGATTGGGAAGGGGAGGGGGATTTGGGCCTCCAGATGTTTCATTCATCGTACGAAACGCTGCAGATACCTTAAAAGTATTTGCCACGCTGTAGACAGTTTTGTCTACAGCACGAATGGACCGGCTCGACCGGGACTTACCGCTGTCTCACAGAAAACCGACGTAAAGTAGCAGCTTGCTGTTGCGTTCCGTACGGTGAGTGAGATATCATGAGGCCCAAATCCCCTCCTTTTCACAATCTCTTAATTATCCCTTTCCTTTAAGGTTGGCAACGCGCCCAAGATTCATCTTTTATTGTTGATACATGGGCGGTGGAAATCACTTACTATCAGGTGACCTACTTGCTCGCTTGCCGGTCTTTGCGTTTTGCCCTCCTGCATCTGCCTGGCGTTATGCCGGTTCAATGTCAATCATGATTCGATGGTGGATTTGATATTATATGAGCCTACCTGCCGTCTGACCCCCACAACCCACAACGGACATCAAGGTTCACCATCACCTCGTCCGTTAAATCAGCAGAGTGTACCACGTGCAGTTGAGGTTGGCTTTTACCAAAGACTTCAATGTATACTACTAGACGGGCTGTTTAGAAGTAAAATTGCGTCACATAACGCAGGAGTTTGACAGCTCACAGACAGGAAGCGCGATAGGGGTTCTAGTTGAGACTTGAGAGTAAGCGAGTTGGTAATATTGAGTTACGGTCAATTGACCTCAACTTAGTGGAACAATTTCTATATACTGCGCAGCTTGTCTAGTAGTACACAATAAAGTCTTTCGCTTTTACATTCCTAATGTAAATAACAAAAGTAAATCAATAATGATTTATGTAAATGTATTAATTGGACGTCAATACCAATTTTAATTTTAAATACGTGGAGCATTAGCATTATACACGTTGTATTATAAATACTGTAATACTAGATTAAGGCAGCGTTTTTATTAGCCAGAATGAGAAAACGAGTAGGTCGCTCGCCTAATGATAGACGCAACCCCCACCCCTAAAACAAGGAACACAGAACTTTGAATTACAAAGTACTCATCAGTGCTCGTCATTCAGAGACATAAGATGTTAAGTCATTAACTCAATAATTTCACTGGCTTCATTGTCCTTCAAAACTAAAAAAAATACAGTGCTTATACTGCTGGTTGGCGGCAGATATTGAAGTGAATCGTAATACTGTAAAAACTGGTAACCTGTCAAGAAAAGAATAATATGCGGAATTGCAATCCGAGTTTTATCGTTCTTGGAAGAAAATAATATAACTTATGACTTGGCAGCATGAACTCTGATTTTAGCCGGTTCCTTACGGAACAAAAAAAAATTAACTCTGCCGATCCGGGACAAAAAATCTCATTAAAGCATTTTTAACTACCGTAAAATCATCCGAAAATGTTTATAAGTATACTTTTTAACCTACAAGGCGATGTTACATAACAGAATTTCGTACAGTTATGGAAAGTAAGTGTACGCAGTATGCACTCGCTTTCTCCATAACCTCAATTTTGTATTTATAGTAAGTAAAAAAACACCACCGTAAAAATCATACCGTATCTTGCGTGGTGTCTGGAACATTATATTTTTTATTTCTGTATGACGTTATCCCGTATAAGCGTAGAGGCGGGCGAAGCCGCGACCAAAAGGTAGTCCTACTATTATAAATGTGAAAGTTTGGATGTTTGTGAATTTGTTAATGTGGATGTTTGTAATGGCCATTCCCAATATTCTATCTATCGACAGATTTGCTTACTGGCAGTTAAATTTTGACACTTTTTGTATGGAATATCTGTCAAAACAATACTGATAGTAAGCAAATGTGTCGATAGACAGAATATAGGGAACGGTCATTAGTCTATCACCCCGTAACGGCTGAATGGTTTTGGAAACATTCATCATTCATTCTTATATTTACTTCTTCCTAACTAAGTAGTATTAAAAATGAATTAGATTCTAGGATTTATTTTATTATTATTTTAAAAATACTATTCAGCATAAATGCTACTAAAATACAGCGTAAATAAATTTACGTAGCAGTATCGATTAACACAATCGATCATATAGGAAGGCTCTATTGACACAGTAAGAGCATTTACGAATTATAATTACGTTTTATTGAAGTGATTTATTTTATCAGTTTACAGAGCCTGTTTAAATATGAAAAATCGAAAACCATTACTTTTTCTACACTTAGCCATTGCCGTTAAGGCTAAGATTTAAATAGAGTAATCAAATGAATTAAAAGATTTTTTTTAAATATATTTGATTCGTGTCCATGACCAGACCATGACTTGAATTATGACTTTAGCCCGGAAAAGGGCGTTCACGTGAATGGAGGCGCGAGAAAAAGGTACCTAGTTTATACATAAAAACTAATTTTAGTATAACGTTTTTTTTATGGTATAGGCCGGCAAACGAGCAAGTGGGTCACCTGATGGTAAGTGATCTCCACCGCCCATGTACGCCCATAATACTAAAAGAATCATGGGTGCGTTGCCGACCTTAAAGGAAAGGGATAATTAAGGGATTGGGACGCGGAGGGGGTTTGGGCCTCCGGATATCTCACTCACCGTACGAAACGCAGCAGCAAGCTGCTACTTTACGCCGGTTTTCTGTGAGACAGTGGTAATGAGCCGGACGAGCCGGCCCATACTTGCTGTAGACAAGTGTCTACAGCGTGGCTCTACCACTCAAATATGTTCAAGATAACAATCAAATGTATATTAATTAAAACAAAGGAGGTGAAGGGTAATTTATGTACATATGTGGGTAACAATCGTAACAATGCTTCATTTAAAACCCATACTGTAAATAATTAAAATTCTCGGGTCAAAAGCCACTAAATACATAAATTTTCACGGTCTGTTTAATTTGTGTTTTAAAACAAATTGAGGCAAACAAAGGTTTACCGTAAAAGTGGCGTTCATTCCGCAAATATTCTTAATGTGCTGGCCAATGTTTGTATAAATAAAAAAAAAAATAAGAAACGTAGTATATGTTTTGAAGTGAAAACTTGTTACGCATCATTGTGATTTGAAAGTCGATGAAACGAAAAAGCGACAGCAAAAAGAGACGGACAAATAAATTCATGATTTAACGTGGGAGAAAATGAGATAGGAAGCATTATACAGTTGTGTGCGCATGCGTAGTACAAAGCTTGAGAAAAGGCATCACAACAACCGTGGTGTTTTGTATCAAAAACAGTAATTGACGCAGTATTCCAAAAATATATTGACCATATTAAGACCAAAGTTTTTTATTTCATACTTAAGTTACCATAAGACTCTTGTATCATTTATCGAAAATGTAAGCGCTGTCGAGCCTGAATAAATCTGTGTACCTAATATATACGAATAAAATGTATAATAATTATCAAACTTTGTATCACTATGATCATTACTAAAACCTACAATTATCCTCTTCCCGAAATTTTACATTCGTCTCATTATCCCGGTAACAAGGTGGTAGGTCCCTCGTTTGCGAGAGGCCGGCTGGGTTGGTACCACCGCTCTGTCTATTTCTGCCGCCAAGTAACAGTGTGTAAGCACTGTTGTGTTCCGGTTTGAAGGACATTGAAGCCAGTGAAATTACTGGGCATTATGAGACCTAACACCTCATGTCTCGGGGTGACGAGCGCAGTCCAGTGTCATACAGTGCTTTGTTATTTAAAGTTTTGTGTGGCGTTGCTTCTGTTTATGAGCAGGCGTGGCGCTTACCATCAGGCGAGCGATCTCCTCGTCTCGTCATTCAAACTAATAAAAAAAAAAAAAAAAATATCTTGCCAAAACTTTTGAAGGTTTCACTTCTACCATGTGTGAATTGCAAACATGTTTTTTTTTATTAGCTGGAATGATGAAGCGAGCAGGTCGCACGTCAGATGGTAAATGCAACGCGTGCCCATACGCCAAAGCAACGCCACACAGAACTTTGAACTACATAATACTGTAAAGCATTGGACTGCTCTCGTCACCCCGAGACATAAGTTGTTAAGTCTCATAACGCCCAGTAATTTCACTGGCTTCAATGTCCTTCAAACCGGAACACAACAGTGCTTACACACTGCTGCTTGGAAGAAATAGACAAAGCAGTGGTACCAACCCAGACGGCCTCTCGCATACGAGGGACACCTTGAAACCTTTAAACTGGTATTCTGTTTGACTTATTTGTGCGATCTATCCAGCGAATAAAACTAAGATAGTTTATCGAAAATGGCCGTAAGTTTATTGACCCGAGGTATCACAATTTTGTGAGGATATCTAAAGGCGTTTTTGGAAATTCAGCCCCTATATAGAAGGAATGTCGCAATGTATGGGAAAGAATATATTTATGAATTATTTATTGTTTTGCCATTGACTGCCTCGGTGGCGAAGTTGTAATGCGTACGCGTTACGATTGAGATCAACGCTGAGGTCTCGGGTTCGATCCCCGGGTCGGGTAAAGTGGTATTGGGTTTTCTATTACGAAATACTCAGTATCAGCCCGGAGTCTGGAATTTGTGCCCGGTATGGCGATAGTCTCGCCCCCTATCACATAAGGGACGGAAATATGCTCGGCGAAATGTGGGTGTACTGGTTACACCTCTGCCTACTCCTTCGGGGATTACAGACGTGAGTGCGTATGTATGTATGTAATTATTGTTTGATGGATTGTATAGCTCTTTTTTTATAGCTGTCAGTAAGCGAGTCACCTGATGGAAAATTATATCCACCGCTCACGAACATCCAGAATTCCAGAAGAACCACCATCGTTGCCGAGCTTAAAGGAAAGGAATAAGGGATGAGAAAGAGAAGATTTTGCCTTCCGGATATCTCAATCAACTTACGAAACGCAGCAGCAAGCTGATGCTTTATGTCGATTTTCTGGGACAGTGGTAACGACCCGGTCGAACCGGTCCATTAAGATGTACTATAAAACTGTCTACTATACTACTTTTAGCGATATTATCTTGATTTTTTATGTGAACATAATTTGAAATGTTGTCAATTATTAATAAAAGAAACATGGGCATAAAAAAGCGGAATTCCGCGTTCACGACCTTCAAACCCAGATATGTATAAATAATTTCGTTCATTGGAAACAAAAGTGGAATAAACCAAAAACGAGAATTTTTGCACGCCGTCATTCATTGACAAGTAATTAAATACAAGGTTATAGGGGCATTATAACTCGTTCGCCCAGTATGTCCAGGGCATCGAAATAAGATGACAAGAAACGTAACTCGAGTAAAAAAATTGGCGCACCAAACTCTGGGCAGCTCGTTATTATCAATTCACAAACATTTATTCATGGTCTCTAGTTGACACTTAAAACGTCAATTTTTTGCGCGGTGCAGAACGTCGTATCTCGAACTAGAAATTTAATGAAATGAAATGAATGAAAATATTTATTGAATCCATAAAAATGTTATACATCCGGATATTCACTACAACTGTAGCAAGCAGCTACTTCACGTCGGTTTTCTGTGTAACAGTGGTAACGACCCGGCCCATTCATGCTGTAGACAAAAGTGTCTACAGCGTGGCTCTACCACTGCCTGTTTATCGGCTTTTTATCGGATGCATTTTGGAAACTGTGCATTTGGATCTGCATAATTTGATTCCTCCCTCCCCATTCCATTATCGGACGACCAGAGACACGGCAAAACGCCACCCATTTATTGTAGACGTTCCCAAAACGCGCACCAAACGCTTTGACTCCACCTTCATCATGTACGGACTGCCAAATTGTGGAACAAATTGCCGGAGTCTTTGTTCCCCGATAAATATAATCCGGGTGTCTTCAAGTCGCGAGTGAATAGTGTTTTGCTTGGCAAGCGTGCTTCATCTTAGGCCATAACATCACCAGATAGGGCCCCCCCCTATATAGCTTATTACGTATAAAAAATAGCTTTTAGCGACTCCATCCGCATGAACGGCCTTTCCCGAGATAAAAAGTAGTTTATGAGTTATGACCTACTTAAGGTAACTAACTTTTATGAGTGGTAGAGACATGCTGTAGAGACTTTTGTCTACAGCATGTATGGCACGGCTCGTCCGGGTTATTACCACTGTTTCACAGAAAACCGGCGTAAAGTAGCAGCTTGCTGCTGTGTTTCGTACGGTGAGCGAGATGTCCGGAGGCCCAAACCCCCTCCCCTTCCGAATCCCTTAATTATCCCTTTCCTTTAAGGTCGGCAACGCACCCATGATTCTTTTGGTATTATGGGCGTACATGGGCGATGGAGATCACTTACCATCAGGGGACCCACTGGATTGTATGCCGGCCTAGGCAAAAAAAAAGGCTTCCAAAGCTTCGGAAATCTTTGTTTATTGATCTTTGTGTATAATGGCATAGACAAGAATTCAATTGAATTGAATTTGTATACGGCATAGATAAAAATTATAAGAAGACTTCGGGAATACGAAGTCACGGCAGGGATGATCGATATTAGAAAAACATCGATTTTGACATGACATCGGTGTTAACATCGATTCAAAAGTATCGATTTACGATGTTTTTTAACTAAACATCGATGTTTATTCACCATCAAATGAATATCGAACATCCCTAAGTCGCGGTCAACGATCGCAAATCTCAGCTGCGCTCAATTTATTATGTACCTAGATATTTTTATTTCATACAAGTGCCGTACGAGGTTTGGAAAGCCGGTTATTGTTTACGTCCTTAATTAAGTAGGTAAATCTTAATGTCAAGCATACAGCGTAAACGACGCTACAATTAATATTATGTGGGCTATTTCTGTGCGATGTGCAAGAAAGGGACAGCATGCTGTTGGCGCGTGTATGGCACGTGCTGACGCGGCCCGCGACCGCCCTGCCAGCCTTCATTGACAAGTTTTATTTTTGTCAATTTTTTGTCTATAATAAGATTTGCAAAGATTAAAAATTACAATGTATTGTTAACCTCCAACAAAAGAGGGGTGTTATTAGTTTGAAACATAGATACATGTTTGGCCCCTTGGTCTGGCGCATGCTTGCGCGCTTGCTCTCACAATGTGCGTGTGTGTGTGTGTCTGTCTGTATACATAATTTAATCCACCTCCCCAAACTCCCCTTTTCTGATTGTTGGACAATATAAACAACTAAATACATGGCTAGCAATAATAAAAAATCCTGGAGATGGTCGAGCACAAATAATCGGTTTAGCAATCTCGGAGTTCATATATCATTTATTTTTGTATATGCATAGTTTGTTGGACTGCCTCGGTGGCGCAGTAGTAATGCGTACGCGTTACGATTAAGCTAATGCTGAGGTCTCGGGTTCGATCCCTGGGTCGGGTAAAGTGGTATTGAGTTTTTCTATTACGAAATCCTCAGTATCAGTCCGGAGTCTGGAATTTGTGCCCGGTATGGCGATAGGCTCGCCCCCTATCACATTGTGGGAAGCAGATACGCTGCGCGAAATGTAACTAGTTACATCTCTGCTTACCCCTTCAGGGATTACAGGCGTGAGTGCGTATGTGCATAGTTTGTGGCTGGTTTCGAACCTGTGACTTTCATCTCGGCAGTTCGTACCACTCACCTCTGTCCTATTACTGCTTTATGACGATGTTTAAAACCTTAGCAATGGCAACTTTAGACAATAAAAAAACTTGAATTACCAAAAGTGGGATTTCCCCGAGCAATTTGTATAAAATACACAACTTAGAAACAGATTTCGTGAAACGTTATTTTATTTTTCAATTTTTTGTAGTAGTTACTGCAATAGCATGTAGGTAAATTCCAATACAATAACACAATCGCGACGAGTGTACTGTTGTCCGTTGAGGAGTTTAATTTTTTTTCTCCGTACTCCGTCATCAGATCTTAACCAAATATATATGGGACCACATCACAGTTAAACTCTATCGAGTGATTTTTTTTCCACCAGAATCAGTCCACAATTGGCGGAGAAATCGATATACATACATAAAGAAAGCAAAATAACGCACCGAATTGAGAACGTCCTCCTTTTTTGAAGTCGGCGATAAATAGCGAGAAGCTAGTGGGTAGTTGAACGGACTGTCGATACGAATATCACAGGTTCGACGCCAGCACCTTGAGCACACAACTGACTCTTAAAAGTTACGTGTGTATTGATGGTATCACTCACTAACGGCGCGGTTAAGGAAAACATCGTAAGGAAAAAATTTAATGTTAGATTTTCATTTTTTTAGTTGCTTGAAGCAGTGATAGCTCAACGGGGAGTGGTATGGAATGTCGAGACGAAAGTCGCAGGTTCGAAACAAGTGCATACACCTCTGACTTTTCTAAGTTATGTGTGTATTAATTGTTTATTATCACATGCTTTAACGGTTAAGGAAACATCGTGAGGAAACCTGCATACCTGAGAAGTTCTTCATAAGAATTTCGAAGGTATGTGAAGTCTGCCAACCCGCATTAGGCCAGCGTGGTGGACTAAGGCCTAACCCCTCTCATTCAGTAGAGGAGGCCCGTGCCCAGCAGTGGGACGTATATAATACAGGGCTGGTATTATTATACATCGATTTCTCTGTCAATTGTGGACTGATTATGATGAAAAAAAAAATTTGATAAAGTTTAGCTTGTTAGAATAATTTAATGTTTCTAAACGCAACCTCTAGTTTGACAGATGTCACTAGTCTTTGACAAGTCTTATGTCTCTCTCTGCCTTATGCTCTAGCTGTACCTGTGTGTTTAAACTATTCTTTTAATTAAACCCTGTGAAATCACTCAAGAATCGTTTGTTTCTGCCGAAATATCCAACATAGCTGTGATGTGGTTCCATATAAATTTGGTTAAGATCTGATGACGGAGTACGGAGTAAAAAAATGAAACTCCTCAACGGACAACAGTACACTCGTCGCGATTGTGTTATTGTATTGGAATTTACATGTAGTACCACAAAAAATTAAAAATTAAATAATTGTTAACAAAACTTGAAAACCTATAATTTTATTTGTATTTATTTTGCAAAACTTTATTTTAATAACATACCTTTCATTATTTTTTTTTGGGCCCTATTCACTGTGTGATTATACCAGCCCGTCACTGTGTGATTATGCCAGCCCATTACCTTTCATTATATAATGTTTTAATATGTAGTGTTGTTGGTGCACCTTATTATGAAATTAAATAAAAAACAATAAAAAAATACGAAACATATTATTGAGCAATAACTTGTCATCCATGCAAGAGGTAGTTGTCCATGGCCACATGTTCATTGTAGCATAGACAAGACGTCAGAGCAATGACAAAGTACTTCAGCTAATTAGTCATTACGCAGCGAGCCCGTTCATTATAATATGCATCATTTGTACAGAAAATACTGAACATGTCTGTTTGAACGTTGTTATTTTTAAACAAGTTGAATTACCGGCACGAATCTTGAGCACAGATGGACGGTAGTGGGGGCAGTTGAGAGTCCAATAGACGACGTGCGTCGACTGACGATCCAATCGCGTAAAGCGACGGCGACCCGTGCTCCTTCATTCCGCCAATCGAATATAAAAGAACTACTGCGCAGGTGAAATTTATACTCACAACTGGTGCCGTTAATTATACCAGTTTAAAAATCTCAGCGTTCAGACAGACATATCTTTTGCTTGATATTGTACTATTTTTTTGTGAAAGTTTGAACGTTTGGTAATCAATCACGCCTTACCGGCTGAAAGGATTGGATGTTTGGATAGGCAGATCATGATCTAGATTGCCTCGTATGCGAGAGGCATGGTCTGGGTTGGTACCACCGCTTTGTCTATTTCTGCCGCCAATCAACAGTGTGTAAGTTCTATTGTGTTCTGGTTTGAACGACATTGAAACTACGGATATTACTGTGCATCATGAGACTTAACAACATATATCTTGGGGTAACGAGCGCAGTCCAGTGCCATGCAGTGCTTTGTAATTCAAAGTTATGTGTGGTGTTGCTTCTGTTTATGGGCAGGCGTGGTGGCGCTTACCATCAGGCGAGCGAACTGCTCGACTCGTCATTAATATAAATCTTAAAAAAGAGCAACGTTAGAGATTCTTTTCCGTCCTTCTTTAACGAAACAGCATTCCGAACCGACGGTAGAGTTTAAATTTGACTGAATCTAAATGATATATAACATTTTATGGATTCAATAAATATTTTCATTTTTTCATTTCATTTTCATTTTTTTCATAAGAAAAAATAATATAACTAGGCAAACTGTGGGTGCATTTGTTGCACCTCTACCTACCTCTTTGGGGACACAGGCGGAAACTTATAAGCTTGTATAAAGTTAATCTACAATTTGTACTAAGACCACATGAGATCAAAATGGTATACTTCAAGCGGGATTTCCGAGCAAAATGGCGCGAAAATGGCAGTTTATAAAAACATGTTACGCTCACGCAACCTTTGCTAAGGTCCGTAGATATAATTATGTAGTTTTTTCCTTCATCCAATCTGTATGTAATTCCGTAAACAAGTATTTCTTTGATGTTCGAGTGTTTTTTCAGTGGTACAGCCACGCTGTACACAGTTTTGTCACAGAAAACCGAAGTAAAGTATCTGAAGGCCAATTCTCGTAATTTTAAATGTTCAAAATATCATTCCGATCTAGTCTCAGCGTCAAGAAAGTTGCAAATGGCATTCTCTTAAACCAATAATCAACGTCAAATGCACCTAGCATTAGCAGTAGCATTATATCGTTTTGGCTTCAGTCAACTTTTATTCTACATTCAATCTCATTACGATCTATGTTCACTTTAGACGTTGATTATTGGTTTAAGAGAATTCCATTTGCAACTTTCTTGACGCTGAGACTAGATCGGAATGATATTTTGAACATTTAAAATAACGAGAATTGGCCTCCAGCTTGCTGCTGCGTTTCGTATGGTGAGTGAGATATCCGGAGGCCCAAACCCCCTCCCCTTCCAATCCCTTAATTATCCCTTGCCATGAGGTGACCAACCAACACAATTTTACTTCTTCTTTCTTTGTATATGGTATTTGAGCTGAACCAATAAAATTTAACCATCAACATGACCCACTTGGTCTATGGCCTTATGCCTTCTGGTATACTCAATGTTTCCGTGACCTTTTGGCTACCAATATTGAATAACCTTATTAATAATCGACGTGCGTTATTTTTGAGTTACAATTGGAAAGTTAACCTTCAGTAATTATTATAACTTTTGTAAGGTTACGATTCCGGGAGAAACAAGGTTAATAGGATAATAATTTACATTTTGGAAAACCAATTATTCGGCTTTTACCCCAAAATTAAGGAGAAAATGAGTCATACAACGTGTTACAGAAAGGTGTGGTCATAGTGTTCGTATGTCTTTTTTTTATTATGGCTTCGCATTTCCATGCATAAGCCAATGCTGGGCACGAGCCTCCTCTGCTGAATGAGAGGGGTTAGGCCTTAGTCCACCACACTGGCCTAATGCGGTTTGGCAGACTTCACATACCTTCGAAATTCTTATAGAGAACTTCTCAGGTGTGCCGGTTTCCTCACGATATTTCCTTCACCGTTAAAGCAAGCGATAATTAACAAGGAATACTGTTTAACAATGGAACTTGTAGCTGGTTTCGAACCTGCGGTCCGTACCACTCCCAGCTGAGTTATCGCTGAATCATTTGAATGGAAGAAATTTTAATGAACGCAATTTAGAAATGAAAAATAACGGAAAGTTTATGCAAACTAGCACATTATTCTGTGCGTTTGTTATAATATCTGACCCAGAATTTTATGCAATGTTGCCAATTAACACCGCTGACGGTGTATTTAGTTTTTTGTTGATTAAGTAGATATTTTATTGTGTAATTATTTTTCACGACGCGACGGTCTAGCGGGGAGTGGTACGGACTGTCGAGACGGAAATCGTGGGTTCCAAAGCAACGCAGAGTACAGCCTTTTCACCTTTCGAAGTTTTTTGTTGTAAACTATGGTTTCGCATTATTTTGCATTTCGCCAACGACCAAAGACTTTACTGTATACTACTAGACAAGCTGCGTGGTGCAAAGAAAATGTATCACTAAGTTGCGGTCAATTGACCATAACTCAATATTGCCATCTCGCTTACTCTCAACTAGAACCCCTATCGCGCTCTCTGTTTGTGAGTTGCCAACTCCCGCGTTACCTATGCAATTTTTCTTCTAAAAAGCCCGTGTAGTAGTAAACATTGAAGTCTTTGTCAACGACAAGTATATGATACATTTCAAGAATTCCCAAGTACGATAAAACACCGGTGTGGCCATTTCAAAATATTGTTGGAGTTTTGGTGTATTTTTTTTCCAATACGATGCTTCTAAAATGATTTTCGAAACGACCAAGGTCGATCACTTGAGCCAAAATCACCTATTTAATCACCTATTCACTAATTTCAATGTTTCCATACACTGTTCATCACAGTCAATGTTTATTGCACAAACCCACACAATTATACAACAAACACAACTTTAAACTACTTTAGGAAATAACTAATGTAAGAGATTACATTCATTCAGTAGAGGAGGCCCGTGCCCAGCAGTGGGACGTATATAATACAGGGCTAGTATTATTATAAGAGATTAACCGCACTGTCAGAAATACGAGGGACTTGCCAACCCACTACCCAGACCCGAAGCAATTTTTGTGGATCACACATTTGTCTCAGTGCGGGAATCGAACCCACGGCCTCTCGCTTCGCAGCCGGCTACTCGCCCACTGCGCTATAGATGCTGTCAGGAGATTAAATGTGTTAATTATTTATGTTAACGCAATTTTAATTGACTCTTTGTTAGCTTATATTTTGTAATTAATGGCATGTAAGACAATTATTTTATTTCCTTATATTCCTATATTTTTTTCTTGACTGCCTCGGTGGCGCAGTTGTAATGCGTACGCGTTACGATTGAGGCTAACGCTGAGCTCTCGGGTTCTATCCCCGGGTCGGGTAAAGTGGTATTGGGTTTTTCTATTACGAAATGCTCAGTATCAGCCCGGAGTCTGGAATTTGTGCCCGGTATGGCGATAGGCTCGCCCCCTATCACATATAAGGGACAGAGATACGCTCGGCCAAATGTGGGTGTACTGGTTACACCTCTGCCTCCTTCGGGGTTAACAGGCGTGAGTGCGTATGTATTTTTTTCTTGATAATGATCTCACTACGAAGGATTTTGTTATTAGCTTGAATGACGAGACGAGCAGGTAGCTCGCCTGATAAGCGCAACGCCTGCCCATAAACAGAAGCAACACCGCATAGAACTTTGAATGACAATCTGCATGGCACTGGACTGCGCTCGTCACCCCGAGTCATAAGATGTTACATACATACACACATACGCACTCACGCCTGTAATCCCCGAAGGGGTAGGCAGAGGTGTAATCAGTACACCCACATTTCGCCGAGCGCATCTCCGTCCCATAATGTGATAGGGGGCGAGCCTATGCCATACCGGGCACAAATTCCAGACTCCGGGCTGATACTGGGGTATTTCGTAATAGAAAACCCCAATACCACTACCCGACCCGGGGATCGAACCCGAGACCTCAGCGTTGGGCTCAATCGTTACGCGTACACATTACAACTGCGCCACCGAGGCAGTCATAAGATGTTAATCTCATAATATCCAGTATTTTTACTGGCTTCAAAGTCCTTCAAACCGGAACTCAACAGTGCAACACAATGCAGCTTAGCAGCGGAAATAGACAAAACGGTGGTACCAACCCAGACGGCCTCTCGCATACGAGGGACCTACCACCTAGTAAGGAGTTTCAAGGTTTCTTAGCTATGTTTAAAGTAAACTTCTTTAGCCATTTACAAATCGCAGATCTTTTTCTAATGTCGGTGTTAAACAGTAAGGTTATTAAACCACGATATTATGAGAGTAGGTCAATGCACCCATAACTACAATTAACAAAGCACTGTACTGCGCTTGCCAGCCTGCCATATATAGCCTGTACTCCCCGAAGGGGTAGGCAGAAGTGTAACTAATACGGCCACATTTCGCTTAACTGATTTCTGTCCCATAGGGGGCGAGCCTATCGCGATATCGGGCACAAGTCCAGAATTCGGGTTGATACAAAACATTTCATAATAGAAGAACCCAATATCACTTTACCCGATCCGGGGATCGAAACCGCATTACAACTTCGCCACCGAGGCAGTACTAAGACAAAATTATGTATTACAATAACATTTAGGTATCTAGCAAGCAAAAAGACGAAACCAAGTAAGTACCTTGGACTCCGTTTATTTAGATCGCCGCTGCCTCACATGAAACAATAAATATTTACAAAGTCTCCCCAATGAGTAGATATTGGGCAATCAAAATACACCCGCCATTCTGACGTCATTATGGCGGGTGTTGTTATAACTAGGTTTTAAAAGCGGTACAATTTTTTTTACCGAGGTACGAAATAGTACAATTTAAGTACATTTTTTGGGTATATAACATGACTGGATTCGTTATTCGTTCGTACACCCGCCATTTTGATACTCACAAAATAAGTTATGGTGACTCGCTACAAAAATTGGCTGACCAGCCATACGTCCGTATATCCGTATTATAGCACAGTGGCGTATCCAAGATTTTAGTCTGGCTTGACCCCAAAATAAGAATTAAAAGAATTTAGAATATACTATACCTACATAAAACGGAATGTTTAAAACCATATTGTACGTAATAAAGTAGGATCATATCAAGATTCATTTGAGATTTGTCAGTGGTTGAGCCCCTTAGATCCTCTCTCCCTGGATCCGACAGTGCTATAGCAATCCGCCAACTGAAAAGTGATTCAAAATTCAGTAGACTGAACAGAAAGGCCTCTATAAATTCACCGAGAAACAATAAAATTGGGCACGTCTTACCGGAGTCAATGTCAAACAACGATTATTAGCACCTTCGTTACAGTTTGCTGGGCGTTTTGGCGGGAATTCTGACAGATTCTGACTATAGAACTCTTGTTATTGGCGAAATTCATAATACCGCGAAGACATATATAAAAAAGAAGAAGTATTTATTATGTTGACCCTTTTGACCGCTTTTGACCGTAGCGGTCGATGCTATTGATGACAAACATTGTTTTTGAATCTATTTAAATGTTTAGAACAAATCACTGGTCCAAGATTAGTCATACTATCAAAATATGGCGCGAACCTGTTACTACAGTAAATAATAAAATATTTTATTAGACCATTTGTAATCTGCGCGCGCATCAACATAAGCTGAGGTAGAATAAGGGCCTGTATATATTGTAAATTCATTTTTTTATAAATGGCTGTACGATACTTAAACCTTGGCCGCTGTAAAATATAATAAAAAAAAGATACTAGCTGAAGTCCAAACCAAATTACCTCAGTATTTTTTAAATATGAAGACCGTCATACGAACAAGTGGGTCACCTGATATTATGTATAAAGTATGAGCACTCACAACGCCAGAAGAATGTGAAAACACAGTGAATTGACAGATCCAAAGGTAACTTTGCAAAATAACGTTGCCAACTTCCAAATCATAGAAACTGTTTAATGTACGTAGCCACAGAACCAACCTAGGTCTAAACTCACCATTGATCAGAATTACCAGACTTTACAACGATATGCCTAGATCTTTAAACGTAGATATATTCTATGATAATTTATTGTGTTTTAAGAAGAAAATTACAAATTTTTGGGAATCCAGACTAAGTTAAGTCACTATGTTGGATACACCATTCAATGTTTATTAATTTCTTACAAAAAATTAAGTTATGTTTTAATTATATTTTATTATTTTGGTTTAATAATGAATATCCTTACAAGTGCATTACTTACTTGACAATTGTGTTGTGTTTGCCTGTAACAGGGTAGCATTTGTTTGTTACATAATAAGTTGTATATGTACCCATTGGCGATCCAAAAATAAATAAAAATAAAAAATAGAGATGGATCTAGTTCAGTTTTTATCGTCCAAAGAATGGTACTATAATTAAATGAACGTTAAATTAATAAATATTTATAACAGTAGTAGGAAGTAGGTTAAGTAGTCTATTGAAGATTGCTATATTAGTAATACGCACTCACGCATGTAATCCCCGAAGGGGTAGGCAGAGGTGTAACCAGTACACCCACCTTTCGCCAAGCGTATCTCCGTCCCATGATGTGATAGGTAGCGAGCCTATCGCCATACCGGGCACAATTCCAATATCACTTTTTCCCGACCCGGGAATCGAACCCGAGACCTCAGCGTCAGCCTCAGTCGTAACGCGTACGCAAAACAACTGCGCCACCGAGGCACTCAATGACTATGAACAATATAATCCGTGTGTATATGCCTTTACTCAGATATGTTACCAGCGTGGCATTGACCACCGCGCGAAGGTTAGGGAGGGGAGGGGGGGGGGGGGTGGATATATGTTCTTAACCTCGCTTTTATAGGCATTGTAAACGATGGAATTTGTATTAAATATTTTAAATAACTAAAGCATTTTCGAAGCTTTAACACGCAGAGTTATAATTACGTGTATACGCACTCACGCCTGTAATCCCCGAAGGGGTAGGCAGAAGTGTAACCAGTACACACACATTTCGCCGAGCGTATCTCCGTCCCACGCTATGATAGGGGGCGAGCCTATCGCCATACCGGGCACAAATTCTAGACTCCGGGCTAATACTGAGCATTTCGTAATAGAAAAACCCAATACCACTTTACCCGACCCGGGGATCGAACCCGAGACCTCAGCGTTGGCCTCAATCGCAACGCGTATGCATTACAACTGCGCCACCGAGCCAGTCAGTTAAAATTACGTATAATGGTGTATTTACTTTGGTAGAGGAATTTATTTATCGGGCAGGCAGTTGCCCTGCAACTGATATTGTCTGTATCCTGCATTTCACTACATTACTTGCAGTTTTTTGCATCCATCTTAAGCTGGGATAACGTCAGACGGAAAGAAAAAACTTGCAACGACTTCATAAAATAAAAACAACGCTAGTCATTTTGCGCTGTTAAGCAACTTTTAGAAAAATATACATTTTTAAGTAGTTCAAATTGAGACATTGTGCGCGGTAATTAAATAACGTAGCGTGAGGTCGCGGGTTCAATGCAGTTTTCGAAATTTTCTCATATTAAGTTGTGAGAAAACAATTAAAATTGTATTTTAACGACAGCCTACGTGGCGTAGTGGGCGAGTAGGCGACAAAATATTTCAGGGCGTTTTCTTCCCAGAGGGGTCGACGTCAGGCAGACGGCCAAATCTTTCTGTGATAGGTGTTTTAAAAGCATGTTGTGCCGAACCTACTGCCAGTAAGATAAAGGCTCCTCCGTCCACGTCCCAAACATGTTTTGGCAGATCCCAACGACTCCATCACAGTAGCTATCGAAGCAGCACTTTCTCTGCCCAATCCGAATCGCAATAATAATACGCGATCCCGACCTAGGACACGCCTACGAGTCCGTAGAACTCCCACAACTGACCGTCGGCACAATGATGTGCAGAGACGGCCCTAAACTATACTCCCCAGCGATTGCTCAAGCTGAGGACTGAGCCTTCTAAAAGGCGCCTCTGTGCTTAATCGCTACTAAGTACATTATAGATATTTCTGGCTAGAGCGCCATAAGCGCCGGCTTTATTGTCACACATCCATACGAAAAAAAAAGGTAAAGGCAGGTGAAAAGCAAGAACTGACTTCAAAAACTGGTTCTCAGTTCGGCGCATATTTTTTACTTAGGATATAGGTAAGAGACACTCAGGGCAAAAATATCAGTGAGGTATTTCTTATGTTCAAACCTCAGATCGGACAATCATAAATTTTGCACGATATTTCAATACGTAAAATACACATGATATGCCCGGGATTGGAATTTTGGGATAAGTGAGTTTAGGTGTTTTTTTACCAGGAGTAGGTATTGATCGACCTTGGTCGTTCGATCCGCTTGCAGAAAATCGTTTTTTTTATTATTATTTATAATATGTATGCGGCTAAAGGACTTGTATCCATCGACATAATAAATTATTAAAAAAAAACTAACCTTTTGTCCCCATATGGCGAGATCTTATTTTAAATGTATTTGTGTATAAACACTACGGAACCATCAATCTAAGTTCAATTGAAATGACAGCAAAAAATAACTTTTTTTCTATACGTAAGCATTTTAAATGAGCTCATTTATTTAGCAAACTCAGCGTGTCTTCTTTTCTAAGAATTTTTATGTTTTTATTTGATGTAGGTCTCTATACCATTAGGTTTTAATTTATTTATTAGTTTGAATGACAAAAAGAGCAGGTCGCTCGCCTTATGGTAAACGTCACGCCTGCTCATAAACAGAAGCAACACCATACAAAACTTTGAGTCTCAAAGCACCTGCATTGGACTGCGTTCGTCACCCCAAGACAAAGTGATTAAAAAAAAAATGACCGACAGCACTGTTAGAATTCCCGCCAAAACTCATACACAACTTGCTATTCTTTCTTTTTTAATATGGATTGCTGATGGCTATATGGATTCGCATTACTATACATTTTGCCAACGACAAGTAGGTATACTATATTAGTGTATACTATTTTCAAGTCTTCACAAGAACGATGAAACACCGGGGTGGCCGATTTCAAGGTGTTATTGGAGTGTTTGTGCGAATTCTTTCCAGATTCCAGTACTAGTAATCAAAGAGGTTGCCGAACACGCTGTCAGAATTCCCGCCAAAACTCAAACTTTTTTGTTTATGGCATTTGTTAGACATTAGGTATGCCAGTTTCAAGTTAGACATACAGAACACAGAACTTGCTTAGGCCATTGATATATTACCTAAAGATGGAGCCATTATTCTACTTCCTAAAGTGAAAGCGAGATCGCGAGATACCAAACATTGGTAAAAGAGAGAGAAAAAAGGCTTCTTTTTGTCCCCGTCGTTATTTTGTTTGTCAATAAGTCAGATTCATTTGTTTGTCATATTGTCAGTCGGTTGGTTTAACAGAAAATTTTATTCAATAAGTTTTGGGAGCTAATAAAGGAATTGAAGACGCTTAAAGTAAATATATATACACATTGATTGACAAAAAAAGAATGGTGGGGTGTAGTGTGCTAGGCTGTAAAAGCCGTAGTGAACGACAAATTGCCGGCATAAGCTTTCACTCGTAAGTAGTTGAAAATTTTATTAATTTGCTGTTGTGATGACATGTGATGTAAAGATAAGTAAACATAAAGAAAGATTTACAGTCGAACCCGTTAGAAATACAGATTAATAGAGTATTTTTACTAAAAAATTAAAATCAGTTATAGGTTTGGTATGGCCAGGTTGTAAATTTTATTTACCCAGATTTATAAAAAAATGTTTTATTGTATTATTTTAGGTATCCTTCTGACCCGAAAATGAGACTTCGATGGGTAAAAGCCACTGGTAGATTAAATTGGGAGCCTACAAATTTTACTAAAATGTGCTGTGAACATTTCAGTGAAAGATCATTTATACGTAAAAAGAAATTGTTTGTTTTACATGCAGAAGCAGTGCCAACGAAACATATACATGTGATACATGTTTACTATATATATAAAAGCGAATGTATGTGTGTATGTATGTTCACCTAAAACACGAGAACCGTTAGCCCAATAGATATGAAACTTTGCACACATATAAAGAGCGACGAGACCACTCGGACGAACATAGTTACGTTAGTGCCGGATAGGTGGCGCTGGTGGCAGTGATTTTTATCTTTTGAACTATGGGTCGAATTTGTATATATGCATGTGGTAGCATTGGAACACCAACTAATATGGTTACAATGGTAACATATAGATAGCGTTAGTGCCGTTTAGTTAAATTAATTAAGTTTAAGTGAGTGGTAGATGCATAATATGCTCTACTTTAAATATAATGTGACACATGTTTCTCATTTTTGTATTTCCACATAGGCTAGGTACTTTTTATCCCTGAAAAAGACTTTCACGCGGGCGGAGCCGCGGGCAAAAGCTAGTTTGAATATATGTTTCGGGTGTAAGTCATGTTGAGTTATAGTATATCATAATGTTGATTTGACTAAAAAGGTTTTTTATATCACAGGTTGTGAGCTCAGAAGGTCTGAACGTTTTACAAGATCTGCAAACTTCTGAGCGAAATCTATGCTGGGTAAATTTTGTAACTATATTACAGGTCACCCCATTAAATTGCTGCTAAACAGCTGATTTTTATATTGTAATTCCTGTGGATTTGAGATTGATGATAGACTTTGTATTCCGTTTCTTGCAGTTTAGACATTAAAAAAATTAGCTGACTGATGGCATACCTTTTTGGCATTATCTGCAAAAATGTTAATTGTCACCTTACAAATTTTAAATTAATTATTTAATTAAATGTGCCTCCAGGTACTTCAGAAGATGTTTCCATTACAGAAAAATCTAATCCATTTGCATTGACATCAACCCATAACAAGAAAAAAAAATTAGGTCAAAAAGCCAGATCAGAAACTAATGAAACATTGCGTGTTGTGCGTGAATCAAAACGTAGATTAATAAAAAAGCTAGCTCCGTTAGAAAGTGGTGTAGCAGAGCTAAAGTGTCAGATGAAAATGTATTCAAAAGAGTTCGATTTACTATCAAATAATGAAACTGAATATGCTGATTTTCCGAAACGGTATACTGATATAGAAAACTGCCACTAAAAATATTCACCCGCACTAATAAATAATAATAAATAAATATACCCAACAGTCACACACATAATCCCGATCCCACACTAGGTAAACCTGTATCGTGGGTATCAGGAACTACGAGGGACTTGTGGTCCCATAACACAGACCAGAAAAAAACTTTTGTGGATCACTCAAACATTTGTCTCGGTGCGGGAATAGAACCCACGCCCCTCGCTTTGCAGCCGGCTACTCGCCCATGGCGCCACGGAGGCTGTCTTTAAATTTTATAACAGAGTTTTGTTTTGTTTGTAAATTAATACTTAACTAAAATAGATAGTGATTATAGATAGTGATTTCTTTTTACCAACAGTTACCCATATGAGTGATACATATAGTTCGGGTTCATAAGCTACAAGCATTTTTTTTCATCTATTTTGTCTACAGTATAAATGAGCCGGCTCGACCGAATTGTTACCACTGTCTCTCAGAAAATCGATGTTAATTAACGACTTGCTGCTGCGTTTCATACAGTGAGTGAGATATCCGAAAGCTAAAATCACCTTCCCTTCTCAAGCCCATAATTATCCCTTTTCTTTAAGGTTGGCAACGCGACCATGGTTCTTCTGGTATTATATGGGCGTTCATGGATGATCACTTACCATCAGGTGATCCACTTTCTCGTTGCCCGGCCTATGCTATAAAAAATACATTTTTAATTAAGAAGAAGTAGTTTTGAGTTACCAACGTTTTTCCTAAATGCTGGACATAGTTGTGTTTTTCGTTACTTTAATGTGAGTTTAAACTTAAAAGATTTATATATAGGTAATATATCAATGGCTTAGGCCTTATCTATAAAAAAAAACGAAGACCATATTTTTCCTTCCGCAATGGCAATGGACGAAATACTATACAGCCTGTTTATTTTTTTCCGCGAACAACTTGTTAACTCGTTTATCAACTTTACTTACTTACTCATTCGATTATAGTATTTCTGACGAATCCGGATTTATTCAGCATGAATATCAACACTGCTGTCAGTTTTAATACACAGAAATAAAACATATCGGTTGTTTGGCTATGTTTAGGTAAACTCAAAACTCCTCGTAATTGAGTCTCGACTAGTGGTGTACTGAATGTAGTATATCTCTCTATCTAACAGGCATTATCCCGGCTTAGTGCCAGAATCTGCCTGCCCATTATGATTTATAAATAAATAAATACACCCAACAGTCACACATAGCCCTGACCCCCACACTAGGTTAACCTGTATCGTGGGTATCAGGAACTTCGAGGGACTTGTGGTCCCACAACAACTAGACCGGAAACAAATATTTGTGGATCGCACAAACATTTTGTCTCGGTGGGAATCGAAACCGCGGCCTCTCGCTTGGCAGCCGGGTACTCGCCCATTGCGCCACGAATGCTGTCAAATTTTATGGTAGATGTGGTATAATACAGTATTTATTAAGAAAAAGTATAAGTCCTTTATCTATGGTAGTTTAAAAAAGTTTACCAGTAAACCAGTTTCCCGCGCAAATAGTTGTTTCAATTAAAAGACTAATAAGGCACTAAACCACTAAACGTGTTTCAATAGCTGCATGGTTACGAACCTTTGCCTTTTCTTTCATGATGAAAATTTTACAAAAAAATAACAATTATGTAGAGCGCCGTCCGATTCCCACAACCCGGAAACAGAACAAAGTTTCGCCATGGGGCGACCCACCGTCTGACCCCCACAACCCGCAACGAGAACCTAGTTTCCTCATTGTCTTGTCCGTTTATCAGCAGATTGTACCACGTACAGGAGGCCAATTCTCGTAATTTTAAATGTTCAAAATATCATTATATGTGAACATAGATCATGATTAATGAGATTGAATGTAGAATAAAAGTTGACTGAAGTTAAAACGGGATATTGCTACTGCTAATGCTCGGTGCATTTGACGTTGATTATTGGTTTAAGAGAATGCCATTTGCAACTTTCTTGACGCTGAGACTAGATCGGAATGATATTTTGAACATTTAAAATTACGAGAATTGCCCTTCAGGTCAGTAGTAGAGCCACGCTGTAGACAGTTTAACTTATATTGTACACTATACGTTGATTAAATTTGATCACACATTTCTGTAATAAGTTGAATATGCTTAATAAAGACGATAGAACCAGTTCGTTTACTTTTTTTCCACGTACCATAATAGTATAATTTACGTATTAATAATTATTAGGGTACCGTATATCACAAGAAAAAAACGTATACCTTATAGGATCACTTCGTTGACCGTGTGCATGTCCGTCTAAGATCTCCAGGAATAATGAACACCAAATACAGCTACAATACTTGTATATTGGAAATTATTACTGTCACAGACTCATTGCAAATTGAAAAAACAACAGCCGTGGCCATCCAGTGCGACATATTTTATACTATTTTCATGTGAAAGGGGAAACTTGTGGTTCGATATTTTTTTTCCGTTGAGGCGAGGGTAGATCTGATACCTACGTCTAGCCGAGGGTAGGTGTGATAACACATCTCTCACTTTTTCTAAGGAACTGGTGGAGATATCAAGTTGAAATCAGTATGAAATACTAGGTAGGGTGTTTCTGTCTAATCGCTATTCTTATTCCAGAAATGTAAAAAAAAATATCTACCCACTTTTCAATTATATCTATTGTATTTGATGTATTGAAAGCCTCCGAGGCGCAGTGGGCGGCGCAGAAGGGTATTCGATGTATTGAGGTCAGATGTATACAGGTCCAAATAAAATAATGATTTGTAAAGTGGGTAGATATTTGTTTACATTTCTGGGACAGGTTTAGTGAACACGGTCCTCTGCAGATGTAAAAAAAACTTTCTAAGTCAATGTACAACAATGTCTAAGTCAATTATCAAAACCTTTTTAAATTTGAATGACGAACCGAGCAGTTCCCTCGCCTGATGGTAAGCACCACACCTGTCCATAAATGGGAGCAACACCACACTGATCCCTGAATCACAAAGCATTTATGGCACCGGACCGCATTCGTCACTCTGTGTTGCTTAGTATCATAATGCCCAGTACTTTCACTGGCTTTAATGTCTCTCAAAACAACGTGCTTTTACACTGCCGTTTGGCGAACGAAATAAAATAATTTTATAAAAAAACTGAAAAATATTTTTTTATTTTAAAATTAAATATAAATACAAGTGCATTTTTTAAAACATGATACCTACGGAACACTCAAGGCACGAGCCCTCCTCGAACTTGCCCGGCTTTTTTAGCCAAATTAGTATAAAAAACACTGCACTTCGAAATATTTGGGGTTAATAATCTTATAAATTTTCTTTATCATATATTACTTGAACATAATATTTTGACAGTTCCGGGTTTAAAACGACAAAACTATTTTCAATTAAATCTGCAGAATGTAAACATCACGCCCGTACCTCCGCAGATATAGGCAGAGGTGTTCCTAGAATTCATGTCCGGTATCGCGACAAGCTCCAAATCACATCTTGAAACATACATACATACGCACTCACGCCTGTAATCCCCGAAGGGATAGGCAGAGGCTTAACCAGTACACTCACATTATCGCCGATCTTATATCCGTCCAATGATTTTATAGGGGGCGAGCCTAACGCCATACCGGGTACAATAGGGTAGTTTCCCATTTAGTATTGAATTTTATACATTATTTTATAAGCAACAGAAAATTATACGCAAAAGAAACCCTTTTAATAAAAATAAAAAAAAATGGTCACAAATGTGCCCGCAGTTATGACTTTAAATGTTGGTATGAGGAAAAGTGGGTGCGTAGTAGGGATATCTCACTATCTCGCTTGCCGCGTGTACCATAATGAACATTTTACACAGTGACGTCAAAGGTTGTGTCGTCTGTCATTTGACAATTACCCCTTCTACAGGATTTGAACGGCTTCTATCTTATTTATTTTTGGTCCGATTTATAAAATTATCTCTGCAATAGATTTTGAGTAACGTAACTTATTGAATTAAATAATAAAAATAATCTAGTCAACTACCCTATTCCAGACTCCGAGCTGATACTAAGCATTTCGTGACAGTCATGGAACAAACAACCCGTAAATGGAACCAAGTTTGGCCATTGGCTCATCTGACCAGCAGAGTGTACCACGTGCAGGTGAGGTTGGCATTGGACCTAAAATGTTTACCCACTTACACTCCCAAACTATATGTTTACGGTTTTTTTACATCTTTTAAAATGACGTAAGATTCTCGCAATGTTAATTTCACGTGGCCAAGTCCACAGTCCACACAATTGCAGTTTAAAAAACACGAATAACGTGGTAGAGCTACGCAGTATGCAGCCATTGGCGTTATCAACAAACACCTTTAACGTACTGTATGATTTTTATACTGTAATAATATAGAATCTAAACAAAAAATAAAATGCTGCACTGAATCAGTTAGGTGAGAAAAAAAATCGTGTGATGCCCGATATAGCGAAGTGTTGTCCCCTATAAAATTAGGACGGAAATAAGCTCGGAAAACTGCGAATGCTCTAATTATAGGTACCTCTACCTACCCCTGCGGGGATACAGCGAGCTTATTTTGTAGGTACGTTTGCTTTTTTTATAAAACTAGTTTTCCCTAAAAGGTTTTTTCAACTGCACATAGGTACCTTCACGACTATAATTCCTAAGGGATAGGCAAAGTCGAAGTACGGTTTTAGTCTGATCCACCTACAATATTGCCGTTCTATCTACAGTAATAATATATTAATATAAAGGTAAAGTTTGTCTGTAGATAGTAATCTCTTAAAATACTAATCCAATTCAAACAATTCTTTCATAAAAAGAAAATTACATTTTCTATGCGTCCCATAGACTAAATTTATTGTACTTATTTAAATTGTGTTTCCAGTAAGATTTTTTTTGTCTGGCGGAGCCGCGGCAAAAGCTAGTATAAAACTAGCTTGTATATTAAATATTTTTGTTATCGCATAACCGAAACACAATAGTGCTTACACACTGCTGTTTGGCGGCAGAAATAGACAAAGTGATACCAACCCAGGCGGCCCTCTCGCATATGAAGGATTATATATTATTATTTTCGTTTTTTAAACCATAAAACTTACACAATGGTAAGCCCTCAATGAGAATAGAAGCTGGAACACCACGGAACATGACCACAGTTATATAGCCGTAATAATTATTAACGACATAATTAAATAAAAAAAAGAATTATGTCAGTTCCTTAAATCTACCCTAAAAAAATCATGTTCAAACTTACCAAAAATGATGTCACTATATCACTTTAACAATAAAATAAGCACACGTCCGTCTTTTACGGTGATCCGCAACCTACTGACGCGTTTATAAATGACAATTAAGGTGTGATATAAAATGCAAAGGTGCGCACTGGCCGGTTGACATACACGTTATTTACATAAATATTCCAAATTCAAATGTTTAAATTACTAATTTGATTTTTAAATTACATAAACGTAGGTATTTTTTATCATGCCGCCAATTTTGTCAGGCTGCTCAGTTTATTATTATTAATCAGAATTAAATATTTTTAAAACCAAATGTTTACTTGCAGGTCCACAATCGTTCTATAAATTCTCAAAAACTTTATTAAAAAATGAAGGTTTTTAACGGGATTTCATTAAAGCGATTTATTTTCATTGTTTACAAAAAAGGGATGTTGCGCTCAGTTTATCACATGTTAGTTAATTAATTATGTATTTAAAGTGAAATTTTAATTTTGAATCGTTTTGATATGGCCTTTGGGCGTGAAATAATTTTAATTTTTTCAATTTATCACCCCGACGTCAAATTAGAAAAAACAAAGTTATTACGATGCACGCCAGTTTTTTGTGAGACAGTGGTACTACCCCAGTCGAGCCGGCCCATTCGTATTGTAGACGAAAGCATCTACACCAACCAAATACATAAACTTATGAAAAACATGTAGAGAGAGATATGTTTTCAAGATGACCTACTACGTCCTAAACCTCAGTCTCTCCCGTGACCACGAAGTCTGAAAAGCTTTCGAAACGCCGGGACTAAAATAAAATTAAACTTATAATACATACCTGGTAATATTTTTATTAGCTTGATTGACGAGACGAGCAAGTCGCTCGCCTGATGGTAAGCGCCACGCCTGCCCATAAACAGAAGCGACACCACACAGAACTTTGAATTACAAAGCACTGCATTGCACTGGACTGCACTCGTCACCCGGGACATAAGACTCATAATGACCAGTAATTTCGGCTCTGAATTACTGGCTGGAAAACCGGAACACAACACTGCTGTTTGGCGGCAGAAATAGACAAAGTGGTTGTACCAACCCAGATGGCCCTCCCGCATATGAAGGAATTAATATTATAATCAGCATGACTGCCTCGGTGGCGCACTTGTAATGCATACGCGTTACGACGGAGGTCTCGGGTTCGATCGCTTTAGTTTGTTACTCGGTACGATACCTTTTTACTATTACAGCGAGTTGCCGCTTTACTAATACGCGCGTAAAACACAAAATTATAGTTTTTAGTAGTACTTCATTTAAAGTATCACTTTCATTGAGCTGCTGGCCCACTATCTGTCCCATTTTTATGTTAGATTTTTCTCATTAGAGATATTTCTTTGTTAGAATATCGATTCTCATAATACAGCTGTTGTATAGGCTCGCCTCCTATCACATCATGGGACCGAGATACGCTCGGCGAAATGTGGGTGTGCTGGTTACACCTCTGCCTATCCGTTCTGGGATTATAGGCGTTAGTGCGTATGTATTTCATGTATGACTAGCATTTAAAATATTTCAAATTATTATAATCAATTCCTAATATTAAACACATGAATACTACATTCTAATGTCACCCATTTGAGATTTTACATTAATTTGTTTGTAACGCATATTTTATATACCTATAACCATTTTTAGGGTTCTGTACGCAAAGGGTTTCATGGGGATCCTATTATAGACCCTATGACGCGCTGTCTGTCTGTCTTTCTATCCTTAAAAAGGCTCTCCTGGACCATTATATTTAGCCGTGTGAAATAGTCACGGAATATATGTTATTATGGTCAGAGACTAGTTATTTAATTTTTCTATATAACGTCTCTGTTATTGTGAATATATTAACAAAAACCCAAAAAAAAAAAAAAAAAAAGTTATTGCCTTAACTCAGTACTATTGCAGTATAATGTCTAGTTTTATGTTTGTTTTCTACAGGTATTATTGACCCGTATTTTAAAGTTTTTATTTTTTGTGAAATAAAATTCGGTGCGTAATTGATGAAGGTGTAGTCTTTCAACCTTTCGCCCCTTAGAGATGGAATTATATCTTCAAATTCAAATGAGTCCACCACCGCAGTAAACCATATCGAAGACAAAAAGAATGATCCAAATCGGTCCACATTTGACGGAGTTATACGTGAACATACATTTAAAAAAAATACAGCGTGTTATAGAAAGGTGTGGAGATATATTTTAAATTTGACCACACCTTTCTGTAGCACGTTGTATACTGAATTGAGCACCTCAGCACCTGTTTGCGTTGTTAAATCGTTTAATAACGAAAAAAAGGAAAAATAAGTATAACAGAATGGGTACGGTACCTCCGGTGCGCGATCCGACACACACTTGACCAGTTCTTTATTTTATCAGTCACGGAAACGTGGAATATATAATATGTTTATTGATTCTAGTTTTAAATTGTTCCTGCTCAATTTAAAGTCTACTTTATCATACGCAGCAACTTGTTGCATTTCGTACGGTGAGTAAAATTACCGGAGTCTCAAACCTACCAACATCCCTTCTCAATGCTTTATGACGATATTTTAATATGATTGATCTCTTTTTTTAATGTTGTGTTATTTATTGGCTAGAGCATATGTGTCTATGGCTAGAGGAAATAAATACACCCAACAGTCACACACATAGTCCCGACCCCACACTATGTTAACCTGTATCGTGGGTATTGGGAACTACGAGGGGCTTGCCAACCCACAACACCCAGATCCGAAACAAATATTTGTGGATTAGACAAACATTTGTCTCGGTGTGGGAATCGAACCCACGGCCTCACGCTTCACAGCTGGCTACTCGCTCACTGCGCCACGGAGGCTATCAAATGAGGAAATGATTTATTTGTTCTTAAATTTTATTATTTTATAAATATTTTTTTAATTTTTCTAAGTGTATTCTAATAATAATAATTCTAATGCAATAATATTTGTATGCCGGCTTAACGGCAAAGGATAGAGAACTCGTGTAATGTCACCTATGTACAAGATCTTTTATTTACCACCTATGCTTACAAATAAACTATTTTGATTTGATTTGACGGCAACGCATCCATGATTCTTCTCGCATTGTACCTCTTCATGAACGGTGTAGATCACTTGCTTGATGACGACCTTTTTAATAGCCTTTTATTAGCTTCATACGTATGTGAGTATAAATAAATAAATAATACACCCAACAGTCACACACATAGTCCTGACCCCACACTAGGTAAACCTGTGTCGTGGGTATCAGGAACTACGAGGGACTTGCGGTCCCACAACACCCAGACCCG
Organism: Mimas tiliae; assembly: GCA_905332985.1. Lineage (NCBI taxonomy): Eukaryota > Metazoa > Arthropoda > Insecta > Lepidoptera > Sphingidae > Mimas > Mimas tiliae. The sequence goes on along the minus strand of HG995265.1, from coordinate 5,388,497 downwards.
AGACCAATATTTGTGGTTCACACAAACATTTGTCTCGGTATGGGAATCGAACCCACGGCCTCTCGCTTCGCAGCCGACTACTCGCCCGCTGCGCCACGGAGCTGTCAGTATGTATGTTAATATGTATGTTTGTATGTAACGGAATATTTGAACATGATATTGACCCCCTTCAAAACGTCGGATTAACTCGAAATTTGGCATACTTATCAAGGACCGATGACAATTCAATATTTTAAATAGTTTGAAATAAAAAATACGCTTTTATAGAAAATCCAACTAAAAATTAGAAAATAAATTTTAATAAATTTGAATTTTAAAAATAGTGTAAGAAAAAAATTATTTTAGGTATTGTAAAAAAAAGCGTGGGGTGCTTTTCAGGATATTATCAAAATAACCCTTGTACCCATATCTGTTCATAAAATATTTATAAAACTATTGATACCATGCACCACACGCTTTTTTATTTAAATATAATCTTTTTTTTCTTTTTATTAATCTTTTAATTCAAATTTATTAAAATTTATTTTTATTATCTTGAGTGACGAAACGAGCAGGTCGCTCGCCTGATGGTAAGCGCCACGCCTGCTCATAAACAGAAGCAACACCACATAGAACTTTGAATTCCAAAGAACTACATGACATTGGACTGCGCTCGACACCCTGGACATAAGACGTTAAGCCTCACAATACCCAGTAATTTCACTGGCTTCAATGTCTTTAAAACCGAATCACGACTATGCGTACACACTGCTGTCTGGGGACAGAAATAGACTAAGCGGTGGTACCTACCCAGACGGTCTCTCGCATACCTTGTCACCTACATAAGACCTCTGAGGTTCCGAAACACAAAAAATGACAATTTATTATAATGATTTTGTTTATCCCTTAGAGTGGTTGACGTCAGGGGCCGGTCGTAAAAACTACAAGTCAAACCTTTCTGTAACATATGTTAAAAGCATGGTGCGTTGACCCTTACTGCGAGTGGTATAAGGGCAGGTTTTTTTTATTGCATAGGCCGGCAATCGAGCCAGTGGGTCACCTGATGGTAAGTGATCTCCACCGCCCATGTAGGCCCATGATACCAAAAGAATCATGGGTGCGTTGCCGACCTTAAAGGAAAGGGATAATTAAGGGATTAGGAAGAGGAGGGGGTTTGGGCCTCCGGATATCTCACTCACCGTACGAAACGCAGCAGCGAGCTGCTACTTTACGCCGGTTTTCTGTGAGACAGTAGTAATGACCCGGACGAGCCGGCCCATACATGCTGTAGACAAAAGTGTCTACAACATGGCTCTACCACTCATACTGTAGTAGAAGAATGATTTTGTTTATGTACATACATACATACGCACTCCTGTACTCCCCGAAGGGGTAGGCAGAGGTGTAACTAACCCCATATTTCGCCGAGTTTATTTCCGACCCATAGTGTGATAGGCGGCGAGCCTATCGCCATTATGGGCACAATTCCAGACTCCGGGCGGTAACTAAGCATTTCATGATAGAAAAACCCAACATTACTGTACCCGACCGAATCGAACTCTAGACCTCAGCAGAGCAGTCGTACCGCGTACGCATTACAACTGCGGCCACCGAGGCAGTATTTATTTATGTAAGTAACTTGTATTTCAATTATTTAAATTATTGTTTTTTATTTTTATTACTTACTAGCCTTTGCTCGCGGCTCCGAACCGCGTGAATAGACTTTTCTGAAATAAAACGTAGCCTATAACCGTCTCCAGGGTCCCATCTATCTCTACATCATAATTCATCAAAATCGGTTCAGTGATTTAGGCGTGAAAGCGTAACAAACAAATAAAGATTTTTTTTTCATAAATGGTATCCTATGTTACTTCTTATACCTCCAAGAATATGTGTACAAAGTTTCATGATGATCGGTTAAGTAGTTTTCGCGTGAAAGCGTAACAAACAAACTTACATTCACATTTATAATATTAGTATGATCTACTTTTTTAATATTGTTGTTTTTTTAATAGTACCGATAATTTTATAACATTAACATTTTTAAGGCAATACTGCCTCGGTGCAGTTGTAATGCGTACGCGGCACAGCTGAGGCTGACGCTGAGATCTCGGATTCGATCCCGGGTCGGGTAAGTGATATTGAGTTTTTCTATTACGAAATGCTCAGTGTCAGCCCGGAGTCTGGTATTGTGTCCGATATGGCGATAGGCTCCCTATAACTTTATGGGACGGAGATACGCTCGACGAAATGTGGGTGTACTTGTTACACCTCTACCTACCACTTCGGGGAGTACACGCGTGAGAGCGTATGTATTTTACACAGATAAATAATGGAAGTACTTGTAATTTTTATCGTTACTAAAAACACGTCAAGAAGCAACTTGATATGTTTAATTTATCAGGCGCTAGCGAGAGATGGTCGACATAATATTTAGACTGCGCTGCACTACATAGCTAAGCTAAATATGAAACACGATGCTATGTTAAGGTTTAAAATTAAATATGATTCTTTTTATAGTCCAATTTTCGTATGCGAATATTTTATAGTGATTTCTTAGGTTTACGCGAATATTACACATTGAAATAAAACTAGTTTATACGGATTTTATTGCGGTTTAATTTTTACTTTAGTCCCGACGTTTCGAAAGCTTTTCAGCCTTCGTGGTCACGGGAGAGACTGAGGTGTAGGTCGTCTCGAAAAGTTAATGTTACAATGGCTACCTTCATTTTAAAATTATACATTTATTTTTAATTAATTAAAAAATCGGGACTAAAGTAAAAATTAAACCGCGATAAAATCCGTATAAACTAGTTTTATTTCAATGCGAATATTTTAATTATGCTTGAATATCGATTCTGATATCACAGTTAAAACGCCCAAGTTTTGTTACATATTGTATAATATACAAAACTAAAACATAATGAAATAATAAAATATGAGCGAAGGTAAAAGAAAGAAGAAAAGTAAAGTAGCAGCTTGCTGCTGCGTTTCGTACGGTGAGTGAGATATCCGGATGCTCAAATCCCCCTCCCCATCCCAATCCCATAATTATCCCTTTCCTCTAAGGTCGGCAACGCTCCCATAATTATTTTGGTATTGTGGGCGTACATTACATCATTACACTTACCATCAGGCTACCCACTTGCTCAATTACAATAAAAAAGAATTAAGAAGAAATAAAGACAATACGTAATAATAATACTAGCCCTGTATTATATACGTCCCACTGCTGGGCACGGGCCTCCTCTACTTAATGACAGGGGTTAGGCCTTAGTCCACCACGCTGGCCTAATGCGGGTTGGCAGACTTCACATACCTTCGAAATTCTTATGAAGAAATTCTCAGGTATTTCGGTTTCCTCACGATGTTGCCTTCACCGTTAAAGCAGGTGATAATTAACAATTAATACACACATAACTTAGAAAAGTCAGAGGTGTATGCACTTGGGGCTGGTTTCGAACCTGCGACTTTCGTCTCAACAGTCCATACCACTCCCCACTGAGCTATCACTGCTATCTACTGCTATTATTAAAGACAATATGTATATTATTACACCAATACTCATCGTTACATTCGTAGTACTAATGCCGGTACTACCCCGTCGAGCCGGGCCATTAATACATACATACGCACTCACGCCTGTAATCCCGGAAGGGGTAGGCAGAAGTGTAACCAGTACACCCACATTTCGCCGAGCTAGCTAAAAGTGTCTATAGCGTGGCTTTACCAAAAAACCGTATATTCTCAAACTAAAACGTCATGCTAAGTTGTATTTAAAAATCGTAATTCTAAAACGTTTTTGACAACAATGTAATGCTTAATTTTATATACATACGACAGTTACTTACTGAATATTAATATAGTTTCTATGTAAAATATACATATATAAAATCTTTTATGTCTGTTTGTCAAATCAGACTGCAACTTGAGAACATTGTGCGGCGGCGCGGCGTCGTGTGCCGGGTCGGTCACTTCCCTGTAACATGAGGCCAATTCTCGTAATTCAAAATATCATTCCGATTGTCAAGAAAGTTGCAAATGGTATTCTCGTAAACCAATAGTCAACGTCAAATGTGAACATATTCGTAGATCGCAATGAGATCGAAAGTAGAATAAAAGTTGACTGAAGCCAAAACGTTATTCTGCTAACATTTTTAAATGATACATGTTCATAAACAAACGTCAAAATTGTGACTGATTTGAGATTTTAATGACATCGAGATGAGATTACATTGACACCGGACTGAACTTACAGAGGAGCAGAATACAATTTTTTAGCCAAATCAAAATCTAATCGGTTCGGTTAATTCATTCGCAGTGTCCGTTAAATACGAGAATTGGCCTTCTGATTGAGGAGGCCGATGGCTGGCACCAGCGTCATACTCGTGAACGGGTACTGCTTGTGTGGACTGGTCTGCTCAAACTTATCTATTGTGGTCATGCAGGCTAATCCAATGCGTTGACAACATTTATGTAATTTATTATTAAAATAAATTGAGCTGCTCTAATTACAATTAAATGTTGTAAATCCTTTATGCTCTAATAATTGTAAACTAGTTTTAAAAAGAACAACGCTGGAGTTTCTTGCTCGTTCTTCTCGAGCGAAACAGCATTCCGAACTAGCGGTAGAATTTTGACGGAATCTAAATAATGTATAACATTTTATGGATTTAATAAATAATTAGAATTTGAACATGACAGCGTAGACAAAGACGAGTAGCTGGTAGTGAACGAGGCCGCGGATTCGATTCCCGCATCGAGACAAATGTTTGTGTTTACAAATATTTGTTGGTGGTTTGGGTGGTTTCGATTGATTACCTCTGCAAGAGCGATGACTCGGAGCCAGAGCGAGATAGCAAGTTGCGGAGTCCACGTACATTAACGGAGGCGCGCCTGGCATCAGTCAGCTGTTCATTACTTTTCATACGTTTTTTTTTAATATATGTTCATTGTTATAAGCTACCTATGTAAGGATAATATCTTAATTCTGTTTATTATTATTTTTGATTTAACTATATTTATTAAGCTGTCTATATGTCTATCTTCATGACCCAAAAAGGGCCAACAGGGTTTTAGTTACTTACTGCATATCTGGTGGTAGAGACACGCTATAGATAGCATATGTATGGGCCGGGTCCACCTGATGTTGCCATTGTCACACAGAAAACAACTTGCTATTGCGTTTCGTATGGTAAGTAAGATATCCCAAGGCCCAAATACCCCCTTGTTTGAATAGTTTGATACCCCCTAAATCAGGGATGCTTTTTTTTTACTTCCGGGATAGGCAGACGAGCAAACGGGCCACCTGATGGTAAGTAGTCACCGCCACCCATAGACTTCTGCAATGCCAGGGCACAGCAAAGCCGCTGCCTACCGTCAAAGGATTACTCTTTTTAAACCTCGTTTAAAGAAGGACATGTCATAGCGCTCAGGGAACACCACTGCAGGGAGTTCATTCCAGAGCTTGCACGTACGTCTCCGCAGCCCCAACGGCTCCAGGTTATCCGTGATATCAGGATCCCCGACGATTCAAACGGCCCGCCTCTGTAAGTCAGTCAAGTGGAGTGGTCAACTCTGTGGAGTCAAGTGGGTCAAGCAAGTATTTGGGCGCTCCTGCCCAGAGATGAGAACAGTACTCCACGTGGGACCGGACTTGCGCCTTATAAAGCGCTAATCTATGGCCCGACGTGAAGTACCGCCTAGCTCTGTTCAGGATACCCAATTTCCTGCTTGCCAATTTGGCTTTGTCCTCCACTTGACTCCTAAACTGGACCTTGCTCGATATATCGACGCCGAGGATCCCAATACCTTCGGAAACCCGGAGAGTGACTCCTTGGAACCGTGGCGCCATGACAAATGGGTCCTTCTTAGCGGTGAACGCGCAAACTTGTGTCTTCGTGGGGTTAAAGTGAACCAGGTTCCTTTCACCCCATTCGGAGGCCCGCCCCAGAGAGCTCTCGATTTCAGACACAAGTTCTGACCGTCTTTCTTCCACGGTGCTCCGAGGGATACCCTGCTGGCCAGTGTAGCGCCCATCAATGGTGCTATCATCTGCATAACAATGCATGTCATCGATAATAGATAACATGTCATTGATATGCAGTATGAATAGAGTGGGCGACAACATTGAGCCTTGTGAAACGCCAGCATTGGACATAGTGTCGGAGCAGCAGCCGTCAACAACGACTTTGATGCTCCGACCGTCCAAGAAGCTAGCGATCCAATTGCAGAGTCCCTCGGGGATTCCGTACGATGGTAGCTTCGACAGAAGGCCCCCATGCCATACCCGATCGAACGCCTTCACGATGTCTAGACCGAAGGCCATAGGCTCACACACAGTAAGATGTGTGTAAAATAAAATAAGAAATAAGTACGCCTGTAAGAATAAAACACTTACATAAAGATATTTTTTTCATAAAATACCTATAGTAAAATGAAAACTTTATAACAAGAAATAAAACTGACAAAAAAGCAAAAAATTATGAATCAAAATTGTGTAGTTTTATTTTCAGCCTTTTATTTCTTTTATTATTTATTTATACTTCTATACAATTTCGTATAAAGGTTGACATAATGCCTGAGGCATTCTCTACCTGCCGACCTTTAGGTGATACAGAGATCAATGAAGTAGGTGCAAAGGATACATACTACAAACAGAACATTATAAAAATACATATAATGTTTATGTAGTAACTACATATCATACATAATATTAAAACCAATATTTAAATACACATTCCATACATAGAATATGTAAAAATAATATACATACATTTTAAGGAACTGAAGATACTTCCACTTCCCAGTATGTACGTTTATGAGTGTGCCATTTTTGCTAAAGCGAATATCCACCTTTTTAAATTTAGTAACCGAACTAGACGCAATGACAAAATGACATGTGTACCCCACAAAACGGCATTATTTCATAAAAGTGTATTTTACTTAATTCCTGACATATACAATAGTTTACCAAAATCGATTAGAGAATTGAATGATTTTAATAGTTATAAGAATACATTGTTTAGATATTTGAATGATAAATGTTATTACAGTCTAAAGGATTATCTTAATGATGTTAAAATTAAGAATATGATTAGCATTATGTTAATACTACATAATATTACATATTATATTTTTCAAACAATTGTATGCCAATATGGCGGGTCATAGCTGTACAAACAATGCAATTTAATAAAATAAAAATTCTACCTATGTACCACAATACTATAAATAAATACATATAAATGTAAGTAAAATTGTTATAGAATACATTAAAAAAATTAGAAAATATAGTAATGAGATGATTCTGCCATACTAGTGAAGAGTAGCTGCCGAACTCTCGCTTTAAATGTCATACAACTTGTAGACCTTTTAGTTCTTTTTATCTGTTTTATTTTTGTTAGAAAGACTAGGGGGGCCTTGTCCATGTTTTTCCACGATACATAAAATAAAAAAAAAACTAAAGTCCGACGAATATGAGACATATGTTACTTTCTTCCCCACATTATTCTGCATCGATTGGTATCGGTCTCGACCCCATACCCCCAGCGGTTTCGGAGGAGATAGCGTGACAAGCTTTTGGCAGCGGCGGCGGCAGTTACTTTTTTTAGAATAGCGAGACTTTATTAATATATACGTTATATTTAAATAAGTAGCATTTACTCAGAGACGGTGAAACATGCTTTTATTATAAATAAAAATAATTACACGGAGTAATGCTGAAATCCGTGAAACAAAATCAATAATTGTTTCCTGGCTCCATATTTTCAAGCGACTTCGAAAACAAGCCTTTTACCTTGTTGTTTTTTTGTCTGTTACGTGATATATTTGCCAGATGCTGACAAATTTTAAACAACCAAAAAAGGTTTCCAATTCGGCGCGTATATTTTTTTTGTTTTTTTTTTTCTTCTATGTACATCAATTTCTCAGCACTTTATGGAATGACTTTGTTGGATTATTTTTATTTATTCGATAGAGTTTACTTGCGTACTTGTGGTTCCATATAAATTTGGTTAAGATCTGATGACGGAGTACGGAGTAAAAATCTCCTCAACGGACAACAGTACACTCGTCGCGATTGTGTTATTGTATTGGAATTTACATACTATTGCTGTAAGTAGCACTAAAAATAAAGTTTCAACAAAACTCCGAAACCGACTTCAAAATAATAACACTGAAAAGTCAAAAATAACCATTATAGCAATTTGTATAGTTCTCTTTTTGAGTCGGTGAAATTTTATTTGACCGGCAGCGAAACAGGCACCGGCTCTAAAGAGACCTATAGAAATTGGTATTTTTGACTTATTAGTGATATTATTTTGAAGTAGGTTTGATGAATAATATAAGATTCCGGTTTACGCCGTAGGTCCCATAAAAAATTTGTTAAGATCCGATAACGCAGTGCGAGGGGAAATTGAAAAATCTTCAACGTAGAAAAACACTCACCGAATTGCGAACCTTCTCCTTTTTTGAAGTCGGTTTAAACAGCAAACCGCGATTCAAGTTTTGTAGTCAGTTTTTAAAGTAGGTACTTTCCTTATAGGCAACTATTCAGACAGACTAAGAGCATACTAGAGGATGCCACATGATACTGTAATCCCCCAGGGGTAGGCAGAGGTGCAACTAGTACACCCACATTTCGCCGAGCATATCTCACTCCCATGATGTGATAGGGGGCAAGCCTATCGCCATACCGGGCACAAATTCCAGACTCCGGGCTGATACTGAGTATTTCGTAATAGAAAAACCCAATATCACTTTTACCCGACCCGGGGACCGAACCCGAGATCACAGCATCAGTCTCAGTCGTAACGCGTACGCATTACAACTGCGCCACCGAGGCATACTAGAAAACGTACTATTAATCAGGTGAAGTAGCGAGCAAACGTTTGTAAATAATTAATTTAAACATTGAATACATACAATACAATTAAACTTAATGTACCTATAACCTCCAAATGTCGTCACTGAGGGGAAATGAAAGGTCGCGAGTTCAAACCTGGTGCGACAATAATTTCCATGTCAGCATTTTCTTAATGTTATTGTATTATTTGTTAGCTGCTTTAACGGTGAAGGAAACATCGTGAGGAAACCTGCATACCTGAGAAGTTATCCATATGAACTTCAAAGGTATGTGAAGTCTGCCAATCCGCATTAGGCCAGCGTGTTGGACTAGGCCTAACCCCTCTCATTCAGTAGAGGAGGCCGTGTCCAGCAGTGGGACGTATATAATACAGGGCTAGTATTATTTTTAAACATTTTCTTTACCACATTATTTTTGACGGAAAACCCCCTTTTATGGGTATCTCTCAGCCCCGGGGGAGGAAGGATAGTTATGCCAGACTTCCGACCCAGTTGTTTGAACGACTGCTGGGTCGGGTCCCGAACCAAAACCCCTATGCTGCAAACTATTTTATGAGTGGTAGAGCCACGCTGTAGACAAGCATCTGAGCTACTCGCTAGTACTCTGCCGGTAACAACCCTGCTGAGCCGACCCATGCATGCTGTAGACAAGTGTCTGATAGTGTGGCTCTACCACTCAAAGTATAAATTGGATTATATTAATGTTACACCATTTCATTTCCAATGCTGCTTTGAACAAATACGTAACTAATAGGGTCATAAAGAAACAGCGATGTACTAATAACAATAAAATATATCAACGTAATTAAATAGCGGAAATGTCTTCGCCCTTTTCAATCGCGTACACAGATATCAACAGTGTCAAACTGTGCTTACAAATAATGAAATAAATTGACCACTTTCTACCATAAAATTGACAAATGGAATACACGCTGTCTCTCTCAGACGACTTCGGTTTCACGCAATATGAAAGTAGTAGGACAGTGTTTGAGTAAAATGTTATAAGTGTCTTGATTAATAAGCAATTTTAGCCTTTAATATCAGTGAATTAAGGTGTAAGTTCAATTGACGGTTACTATTTCAAATGTGTCGCAAAATACAAAGTGTCGCCAAAGTGAATGGAAATCACCACGAACATAATACATGTATGCTCAAATCGTATTATTTATAATAATTCGTAACCCAAGGTGATAAAGTTTACCTTTGTTCAACAGTCCTTGAGCACTTACATCCAAAAGTTTTCAAATTTCGAACACATGCACCCCATAAGCAAAGACAAAAAGGTCGCAAGCGCAATTACTAATAAAAAAAGAATTTAGAACTCTATTGTATATATGAATTGGTCACAAATGACGTAACAATCACAACCGGTTATAATCTTTTTATAACGAGTGAAAGTTACGACATTCGTACTTCATGTGTTCACCTCTTCGGTCAGTTTGGCGGTAAACAGAGACATTGACAGTTTGATTATTTAATATTTACTTTTAATTTTCGGACAGTGCGTTTTTTAAAATGTTTGTGTGACCAAGAAGTTCGGATCTTCAATTTCGCTATTTCTTGTGCCAAAATGGATGCCAGAACCTTGCTTTTTACGTCGCTGCTTTCTTTTGGTGAGTTATTGAATTACCTAACTGACGAAATTAAAAGGGTTTCTTATGTAAGTAATTATGTTTCATTATGACGAAAATGAAAAGTTGTGACATAGAAGCCTAAGTACCTACCTAGTTTTCTTTTAAAAACCTCCTAAATATTTTATGCTTTATTTATAATTAGGTAGTTACTTAGCATTTGGTAATTTCAAATAAGTTTATTAAAACTTAAAACGGCGCCTTCCAAACCCTAATCACGCTATATTTGCTTTTACCCTTAGAGGTTCCCATTTTCCCGCGTGCTCCGCCAATTAACCTATATGGCTTAGAATAATACTATATGACATGTATATGGGATCTAAAGTCTATCGAATACAAAAACAATAATTAAAACTGTTAATAAAAATATGCAGACGATAAAATGAATAAAAAAACATATAATAATCATTAAGAAATTACGTAATTTTAATAATTATTTTGCGATCGCAAAAAAATCGTTTTTTCTTACACAATAGCAACAAAACAATTTATAACTATATACAATGTTTATTGCAAGTATGTGTTAACATTTACAAAATATCGTAATTGTGAAAATGTTTACGTTAAGGCTGAACGCACACCCAAACGCGCCTCAAGAGCCGCATGCGCCGCAGTACAGTTGCTTAACTGGTATACAGTTGTGTGAGTAGTAGAGCCATGCTATAGACACTTTTGTCTTGATACCGGCTTGATCTAGTCGTTACCGCTGTCTCACAGAAAACAGATGTAAATTAGCAGCTTGCTGCTGCGTTCCGTGCGGTGAGTGAGTTATCCGGAGTCACAAATACCCCTCCCCTTTCCTATCCCTATACCGACGAGCATGCCTGAAGAATTTAATGAGATTGAAGGAGGCCAAGGAGGTGTGCAAGGTTCGTAGCAAGTGGAAATCCGTTATCTCTGTCCCATCCCAATGCGTTTGCGCGCTCTAAGACTTTCACAGTAAAGTTTGTGATTTTTTTATAATATAGGCCGCCAAACCAACAAGTAGGTCAACTGATGGTAAGTAAGCTCTACCGCCCATGTACGCTGACAATACCAGAAGAATCGTGAGCGCGTTGCCAACCTTTAAGGAAAGGGATAATAAGAGTTGGGTGTATTTGGGTCTCCGGATTTATCACTCACCGTACGAAATGCGACAGCAAGCTGATACTTTACGTCAGTTTTCTGTGAGACAGTGGTAACAACCCGGGCGAGCTGCATTCATGCTGTTAACTGTCTACAGCGTAGCTCTACTTCATAATATACACCGAAATTCGATGACTGCGGCGCGTGCGTCTCTTGCGGCACGTTTAAGTGTGCATTCACCCTAAGTGCCTCTAATTTGCAACTACTTACCTTGACCTAGTATTAACGTCATAAGATTACAAACTAACTTAAACATGCCGTCACACCTGTCCCCAAAGAGGTGGGCAGACGTTTTACTAGTTGGTTTCAGCAGAATTTGGATGTTGTTAGTCAATCACGCCTTAACCCTATTGGGTGAAATAGGCTACTTTTTAAGGAGTGGTAGAGCCACGCTGTAGACACTTGTCTACAGCATGTATGGGCCATTACCACTGTCTCACAGAAAACCGGCGTAAAGCAGCGGCTTGCTGCTGTGTTTCGTACGGTGAGGGAGATATCCGGAGGCCCAAATTCCCCTCTCCTTCCCAATCCCTTACTTATCCCTTTCCTTTAAGGTCGGCAACGCGCCCATGATTATTTTAGTGTTGTGGGCGTACATGGGCGTTGGAGATCACTTACCATCAGGTGACGCACTTGCTGGTTCGCCGGCCTATACTATAAAAAAAAGAAAAAATTACCTGGCTGGAGGAGCCGCGAATACACGCTTGATATTTTTATTTTTGAGCCAGTTGGCGTTCGGTACAACCATCCGTCATTATACAGTGTTAGTGGGTATATACTTACGCTACTTTTACGGTAGGCAGCGGCCTGGCTATGCTCTGGCATAAGGCATTGCTGAGGTCCATGGGCGGCGGTAACCACTTACGATCGGGAGGCCAATTCTCGTAATTTTAAATGTTCAAAATATCATTCCGATCTAGTCTCAACACTCAGCGTCAAGAAAGTTGCAAATGGCATTCTCTTAAACCAATAATCAACGTCAAATGTGAACATAGATCGTAATGAGATTGAATGTAGAATAAAAGTTGACTGAAGCTAAAACGGTATAATGCTACTGCTAATGCTATTATAGGTGCATTTGACGTTGATTATTGGTTTAAGAGAATGTCATTTGCAACTTTCTTGACGCTGAGACTAGATCGGAATGATATTTTGAACATTTAAAATTACGAGAATTGGCCTCCAGGTGGGCCGCCCGCTCGTCTGTCTAAAAAAGGGCAATAAAAAAAATCTGTTTTGTCTATGCGTGACTGTGAACACTTACCATTAGGTGGGCTGTCGGGTCGGCTCCTCTGCCATAGAAGGACAATAAAAAAAACAATAAAAACATCAGCGTCCGTCAAGTGAGTTTTTTTTTAACTAGGGGCTTTGCCCATGTTTTTCCACAAACATAAAATAAAAACAACTTAAAGTCCGACGAATATGAGACATATGTTACTTTCTTCCCCACATTATTCTGCATCGATTGGTATCGGTCTCGACCCCATAGCCCCAGCGGTTTCGGTGGAGATAGCGTGACAAGCTTTTGGCAGCGGCGGCGGCGGCGCCTTTTTTTAGAATAGAGAGATTATAGCTTCGCATTTCAATGCATATAGTCAAGGACAAGTACATATAACATAATAAATTTTCAAGTATTCACAAGAACGACAAAACACCGGTGTGGCCGATTTCAAAGTCTTGTTGGAGTTTTGGTGTCAATAGGGTAGTTGACTAGATTTTTTTTATTATTTAAATCAATAAGTTATGTTACTCAAAATCTATTGCAGAAAGAATTTTATAAATTGGACCAAAAATAAATAAGATAGAAGCCATTCAAGTCCTGTAGAAGGGGTAATTGTCAAATGACATTATGATGCTTCTTAGACGATTTTCTCCAAGCGGACCGAACAACCAAGGTCGATCAATACACTTGGTAAAAAATCACCTAAATTCACCAATTTCAATGATTCCATACACTGTTCATCACAGTCAATGTTTATTGCATAAATCCACACCACTTTTATACAACATACAAACTTGAAACTAGTTTATGCATTAATTCAAATTAGGAGATCGACCACAGTGACAATATTCCCGCCAAAACTCCGGCTCAATGAGTTCTCTTTGTATAAATATGAATAATTTTACAAAAAGGGTGCATTGAGGTGCATAAAAAACACATTCATCCCGTTTTGATTACCTGCTTTGATATGGGCGGGGTTACAAAATGTTTTATCTCGTTCTTTCTTAATCCCCTCTCATTGGTTCTCAATGAACTTTCTCGATTTTTTTCCTGCTTACTCCGTGAATGTTCTGTTGTCCTAGTACATATGGGAATATTAAGAATGTACTGGGAATGTTACCGTCTTAAATTGAATTAAATACTCCTCGAATCTCATGCTACCTTAGTACTGGTGAGAACATTTTAAGAAGTTTTAACTTTATTCGCTGCTTATAAAAATATTTTCTTTAATTGAATTTATTTATAGGGTAGTAAAATCGGTCGGTCTACTTACTATTTCTTCATCCCAGTAGACGGTAGCTAGATCCTGTTTTCTGCTACTTATGTAACCCTAGTACATCGCGTATCAGTTACCGTGAAGTTTTCACGCCTTTCTCACAAAATCGGTGACATAGTTTTTTTTAACAGCATTGGAGGAGGAACGAGCATGTTGGTCGGTCACCTGATAGTTCTCCACCGCCCATGTAAACCCACAACACCAGATGGGTCATGGGCGTGTTGCCGACCTTAAAGGACAGGGATAATTAAGAGACATTTGTCCCCGGATATCTCACTCACCGTACGAAACGCAGCAGCAAGCCGCTACTTTACGTCGGTTTTCTGTGAGACACATACACCCGTTCGAGCCGTCCTATTCGTGCTGTAGCCAAAACTGTCTACAACGTGGCTCTACCACTCAAATTTCTTAAACCCCTCTCGTTGGTTTTATGAACTCTCTCAAGTTATTTTTTTTCCTGGTTACCCCCGTGAACGTTCTGTTATCCTAGTATATATGGGAATATTAAGAATGTACTGGGAATGTTATCGTCTTAAATTGAATTAAATACTCCTCGGAACTCATGCTACCTTAGTACTGGTGAGAATATTTTAAGAAGTTTTAATCCTTTATTTTAATGCGTTGCTTATTAAATAATACTCTAACTCCACTCCAGTTGACCGTTCACCGAAAATTCTATTATTCTAGGTAGTAAAATCGGTCGGTCTACTTATCACTTCTTCATCCCAATTATTTCCCAATAGACAGTAAGCTAGATCCTACTATATGCTACTTATGTAACCCTAGTACATCGCTTATCAGTTACCATGAAGTTCTCACTCAAGTTTGGTTTTTGTTTTCTCACAAAATCGGGGTGAATTGATAAAAATTTATAAGTTATAAAAATAAGTAAGATGTGATGATATATTTTTTATAGCATTAGACCCGCAAATAAGCAGGTGGGTCACCTGATGGTAAGTGATCTCCACAAATATAATAATATAATAATATATAATATATACAATATCAGAAGAATCATGGACGCGTTGCCGACCTTAAAAGGAAAGGAATTGGAAGGGTGATAGGGATTTTGGGCCAGTGGACAGTGGTAGACAAAACTGTCTACAGCGTGGCTCTTACACTCTACACTTATTACACTTATTACTTCTTTACGAAACTTGCTGTCGAAGCAGACTCTCTGCTTGAGCGCCTAATTTATTTAAAAAACGTTTCCATTGCCACTGTTTCGTAATCTTTGACGCTAAATTTCTAATGAATCGCCATTACGCTTCAAATAGATCCTTTTATCAAAATAATCCTTGTTTTGTGCGGCGTATTTTTTACACGAGGAACCTACCACCTTGTTTCTCTTATACTCTCTACTGTTTTATTATATAATGTATGTATTATCTACCATGTTTTTGTCTCCAGGATCATGCGCTCTGATCATCCCCGAGGAGTTGCCATCCCTTCTCTCTGTCGCTTACTCCAACATACCACCTATAAAAAAAGGTAATACCTACAGCTCGATTTTTACACTTACTGATAATAAATAACATTTTTACTGCCTCGGTGGCGCATTTGTAATGCGTACGCGTTACGATTGAGGCCAACACTTAGAAGGCCAATTCTCGTAATTTTAAATGTTCAAAATATCATTCCGATCTAGTCTCAGCGTCAAGAAAGTTGCAAATGGCATTCTCAAAAACCAATAACCAACGTCAAATACACCTAGTATTAGCAGTAGCATTATACCGTTAAGGCTTCAGTCAACTTTTATTCTATATTCAATCTTATTACGATCTATGTTTACCATTGACGTTGATTATTGGTTTAAGAGAATGCCATTTGCAACTTTCTTGACGCTGAGACAAGATCGGAATGATATTTTGAACATTTAAAATTACGAGATTGGCCTGTAGGTCTCGGGTTCGGGGGGTCGGGTAAAGTGGTATTGGGTTTTTCTATTACGAAATGCTCAGTATCAGCCCGGAGTCTGGAATTTGTGCCCGATATGGCGGTAGGCTCGCCCCTATCACATCGTGGGACGGAGATACGCTCGGCGAAATGTGGGTGTACTGGTTACACCTCTGCCTACCCCTTCGGGGATTACAGGCGTGAGTGCGTATGTATGTATATAACATTTTTTTAACATTCCAGGTACTGATTCTCGTGTAGGCTTTGGTTTCGCGTTCGGCAACCATGCTGACTTCCAAGTTATGCTTGAACTGGGCCCACAGACCAACACTATGAACCTAAGTAAGTTCTTATTCATACACTCCTGACAGAGTGCTTGTGGTCTGATCTGATACAAATTTTAAATGCCCGCCCCCTGAGGCCCTGACCAGTTCTGTGCCTTTATTCAATGAGGCGAATGATTTAATAATACTAGCCCTGTATTACGTCCCACTGCTGGGCACGGGCCTCCTCTACTAAATGAGAGGGGTTAAGCCCTAGTCCACCACGCTGGCCTAATGCGGGTTGGCAGACTTCACGTACCTTCGAAATTTCTAATGAAGAACTTCTCAGGTATGCACGTTTCCTCACGATGTTACCTTTACCGTTTCAGCAAGCGATAATTAACAATTAATACACACATAACTTAGAAAAGTCAGAGGTGTATGCTCTTGAGGCTGGTTTCGAATCTGCGACTTTAGTCTCGACAGTACGTACCACTCGCCACTGAGCTATCACTGCTTTTATATAATATGAAAACATTAATTATAGTTAAATCATTTCAGCTGGACAACCTTTTCCCTCATCCAGTAACAACAAAAGACAAGCCCCGTCACCATCACCGCCGAAAATTAACAAGAATAGGGAAAAGGTGAATAAAAGATATCGTCGCTTAGCTAACAACACCGCGCAAGTTAAATTGGCTTAGTTTTCAGGGGAGACATAAAACAGAATGATTTTTTATGAGCATGTGTTATGTAACCAATGAATAGGGTAGTTTCCTATATTGAATTTTATACATTATTTTATATGCAACAGAAAATGATACGCAAAAGAAACCCTTTTATTAAAACACAATCAAATTGGTTCAGAAATGTGCCCGCAGTTATGACTTTAAATGTTGGTATGAGGAAAAGTGGGTGCGTAGTATATCTCGCTATCTCGCTTGCACGCGTGCACCATAATGAACATTTTACACAGTGAAATCAAAGTTTGCGCCGTCTGTCATTTGACAATTACCCCTAACACAGGATTTGAATGGCTTCTAACTTATTTATTTTTGGTCGGATTTATAAAATTCTTTTTGCAGTAGATTCTGAGTAACGTAACTAATTGATTTAATTAATAAAAAAATCTAGTCAACTACCTTATTGGCGAAGAAATCTATACATAAAAAAGAAAAAACGCGCCGAAGTGAGGACCTCCTCCTTTTTGAAGTCGGTTAAAAAGACATTATCCCCAGTCTCATTAGAAAAACTTTTCAACCAATTTTCCTCCCTTCACAGTTCCTTCAATCAGACGCCGGGAAGTACCTCCAGCAATGGGCTGAGAAGATGAAGAGGCCACAAGTGGTGGTCGCCACTCGCCCACCAGCTCCTAGGCCCGGGGAAGTGCCGAATCTAGAAGATTCTATGGTTGAACTAGTCAAGAACGATAAAGGGGAATATGAAATACATCAACCTACACCTGGGAATCTGCCACAGAACGTAAGGGTGTCGTTCTAAACATACTTACTTATATATTACTTATCTTTATTATATACAACGTGTTACAGAAAGGTGTGGTCATATTTTAGGGTCATTAGACACTCCTTATAGTAAGTACCTATGTACCGGATCATTTTAAGCCAAGACATCCTAAAATTTCACGTTAATTTTAATCACTCGTTTATTAAGATCGATAAGATTGATGACATCACTGTTAATTATTATGAATGACACTCACTTTTAATAAACTTACGTAATCCTACGAACATACGTACGTAACTTGTAATTTAAACACAAAATAACACCTGCAAGAGACTGTTTGCTGAAGACGATATAGGTACCATCCTCTGAAGTATTTTAAAGATTTCATTGTCGGTTCTTCCATCTATGAATTTGGCTTAATACAGTCGACGAGCCTCTTATAAGCTATTATCAGTTGCACCATCACAAAATACTAATTCATAATACTTGTTTTTATTCAAATAAAACATATAACATATACTTCGTAACATCGGAAATTGTCGAACTGACTGCGTCAAATAAATATTGACATTTGACAAATGTTTAATGTTTTTTAAAATTATAAAATAATTAAATGAAAGGAGGTCTATAGTATCATTGTTTATCATTTAGTGTTGTCGAAAGTTGAATGTCGATATCGACATGTTACTCATTCGATAAAAAAGAAAATTCTATAATTATTGTACTAGCAATGCAATCGGATTTGGTACTATGGGATAAAATATATAGATAAAATACTTATACGCTATATTATACATTGCTTAAATTTGCCCGCCCCTTTTTATAACACGTTGTATAATGCTACTGTACGTGACTGAACTCCTCCTAAACGGTTGTACCGATTTGAATGAATATTTTGTATGCGTTTGGGTGGCGCCCTGGATGGTTTAGATTCACAATTGGACCCGGTAGATGGCGCTGCTGTAGTTGCGGGAGAAAGCGCAGGACAGCTAGTTATATTATATATCTAATATTATAAATGTGAAAGTTTGGATGTTTGTGAGTTTGTGAATTTGGATGGTTGTTTGGTAATCACGCCTTAACGGCTGAACGGTTTTGGATGGAATTTGGCACACAGGTAGGCTATGACCTGGATTAAGACATAGGATACTTTACAAACCGGAAAAGGGCGTTCACAAAGCGGGTGGAGCCGCGAGCAAAAGCTAGTCATACTATTAGTGGTAGATTCATTCTGTAGACACTTTTGTCTGCAGCATGAATGGACTTGCGCGACCGTGGCGGTACCATTCCGCAGAAATCCGACGTGTAGAAGCATCCTTATTTTTGTATAGCACAGGCTGGCAAACGAGTAGGTCATCTGATGGTAAGTGGTCTTCACCGCCGATGTACGCCCACAATACGAGAAGACTCATGGGCGCGTTGCCGACCTTAAATGTGGGGGATAATTAAGGATAATACACCGGAAGAAGTTTACCAATTGGTGATTATATATACATACGCACTCACGCCTGTTATCCCCGAAGGGGTAGGCAGAGGTGTAACCAGTACACCCACATTTCGCCGAGCGTATCTCCGTCCCTTATGTGATAGGGGGCGAGCCTACCGCCATACCGGGCACAAATTCCAGACTCCGAGCTGATACTGAGCATTTCGTAATAGAAAAACCCAATACCACTTTACCCGACCCGGGGATCGAACCCGAAACCTCAGCGTTGGCCTCAATCGTAACGCGTACGCATTACAACTGCGCCACCGAGGCAGTCAATAAATACACCCAACAGTCACACAGATAGTCCTGACCCCACACTAGGTTAACCTGTATCGTGGGTATCAGGAACTACGAGGGACTTGTGGTCCCACAACACCCAGACGCGAGACAAATATTTGTGAATCAGACAAACATTTGTCTAATATTGTTAAATATGCGCTTCTATTTAAATTCCAGGTACTAGACACCCTAAAGAAGTTATACGGACAGAAGAAAGAAGAAGCAGTGATTTTATCGCAGACAGAGACAGTGACTCAGAAGCGAAGCGAGGAAGAAGTGCGAAGGATCACAGACGATTTGTCTAACGTTGATTTAGATTGAGGCTTGAAATATTATGGAGTGATTTTGTAGCGATATAGAAACAAAATGGCGGCTACCTTTTCAATTCTACAATACAATATGTAACAAAAAACCTGTTGGACATTTTAACTGTGATATCAGAATCGATATTCAAACGTAACTATTGACTATCAAATTTAACTATTTTTATTGATCTGTCTATATGTCTATCTTCACGACCCAAAAAGGGTTTTTGTTACAACTGTATAATTGCCCAGCAATGTATTTTACGTAAACGCTTCCGAAAACGAAGACAGCTGATAGTGCTGGAGATTACAGACACGATACTACTGAAAATATCGCGAAATAATTAGTTGAACAAAATGAACAAATATTTAATTAAAAATTACAAATTTTTACACAATTACTAATTATTAGGTACTCCTACCCTAAACATTATAAAATTTGTAATTTCAAAGATTATACAGTGTATTCAAACGCGGTCCCCTCACTAGACAAGCCTGTATCGAGGGGTCCCGGATTATAATAAATAAACTAGTTCTATCGCTGACACACATAGGTACAATTCTACATATTACAATATAGATATAATCTTAAAATATAAAAAGATAAGTTTTTTTCACACAGCCTTGTTTCGACCAATAAATGCAATGACGTTTCATCCCAATAAGAACTAAAATCGTATTTTTCTTTGTTTTGCTTTTGCGTATCTGTTATTAGTTCCCGAAAGCTCCAAATATGCCAAGTAGAAAAACTATGTTTGTTTTTGTACAAGGAAATTTTATATTTGCTACAAATTGACTCCAAAATAACGCTTACAGGCTGAGGCTTTTTTATAAATAAACATTTGTATATACTGTATGCTTGTTTTACTTGTCTTAATGTTTAACCTACTTAAAAAGGAGGCCCATACCGTGAGGTCTTGAGTTCCACTCGCAGGTCATAATTTTATGTTGGAGTTTGCCCAGATTTGAAAGTGCTCAGTATAGCAATAGGCTTGTTACCTATTATATCACGAGAATATTAATATATAAACTCTTGGGCAGTGAAATTACTGGGCATTATTAGGTAATATTATAAATGCGAAAGTGAGTTTGTTTGCTGTTAGAGTTTCACGCCTAAATTCCTTTCGTTTGGTAACCCTTTACTTAAAGGCCGGCAATACATTCATGATTCTTCTTATTTCTAGTATTGTGGGCGTTAATGGGCGGTAAAAATTACCATCATGTGAAGCACACGCTCGTTTGTCGCCTTCAGCTATAAAAAAATTAAACATTAATTAAGATATTAATGTACCTAGTTCTAACGACATCACGTGACCGTATCAAGTGACCCCCTTACTCGCGGGCCTTGTTACTATAAAAAACTTAGGTTCAAAGGGGCATTAACTAAAACTTATGTTAACTGTGGGAAATAATCGAACAATACTTGTCTAATTAGACAATAACCTTTCATGTTCTTTGTACGCAGTGTTTCGCACGTCAATATGGATATTGCATTTTGTTTGCTGTTTTTAGTGCTATTAAAAAGTAAGTATTTTTTATTATTTTTATAACTGAGGTCAGGGTCTGATCAGTGATCTCCACTGCCCATGAGCGTCCACAACACCAAAATAATCATGGACTCATTACCGACCTTAAAGGAAAGTGATAACTATGGGATTGGGAAGGGGTGGGGGATTTATGCCTCTGGATATTTCACTCACCATACGAAACGCAGCAGCATACTAATTTACGTCGGTTTTCTGAGAGAACTTTCATTCATTTGACTTAAATTAAAATGAAATATTTTATTCTTATACTAAATAAATTACAAAAAAGACAATAAATTCAAGACCCGGTGTCTTCACGTAGGCCTCCGAAATGTTGTTTTAAGTACCTACGTCTATACATATAATGTGCAATAAAAAAATGTCTTCCAAACAAAATTCGATCCGTTGATTGTTATATGGAAGAAGTCTTTTTTTGGATTTCGACGCATGTTTCTTGAAGAAAGTTGTTCAATAGTATATTAAGAACACCCTTAGCTCACGTTTTTCTTACAAATCAACTTGTATACATTTTACAGTCGACACTTCACAATCCATCCTTCTGATAGTCCCCGAAGATGTACCAGCTGGATTTGCCGCCATTTTTGGTTTTTCACCAAAGATTTTTAAAGGTATTTTTCTCCAACGGTCTTAAGGTTTTCTAAACGTAAGGTAAGGCAGGTAATACGTTATAATACGTAGCTGTGTTACTCCTTAGTAAGTAATTATTAGGATAAGCTGGTAAACGAGCAAGTGGGACACCTGATGGTAAGTGATCTCCACCGCCCCTACGCCCATAAACCAAAAGTATCACAGGCGCGATGCCGACCTTAAAGGAAAAGAATAATTAAGGGGAGGGTGATTTGAGCCTCCGGATAGCTCACTCACTGTACGAAACGCAGCAGCAAGCAAATATTTTACGGCGGTTTTCTGTGAGACAATGGTAACGATCCGGTCGAGACGGCCCATTCATGCTGTAGACAAAACCATCTATAGCGTGGCTCTGGCACTCACGAGTAGTGACTTACTAAGAATCATCATGGGACAGAAATAAGCTCTGTGAACCCGGGATGTAATAGTTGCATCTGTGCCTATCCCTTCGAGTTTACAGGCGTGATCTTATGTTATCATAGTACTATTTGAATATCTGAAAGTTTGTTTGTAATTTTTTTAATAATAAATTAATTTAATTTCGTGCATAAGCCAGTGTTACAATAAAACCACCAATGACTTTAATATTGCAGCTAATGACCACAGGTTCGGGTTTGGTTTCCGGCTGGGGAACCACGCCGACTTCCAAGTGCTGTATGAGTTTGGACCCCAGACTATAACGAAACCTTTGCAACCCATCAGTAGTAAGTCTGACTTTACTTCTTTACTTTTTGCTGGTCTGGGTAGGGACCACTGCTCTGTCTATTTCTGCCGCCAAGCAGCAGTGTGTAAGCACTGTTGTATTCCGGTTTAAAGGGCATTGAAGCCAGTGAAATTACTGGGCATTTTAAGAATTAACACCTGAAGTATGTCTCAAGGTGACGAGCGCAATTCGTTGCCATGCAGTACTTCATAATTCGAAGTTTGATTGGTGTTGCTTATGTTTATGGGCAGGCGTGACGCTTACCATCAGGCGACCAACCAGCTCGTCTCTTCATCTAAAGCTAATAAAAAAACTAAGTAAATTTTTCTTCTGGGCCTTTAACTATATCACTGACCCTACGGTACGCAAGAGCAATCAGCTACTATAAAGTTTTTTGAGAGTAGTACCAAACTGGTGGAGCGTATCTCCGTCCCATGATGTTATAGGGGAAGAGTCCATTGCCATACTGAGCACAATTCCAGTCTCCCGGCTGATACGGTGCATTTCGTAACAGAAAAATCCAATATCCCTTTTTCCCGACCTGGGGATCGAACCCGAGACCTTAGCGTTACAGAGTCTAGAATTGTGCCCGGTATATATAGGCTCGCCCTATCACATCGCGGGACGGAGATAGCTCGGCGAAATGCGGGTGTACTAGTTATATCTCTGCCTACCCCCCTGCCTTAGGTTGTCTGGTAGAGATGGCTTTTAGCGATAAGACCGCCTTTTGTAATATAATTTAGTTGTACGGTTCAAAGTGTATAATTTTTTATTTTGGTGTACAATATACAGTTATCTATCCATCTACCCCTTCGGGGATTACAGGTGCGAGTGCGTATGTATGTAAATATTTAACTAACTTCTAGGAACCCGTTCAACAACTTACCGGGACCATTTGTATAGAAGACGACCTGTTCTCAACTTCCTACTGCGAACTGGGATACTGCAGGAATCTTCATACAAATACGACATTATGCACAAATGTAATGCTGAACCTAGATAAATAGTTTAAAATATAAGTTAATACCAACCGATTAAAAAAAGGAGATTTAATTCCTTTGTTTTTTTTTATGCGATCGAGTGTTATAGTATACCTTTATTTCACAACTTCACAATATGGTCTACCACCAGACCCGGCGCAAACCGGGGCACCCGCCCTGGGCGGCAATTTTAGGCGGTGGCAAAATCATAATATGAAATATAAAACTTGCTCCACAAAGCGCCTAGCATACGTAAGCCTGGTTGGCTCACCGTCGACTTGTAATAAAAAGGCGCCACACAGGCCCTATGTGCATTCTATTTTCTTTTAGTTTTTTTATGTAACTAGGGGCTTTGCCCATGTTTTTCCACAAAACATAAAATTAAAAAAAAACAAGTCCGACGAATATGAGACATATCTTACTTTCTTCCCCACATTATTCTGCATCGATTGGTATCGGTCTCGACCCCATACCCCCAGCGGTTTCGGAGGAGATAGCGTCACAAGCTTTTGGCAGCAGCAGCGGCGGCGCCAGTTACTTTTTTTTGAATAGAGAGATTTATCTCAAACTCTGGAGAGGGGCGCCAATATCACGTTTCTGCCCCGGTTCAAAAAATCGTAGATCCGGGGCTGTCTACCACTATACTTAAGAGCTGTTCAGTCTCAAAACTGACGAGTAACTAACTTGTTTTAAAAGAAACGTTTTCGCCTCTATACAGCCCCACTATTGCGTTGTTCCTACCAACAGTGTAACAGCATCGAACTACCGACAAAATATGTTAATATTCCTACCGTACCACAAACTAAATAGTAGTATACATTAAACTCTTTGCCAACTACCGATAACTTAACATTAGATTCACAATACGACTCAGTACTTATAATTAATAGGCTTTCTAATTAAGTTAGTGCTTTTCCATTATGGTAATAGTTACCAGAAACGTTGTGTTGAGTGGTAGAGCGACGGTGTAGACAGGTGTGTCTACATATCCGTCCGTGTATCAACCATTTTACTCGCAGACTATTAGCACTATATAGATGTATTCTGAGAACCGCTACATAAAGGTATAGTGAATTAACAGAAGGTGGAAGAAGACAAAGATTATTATTGATTATATCGGAATAAAACTTTAATAAATCATCCGAATCACTAATAGTATGTCGGAGTTATACGTAAACACAATATATAAAAAACCTCGTTTTTAAGTCGGTTGAATATTTGGTTACTTTAGTACTAAAGACAGCAGTGTTTAATACAAAAAATGGCATTAACACAAATAAAATACAATATACGTTTTATTTTCCTTTTTATTTCATCATAAAAATGTTCCGAGTCTCCTATTTATTTACATTAAAAATTAAAAATATAGATTACATGTTCGCGCGTAATACCTACCGCCATTTTGTGAAACTCAAAATGGCTGAAGCAATGTGTTTTTAATAAAGCGTATGATTATGGAATCAAAGCAGGCCCGTACTCAGTGGCGGAGTTGTGGGTATATAGCCCCCTTAAACTGATGGGCGAAGTAAAAACGTGTAAAATTAAGTTCAATCTATGAACTTATTACATTGGTGAAGAATATATTAAAAAGCGAAGTAAAATATACTCCCGTACTATATCTGACTATAGACCTGCTTTTTATCATTTTTATCAAAACTAATGTGACTTAATACAGTATTATGGCATATTCTGTTTGTAAATATCATATTTAAAACCAAGTCTAGGCTTTCTGATCAAATAGGCTTAATTTCGATGCAACACTTTTGTAAATAACAGTACAGTTATCATCTGGAGACCCACCCGACCTTTCTTCCATTAGGTCAAAATTAAGTGAAGTGGAAGTGTCATTTAGATAGGTAAGAGTATACTTTTTCTTTCGCATAACGTTAACTCGACTTATTGTCAGAGTCCACCTGGCAACTACGTACTTAAAACCTTCCACTTCGCCCCATTTTGAGTATGTTTCTTAGAGACTACTAGATGAGATTATGTTTTAAGATAATCCAGAGACGCACTCAGGCATTATTAAAGGGAGTTATAGACTACACCTACGCTGGCTGCAAATTGCTTTTGCCTTCCAGAAAACCAAAACTTGGTCTTTCCGAAACATATTATTGTAGCGAATCTTGTATACAATGCTGAAACTTAGGTGCTATTGATTGCATTACTTATCAGACCATAATTATTTAGCCGTTGAAACACCAACATCAATTAGTAAAAGATTAATAATAGTAATAGCTAAGAACGATGCCAAATAAACCAACGTTTCAATATAAAATACCGCATTAAAATCGGTCCAATCGTTTAGGCGCAACAATGTCATAGACAGACAGACTGGTGGACAGACGTACCAGTACCAGTAGCGGCAAGAGTCATGAATCTATTACAGTTACTAGAAACTATGTCAATCTCGATTGCACTTCATTCACACGCAAAAACTTTTTCGACAAATTACTGTGTTTTTTTAGATATTTTTTTATTCTTTGTTTTATCAAATTTTAACCATAGGTATGGCTTATTCTTTTTTTAATATTTAAAACTCAACCGGCAATAGAATCGCTACAATAATATGCTTATATAAAAAAAAAGAAAATAAATATATTTGAATAACTCTGTAACATTCCTTAATGCAATTCCGTGACCAATCAAATCCATACAACTGAAACATGTAAAGGTTTGTTCATATGGCACGTAACATCCTCTTACGTTACATTCACTTATATGATAAAAAAGTAAAATAAATGATTAAATAAAGAAACTAAATAATGCTACATTTATTCAAATTATTAAAATCATAAATATTATTACAGATTCTGATAAATCTTGAATCTAAATAAATTCCCTTTTATTCGGCGTGTATGAACAAACCTCAACAATCCAACATTTAAATCCTCCAACAATTCCAACACCAAAAACATAAAAAAGGAAAATAAAGGAAAAATAAAAAAGAAAAATTACTCGTAATAAATTGTAATATCATAAACATTATTAAACATTAGTCTTTTCGCATAAATGGCATTTATAATTTTGAACATTAAATAAAAAAAACACTATCTACATCGTTCGATAACTGCGCTACATCATCGTCGAGTGTGAACGGACCTTGTCGACGTGAGGTACGTTCATACCATAAGGACTTATTTGCGGAGTTATAGCTAAGAAAGTAAATGAAAGGCAGATAAAAGAGTATTCCCTAACATCATTTCTAAATAAGTCTTGGAGCTTAAGAAATAGTATCTCTAAAGCGTTTTTCAAAAAGCGAATCGACGCTTGGTGAGACATTATATTGTAATTTATGGAGCCACTTGAATTTTATCACAGAAATACGTAAACGAAGAGTATTGAACCATGTATTTGTTTCAGTTCGCTTACGTAGTTATTTCGTTGTTTAGTTTGACAAGACTTTAAAAGAAAATGGAAGAAAAAACTATGTATAAAAAACCTATACACCCAATTACTCGAACCTGTCCACAAATTATAAAATTAACAAGTAAAATATACACGCTAGCCTTAAAGAAATGTTAGAAAAGGTATAGAAAGTAACATAGATCAGTTCGATAAAATAATAAGTCAGTATAGATAAAAATGATCCGAAATTTAAAAAAATACATTCACGGGTACGACACTGTATTATTATTATTATTTTAAACAATTTTAATTTAGAAAATACGGTTTTTATCCATCATCATCTTAATATTAACACAAAAAAATACAGCCAATTGGGTACCTCCTATTTCTTTCAAGTCGGTTAGCAAATGTCTTAAAAATTATCTACACATAACCAACACATAGAATTCCATTTCCTAACCAAATAAATTTCCCATGACAAATTATTTTAAACACAAAAAATAAAATAAAAATGCAATATAAAAACATTGTGTCGCACCCATCTCATATGGTATGAACGCACCTGGTCATATAAAAAAACCCTCGCACAAACAAGAGAAAAATTAGTCAACCGCTGTGTTATATACAAAAACTTCAACTAACTGTATCACATGCATACATAACTATTATTATTAATAATTATTAATTATTATTTTTTATTTAAAAAAATTGTGACGAATTCTAAATTTCAACATTGACAATACATGGACGACTTCGAAGATTTTTATCTCAACTTTTTTGAGCGATTACACAAATATATTGCAGTCTCGCTCACTCGTAGAGCGACTCTTTTGCGCTATTTCTAAACAGCATACGTCATCTTTCACATAATACTGAGCGGAATGACAGACATATCGCTGTCCCACTCGCTCATACACCAACAAATCTGTGCTCTCAACACAATGACATCTCTCATTTTTATAAGACAGTCTGCATTTCATCTCTACTAATATCGGTGTCTCGCTCACTCATATAGAGTTTATTAGCGCTCTCTCTTTCTCTCCAATGCAATTTTTCTTTAATACAGGACATTTAGACCCACCAGGGAGTTAAATAGCAATTTTAGGACTCGTATGGTAAGAACAAGAATTCGATAAAAATCAACCTTATATTCATTGGTATACGGCTGATATTACGTTCGTTTCGGTAAATTTTTCTCAATAACAGTATTCGAGAGGAATTCAGGTTGAAATGTTCTTGGGTTGACTCTGTCCTGCTTTAAATCATAACGTATACAAACAAAAGTCTAATAAATTGCTATTTAATTTTCAAAGGCGCAAATGGGTCTTGCAAAAGCCACAAGCCATTCATAAAATACTTCTAGCAATATTTTCGAGAACAAAATAATAACGCCACTCTATATTTACGAATATATTTTGCAAATGGCCCCAATCTTACATCTGAATAGCATAACCGAATGCAACTAACATGGCGCTTCAGCAAATTAAATTTTCTCGAAATTAATGCAATATGAGTTAGTACATTTTGGCGGAACCGAGTCCATAATAAAATAAGTTGAAAATGGTATCATTTTGAAATAAAACTAGTTTATACGGATTTTAAATTATACCTATTATATAAATATATATTATAAAATGAAGGTAGCCAATGTAACATTAACTTTTCGAGACGACCTACACCTCAGTCTCTCCCGTGACCACGAAGGCTGAAAAGCTTCGAAGCGTCGGGACTAAAATAAAATTAATGCGCGATAAAATCCGTATAAACTCGTTTTATTTCAATGTGTAATATTCGCGTAAACATAAGAAATCACAATGGTATCATTGATTGTATTTTTTTTAAAAGAGAATCTGTGGAGTCGCCACCTTAGTTGCTTCAAACTTATAGTTCACTTCATCGTATGATTTTGCTCAAAAATCATACTCGAAATTATTAAATTCAAATTCTCCTGTCAGTCAGTCATCACTTATTTCATTATAACAAACAAAATACTGAAAATTGTTCGAAAAAATTGGACAACACAGTACATAAAACCTAGGAATAATTTAAAGTCTGATCAATTTATAGATACATTGGTTAATTTTTGCACACCTTACCGTGTGCGTGTGATTTCAATGTGTGACAATGACGCTTCAGACTTTGTATATATTTTTTTACACCCAACAGTCACACACATAGTCCTGACCCCACACTAGGTAAAACCTGTATCGTGGGTACCAGGAACTACTAGAGACTTGCGGTCCCACAACACCCAGACCCGAAACAAATATTTGTGAATCAGACAAACATTTGTCTAGGTGCGGGAATCGAACCCACGGCCTCTCGCTTCGCAGCCGGCTACTCGCCCGCTGCGCCACGGACGTTGTCATGTTTGTTCATTTCATGTAATTGATCATTTAATGTAGGGTTCCATGAAATGAAAGGCATTTCATGGGTATCCGTAGCTTTAAAAGTTTGGGAACCGCTGCTCGATACAAACGCACGTACACACAGCAAGACGAGCAAAAATAAACTAAAATATCTATAATATTTAGTATAACCATGATATAGTTGTCATATTTCAAATGACAGCACCCTCAATCACCACTCTGCTTTATGTGCAGTATGGTTCAAAATTGAATGTCACTCTTTTCAGATGATGACAATCTTAGTAATATGATATGGTACAGATGGTCGGCAATATTGACGTTTATCAAATTTATGGAATAGCGTTGTTGAAAATTGTCGCCACTTTCACTATAGTAATGACCAAAATTTTATTGTCAGGTATTGCCTTCAATACGTCGTCAAGATTGCTTGTTTAGTGCCTGGTTTTTAATATTGATTTATTTATCCATTATGTTCAAAAAGATATAAATTTCGGTATTAAGAGTTTTTCGAAATTTGCTATCAATCGAATCTATTCATTCGATATTATCGATAATCGAATACACAAATAACTGTCAAACTCCTTCAAATCAATCATAAGTGAACTATATCATGATTACACAATATTTATAAATTGTTTTATTACAATATAATATTTTATGATTAACAAAAAAATGGAATTATAAAAACATGTCTTTTAAATGCCAAAACAATTTGAAATGCATTAAATCAGTTTAACGCCATCTATTGGTCCTCATGTGTACCCTTAATAAACACAGGAATTCTTTTTCAACGATCGTTAGAAAAACGCCATAGTCTGTAATATATGTCATATTTTAATCAACGCTTATAGCATCAGAGATCATTAGCTGATAATGACGCGAGCTACTCAATTTTGAACCTTGTTGCATACAAAATTGAGTGTCTCTAGAATTGATTGCGGGCGTCATGTTGTTAAACAATCGGGCTACAAATATCGATTTCAGGGGTCTTTCAATTACAACAAAACTTTCTGTCTGTTTTATAATAGTCGCTAATGCCCTCCGACATAATATTTGCTTGACATTAGCTGTCAAATTAGGACCTGGACCACGAACAATAAGAAACGATGTTTAAATTCGACCACACCTTTCTGTAACATGTTGTATAATGATATCTCCTTTATTACTGTGTTCACATGCTACCGCATCAATAATGGCTTAACGCGCGTTGATTGCCCCTCATTTGTATGCGCTCTTATGGCGTATTTTATTAGATAACACCATATAATTTGGAATGACGATAAAATACTAAGAGCGTCATAATGTATGTAGATCTGTATCTTTTACACAATTCTGTAATCTTTATCGATATTTTACAAGACAATCTAATGAGTGGCTTACTGCCGCACTTAGAAACGGCAATAATAATTAAATTTAATTGTCATTAGGTCATTTCTTAGAATTCGAGTGTTTACACTTTGAGCATGTTTATGCTCTTTTACTGAGTACAGAAATAATTTTAATTGACGTCTCTGAGAAATTATCGAATTCTAAGAAGTGGCTAATGGATACTTACAACTTAATTGGCGTTTCGGAGCACGGCAGTAAGGGCTTATACTCGATGTTTTAAAGCTGACAGAACGCGTTTTCGATACGCGTATCCTCATTCCTCATCGCGTACACAAGTTCCCAACAGCATCTCATTTATTCTCTACTCTAAGTTGCGTTTGACGCGCTTCGTCAGCTCGATTAAAAACGTGTGTACAGGCCCTTATTCCTTGCTTATATACTTCATTAAGTCGATATATCTTAATATAAATTAGTATGTGTCTATGCCTTATGTCCTTTTCAACGTTGCGTTATCGCACTGCTTTGATGAGTTGAGCGTTAGATACTTAACAAAGTTAAACACAGGACGGTGAAAACGGCATTAATGTCTTTGTTTCTTACTTATAGAGCTCACAAACAATCGATACATCTAATTCGATATTTTACTAGACAATGTTAGTAACTTTAAACATAAAATTATCGATGTAACATGGTTTTTATTTTAGAATACCTTCATTTTTTTATTACACTGGCCTTAGCGGGTAATTTTGGTCGAAATCAAAAAAAAATATAGCGCAAAAGTAAAATTGATTTGCTTTAATATACATACATAAGCTCAGGCCTATTTCTTCGATGGGATAGGCAGAGCCTAGATGCGAATAAGCAGAGGGCGCTAAGCTTATCTCCATACCATGGCACAAATCCAAATCCCGGTCATATTATGAGTTTTTTTATCGACAAATCAGACACATAGTGATTGCCCGAGCTAGGACTTGAACCCAGGCCTCAACGGTCTCACAACCTAAGTAGGCTGCCATTAGAGCCAAACTTATCCGCTAAAAGCAAAGTAACAAACAAAACTCAATGTTACTCATAGATCACACATATCGATATATTATTCACAAGTTAGTCACTAAAGATGATCTTTATCGAATAAACAAATGTCTATATAACTCGATACTTTACTAGCTATCTCCGCCGGGATCTCTCGTGTTCGGCGGCAGACTGTGTGGACTCGATGGGAACTGGTTTACCATTTTGGACTGCATCATGTTGAGGAGTATGTCGGAGTATTGCTCGATGAGTGACATGGCTGGGTTACCGGCGCCTGTCGATTCTGTAGACGTAAATGCTCGTTTTATCCATCTTCTGCAGTACTTTTACAATTCAATATTAGATGTGGTAGTGCTAACGTTTACAGGCGCTTCCCATCAGGCGAGCTGTCTGCTCGTCTAGTCATTTACTTGAATAAAAAAAGGGAATGGAAGACTAATAAAATAGGCCCAAATTCCCCTCTCCTTCCCAATCCCTTAATTCATCCCTTTCCTTTAAGGTCAACACGCGCCCATGATTGTTTTGTTATTGTGGGCGCACATGGGCGGTGGAAATCACTTACCATCTGATGACCCACCAGTTCCTTGCAGACTTATGCAAAGGGAGATAGGGGAGGAGCCAAGTCTGGTCTTTAAAGATTAAAGATCTAAAGCAGTCAAGTAATTTACCTTTGGACACCAAATGCTCCAGTTTCTGCCTGGTGGAGTCTACATTTAGACCTTTGTAGTCTCCATCAGTTGAGGACAGGCTACTGAGGGCATCGCCACCATTCTGTGGACGAGAGACTGCACTGCGCAGTACCTTCTGCGTCTCTAGGATGGCTGCCTCCAGACCTGCGGGTAGACAGAGACATATCGTGTCAATATGAAATCTGACGCTGACGCTGTACAACTGTACCTGCGGTCTTCTAATCTCATGGTCTTCTGATCTTACGGTCTCATGGTCCTTTGACCACAGTCTATCAGACTCGCGGTCTAAGGATGAACATCGATTTATGACGTCACATGAACTTCATTAAAACCGATTGATTTGAATTAATGAATGCCGCCCGCGAGCGATTAATCTGAATGTACTTGAACGCCGGCAGAGTTGATGAAGTTCGGCGATTTAGCCGGTACCGGCCCAGGTCTCAACATCCACCGATCCACTGGACTCGCGGTATACTAGTCTCACGGTCTCACGGTCTCACGGTCTAATGGTATACTCACCACTGATATCGGCGGCCGCGTTCGGTTCCCGCTGCAGGCTCGCGTATAGTTGTACCACCTTGCACGCGGTCTTCGTCAACTGTTCTGTCAGCGCCGAACACAGCTGGGATGATGATGATACTATGGAAACAAAAATCATCAAGCAATGTCACAGAAAACCTTTTGAGTGGTAGAGCCAAGATGTAGACAGTTTCGACAGGGTCGTTATTTGGGGTCCGATGGTAAGTACTTGGGGTCCGATGGTAAGTACTTGGGGTAAGATGGTAAGTACTTAGGGTCGAATGGTAAGTACTTGGGGTCCGATGGTAAGTACTTGGGGTCGAAGGGTAAGTACTTGGAGTCCGATGGTAAGTACTTGGGGTCGAAGGGTAAGTACTTGGGGTCGAAGGGTAAGTACTTGGGGTCGAAGGGTAAGTACTTGGAGTCCGATGGTAAGTACTTGGGGTCGAAGGGTAAGTACTTGGGGTCGAAGGGTTAGTACTTGGGGTCGAAGGGTTAGTACTTGGTGTCGAATGGTAAGTACTTGGGGTCGAAGGGTTAGTACTTGGTGTCGAACGGTAAGTACTTAGGGTCGAATGGTAAGTACTTGGGGTCGAAGGGTAAGTACTTGGGGTCGAAGGGTAAGTACTTGGGGTCGAAGGGTTAGTACTTGGGGTCTAAGGGTTAGTACTTGTTGTCGAATGGTTAGTACTTGGGGTCTAAGGGTTAGTACTTGTTGTCGAATGGTAAGTACTTGGGGTCGAAGGGTAAGTACTTGGGGTCGAAGGGTAAGTACTTGAGGTCGAAGGGTAAGTACTTGGGGTCGAAGGGTAAGTACTTGGGGTCGAAGGGTAAGTTCTTGGTGTCGAATGGTAAGTACTTGGTGTCAAAGGGTAAGTACTTGGGGTCGAATGGTAAGTACCTGGGGTCCGATGGTAAGTACTTGGGGTCGAAGGGTAAGTACTTGGGGTCGAAGGGTAAGTTCTTGGTGTCGAATGGTAAGTCGACAATTACTTCACATGATGTCCCATGACGGAGATATGCTTGACGAAATGTGGGTCTGCCTACCCCTTCGGGGATTATAGACGTGAATGCGTATGTATGTATTGAAAGTTTAGGAACCGTTGCGATATATAATATAATAAGGTTTACTTACAATTAGCATCAGTTTGTTCAGGTTTAGGTCTTTGTCTAGTGTTCGATGTGAGTCTGGCTGTCACTTCTCTGGCTTTCGCGGAGAGGTCCCTCTCACTCCCGCTGCGGCCTAAATAATATAAACATGTGGATAAATCAAACAACACTTACGCTCGCTTTCTGAAAGGCTGATCAGTGTAAAATTAACTAATCAAATGTTAAATGTCATGTCTGGTCTGATTCCGAGTGGTAGAGCCACGTTGTAGACAGTTTTGTCTACAGCACGAATGGGCCGGCTCGTCCGGCTCGTTCACTGTCTCACAGAAAACCGGCGTAAAGTAGTACCTTGCTGCTGCGTTTCGTACGGTGGGTGAGATATCCGGAGGCACAAATTCCCCTGCCCTTCCCAATCTCTTACTTATCTCTTTACTTTAAGGTCGGCAACGCGATGATTATTTTAGTATTGTGGGCGTACATGGACTGTGGAGATCACTTACCGTCAGGTGACCCACTTGCTTGTTTGCAGACCTATACTATAAAAATAAAATAAAAAAGTCGAAATTGAGTTGCTAGAAGCGTGTTCAACATATTTGATTTGACACACATGTTAGTTAACATAATTTTCAAATTATATCGATTTATGTCAAACGCTACTTAAAAGACATCAAATATTATAATTTATTTCACTAAATAACGTTTCAGCTATCGAAATAAGATGAAAAGAAACGTAGCTCAAGCAAAAAAATTACCACACCTAAACTGTGCAAGGGGACGGAGCTATAAAAGTCTGTGCATAATAATCTCTAGTTGACACTTGATACGCCTAATATTCTGCGCGGTGCAGAACGTCGTATCTCAGTTTAGAAATGTAATATTTAGACATTAACTTTAATGAAATAAAGTTGATTTTGAACGTTCATTAATTTTTGTTGCGTGTGTGAGTGTTACGTGTGATTTTACCTTTGCATGTGTAAGTAAGTGGAGCCGTATTTTTAGACGGATTCATATGAGAGGTATCGTTCTAGTTATCGTATTTCTTATTACATACATTTTTAATTTCCTTTCTGCATCATCAGTACATATTTTGTATGTACTCACCGATCCTCCTTTGATTATCAGCTCTCTGTCCCTTGTCTGAGGGTCGTGGTTCCTCCGCCTCGGAGCTGGACTCCTCGTGTCCCGTGTTGAGGTTCACTGTGCGTCGGATGCGAGGGGTCAAGCGTGAGGGGTTTCAGAGCATGTTATTGGGACGGATTGGTGTCGACTTTAATTGGTTCATATTACTCATGTCAAGTTTTTATAAAATTTACTAGGGACGTTGCCCATGTTTTTCCACAAAACATAAAATAAAAAAAAACTTAAAATCTGACGAAGATGGGACATATCTTACATTCTTCCCCATATTATTCTGCATCGATTGGTATCGGTCTCGACCCCATAGCCCCAGCGGTTTCGGAGGAGATAGCGTGACCAGCTTTTGGCAGCGGCGGCGGCACCAGTTACTTTTTTTA
The DNA here is from genome assembly GCA_905332985.1 of Mimas tiliae. Lineage (NCBI taxonomy): Eukaryota > Metazoa > Arthropoda > Insecta > Lepidoptera > Sphingidae > Mimas > Mimas tiliae. The sequence continues at coordinate 5,352,936 of HG995265.1, read as the reverse complement.
GATTAGAGAGATAGTTTGAATGACGAGACGAGTAAGTCGCTCGCCTGATGGTAAGCGCCACGCCTGCTCATTAACAGAAGCAACGCCACATAGAACTTTAAATAACAAAGCACTGCATGACACTGGACTGCGCTCGTCACCCAGAGACATAAGGTGTTAAGTCTCATAATGCCCAGTAACTTCACTGGCTTCAATGTCCTTTAAGCCGGAACACAATAGGGCTTACACACTGTTGCTTGGCGGCAGAAATAGACAATGCGGTGGTACCAACTAAGCCAGCCTCTCGCATACGAGGGACCTACCACTTTGTAGTATATAAGTTTCTTTGCTATAATAATAATACCAGCCCTGTATTATACACGTCCCACTGCTGGGCACGGGCCTCCTCTACTGAATGAGAGGGGTCAGGCCTTAGTCCACCACGCTGGCCTAATGCGGGTTGGCAGACTTCACATACCTTCCAAATTCTTATGAAGAACTTCTCAGGTATGCAGGTTTCCTCACGATGTTTCCTTCACCGTTAAAGCAAGTGATAATTAACAATTAATACACACGTAACTTAGAAATGTCATAGGTGTATGCGCTTGGGGCTGGTTTTGAACCTGCGAATTTCATCTCGACAGTTCATTTTTTTCACAAAAGACATACCAGCCCCCGCTGAGCTATCACTGCTATTCCTTGCTATTATTGAATAAAAATTGTCAAACAGTCAAACAAAAGTCGACACCAATCGATAAAGTTATTCATTATTGAAGGGCATTATTAATATTAATCATTCAATTACTAACTGGACATTAATCAGTGCAATATAACTTATTCTGTTCAAAATTAGTTTTTTTTTTTCTAAATAAAAGCGACTTCTGTCATAAAGAAATCGTACTGTATAAAGTGATGTATTATTCGACTAAATTAAATAGGTTTGTTTAAATCTGTATTTAAAAAGACAGGATTATATGTTGGTATATTTATTTAATAATATCGCATGGGCCTAGGTGCCCCGCAATGTGGTTGATAAACTTCAGGAATGTTGCTTAAGGTGGTTTGGTCGTTTTGAGGAAACTACAAGAGTGCGTAGTACTGCCTCGGTAGCGCAGTTGTAATGCGTACGCGTTACGATTGAGGACAACGCTGAGGTCTCGGGTTCGATCCCCGGGTCGGGTAAAGTGGTATTGGGTTTTTCTATTACGAAATGCTCAGTATCCGCCCGGAGTTTGGAATTTTGTGCCCGGTATGGCGATTGGCTCGCACATCCTATCACATAAGGGACGGAGATACGCTTGGCAAAATGTGGGTGTACTGGTTACACCTCTGCCTACCCCTTCGGGGATTACAGGATGTACAAGAGCACGTCGATGGCAAATGTCTGCGCGAGATCATATCATGGATACGATGTCACTGATGGAACAAAAAGCTGACTTGATATATTAGAGGGAGAAATGAGAGCCAATGATTTCACAAATACAAAAGATGCTCAGAATCGGGCGAAGTGAAAGCGTCTAATTAAAGGCAGACCCTGAGAAAAAGCCCAGATAACCCCACGCAGAAGAAGACTTTAATAACATTGTTTTAATTATCATCTAATATATAAAATTCTCGTGTCACAATGTTCGTTCCCATACTCCACCGAAACGGCTGGACCGATTTTTATGAAATTTTGTGTGCATATTAATATGCTTATACTTAAGTAGGTCTGAGAATCGGCCAACATCTATTTTTCAACCCCCTAAATGTTAAGGGTGGGCCACTAATAATTTTTTTTTTTTGTCAAAATTTTTTGTTTTGATTTTTTTATGATACAGCATTAAAAATACATACAACCCTAAATTTTCACCCTTCTACCATCAACCCTTATTTTTACTAAAGCGCGTTTCTTACCGGGGGCGCCCACTAGGCTACTTTAATCCTGGAAATAGGCATTCACGCGGGCGGAGCCGCGGGCAGGAGCTAGTATATTATAAAAAACATTTTTTATACTCATTGATTTTTTTTAAAAAGTAATTTCAATTTAAACATTTAACACCATGAACAAACACCCTGTATATATTTCCAAAATTTACCCAATTCATCCAACTTATAAACCAGTGTCTAATTAAAATAAACTATCTACCAAATATTATAACCATACTATAGTTCGTGTATTTGTGGACTCGTTCCCTTGATGATGATGATGATGATGATGTCCTCCACGACGTATCCGTCGACGGCGACTCTTACTCTCTTCGTTTATGAGATCGGATATGGCTCGAAAATCCGAATGTTGTTTTAAAGGTCCGGTTACACGTGGCACAATATAATAGGGTAGTTGACTAGATTTTTTTTATTATTTAAATCAATAAGTTACGTTGCTCAAAATCTATTGCAGAAAGAATTTTATAAATCGGACCAAAAATAAATAAGATAGAAGCCATTGAAATCCTGTAGAAGGGGTAATTGTCAAATGACAGACGATGCAACCTTTGACGTCACTGTGTAAAATGTTCATTATAGTGCACGCGTGCAAGCGAGATAGTGAGATATCCCTACTACGCACCCACTTTTCCTCATACCAACATTTAAAGTCATTACTGCGGGCACATTTCTGAACCAATTTTGATTCCGTTTCAATAAAAGGGTTTCTTTTGCGTATCATTTTCTGTTACTTATAAAATAATGTATAAAATTCAATATAGGAAACTACCCTATTGTCCGGCGCGATCATACGTGTAATTGTAGATGGCCTTAGGACGAGTCTTGCGATGTTCGCGCTTAGCATCAAGGTCTTTGAGTCGGGCAGTTTCAAACGCATCCGTAAATCGCATCGTTCCCTTACAGTACATACGAGCGTGATTGTATACGCATTACTATTTTAGTACACTATATATTTAGTACTACTTACTTACTATTGTACTATATAAGGTGTTACAAAATTAACTCTAAGAAATACAAGGATGAGTCATATTTTAAAAATAATCACGAAGAAGAATAGAAGACCCATTTGAAAAATATGCAATTTTCATCATGAATAAATTATTCAAAATGCTTATTGTACAATGTACTTTGACGTTCGGGGGCGTCACAGACAACGATTGAGTAGAGCCTGGACGTTCGGGACTCCAGCGCAGCCCGACATATAAAAAACATATTCTAATACGTCTTTATGGTGAAAAACAAAAGTAAATCTAAAAAAACTTTTTCTACCAAGTAACTTAAAAAAAATGGATGTCAATTCGTTAACACCTTATATAACAATAGGAACACAATGGGGTACGGGATTCGGTGAACGAGTGTCGTGTTCGTAAAAATACACTAACAATAAGACGGTTGTAATATAAAGATACTAAAACTACTTATATTATTAATAGTGTAATAACACTATAGTACTGCAGTGTAATAACACTATAGTACTGCAGTGTAATAACACTACAGTACTGCAGTGTAATAACACTACAGTACTGCAGTGTTATAACACTATAGTAGTGCAGTGTAGTGCACTGACCTGCGCTGTAAGCGTTGGCGAGTCCTCGTCGCCGCGCCGTGTTGGCGGCCGCCTTGTTCATAGAGCTGATGGTGGGCCGCATCAGACCCTGAGTACGAGGGGGTTGCTGTCGGGACGGTTGGGGGTCCGATTCCGAGTCGCTCTGGGTTGAAATAAACAATAATATAGTCACAACGACCGACTAATACAGTACAATACTACACCCAACAGTCACACACACACACATAGTCCTGACCCCACACTAGGTTAACCTATGTCGTGAGTATCAGGAACTACGAGGGTCTTGGCAACACACAATACCCAGCAAAATTGTAATTGAATTTCAATTAGTTTCCGATAAAAAAGCCAAAAGTAAAGATGATACAATTCTGATTCTTTCCTTTCTTTCCACCTACCCTTATCCCACTCGCAGTGGGGTTGACGCAAAATGCTTTTTTACACATGTTACAGAAAGATTCGGCTTGTAGTTTTTACGACCGGCCGCCTGTCTGACGTCTACCCCTCTGGGGAGAAAACAACCAGACCATAAACAAATATTTGTCACATTTTGTCTCGGTACGGGAATCAAACCCGCGGCCTCTCTTCACAGCCGGCCACTTGCCGGCAATCCACCTTGAGTTGTGTTATACCAAATATATTGCAGAAAGTGTTTTATAAATCCGTCTAAAAATAACCCACCCCACTGCGAGTGCGCATGTCGAAGGAAAGACCACTGGTCAGTCAGTCACGACCCTACCGATAGTGTGGTGGTGCATGCTGTAGACAATTCTGTCTACAGCATGAATGGGCCGGCTCGTCCGGGTCGTTACCACTGTCTCACAGAAAACCGGCGTAAAGTAGCAGCTTGCTGCTGCGTTTCGTAGGTACCATGAGTGAGATATCCGGAGGCCCAAATTCCCCTCCCCTTCCGATTCCCTTACTTATCTCTTTTCTTTAAGGTCGGCAACGCGCCCATGATTATTTTAGTATTGTGGGCGTACAGGAGTGGTGGAGATCACTCACCATCTGGTGACCTACTTGCTCGTTTGCCGGCCTTTACTATAAAAAAAAGAAGGAATGTACTAACCTGGTTCAAAACACCGACACTAGAGCTCCTCGTCATGTTAGACTTGTTCGTGTACCTGGGTGCAGGCCTCACGAACCCACCAGGCGACTTGGAAGTGTTACCACCTTGTGGTGTCGACGGTTTGGAGTTTTGACCTGCAAATGTATTTTTAATTTTTTTATCAGCTTGAGTGATTAATCGAGCAGGTCGCTCGCCTGATGGTAAGCGCCACGCCTGCCCGTAGACAGAAGCAACACCACACAGAACTTTGAATTACAAAGCACTGCATGGCATTGGAATGCGCTCGTCACCCTGAGACATAAGATGTTAAGTCTCATAACACCCAGTGATTTCACTAGCTTCAATATCCTTCAAACCGGAACAAAACAGTGCTTACACACTGCTGGTTGACGGAAATAGACAAAGCGGTGGTACCAACCCAGACAGCCTCTCGCATACGAGTGACCTACCATAACAACTCGCCACTTATCACATCATGGGGCCGAAATAAACTTGACAAACCTCGAGAAAACTAGTTACACTTGCCTACCACTTCGGGGATATTGATTACAAAACACATGTGCTCTTATTTTTTTTTAATGAGAGCAATTAGCACATTAGACATAAAAAAATAGACAGCTCCGTGGTGCAACGTGCGAGTAGCCTGGTGCGAAGCGAGAGGCCGTAGGTTCGATTCCCGCACCGAGACAAATGTTTGTGTGATCCATCAATATTGGTTTCGGGTCTGGGTGTTGTGGGTTGGCAAGTCCCTCGTAGTTCCTGATACTCACGACACAGGTTTACCTAGTGTGGGGTCAGGACTATGTGTGTGACTGTTGGGTGTATTTATTTATTTATTTTATTGAATTAAGTAAGAGCCAAAAATCTGATTTAAAAATGGTAATTGACAAGCAATTATGTCAACTCTTCTATCCCCGGGTCGGGTAAAAGTGATATTGGGTTTTTCCATTACGAAATGCTCAGTATCAGCCCGGAGTCTAGAATTGGTACGGAGATACGCTCGGCGAAATGTGAGTGTACTAATTACACCTCTGCCTACCCCTTCGGGGATTACAGGCGTTAGTATGTTATATTACCTGAAGGCAAGTGATCACCACAGCCTATAAACACACAATACAAGATGAATCAGTACTATGCTTATTTAAGCGTGCCATCGACAAAGAAATACCAGTGATGTTCCGCTCTATTTATTATTATTCAATGGATCGGAACGATAGTCGTAAAAACTACAAGCCAAATCATTCTGTAATGCGTGTTAAAACATGTTTCGGTGACCCCACTGTGAGTGGGATAAGGGTAAGTAAGGGAAGAAGAATTAATTGGAACGACCCCGCGGACAGGCCAAAAAGAGACAACAAAGCCGATGGTCTTACTATGGATGCTCAAGATTTTATTTCTTTTTTAAAATAACACCCAACCGTCACGCACATAGTCCTGACGCCTCAGTAAGATACCGAGTCTTGTGTCGTAAGTACCATGAACCACGAGACTTTTGGTCTCACAACACCCAGACCCAAAACAAATATTTGCCTGATCCACAAATATTCGGGGAATCGAACCCGCGACCTCACGTTTCACAGTCGGCTACTCTCCCACTACGCCACAGATGCTGTCAAGATCAGGCGAAAGGGAAACGTTCAAGTAGCAAGTACCCTGGTACTAAGCCGGGACGACGCCAGGCAAAAATAAATATTAATTTGGAACGGTTAAAGTTCAGTTCGCACATTTTTAAATGTTTGCACGTTGCGTGTACGTATGCGTACATACATACATATGCACTCATACCTGTAGTCCCCGAAAAGGTAGGCGAAGGTGTAACCAGTACACCCACATTTCGCCGAGCGTATCTCCGTCCCATGATGTGATAGGGGGCGAGTTTATCGCTATACGGGGCATAATTACACACTCCGAGCTGAAACTGAGCATTTCGTAATAGAATAACCCAATATCACTGTTACCCGACCCGGGGATCGAACCTGAGACCTGAGCATCAGCCTCAGTCGTAACGCGTACGCATTACATCTACGCCACCAAGGCAGTCATTCTTTACCATATAAAAAAGTCGACTAAATACAAAGACTTTAATGTATACTACTAGACGGGCTGTTTAGAAGTAGAATTGCGTCACATAACGCAGGAGTTTGACAGCTCACAGACAAGGAGCGCGATAGGGGTTCTAGTTGAGAGTAAGCGACATGGTAATATTGAGTTACGGTCAATTGACCGCAACTTATTGGTACAATTTCTATGTACCGCACAGCTTGTCTAGTAGTATACATTAAAGTTTTTGACTAAATACATTATCTCAGTGTTAATTTATACAAGCGAATGCCAAATTGGTTCGTCTTAAATTGGCCTTTGCATTATCTGGCGGTTAATATTTAATTGGACATTAATCAGCCCCAAGGTTTTAACCATCATGCACATGCTGTAGTAACACAGAAAGCGGAATAGCAAGTAAGCTGATATGATTGTTGAATAACAGTATAAGCTAGTTTTAATACCCTATAATAGAGGGTTTTTATAAGCAAGGATGGTTAGCGTTATCGGCAGTAGCGGATCCAGGGGGAGGGGGAGGCCTAAGGGGCTCAAGCCCCCCCCCCCCCAAAGCATTTTGAAACTACTGACAAAACTCAATTTAATCTTGATATTATCCTACTTTCTTAGTACTACCTACAATTTTAGGTAATTTTTTTAAGGTTTACAATTACCTATAATTTTCAACGCTTATCCTTACTAGGTATAGTATATTCTCATTTTTTCATTCTGATTTTTGATCAAGCCCCCCCCCCCATCCCAAACCAAAATCCTGGATCCGCCACTGTTTACCAAAACCGTAACGTTATATCATGTTAAATTGTTTACAAGTATCGATCTTAATCAAGATCGATTAAAACATAATAGTGTTCTAGATAATTTAAATAAATAAAAAATCGCCGAAATACTATGCAGTGATTATTGAATTACTACAACTATCTGATATTTTAATGAGATTAAATTGGAACAGGACAGGCAATAAACCCACCACCAAAAACCTTATCCATAAAAACAATTAAAAATATACTAAGAAGTAGAAATTTTTGGTCCAACTTTTGTGGCATCCATGAGTCGAAAACAATCCATAACCTACTTTCACTTTAGTTACACAAGTACACAAGTATTTCTGTAACGGGTCGTAAATGTGGGATGAAACTTTATGTGTCTGGAAAACGAATGATTCTTAAATGGCAAAGGATGTCTGTTCGACGAAAAACTAAAGACGATTGACGATTGAGTGTGAAGAAGCAATTAGGCAGGCCGGCATAATTTTGCCGACCTACGATAGACACATCGTCTGTCGTTGGTCGACAGTATTCTTGGATTGCCCTAAACTTAACATCAGGTGTAGCGTAGTCACTTTGCCGAGCCAGGAAAAAAACGACAGTAAAGATGTAAAGCCTCTTAAAAACCAAGACAGTTCTATGTTCCTACATAGATATTAATTATTAATACAACGTGCAAAATCTAGCCCGTTTCAATTGTACATACATACACCCCAAAACCAAAATCACAATAATCCTTTACAGACAGACATGCATGTAAATTATTATGCCTATCTTTGACACCAACATGATGATCAATATATGGTTCCTTCCCCATGACACACATGTGAGCTTAGTATATGCAACACGACATAACAATCGATGACAAATATCTCGGGGAAAATTATCGACAGTCGATAAAATAACTTCATGTTAGGGTTCATACATCGAAATAAGATAACTAGAACGATAACTCTCATATGAATAAAAATACGGCTTCACTTATTTACACATGCAAAGGTAAAATCGCACGTAACACTCATACACGCAACAAAAATTAATGAACGTGCAAAATCAACTTTATTTCATAATGTCTAAATATTCTAGATCGAGATACGACGTTCAGCACCGCGCAAAAAATTAGACGTATTAAATGTCAACTAGAGATCACGAATAATTTTTTATGAATTGATGAATGAATAAGCTGCACAGACTTTTATAGCACCGCCCCTTGCACAGAGTTTTGGTGGGGTATTTTTTGCTTGAGTTACGTTTCTTGTCATCTTATTTCGATAGGTTCGTCGACAAAATGTCACAGAGGTGGAAATTAATACTTTATCTCTACTATTGAAATAACGAGTCTAGTATTCCGTGCCACCATGTTAGCTGCATTAGACACATAGATATCGTTTAACCAAATAAAAGTTTTTTTCACGACAAAACGAATTGACGTAATTATATCGTGTTGCATATGCTAAGCGTGATGTTGAGGCCAATGGGAATGAACGATGCCTATCACGGTCACGTACGATGATCTATATCTTTATATGCCCGTGTAGATGATTTGTGCCACCATATGCCCGCCACCGCGACCCACCTTGGCTCCGCGGCGCAGGCATCGGTTTAGCGGCGAGGTCCGACAGCGAGATCGCTCTCCTCATGCCGCCACCGTCCTCCTCGCGGTCTGACGCGGACGTCTGACGGCTCGCTACGCAATGCGTATACGTTTAACACATGCAGAAATAAAGAGCAATCTGATTTGTTAAATAATCAAACCAAATCAAATCATTTATTCAGTAATTAGGCCGCCAAGGGCACTTTTACATATCGAGTTTGGAATCTAATAATGCGGGTCACACAGGATAAGGCAGGGTGAGGACGTGGCGCCTTTTCAACGTATTTTAATACATAACACAGTATGGTAAGGTCGCAATTCGTGAGTCAAAGTGCATTTCGAATGAAAATGTGCTCCGAGTCCTAACCCTGTCTTATCAAGGAAAATCATGACCAAAACAGGTACAGTTGTCACTTGTTATTGTTAAAAAAAACATAAATAGTGATTTTTCTTCTATTCCAATTAAAATAAAATGGCAATTTTAATTCTTTCTATTGCTCAATTTTATCACCAATCGTTAATAAAAACTAAAATAAAACTAACGCGGCAAAAAGGACGATCAGATTGCTCTCAAAATGCAAAAAAACAGCAAATAAGTCATAAAATAATTTCGGCACGCACATTTATTATGCATTATATAAAAACATGCTTAAACACAAAAATTTATAAAATAAATCCAACACGTATGTCACAACACTGAAAAATAAAAACATATATTAAAAAAAGCTGAAAAACGCTAATTTCAATGATAAATCGTGAAGATGGTCAGGCAGTGCTCATAGCGCAAAAAAAAATATGAAAAACTTTTTCGTACTTTTCTTTCTGCAACATGGTTATCACTCTATTCGAGTGCTTTAGGTCATATTTCACCAAGATATTAGAAGTTAGAATTAGAATGGACATTTTTTTTAATACTCAATCTAACCATGTTATCATTAGAATAAATTAGCCACGTAAATAATTTTTATATCTTGAATAGTAACGCCAGTACAGTCCAAAAACCGACGATCACACGGACAGAATATATAATACGATAAGAATAATATCGAAAACAGAATCGATATGATCGTTACGATATAGCATTACTCGATTTGTTCTAATGGAAATAAAACCACGGACGAGACGTAGCTTAATCGTGTACTCGACGCCGCACACCGTATATTCATAGTGAACTTTGAAAACTTCGGTATTGGAGGCGTGCCGCGTCGTGTTTACAACTAGTATTCGTCTGTGGCATAATATAAAAATTCCTAAGTCTATTTAAAAGAATTTAAAACTGCCTGCATCTTCACAATCTATATTAAGCGCAACAAAAATCGAGGGAACCGCAACAACATTTTCGAAACATGCAGTCCCGACCTTGTAGAAGCGCGAATTTCGGCGGCAACACCGGAATGGACACCTTCTTAGCCAGACACATCCTTAGACCACTCCCGCAATGAACCATCGGTCTCGTGCCAAAAAAACGATTCTCCATACACAATCTAGGAGTAGGCACTCTCAAAATCTTCCTAAAAGGCATCTTCGGTCTATTAAAGCCATAAAAAGACAGTCTTTTCGGAGAGTTAGTGCAACTAGAGCTCGTTGTTGATGATTCGTAATTTTCACTGTCTAAATGTACATCTGTTTTCGGAACTATGGTTTCGTTATAGACTCTCTGTTTCAAGCTTTTAGGTCCAATATCGGTTTTATTCACTGTATTGTTCAGTTTTATAGGATCGCTATTACCAGTATTGACGGATTCATTCATACATTCTATTTCTTTGACAGTAACCAAGCCTATCTGATCTGTATCAAGAATATCAGGTAAAGATAAATTTCTTTTTATTTCTTTGTTATCTCCACTATTCTCAGTATCGGTTTCAGCTTCTTCTAGAGTCAGAGAGGTGTAGTTACTTGACTGCTTAGTTGCCAACTTCTCAAACTTTCTAGAAAGTACTTTGACAACACCTTTACCATCATTAATGTTGGCACTTAATGGTCTCATGCGCCATTCCTTAAGTATTTTCTCTTGTAAGATTTTCCGTTCTTCCATTTCTACCAATTTGTTTATAATTTCAATTTTTCGTTCTATATATTTGTATTTCCTTAGCTCTTCTTCTATAGGAGCTATGTTTTCTTTAGCATCAACTTGGCGACTGTGACAAGGTAAAGATTCTCGATCATTTTTAGCTATTTTGAGATTGATATTGTCTTTTATAGATTTTCCGAATGGATACTTATTTTCCTGCTCTGCATAATAATCTAAAGAATCTTTGGCAAAATCGTCTATCACATCCAGGGAATCCATGCTCACTTGTTTCATCCTTTCAATCTTCTGCATAGCATAGACCTCTAAACTGTCCATCTGCATTTCAGATTTATTTTCATTCACGTCTTTTTCTTTAACGAATACATGAAATGTTTTTTCTGAATTATCCGTGACTTCAGCTTTGTTATTATGATCGTCATTTTTTTTATTAGCTATATAATTCTTGTTATGTAGTCCGTCTAACTTAGCCTTATAGTGTGAAGATATAGAGGAACTTAGCCCGGACTTGTCAAGTCCAGCTTTGAGTCTATTGTTCATTTTAACTGACGATGTCCTTTTTATAGGTTTTGGAGGTTTGTGTGGTACAAATTCCATAGTGATTTTATTGTTATTTTTCTGCCCAGAACCTCTTTCTAAACTCTTTGTAGTATTATTATATTTAGTCCCGTTAGCTTTGTCTTTATTCAATTGATTCTTTGTAACTTTAGTTTGCGAACTTTTCCGTATTTGTTCTTCGAATTTCTCCAAATTCTTTTGTACGTGTGAATTACGTTTTTCCATTAGATTTTTTAATGGATTTGGCTTTGACGCCGGTTCGAGGACTACTTCAAAACTACAGCTTTTAGATTTTGGCATAACACTCTGATCACATCTAGACAGATCATTCCTATACTTGTGTTTCTCAATAAAATTCGGCTGTAATGATTTGGTAGTATTCGCCATATAATCAGCTTTACTAAGCCTTGGTATTTCATCGGTTGGTTTTTTCTCTTTGGTATATTGTTGAATATTATTACCGTCGAAGTAATAAGCTATGTTTTTCGCCGGTGGAGGTTGTTTACTCGATGAATCATAGAGACTTTTCGATCTAGTTACAGTTTTATGTCCATCCGTTGGTATATCGAACCCGTATACTTTGCTAACAGGATTGTTAGTAACTCCTATATTCTGCATTGGGTTATTCATATGGTCTCTATAATTGGGGCTGGTGGTACCTTCAAAGTAATTATTATACATGTATCCTCCAAAATATGGAGCATTGTTTGGACTAGACCCATAACTTTTTGAAGAATTATCGAATTCATAACAGCTTTTGCTATTTCTTGGTATAGCACTGCATTTCTGTTGTATTTTAGGACGTGCTCCTTCAAACAGCATTTCTAAAGGAGCGCTCTTAGTACATTCGGAGTCATCAGAAAGTACACTCTCTAAAGAATTGCAATTAGTCTTAGACAGTTGGTTGTCATTGTCCAAAAACATGTCATCAGACAGAACTGACTCCTGGCTGCAACTGGATTTCATATATTTCTTCTGGTTTAGGAAGAAACTTGCACTACTGTGTCTGTGGTTTTCTAAATATACTTCATCGTTAATATTTTCAAAAGAACAATTCTGTGAATCATTCAGATTATATCTACTATCTAATTTAGCCTGTTGGAAGGCCACTTCATTCCCATATTTCAAAAATATCTCATTAGAAACGCTAGAACAATTTGAATTATCACTCAGAACCGATTCATTCGATCTAGTAACACATCTCTTTGTCAAACCACTCTGACACCTATACATGTTGTAATTATTGACATTTTCATCCAACTCCTCGAGGTTAGATGGCATATTCCGAGGCAATGTTGAGCTTTTCTGACCAATACAAGCCGGTTTCACAGGCACAGCTGGCTTTTCATAAGTGCCATATATTTCATAGTTAGAAACAGCACGTCGGGGCAAACTTCTGTTATGTTTCTTGCATACTTTCTTGGAATACAATTTATTCTTGCAGCTAGCATCTTGGCTTAAACTGCAGTCTTCTAAAGAGTCTGATGAAAAATTACCATCGTCTTTTTCTTCCTTCGTAGGTTGTAGATCCAAATCATTTTGGTTATTAGGTTCATATTCGTCTAAATCTCCATATTTTTTTGTTATTTCAGCTATCATACGTTCTGTGTCACTCTTTATAGTATCTACTATACTTTTACCACTATCTTTAATTCTATTATCAAGACCGACGAAAAAGCTTAAAGAATTCCTCTTTTTAGGGTCTAAAGAGTTTGTGTCTCGTTTTTTAGGTCCCTCGTTTTTATTCTGACCGGCTTGAGGTACTTTATCTGCCCACTTACATTCCTCAGACACGGGTGACACCGGACAGGACTTATAATTTTTGAAAATGCTTCTAGCGTTCGGTTTTGGCATTTTTGGCTGAGGTTTATCGACATCTTTAGTCAAGTTTAAATGGAAATTCCGTGGTGGGACTTTCGGTGGCTCTTTCTCAGGGAAAAGTCTATCAAAGACCTTTGACTGGACTGGCTTAGACATATCTATAGTGAAAGCTAAGGCCTGTTTTTGAGCCTGCTCCTTAAACATAGGTTTTGTATATGGAGCGTAATTCATACTTCTTTTATCACTCATGTTTTGTATATTACTTTGTGGTATATACTTGTTATTTTCCATATAATCTGGCAATCTATGGTTCAAATTTGCGGGGATGGCGTAAGGATTCTTGTTTCGATAGTCTTGGTTTAAATTTTGATACGGGTTAAGACTGTCGAAATAGTTAGAATTGAGGCTGTCCAAGGTGTCCTCCGGAAGTGGGTTAGGTAATCCTGGTCAGCGTTAGTAGGGGGAAAATTTATGAATTTTGTTAGTAATGGACTTATTGTAAATTAGATTACAAATTACAATAATTTATAATCGATGCTATTTTATTCAATATGATAAAAAATCATATATTACGCTTATTAAAAGTACTAAATTATTTAATAACATAGCATCGTTTATCAATATATATGTTTCTATAATTACAAAGATACTATTGAAATAATTTTCGACGCGACCAAGAAATAAAGTTTTCTCGATCAGTCGAAATTTCAAAAACTATTGGTTTTTTCTATTATATTTTAGGAATAATTCACGTGGTTACATATAAACGTAAATTATGGTAAAAAAAAAATACGTGTAATATTTTCCTTATAATCGCATGAACTCTCCATCCAGGGTCTTTAAACTATAAAACGATACGAAGCGACGAAGTTCGAAAACATAGACCTAATGTAACATAGAATTTCCAACACAATTATATATTGATTTTTTTTATTATGCTCGAATACTGAATCACTATTCAACGACAGACTGTCTTGAGAGCTATTCTTATACAATTTTGACAGATAAGAGGATCCTAACGTGTGTAACACGATCTTAAATGCTCGAGTTGCGTTTCAGTATTGGGCCGTTAGAAACACCATGAGGTAATGCAATGATAATATCTGTAATATAAATTACTATGATTAAACTAGCTTTGGCTCGCGGCTCCGCCCGCGTGAAATGCCTTTTCCGGGATAAAAAGTAGCCTATGTCCTAATCCAGGTCATGGTCTACCTGTTTGCAGTTTCATCCAAAACTGTTCAGCCGTTACGGCGTGACTGACTAAGAAACATCCATATTCACAAACATCCAAATTGTGACATTTAGAATAGTAGTAAGCAAAAAAAAGTGGGTAAAAGCGTGTATAAAAGCGTTTTTTTTTTACTTTTCATGTACTATTTTAATGTTGTTTTTATCGTTTAAACACAAATTCAAGGAGAGAATAAATCATTTTTCATATACGCTTTTACTTACAAAATCATATTAGTTATACTAATTTATAATCAAAAATATTATTATTGTAATGGCTATTCTATACCTTTTTTACTCTATGTATGTTCCGAACTTCGTCGCTTCGTTACGGATTTATAGCATGGGGACCCTAATCATAGATTACATAAGAGTATAGTTACCATAAGGTCTGTTGTTGGTGGGTATCGCCATAGACACGGGCCGTGGTCTCCGCGAGTTGTCCTTCTCAGGTATGTACGAGAGATCCGTTGTCGACTGACTCGATTTCAGATTCGAAGAGAAGGCCACCTGAACATCAAATAAACAAATACAGTCACATGCATACATCGATAAAAAATCCGGATCGAGGAAAAGTGATATTGGATTTATTTTATCACGAAATGCCCCGGAAATTATCAGCCCGGAGTCTGGAAATGTGCCGGGTATAGATGGGCTCGCCCCCTATCACTTCTCAGTTACCATCAGATGACGATATATATATACACACAAATAACGCCATCATATCATCATCATCATTATCATCATCGCGAAACGATGACTACGATGAGACGACGTGACGAGATTTATACGCCAAGTCGAAACGTAAACGCACTTGCTCGTTTGCCAGTTTGATATATTAAAAAATATCTAGTATCTTCAGTCCAGCATTCCTGTCGCCAAGCAACAGGGTGTAAGCACGATTGTGTTCCGTTTTGAAGGAGATTGATGCTGGGGAAATTACTGGGTATTATGAGATGAGACTTAACAACTTATGTCTCGGGGTGACGAGCGCAGTCGAGTATCCATCAGTGCTTTGTAATTCAAATTTCTGTGTGGCGTTGCTTCTGGTTATGGGCAGGCGTGGCGCTTACCACCAGGCGAGCGACCTGCTCGTCTCGACATTCAAGATAATAATAAAAGAAAACTTCTGCCGATGTCTCCTGAGAAATATAATATTAGAGTGACTCACGCTCTCGAGCTGTCTCCTGGTCTCCCGTATCCTGCGGTTGAGTTCCTCCCTCCGGCGTGCAGCATCAGGGTCGAGGGGTTTGGAGCGAGGAGCTGGCGCCGGAGACGAGCTGACGGGACGACACGCCGGCGCGCGGGACAAGTGCTGCGCCGACAGCGACGTGTGACCTGCTCCATAAACTAATCAATGAATACACCCAACATTACCGCCTCTGCCTCGGTGGCGCAGTTCTAATACGTACGCTGTGCTGAGATCACGGATTCGATCCCCAGGTCAGTTAAATATAATATTGAGTTTACTATTACGAAATGCTCAGTCTCAGCCCCGAGTCTGGAATTGTGCCCGGTATGGCGATAGGCTCGCCCCCTATCACATCATGGGACAGAAATGCGCTTGACAAAATGTGGGTGTACTTGTTACACCTCGGCCTACCCCTTCGGCGATTACGAGCGTATGTATGTATATCGAATGGTTAGTGGTCAACCTAGTACAGTATTCAAGCCTCCCAAAGACCTCCAACTTAACGGACTGCTGTCAGTAGATGTTGCGCCGACCCCGCTGCGAATGGGATAAGGGCAGTAAAATTACTGAGCATTATAAGACTCGACATCTTTATCTCTGGATGATGAGCGTAGGCCAATACCATGGAGTAATTTTATATTCTAAGTTCTGACTGGTATTGCTTTTACCATCAGGCGAGCGCCCTTCTCGTCTCGTCATTAACGATAATTAAAAAAAAACTAACCTCCAGTAAGCGTGGTGTCCATCTCAACCCCACTGAGACTGTCGAAGGCCGACTTGATATATTTCTCCCTACGCCCAGCCGTGTCTATCGACTCGCATGACCCGGATAGTGGGTTCCTATCCGCATTGTCGCCAGACGGTGTCGATACCTGTGGTAGAAAATTGTGCTTTCTTATATAAATAAACACAAATACACCCAACAGTCACACACATAGTCCTGACCCCACACTAGGTTAACCTGTATCGTGAGTATCAGGAACTACTAGAGACTTGCGGTCCCACAACACCCAGACCCGAGACAAATATTTGTGAATCAGACAAACATTTGTCTGGGTGCGGGAATCAAACCCACGACCTCACGCTTCGCAACCGGCTACTCGCCCGCTGCGCCACGAAGGCTGTCAATATAGCATAGGTCGGTGAACGAGCAAGTGGGTCACCTGAACTTCCCCGCCCATGAACGCTCACAATACCAGAAGAATATGGGACGCGTTGTAGATCTTAAAATCAAGGTATTTGAGCCTCCGGATGTCTCACTCACCGTACGAAACGCAACAGCAAGCAGTTACTTTACGTCTGTTTTCTGTGAGACAGTGGTAACGACCCGGTCGAGCCGGCCCATTCGTGCAGTAGACAAAACTGTCTACAGCATGGCTCTACCACATTCCAAATACATTGGGATGGCTTTAAATACATTAAGATAGGCTGCACTATTATAACTGATATAAAAATGCTATGATGTCGATGTGTGTTGAAGAAAATTGTTCATTAACACAATGATATAAGGTAGATTTTTGTACAACACCCATATCATGAAGAAAAATAAATCGAATGAAGTAATCAAAATTATACTTATTTTTGCATATTTTTTACCAAGTGTATTAGACGTGATGATATCCATACGATTCGATTGTAAAATAGACGGACGAACAAACAGGTTACCATATAGACACAGATATATAGACTAAACTGTACATCCCTGTTTTTATCGATAGTGAAAAATACTATAAAAAAACAGTCCTATCCTAGAAACATTACTCAAAAAATAAAATAGAATGACTCATATACGAAGAGGCAGTCAGACTGACAGACAGATAGGTAAACACACAGACAAAAAAACACATACCTATTCGATGAATCTTAATCTGAAACTGAGCGCTAGTCATCTCTCTGGTGCCGACCACGTCATCTTCAGACTCGTGTCGTAAACCGTTGAAAGATGCGGCGTAGACGAACGAACATACAAACAAAATACTTACAAACCCACAAGCAAACAGACATATTACCAAGCACACAAACAAACATACACACTAAGAAACCAACGTAAATACAGACATACAGAAAAGACTAAATACAGCGACGTGGCGGAGAAGAGCGTTACAGACAGACATACAAACAAGAGATTCACGAGCCCACAAAGTAGACAAGTTCATAAAGCACACAAACGAACCCAAATTCAGACAGACACACAGACTAAAAAACAAACAGAAACACCTAGCTCCATATTTCTTTAACCCTAAAAGCTCAACACACAACCAACATTAGGCAAACATAGACAAACAAACAAAACCTCCCAAACCCACAAACAAACCTATAAACACCTAGATTCATCTCACTCCTACCCTAGAATCGAGTGCTAAATTCATCGCTCTGGTGCCGACCTCGTCATCGTCGGAGTCGTGTCCTGAACCGCTGAGAGACGTGGCGGCTGCTGGCAGTTCCAGTCGAGGAGACTCCGCCTTCCATCTCTTGGAGCGACGGACCGACTGACGTAGCTCCTCGGCATCCATCGCGTTCACCATGAACTCCCTGAAAAAATAAAACTGGTAAAATGCTACTCTATTTTATAATTATTTTGGTAAATACTAGGAAAGTGATAGATGAAACAATCAAAAATCAGTCGAAAATCGATCGATAATTGATCGACAGTCGATAAATTATCGCTCTATATTCCATTAATCATCCGTCAAAATCGATATATTATGGGTATACAGTAAAAGCTCCTTATTCGCGCTTCCTTCATTCGCGGATTAAAATATTGCGACTCAATTCCTATATTCACGGCTAAAGATTTCTTTATTCGCGGATCTAGTCGGTACATCGGTACATACACATTGTTATTAAATGATATCGCCGCTGTATTGGTTCCGCCTTTGACACAAGCCGCCTTCACCGCAGTCGGTGTTTTTGAGAATGTAAAACAGACTGAAATCAATCTTATTACTCAATGCATAAAGTATTTTTAAATATTTTTAAATTTACAAAATTCTTTAAACCATTGCCTAAGCCTAAATATGGTCAAAAACTTCATTTTTTAATATATAGGTATATGTAATTGTTTTTTATTTTGCCACCTAGGAACGTATCCCCTATAATCCCATATAAATTACCATTCCATATTCACGGTTTCTGTATTCACGGCATATTTACGGAACGTATACCCCGCGAATAGAGAGCTTTTACTGTACAGTATATCATCAGTCTATACGATCAAACGTCGATAAATGATCAATTATTAGTCGATAAGCGAACAATTACCGATTGAATTTTTGTAGAATGTAGGACTGAATGGAGTTAAATGTTCACCGTCCTTGAACACCCATAATGCCAGAAGAATCGCAGGCGTGTCGACATTGACAAAGGAAATGTAGAATATTTTTTATCGAATTCGAGAGTTTTCAATAATATTGATACTTTTTGCTCTACCACCATGGTTTTGCTATTAATACTTAATATTGAAGTATATAACAATAGCAACATCACGCCAGCCGAGTGGAGTTTAGTATTTGAAGTGAAATGCATATAATAAACAAATTCACCAGGTACGAGACTATGGGAATGCAAATGTGCGTTTATCCCGCAACAAAATTCATCAAATAGAAGGTTAGGGAGGAGTTGGAAATAATAATTGTCTACTTCCCTCCATAGCAAAACGGGAGACAAATAATGAACTAAGGAGGTCTCAGCCTCCGACACAAGGACATTTACAACTGGAGAAGCCAGATGCAAAGCACCACGGATGTCATTAAGTGGATCCTATCACGCGAGCTGTTAAACTTGATCCGAATAATAGATATGGCAAAAACGCCGAATGCAAGGAAATTCCTCCTAGTCTCTACAATGCACAGTGTATTCACTTCGTCGTGTTACTTACCCAGGTGTCTCGTCATCATTGTTTCCAGGATAGTAAGTAGGTCTGTTCCCGCGTTCTGACGAGGACGTTCGTTCCCCGTCCGATATATCTTCGATGTCGCCGTCGTGCTCTGTCGACTCTTGGTCCTGGAACGAATGAGTAAACGATAGGATTGAATGAAAATATATGTACGAATTGCACAAATAGATGAAGTTTGCTAGCACGTGAGTGTGCCTAAATGTTCATAAAATTCATTTACTGAAACACTAACAGTGAAAAGAATATTTTTTAGGAATGAATGATTGACCGAATGATATGAACGGAAATCACATATTCATATTGTAGATTTATAATGAAAATTAAAACCTAATGTAGAGTTTAGAAATTAATCTAAATAATTCAAAACCTACGATGAGACAAATTGTGGTGTGCAAAAGGACTTATTATACATAGATTATATTTCAATAGAACTTGTAACAATCTAATAATCAATTTTTATCAATTACTTATAGAGTATTGAAAAAGTGTTGCAAGAGAAAGGTGATTAAAATTTTACCACACCACAATTGTTGATGGTATGATGAAATCATGTGACATATTGAGAAAAATATTTTATTACATTGTCTGCAAGTTATATTAAGAAATACACTACATAATTCTTATGGGTATAGTCCGGCCCAATAAACTTTGAATAAAATGTAAACAGTACCCACAGATAAAATTGCTGAATGATTATGATCATCAATTTTGCATTATTTTACTATTATTACACATAAAATACAATAAAAAAGAAAGTGATACATGGAAATACGTATAATTGAATTGATTTTAATAGTATTTAAAAGTTAGCATAATGTTTATTAAATATATTGCAGTCATGGCTTTGTTTACAATTAATACAAAGTTTTTTAGCTTTGACTATAATTATTTTGATGTTAGCACATTCTGTTAGTACACAAATATATAAGAGAAACAAGTAATTCGTGTATGTTAGTAACGCATGCGCGTTCGACTAAACACTATTTGCAATTCGGCCGACTTGTTGCTCGATTGGTTGACTGACATTATGGCCGCGTTTGGAAATTGACTGACAGTACTGTCAGCACCGATAATACGAATAAGCAACAATTTTTGTTAAAAAATTAAAATTGGTTCAAAAATGAGCCCGAAATTATAATATTAAATATTGGGATCAGCAAAGGAGAGGACGTAGTGGTGAATTCTCACCATCTCGCTCGCACTCCGTGCACCGTAATAGCCATATTGTACGGTGACGTCAAGGTTCACGTCATCTGTCATGTGACAAGTACCCCTTCCATCAGATTTAAATGGCTTCTAACTTAGTCCCTAACTTATTGATTTAATTAATAAAAAAATCTAGTCAACTACCCTATTCCATAGCACTAATAGCTAACATATCGGTTAATATTCTTAGTAGTAGCCGCAGTGGAATGTGGTGACAGAGAGAATAAAGTATGAGAGAAGCTGCCTGCGTTGGTACCACCACCTTTGTCTATTTCTGCCGCCAAACAGCAGTGTGTAAGCACTGTTGTGTTTCAGTTTGAAGGACATTGAAGCCAGTGAAATTACTGGGCATTTTGAGACTTAACATCTTGTGTCTCGGGATGACGAGTATAGTGTTCTGTAATCCAGCGTTCAATGCGACGTTGTTTATGGACAGGCGTGACACTTAAAAATCAGACGAGTGACCTGTTTACATCGTCATCCACGTAAATAAAAAGTAGTACTGTGCTTGATACATACGCAAATTACTCGTTTTGGTATACATTATACAATATGTAACAAAAACCCTGTTGGGCGTTTTAATTATTTATCAGAATCGATATTCAAACATATTGTAATAACTCACATACGAAAATTTGACAATTAAAAATACACATATTTATTTTTTAAACTTCAATTAATGTATTGTTTGTAAACCGTATTTCGATTGATTACTTCTGCAAGAGCGATGACTTGCGAGCCAGAGCGAGATAGCAAGTTTCGGCGTCCACGCACATCAAACGTGCAGCACCGCGCGCGCGCCTCGGCGTCGTCAATACCCACAGAAATTCAGATGTAAATATCATTTTTTAAATATGATCCTGTAATTACCTGTGTAAGGATAATATCTAGCTTCTGTTTAATAAAAATAGTTAAATAAAAAATTAAATAATCTGTCTATATGTCTATCTTCACGACCCTAAAAGAGTCAACAGGGTTTTGTTACATACTGTACAATAATTTATAAGGGACCCTTTACCAGCAGTTATTGTAAATATCGAACCTCGTATTTAAAACTGCCGAGCGACGAATCGTCAGTGTGGTGTCGACTCCGTGGGTCCAAGGTTCGGTTCTTGGACAAGTTTAATGTCACCTATTGTGGTAAACATAAATCAAATTAAAATAATAAAAAAAAAATGAAATTTTGGTGTAGTTTCGTCGAGCCGTGCTGCATTTTTGTAGATAGGAAGGATGTTTAATTCGATGATTAGGTTCATGCTATGAAATTTAGAGATGCAATTGACCCATACTCCTAATTATACTAAATTTAGAAACTTTTACAACACGGAAACAAGGAAATGGCATTTCGTGTTTAGCTATTTTTGGCTTAGTTTTTGTTAATCTATTTATATTAAATATACTTTAGCACTATCAGGCAATAATTAAATATTTATCGAAGAATATTGCAAAAAATATACAAGGTGTTACAGAAAGGTGTGGTCATATTTAAGGGTAATTACATAAATTTTACAGTATGTGTTATGTACCTGAACTTATCAATATCTAGACAACCTAATTTCACTAATTCACGCAAATTTTAAACACTCGTTTATTAAGATCGATAAGATCGAAACATCCATTCAAATTAAGTTAAGTGCGTAGGCGAGAATAACAATCCTAGAGTGAGGCAAAAGCTCAGCTGATAATTCAGTGCTGTCCTAAGTTAAAAGTCGAATATTGACATGTTAGTCATTCGATAAAAGAAAAAATGTTTTATTTACGTCCTAGCAAAGCAATCGCATTTGGTACTACAGGAGGTGAAATACTTATATCGTACACTATACATTGCTTTAATATGACCACACCTCGCTGTAACACGTTGTATAATACTTATATCGTACACTATACGTTGCTTAAATTTGACCACACCTTTCTGTAACACGTTGTATAATACTTATATCGTACACTATACGTTGCTTAAATTTGACCACACCTTTCTGTAACACGTTGTATAATACTTATATCGTACACTATACGTTGCTTAAATTTGACCACACCTTTCTGTAACACGTTGTATAATACTTATATCGTACACTATACGTTGCTTAAATTTGACCACACCTTTCTTTAACACGTTGTATAATACTTATATCGTACACTATACGTTGCTTAAATTTGACCACACCTTTCTGTAACACGTTGTATAATACTTATATCGTACACTATACGTTGCTTAAATTTGACCACACCTTTCTGTAACACGTTGTATAATAGTTATATCGTACACTATACGTTGCTTAAATTTGACCACACCTTTCTGTAACACGTTGTATAATACTTATATCGTACACTATACGTTGCTTAAATTTGGCCACACCTTTCTGTAACACGTTGTATATGTGAAATTGAAGGGCTAAAATCGATTAAAAATTCCACGTTATACGAACAAAACAATAATTTCAATAAGAACAAAGGAATAAAGTATATAGGTAACATACAGAGCCCTGATGGGGAGCAGGATGCAGTACAGATACAGATTTCTTTAGGATACAGTGTCCCCACTAGGTTAACCTGTATCGTGTGTATCACGAACTACGAGGGACTTACGTACCCAGACAAGAGACACACACATTTGTGGATCACACAAACATTGTCTCGGTGCGGGAATCGAACCAGCAATAGAACGAAAGTTTACAAATGAATTTTTAAGTGTATAGTTCCCACTACCTCCTCCTGAATACACGTACTTTACAAATTTAAATTTAATACATGATACAGTCCGGCCCGACTTACTTTTTCACTCAATATCCCCAAAATAAATAAAACTAACAAACAAAAAACAAACAGTGCGTAGCTTAAGCGTTTAGCATACAGTTTATAAAGCGTAAATGTACAGCCAAGCGACACTTGCTCCATGAGAAAGCGCATTACATACGGTATGTAATAAAATAGACCACGATCCACGGATAATATTTAGAGTGTAAGGGAATCGCTTCCGAAAACGTGGACGGGTGGTAGTGCTGGTGATTTCAGACATGATACCACTATACGAAAAAGAAACGCAGAGTAAATAATTTTTTAAGTAATCTTGTTTGGACAGATAACTACAATGACTTTTTAATCAAATAATACTTTTATTAAAATCGCATTTTTCTTAATAACTTAATTAGCTATACTAATTAAAAAAATAGGTGACGCTCGGGGTCATCGGCCGCACACGCTTTGTATCTACTACCTACTGAGCATTGCCGGGGATGCACGCACTTATTGGTCCCGAGTTTAGTACGCATCACATTGAGGATCTACGACTTCATATTGCAGATCTAAAAAGTCAAGGAACAGCAGAAACAGGAATATATAAATCAAGCATAAACATTTATAAGCATAAGCATAATTTATCAAATTGTCACGAGGACGTATTTCCTACAGTTCTATTTGATACTTTGTAATCAAAACTTGTGGGTATTATTTACGACGATTTATTGACGTGTTACCATCAGTCGAGCGGCTTGCTCGTCTCGTCATTCAGTTGCAAATTAAAATAAAAAAAATCGATATGTAAACAATATAATTGCCAATAACTTTATTGTTATAAATCCAAGCTTCCAATACATGCATCCACGGAGATATGAACTATCGGCCAGTTGTCTAAAATCATCATGGCTAGTGCATTGCAAAAAGTAAACCAACGAGAAAAAGGAACAATCTTTTCCCATACTACTACTTTAAAATAAAACATTTATTAAACAATAATATATCACAGACGTTAATTAACTTTGAGACACACATTGTTTTTTTTTTCATAACTTATGACGTTGCTCATATCATATTAATTGAAATTTAAATAAGAATAATGAAATAATGCAATGTTTTGCGATAAATATCGGAAGCATAACAAACATCACAAGATGCATCCACAAGCGTAACGTAACAAAATGCATCAAAATGTTACGCATAACAAATTGCATCAAATTGTTAGGCATAACAAACTGCATCAAATTGTTACGCGTAACAAAATGCATCAAATTGTTACGTTGTAACAAATCATAACAAAAACGTAACAAAACATAACAAAATGCAGTAAAAAATAAAAAAAACAATAACAAAACCTTCTCAACCCTCGGCGATATTGTCAATATATCGTATGTTTTCCGTATGGTCGCATCGAAATTGCGAAACAACGCCTCGACGCGCGGCAGTTGTGACAGATTCAGCGATTTCGGCCGCTAGTGTAACAGCACCGCAACCAATCAGTAAGGTGGGTAGGCAGGGGTGTGGACGGTACAAGTTTTATTTATTAATTCAGTAGATTGAAAAATGCCGTCTAAGATTACATGTAAATTTGCAAAAAAAGTGTTTGTAAGTGAAAACAAATATATAAAGTAAATTTAATAATAAATGTGTATACTTTGATATAATCAAAAGTAAAGTAAATCAAGGTCTTGACGATTATAAATTTGAATAAATATAGAATATTTGAACACAAATTTTATTTGAAGTTAAATTCTAAAAATTCTTGTACCACCCACAAGGAAAGGAAAAAAATGTAAATAAAACATATTAAAAACAAAAAAGAAAAATAAACCAAATAAAAAACATATTAATGGAATAAAAATAGTGCAATTGACCAGAAAACCGACAATTTGATTAATTGTAAGTACGTAATGATTTTTAATCTTCAAGTACTTTTTTATAAGTTATATACATAGATAATATATTCATGCTGTAGACAAAACTGTGTACAGCGTGGCTCTACCACTCACAAACTGCACTGTACTTTAACATCAGGGGCCATATGATGACCTTGTGGATTCGTAAAGTTAACTTAACGCAGCTGCGTTAAAAGTTTATGAGGTCATAGAGAATATACCCCAGGGGCGGTACCGGCTAATTCGCCGAACTTCATCAACTCTGCCGGCGTTCAAGTCCATTCAGATAATTCGCCCGCGGGCGGCATTAATTAATTCAAATCAATCGGTTTTATTGAAGTTCACGTTACGTCATAAATCGTTGTTCATCGTTTTGGGCATTAGACGGTCGTCGGTGGTACGACAGAATCATTGGTTCTCTAATCGAACATCGATTTGCATGAATCCGAGTCAAATTAGCCGGTACCGCCCCGGGTAGTAATCACTGAATTGCCAGGATAAAAAAACAATGCAAACGTACAGTTTTCTGATCAATTTATAAATTAACATTTATAACACGCACAAACCCACCACCAACCATGACCATTTGTGAGTGATTACACGCAAACATATTATATTATACACAATATAAAATATATATAAAATTGTTTACATAATATAGCTAACTCTCGCTCGCGGCTCTGTCAATGTGGATGTGGAAGGCATAAAAAGTAGCCTATGTGACTGTAATAAATGTCTTTTTCTTCTTAAACTTGCCCACATCCCACGCGCAGTGGGGTCGGCGCAACATATTACAGAATGGTTTGGCTTTAAGGTTTTTACGACCGGCCGCCTGAGGTCAACTTCTTTGGGGAGACCACTCGTAACAAAATCTCTCTATTCTAAAAAAAAGTAACTGGCGCCGCCGCCGCTGCTGCCAAAAGCTTGTCACGCTATCTCCACCGAAACCGCTGGGGGTATGGGGTCGAGACCGATACCAATCGATGCAGAATAATGTGGGGAAGAAAGTAACATATGTCTCATATTCGTCGGACTTTGTTTTTTTTTTATTTTATGTTTTGTGGAAAAACATGGGCAAAGCCCCTAGTATATGCAAAAAATAACATGTTCCATTGCTTCATTGCTGCTGTGTGAAAGGGCATACCAAATAAACACACTTTTGCATTTATAATATGACCATGTTACTACCAAACCATGGATAATATCGTTGAGTTTTGAGTGGTAGAGTCATGCTGTAGGCAGTTTTGTCTACAGCATGAATGGGCCGGCTCGTCCGGGTCGTTACAACTGCTTTTCACAAAAGCAACGTTAAGTAAAAGCTTCCTGCTGTGTATCGTACGGTGAGTGAGATATCCGGAGGCCCAAATCCCTTTCCCTTCCCAATCCATTGATTATCTTTTTTTTTTTTGTTGAGCGTATATGGGCGGTAAAGATCACTTACCATCAGGTGGCACACTTGGCCGTTTGCCGGAATATGTTATAAAAAAAAAGGTTTATACGTCGGAAAGCGACATAGGTTACTTTTATCCCGGATATATGACTAAGACTTCCACACGGGCGGAGCCGCTAGCAATAGCTAGTATACAACAATTATGTAAACAAATCACATATATTTAACATATACATTACCGAGGCTATGTTCAAATATCGGTTCCAATATGGCGGGTGTATTATTTATCTATACTGATAGAGGCCTGCTGCAGGATATTATTCTATAGTAGATTCTCTAACGTCAGTGATATTTTTATGGCATAATAGCTCTTATTTATAGTACATTAAGTCTAAAATTTGAAGGGCAGGTTGAGTGTCAATAAGGTTGAATTCTGCTTGTCAAAGTCGTTTACCGGTAAATTGCCTGGACAATCGGGTTAATATGTGAAGAGAAATATTTGGACCCATTTTTAAGAAATATTGCACGCATGGAGGAGTGTGAGATTTGACACAGTTCAAGTTTATATGGAGGAGGAGTGCAGAAAACTATTTATATGTCATTCTTCTTCTTCCACCTGCGCTTACCCCACTTGCAGTGGGGTCGGCGCAATATGCTTTCAACACATGTTACAGAAAGATTTGGCTTATAGTTATTACGATCGACGGCCTGCCTGATGTCAACTCTTCTGGGGAGAAAACACGAAACAAATATTTGTAGATCACACAAATATTTTGTCTCGGTACGGGATCGAAGCCGCGGCCACGCTTCACAATCGTCTACTCGCCAACTGCGCCAAGGAGGCTGTATATACAACGTGTTATAGAAAGGGGCGGGCAAATTTAAGCAATGTATAGTATAGGGTATAAGTATTTTATCTCCCATAGTACCAAATCCGATTGCATTGCTAGTACAATAATTAAGAATTTTCTTTTTTATCGAATGAGAAACATGTCGATATCGACTTTTAACTTTGGACAACACTAAATGATAAGCAATGATACTATAGACCTCCTTACATTTACTTATTTTATAATTAAAAAAACATTAAACAGTTGCCAAATGTCTATATTTATTTGACGCAATCAATTAAGTTCGGCAATTTCTGATTTTATGAAGTATGATTACGAGTTCAAAAAATATGTTGTATTTGACTAAAAACAAGTATTATGTATTGGTACTTTGTGTTGGTGTAACTGATAACAGCTTTTAAGAGGATCGTCGACTGTATTTAGCCAAATTCATAGATGGATGACCCGAGAATGAAGTCTAAAATGCTTCTAGAGGATGGTACCTATATCGTATTCAGCACACAATCTCTTTCAGGTGTTAATTTGTGTATAAATTAGAAGTTACGTACGTATGTCCGTAGAATCACGTAGATCATATTCAAGTTTATTAAAAAGTGAGTGTCGTTCATAATTATTAATAGTGATGCCATCAATCTTATCGATCTTAATAAACGAGTGATTAAAATGAACATGAAGTTTTTGGATGTCTTGGTTTTGAATACGAATTGTAAGGTGTATATAATGACCCTAAAATATGACCATACCTTTCTGTAACACGTATAATTATACATTAAATTAAATTGAATAAAAAATTTGTCAATGTTTGAATGTCAAATCTCGCAGCTGACGTTACAGAACAAAAAAAAAACAAAATCAGTCCACAATTGGCGGAGAAATCGATGTAAATACATAAAAAGGTCGGCAACGCACGCATGACTCTTTTAGTATTGTGGGCGTACATGGGCAGTGGAGATCACTTACCATCAGATGACCCTAAAAAATAAAACATTGAGAACCTCCTTTTTTGAAGTCGGTTAAAAAGTATATGATTTTAGAGGTCGAATTTCTATCACTACGGGACCACTAGTAATCATAAACTTACAGTAACCGGTGATAAAGAATGCACGTCGAGCTAAAGAGAGAGACAATAGAGCGGTAGAGTTTCGGTAGAGCGTCGTCTCTTTCACACAGATGAAAATGTACTGAAATCGAAACAAGCCGAATGTCTCCCTATAGATATGCATTATTTACCGCCGGTTACTGTAATTTAACTTGTCCATTGCGTTAGTCTCATCCCCCACCGCCCCTTACTACTGAGACCTTACTGATGCATTGGTTTATTTGATATATCGATCTTCCTATATATCGATATCGATTATCGCTTTATCAATTGCGATTAATAATTTCTCAATTAAGACACTCAGAGACGTTATTTCACTTCAATTGCTCATTAGTCTTAAGACTTAAATTATTTCTACTCTCATGCTTTTTAATGAATGTAGAAATAATTTTAAAATAAGAAAAAGTCGATTTTAAAAATATAGCTAATTGACAATTATGGTTAATTAACATTTACTATAAATACAGCAGAAACTAAGAAATTAAGTTCAATTATTACTAATTATTCCCAATGGCCATTAAAATAGTTTTGTTATAACTCTATACCTCCCCTACCCGCCACCGCTCACAACCGACATTTCAACACAGCCACCACCCCACTCCCCCACTACCCCACACCCCACTAGTGGGCTACAACACGTACCTGCTTGCCCACCGGCTGGTCTTTTCTCTTCTCGATGAATCTGGTGTCTGTACCACTGTCGAGTGAACTGTCTTTCGAGCCGTCAGAGTCGACGCGTTTTTCTACAACAAGAAAAATCATTTCGTTATTGCACGTACATACGCAATCACGCCTGTTATCCCCGAAGGAGTAGGCAGAGGTGTAACCAGTATCTCCGTCCCACGATGTGATAGGGGGCGAGCCTATCGCCACATCGGGCACAAATTCCAGACTCCGGGCTGATACTGAGCATTTCGTAATAGAAACACCCAATACCACTTTACCCGACCCGGGATCGAACCCGAGACCTCAGCGTTAGCCTCAATCGTAACGCGTAAGTATTACAACTGCGCCACCGAGGCAAAATATCAATACTAGTTTCTAATTATTATTACAAAATACATGTGTGAGCATGTTGCGCCCACCCCACTGCGAGTGGGATAAGGGCAGGGAAGAAAAAGAAAACATAATAATGAGCAAGTTTTAAAATATTTAGAAATGGAGCAGCTCAATTTTGAAAGCTAGTTAAAATTTAAATAATTTTTGAACTGTTTAGAAGAATTTCTGTTCAATCGTTTAGAAATGACAGAAATTTTGCCAATTAATGTGCGAGGTTTTAACGGAAGTTATGCTCACCTGGTGCGGGGTGTATCCTGGTGGCCCACTTTCCCCTGGCAGGTGGGTCAGGTGCAGGTGACTCCGGTGCCGCCAGCTCGTCGCCCAAGCTCTTCTTGGCCCACGACGGAAGCCGGCCTATTCGTAAACTGCAATTATAAACATGTCATAATTAACACCTTTATGCATACATACTTAACCATGAATGAGTGGGTCCACGGACCACGGATAGTACTTGCACTTAGTATTTGTACCACTTCGCGTGCTGCAATTAAGCGCAATATTCAGCGCGACACACCAACGCGCTCTATACAACGTGTTATATTAAAGTGTGGTCAAATTTAAACATATTTTATTTAAACATAAATATTTTAGCGTAGTACCAAATCCCATTGACTGCCTCGGTGGCGCAGTTGTAATGCGTACGCGTTACGATTACGCTAATGATGAGGTCTCGGGTTCGATCCCCGGGTCGGGTAAAGTGGTATTGGGTTTTTCTATTACGAAATGCTCAGTATCGGCCCGGAGTCTGGAATTTGTGCCCGGTATGGCGATAGGCTCGCCCCCTATCACATCGTGGGACGGAGATACGCTCGGCGAAATGTGGGTGTTCTAGTTACACCTCTGCCTACCCCTTCGGGGATTACAGGCGTGAGTGCGTATAAGTACCAAATCACATTGCATTGCTAGGACATAAATAAAGCATTTTCTTTTTTATCGAATGAGTAACATGTCGATATTCGATTTGCAACTTTAGACAACACTAAATGATAAACAGCTTTTTCTCACTCTAACATTGTTATTCTCGCTCACGCACTTCACTTAATTTATAGGGAAGTGATAGATCTTATCGATCGCAATAAACGAGCGATTAATGATGATGATTAAAATGACTGGCTCGGTGGCGCAGTTGTAATGCGTACGCGTTACGATCGAGGCTAACATTGAGGTCTCGGGTTCGATCCCCGGGTCGGGTAAAGTGGTATTGGGTTTTTCTATTACGAAATGCTCAGTATCAGCCCGGAGTCTGGAATTTGTGCCCAATATGGCGATAGGCTCACTCCCTATCACATCATGGGACGGAGATACGCTCGGCGAAATGTGGGTGTACTGGTAACATCTCTGCCTACCCCTTCGGGGATTACAGGCGTGAGTGCGTATGTATGTATGATGTACTCACGTGTAGTCAGGTACTTGTGGTGCTGTGAACTTGTCAGGCGGTATGTCGCGGGGAGGTGAACCCCACTGCGACTCGCTCTCACTCTCCAAACCTGACGTACCGTTACTGGCGCCAGACACTTTCCTGAAAACAAAATATACTCTTAACACTTGGTTGTATGTATAAAAAGCGGTCAAGCGCGAGCCGAACTCACTCACCGAGAGTACCACGCGTTATAAAAAATTTAATCATTTTATTATCTGTTACGGTATCCACCATAATCATACTAATAATATAAATGTGAATGTAAGTTTGTTTGTTACGCTTTCACGCGAAAACTACTTCACCGATCATCATGAAACTTTGTACACATATTCTTGGAGGTATAAGAAGTAACATAGGATAATTTTTATGAAAAAAAATATCTATGTTTGTTAGGCTTTCACGACTAAATCGCTGAACCGATTTTCATGAATTTTGATGTAGAGATCGATGGGACCCTGGAGACGGTTATAGGTTACTTTTTATTTCGGAAAAGTCTATTCACGCGGGCGGAGCCGCGAGCAAAAGCTAGTAATAAAATATATTGTGCATCGAAATAAGATGATGAGAAACATAACTCAAGCAAAAAAATTACCCCACCAAAACTGGCTATAAAAGTCTGTGCAGCTCGCTCATTCATCAATTCATAAAAGTTTATTCATGATCTCTAGTTGACACTCGATACGTTCAATTTTTTGCGCGGTGCAGAACGTCGTATCTCGATTTAGAAATTTAATATTTAGACAAACTTTTATGAAATAAAGTTGGTTTTGAACGTTTATAAATTTTTGTTACGTGTAATTTTACCTTTGCATGTGTAAGTAAGTGGAGACGTATTTTTGGCACATTCATATGAGAGTTATCTTAGTTAGATGATATTCTGTATTAATTTCAGCCGGTGAATTACGTTTCTCAGAAGGTTAAGGGGGGAATTAGGCCTCCGGAAATCTGACTCACTGTAGGCAATTTAATGAGATGCTACTTCACGTCGGTTACCTGTGAGATAGTGGTACTGCCCCGGTCGAGCCGGCCCATTCATGCTTCATTCTATTTCTGCCGCCAAGCATCAGTGTGTAAGCACTGTTGTGTTCCAGTTTGAAGGACATTGAAGCCATTGAAATTACTGGGCATTGAGACTCAATATCTTATGTCTCCGGGTGACGAGCGCAGTCCAGTGTCATGCAGTGCTTTGTTATTTAAAGTTCTGTGTGACGTTGCTTCTGTTTATAGGCAGGCGTGGCACTTACCATCAGGCGAGCGACCTGCTCGTCTCGTCATTCATGCTAATAAAAAAATAAATAAAAAAGAAAACACTGTCTACAGCGTGGCTCTACTTGTTGTTCTGAAAGTGAGAGTGAGAGAGAGTATGGTACTGACTTGCCCTGCCGTATCGCCTGCTGCGCCAGCCTGGCCCGCATGGTGACCACCATGTCGTGTGGCACTCTCCACACGAAGATACAGCCGTCTCCAGAACCCGACACCAGATACTGGCAGTCGGGGGTGAACCTGTCCAAACATAACATATATGTGAAGCAGTAGGCCTAGTACAAGTTTTTTTTTTTTTTTTTATTTATTTATTTATTTGTATTTGTATTTGTATCGCCAACGCAACGTACATTAATTGAGTACAATATTAGGTATCTCACAATAGTAGTCTTAAGCTAAATGTCGTTACAATGTGAGGCGAACACGGCATGCATATTAACAAGAACAAAAGAACTTATAGAAATAGGATATAGTAAAAACATATCAATAATAATGAAAAGTTACATTTTATACTAATTTATCTGATACTTGGTGTTGCAAAATGGCGTTCCGGAATTTAACTTTACTTTGGGAGAATATGTGTATGTCACTTGACGTATGCAGTAAATTATATTGTTTACAAATTCTATTAACAGGACAATATAAGCCTAAATTTGTCGAAGAGTAGCGTATGTTAAAAGGACCATATTTATTCAATCTAGGAAGCCTTACAGGGATCTTAATATTAAATTTGCTTGTTATCTGTGGACAGTCAATAAGTCCATTGAATAGGCTATGCAGAAACATCATGTCTAACAACACTCGTCGATCATATCGTGAGCTCAACTTAAAATGCATAAGTCGGTCTGGGTAGCTAGTAATTTTTTTGGCAAGATGACAACTGTAGCAGAGATGCCACAAAAATCTTTTAATAGTTTTAATAGTTTTCAACGATGAAAGTTTTCTTTTCATGCGTCAAATATTAGTAGCCACTATGATAACTATGATGAATTCAAATTAATAATATTTTATTGGATTGAGAGGGTATCTTCAATTATAAACTTGTTTCTTTTATCCAAATTTCTTTAATTGAATTGTCTTTTACTACCGTTTCGGAACGTGCTATAGCTGTGAAGAAGAAACGGCAAAATAAACTCCTCAGCAGCACGAGCTTTAGAATTTGGAAACAACAATAATTATTACTTATTACAGTACACTCGCAATTTAAAATAACAACTTGTACTAATCAATATCTAGTTCCCAATAATAACCGCTTCGACTTTAGAAACAGAATGAACCGAAGGAGCGTCCGCCCGTTCCTTATATTGGGATTCAGTCGCCCCTCCAGTCCGCCCTCCTCTACCGTCCGATTGATTCAAAGACAAGATTAATACCGTATTCATGAAATACTGGTCAATACAGCAACACTATTTCAAAATCATACCGACAAGTTCATGGGCCGGTAATCAAATTAACAACTAACTTTGTAATATTTCAATTACTCCGACATATAAGTCGACTAAGAAATTTATTTTCAAGAGATTCTTTCCTTTATTATCGTATGAATTACTAGTTTGACATTTCGACGGTAGTAATTTTATACGAATTCGAAAACTGTGAACGTATTTGTAACTCGTACTAGGCCTACTGAAGCTTTATTGGTAGCGGCTGGGTATTTATTTTTGTCGCCAAACAACAATGTGTAAGCACTATTGCTTCATAATTTGGTTTGGGTGAGTATTTATAGTAGTTGATACCTAATAAAATACTCGTATACCAGGACTATGTGTGAGAATCTTGGATATTATTTATTTATTTATACAACGTGTTACAGAAAGCTGTGGTCAAATTTAAGCAACGTATAGTGTACGATATAAGTATTATACAACGTGTTACAGAAAGGTGTGGTCAAATTTAAGCAACGTATAGTGTACGATATAAGTATTATACAACGTGTTACAGAAAGGTGTGGTCAAATTTAAGCAACGTATAGTGTACGATATAAGTATTATACAACGTGTTACAGAAAGGTGTGGTCAAATTTAAGCAACGTATAGTGTACGATATAAGTATTATACAACGTGTTACAGAAAGGTGTGGTCAAATTTAAGCAACGTATAGTGTACGATATAAGTATTATACAACGTGTTACAGAAATGTGTGGTCAAATTTAAGCAACGTATAGTGTACGATATAAGTATTTCATCCCCGTAATATCAAATATTAATGTACTAGACATTAATAAAGCATTTCATTTTTTATCGAATGAGTAACATGTCGATATTCGACTTGCAACTTTGGGCAACACTAGATGATAAACAACTGAACTGTTGTCTCACTCCAGTATTGTTATTCTATCTCACGCACTTTACTTGTTTTTTTTTATAGGGATGTGACCGATCTTATCGATCGTTATAAAAACGAGTGATTAATATTATCGTAAAATTTTAGGATGTCTATATTTTGATTAGATCCAGTACATACACACACACTGTCAGGTGTATGTAACAGCTAATAAATATGAACACACCTTTCTGTAACAAGTTGTATATTCATACTTTTATAAATCGTGTCATTTCAGAAGCACAAAATCGTTCTAGTCAGTATATATAATATTTACAAACTAGTTACTTGTAGCTACATTTGCCAACGCACATTCAGGGGTTATAAAACATTAATTGTTGTCATTTCTTATGTTTACGCGAATATTACACATTGAAAAAAAAAACTAGTTTATACGGATTTTATCGCGAGACTCAGGTCTCTCCCGTGACCACGAAGGCTGAAAAGCTTTCGAAACGTCGGTACTAAAATAGAAATTAAACCGCGATAAAATCCGTATAAACTAGTTTTATTTCAATTAATTATTGTTGTATTCAGTAACTAAGCATAAACCATTGTCAGTATTTAGTAACTGAGTTAATAAACTAATGAGTTAATTAACTGTCTTTTATCTCTGCACTACCTTGGGTAGACTGGTAGAGAATGCTTTTTGCATTAAGTCCGCCTTTACATTAATTTAAATGTAAAAAGTTTAATAAAATAAAATAAATAAATAAAATAAATAATAGGTAACAATAACTAATAATTATTGTTACTCACTTAAGTCCGGTAACAATTTCTGAATGTCCAAACATTGTCGCCATACATTCACCGGAGTAGTAATCGTAAACGCTGAGTATTTTGTCTGTACTCGACGTCGCGAGGTATATGCCGCTATTGTCGAGCGCCACCTGGAAGTAATAAAAAAAATACTACATACGCACTCACGCCTGTAATCCCCGAAGGGGTAGGCAGAGGTGTAACCAGTAAACCCACATTTCGCCGAGCGTATTTCCGTCCCTTATGTGATAGGGGGCGAGCCCATCGCCATACCGGGCACAAATTCCAGACTCCGGGCTGATACTGAGCATTTCGTAATAGAAAAACCCAATACCACTTTACCCGACCCGGGGATCGAACCCGAGACCTCAGAGTTGACCTCAATCGTAACGCGTACAAATTACATGCGCCACCGAGGGAGTCTAAAAAAAAAAATACTATTACTATAATTACTAGCCCTGTACTATATACGTCCCACGGCTGGGCATAGGCCTCCTCAACGGAATGAGAGGGGTCAGGCCTTAGTCCACCACGCTGGCCTAATGCGGGATGGTACACTTCACATACCTTCGAAATTCTTATGAAGAACTACTCAAGTATGCAGGTTTCCTCACAATGTTTCCTTCACCGTTAAAGCAAGTGATAATTAACAATTAATACACACGTAACCTAGAAAAGTCAGAGGTGTATGCACTTGTGGCTGGTTTCGATCCTGCGACTTTTGTCTCGACAGTCCATACCACTCCCCGTTGAGCTATCACTCGTAGTATACATTAAAATGTTTGGCTATATTACACAAAC
Source organism: Mimas tiliae (assembly GCA_905332985.1). Classification (NCBI taxonomy): domain Eukaryota; kingdom Metazoa; phylum Arthropoda; class Insecta; order Lepidoptera; family Sphingidae; genus Mimas; species Mimas tiliae. The sequence goes on along the minus strand of HG995265.1, from coordinate 5,316,456 downwards.
CTTGATAAGTGTGCCATCTTCAGCGGTGGTGCCTCTGAATGTTTTCGTATGTCTGCCGTGAGCCGCGCTGTATACTCGCACGTTACGATCCTGACACACAAACAGAACTAAGAATGTGAGCCTTTATTTTTTTTATTTTATAATATCTAAGAAGATGTACAATTTAATATTTGAACGTGGAATGGAATGATGAGTGAATGAAAGAAAACTATAAGTATGAAAGAGATAGAATATACAACGTAAGAAGGAATGGCGGACGCTTGAGGTTTTGTTGAAATAGTTATGACGTTTAATAATTAAAAAAATTAGTACAAAGACTGTGTTTAGTAATCCTGCCGAACTGAAAGGCCGACTTGTACATAAATATACAATCTTTACAATAATACATAACATATGGAGCTTGGGTCTTTGGCTTCGAGGGTAATATTTTTCAGATCAATTTAAAAATGCACAAAAACCTTTCATAGTAAAGAATACAATAATACATGGTGAAAAACGCGGCATGGTGGTTCGTTCTAGCGAGTTGCATTTCGTGGTCAGGCCTATGGATTGGTGTATATCCAGCAACTGGGGTGCATAATAATTAATTTAATTTTACAGTACTCTTTGTTTTAAACAGATTTTTTTACATTTTTATAATTTATTTATTTATTTTTAAATATTTAACTTAATAGTTTACTACCACTTTAAACATTAAGCTTTAATAAACCAGGCTACGCATAAATTAGAATATCGATAAAAATAAAGATTTTTGTTATTGAGCATTCAAATCATATCAAAAACAATATCTTTGACAAAATGGCAAAAAGTCGTCTTATCATCAAGTCGATGTATCGATATGTTTTCTAAATATATCGATATCGAAACCTTTATAATAATATAGATTGTTTGCACTTTCGACAAGCCCAAACCACCTTTAAAGACGTATAAAACTCACCTGACACGCTGTTAAAATATGCCTGCCACCAGCATCGACCTCCATATCGTATAATGTGGTACGGCCGGAAACATTTTGACCACGAGCGAACTGGTAATTGCCGTCTTGTGTCTGAAAGAAGCCAAATATTTATAGTATTATATAAACGAATAAAGAGCAGTGGGTCAGTATGATACAGGGCTACATAAAAAAGGACTTTTATATCAATCATTTCACTTAAAACAGAGTTAAAAAAAAATCGCCAGAATTATGAGGCAAGCAGGGCGTTCGATGTGCGATGGCGGCTATCAATGGCCAACAATACCCAGTAAGTTGAATATCAATATGCTTTAAATCGGAAGCAGCGATACCTAGTAACTACATACTGCTGCTTGCCAACAGCAATCAGCAATAAATAACGCGGTGAAGCTATCCAGACGAATTAAAGCACACGAGAAGTCTACTTAGGTACTCGTAACAATTAAATTACTTAATCGATATATTAAAAAAATACACAACGTGTTACAAAAAGGTGTGGTCATATTTAAGGATCGTTACATACACCTGACAGTGAGTTTTTACGCACTTAACAAAACTAGAAAATCCATAATTTCATGCTAATTTTAATCATTTTTATTACGATTTATAAGATCCATCGCATTCTTATAAATGAAGTGTGCATAAGCGAGAAGAACAATGAATGAGACAAAAGTTTAACTTTATATCACTTAGGCCCGTATTATAGAACAACACTCAAATCAAGAAGTTTGATAAGTCTCGATTTCTGTACACGTGATTGGTCCTTGTTTGTTTAGCGTCACGTGTACTGAAATCGACACTTAGCAAAAAGTGTTAGTGTGTATAGGGTTGTCCAAATTAGCAAGTCGAATATCGATATGTTAGTCATTCGATTAAAAAAGAAAATGTTTTATTTATGAATTGAAATACTTATATCGTACACTATATGTTGCCTAAATTTGATCACAACTTTTCATAATACGTTGTATAAATGTGTTGTATGGAATGACTCACAGATCTCAACTGCCTGAACAGTATGGTCTTATCGGCTCCGCACGATACCATCTGAAGTCCACCGCTTGACATTATGAAACGCACCGCTGTGATCGATGATGAATGTTCATCCAACGTCTGAAGTATTTGGTAGCCCTGGTGATGAAAAACAATCAATAAATAAATACACCCAACAGTCACACACATAGTCCTGACCCCACACTGTTAACCTGTATCGTAGGTATCAGGAACTACGAAGGACTTGCCAACCCACAACACCCAGACCTGAGACCAATATTTGTGGATCACACAAACATTTGTCTGGGTTTGGGAATCGAACTCACGGCCTCTCGCTTCGCTACCGACTTGCCCAATGCGCCACGGAGCTGTCAAAATTGTGTTTATGTCCAAAATGTTATTAACATTCTGTGTGTGGAGGTAGATGGCGTTGGTGCAGTCGATATTGCTAGGACACCCATTGCTGGCAATGTACCAAGTGTTGTTATTGCATGTGATGATGTCTTTGAATTAGGTAATGTCAATGCACCAGATGCTGTTGATACAACCGGTGTTATTGGTACAATCAGTGCTGTTAGTGCACCCGGTGCTGTTGGTTCACCCATTGCTGTTGGTATACCCAGTACTGTTGGTATACCCGATCCTGTCACTGCACATGATGATATTGGTTCCTCCGGTGCTGTTGGTACGTCTGGAGCTGTTAATACACCCGGTGGTGTCAGCACACCCGTCCCGTTTACTATGGCCACTCACATTATCAACATTGAAAACGTGTATAAGTCGATCCCTGGAAGCGGATGCGAGCATCCTCGGTCCAGATGACGGCGAGTACTCCAACGCTAACACCTCAGCGTCGTGCGCCTCCAGCGTGTGTAGTAGTGTAGCGGTACTGCCACCACTGCCGGTACTGCCACTGCTCCCAGTGCTGTCAGTACCAGCCTGCAGTGCGTGTACCCACACGTTACCGGCTCGATCGCCCGCCGCCACGTGTCGACCGTCAGGAGAGGCGCGTACGCATCTGTATAATACATTATCAAGCTTGAACGAAGAGTTCCGACCAAGTTGCTGAGTTTATTTTCGCCCTTATTAAAATGTTAAAAGTACTTAAAAAAAAAGTTTACTATTACATAAAAAAGAACAATAAATGCACGTCAAATCCATCTCAATTGCCAATAAATACAAAAAAAAAATTGCCTATAGAAATAGTATCACAAAAATATAGTGGGAAAAATAAAAAAAGTGAAACGAAAATTTAGTTGACAATTGAAATGTGTAATGCAGATATAGATAACTGTAACAAAATAATAGTGAAAAGTAAAACCAGGAAAAGTGTTACAAAATATAATTAATAAATTAAAAAAATATAAAACAATATAAAAAAAATTGAAAACTGTAGTAAAAGTAGAAGTGATAGTAATTTAGAAGAAAATAGAAAAAGTGTAGAAAATTAAAAAGTGTAACATAATTTTTATCTTAAATAGGATAGTGCTAAAATGTGAAAAATTACGAAAAGTAACAAAAATGTACCAGGAAAAATAAGAAAAGTTCAACACCCATATTTTATCCAAAACAATGGAAAAACACTGGGACAAAACAAAAAACATCGATTAAAACCACATTCACATACCTGACTCCAATCTTGTCGTCATAAGATTTCGCTTTATCCTTGTCATTCGTGGCCGTGAGGTCAACGTCCTTCAAAAACTTCAGCTCTGGGTCTATGTACAGGACTTTGTTTAATTCCTGGAATGGAAATAACGGAGTGATATATGTTTACGCGAATATTACACATTGAAATAAAACTAGTTTATACGGATTTTATCGCAGTTCATTTTTTATTTTAGTCTCGACGTTCCGAAAGCATTTTAGAAGAGTGACTCACGCCCGATTTCTGAAAGGCTGATCAAATCAACATTCAACTAACAGGACTTTGATTTGACATCGCTTTCAAATCAATTCGAGTTGCTGTAACGTTATTTAGTGAACAAAAATTATAATATTTGATCTCTCTTTAGTACCGTTTGACATACGATTTTTCATATTAATTTGAAATATATGTTAGCTAACATGTGTGTCAAATCAAAGGTGTTGATCACGCTTCTAGCAACTCAATTTCGACTTGATGTGAGATTTGACATTTGATTAGTTAATTTAACATTGATCAGCCTTTCAGATACCGGGCGTTAGTCTCTCCCGTGACCACGAAGGCTGACGAATTAACACGAATTATTTATTTTATGTTATGACAATGGATTTCACTAATAGTCGATTTCAATAAACGATCTTGGATTGATTCACCAGATCGATCCCAAAAATCGACCATTCAAACTTAGTATTTTATACGCGTGACTTTCAAACTATATTCTTATTGGCTAATTTCTGGGATCGATCGGGAGACTCGAATCTAATATCGGTTATTGAAATCAACTGTTAATTGATACTATCAGTATCAATTATCAAGTGACCTATTCAATGTTCTTTTTAATAGGGAGGGGGCAACGGAGCAAGCGGGTCACCTGATGGTGAGTGATCACCGCCGCCCATGGACACCTTCAATACCAGGGGATTTGTCGGTGCGTTGCCGGCCTTTAAGGAAAGTTTTTTTTTTTTTTTTTTAGTACATTGAATGACAAGACGAGCAGGTCGCTCGCCTGATGGTAAGCGCCACGCCTGCCCATAAACAGAAGCAACGCCACACAGAACTTTAAATAAAGCACTGCATGACACTGGACTGCGCTCGTCACCCCGAGACATAAGGTGTTAAGTCTCATAATGCCCAGTAATTACACTGGCTTCAATGTCCTTCACACCGGAACACAACAGTGCTTACACATTGTTGCTTGGCGGCAGAAATAGACAAAGCGGTGGTACCAACCCAGCCGGTCTCTCGCAAACGAGGGACCTACCACCTTGTAAATACCAGATTAGGTAATACTACTAATAGTAGTAGTTTTCAATGTCGTGTCACTTCCCTATCTCATGACGTGACGTGTCATTAGGTGACGTCATATGACGTGGTGTACTCACGTTGCTGTATATGTTCTGCGGCTGCGCACTCGCTATCCTCCACAGCCGGACGGTGTCGTCGCTGGAGCACGTGATGAAGGTGCCTCCTGCTGCAGACACCATGTCCACTCCCCATATACACGCCGAGTGGTATAACGCTGAATGGGATTTGCCCACCTGTGAGAGAGGAATTGGTATTAAAATGGATATGTCAGTAATTTTGGCTATTTTGATCAATATTGATTAAGTTTATCAGTTTTAAAGTATCGATACTCTATGTTCGATGGCGCGTAATGCGTACGCGTTATGATTAAGCTAACGCTGAGGTTTCGGGTTCGATCCCCGGGTCGGGTAAAGTGGTATTTATTTTATTTTATTTGGAAAACATACAGTATCTTAACTCTATTACATATTGGGTATTGGTATTGGGGTTTTCTATTACGAAATGCTCAGTATCAGCCCGGAGTCTGGAACTTGTGCCCGGTATGGCGAAGGGCTTGCCCCCTATCACATCGTGGGACAGAGATACGTTCGGCGAAATGTGGGTGTACTAGTTACACCTCTGCCTATCCCTTCGGGGATTACAGGCGTAAGTGCGTATATATATTGGATTTGTCAGATTTAAAATATCGATATTTTAGTCTAGGACAGTCGATACATAAAACTTATTTTGTCGATACTTTGTGATATGACGATATTCATTATTAATTGCTAGATACTTAGTTTCAATGTATCTGTTGTACTTTAATTATTATTATTGTATCATAATAAAGCTGTATCCTGCTCATATACATTAAATTATTAAACTATCTGTACTGTGAAGTTCAAACTAATTTAATCGACTCCGCATAACCTGTCTACGTTGATGCTAAGAGTGAAAGAGATAAAACACTGTTATTATTTGAACACTCACCCGCTTGATATCTCTGACGTCCCATACGTAAAGACTGTGGTCGTTGTAAACGGCAGTTAACTTGTGATTTCTCTCGTCGTAAGTCAACGCCACTGCATCCGGATACCGAGCTTGCGATGGTTGTCGGAACATGTGACTGGAAGCAGAAATATAAATTATTTAACAATAAGTAATGTTTTTGTTTTTTTGAAGTGAAAACTTCTTTAGCATCGTTGTTATTTGAAAGTCGATAAAACGAAAAAGAGACAGACACATAAATTCATATTTAACGTGGGAGAAAATGAGAAAGGAAGCATTATACAGTTGTGCGCGCATGCGTAGTACAAAGCTTGAGAAAAGGCATCACAACAACCGTGGTGTTTTATATACGTGTACGTATTATACGTTTGTAGAGATTTTTCATAATTTTTATAATATAATTCTTCATTATATCATTTATCGAAAATGTAAGCTCTGAGTCTGAATAAATCTATGTAATATATAGGAATTAAATGTAAAATAATTATCAAACTTTGTATCACTATGATCATTACTAAAACCTACAATTATCCTCTTCCCGAAATTTTACATTCGTCTCATTATCTTGAAGCCAAAATTTTTGAAGGTTTCACCTCTTACACGTGTGAATTGCAAACATATATATTTTTTAATGGCTTTAGATGACGAGACGAGCAGGTCGCTCGCCTGACATTAAGCGCCATGTCTACCAATAAACAGAAGCAACACCAATCAAGAACTTCGAATTATGAAGTACTGAAGGGCACTAACTTCGCTCTTCACCCTGAGACATAAAGTGTTAAGTTTCATAATGCCCAGCTATTTCACTGGCTTCAATGTCCTTCTAAACGGAACAAAACAGTGTTCACTGCTGCTTAGCAGTACAAATATGAATTTGAGGAATTTGAAAGTTGCCGGAAAATATGACAGCCTCCGTGGCGCAGTGGGCGAGTAGCCGGCTATGAAATGAGGTCGCGGTTTCAATTCCCGCACCGAGATAATTGTTTTTGTGATCTATAAATAAATTTAGGATGTTGCTTCCCTGAAGGGGTTGACGTCAGATTTGACGTCAGGACGGTTTTTTTTCTTCCTTACAGCATGAATGGTCCAACACGACTGGGTCGCAGGGAAACCGACGTAAAGTAACGGCTTGCTGTTGCGTTTCGTACGGTGACCGAGATATATGGAGGCCCAAATCCCTTCGCCTTTCCAATTCTTTTCCTTTAAGGTCGGCCTCGCGCCCATGTTTGTGGTATTGTAAGCGTACATGAGCCGTGGAGATCACTTACCATCAGGTGACCCAACTGTTCGTTTACCGACATCCGCTATTTTTAAAAAATATTTTCATATGTTGTTTGGAATTGTGCCCGATATAAAATAAATACACCCAACAGTCACACACATAGTCCTGACCCCACACTAGGTTAACCTGTATCGTGGATATCAGCAACTACGAGGGACTTGCCAACCCACAACACCCAGAAACAAATATTTGTGGTTTAGACAAAACATTTATCTCAGTGTGGGAATCGAACCCACGGCGTCTCGCTTCGCAGCCGGCTACTCGCCCGCTGTGCCACGGAGGCTGTCATATGGCGATGGGTTCGCTACATATGACATCATGGGGCGGAAGTGGGATCGGTGGGTGTGGGTGTGTGGGTGTGAGTGTGTATGTATGTGTATAGGTAGGCAGTGGAGCACTGACTTGATGTCTCGGCCGCTGGCGACGTCGACGCCCAGGTAGTGCGTGCGCGGCAGCGTGGTGACGTACTGCAGCGAGTCCGGCGCGAAGCAGCGCACGATGCCCTCCGCGCAACCCACGAATATGTACGAACTGCCTATCGCCATGCAGTTCGCTGATGTCGTCTGCCAAATATTAACAAAAAACAACACACCTGTATTCATATGACGAGATAATCATATAGGTAAATAAATATGAAGACAATGATGACTACAGAAATCATTTTTTTTTATTTATTACATACTAGCTTTTGCTCGCGGCAAAGGGTAGCCAATAACCACATCAAGTTTCATCATAATCGATTCAGTTTTATGCGTGCAAGCGTAACAAACAAATAGATATTATTTTTCATAAAAAGTATCCTATGTTACTTCTTATACCTCCAAGAATATGTGTACAAAGTTTCATGATGATCGGTTAAGTAGTTTTCGCGTGAAAGCGTAACAAACAAACTTACATTCACATTTATATTATTAGTATGTATGATAGTATGAAGTATGATAATAATGTCTGATATTGAAATTGTAGTTAAATTTTCGATTAAAAGCAGTTGCTAAAGTAACAATAACAAAGTTAGTTATCTAATCCATTCATAAAAATATTCTCGAAATAAAACAAGTGACTAAAGATGCAAAATCGTATCGATAAAATTTTATTACAACCGGTAATTTAACATTCCACATCAACAGATGTCACTGAACACTAATTCTAATACTATCCAACGGTAGATGGCGCCACTGATTAGTTCCATATTTGCCTACTAGATGTCACCAAACGTCGCAACATATGAACAAGAAGTGGTAGAGTTATAGCTGATTTTGTCTAAATCATGCATGAAATAGATGGACTGGGGTAGTACCACTGTCCCACAAAAACAGACGTAAAGTAGCAGCTTGCTGCCGCATTTCGTATGGTGAGTGAGATATCCGGAGGCACAAATACCCCTCCCCTTCCAATCCCTAACTTATCCCTTTCTTTTAACGGCAACGCGCCCGTGATTATTTTAGTATTGTGGGCGTACATGGGCGGTGGAGATCATTTACAATCAGGTGACCCACTCGCTAGTTTTCCAGCTTATACTAGAAGATAAAAAAAGCACACCCTCAGCTCGACCCATTTGTCGAGCAGCCTCCTGCTGTTGAACTCGCAGAGCAGTCCGCCGCGCGTGATGGCGTACGTGCTGTCCGCCGCGTCGCCACGCCCGCACACCACGTCGCAGAACTCGTTGTCCTTCTGCTCGCCCAGTATGGCCGACCTGCCCATCAGCGGGACCGGCTCTTTGAACTGAAAACAAATTATCATGGGTTATTGAAATTCTTGCTGATTTTTGCAATAGGGTAGTTTCCTATATTGAATTTTATACATTACTAGCTGTTGCCCGCGGCTCCGCCCGCGTGAATGCCTATTTCCAGGATTAAAGTAGTCTAGTCGCATCAAGCGAGTCCCGTCATCGCGATCGGTGTGAGAAACGCGCTTGACAAAAATACTAATATCGCTATTAAAAAATAAGGGTTGATCGTAGAGGGTTGAAAATTTAGGGTTGTATGTATTTTTAATGCTGTATCATAAAAAAAACTTTTGGTCTCAAATATAAAAAAAATAGGGGTGGACCACCCTTAACATTTAGGGGGATGAAAAATAGATGTTGGCCGATTCTCAGACCTACCCGATATGCACACATAATTTCATACAAATCGGTCCAGCCGCTTCGGAGGAGTATGGGAACGAACATTGTGACGCGAGAATTTTATATATTAGAAGATTATAAAAGCAACAGAAAATGATACGCAAAAGGAACCCTTTTATTAAAACACAATCAAAATTGGTTCAGAAATGTGCCCGCAGTTATGACTTTAAATGTTGGTATGAGGAAAAGTGGGTGCGTAGTAGGGATATCTCACTATCTCGCTTGCACGCGTGCACCATAATGAACATTTTACACAGTGACGTCAAAGTTTGCGTCGTCTGTCATTTGGCAATTACCCCTTCTACAGGATTTGAATGGCTTCTAACTTATTTATATTTCTTTCCGCAACAGATTCTGAGTAACGTAACTTATTGATTTAAATAATAAAAAAAATCTAGTCAACTACCCTATTAAAGACTTTTAATGTATACTACTAGACGGGTTGTTTAGATGTAAAGTTGCGTCACATAACGCGGGAGTTTGACAGCTCACAGACAGGAAGCGCGATAGGGGTTCTAGTTCAGAGTCGCTTACTCTAAATGTTAATATTAAGTTACGGTCCATTGACCACAACTTTGCAGCGCAATTTCTGTGCACCGCGCAATCTGTCTACATTAGTTTAGTCTACAGTAGTTATACATTAAAGTTTTTGCAATTAAATAATAAGGAAAGTAGTTTATACGGATTTTATCGCGGTTTAATTTTTATTTTAGTCCCGACGTTTCGAAAGCTTTTCAGCCTTCGTGGTCACGGGAGAGACACTCCCTCTCTCCCGCGATAAAATCCGTATAAACTAGTTTTATTTCAATGTGTAATATTCGCGTAAACCTAAGAAATCACTAATAAGGAAAGAAAAATTAATATTACGACAGATAGACGACGTAGGCTCTGTAATGGGGTTACTTTTTTATAGATAGCATAGGCCGGCAAACGAGCAAGTGGGTCACCTGATGGTAAGTGATCTCCACCGGCCATGTACGCCCACAATACTAAAAGAATCATGGACGCGTTGCCGACATTAAAGGAAAAGGATAAGTAAGGGATTGGGAAGGGGAGGGTTTGGGCCTCCGGATATCTCACTCACCGTACGAAACAGCAAGCTGTCACTTCACGTTAGTTGTCTATGAGACAGTGGTAACGACCCGGTAGAGTCGGCCTATTTACGCTATAAACTAATTGAAAAAGATATTGATTATGAGACAAGAGTTATACATTAAATAGCGAGCGAACGTTTTACCAAACCGTTTTATTCAAAACCCACAGAGACACAAACAATATTCTAGTGATGTACACCATAGATAACATTGTGGCTGCGTTCATATTCTTTTATAAACTATACTATATAAATATAAGAACAGAACATGACTTTTATGCAGCCTCCGTGGCGCAGCGGGCGAGTAGCCGGCTGCGAAGCGAGAGGCCGTGGGTTCGATTCCCGCACTGAGACAAATGTTTGTGTGATCCACAAAAAATTGTTTCCGGTCTGGGTGTTGTGGGTTGGCAAGTCCCTCGTAGTTCCTGATACCCACGATACAGGTTTACCTAGTGTGGGGTCAGGACTATGTGTGTGACTGTTGGGTGTATTTATTTATTTATAAACAAAACTATCTACAGCGTGGCTTCACCATTTAAAAACGGCTCCACTCAAACAGTTACAATGATACACTCACCTTAGCATTCCTGGAGTACTCCAGATACCAGAACTTGACGTGTCTGAAGCCGACTGTGACGAAGTAGTTACCGTTCTCGGCAAAACTGACTGCCTTCACTCGCGACGACACCTGCAACGTGTAAAACAAACATAAATAGAAGAGACTCAATAAGTTTTGGAGTTTTGGCGGGAATACGGTAGTTAACTAGATTTTTTATTATTCAAATCAATAAGTTACGATATGTACTCAAAATCTATTGCAGAAAGAATTTTATAAATCGGACCAAAAATAAATAAGTTAGAAGCCATTCAAATCCTGTAGAAGGGGTAATTGTCAAATGACAGACGACGCAAACTTTGACGTCACTGTGTAAAATGTTCATTATGGTGCGTCAGCCACAGTCGTAACACATACGCATTACAACTGCCGAGACAGTCCGTTCCATATCTATACTAATATTATAAAGAGGAAAGATTTGATTGTATGTTTGTTTATTTGCATTGAATAGGATCCGAAACTACTGAACCGATTTGAAAAATTCTTTCACTGTTGGGAAGCTACACTATCCCCGGGTGACATAGGCTACTTTTTATCCCGGAAAAGGCCGTTCACGCGGGCGGAGCCGCGAGAAAAGGCTGGTCTCTAATAAATACCTTATTACTGGCCAACTTGAGGTTTGCCCGCCAATCCCAGACGTTGACTATCATGTCATGTTGAGAGCCGACGGACACCAGGTACTTCGACGACGTGGAGAATGCCTGTAATAAACGAAATAGCAATTAAAAAATAACATATATACAATACTAGCTGTTCCGCGCGGTTTCACCCGCAACTACAGCAGCGCCATCTACCGGCTCCAATTGTGAATCTAAACCATCCAGGGCGCCACCCAAACGCATACAAAAAAATCATTCGAATCGGTCCAACCGTTTAGGAGGAGTTCAGTCACATACACGTACAGTAGAATTATATATAATAAAGATGTAACAAAAACCATGTTGGGTATTTTATCTGTGATATCAGAATCGATATACAAACGCAATGAAAAAACTCTCATACGAAAATTGGACACTAAAAATAATCATAATTATTTTTAAAACTTGAATCAATGTATAGTTTGTAAACAGTATTTCGATTGATTACGTTGCAAGAGCGATGACTTGGAGCCAGAGCGAGATAGCATGTTGCGGCTTCCACGTACATCAAACGTGTCACGCCCCCGGCTTCGTCAATACACAAAGAAATTCAGATGCAAATAACATATTTTAAATATGTTCATTTTTAAGTTACCTGTGTAAAGATAATTAATATATATTATAATATATAATTTATTTTTTAATTTAACTATTTTTATTAATCTGTCTATATGTCTATCTTCACGACCCAAAAATGGCCAACGGGGTTTTTGTCACATACTGTATATTTATCGATGCCTTATATGGCGGTTCCCCATTTTTGCCCCAGTTCCCCCCCCCCCCCCCCCAGACCCGGGGCTGCTGAAGAATAATACTAGATATGTTCTCCGTTTATTAACAACACAACTTTAGGTTCAGTATGATAAACTTAACTCACTTTGAAATTACAATTTACAGACGTAAACGTATCATATACGCACTCGCCTGTAATCCTTGAAGGGGTAGGCAGAGGTGCACCCAATACACCCACATTTCGCCGAGCGTATCTCCGTCCCACGATTTGATAGGGGGCGAGCCTCATATATTTTATTGAAATAATACAAACCACACAACTGACTCCATGCGTGTGACCTGGGAACTCCGCAATCTGCACCGCGCCCGATGCACTCGGATCCTGCAATTTAATATAAACAATTTAATAAAAAAAAACCGTCTCAAACTAAAAAGCTAAACACAATACTAAACAATTCTGGTACCTGTAGTTTAATAGTCGATCATTGATACTACCGACTCATAAATATTTAGATTATACTAAATTTTGTGAATGAAATATCAAATTCAGTGCATAAAGCTGTTATTTATTTATTGAGGTGTTTTAGTGTTTCATCTCCGTTTTCACCCCCTTAGGGGTGGAGTTGTATCTTCAAATATAAATGAGACCACCACCTCAGTAAACCCTGTCGAATACAAAAATAATCATCCAAATCAGTAGACATTTGGCGGAGTTATACGAACATACACACATACGCAGTCACGCCTGTAATCCCCGAAGGGGTAAGCAGAGTTATAACCAGTACATAGGGATCGATTCCAGACTCCGGGCTGATACTAAGCATTTCGAAATCGAAAAACCCAATATCACTTTCACCCGACGCGGGGATCGAACCCGAGACCTCAGCATCAGCCTCAGTCGTAACGCGCACGCATTACAACTGCGCCACCAACGCCGTCTGCGTGAACATACATAAAAATATATATATGACAGAAGAGTTGAGAACCTTTATTTGTTTTATAGCGGTTAAAACAAACAATCTTTTAGACATTGTTTTATATTATACGCCAAAATACAACATAGTAGAATCTCCCTGAGTTCGTTTACAATGTAATCTATAGTTTTCTCGGTGAAATTAATTAAAATCCGGTAGCAGCAAGCTCTTCCATTACAATACGGTTGTCTGGTAGAGACCGCTTTTAGCAATAAGACCGCCTCTTGACATTATCATAGTTAAAAGGTTCTTTTGTATTGTTTTTTAAGTTGGTCTTCAATAAAGAGTTATCTATCAATCTATCTAATGAAGAATTCAAAAAATATTGTGAGTGGTAGATCCACGCTGCAGACAGTTTTTTCTACAGCATGAATGGGCCGGCTCGTCCGGGTCGTTACCACTGTCTCACAAAATACCGGCGTAAAGTAGCAGCTTGCTGCTGTGTGTCGTACGGTGAGTGAGATATCCGGAGGTCCAAATCCTCGTCCCCTTCCCAATCACTTTCCTTTAATGTCGGCAACGCGCCCGTGATTATTTTGGTATTGTGGCCGTACATGGGCGGTGGAGATCACTTACCATCAGGTGACCCATTTGCTCGTTTGCCGGCCTATACTAAAAAATAAATGTATTGTTTGTTACGTAGTTGTTCAATAAAGAGTTATCTATCAATCTATCTAATGAAGAATTAAAAAAATATTGTTTGTCGAGTTTCCCGCCACTGAACGCTAGATGTCGCTTACCTGCAAGTCCCACACTCGTACGGCGGGCGCGTGGCCGCACTCCCCGGTGGCGAGGTACCTGCCGTCCGGTGAGAACGCTACGCAAGTGACACTCTTGCGCGACGAGTTCAGCACGTGCGATTGGCGGTTTTTGCGCACGTTGTACAGGACCACGGTGCATCTGGAACAATAATGGATGGATTATTTAGTTTGTTTCGAACCTGAGAAACAACTTTTTTTCACTAGTCTTTAATGATTAGACTAGAAATTAAAATGCATACTGGACTGCGCTCGCACCCCCGAAACACAGGATGTTATGTCTCATAATGCTCATTAACTTTACTAGTTTCAATGCTGTTCAAACTGGAACACAACATTGCTTGGAGGCAGAAACAGACAGTGTTGGGTACCAACCGAGACGGCCACTCGTACACGTAAGCTGGTGAGCCCGACATAAACACCTTCCACCACTGGAATATGAGAGTATCCGTAAAATGCATTTTCCCCGCGGTAAAAAAAGAGGGACGTGCCACCAAGCGTGTTTAAGGAATCGAAAAATTAGACCGTTCGCTTTGGTATTAAAACTACATCTCAAATCTTTGTACATTCAATTTCTACATGATATTTCCATATCGGGGACATTCTTTGCAGTACATGTGAATTGACAATTATATTTTAATGGCGTAGTTGTAATGCGTACGCGTTACAACTGAGGTTGACGGTGAGGTCTCGGGTTTGATCCCCGGATATAAGTTATTTTATGAAATAGTATAAAGTATACAGTGTATATTGTATAGTGAAATAGTAATAGTAAGTATTAGTCCGGTGTCTGGAATTGTGCCCGATATGGCGATAGGCTCGCCCCCTATCACATCATGGGACGGAGATAAACTCGGCGAAATGTGAATGTACTGGTACATAGATTTACTCCGCCTACCCCTTCGGGGATTACAAGCGTGAGTGCGTATGTATTTTGAACCCAACCTACAGCAACCAATAAGCATACGATCATATATTCGAAGGGCGTTCGATATCCGTTAAGCGCACGATGGCATGTCGGTGGCGGCCGTGAGAAGCGATACATCGCCCGTACAGTGTCGTACATATTAATTGAGTTGGGTTATGACATGATGACGGGCGAAGCGATTTTATGTTGGGTTCGAACTGAATTTGCGATGAACAGAAGGCGATGGAGAGATATCATCCGATCGAAATGCAGACCATCCGTTGATGACCACGATCCTCAGTCATGAAGGGCCGACTACAGAGAGAGTGTGTGTAATCGGCGATGACGCGTGCACTGCAATACGCAATACTTATAGCTATATAGGTAAATCAATACAATTATGCGTGCAATTTAATATCGCCGGCATGAATATGGTAGTTTCCTATGTTGAATTTTATACATTATTTTATAAGCAACAGCATCCGTGGCGCAAAGGGCTAGTGGCAGGTTGTGAAGCGAGAGGCGGCGGGTTCGATTCTCGCACCGAGTTAAAATGTTTGTGTGATCAACAAATATTTGCTTCGGGTCTGGGTGTTTCCCTCCCGAGGGGTTGATCCCAATGCGAGTCGGATAAGGACAGGGGGAAAAAAAGAAAGATTTTATAATCAACTGAAAATAACATGCTAACATGGGGAATTCACGTGTCATTTTTTCAAATCGAAAATTCAAACAAAAATTGTTAATTGCCCAACCTGAGAATTGACACCTGGACATCACAGTTGTCAGTCTTATTATGCTGTCATAAAACCAATGAAGCGATAAAAAAAGTACAACAATATTATTTAATTTAACCCGCTACCCGCCCGGATCATGACAGAGCCCCGGCCGCGCCCTTCCGCCGTGACGTGTAAACACGTCCTCGTGACGTGCTCTATGGAAACGCGACGAGTACCAAGCGTCCAGGATTACTTACAGGATTCAATAACTACATTATCATACTAATATTATAAATGTGAATGTAAGTTTGTTTGTTACGCTTACACGCGAAAACTACTTAACCGGTCATCATGAAACTTTGTACACATATTCTTGGAAGTATAAAAAGTAACATAGGATACTTTTTATGAAAAAAAAATCTGATTGTTACGCTTTCACGCCTAAATCACTGAACCGATTTTGATGAATTTTGATGTAGATAGTTGGGACTCTGGAGACGGTTATAGGCTAGGTTTTATTTCGGAGAAATCTATTCACGGGGGCGGAGCCGCGAACAAAAGCTAGTAACAATATAAAAGTCGTAATTGAAAACGTTAAATATGCTTTTGTCGGGAACGTAAAGAAATAGTTTATTGTATCAGTTATATGTACACATGCAGCAATAAAACCTTGAAAATGAAATGAAACTAAATAAAATAAATTAAACAGCAGCGATAGCTCAGCGAGGAGTGGCACGGATTGTCGAGATGAAAGTCGCAAGTTTGAAACCAGTCTCAAGAGTATATACCTTTCTAAGTAACGTGTGTACGAGTATTCCAACCACCTCACCGTACGAAACGCAACAGCAAGCTGCTGGTTCACGTCGGTTTACAGTGAGACAGTGGTAACAATCCGGTGGCAGATCGCGGCAATGCGTCGAAGGATTGATTCTTTTGGGCGGTGGAGATCATTTACCATCAGTAGGCCTAGTACAAGTTTTAATAATTTTGTAAAACGATGAAAAATTTCGTTTTCTCTCAATATGTCAAATGTTAGTAGCCACTAGTGGGAACTATGATGAATTAAAATTAACTATATGGTTTATTTTATTTCATAATAAAAGAACATGGAATTAGTTTTCAAGCGATTCTTTTCTTTATTATCGTATGAATTACTAGTTTGACACTTCGACGGTAGTAATTTTATACGAATTCGAAAACTGTGAACGTATTTGTGACTCATACTAGGCCTACAGGTGACTCACTTGCTCATTCCCCAGCCTCTACTATGATAAAACCTTTATGTATGGAACCCTGGACATCTATTCTATTCTTTCTATCGATCTTTTTAGCTATAAATTTAAAATGCACGTACCGCCCGCCGGTGCGGCGCGGCGCTGTCCGGAGCGTCCGTCGACCCGTCAATATTAACGCAACTGTACTCCCATTTCCGTTTCCGCCCGTTGAATACTCTAACGAGGTCTTAATCATTCCGCGACCACCTGACTGGACGAATGAGGGGGGTAGGGGAGGTCTATAGAGAAGAAACGATTGTTGAAGTGTTCGCGTGGGTCACCTAGTAGGTGAGTGATAGAGCCACGCTAGAGACAGTTCTGTCTACAGCATGAATGGGCCGGCTCGTCCGGTTCAATACCACTGTCTCACAGAAAACCGACGTAAAGTAGCAGCTTGCTGTTGCGTTTCGTACGGTGAGTGAGATATCCGGAGGTCCAAATTCCCCTCCCCTTTCCAATCGCTAACTTATCCTAATGCCTATGGTCCATATCGACCCTTAAAACAGAGAAAAATAATAATAATACTTAACAATTCTGGACTATCATAAAAATATTGTAAAATTTATAGTTGCCCAGTGTATTTTGACGATGCTATGTATGTTATGTACAGTAAAAGCTCTCTATTCGCGTGGTATACGTTCCGTAAATATACCGTGAATACAGAAACCGTAAATATGGAATGGTCATTTATATGGGATTATAGGGGATACGTTCCTAGGTGACAAAATAAAAAACAATTCAGTATATAAAAAAAAAATGAAGTTTTTGACCATATTGATTAATAGGCATATTGATTAGGCAATGGTTTAAAGATTTTTTAAATTTTTAGAAATATAAAAAGACTTTATGCATTTAGTAATAAGATTGATTTCATTCTGTTTGTTTCCATTCTCAAAAACGCCGACCGCGGCGAAGGCGGCTTGTGTCAAAGGCGGAACCAATACAGCGGCGATATCATTTAACAACATACTTTAGGCATTGTTGTAATAAGGTCTATTTTACTTTTTTATTAGTCCATTTGACGACGCGTTTACAAAGGATATTCGGTTGGATACATATTGGAATCCTTTTTATCAATGTGTATGTACCGATGTACCGACTAGATCCACGAATAAAGAAATCTTTAGCCGTGAATTTAGGAATTGGGTCGCAATCTTTAATCCGCGAATAGTGAAAACGCGAATAAGGAGCTTTTACTGTATACATTAGTTGATATGATTTCTATACATAAGTTTCTTTATTTTGTACTGACTTGTCATAAGCGCTATTTTAATTGCCTACATGATGAATAAAACTATTTCATTTCATTTCATTATCCCTTTTCATTAAAGTCGGCAACGCGTCCATAATTCTTCTGGTATTGGCGACATGTACGTACCTACCATCAGGTGACCCACTTGATCGTTTGCCAGCCTATGGTATAAAAATACACCGCCTACACTGTTACTAACCCATTATTTATAGTGTTAACACCACATGCATGTATCGATTTAAAGGCACACCCTCACCGCACCCCGTTGGGCGCGGCTAGGGGTGGCTGTACGAGGTTCTAATTCAATGTACTATTGTTTTTAGCTTGCTGTCCCTGGCGGTTTCACCTCGGGCATGTTACTGCTCTGCTCCCATCGGAGTATTTATTGTATTAACCATTTTACACGGATTCAAGTTTCATCTCAGCCTCCGTGGCGCAGCGGGCGAGTAGCCGGCTGCGAAGCGAAAGGCCGCGGGCTGGTTTGCGCACCGAGACAAATGCTTGTGTGATCCACAAAAAATTGTTTCGGGTCTGCATGTTGTGGGACAACAAGTCCCTCGTAGTTCCTGATACCCACGATACAGGTTTACCTAGTGTGAGGTCAGGACTATGTGTGTGTCTGTTGGGTGTATTTATTTTATACTATATTGTATTGTATTTTATTAGGAAAAAAGAAAAAACTAATTACTTCAACAAATTATCAAAATGTCTCCACCAAACCAATAACGGTCACTCGTATATTATTGGAAAGTTATTTTTATCCTTATTATTTGTAACTATGGCTATCCGATCCAAACCATTGTGGAAAAGAAGATCTAAATAGCTACAATAAATTATGGAATATTACTCATACATAAGTCGTTATTTACCTACAAAAAAAAAATCATATTCATAATGAAAGTTATTTTTATGGGGTCCGCCCTTGAAAAAGTTTGGGAAAGGTGTATTGCTTTTTTTTTACCAGCCCTGTATTAAATACACATGCCACTGATGGGCACTTCTCTACTGAATGAGAGGGGCAAGGCCCTAATCCACCATGCTGGCCTATTGCGGGTTGGCTGACTTCACACACCTTCGAAATTCTTATGGAGAACTTTTATAGTATAGGCCGGCAAACGAGCAAGTGGGTCACCTGATGGTAAGTGATCTCCACCGCCCATATACGCCCACAATACTAAAATAATCATGGGCGCGTTGCCGACCTTAAAGGAAAGGGATAAGTAAGGGATTGGGAAGGGGAGGGGAATTTGGGCCTCCGGATATCTCACTCACCGCACGAAACGCAGCAGCAAGCTGCTACTTTACGCCGGTTTTCTGTGAGATAGTGGTAACGAACCGGACGAGCCGGCCCATTCACGCTGTAGACGAAACTGTCTACAGCGTGGCTCTACCACTCTTCTACTAAACTTCTTAGGCATGCAAGTTTCATCACGATGTTTTCTTCACAGTCAAAGCGAATGGTAATTAACAATTAATACACACGTAACTTAGAAAAGTCAGAGGTGTATGCTCTTGGGGTTGGTTCTGCACCTGTGACATACGTCTCACTAGTCCATACCACTCACCGCTGAGCTATGACTGCTACATTGAAGTATGGATTAACTGATTTTGCATACAATTACGTCTAACACTCGATTAGTACAGACGGACGCACGGACTCATTGCGTCATTGTTATGTTAACGTCATGGTCGATGACCTCGACCATCTTATTCGGTGATCAGTGGTCAGCGAAGCGAGTGTGTCAAAAAAGAACAAGTGTGTGCTGATTTATTACATCACTAACTTTTGCTCGCGGCTCCACCCGCGCGAATAGACTTTTCCGAAATACAACGTAGCCTACAACCGTCTCCAGGGTCCCATCTATCTCTACATCAAAATTCATCAAAATCGGTTCAGTGATTTAGGCGTGAAAGCGTAACAAACAAATAGATATATTTTTTTCACTAAAAGTGTCCTATGTTACTTCTTTTACCTCCACGAATATGTGTACAAAGTTTCATGATGATCGGTTAAGTAGTTTTCGCGTGAAAGCGTAACAAACAAACTTACATTCACATTTATAATATTAGTATGATAGTTTAATGAACGTTTTAAGAAACACTTAGCACGCCACGTGTAACCTATTAAACTTTTTTTTCTACCAGTCTCATGCTGAACCTTTTCGACTAAACTTGTGGTACGGATGGTCTTGATAAGGAGTGGCGGGTATGCTTTGGTTCTACTTAGTATATAGTGTATTTTTTGTTTATAGTATAGACCAGCAAACGAGCAAGTGGGTCACTTGATGGTAAGTGATCTCTATCGCCCATGTACGCCCACAATACTAAAATAATCATGACCTTAAAAGACTCGACTTTGTGTATACAATATGTAACAAAAACCCCGTTGGCCCTTTTTGGGGCGTGAAGATAGACATACATATAGACAGCTTAACAAAAATAGTTAAATTAATAAAATAATAAACAGAAACGAGATATTATCCTTACACAGGTAGCTTAGAAAATGAACATATTTTAAAAATGTTATTTACATGCGAAGTTCTGTGTGTATTGACGAAGCCGGGGGCGCGGCACGTTTGATGTACGTGAACGCCGCAACTTGCTATCTCAGTCTGGCTCCAAGTTTACGCTCTTGCAGAGGCAATCAATCGAAATACGGTTTAGAAACAATACATTAATTATAGTTTAAAAAATTATTATGATAATTTTTACAGTCTAATTTTTGTATACGAGTTATTTCATTACGTTTGAATATCGATTCTGATATCACAGTTAAAACGCCCAACAGGGTTTTTGTTACGTATTGTATAACGTGTTACAGAAAGGTGTGGTCAAATTTAAGCAACGTATAGTGAACTATAAATACGAGGGACCTACCACCGAATATTATAATACGGGCCTGATATTATTACCTGAAAGCATCATTATCTCCATTCTATTCAACTATCCTAACTTAGGGATCATCAAAACTTAATCCATTATTAAAAGCAGTCATAAAGACTAAACTAATGTGTTCCGTACAGCTATTTCACAGGAACTACGTCATACGAGCAATTTCCTAATGCACAGTCTGCCACGCCTTCTAGCGGATATGAAATAGAGTGTATTACATGGCACAGACCAATAAGGCGAAATACGCTCCCTGGAGTATTACAGAAGGTTTTTTTAAGTTGTCAAAACATACGTTTTTTTGAGTGGTAGAGCCACGCTGTAGACAGTTTTTCCGGTTCGCCTAGATCGATAGCACTGTCTCACAGAAAACCGACGTAAAGTAGCAGCTTGCTGTTGCGTTTCTTACGGTGAGTGAGAAATCCGGAGGCTCAAATCCCTCTCCCCCTTCCCAGTCCCTTAATGATGTCGACGTCGCAACAATGATTCTTCATGGTATAATGTTAATGGACGTTGGAGATCATTTGCCATCAGGTGACCCATTTGCACGTTTGGCGGCGTTATCTATACAAAACAAGCTTACTTTCTTAATACAGTATCAGCTGTATAAATATGTAATTGTGTACCGCAGTACCGCAATCATACACCATTTTGTACTAACTCTTATACATAGGCTGAAAGGTCAGTAGGTCTGTTTAAATTTTAATTCTGTATAAATAAATAAATACATCCAAAAGTCACACATATAATCCTGACCCCACACTAGGTTAACCTATATATCAAAAAAATAATATATGGATATTAAAAGGGAGCCCAACCGCGCCGTTGAGCAAGTTTTTAAGCAACATCTTATCATATATTAACTTGAGTGCTCAAGTTGTGGGGCGCTTGACTTGGAAACTAGCAAAGGAAATTTTTAATGATACGAAATTTTTATGAAAACGTTGGTATATTTTAACAACTTATGGGTTATTATTAGACTCCGTGGCGCAGCGGGCGAGTAGTCGGCTGCGAAGCGAGAGGCCGTGGGTTCGATTCCCACACCGAGACAAATGTTTGTATGAACCACAAATGTTGGTCTCGGGTCTGGGTGTTGTGGGTTGGCAAGTCCCTCGTAGTTCCTGATACCCACGACACAGGTTTACCTAGTGTGGGGTCAGAACTATGTGTGTGACTGTTGGGTGTATTATTATTATTATTATTATTATTATTATATTATGGGTATCAGGTACTACACGTAGGACTTGCGGTCCAACAACACCCAGACCCGAAACAAATATTTGTGGATCACACAAACATTGGTTCGGTGCGGGAATCGAACCCGCGGCCTCTCGCTTCGCAGCCGGCTACTCGTCCACTGCGCCACGGAGTCTAATAATAACCCATAAGTTGTTAAAATATACCAACGTTTTCATAAAAATTTCGTATCATTAAAAATTTCCTTTGCTAGTTTCCAAGTCAAGCGCCCCACAACGTGAGCACTCAAGTTAATATATGATAAGATGTTGCTTAAAAACTTGCTCAACGGCGCGGTTTGGCTCCCTTTTAATATCCACATATAATTTTTTTGAGCGAAAAGCCCAAAGCCAACTTCACCTGCACGTTTTTGAGAGGTAGAGCCACGCTGTAGACACTTGTCTACAGCATGTATGGGCCGGCTCGCCCGGGTCATTACCACTGTCACACAGAAAACCGGCGTTAAGTAGCAGCTTGCTGCTGCGTTTCGTACGGTGAGTGAGATATCCGGAGGCCCAAACCCCCTCCCCTTCCCAATCCCTTAATTATCCCTTTCCTTTAAGGTCGGCAACGCACCCATGATTCTTTTGGTATTGTGGGCGTACATGGGCGGTGGAGATCACTTACCATCAGGTGACCCACATGCTCGTTTGCGTGCCTATACCATAAAAAAAAAATGTGATACACTCTGCTGATTACGGACGTGGCAATGGCGAAAATTGGTTCTCGTTGCGGGTTGTAGGGGTCAGAGAGCGGGTCGCCCCACAGAATACTCAATCCACCGTCAAATCATGATAGGTAGGCTGACCCTGGCATTGAGCAGGGAGAATAGGGATCATTTATTAATAATTATTATTATTATTAGGTTATTATGACATTGTATTTTTTTTTGTGTTAGCTGTAAACACCTTTAAAAGGTAAGCACATGATTTGTTACTTAATTTTAAATAAATACACCCAACAGTCACACACATAGTCCTGACCCCACACTAGGTAAACCTGTATCGTGGGTATCAGGAACTACGAGGGACTTGCGGTCCCACAACACCCAGACCAGAAACAAATATTTGTGGATTAGGCAAACATTTGTCTCAGTGTGGGAATCGAACCCACGGCCTCTCGCTTCGCAGCCGGCTACTCGCCCGCTTCGCCACGGAGGCTGTCAAATTGATTTTTATATTATGTTAGAACTGTGTATTACCTAATGGTATTGCTATTAAATAAATAAATAAATAAATAACGTTAGTTAGAAAGAAAAGACAGCAGAAATCTGGTAATCGAGCGTGTAGGTCATGTACGGCCGGTGGAGATCACTTACCATCAGGTGACCCATTTGCACGTTTACCGGCTTATGCTATAAAAAAATATCAGATACAGTACAAACGCACAAATCTTCGCTATAAACATCAGCAGACGTGTACAAGAAGTCTCGTCGGTGACGTGACCGCAAAATTGCAACCAGCCGCGAGTTAAACAGGCAACAAAATTGAAATTTATGCTATCAAGGTTTCCGAGATGCGACGCGGGGGAGTCAATTTGTTTAGATAAATCTTTTTAAATTGTATAAATATGAGTCTACGTGGCGCAGTGGACGAATATCCGTTTATGAAGCGATAGGCCGCGAGTCCGATTCCCGCACCGAAAAAATGTTTGTAGGATCTACAAATATTAAAAAGAAACACACAGTGCCCGGTATGGAGATAAGCGCGCCACCTATCACATCATGAGACGGAAATAAGGTCGGCGACATGTGAGTGCAGCACTAGTTGCACACCTCTGCCTACCCCTCGTTGTAGTGATTGCCAAAGTTTATGAGTATTTTTATCATGTCTGATCACTGTATGGTTTTTTCATCTCCCTTCTGTCCTTAATGGGAGAAAATCTATCTATAATGAAATCCTGAATCGCCCAGCTCGATTCGTTAAAGATTGACATTTTCGGGAATTTTTGGGAAGATTTTGTTTTTATATTGTAGGCATCGTATAAGAATGGACTTCACGAAATTCTGTAAATCCTTACTAATATTATGAATGCGAAAGTAACTATCTGTCTGTTACGTTTTCACAGTTAAACGGCGGAACGGATTGTAATGAAATTTGGTAAGGAGATAGGTCAAATCCTGGGGAAGGACATAAGGTACATTTTGTCCCTGAAAAAGATTCACAATGGCGGAGCTGCGAGCAAAAACTTTCTTAATTAATGATATTAAAATAACTTGAGAACTGAGATAGAATTATTAATTTATTCCTTACACGGATAAACCACACATTACAAGAGAGCATAGACACAATGTTGCCAGAGCAAAATGTATAAATACCAAAACCGTTGCTAAAATAGACATGTGAACCATCGAAATAAGATAATTAGAACGATAACTCTCATATGAAACTGCCAAAAATACGGTTCCACTTACTTACACATGCAAACATAACACAACAAAAATAAGTCAAAAATTAATTAATAATCCTAAATCGAGATACGACGCTCTGCACCGCGCACAAATTAGACGTATTAAGTGTCAACTAGAGGACATGAATCAATGTTTATGAATTGATGAATGAACGAGCTGCACGGATTTTTATAGCCCCGCTCCCTTGCACAGAGTTTTGGTGGGGCCATTTTTTTGCTTGAGTTACGTTTCTTGTCATCTTATTTCGATGATGTGAACTAAATCTACTTAAAATTTTCTAACAAAATAAGTAAGAGCTGAAAGATGGCTTACCCTGCCGGATAGGCGACCAGCTCGGTGTTAGGATCGCAGTCTAGAGCCGCATTGCTGTTCACCGTCAGCCCGAGCACCGTCTCCAATTTGATCTGAGGACAACGTTAAGAAAAAATAAACAACCGAAATCTCTGAAATCTTACTTATCAATTATCATAAAAAAATAATAAATAAATAAATCATTTAGCTTTTTGCTATTGCCTCGTTGGCGCAGTTGTAATTTGTACGCGTTGCGACTGAGGCTGACGCTGAGGTCTCGGGTTCGATCCCCGGGTCGGGCAAAAGTGATATCGGGTTTTTCTATTACGAAATACTCATCAGCCCGGGGTCTGGAATTTGTGCCCGGTATGGCGATAGGCTATCACATCATAGGACGGGGATTTCAGGCGTGAGTGCGTATGTATGTATATGTTCATATTCCTTAAACTGTAGGCAAACATCACGCTACGCTGTGATCGTAACTAGTTCCTTAACGTTAATCCGCAAGTAAACATACCAAGTATTAGTTAACCAAACGCAGCGCAAGGTCTCGTTAACTAGTTCCTATTTAAACATGGCGAACCTTCGCAAGATAAGATTTGTGGTAAATATGAATGGAGATACAAGAGGCCCCATCATACTAACTTTTTATATCAGAGGTCAGGAACGAGTAAGTACGTCACTTCATGGTAAGTGAACTCCACCGCCCATAATCATCCACAATACCTGATGAATCAGGTAAGGAAAGGGATAACTAAGGGTTCGGGAAGGGGAGGGGTATTTGGGCCTCCTGTTTGTTAGCCATATGGATTCTACGAAGATATCAACAGATACACGGCATTTAGCCTTGGACAATGCTATCTTTCATTCGCCTTGTACTAATCGGTTGCAAGTATAAATAAATTGCATTTAACAGATTGGTATCTGCTTGCATTCCCAGGGGACGTGTCACCAGTACTCAGTAGGTACATGACTCAGCCGCGTCCAGCAGAATTCCTTTGTCATTGAATAATAGCATATGTAATACCCCCTCCCATTATTAAAGGAGGTCACAGGACTGGTATTATGATTTGTATAATCTTTATATGTATATATAATTATACTACGAGTATACGTGTGTATGTGACTGAACTCCTCCTAAACGGCTGGACCGATCTGAATGATTTTTTTTGTATTCGTTTGGGTGGCATCCTGGATGGTTTAGATTCACAATTGGATCCGGTAAGTGGAGCTGCTGTATTTGCGGGAAAAACCGCGCGGGACATCTAGTATATAATAAAACCCTTTTATTTTTATAAAGGAAATATATCTGTAAGCCTAGTACAAGTTTTAATAGTTTTGTAAAACGATGAAAGTCTTCGTTTTCTCTCCATACGTCGAGTATCAGTAGCCACTAGTGGGAACTATGATGAATTAAAATTAATAATATGGTTTACTAATTTTATTTCATATTAGTCGACTATGTAATTAGTTTTCAAGCGATTCTTTCCTTTATTACCGTATGTATTACTAGTTTGACACTTCGAAGGTAGTAATTTTATATGAATTCGTAAACTGTGAACGTATTTGTAACTCGTACTAGGCCTACTGGGCGTAAAATGAAAGATATTGTAGAGACAAAAAATTGATCAAAATAAATAAGTACGGAGCTTTTTCAGGTAAGTACAGTTCAATAATAAAGCTTCTATATTCTTCGAAAAGCACTTTATACAGATTCTAACTGTCCCGCGTGGTTTCAACCCGCAACATATAGAGGGTGTGATTGCAGCGCAACCTACCGGGTCCAATTGTAAATCTAAACCATCCAGGGCGCCGGCCAAACGCATACAAAAAAAAACATTCAAATCGGTCCAGCCGTTTAGGAGGAGTTCAGTGACATACACACGTACAGTAGAATTATATATATAGATAGCTAGTTGTCCTCCGCGGTGTCACCCGCAACATCTACCGCTTGCAACGCCACCGACCGCGTCCAATTGTTAACATAAACCATCCAGGATCCTACTCAAACACCCACAAAAAGTTTGATCAAAATTGGTCCAACCGTTTTTAAGTTTTAGCGAGACTAACGAACAGCAATTGATTTTTATATATCAGAAGAAGATAAAGATGGAATATTTTCGGTTACACAATATTCATTCATTGTGACCACGTAACAGTTCTCTGTTTTTTATTATTTCGAACACAATATTACATAACACTTCAATGGGCGAGACTGCAACCCTACGCGAGTGACTCAGCCCCGGTCCAACAGGATTTCATCGGTGACCTGCAGCCTGCAAGGTCGTCGCGCGTCCTCGCCTGCAAGGACGACTGGTCGACACACGAGAACAGACACTTGACCTCCAGCCATCTGGTTCGTCAGTGTTCCCTGTTATTATCTTAACTAGAATTGTAGATGCGAAAGTGAGTTTTTCTGTTACGCTTTCACGCCTAAATCTCTAAACAGATTTTGATGAATTTTGGTACAGAGATAGATGGTACCCTGGAGACGGTTATAGGCTTCTTTCTATCCCGGAAAAGGCTGACCACGCGCGCGGAGTCGCGAGCAAAAGCTAGTTATTGTATAAAAACCAGTTTTGCACACATCGTTTGTGTAGAACATCACATCGTATTACAACTGCCTCGGTGGCGCAGTTGTAATGCGTACGCGTTACGGCTGAGGTCTCGGGTTCGATCCCCGGGTCGGGTAAAAGTGATATTGGGTTTTTCTATTACGAAATACTCAGTATCAGCCCGGAG
Organism: Mimas tiliae; assembly: GCA_905332985.1. Classification (NCBI taxonomy): domain Eukaryota; kingdom Metazoa; phylum Arthropoda; class Insecta; order Lepidoptera; family Sphingidae; genus Mimas; species Mimas tiliae. The sequence goes on along the minus strand of HG995265.1, from coordinate 5,288,639 downwards.
ACCTATTATAAGTTTCTGGTGCCAACTCTCCAATTCCACGGCTGTGTAAAATCTTAAATGAATGCAGTAATCTTGTTGATATTCATTTCGATAAAATGGGCATGTATTATAAAACTATTTACTCTTACCTTATCAATTAAATGTAATTTTGCAATAAGTTATATCATAGTTATATTAAATAAGTCACATCTTTATGATTAATGTTAGTTAGTATCTACTGTAATTAGAATTTGTTTTGCATGCTGTGATTACCTTAATGTGGTTGTGCATTTAGTTCTAATTATTTATAAGCATTTTTTGAGTACCTACATGTATCAATGTGACAACTGTTGGTAATCCTAATAAATAAAAAAATAAAAAAAATTAACTCTTAAAGCAAGCACACAAATAAAAATAATTACTTTCATATTTAACACATAATTAAATGTGGCCAAAGTTAAAAAGTCAACCGTTATTGACATTTAATTTAAAAACATAATTGCATTATTTGGACGGTAACTTTCCATTTAATGTTGCGAAACGTAACAATTCGGTTATTTGCTTTCACTTCATTAATTAAATGAGATATTTATGTATGATTAAAGTGGACCGGTTGCAGCGGAGCGGCGAGCTGCGGCGGTGTGTTTGATCTTCGAGTTTCATCACTGTAATATATCGCGTTCCATCCAAAGATTTTAATGTATACGAGTACTACTAGACGGGCTGTTTAGAAGTAAAATTGCGTCACATAACGCGGGAGTTTGACAGCTCACAACAAGGAGCGCGATACGGGTTCTAGTTGAGTGTGAGCGAGATGGTAATATTGAGTTACGATGGAAATCGCAGGTTCGAAATCAGCTCCAAGAGCATGCACCTCTGACTTTTCTAAGTTACGTGTGTATTAATCTCCACCGGCTATGTACGCCCAATCAATAAATACTTCATCTTCCCCTTTATGAAACGAATATTAAATGAATAAAAGCAAAACAAAGATTATAAGGAATTTATCTACTACTAACAATTGGATATCTTTAATTTATCTTGTAGACTCCAAATAGCACACAACTTAAATTAAATACTAAAAATATTGAATAATATAAAATATTAAATTAATTTTAATATTATACAAAATAGTGTTACTTGTAATTAAACTCATCATACTTTAATGAAATTAATATACTTTAATCCCTTTTTTAATACTGAAACCTTTTTGGTGGAATTATACGTCTGCCGAATTTACTAGTTACAATACCAAAAGAATTATTGGCGCGTTGCCGACCTTAAAGGAAAGGGATTGGGAAAAGGGGAAGGGGATTTGGGCATCCGGATATCTCACTAACCGTACGAAACGCAGCAGTAAGCTGCTACTTTACGTCGGTTTTCTGTGAGACAGTGGTAACGACTCAGACGAACCGGCCGATTCACGTTGTAGACAAAAGTGTCTACAACGGGCTCTACCACTCATAAAATGGAATTTGTTGCATTAATTATTATAATATGTATACAAATCGCGAAAGTCTAGAAACATTTAGGCTACTTTTTATTCCGTAAAAGGCCGACGATACGGGCGAAACCGCGAGCGAAAGCTAGTTTCCGTATAAAATTTACCCTTTGCAAAGTGCTTACTTAATTTTTGTTGAATACGGGAAAAACATCATCATTTTAAGCACCATCGCTCCCCATCCGGGATGAGAACCCACTAGAGCGTCTAATCAAACAATGGGTAATTGAAAAACCCTAATTTCCGTTCACAATATACTAGTGCCGACTGCCTCGGTGGCGCAGTTGTAATGCATACGCGGTACGACTGAGGCTGACGCTGAGGTCTCTGGTTCGATTCCCGGGTCGGGTAAAAGTGACATTGGGTTTTTCTATTATGAAATGCTTTATCAGCCCGTGGTCTGAATTTGTGACTGGTATGGCGATAGGCTCGCCCGCTATCACATCATGGGATAAGGGATTGGGAAGGGGATGGGTCCTGGATGGAAAGAGTGAGATATTCGGGCCTCCGGATATACATACATACGCACTCACGCCTGTAATCCCCGAAGGGGTAGGCAGAGGTGTAACCAGTACACCCACATTTTGCCGAGCGTATCTCCGTCCCACGATGTGATAGGAGGGGAGCCGATCGCCATACCGGGCACAAATCCCATACTCCGGGCTGATACTGAGCATTTCGTAATAGAAAAACCCAATATCACTTTACCCGACCCGGTGATCGAACCCGAGACCTCAGCGTTAGCCTCAATCGTAACGCGCACGCATTACAACTGCGCCACCGAGGCAGTCACTCTTTATACTCACTTAGCCTAGACTTTAACTAAACAACAGGTGACAATTTCTGTACCAATAACTAAGTTCGCATTAACACGTGGGCCGGTCCGGTCATGCAAACAGGTCTCGTAAATATTTCGCCACTGAGTTTCAACATCGGCGAACCAGATACGATGGAATGCGACACGGCCTTTGCGAGATTTGGCCCATTAGGGACTGGTTTGTGATGGAGGAGGCTCGTGGATAGAGAAGATAAATAAATACACCCAACAGTCACACACATAGTCCTGATCCCCACACTAGGTAAACCTGTATCGTGGGTATCAGGAACTACGAGGGACTTGCCAAACCACAACACCCAGACCCGAGACCAATATTGATGGATCACACAAACATTTGTCTCTGTGTTGGAATCGAACCCACAGCCTCTCGCTTCGCAGCCGGCTACTCGCCCACCGCACCACGGAGGCTGTCAAATTATAGATCCCTCGTACACGAGATACTGGCTGGGGTGGGACCAACGCTTTGTCTGTTTTTGCCAAGTTGTGAGTTGTATTTCGGTTTTAAGAACATTGAAGCCAATGAAATTACTGGGCATTATGAGACTTAACATTTTATATCTCTGGGTGACGAACGCAGTTAAGTGCCATGCAGTGCCTTGTAATTCAAAGTTCTGTGTGGTGTTGCTTGTCTACGGGCAGGCGTGGCGCTTACCATCACCGAGCGCGACCTGCTCGTTTCGTCATTCAAGCTACCTAATAAAAAAATAGTACTTTCAACCTCTCTGTAGTATTTTGTCTACGAACCCTAAAATGAAGTCGTGATTTTGTCCAATTTTGACAGTTTTACGAGAGATATTTGAAAACTTCATTGGCCATAAGAATCACCACAACAAAGTTTTCACGTCGTTATTGTGTGAACTATTCGAAAATGCACGCCGAGGCAAACGCGTGTCCGACTCAGAGATGACTCAAATTCTGACACTCGACGTTCTCAGCTGACTAAGCCAAGGCCACCGGTACCCTTAAACGTAACGCAAACACCCAAACACCATTAGAATCATAATGTGTCTAGATTTATATCAGATAAATCATTACTTATAAGGTTAGCGATTTGCGTAGGCAGGCGACGCGCGACGGCCGATCGCCGCGCATTCTTCCGTCAAAACAATATCTCGATTAAATATTATAAACATTGCAAATGATTCTATAATTCATATATTATTAAACAGCAGCGATAGCTCAACGGAGAGGAGGAGGGGGAGGGGGAGGATATGTACTCTCGAGAAGAAAGTCTCAGGTCTCCAAAAAATTGAAAATACAATAATCACGACGAGTGTACTGTTGTTCATTGAGGAGTTTCATTTTTTTACACCGTACTCTTTCATCAGATCCTAACCAAATCTATATGGGACCACATCGCAGCTAAACTCTATCGAATAATTTTTTTTCCAACAAAATCGGTCCACAGTTGGCGAAGAAATCAATGTACATACATTTAAAAAAAGCAAAAAAATAAGTTACTTATATAGAAATCTGGTTAGTGGCCAACCTAGTGTCAGAGTTTTTCAAGCCACCCGAAGGCCTCCGACTTGGCTTAACGACTGCTATCAGTTGATAACAGCCGGGACCGACATTTTTACGTGCCCTCCGAAGCACGGAGACGCTCAGTTGAAATACCATTAAGCGGACACCCATACATAGACTGACCGCACCAAGGGTTGCTTAACTCGCTTATCGTTTGTTTACTGATTAGTGAGTGCAGTACTTTTTTGAAGTCTGTTAAAAATTGTTTGTAAAATGATTCGTCAATGACGATAAGACTGTTACTCATGACATAACCTTCACACACCATAAAAATGAAGTCAAAACACCGTAAAACATTATAATTATCAACACCAAATCTAAACTGGTTTAGTACGAAATCGAAAGTTAATTGTTTGGTGACCGAATTGAACATCAAAAACATAACATTTAACAAAACTTAGAAACCGACTTCAATTTTAGGATAGGAAGGATAGGATGTAAATTCGAATACAATAACACAATCGCGACGAGTGTACTGTTGTTCGTTGAGGAGTTTTATTTTTTTACTCCGTACCCTGTCATCAGATCTTAACCAAATTTATACTGGACCACATCGCAGCTAAACTCTATCGAGTGAATTTTTTTCCAACATAATCGGTTCACAATTGCCGGAGAAATCGATGTACATACATACATAAGAAAAGAAAAAAAAGCTTTTTGAAGTCGGTTAATAAAATCCGATCAAATGATTGTCGGACCACGCACAGTAAAGGGTTCCGTAGTGTAACCGAAAATATCCTATACATATATCGAAAACTGTACAAACTAGCTTATTGAAACCAATTTTCGATGAAAGTACCTTTTAAGTTATCCTACCTTGAATTTTTTCATTATTTTCCACATTGTAGTTTAAATTTGTACCTAGTATTTTTTTTATTAGCTCGAGTGACGAAACGAGCACGTAGCTCTCCAGACGGTAAGCGTCACGCCTGCCCATCAACAGAAGCAACATCACACAGAGCTTTGAATTACAAAGCACTGCATGGCATTGGACTGCGCTCATCACCCAGAGACATAAGATGATAAGTCTCATAATGCCCAGTAATTTCACTGGCTTCAATGTCCAATAATAATAATATTATAAAGAGGAAAGATTTGATTGTTTGTTTGCATTGAATAGGCTCAGAAACTACTGAACCGATTTGAAAAATTCTTTCACTGTTGGGAAGCTACACTATCCCCGGGTGACATGGGCTACGTTTTATCCCGGAAAAGGACGTTCACACGGGCGGAGCCGCGAGCAGAGGCTAGTGTGAAATAAAAACGCTACCGCCGTGCCGCGCCGTTGTACCTCGATCGCGCGGAACCTCCACTTCGGTAAAGTTTTGCATGATGCAAGTGGTCAAGGTCGTGGACGTGGGGTACAGCCTTAACTTTATTATATTTTTTGATTATTTTTTTTTTTTTATTTCAATAAATAAGTTACGTTACTCAAAATCTATTGCAGAAAGAATTTTATAAATCGGACCAAAAATAAATAAGTTAGAAGCCATTCAAATCTTGTAGAAGGGGTAATTGTCAAATGACAGAAGACGCAAACTTTGACGTCACTGTGTAAAATGTTCGTTATGGTGCACGCGTGCAAGCGAGATAGTGAGATATCCCTACAACGCACCCACTTTTCCTCATACCAACATTTAAAGTCATAACTGCGGGCACATTTCTGAACCAATTTTGATTGTGTTAAAAGGGTTTCTTTTGCGTATCATTTTCTGTTGTTTATAAAATAATGTATAAAATTCAACATAGGAAACTACCATATTAACAAAAAGTTCATTACGTATCCATATTCAATGCGGACATTCTAGATTACAGAGGAAACGTAAAAAATCCATAAGCACTTTATTATAATTTTTCAACAATAACAAATGCGGAACTCATCTTTTTATTAAGTCACTTATTACTTGATTATAAAGCATATCTTAATATTTTTTTCTCACAGTAATTACGACGATGTTTGTAGGAAATGTATTTGATGATTTATGCACAATAAATATATGACAAAGGAAATAAATTAAAAATCCTAATGAAGGAGTAGATTAAGTTTTTTTCCAAAATGGTAGAGTCAACGCACTCACGGCTGTAATCCGTGTCATGAAGTACTCTGTAACTTAAAGTTCTGTGTGGTGTTGAGCGACCTATTCGTTTCGTCATTCAAGCATAAGTATAAAAAATACATATACAGATACGCACTCACGCCTGTAATCCCCGAAGGGGTAGGCAGAGGTGTAACCAGTACACCCACATTTCGCCGAGCGTATGTATCTCCGTCTCATGATGTGATAGGGGGCGAGCCTATTGCCATACCGGGCACAATTCCAGACTCCGGGCTGTTACTGAGCATTACGTAATAGAAAAACCCAATATCACTTTTATTACAACTGCGCCACCGAGGCAGTGGTAGAGTCACGCTGAAGATAGTTTTGTTTACAGCATGAATGAGCCAGTTTGACCGGGTTGTTACCACTGTATCACAGAAAACCGACGTAGAGAAGCCAAGCCAATTGAAAACCAGCGCCGGTATTTTTTTTTTCTAAGGTATAGGTCGGCAAACGAGCAAGTTGGTCACCTGATGGTGAGTGATCTCCATCGTCCATGTACGACCACAATACCAAAAGAATCATAGGTGCGTTGCCGACCTTACAGGAAAGGGATAATTAAGGAATTGGGAAGGGGAGGAGGTTTGGGCCTCCGGATATCTCGCTCACCGTACGAAACGCAGCAACAAGCTACTACTTTACGCCAGTTTTCTGTGAGACAGTGGTAATGTTGGTATAATGCTGAACTAGAACCTTTTCCACAACCCCGCGAGACACACGCTACCCGCCCCTTGGTATACCTAATTTAATATCTACCATTTGCTGTTATTTATGTTGTTCTTTGCTGGTATCTTTATTTGTTTTTGTTGCTTTGTATTAGTGAGTCTCAAAAAAAGACCGAATAATTGTTATTCTTTCTTTAAAGTTGATGAAATACGGTGAGTGATATCCAAGGTCAATAAAGTACCAGCATTTAAAAAGTGTTTTTTTAAAAGGACCCACGGAGCGCCATCCTTACAGCACGACACGTACAGACTCATCAATGTCTGAGACAAGCGCCCAGCGGGTCACCCACGTTAATAGCGGGTCAGTTGTACCGCGTCATTACCATCTGCATCGTCTAGATTTTGATGTCATACTTTATAAATAGAACAGATGTTTTATCTATCAAAACAAGAATCATGGGCGCATCGCTGAACTTAAAGTAAATAAATAAATACACCCAACAGTCACACATAGTCCTGACCCCACACTAGGTAAGCCTGTATCGTGGGTTTCAGGAACTACGAGGGACTTGCCAACCCACAACATCCAGACCCGAATAAATTTTTCGTGGATCACACAAACAGTGCGGGAATCGAGCCCACCGCCTCTCGCTGTCAAAGTAAAAGCATAATTAAGGGATTGGGAAGGGGAAAGGGATTTGGGCCTTCGGATATCTCACTCACCGTACGAAGTGCAGCAGCTACTTTACGTCGGTTTTGGGTGAGACAGTGGTAACGACCGATCGTCGAATGATGCAATATCTCTTGACGGTCGACATTTTATTTGAATTGCACTGTCCATCAAAATAAGATGACTAGAACGATCACTGTCATATAAATCTGCCAAAAAATACGGCTCCACTTACTTACACATGCAAAGGTAAACTTACACGTGATTTTCGATGGCTCTGTATTTAACTTCAAAGTCCAGTGTAGTATGTACGCCGTGTCAGTATTTAAAAAAAAACAAACGCGTTCGTACAAATTTATCACCAGACACGCGGCAACCAGACAACATAAAAATGACAACTTGCAATTATAATTACACACATCACGAAACACGTTCGCGGTGTATGGAGAGCGATGCATAATTTCTAAATAATTATGCTTTTTTGTGCATTGTAACGCTTGTAATTTTAAACCGTTCGTACATATTAAAATATGTTGTGTCTAAAGTAAATCGGGGGCAACGGCCTAATAGGATATTTGACTATGTCTAATTTTATATGGACCCGAAAATAATACGAAAAAGAAACTATTTAGCGAAACAGAATTAAAATTGGGTAAAAGATGAGGCCGCAGTTTATGTTTTAAATATTAGCTGAGCAAAGGTTGGTGCGTATTGGGAGAAATGTCACTATCTCCCTCGCACGCGTGCACCGCTAAAGGTGGGACCTGTCTTGAGACGTCACACATCATGTCGTGTATCCTTTCTCCATCATTTGACAACTACCCCTTCCAGTAGAATTGCTGCAGCAAATTGATCCTAACTTTTTTATTTTTGACATGTTTTATGTAATTCTTTCGATAGTAAATTTTGGGTAACGTAACATAATAAAAATAATCAAGTCAAATATACTATTGTTCCTACAACTTTGGACACATTTCGTGGAAATTGTGAAGGATAACTCTGTAGCCTCCATTCGCTATCTGCTCAGCTTTTAGTAGCACAGTCTAAAAATCAGTCTGTCAACGTAAAAGCCTAATCTGTTTGTAAAAAAGACAAGTATTGACTGAATCATCATCACGCAGCCCAAACCGTTAGACATAAAAACTTGAAATTTACTTTTTATCCCGGAATGACACTCACGAGGGCGAAGCCGCTTGCAAAATCAAGTTAACCTATATCATTCGGTAAATGTGGTATGGACATATGTGTTCCATACGGACTCAAAAGTTTTAATAATTCTGGACGTTTCCATAATACAAATATTGTTACTAATGTAAAGTTAGAAAACAAATAAATAATTTAGCGTAATTGCCTATGTTGTATGTTATGTATACATTAGTTGATATGATTTCTATACATAAGTTCCTTTATTTTGTACTGACTTGTCATAAGCGCTATTTTAATTGCCTACATGATTAATAAAACTATTTAATTTCATTTTATCTGATAATTTCATATACTCTTCTTCCACCTGCCCTTATCCGACTCGCAGTGGGGTCGGCGCGACATGCTTTTTATTAACACATGTTACAGAAAGATTTGGCTTGTAGCTTTTACGACCGGCCTGCCTGATGATATAATAATGATAAATTCATACAATGACTGGAAGTAACTATTTCCAGATTTTGCCGTTGATATTCCAGTACTCACCTCATACGCCGGCGTGTTGAGGCTGTCCCTGATGACTGGCACACTGTTCCTCGGTCCGATAAACGCCATACTAACATCTTATTCACATACAAAAATAACTGATAACCGATAACTGTTATTACTAGCGTTATGTTGCTATTTATTCACTGTCACTGCACTCGGTAACGGTATTTGTGACACTGTACACTTCGATTGTTCTTATTTTGAAAGTTAAATCGGTGTCACAAACTTTAAAAAACAATGGGTTAATGCGGGTGATCTTTTTGCATATTCCTATAAATATGTGCATCAATCATAGAGTTAAAACTGTAAAATAATAAATTTGAAATTTATTATACTCTTGAGCATTTAAAAGACGCACTCGTAGCTAAAGGGGTAACGCTCGGGCTACACACGTGTGACGTGATGAATAGAATAGACATGTCTACACGCCGCGCCCCCCTCCCGCACGGCTCCACTACCTCAGGGTCACCTACTCAGTTTACTACCCTTGTAAATATAGTAGAATAATGTGAAGCAAAAACAGTAAGTTTTTAACAAACTTTTACCATATTATTCTATTTTTTTTCACAATGTATCAAGTATAAACAAAGTTGAAGTCGTTACGTTTGCAAATAGCAACCTATTACTTTATACCAAATTTTAGTAAAAACTACCACCCTACAAACTAAATCCTACCACACTCGCCGCAACACAAAGTAGGCTGTACAAAAGTACAAAAAAGTATCGATATTGATAAATCGAGAAAATATCGATATTTTTGGCATCTTATAAAGAATATCGACATATCGGCTTCAAATTCGGCCCACATTTCATGTCATCCTATTTAAAAAATATATATTTTGATACTAAATTATCAATATATAAAATTATAATATGTCACCATAAAATATCGATTTATTGCTGAAAATATATCGATTTTTGTTGTTATATCCCTAATACAAAGTCAATTTAGCTTCGTACTAACGCAATGCAAGGTCACTACACATTAGCACATAAATATTTAACAATGTTACATTTGCTATCGTAACTTTTGCGCTATAACTTCGTAAACTAATGATGTAACGTGGTTAGAGGTGTTTCTAGGGCGTGCACTGTGGAATCTTTTTGAATTGTTTAATCGCGCACCGAGGATTCCGTACCATCCTTTTTTTTAATGTTGGGTACCGCCCCACGGGTGGTCAGTCGGGGCGGTTATGTCCGACTCCCACGGACTAAAACCATACGGTGTAATAATAATCGTCCGGGTGTTTACCACTATCACACAGAAAACCAACGTAAAGTAGCAGCTTTCGTTTCGTAGTGTGAGTGAGACATCCGAAGGTCCAAATTCCCCTTTCCATTCCAATCCCTTAATTATCCCTTTCTTTTAATATCGGGCAACGCGCCCATTATTGTTTTGATATTGTGAGCATGTATAGGCGGTGGAGATCACTTACCACTAGGTGACCCACTTGCTCGTTTGCCGGCCTATGATATAAAAAAATATTGCTTTCATATAAGGAATTTATCCTTGGGTAATAGCTGGTTCAACGTAAACACGGTTTACTCCTGGATATCTCGAGATTTACTCTCGACTACCTCGGTGGCGCAGTTGTAATGCGTACGCGTTACGACTGAGACTTAGGTCTCGGGTTCGATCCTCGGTTCGGGTTCGGGTAAAAGTGATATTGGGTGTTTCTATTACGAAATGCTCAGTATCAGCCCGGAGTCTGGAATTGTGCCCGGTATGGCGATAGGCTCGCCCCCTATCACATCATGCGACGGAGATAAGCTCGGCGAAATGTGGGTGTACTGGTTACACCTCTGCCTACGGTATGTATGTATGTACTGTTACTCTCGGATAAGACCTTATTCTAGTTTGATCGATTCGAGCCAAAGACTTTAATGTATACTACTAGACGGGCTGTTTAGAAGTAAAATTGCGTCACATAACGCGGGAGTTCGACAGCTGACAAATAGAGAGCGCGATAGGGGTTCTAGTTGAGAGTAAACGAGATGGTAATATTGAGTTACGCTCAATTGACCGCAACTTAGTGGCACAATTTCTATGTACCGCGCAGCTTGTCTAGTAGTGTACATTAAAGTCTTTGATTCGAGCCTAAGAAATCCACAAAAGGAGCAGATGGTGTAACCGTTCCCTTAACGCAGTACTTTCACTGTTCGAGAGAAACGCGTAATTACTTCCATAACTTTCTCATGGATGCCGCTGGGCTCGGCCGCGACAGGCAGCTCGCGGATGCTTTATGTATACAAGGTGTTACAGAAAGGTGTGGTCATATTTAAGGGTCATTACATACACCTCACAGTGAGTGTTTATACAAGGTGTTACAGAAAGGTGTGGTCATATTTAAGGGTCATTACTTACACCTGACTATGAGTGCTTATGTACCGGATCTTATCGAAACATGCTAAAATTACACGTAAAATTTTGTCAATCATTTATTACGATCGAAAATATCGACCACATCACTATAAATTATTTGCATCATAGCTTCTGCGCGTGTCAGCTGTTTGTAATTTTTTGTCCAGTTTAAATTCAAATTATTTACTTAATCCATAAAATGTTATACATCATTTAGATTCAGTCAAATTTTAACTCTACCGCCAGTTCGGAATGCTGTTTCGCTAGAGAAGATCAGACAAGAAACTCTAACGTTGCTCTTTTCAAAACTGATTTACAATATTGATACTACATTAATACAATTTAATTTGAGTTAAAGCAGCTCAGTTTATGTCAAGAGGAACATTATAACATAAAATAATGATTACTGAGCATGACTCCCATGACCACGACGAATAAATTAGGACTATAAAAAGGACAAGTGGCGGCAACAAACAACCAGACGGCGTCTCAGCTATTGTGGACGTTAATGGGCGGTGGTGATCACTTACCATCAGGTGAGTCAATCTGCCTGTTCGCCGACATCTACTATGATAAAAAATAATTGAAAAGTTCCACTGGAGAGTTGCAGTACTGTGTGTCATACACTTTTTGACATAGACGCCATTGATAAGCATAAAAATTGACAGTTGTAGAGACTGCCGATAGAAGTGAAAACTTAGAACTATTAGTATTAAAATTTGAAATTTCATAATGTATGAATTAAAACTATCATCATCAATCTGGTTTTCACATCTATTGACACTCCGAACAACAATTATATGCATGTTTATATGGTTTTAGTACTCTATGATTCTACAATTAAACGATTCAAATAATAATCAAACAAAAACACTATTTCAACAACGCACAGTACATACACATTGAACTTTTCACTTAATCCATTCTACGATATACACATCACTAATTTTGCACAATACGTCAGCTGTATAGCTACAGATATACTGCTATAAGCATGTCGGTGACGAGAACGCACGATATTTTCTCCTACCAAAAAGTGCCCAATGCGGCTAAAGAAGTTTTCACTTCAAAAATCTAAGCCTACTGACACAGTAAGAATAAATCTATACCGTGTGAATATAGAACAAGAGTACCATAGTCGATAGTATATACATTACCTTACGAAAGCTAAAAGAAACCCAACCGCAATACATTTCACATTGTAGTGGAACGATTGTATTCGAGAGGTTCTAGCCGATAGAGACGGGACGGATTTGGAAATGAAACATGGGGGAACAATGTCCTTTTTTACCAGGGGGAGCAGAAAGCGCGGAGGGCAAGTAGCCCAGAAAAATTATCGCCAAACTATGAGCGAATTTACAGCAAAACCCCTAGTTCTGGAACAAATATAAATAACTGGAGAGACGGAATTTTTGTCCAATCTGAGAAACACACGAAAATTTTATTGTTCACATCTGTCAGGTATTCCACTGCAGATTTTGAAGGGACAGCACAAACCTGGCGGAAAATACAACGCGCATTTCTTCTATTGATAATACGCAATTGAATTCGCGTATGAAATTCAAACAAAATTAATAATAGCACACATTTTTTATTGAATTGTTAGTGGCAACTTAGTGTCAAAGTTTTCAGGCCTCTCGAAGGCCTCCGGCTTGGCTTAACGTCTGCTGTCAGTTTATAGCAGCCCGGACCGAGTTTTTACGTGCCCTCCGAAGCACGGAAATACTCAATGAATTACCACAAAGCAGTCACCCATCCAGGTTAGTGAGTGCGTCTAGCTATGAGCGCTTCACCTCTACTGAAATGCATGTAATTTTCCGACCGGTATGTTGCCTATTAGTTGTCAGTTAAGTCAATTTCTATAAACACCCAAATGACCCCCTCAAAAACAATACAATCCGTCCCATATATGCGAATAGGAATATCCGATAATGGTCCTGCTAAAAGAATGGAACTGTTGGAAAGAAATGGCTCCCTCTTGTGGCGAAGTGAAATACTATACGCGAGCGCTATAGGCATATAAATCGACCTAAAACACAGTCACAGTATAAAAACGTACAGTATATCGACGAAGTTTCCTAGACGACCGTGTGTATGCACGGTTGTGTTTCGGTTTGAAGGACATTGAAGCCAATGCCGTTACTGAGCATTATGAGAGTTAACACCTTATGTATCGGGTTGATAAGCGCAGGCAGCAGTCCAATGCTATGCAGCGCTTTGTAATACAAAGTTCTGTGTATCTTCTGTTTATATTATTTTATTTTTTATTTTATTTATTTAAGGATTACCAACAAAATTTACAATGACACATATTATGTAGATATATAGTTGAACTAAAACAATATTGAACTAATTGCAATTTAAATTACAGGTAAACACAACATACAAAATAGAAATTGAGTATTAATTTAGGTGAAGGAACATAAAGCATATAAACATATTCCATATAAGCAATACAATTTAACAGAATGTTAAAGATCATCAGTATTTTGTAAAGTACTTTTTCTGAAAGAGGCCAGCGAATCATGGAAAATGTCAAGATTATTTATTTTATTAGTAAGCCAGTTGTACAGAGCAGACAGCCGTGGGATGGGCTCTCCCATATGTTATATATGTTTGCCTACATTGGTTCGACAACGACGTACTTGTAGTATGAGGCGGGGTTTGCGAGGAGGGCGAGATGGTACATATGGGATGGAATTTTTACAAACATTATACGACACTATATGATTTTCATACTGTGATGCGACTGTAAAGTTCTGACCTAAGCTATAAAACAGTACAAAGTTTTTTTATAGTTTATGTAATGTGGTTTATGTCCCAAGTTAGGTATTTGTCTAGGAAAATGTAGTTATTTTTTTATTACCATGCCCACAAGACCACCTTTTCAAGTCCCAAGAGCCAAGATAAACTGTTCAGCAAAGCCTTTTATTTAATTCAGTTTTTCATTTTATAGCAGCACTCAAACGGCAAACGAGTAAGTGTGTCACCTGTTGGTAAGCCACCGCACATGTGCCAGAAAAAATATGAACGTGATGCCGACCTTAAAGGAAAGGGACAATTAAGGGATTGGGAAGGGGAGGGAGGATATGGACCTCCGGATATCTCGCCGTACGAAATGCAACAGCAAGCTACACCACGTAGGCTTTCTATAACACAGTTTTACCAATCCCGTCGAGCCGGCCTATTCATGATGTAGGCAAAAGTGTCTACAGCGTGGCTCTACTACTCAAAAAGTGGATCGGTAAAGATAAGTGAGTTAAGCAACCCTTGGCGCGGTCAGTCTATTGATGGGTGACCACTTAGTAGTATTTCAACTGACACGTCAGCGACTGCATGTCTCTAGAAATAGACAAAGCACTAAAAGAGTGGGTCACCTATTATTGACAACGTACTCCCACTATATTGCATTACCCACCTAAACAACACGACCTTGTCGACCATGAAGTTGGGCCACGCATCCACTCTCACCGGTGACAATATTGTGAAGTTAGGCAATACACATCATGTCACGATCTGTGATCATAATCATCGAACTAGTCCGATGACCTTTGTGTTGACAAATTATCACGATATCCAAACCAGTTGGCGGACAAGCATGTTGACATATCAACACAGCCTCCGTGGCGCAGCGGACGAGTAGCCGGCTGCGAAGCGAGAGGCCGTGGACTCTATTCCCGCACCGAGACAAATGTTTATGTGATCCACAAATATTTGTTTTGGGTATGGCTGCTTTCTCCCCAGAGGGGTTGACGTCAGACAAGTTCGTTTGTAAAAACTACAAGCCAAATCTTTCTGTAACATGTGTTAAAAAGCATGTTGCGTCGACCCCACTGCGGTGGGATAATGAGTTTTTCTATTATGTATTGCTGAAAATCAGCCCGGAGTCTGGAATTATTGATCGATATGGCGATAGGCTCGCCCCCTACCACATCATGGGACGCAGACACGCTAGGCGAAATGTAGGTGTACTGGTTACACCTATGCCTACCCCTTCGGGGATTACAGGCGTGAGTGCGTATGTATATGCATACTATATCCATCTCATACGATACATACACCACCATATAAAACACATGACATTACCATAAACCTGAGGTGGTTTGCGTTAACCCCGTTCCCGTTATGGTGGCGGATCATTTCCCGAGCGCCATTTCCGTGTGTTTCCGCTCCGTGCAAGATGGCGTCGTTTCCGGTTGCAACTAGCGGTATGGCCTTTTACAGTATTGTTTGTGGTTTTAAAATATTTAATCGCGAGTTGTCTGTCTTTATTTAACTGTAGTTTAATGGTTTTGTTAGTTATTTTATTTTTTATTATATAAAGCATAGGCCGGCACGAGCTATACTGCGCCACCGAGGCAGTAAAAAAATGCCTTTGAAAGTGGCAAATTCATACGACAGAAGCCGTCTGCAAAATTGACATAACAAAACCACTTTATTGAAGAGTATGCCAAAGTAAAAAGTTGTATTATTTCTATAATGGTGTACAATTTATTGGCACTATGTGAAAGTGTAATTACTTCTCTACACATGCGTAATAGTTCACTGACTTAGATGGTACAAGTATAGAATATAGACTGAAGATTCAAACCTTGTACCTTGTGTTTTATTCTTTGTTTTTTTTTATTAGCATGAATGACGAGACGAGTATGTCGCTCGCCTGATGGTAAGCGTGGCGCCTGCTCATAAACAGAAGCAACACCACACCGAACTTTGCATTACATGACATGCATGCACTGTGGGGTTGACTTCAGGCAGACATGCTCAAAACATGTATTAAGAGCAGTTTGCCCCGACCCCACTGTGAGTGGGATAAGGACACGTGGAAAAAGAGAAGACACTCTCGCATTAATCTACACTAATAATAATATTATAAAGAGGAAAGATTTGTATTTTTGTATGTAACGAATAAACTTAAAAACTACTGGACCGATTTCAAAAATTCTGTTTTCTGTTAGAAAGTTTCATTATCACTGAGTAACATAGGCTACATTTTATCCCGGAAAACTCCGTTCAGGCGGACGGAGCCGCGAGCAAAGGCTAGTAATTAGATAAGTATAAATTATAGATGTTGAATATTTATTGTGGCCAAACATCACCGCAGGCGCAAGAGAAGAAAAATTATAGACAAGAAAATTTGCTTTATTGTGATGCGGCGGGCATTACAATAAGTAAAATTAACTAAAGAACGTAAGATTGTGTGTGGCCGTCATAAAAACGGCTATAGCTCAGCATATGTGGACAAAAAAACCAACGCTGATCTTCCGCTGGGCCGATTGGTAATGTCACCGCCGCGAAACAAGAGATAATAATAATACCAGCCCTGTATTATATACGTCCCACTGCTGGGCACGGGCCTCCTCTACTGAATGAGAGGGGTTAGGCCTTAGTCCACCACGCTGGCCTAATGCGGGTTGGCAGACTTCACATACCTTCGAAATTCTTATGAAGAACTTCTCAGGTATGCAGGTTTCCTCACAATGTTTCCTTCACCGTTAAAGCAAGTGATAATTAACAATTAATATACACATAACTTAGAAAAGTCAGAGGTGTATGCATTTGGGGCTGGTTTCGAACCTGCTACTTTCGTCTCGACAGTCCATACCACTCCCCGCTGAGCTATCACTGCTGTTTTAAACAAGAGATAAAAAAACAAAAAAAGAGCATATTAAAACTGTCAAGTTAATGTTGAAACGAAAGTGAAAGGTCACGGAGGGCGACAAATATCGCTCTCTAGGGGCGCGTACATGTTTACTCTTATACAAAGAGTAACGTGCCCGCACGCCCTTCACCGGACCTACATGTGGGCCAACGATACATTAATTATAACTAGTAGCGATAGCTCAGCTGGGAGTGGTACCGACTGCCGAAATAACGTTTCAGGTTCTAAAAGTTTACAAAGTCTTTGAATGGTAGAACCATGCTGTAGACACTTTTGTCTATAGCATGAATGAATCGGCTCGTCCAGGCCCAAAGGTTACCCGAGAAGTTCTCGATAAGAATTTCGAAGGTATGTGAAGTCTACCAACCCGCATGTCTTTTTTTTTATCCTGGCTCGGCAAAGTGACTACATTACACCTGCTTGGATTGTAGCGCAATCCATGAATACTGACGACAAACGATAGACACTGAATCTATCGTAGATCGGCAATATTATGCCGGCCTGCTTAATTGCTTCTTTATACTCCCGTTGCACTGCCACGGCCGCAACCCGCAACGTTTTTACTGTGTGGTCGGTGGTCGCTATCCAGTCGGATACACTTCCATCAGCGTCTTGCTTGGCTGAAGAACCACCAACGTATCCGCGCCAGTTCTACACTCAAAAGCCAGTTAAGCCTAACAGCGTCTCCCGCACACCGCACCGCGGCCCCTGTGTGGGTGCCAATGACAAAAGAACACATCACGGTACAACCAAGAAATAAATTTCTATTGCGGAAATCTTTTCATGATGATTTACCATACGGAACCCAAAATGTATGTTCCTGAACCTATTATGTCCACTGCTGGAAGGACGTCCCACAAGGATTGCTTGGTGTTGTCTAAAAGGTATTTGATTGGCTCATAACCAACAAGGGTCATCCGGAAGCTCAAATTCTCATCCCCTCTCAATCCCTCAAGCATAATTTTCCTTTAAGATCAGCAACGCGTCGATGTTTCATCATGTATTGTGATGTTCATGGGCGTTGAAGATCATTTACCATCAGCTGACCTACTTTATCATTTGCTGTCCTGTTTTATAAAACAGCACACTGCCTTATAATCCCTCTGGCGTTATAAGCGTTCACGCGCGGTGATGACCACTTACCATCAGGTGACCTAGTTGCTCGTATCTTCTGGGATTTAAAACACACGGCGGCCTCAGCGTGGGCGCCAATGACAAAAGTACACCGCACTGTACATCGGCTAAAGTCGTTTCTAATAATACTAGCCCTGTATTATATACGTCCCACTGCTGGGCACGGGCCTCCTCTACTGAATGAGAGGGGTTAGGCCTTAGTCCACCACGCTGGCCTAATGCGGCTTGGTAGACTTCACATACCTTTGAAATTCTTATGAAGAAATTCTCAGGTATGCAGGTTTCCTCACGATGTTTCCTTCACCGTTAAAGCAAGTGATAATTAACAATTAATACACACATAACTTAGAAAAGTCAGAGGTGTATGCACTTGGGGCTGGTTTCGAACTTCGACTTTCGTCTCAACAGTCCATACCACTCCCCACTGAGCTATCACTGCTATCGTTTCTAATAAGGATATGATATCACACAGGTGATTATCCTATCAGATCGTTGCAAATTCATGGTCACCTCCTGAATATTCCAGAATCAAATCTAATGACCTTTGTACAAACGCTTCTTGCTTTAAATACATACATACATAGACTCGCTCCTGTTTACCATAGAGGTAGGCAGATACAACGGATTTCCACTTGCTACGATCCTTGCATACCTCTTTGGCCTCATTCACTCTCATTAAATTTTATGATCTCTCTTGCTATAAATGATTATTATTTAACTGAAAAACACGGAAATGGTTCTCAATTTGTCTTTATATACAACGTGTTACAGAAAGGTGTGGTCAATATTTCACCCCCGTGGTACTGGTACCAAATTCGATTGCATTGCTATAAATA
Organism: Mimas tiliae; assembly: GCA_905332985.1. NCBI lineage: Eukaryota > Metazoa > Arthropoda > Insecta > Lepidoptera > Sphingidae > Mimas > Mimas tiliae. The sequence goes on along the minus strand of HG995265.1, from coordinate 5,269,677 downwards.
AAGTATTTTCTTTTTTATCGTATTAGTTACTATCGATACTCAACTTGCAACATTGGACAGCACTAAATGTTTTTTTTTTTTTATTAGATTGAATGACAAGACGAGCAGGTCGCTCGCCTGATGGTAAGCGCCACGCCTGCCCATAAACAGAAGCAACGCCACACAGAACTTTAAATAAAGCACTGCATGACACTGGACTGCGCTCGTCACCCTGAGACATAAGGTGTTAAGTCTCATAATGCCCAGTAATTACACTGGCTTCAATGTCCTTCACACCGGAACACAACAGTGCTTACACATTGTTGCTTGGCGGCAGAAATAGACAAAACGGTGGTACCAACCCAGCCGGTCCCTCGCAAACGAGGGACCTACCACCTTGTTAACTAGGACAACTAATACAACTAGGCGCGCAGAGGCAATTTATAGTGATGTGATCGATCTTAATAAACTGGTGCATAGACCGGCAAACGAGCAAGTGGGTCACCTGACGGCTGACGGTAAGTGATCTCCACCGCCCATAATACCAAAAGAGTCATGGGCGCGTTGCCGACCTTAAAGGAAAGGGATAATTAAGGGATTGGGAAGGGGCGGTGCTTTGGGCCTCCGGATATCTCATTTACCGTACGAAACACAGCACTACTTTCAGTTTCTCAGTGAGACAGTGGTAACGACACGTACGGAACAAAATTGGCTACAGCGTGGCTCTACCACACAAAAATCGAAAGAATCGAATTATGTTCATTTACTAAATTCATACGCAGTTTAGTTTCGCAAATACGCCATAATGGACAATGGCAAAAGACGTTATGCATATGCAAATGGTTATAAGAGCACGCCCACACGCCGTGGGTGTGAAAAAAATATAATTATTTTGCAACGTTCCGCTGCACATTATGTAAATCTTGGGTTAATTATGCAAGTTACTGTGATGGTTGAGTCATAGTATTAATTATAACACCCAACAACTTACCAACCCAGTGAAATTACTGTGCATTATAAATATATGAAATTTACGCCCATATACTGAAACGGCTCTGACTGCCTCGGTGGTGCAGTTGTAATGCGTACGCGTTACGTTGAGGTCTCTGGTTCGATCCTCGCGTCGTGTAAAAGTGATATTGGGTTTTTCTATTACGAAATGTTCAGTATCAGCACGGAGTCTGGAATTTGTGCCCGGTATGGCGATAGGCTCGCCTCCTATGACATCATTGGACGGAGATACGCTTGGCGAAATGTGGGTGTACTGGTTGCACCTCTGCCTACCCCTTCGGGGATTACAGGCGTGAGTGCGTATGTATGGCAGCAATAGTAAAAGCGGTGGCGCCAACCCAGAGTCCCAGACGGCCTCTCGCATACGAGGTACCACGTAGTAAATAAATTTGTACTCCAATACTGAATGTGGTACGATGACGTCATTGTACTAAGAAAGCATACCAGATAAGTGGTTCGCGCATCAGTTACATCATGTTTTAATGTAAGCGATGACATTGTTGATTTAGTGCGTTTAGCCAGAATTGTTGTTGCGTAATGCTAAGTAAATAGTGTTTTTTGTTGCTAATAACCGACGAAAAAACCGGAGGTGGTTCTGACATGTTTCTTTGTATGTATAACCCACCGCTGGTGGGTCCAGGATTTTGGTTTGGGGGCTTGACCCAAAATTTGAATTTAAAAATATTATACGATACCTACTTAAAATGGAATAAGTGCGGATAAGCGATAAAAAATATATCGTAGGTAGAGTACTAAGAAAATAGGATAATATCAAGATTAATTTGAGATGTCAGTGGACCCAAACGAAGGATCAGGTAGTGTAGGCCACCGAGGCACTTAAACAGTATTTCTGCCATCAAGCAGTATAAGTTCTGTTCTGTATCGGTTTGTAGGACATTGGAGCCAGCGAATTTACTGGGCATTATGAGGCTTAAGGTCTTATGTCTCGGGATGACGAGTGCTGTCCAGTGGCTTACAATGCTTTGTAATAAGGTCTAATTATGTTGCTCCTGTTTATGGGCATGTGATATTAATAAATAAATAAATATAACAAAATTAATACACCCAACAGTCACACACATAGTCCTGAACCTGCACTAGATTAACCTGCATAGTGGGTATCTGGATCTACGAGTGGATTGCGGTCCCACAACACTCAGCCCTATAATAAATATTTGTGGATCACAAAAACATTTATCTCGGTGTGGGAATCGAACCGGCTACTCGCCCACTGCTCCACGGAGGCTGTCATGTAATGGAAAAGATCCGAGTGGTGTGGCTATTGTTTATGGGCTGGAACTTCCATCAGGCGAGCGACCTGGGGCGGTACCGGCTAATTCGCCGAACTTCGGATTTATGCAAATCAATGTTTGATTACGAGATCCAACGATTCTGTCGTACCGCCGAACGACCGTCTAATGGCCAAAACGATGAACAACGATTTATCTCGTCACACGAACTTCAATAAAACCGATTGATTTTTTAGAGAATCAATTAATCCCGACCGCGTGCGATTAATCTGAATGGACTTGAACGCCGGCGGAGTTGATGAAGTTCGGCGAATTAGCCGATACCGCCCCTGCTCATCTCTTCATTCAACAGTTATACATAGTCACAAATACATTAATCACACAGTTTCCGCGAAACATTTCTAGCACAGTGACCTATAGTTGTGACACTGTTGCCTAAATTCAAAGATTTTAATTTGGTGAACAACACCGCCGCGTCGCGTCGCGTCGTGTACACAGCAAAGTCTTTGCTTATTTTGTCATAACGCCCCAGTTTGTTTAACTATTGTTACAAGATAACGAATAGGGTTGCCGGTAATGTTATTTAGAATCTTAAATATTCATTAAACACTGCAGAAATACATATATACTCGTATAATACATATATATATAATACACTGCCTCGGTGGCGCAGTTGTAATGCGTACGCGTTACGATTGAGGCTAACGCTGAGGTGTCGGGCTCGATCCCCAGGTCGGGTAAAGTAGTATTGGGTTTTTCTATTACGAAATGCTCAGTATCAGCCCGGAGTCTTGAATTTGTGCCCGGTATGGCGATAGGCTCGCCCCCTATCACATCATGGGACGGAGATACGCTCGGCGAAATGTGGGTGTACTGGTTACACCTCTGCCTACCCCTTCGGGGATTACAGGCGTAAGTGCGTATGTACTATAGAAATACGACAAAATGGTGGTAGGTCCCTCGTATGCGAGAGGCCGTCCGTCTGGTTTGGTATAACTGTTTTGTCTATTTCCGCCATCAACAGCAGAGTATAAACACTGTTGTGTTTCAGTAGTAGGACTTTAAAACTAATGAAATTACTGGGCATTAAGATTTTAATCTTATAAATAAATACACCCAACAGTCACACACAGTCCTGACCCCACACTAGGTAAACCTGTATCGTGGGTATCAGGAACTACGAGGGACTTGCCAACCCACAACACCCAGACCCGAGACAAATATTTGTGAATCAGACAAACATTTGTCTAGGCGCGGGAATCGAACCCACGGCCTCACGCTTCGGAATCGGCTACTCGCCCGCTGCGCCACGGAGGCTGTCAAATGATGCCCCCATATTTCAAGCGCGGTCCAATGCCACGCAGTGCTTTGCAAAGTTCTGTGTGGTGTTGCTTCTGTTTCTGTAACGTGGTGTGTACCATTAGGCGAGCAACCTGCTCGTCATTTAAGTTAATAAAAAAAAATTGTTTTTATGGCCGAGGTCAGGAAATGAAATTAATTACTGGGTATGAGACTTAACATCTTGTGACAGACATCAGACACGAGGTGACGAGCACAGGCCAGTGTCATGAAGTACTCTGTAACTTAAAGTTCTGTGTGGTGTTGAGCGACCTATTCGTTTCGTCATTCAAGCATAAGTATAAAAAATACATATACAGATACGTACTCACGCCTGTAATCCCCGAAGGGGTAGGCAGAGGTGTAACCAGTACACCCACATTTCGCAGAGCGTATCTCCGTCCCATGATGTGATAGGGGGCGAGCCTATTGCCATACCGGGCACAAATTCCAGACTCCGGGCTGATACTGAGCATTTCGTAATAGAAAAACCCAATACTACTTTACCCGACCCGGGGATCGAACCCGAGACCTCAGCGTTGGCCTCAGTCGTAACGCATACGCATTACAACTGCGCCACCGAGCCAATCAAGAATATTATAAAAGTAACAAAATCTTTCGACCCTACACCACAGTGTAGGCACATCGTGTTTTATGTTCGCATGTTTTCGAGTATGCCCTGCCGACTGCTGTTTAATCTTTTAATTGCCTTTTCAACCTACCCCGTTATCATCGCTGACGTAAATACCAATGCAGTGTTTTTATCATTACACTTGCTCGTTATGCGAAAAAAAATACATAGGAATGTATTAAATCACATTTGAGTAGAGCCACGCTGTAGACAGTTTTGTCTACAGCACGAAGGGGACGACCGCTGTCTCACAGAAAACCGATGTAAACTTACTGCTGTGTTTCGTACGGTGAGTGTGACATCCGGAGTCCCAAACCTCCTCCCCTTCCCAAACCCTTATTCCTTTCCTTTAAGGTCAGCAACGCAACCATAATTCTTTTGGTACTGTGGTCGTAACATGAGCGGTGGAGATCACTTACCATCAGGTGACTGACTTGCTCGTTTGCCGGCTTATGCTATAAAAATAAAAAAGACATCCGAAGGCCCAAATACCCCTTCGCAGTCGTTTTTTTTATTGGCTTGAATGATCAGACGATCAGACCAGCAGGTCGCTTGTCTGCCTATAAACAAAAGCAACGCCATACAGAATTGAATTACAAAGCACGGCATGGCAGTGGACTGCGCTCGTCACCCCGAGACATAAGGTGTCAAGTCCAAATTCCAATAATAATCTCTTATTTATCCCTTTGCCTTAAAGTCACCAACCATGATTCTTCTATTGTTGTTCATGAGCATTGGAGATCACTTCAGGTGACCCACTTGCTCGTTTACTAGACTATGCTATAAAAAGAAACACCAACATAAGGTTTTACTATCTTACGTAAGCATTATGTAGTACTAATTATCATGCAGCGGATAGAAATGGAAAGTTTTAAAAATAAATAATGCATGCAAATAAGTACCGTAGACTATAATTAACTTCATTTAGATCTAAATGTGATAGTTTTGTACGTGAGTGAAAGAAAATCGACGTAAAGTAGCGGCTTGCTGCTGCGTTTCGTACAGTGAGTGAGATATCCGGAGGCCTAAATCCCTCTCCCCTTCCCGGTCCCTTAATCATCCTATTCCTTTAAGGTCGGCAACGCGCCTATGATTCTTTTGGTATTGTGGGCGTACATAGGCGGTGGAGATCGCTCAGGTGACCCACTTGCTCGTTATGCAATGCAATGAAAAGCATTTGTTGAGTGTTCCATAGCTTTAAAGTTTTGGAAACCGCTGATTTAGGCTAATTAAAAAAAACCCAATGGCTGAAACACATGATAGGAAAAAATACAAACAAAGTATTGGATTAATTAGCACTCGCATTAATTTTTAGCATGCAAAGTGTTATTTAGCATTTAGCAAATCAATACAGTTGCTAAATTATGTGAAGTATGAATTCATTCATCGCGTATTAATTTGTGTATTACCGCGTCGATAGTATTGGATCAGCATTCGTATATTTTTTTTGCATGCGATGTCTTATTTAGCATTTCGCAAATTAAACACAGTTGCTAAATTATATGAAGTATAAATTCATTCGTCGCTTCGTAATTCGTGCATTAGCCCGTCGCAGCAATGGTGGCAACGTGCTATCCCCTTCGCACCCGCGGGAACACTAAAACATTGTGTCATATTAGCAAATAGCATTAGCACGAACGATTAGCGTGCTAAGACCAAACACTTTAATGTATACTACTAGACAAGCTGTGCGGTACATAGAAATTGTACCACTAAGTTGTGGTCAATTGACCGTAACTCAATACTCTCAAACTCACCTCTGCCTACTCCTTCAGGGATTACAGGTGTGAGTGCGTATGAAAAATACGAAGATCCTCAATTCGACCCACGGGTATGTTTTTAAGGTTCCATAGACAAAAACGGAAGCGGGTCACCCGATGGAAAGCGATCTCCACCGCCCATATACGTCGATAATACCAGAAAATTCATGGGCGCGTTGCCGACCTTAAAGGAAAGGGATAATTAAGGTATTGCGAAGGTGAGGGACGTATGGGCGTCCGGGCTCACTAACCGCACTCACTTTACGCCAGTTTCCTGTGAGACAGTGATAACGTTTGAGTGGTAGAGCCACGCTGTAGACACTTTTGTCTACAGCATGTATGGGCCGGCTCGTCCGGGTCATTACCACTGTCTCACAGAAAACTGGCGTAAAGTAGCAGCTTGCTGCTGCGTTTCGTACGGTGAGTGAGATATCCGGGGGCCCACACCCCCTCCCCTTCCCAATTCCTTAATGATCCCTTTCCTTTAAGGTCGGCAACGCACCCATGATTCTTTTAGTATTGTGGGCGTACATGGGCGGTGGAGATGACTTACCATCAGGTGACCATCAGGTTATGAGCAGGCGTGGCGCTACCATCAGGCGAGCGACCTGCACGTCTCGTCATTCAATCTAATAAAAAAAAAATAAAAAAATTGTATTTATTTGTTTGTAGTAGTTATTGGTCTGGGTGTTGTGGGACCGCAAGTCCCTCGTAGTTCCTGATACCCACGAGACAGGTATCAGGACTATGTGTGCGACTGTTGGGTGTATTTATTTATTTATTTATTATTTAATTTCAATACTATTTTATTGAGCGTTTCCATACAAATAAAATAAGTTTTTTTTGTTAAAATTATTTTATTTGTATGGAAACGCTCAATAAAATAGTATTGCAATTAAATATAAAAAAAACTATAAAAAAATCCGATCCGATCGTCAACGTGTAAAAACTCGAAACACGAATCATGGTCGCCTGACGCTGGATTTGAACCCAACTCCTCGCGGTTTCTCAGCTTTCTTACGTTGCCTCTAGACCAATAAGGCTTGATGTTTAATTTTTTTACATCAATTTCCTGGTAATTAAGCACCTAAGTAATTCTCTATACGGAAATTAACGTTTCCTATTTGAATAAGGTGGTGTTTGTTTGTATGTATATGTGTGGGCATGAGTATTTATGTATAAAAAAACTAGTTTCCTGTACAGAAGTTTCCACTGATATCTTCTTCCACCTGCCCTCATCCCACTCGCAGTGGGATCGGCGCAACATGCGTTTTAACACATGTTACAGAAAGATTTGGCTTGTAGTTATTACGACCGTCCTGCCTGACATCAACCCCTCTGGGGAGAAAACAGCCAGAAACAAATATTTGTAGATCACACAAACATTTTATCACGGTGCGAGAATCGAACCCGCGGCCTCTCGCTTCACAGCCGGCTACCAATTGCGCCACGGACGCGTAATATCACAATCATTTAAAAACCATCTAGGTATTGATATCTTATCAAACCAATCGCCCTACATCGCATCATGAATGAATCTATCAACGAACAATTAAAAAAAACCGCAAGCCACCGCACAATTTGATACTTAAACCTGTTTTGAAGCCGGTCGCGTGGTTACGTCACTTCAAACTGACCTTGGGCCCTCCTTACGCTACGCCCACGTGAAATTTCACAGAGGGCGTCTGCGACTTTGAACTCAATATGATTATGCGTGGATTGGGAATTTAAGGCCATCGTGGATAAGCTATAGCTCAGCGGGGAGTGGTACGTACTTTCGAGGCGAAAGTGGCAAGTTCGAAACCAGCCCTAAGAGCTTGCTCCGTCGTCCGAGGACTTTTCTATGTAATAATAATCCGTGATCTAACGATATTTAATTTTAAGTAGTACATTTTTATATGGGGACGCGCGCGATCTCACACACTTCTGTGATCCACACTGCGATCTAACGAATTGTGTTGCCAAATTGTATAACTGGATACAAAAAACTACTGTATAATAGTGATGTGTTTTCGATGGCTATGCTCTTTTCTGCCGTACAGTCGTATGTATAATTGCATACGTAAACAAAAGCAAATCAATACAAATACTATATTTTTTCTATTTTTTTTATCCTGGCTCGGTAAATTGACTACTCCACACCTGCTGGTAAGTGTAGCGCAGTCCAAGTCGACAAACGGGCAACGACAGACACTGTATCTATCGTAGATCGGCCGAATTATGGCGATTATTATTATTAATTAATATTATTTTATATCAAAGTTTGTTAAATACTGTAACAACCCTATCTATGACGACTGGGGGTGATGGCCCCTGATGGGAGATGGACAGATCACACGAATAGACCGCAGCTGTGTCTAGAGATCGCTGGACGTAAGATCGCCGAAGTGCGTTTAAGGATTAATAGAGTAAAAGTAGCTTTTTATCCTAGCTCGGCAAAGTGTCTACGCTATCAGGTAAGTGTAGCGCAATCCAATAATTAAGATAATTCTGAACGGACCTAACAATGATCACGTATTAAGCAGACATTCTCTATGGTCCTCTTTGTGTTAATTGTTAATTTAGCCACAAAAAAAAATGTTTTGGCAACAACAAAGCGTATAATAATTTTACATTAATAATCATGTTTGGCGGATTAATAGAAGGATCTTTGAGAAAGTCGACCTTAAATAAAATTATTAATAATTAATTTCTACTATGCTACCACTATTCACTGGTCTACAGTAGTTTTGTTGCCCTAGATATGAAAATGATTTTGGGCCTATTTATGCACACAATTCATGAAACTATCAATGATTTTGTAAGATTTGCTCAGATTTTTTTTTTAATTGCATAAATAAAAAAAAGCAGAAAAAATCTATATACAACGTGTTACAGAAAGGTGTGGTCATATTTTAGGTTCATTACACACTCCTTATAGTAAGTACCTATGTACCGGATCATTTCTAACCAAGACATCCTAAAATTTCACGTTAATTTTAATCACTCGTTTATTAAGATCGATAAGATTGATGACATCACTATTAATTATAATGAATGACACTCACTTTTTAATAAAATTGAATAAGATTTACGTAATTCTACGGACATACGTACGTAACTTGTAATTTAAACACAAAATACCTGAAAGAGACTGTTTGCTGAAGACGATATAGGTACCATCCTCTGAAGTATTATAAAGATTTCATTGTCGGATCATCCATCTATGAATTTCGCTTAATACAGTCGATGAGCGTCTTATAAGCTATTATCAGTTGCACGAACACAAAATACCAATACATAATACTTGTTTTTAGTCAAATACAACATATTTTTTGAACTCGTAATCATACTTCATAAAATCAGAAATTGCCGAACTGACTGCGTCAAATAAATATTGACATTTGACAATTGTTTAATGTTTTTTTAATTATAAAATAATTAAATAAAAGGAGGTCTTTAGTATAATTGTTTGTATTACTCATGCGGGAAAAGTAGTATCTTGACGCTCGCTGTTACGTTTGAAAAAGAACCGTTTGCCCATTTTAAAATTACGCGTGAGTTTTTTCATAAATAAAACTGTTATTTGAGTGCGACAAGTTTACTTGTCGCACGTAAATTATTCTTGGCACACGCAAATTTAGATAAAATTGCTAAAATTAAAAAAATAATAACAAAAAAAAACACAATCGACATATTAAAACTGAATTGAGGTTGACGCGTCTGACAGTTTAATTTAATAAATAAAATTGTAATTAAATTAAAATTAGTTTAAAAATGAATATAGAGTCGGAAATAATACCGGAAACTCCAGAAAGTTCGAGCGACGAATCCACACCACCTGAAATCCTGAAAAAAGCCGATGAAGTAAGAAATAATTTAGTTCCTCAAGTATCGAGACCCAAATATGAAAGTTTTTATTAATTTTTTTGAATGCTTAATTTTTCAGCTATTATTTCTGGTCCGAAAAGGCTTCGTCCTTTTAAAAAATTGAAAAAATTTATTTTTTGTTTATTAATATTAATTAATTTTTATTTATTGTTTAAAATATATTTTTTTCTTCTTTTAAAACTTTTTATTTGTTTTGAGGGACTGAAGGGGGGCTCCGCCCCCCCAACCCCCCGCCGGGGCTTCGCCCCTGGACCCCACCGGGGCTCCGCCCCTGGACCCCAATTTTGTACTTACATATATCACCGCATTTGTAATACAAAATAGTATGTGCAACTCGTGCGACGTTGTCGATTGTCGACTCAAGCGAATGACCGCACTCGCTTCGCTCGTGCGTTCAACTTCGCTTTCGTGGGCAATCGACAACTTGTCGCACTTGTTTCTCAATATACTATTATCATTTAGTGTTGTCCAAAGTTAAAAGTCGATATCGACATGTTACACATTCGATAAAAAAGAAAATTCTATAATTATTGTCCAAGCAATGCAATCGGATTTGGTACTATGGGAGATAAAATACTAATACCCTACACTATACATTGCTTAAATTTGCCCGCCCCTTTCTATAACACGTTGTATATAAAAGCGAAATACCACTCACTCACTGATTAATCACGATTTCTCAAAAACTACTGAAGTTGGGATCATGAAATTTGGACAGATGATATTTTGTGTAATGTAGACGTCAGCTAAAAACGGATTTTTGGAAATTACATTTTAAGGGGGTAAAAGAGGGGTTTGTACGGTGTATGCAACTTTTTTATGGAAGGGAATACGACTGTGAAATTGAGCGCAAATATTGCTTATTAAAAATAATGAAATATGAGAGTCACATTTTTTGAAAAATCCATTTACAAAAGGGGGGCCGGGGGAGGGATTGAACTTAGTATGAAAGTATTTATTTTAACTTTTGAACAACTTGACCGATTGGAGTCATATTCACACCGTACATTTGTTTTGTGGAGACAATGGCTTATAACTATATATCATCACGCTACGACCCATGGGAGCGGAGTAGTGATCTATATATAAAGCGAAATACCACTCACTGATTGATTAACACGAAACCTCAAAACGACTAAAGCTATGATCACGAAATTTGGACAGATGGTAGTTTGTGTAATGTTTTTGTAGAGCTGTGAATTATAAATGTGAAAGTTTGGATATTTGTGAATTTGGATGTTTGTTAGTAAATTATTTCTTAACAGCTGAACGGTTTTGGATGAAATTTGGCAAACGGATAGACCATGATCTGGAATAAGACATAGCCTACCCCGGAAAAGATAGTACACGCGGGCGGGACCGCGAGGTCGGCAACGCGCCCATGATCATTTTGGTATTATGTCTAGATGGGTGGTGGAGATCTCTTACAATCAGGTGACCCACTTGCTCGATTACAAGCATATGCTATTAAACCGGATTTTGTGTGATTAGCAAACAGACAAAATATAAAAAATTACAAGTGAATACATTTTGCAAAACACACTGTTCAGTGCTGCGTTCCAATTTTATAATCGCATATAGATTTCTAATCAACTCGGTGGCCCTTCTCTCGCCTAAGTGAAAGGGCGTACATAGTACAGACCAAATGGAATGCTTAAGGTTCGATTCCGAACGCAACTGTTAACTGCGCTTTTAACCACAACAAAAAGAGGGATGTTATCAGTTTGACTTGTTTGCTATCTGGGTACCTGTGTGGGGCATCGTACCGTCTAAGCGAGTAGGACGAATTTGATGCGGTTTTTGTTATTTGAAATGTAATTAAAACAAAATCGTTCTTATAATTGAAAAATGTCAATGTCTTTTGACGGTCGACAGTTATGTTAACTAACATGCGTGTCAAATCAAAGATGTTGACCACGCTTCTAGCAACTCAATTTCGACTTGACATGAGATTTGACATTTGATTAGTTAATTTTACATTAATCAGCCTTTCAGAAACCAGGCGATAGTTAGTTATGGCTATGCCAACTATGCGTGCGATTTGTCGCATCGGTCATGTTCGGAGTTGTACCTTAAACCTTCACAGATCGAATGCCGTACTTGGACTACGTGTAGGCAAGGTCCCTGACCTTTGGTATACTCAATAATCCTAAACTATTCAACTTGCGAAATGCGCTCGCGAATTAAAGATGATTTAATATGTTTCAATTTGGTAACTTTACACGTATTTTTAAACGTGGTGAGGATAAACGTTAGAGACAATAATAGCAGGATAGCCTCTTACTGTCGTAGTCAGAGGCGTTAATTAAGTTTTTGGCAGCTTGCTGTTGTGTTTCCTACAAATCCCTTTCCCCCTCCCCCTCCCCTTCCCAATCCCTTATCACCCCTTTCTTTTAAGGCAATAAACAACGCGTCCATGATTCTTCAGGTATTGTGGACATTCATGAGCATTATCATGTGACCCATTTGCGCGTTTGCCGCTCTCTGCCATAAAAATACACACACACTTCTTACACTTCTTTTTCGTCAAGGTTCAAAACATAAAATGTCCGCACATTATAAATCATCACTCGTGTAACAGTTAAATGTTAACTGTCATCACATTACCGATAACCCACAAGCCGTGACTTCTAAATAACATCGTAAAGTTGTAGGTTATCAGCAGCCCGTCACATTAACTATGATAACGTATTTTAGGACAAGCGGTCGTCATTACTGGCCTAATTAGACGGACGTGCATGACATAATTATGCTGGCTACACACGTGACGATATATTGAAGGGATTTATCTGAACAGATCCATCTGCATAGGATAATTGATCATGTAATTGTTTTTTATATGGACGAGCCACGCTGTCGAGTTTTGTCTACAGCATGAATGAACCGGCTCGACTGGGTTACCACTGTCTCACAGAAAACCGACGTGAAGTGAGTAAGATATCCAGAGGCCCAAATGCCCTTCCCAATCTCTCTAATTGTCCCTTGTCTTTAAGATTGGTATCGCATCCACAATTATTTTAACACTACCGGTGGTACGAGATCACTTACCATCAGGTGACCCACTTGCTCGTTTGACAGTGTATACTATTAAAAAATCTCATCATTATTGCATCATTTGGCAATATAGTGTTTTTTTATACTACCTCGGCAAAGCGACTACGCTACACCTGATGGTAAGTGTAGCACAATCCAAGAATAAAGTCGACCAACGTCAAACGATGTGTCTATCGTAGGTCGGCAAAATTATGCCGGCCTGCCTAATTGCTTCTTCTCACTCCATTTAAAGGAACCCATATTATAGGAAGGAGGGAACACGTGTGCCGGCAAACTATTCTTATGTTGTGCGATGTTGCAGAACATCATCATCTCAGCCTAGTGCCGTCCATTATTGGCTTTAAAGCCTCCCCTACTAAGCACCAACCATGTTGTGCATTGAACATTCCCTCGAGGCTTAACGTCAATCACTCTAGCGTGCTCTTTCGCAAGTGTCATTAGGTCAAACACCAATTTCACTTCAACTCAATTAACACCAAGTTAATGTGGGACATCACAGTGGGAGTTGAAGCATCTTTTTCTCGTCTTGGTTGTTTAAAATAAATATGACTATATAAATCGACGATCTATATTTATTTATTTACAACGCAAAATAGTGTACAACCATTACATTAGTACAACTTTATAATTATACAAACATTAAAAGTAAATTGTACTCCAAAACATGCGCCTTTATTCATATATACATATTCAATGACATACGAACTAGGATATTATAAAGCTAATTTTTTTTTATTTTTTTTTATAGTATAAGCTGGCAAACGTGCAAGTGGGTCACCTGATGGTAAGCGATCTCCACCACCCATGTACGCCCACAATACAAAAGAATTATGGGCGCGTTGCCGACCTTAAAGGAAAGGGATAATAAGGGATTGGGAAGGGGAGGGGGATTTGGGCCTCCGGATATCTCACTCACCGTACGAAACGCAGCAGCAAGCTGTTACTTTACACCGGTTTTCTGTGAGACAGTAGTAACGACCCGGACGAGCCGGCCCATTCATGCTGTAGAGACAAAATTGTCTACAGCGTGGCTCTACCACTCGTAAATATTATATATTCGGTACAATGAAACGAATAGTCAAAATCTGGATAACGTTAAGCTTAATTCATTATTGTAAGGCTGAAAAGCTATCGAAACGTCGGGACTAAAATAAAAATTAAACCGCGATAAAATCCGTATAAACTAGTTTTATTTCATTATTGTAATTCAATATATTTATCTTAGACTTTGCAGAATGTACCAGATCTGCCGTCCATTATGTCATCGCAATCATCGAAATAAGATAACTATAACGATAACTCTCATATGAATCTGCCAAAAATACGGCTCCACTTACTTACCCATACAAAGGTAATCACACGTAACACTCATACACGCAACAAACATTAATGAACGTTCAAAATCAACTTTATTTCATAAAAGTTAATGTCTAAATATTACATTTCTAAATCGAGATAGGACGTTCTGCATCGCGCAAAAAATTAGACGTAGTGTTAACTAGAGATCATGAATCAATTTTTATGAATTGATGAATGAACGAGCTGCGATCAGTTAATGTTGAATCATTATTCGAATCAATGTAACATATAACCGTTAAAATAAAAATAAAACTTAGTGTGTTTTTAACGGCTGAAAAGGTTTTCTTCAAAAATATCGAACCACAAACCAGCTATAATAAAAAAAACCGCTTTCAAACAGACTTTAACTATTAAGTTATTAACAGTTACATTATAGCACACTTTGATAATATATTTTTATCTTCACTTTTATTTTTATTGCATAGGCCGGCAAAAGAGCAAGTGGGTCACCTGATGGTAAGTGATCTCCACCGCCCATGTACGCCCACAATACCAAAAGAGTCATGGGCGCGTTGCCGACCTTAAAGGAAAGGGATAATTAAGGGATTGGGAAGGGGAGGGGAATTTGGGCCTCCGGATATCTCACTCACCGTACGAAACGCAGCAGCAGCAAGCTGCTACTTTACGTCGGTTTTCTGTGAGACAGCGGTAACGACCCGGACGAGCCGGCCCATTCATGCTGTAGACAAAATTGTAGGCAGTAAATGTAATTTTATAACAAAAGGCAGACAAACGAGCAAGTGGGTCACCTGTTAGTAAGTGATCTCTACAATGCTACAAAAAGGTGCTTTTCCGTCCTTTATGAAAAGAAGCTGATTGCAAAAGGGTTGGTATACTTGTTTTTTTTTTTTTTTGTAATGTTGGAAGTAGCAAATGTTTATAGCCTAAAAGTTAGCACACATAATATATTATAAAACCGCCAAACATCACGCACGTCTTCATTGTACGTAGACAGTACGCGACCTACATTCTGATGAGCCAACTACTAGACTGTACCACAGTCTAAATAATATAACGTTTAACAAAACTTAGAAACCGACTTCAATGTACAGCAATAGCATGTAAATTCCAATACAATAACACAATCGCGACGAGTGTACTGTTGTCCGTTGAGGAGTTTTATTTTTTTTTCTCCGTACTCTGTCATCAGATCATAACCAAATTTATATGGGATCACATCGCAGCTAAACTCTATCGAGTGATTTTTTTTTCTTCAAAATCGGTCCACAATTGGTGTACATCGATAGTACATACATAAAACAAAAGCAAAAAAACGCGCCGAATTGAGAACCTCCTCTTTTTTTGAAGTCGGTTAAAATATACAGTCTCAAAGAAGACTGCCTCGGTGGCGCAGTTGTAATGTGTACGCGTTAACGCTGACGCTGAGGTCTCGGGTTCGATCCCTGGTTCGGATAAAAGTGATTTGGGTTTTTCTATTGCGAAAAGCTTAGTAACAGTCCAGAGTCTGAAATTGTGCCCGGTATGGCGATGGGTTCGCCCCCTATCGTATTATGGGACGGAAATACGCTCGGCGATATGCGTGAGTGCGTATGTATGTATATATGTCAAAGAAGCTCTAGACGGGGCAATCAGCAGCGCGGTGTGAGATGATTTTTGATGTTCCTATCATTATACTATAGGACAGTGGTCTTCAAACTCTTTAGGCGAAAGTCAAATATCAATAGTCTTCTGGAAGCCAAATTTAAAACAATATTAACTTTGGCCAGGTTTAATTAAGTCGCTAAAGCCAGCACTCTTTGAAATGTACTTTACATTTTTAAATTACTCTTTGGTTTTAAAGAACAATGATACTCAAATAACTACCAGCTTCCATCGGTTATAGATGATATCGGCGTTTTCGTCAACATCAAACGCGTTGATGGACCGTACGATTTTTACACTGTGACAACACTCTCTAACATTCCGTACGCCTTTCCACGGACGTCGCGTCGGGTAATTACAAACATGATTTCTATGTAACGTAAAACTGTGGGCTGGACTGCCTCGGTGGCGCAGTTGTAATGCGTACGCGTTACGACTGAGGCTGACGCTGAGGTCTCGGGTTCGATCCCCGGGTCGGCATACATTAGCGGATCCAGGGGGGGCTAAGGTGCTCAAGCCCAAAAAAAACATTTGGGTTCACTGACAAATCTCAAATTAATCTTGATATTATCCTACTTTCTTAGTACTTACTACCTACAGTATAATTGTCACCGCTTATCTTTACTTATTCCATTTTAAGTAGGTATAGTATATGCTCAATTTTTTAAATTCTAGTTTTGGCTCAAGCCAAAACCAATATCCCGGATCCGTCACTGCCTGCATAGCAATGTTGGGATGATCCACAAATATGTTTCTGGTGTGTTACGGGAAAGTATTTCGTATTTCCTGATACATACGACACAATACTCGAATTCGTTTGGGACCAGAGCTGTGTACGTGGTTGTTTGGTGTATTAATTTTTTTTTTTTGCTAAGTGGTAGGTCCCTTGTTTGCGAGAAGGTTGTAACCACTACTTTGTCTATTCCTGCCGCTAAGCAGTGTGTAAGAATCCTTGTTTGGGTTTTCAAGGATTGTTGAAATTACTGGGCATTATGAGCCTTAACATTTTTTGGCCCGGGGTGACGAGCGCCAGTCTAGTGCCGTGTAGTGCTTTGTAATTCAAAGCTCTGCTCTTTTATTAATGGCAGACGTGACGGTTAACATCAGGCGAACGGCTAGCTCGTCTCGTCATTCAAGCTAATAAGAAAAAAACAAGAAATCTCGTATATTTATCGCTACAGTCAAATTGTGCAATGTCTTATCAGATGCATTGTAGTATCTTCCTTTCTGTCTGTATATAATTTAAGTCTTTACGCTATAAAATCCCTGTAATCTACAATATCTAGCAATAATCTAATGCAATAATAATTACCATAATTTCAACTCTTTGTACATATGATTTGACAAACACAAACAAATTAATTGTTACAGGTCACACCTTACAATCACCACACACGTATTTTACCGATATTTTGCGTAAAATCCGTTAAATATTCAACGATTTAAATATATCTGGAATTAATTAAACATTAAACATAACTGATATAAACAAGAGGGAATTACACATTTTTATCTATATTTCAACTATAAAAACCCATGTTTTGACTAACGCTTATCATTAAAAAATTATGTCACATCAAAAACGATTTAATGATACGATTTTTACCGAAACTTTTAACACAACATCACTTGTCCTACACACGATTTTTGTACCGTTTATTTACAAGTAAACAACCGTGTTTATCGGTAACATTTATCGGTATTTTTTGTGTCGTCGCAACACGTGTGCGCGTCGCGCGGCGGCCGGCACATAACTGACACCGATATTGAGGGGGGGGTAGCAATGTGTATACTTATGTATGGATCATTATTGTCTACTGTCATCTGGTTGGATACTGCGTACTTCGTTTGAAGGTCACTTGTGTTGTTAATAAACAACTTTAAAGCCTTCCACCAACAACCGCGATCTGAGATTGCGAACTCTGGACGCAATAAATGTTTTTAATACATTTTGTATGAGATAACCAAATACTTAATGCATACTAGACGGGCTGTTTAGAAGTAAATTGTGTCATATATCCCGGGAGTTTGACAGCTCACAGACAGGAAGCGCGATAGGGGTTCTAGTTGAGAGTAAGCGAGATGGTAATATTGAGTTACGGTCAATTGACCGCAATTTAGTGGCACAATTTCTATGTGCCGCGCAGCTTGTCTAGTAGTATGTACATTAAAGTCCTTGGGGATCACGCGCCATCTTACACACTGCTGCGATCCACACAGTGATCTACCGAATTGTGTTGCCAGAATGTATAATTGGCCAATGGCCCGATATTTTACGGGCTAAGTGTGGAGAAAAGGAGCCCACATCAAGAATCATCATGTATAATGTTGTATAGCATTTAATGTTTGGCATAAGCTGATTTGGCTCCTTTTGGCGCGGTCGTGGTGGGACATGTACCGTCCACAGTGGGTGGGTATCTAGGCACCCCCCCACCTACTACTTATAAAAATGTTTTTATATATTATTTTTTTTCTACATCAGATGTACCACTTAACGCCTGCCAATAAATGCTTTCTTTCTTTCTTTCTTTCTTTCTTTCTTTCTTTCTTTCTTTCTTTCTTTCTTTCTTTCTTTCTTTCTTTCTTTCTTTCTTTCTTTCTTTCTTTCTATAATTGGATACAAAACCTGTATAATAGCTTGGTGTGTTTCCGATAGTATACTTTATCGTGCAATCTTGCGTAAATAAAAGCAAACGAATAATTAAAACCAATAACAAACATACCTTCGCCTTTGTTTTTTCCATAAAATTCATCGGAAAAATAAAGAAAATAAAAATGCCTACCTAAGAGGACTGACGGGGGTCGACGGGCTTTGATTGGTGTACGCTAAACAGATCGCTAGAATAGATCGCGGCTATGAGTAGCAATCGCAGATCGCAGGATCGCAGCTGCTGGTGGATGGCTTAAATGTAAGTATAAGTAAGTACATGCAGCGAGATAATAACTGGTAGAGTCAGGTAGTTTACACGTTAGGCTACAATGGCAATAGATCGGCTCGACCGAGTTGTGCCTTTATCCCACAGAAATCCCGACGTGAATTAACAGATTGTTGTTGTTTTGTACGTTGAGTAAATTTCCGGAGGCTCATATTTTTATAGGATTCATTCAGAAGCTACTAAATACAGAAATTAAATGTTACTAACAGACTTTTAGAATTTAATGGCAATAAAAAATTCGTTCTTTATGCCTGAGGTTATTAATAATGCCAGGGTCCGCATCCTCGTACCATTGTATTTGGTATTATACGGGGCAACCCGCCGTCTGACCCCTATAAACCGCAACGGGAACCTAGTTTCGCCATTAACTCGTCAGTCAATCGTACACGTGCAGATGAGATTGGCTTTGGGGCACTTATACGCCAAAAATACTACAACAAGACAGCTCCGTGGCGCAGCGGGCGAGTAGTCGGCTGCGAAGCGAGACGCCGTGGGTTCGATTCCCACACCGAGACAAATGTTTGTGTGAACCACAAATATTGGTCTCGGGTCTGGGTGTTGTGGGACCGCAAGTCCCTCGTAGTTCCTGATACCCACGACACAGGTTTACCTAGTGTGGGGTCAGGACTATGTGTGTGACTGTTGGGTGTATTATTATAAGTTTAAGTAAAATAAAAGTCAGCTTTCTGCGATACCTTTTCGTACAAACGTTGTGAGATAAAGCTACACTTCCTTTGATATTCACAAGAGCCCATGAGCTTAAAACGGCTCTCTACTCAAGCGTCCGCCTCAGTGTCTTCGGGCGGAATGTTCCAAATAAAAAAGACTGTGTTTTTTATGAATTACTATGGTTCTTTTTGTAAGTTATCGTACAGGTTTACTTTTTTTCCGTTGTCCACCAGTGAGGGAAAACGTTTTTTAAAATTAGCTTCAATTGCGAAACGAGCAGGTGGCTCGCCTCATGGGCAAGCGTGGCGCTTAGCCCATGAACAATTGGACAATTATTATTTCCTACTCCTCCCTAATTTTCTATTTGATTAATTTCGTTGCGGGATAAAGACACGATTTGCATTCACAGAGACTCGCCGAGCTTCATTGCTCGGTGTCGAAATATGCGTGCCACTGTCGATCCTGGTTTACAGGAGTTACAGTGGCGGGTGTGTGGGCGGGATAGCCTCGTTGCCCATGAACACCACGGAGAACTTTGAATTATTTTCGCCGAGCGTATGTCGGTCCCATGATGTGATAGGGGGCGAGCCTATCGCCATACCGGGCACAATTCCAGACTCCTGGCTGATACTGAGCATTTGATATCACTGTTACCCGCCCTGGGGACCGAGCCCGAGACCTCAGCGTCAGCCTGTCATAACGCAATACGCTTTACAACTGCGCCACCGAGGCAGTCTCTTCTTATTATTATAATTTCTTCGTCTAAATAATATGTATATTACAAAGTTTACGTGCGTTGCGTCAATTAGTTGGTTGCTGGTTGGCGTGGCGGCACAGAATGCAACCATTTCACGGTCCAGTTCAGGTCTATATTGCATTCCTGCATTCTTCACATATTATACTATCGTGAATGGCAATGAAATTTCATTACTATTGATTAGTATTCAAAAACTTATGGCAGTTTTTTGTGCTTTTTCTGACAGCAGCTGAGTTTACCAAAACACCTCTTCCACTTGTTCTTATCCCACTCTTAGTAGGATCGTCGCAACATGAGTGGTAGAACCACGTTGTAGACACTTTTGTCTACAGCATGGTTGGGCTGGCTCGTCCGGGTCGTTGCCACTGTTTCACAGAAAACCAGCGTAAAGTAGCAGCTTGCTGCTGCGTTTCGTACGGTGAGTGAGATATTCGGAGGCCCAAACCCCCTCCCCTTCCCAATACCTTAATTATCCCTTTCCTGTAAGGTCGGCAACGCACCCACGATTCTTTTGGTATTATGGGCGTAAATGGGCGGTGGAGATCACTTACCATCAGGTGACCATTGCAGAAATATTTGAATTGTAGTTTATACGACCGGTCACCCACCTGACTTCAGCTACTCTGGGGAGAAAACACCAATCCGAAACAAATATTATGAAACACCGATAGTCTTAATGTATGTTATTACCGTGTAGATACAATGATCCTTTACATGATAAACGTTTGAAATAAAACTAGTTTCTACGGATTTTATCGCGGTTTAATTTTATTTTAGTCCCGACGTTTATTGCTTTGAAATGAAGATAGACAATGTAACTTACTTTTCAAGACGACTTACACCTCAGCCTCTCATGTGACCGAAGGCTGAAAAGTTTTCGAAACGTCGGGACTAAAATAAAAATTAAACCGCGATAAAATACGTATAAACTAGTTTTATTTCATTGTGTAATATTCGCTTAAACATAAGAGATCACTATAATAAAATTCATTACATTTTGTGTCTCAAAATTAGCTGTAAATGTCATGGGCATTGGGCAGAGTAAAACCCTCTTATCTGCCGTAATTTAAGCAATTAAAAACTCGCATCGTCACCCAATTTACCTATTTATATGATGTAAGGCAAATAATTTATTGTACTACTAGACAAGCTGCGCGGTACATAGAAATTGCCCCACTAAGTTACGGTCAATTGACCGTAACTCAATATTACCATTTCGCTTACTCTCAAGTAGAACCCCTATCGCGCTCCGTCTGTGGGCTGTCAAACTCCCGTGTTAAGTGACGTAATTTTACTTCTGTACAGCCCGTCTAGTAGTATACATTAACGTCTTTGGTGTAAAGGCAAGAAAATAGCGTTTAAAACGAATTAAATAAATTTTCTGAGGGATATACTCGTATATTTAATGATTGCCATTTAACGATTTCATGGAGTAGAAGATGCGAATATATTCTTCTAATGGAATGATTCATTTGGTATCTTGGGGAGGTTCGGCCTTCCTAAAATTTCCTATTTTATGTTATTATGTTATAACAGTTACAAACATGTAATACTCACCCTGTCCGTGATCGCCTCCTCCATTTTCCCGCGCTTGAGTCCCGGCGCGCGCACCACGTTCGCCGGTGGCGCCACCACACTCGGCGGCGGCGCGGCGGAACCACCGCCCGAGCCCACCGGTATGAAACCGGCCTCCATCTCAACTACGCATTGTCGCCGCTCGACAAAAGATGGCGCTAAACACAATTATATTTTAAAAACACTAAAATCAATTCACCATTGCATATTTATAACACGTAAATAAACTTATATTTTTCACACTATAAAAAAGCACTGATCAATTCACTGTGTAGAGCTATGGACGTATGCTGTTATCAGCCATTTTCAAAGGAACTGTTCCGTGTTTGAGCACTTTTGTATTTATGCGTACATTTTGAGCATATTTATGAACGGAATAACTTTTTTCGTATCATTTATCGTTCGTATTCGATCATTCACGTAATCATTTGCGTGTAAACACTATCACAACATTAAATACACTCGCGTTGACTGCCGGTCGTCTGCATTTCGTGTTGTAGTTTGTAATCTTGTGTCTCGCTCACACCCATGACCTGCGAAAGAGACGGCTGTATCAGTTGGCGATCGACGCGAAATCAAAACAGGTTACACTTGCAGGTACACGTTTTTTTATTATTATCAAAACATCAAGGTCGTACAGATTATCAATGTTTCGCGCTAATAAGGTTTATAAATTCCATAACATTCCGGTACGAGGTGTACGTGAAGCGATCGTCCTTCGCGTAATAATAATAATACTAGCCCTGTATTATACAAGTCCCACTGCTGGGCACGGGCCTCCTCTACTGAATCAGAGGGGTTAGGCCTTAGTCCACCACGCTGGCCTAATGCGGCTTGGTAGACTTCACATACCTTGGAAATTCTTATGAAGAAATTCTCAGGTATGCAGGTTTCCTTCACCGTTAAAGCAGGTGATAATTAACAATTAATACACACACAGAAAAGTCATAGGTGTATGCACTTGGGGTTTCGAACCTGCGACTTTCGTCTCGACAGTCCATATCACTCCCCGCTGAGCTATCACTGATATCAAAAAAATAAATAGTAATAAATGGATGTAAAGAATAAAAAAACACACTAAGTATATTAAGAGTTGGAAGCGGTCCAAGTACAATAAAAGGGCTAGGGGAGAATGTTTACATTAAAAATATTCAAAGAATACGGAAGTTCACTAGAAATAAACTCCAAACGAGAATCAAGTTGGAATATCTGTCCGACTATTTGTATCGTGTTCTAAAGCAGGTCGCTCGCCTGATGGTAAACTCCACGCCTGCCCATAAACAGAAGCAACGCCACACAACTTTAACAAAGCACTACATGGCACTGGCTTGCGCTTGTCACTCCGAGACATAAACAAATTCAAATTATTTATTGAATCCATAAAATGTTATACATCATTAGATTCAGTCAAATTTTAACTCTACCGCCAGTTCAGAATGCTGTTCATTAGAAAAGAGCGGACAAGAAACTAACGTTGCTCTTTTTAAAACTGATTTACAATATTGGTACTAAATAAAATAAATAAATACACCCAACAGTCACACACATAGTCCTGACCCCACACTAGGTAAACCTGTGTCGTGGGTATCAGGAACTACGAAGGACTTGCGGTCCCACAACACCCAGACCCGAGACCAATATTTGTGGTTCACACAAACATTTGTCTCAGTGTGGGAATCGAACCCACGGCCTCTCGCTTCGCTGCCGGCTACTCGCCCGCTGCGCCACGGAGGCTGTCAAAATATACTATATTAATACAATTTAATTTGACTTAAAGCAGCTCAGTCTAGGCCAAGAGGATGATTGTAACATAAAATAATGACTATTGAGCATGACTCCCATGAGCACGATGAATAAATTAGGACTATAAAGTAAAAAAG
Source organism: Mimas tiliae (assembly GCA_905332985.1). Classification (NCBI taxonomy): domain Eukaryota; kingdom Metazoa; phylum Arthropoda; class Insecta; order Lepidoptera; family Sphingidae; genus Mimas; species Mimas tiliae. The sequence goes on along the minus strand of HG995265.1, from coordinate 5,246,006 downwards.
TTATAACAAAAAATAACAGCCCGAGCAGACCAGTCCACACAAGCAGCACCCGTTCACGAGTATGACGCATGTGCCAGCCATCGGCCTACTCAACCATGTTACAGGGAAGTGACCGACCCGGCACACGACGCCGCCAAACGACAAAGCGATAGTACCAACCCAGGCCCGTTGGCCCGGACCCTCGCATACGAGACTTAACATCTAGTAAAGGACTAGAGGAGAGTATAGTATAGAATATTCAAAACGACTTGCCTCTTAAGCTAACCCTTCGTTTCTCTCTCTCTTACTAGTAGGCCAATTCTCGTAATTTTAAATGTTCAAAATATCATTCCGATCTAGTCTCAGCGTCAAGAAAGTTGCAAATGGCATTCTCTTAAACCAATAATCAATGTCAAATGTGAACATAGATCGTAATGAGATTGAATGTAGAATAAAAGTTTACTGAAGCCAAAACCGTATAATACTACTGCTAATGCTAGGTGCATTTGACGTTGATTATTGGTTTAAGTGAATGCCATTTGCAACTTTCTTGACGCTGAGACTAGATCGGCATGATATTTTGAAAATTTAAAATTACGAGTATTGGCCTCCTGCTATGCGTCTCACAGAACTACGTCATTATGATGGTTATCCGTTACTTCTTTCCACCACTCGCAGTGGCATCGGCGCAACATGATTTAACACAAGAAAGATATGTCTTGAAGTTTTTACGACCGGCCGCCTATTGACGTCAACCCCTCTGGGGAGAAAACACCCGTACCCGAACACACCGTGTGCACAAAAACGGTGCGTGAATCTAACCCGCGGCGTCTCGCTTCACAGCCGTCTACTCGGCCACCGCGCCACCGAGACTGTCATCACAGTATAAAATTGCTTAAAAACACTCCAAAATGTTATTTTTAGACGTTGTTTTCGTTAACAGTTACGTGGCATTAATAAACCGGTTAGAAACAATACCTTATAAATGCATGATGATTCTGCATGCTAATTATAATTTATGTAGTTTCTGAACGGTTGTATATATGGTTTTACGAGTGGTAGAGCCAGACAATTTTGTCTACAGCGTGAATGGGCCGGCTCGTCCGGGTCGTTACCACTGTCTCACAGTAAACCAGCGTAAAGTAGCAGCTTGCTGCTGCGTTTCGTACGGTGAGTGAGATATCCGGAGGCCCAAATCCCCTCCCCTTCCCAATCCCTTATTATACCTTTCCTTTAAGGTCGGCAACGCGCCCATAATTCTTTTGTATTGTGGGCGTACATGGGCGGTGGAGATCGCTTACCATCAAGTGACCCACTTGCTCGTTTGCCGGCCTATACTATAAAAAAAAAACATTTAGTAAACGAAATGTTTTTTTTACATTTACTTTTAATTCTCGTTTTGTCATTAAACCTCTGTGAAAGAACATAAAATAAAAACTTTAACAAAAATTTCAACAGTTTCAAAAAACTAAAAGGAAAAGAAAATTACTAAACACTTTTGAGCCGGTGGTATAAACTATTGACCATTAAACTGAAATAGCACCGACTCAAAATTGTTGTTTCGTTTTATTTTAGCTTTTTAGTTAGTCTGCCACCCCCGACTTTACCCGAATTATTTCTTCAAATTCAATAAACAGATAGATAGATAGAGATAGATATTGAATACAAAAAGAATCATCACAAGGGCGACTGTTTCGGTGGCGCAGTTGTAATGCGTATGCGTTACGACTGAGGCTGACGCTGAGGTCTCGGGTTCGATCCCCGGGTCGGGTAACAGTGATATTGAGTTTTTCTATCATGAAATTAGCATCATCCCGGAGTTTGGAATTGTGTCCGATATGGCGATAGGCTCGCCCCCTATCACATCATGGGACAAATAAGTTAGGCGATATATGATACATACATACATAGACTCCCGCCTGTTTCCCATAGTTGTAGGCAGAGACAACGGATTTCCACTTGCTACGATCCTTGCATACCTCTTTGGCGTCATTCACTCTCATTAAATGTTTCATACATGCACGTCGGTTTAGGGTACTCCTGACCTGGCCTTTCTCGAGAAATCTCCAACTTTATATATATGTATAAATAATTATCTTGATAACTTCAAACCCAGGCAATAACACCATAAACAACAGACAACTTTCACCTACGCTATAATTCTATAATATAATAATAATAATACCAGCCCTGTATTATACACGTCTCACTGCTGGACACGGGCCGCCTCTACTGAATGAGAGGGGTTAGGCCTTAGTCCACCACGCTGGCCTAATGCGGGTTGGCAGACTTCACATACCTTCGAAATTCTTATGAAGAACTTCTCAGGTATGTAGGTTTCCTCACGATGTTTCCTTCACCGTTATAGCAAGTGATAATTAACAATTAATACACACATAACTTAGAAAAGTCAGAGGTGTATGCACTTGAGGCTGGTTTCGAACCTGCGACTTTCGTCTCGACAGTCCATACCACTCCCCGCTGAGCTATCACATTAACATTCTATAATTATTAACACGATTTATTTTTCTATACATACACAAAAAGTTGTTGCGTGTCCGTGCGTTGTGTAACACGTACAATATTTGCATAGAACGTCGCGTAATATGGTCGTTTTTGTATAACACACGAATGCGTTAAGTTGTTGACTTTGATTTACCACATATTCATAGCCGATACTGTCCCTCTGTTACGAAATGAAACGTTAGTGAGTATTATTGAGTGGTAGAGCCACGCTGTAGACAGTTTTGTCTACAGCATGAATGGGCCGGGTCGTTACCACTGTCTCACAGAAAACCGATCTAAAGTAGCAGCTTGCTGCTGCGTTTCGCACGGTGAGTGAGATATCCGGAGGCCCTAATTATCCCTTTCCTTTAAGGTTGGCAACGCGCCCAAGACTCTTTTGGTATTGTGGGCGTACATGGGCGGTGGAGATCACTTACCATCAGGTGACCCACTTGCTCGGTTGCCGGCCTATGCAATAAAAAAACATTGCTGGGTGATTCGGATAACGCTATTTTTGCTGTACTTTTTAACCCTAAAAAAAGAGGGGTAGTATAAATTTGCATTGCGATAAGCAGCGATACCAAGCCTGCATACCTGAGAAGTTCTTCATAAGTATTTCGAAGGTATGTGAAGTCTGCCAACCCGCATTAGACCAGCGTGGTGGACTAAGGCCTGACCCCTCTCATTCAGTAGAGGAGGCCCGTGCCCGGCAGTGGGACGTGTATAACACAGGGCTGGTATTATTATATTACAAATTTGACTTCTTTGTCTGTCTGTGGCATCGTAATAACTTCTCAGGTATGCAGCTTTCCTCACGACATTTCCTTCACTGTTAAAGCAAGCGAAAATTAATAATGAATACACCACGTAAATTAGAAAAGTCATCGTTGCATTGGATTTAGTATCGAACCTGCGACTTTCGTCACACTCGTCACTGAGCTATCGCTGCTGTTCCTTGTATATAAATACACCCAACAGTCACAGACATAGTCCTGACTCCACACTAGGTAAACCTATATCGTGGGTATCAGGAACGACGAGTGGCTTGCGGCCCCACAACACCCATACCCGAAACAATTTTAAGTGGATCACACAGACATTTGTCTCAGTGCGGGAATCGAACCCACGGCCTGCCGCTTCGCAGCCGGCTAATCGCCCACTGCGCCACGGAGGCGGTTGTATATAACCTACTGCCATATCTCGCAACACAGGAGTTAACTTTCATTGAGTATCAGATCGCGGTTACGTGGCGCCGTATCAGATACGTCAAGCTTGAACGCACACTCACTGACACGTACTTCATTCATCACTTCACCATACATACATACGCACTCACGCCTGTAATCCCCGAAGGGGTAGGCAAAGGTGTAATCAGTACACCCACATTTCGCCGAGTGTATCCCTGTCCCACAAAGTGATAGGGGGCGAGCCTATCGCCATACCGGGCACAAATTCCAGACTCCGGGCTGATACTGAGCATTTCGTATTAGAAAAACCCAATACCACTTTACCCGACCCGGGGATCGTTTATATAAGCCTCCAAAAAGCGGCCATCCTCAATACCTGCAGAATTGTGAGAAAATTCTTGCAGGTTAGCGACAGTGGGATGATCTAGCGTTCCGGCGTTTGTCCTGCCATACATAAGTGTGTAAGCGAGGATGTTAGGATGCTGTACTGGTTGATTGATTTTAAGTAATAACCTATCTCGTTAAATTCAAAAGCTGTATTTACTTGGCTGTGGCCCGTAAATGCAGTTAAACTAACCAGCATAAAAGCTGAGAAAACGTACAAAAATTCGTAAATAATAATAATAATATACCCAACAGTCACACACATAGTCCTGACCCCACACTAGGTAAACCTGTGTCGTGGGTATCAGGAACTACGAGGGACTTGCGGTCCCACAACACCCAGACCCGAGACCAATATTTGTGGTTCATACAAACATTTGTCTCGGTGTGGGAATCGAACCCACGGCCTCTCGCTTCGCAGCCGACTACTCGCCCGCTGCGCCACGGAGCTGTCAATGACGATTCAAATCAAAATGTACACGCTTGTTACATGACTTCCACGGCCTTCGCCACAGTTTATCATTTAAATGTCATAATATAATTCACACGATCGCATTTACATACATACAGTACATTGCACAGTTTATTTCCTTGTTCATTATCTATTTGTATTTTTTATTCATCATACTGGCCAAAGCGCTGGCATGACGTATTGGATGAAGACATGAGAGCCAACGGTCTCACCACGGAGGGCGCTCAGGGTCAGGCGAAGTGAAGGTGGAGTCTGAGTAGGTAGGAGGATCCTGGCAATAAGCAGGGATAACGCCAGGCAGACAGACACCTTGATTTTTTAACACGCTTTTATTAGCTTAATACGTATGTATGTAATGGAAACTTTGAACATGATTTTGACCCACTGCAAAACGTCGGATTCACTCGAAATTTGACATACTTATCAAGGACCGATGACAATTCAAAAAAAAAATAATTAATTAATTTCTACGTCGGTTTTCTGTGAGACAATGGTAACTACCCGGTCTGCTAGCTATCTTTCTACAACTGAAATCGATCGAACCCTATCTGAGAAATCCTGAGGAATCCTATTTTCGGTTGGATGAACTTTCGCAGTAAGCCAATGTATATTTGTAGACCAACTGCAAGACTATTGAGAGCGACCCTTGTATTGATTGTATTATTTTAAGACTATTTTTTTTGCGGTGCAGAACGTCGTATCTCGATTTAGAAATCTAATATTTAGACATTAACTTTTATGAAATAAAGTTGGTTTTGAACGTTCATTAATTTTTTTGGCGCAGTTGTAATGCGTACGCTTTACGATTGAGGTCTCGGGTTCGATCCCCGGGTCGGGTAAAGTGGTATTGGGTTTTTCTATTGCGATAGGCTCGCCCGCTATCACATCGTGGGACGGAGATACGCTCGGCGAAATGTGGGTGTACTGGTTACTCCTCTGCCTACCCCTTCGGGGATTACAGGCGTGAGTGTGTATGTATGTATGTATTAATTTTAGTTTCGTGTATGAGCGTTACGTGTGATTTTACCTTTGCGTGTGTAAGTAAGTAGAGACGTATTTTTGATAGATTCATATGATAGTCATCTTATTTCGATGACGTATACTGTACTGTCTTAATACCTGACCAAACTCACTCACGTAGTTAATCTGCAAAATAAACATTACCGACGCTGCATTGGAATCCGGCAAAATCCAATTGGGAAGTACGGAATTAAATTATTCAACGTGTCATCCGGAGGGGATTATTTTAATACAACTTTATAATTGAGTCGGATTTTGGCAAGCTTTACTTTTTTTTATTTGTTTCAAAAAAAATCTGGCAATCGAGCAAATGGGTTACCTATGTGGGTACAATACCAGAAGAATCATGGACGCGTTACCGACCTTGAAGGGAAGGGATTGCGAAAGGGAAGGAGAGGCGGATCTGGGATTCTGTATACCGTACAAAACGCAGCAGCAAGTTGTAAAAGCTGTGCTCGACAAGTACAGTCAACCCGGTCAAGCCGGCCCATTTGATTGATTGAATCCAAAGCTACGTTACCCAAAATCTATTGCAGAAACAATTTTACAAATCCGTCCAATAATAAACAAGTTAGAAGCCATTAAAATCTGATGGAAGCGGTACTTGTCAAATAACAGACGACGCAAACCTTGACGTCACCGTGTAATCTGGCCATTACGGTTCACGCGTGCAAGCGAGATAGTAAGTTGCTCCATTTTGCTCAAACCAATATTTAAAATCATAATTTCGGGATCATTTTTGAACCAATTTTTATTGTGTCTTATCAAAATGGTTTCTTTTTCGTATTTTATAGCGTTGTGTATAAAATTCTATATTAAATATATAATAAAATAAAATTTGGATGTTTGTGAGTTTGTGACTTTGGATGTTTGTTAGTCAATCAAACGCTTTAACGGCTGAACGGTTTTGGATGAAATTTGGCACACAGGTAGACCATGACCTGGATTAGGACATAGGCTTCTTTTTATCCCGGAAAGAGCCGTACACGCGGGCGGAGCGGCGAGCAAAAAATAGTAATGTATAAAAATCGACATATGAAACTTATCATATTCAGTCCTCATAAGTCAAGAGTATCTTAAACTAGCCTTTGATCGCGGCTTCGCCCGCGTGAACGGCCTTTTCCGAGATAAAATGTAGCCTATGTTACTCAGTGATAATGTAGCTTTGTAACGGCAAAATAATTTTTGAAATCGGTCCAGTAGTTTTTAAGTTTATTCGTTACATACAAAAATATAAAAAAATCTTTCCTCTTCATAATATTAGTGTAGATTAGTTCTCTTACACTCCATATTACAAAAGAACGTTACACCGGTATGCTTTTAAACTTTAAACTAGTATGTACACGATCTTTAACTTGCATATTCATAGAATTTACACAATGTCAAACGCGTCGTTAAATATGCAAACTAACCTTTACACAGCGAGGTTCTGTGATTCCGTATGTGTTAAAAACATTTATTATATATGTCGGAGAAGGTGTTCTCCTCACGGTCACTCATTGTAGGCATTAACAGGATCCGAGCGAGTACATAATCTATTACAGGTTACTTACTAATTTTATTTACTTTGATAATGTAGGTCACAATGCAAATTGTCATTTTTATACTGTACACACAATACAGTTCCTAGGCAGGCACCACTTTCGAGCGATCAGCACGATCTGCGCGCGATTACAGAATGCACGCCCTTTTATAAACGTTACCCTCTCAAATCTAGGCTCCGTATACGTCATTATGACGTTTGTGTGTCGTTGATTACCCGTACTCATGACCAGGATGCGACATATAGAACTGGGCTGTAGCTTATAGTATTGTCTCATTTTTATTGTCTACATAGGCAGACGAGCAGACGGCCCACCTGATGGTAAGTGGTTACCGCCGCCCATGGACCGCAGCAATGCCAGAGCACAGCCAAGCCGCTGCCTACCGTTGAAGGAAAACTCTTTTTAAACCTCGCTTAAAGAAGGACAGGTCATAACACTCGGGAAACACCGATGCAGGGAGTTTATCCAGAGCTTGCATGTGCGTGGTAGAAATGAACACTGGAACGTACCGTGCTAGAAGGGATTGTTTCCAGGTAATATGGATGAAAAGGCCTAGTAGACCCATTCGTAGACCGGGGCGGTACCAGTGTCTTTTTTATAGCATAGGCCGGCAAACGAACAAAGTGGGTCACCTGATGTTAAGCGATCTCCATCGTCCATGTACCCGCACAATACCAGAAGAATCATGGAGGCATTGCCGACATTAAAAGGGATAATTAAGAGATTGGGAATGGGAGGGGGATTTGGGCCTTCGGATATCTCAATCACTGTATGAAACGCAGCAGCAAGTTGCTTTTTTACGTCGGTTTACTGTAATGACCCGGAAGAGCCGGCTCATTCATGCTGCAGACAAAATTGTCTACAGCTGGCTCTACAACAGTGTCTCACAGAGAACAGGAGTGACTAGGCACCTTGATGTGCACAGAATAATTACAAGTGCCCTTCCACGCTCCCAGTCCTGTCGTTCCTTATCTGGTGTTGTGGTTTTTCTTAGGTCACTTACCATCAGGTGACTCGCTTGCCAGACTCTTTCATTCAACCGGCAATGGCATCAAGTAGATCCTGGCAATAGGCCAGCATCCGCTTGACGGTGGATTTAATATTATGTGGAGCGACCCACGGTCTGGTCCCGGAACAGGAACCAAGTTTCGCCACTGCCTGATTTGACGGTGGATTTGGTATGGGACGACCCGGCGTCTGACCCGCACAACCCGCAACGGGAACCAACTTTCACCATTACCTCGTCCGTTAATCAGCAGAGTGTACCACATGCAGGTGAGGTCGGCTTTGGGCCTGAATTGCTGGACCACTTACACTCCAACTGGCTCGCTCGCCAACCTCTGATGTAATGAAATGGTTTTAAGCCATCGTAGGTGGAACTCCATAAGTGCGCAACAGGCCCCTTCAAATGTAAAGTTAATGTAAATTTTAAATGTTCTGTCGCATTACACATGGGTAGTCGGTTGACATACCTAATTACTAATATACGCATACATACGCACTCACGCCTGTAATCCCCGAAGGGGTAGGCAGAGGTGTAACCAGTACACCCACATTTCGCCGAGCGTATCTCCGTCCCACGATGTGATAAGCGGCGAGCCTATCGCCATATCGGGCACGATTCCAGACTCCGGGCTGATAGTGAGAATTTCGTAATAGAAGAACCTAATATCACTTTTACCCGACCCGGGATCGAACCCGAGACTTCAGCGTCAGTCTCAGTCGAATCGCGTACGCATTACAAATACGCCACTGAGGCAGTCAATTTTCCAAAATTCTTTCAATGGACAGAATAAATTAAAATGCGTTTCACATATCTATTAATGTGACCTTCAACCTAGTAAGTGGAGATGTGGGCACAAGGCTAGGTAAGTAGGTATCGCAGACATGCATAATGGGGGCTTGTTTAAAAAAACAACATAATATACGAAATAGTTTCGCGGAATTGTAGAATTTAAATACATAATAATAGCCTTGTATTTTATAGGTCCCACTGCTGGGCACGGGTCTTCTCTACTAAATGAGAGGGGTTAGGCCTTGGTCCATCACGATGATCTAACGCGTATGTAAGCGTGTCGGATAGAATACAGAACCCTCTTTTTAAGTCGGTAAAAATACAACTTGAATCAAAATACAAATCATCGAAATACAAAACTGATACCACCGTTAATTTAACCGACTGACCTCTAAACGTGAATACAAACCATTATAAAACTGTACAAAAATATTAATCTTGAATCGATATCGATTGCCGGCTCGCTTCTAGCTCGGATATGATCAGGGTTGCCACGTTTCACAAAATAAATATTTTATTAGTATTATTTAAAGGAAGATTAAGTCTTTAAAAATATATGCAAATACCCCACTCTAAACCGCCGTGGCTACGTCCATAGACATTTATACCATAAGAATAATAAATATACGAGTATAGAATGAAATCTCTTTCGTACGTGCACGAAACGCCACGTTTTAAATACCTACTTCCCCTCCTAGCCCGGAATACCCCGCTGTCGCCGCGAATATTTAAGTAGGTACTCTAAAACCATACTTAATAGTGATTTCTTAGGTTTACGCGAATATTACACATTGAAATAAAACTAGTTTATACGGATTTTATCGCGGTTTAATTTTTATTTTAGTCCCGACGTTTCGAAAGCTTTTCAGCCTTCGTGGTCACGGGAGAGACTGAGGTGTAGGTCGTCTCGAAAAGTTAATGTTACAATGGCTACCTTCATTTTAAAATTGTACATTTATTTTTAAAATTATTATTATTTAAATTATTTGACACTAGTCCGATCTACGCAGAAAGAGCTCACGGTATCTTGAGGTCTGGCAGTTGGTCTTTTGGGTTCCGATTTAATTAAATTTATAATTGGATTCCAGGCTTGTGCAAGCTTCCAACCATCTTCTCTATTGAAATTTGGGTGTTTCTTAATTTCAATAGCCTCGCGAATCATCCTAGGTAGGATGACGAGACGACCTACACCTCAGTCTCTCCCGTGACCACGAAGGCTGAAAAGCTTTCGAAACGTCGGGACTAAAATAAAAATTAAACCGCGATAAAATCCGTATAAACTAGTTTTATTTCAACCATACTTAATGTCAAAGTTTTAGCATTTCATCCCCAATTTGATTCCCTTAAGGAGAGAATTTCTTCTCGAAATTTATATGGGACTAACTTTGAGCTATAACCCTTTCGAATTAATAAAGAGCCATCAAAATCGAAAGACACAGTGAAAAGTAATACGAGGTTATACATTTTCTTTCTTTATTACAGCAAGAGGTCGGTAACGCACGTATGATTAATGATATAGTGTTCTTGTGGGGTGGTGATCAGGTGACCACATTGCTCGCTTACCGGCTATAGACTATTTAAAGCAATGTGACAACCCTATCCACGGTCGATTTGTCACACAGAGCATTGTGTACGATTCGCTCCATTTGAAGAGGCTTAGCGGATCACCGGCCCTGGGTTTACGGAGATCTACGCTAAGACGAGCTGGATCATCATTCAGAAACGGGGAGCGGTCAGGAATTCCAAATAATAATATAATAAGTCCATCCAATCTAATCTTTGGTCTAGTGTGGTATACCATAGGCTGAGAAAGCGGTGAGATAGATTTTTTTGTTATTTTAATTTCGTCCTTTCGCTTACAAGTAATATTCATAATGTTATATCAAAATGTTGTGACAGCCTCCGTGGCGCACAAGGCGAGTAGCCAGCTGTGAAATGAGAGGCCGCGGGTATGATTCCCGCACCGAGAAAAAATGTTTGCATGATCCACAAACATTCGTTTCGGGTCTGCGTTTTTCCTTAGTCCTTAGGCCTTAGTCCGCCACGCTGGACTAATACGGGTTGGCAGACTTTAAATACCTTCGAAATTCTTATGAAAAACTTCTCAGGTATGCAGGTTTCCTTCACCGTTAAAGCAAGGGAATATTAACAAATAATACGACTATTCATACAGGCATGTACACACTACACTGTAGTGCCACATTCACCTGGTTCCCCGCATTCACTCTCCTTTCAATATCTCTTCCATATTTTCCACCTCTTGAACAAGATCCTCACATTTACCTGCCCCACATTCTCTCCCCCAATCACCATATGACACGCCGTCAGAAGAATTTTATTTGAAATTTAAAATATGGATTTTTGGTCATGTTTTGACTGAGATCTATAAACATGACTTAAGTCTTAAAGAAGGTGACTTTGCGTAGTAAACTTTGATATGAACTCACCAAAGTCAAATTTGCAAAGTCACCTTCGTTCGTTTCACATAGATCATTTTTCGAAAAGCAACAACATTTCATATATCTTTTCTTCCACCTGCTCTTATCCCACTCGCAGTGGTGTCGGCGTTACATGCTTTTACATCTTAAAGAAAGATTTGGCTTGTAGTTTTTAGGCCGGACCGCCTGCCTGACTTCATCCCCTATGGGGAGATTGAGTCAATGTATATATTTAAAATTCCTCTCAACAAATTAATCCATACAATATCCCGTTTTTTTTCGAATGGATTTGTGCTTTTAGCTTATTTTGCTTTTACAGCTTTACCTGACAATAAAGCCGGCGCTTATGGCGCTCTAGCCAGAAATATGTATAATGTACTTAGTAGCGATTAAGCACAGAGACGCCTTTTAGAAGGCTTTTTTTTTACTGCCTGGATAGGCAGACGAGCAAACGGGCCACCTGATGGTAAGTAGTCACCGCCGCCCATAGACTTCTGCAATGCCAGGGCACAGCAAAGCCGCTGCCTACCGTCGCTAGGCTAGGCTCAGACCTAAGCTTGAGCAATCGCTGGGGAGTATAGTTTAGGGCCGCCACTGCACATCATTGTGCCGACGGTCAGTTGTGGGAGTTCTTCGGACTCGTAGGCGTGTCCTATATCGGGGTCGCGTATTATTATTGCGATTCGGATTGGGCAGGGAAAGTGCTGCTTCAATAGCGACTGTGATGGAGTCGTTGGGATCTGCCAAAACATGTTTGGGACGACGACGGAGGAATAATATCCCGTATATATAACAAACAGTATATAAAAATGCGTCGTACGGTATTCGTGTAAAGTAAATAATAATGTTGCGGTGAGCGAGCACAATGGAAGGATACCACTGTATATATCCTTTATAAAAGACTAGTGTTAGCAATGTACTCCATTAATAGCTAAGTACTACACTATGAGAAATCGAATAACTTCAGATTTTCTTAGAATTACATTGTTCCTCAGAGAAGACAATTATTTCTGTGTTCAGTAACGGGGCACGAATCATTAACTGGCTCTCAATATGTAAATAACCTTAATTGGGGGAATAATTTAATGACAATTAAGGTTCAATTAATTTGTAATGGAGACCATGTCTATCCAAGCGCAGTGTAGGCCGACCTCGAGCCGCCTCACCGCTGGACCGACGCCCTGATACACGTAGCGGGAAGCGGCTGGATGAGGAAGGCGGAGGACCGTCAAGGGTGGCGCCAACTTGGAAAGACCTATGTCCAGCAGTGGACGAATTCAGGCTGATGATGATGATGAAGGTTTAACCACGTTGTAGAAATGTCTAGCACATCGACCGGGTCGATAGCATTGTCTCACAGAAAACTAACGTGAAGAAGCAGCTTGCTGCTGCGTTTCGTACGGTGAGTGAAATATCCATAGGCCCAAATCCCCTCCCCTTCCCAATCTCTTAATTATCCCTTTCCTTTAAGGTCGGCAACGCGCCCATAAGTGTTTGTATTGTGGGCGTACTTGGCCGGTGGGGATCACTTACCATCAGGTGACCCACTTGCTCGTTTTCCGGCCTATGCTATAAAAAAGGTAAAATCCCGCTGGCCAGACAAGACAAAAAAAAAATACCGATCTTTTTTTATATCCATCTCGACTAAAGCATCGCATTGCTGTGTAACATACCTAATCCTGGCACGCAGGTAAGCAATGGACGGTATAAAACCGCACATACACGCAGCTGCCACATAATAATCGTACTTTAGTTACCTGAGACAAGTATATAAGAGTATTACATGCCTACCCCTTCGGGGATGACAGGCGTGAGTGCGTATGTATGTACTCGTAATATAATAATATGAGCCATACATTTACTGCAATGTTGGTACGAACCTCCTTTATTATTATTTCATTTTTACCCTGGCCCGGCAGTGACTACACTGGAGCTGATGTTAAGTACAGTGCAGTCCAAATATAATGTGGATCGGCAAGAGATATTGCGTCCCACGACGCTCGGCAGAATCATGACGGCTTGCTACACTCTGTCTGACCCCAGAACTGCCTCGGTGACGCAGTTGTAAAGCGTACGCGATACGACTACTGTGGGTTCTATCCGCGGGTCGGGTGAAGTGATATTGGGTTTTCATACCATGAAATGCTTAGTATCAATCTAGAATGCGGAAGATCGATAAATCTAGCACAGCCCTGCCTCCTTCCCCGAAGGAGGGAAGGTATTCGTAAACATTATTTTTTCCGCGGAAAAAATCCTCAGTATATTTTCTTTCACAGTTAAAGCGAGCGAATTTAAACCTATACATACATGAGTGAGTGTTTTTGAGTGGTAGAGCCACGCTGTAGAAAGTTTTACCTACAGAGTGCATGGGCAGGCTCGACCGTGTCGTTACCATTGTCTCACACAAAACCGACGTCAAGTAGCAGCTTGCTGCTGCGTTTCGAACGCGGAGTGAGATATCCAGAGGCCCAAATCCTCCTTCCTTTCCCAATCTCTTAATTATCCCTTTTCTTTAAGGTCGACAACGCGCCCATGATTATTTGTATTGTGGGCGTACATGGGCGGTGGAGAGCACTTACCATCATGTGACCCACGCCATAAAAAACATATTATGCATCGTATGTAACTGCGTACACAGTTTATTGAACGAAACGCAATCACCATGCAACTTCATTCATTCAATGCAAATGAATGTACCTATGGAGAACTGGTAGGAAACATTTGATACGGCGTTTTCAAATAACTTTTTACGGGCATCCTTACCCTAAATGTACCAACTGAACTGTATTACAGAGGCTTCACTGTCTGACCTAACTTTAAAGGTCTATCTTTAAACCAGAAGGCCAATTCTTGTCATTTTCAATGTTCATAATATCATTTCGTGCACCTAGCATTATCAGTAGCATTATACCGTTTTGGCTTCAGTCAAGTTTTATTCTACATTCAATCTCATTACCATCTATGTTCACATTTGACGTTGATTATTGGTTTAAGAGAATGCCATTCGCAACTTTCTTGACGCTGAGACTAGATCGGAATGATATTTTGAACATTTAAAATTACGAGAATTGGCCTGCTGTAATAAATAGGTATAGGGTTAAAAATCTTTCAGAATATGTGTTATAAAGCATTTCTTACCTAGTAATAAAATGATCAAGAAGTTAAAATTTAAAGTTGTTGGTACTGAGCCCACAGTGCGCGACTACGACTCGCACTTGACAGATATGTTTTATCATGGCACGACAAAGTGACTGGACTTTATATTAAGTCAACCGGGATCACTTACCATCAGGTGACACACGTGCTCGTTCGCCGGCCTATGCAATAAAAAAGTAAGATAGAGATTTCTTATGTTTACGCGAATATTACCTACATATTGAAATAAAACTAGTTTATACGGTTTTTATCGCGTTTTAAAGATTTATCGAAAGCTTTTCAGCCTTCGTCGTCTATTGAAAAGCTTTCGAAACGTCGGGACTAAAATAAAAATTAAACCGCGATAAAATCCGTATAAACTAGTTTTATTTCAAGTAAGGTAGGGCCCGAAGTTCTTTCTTTCTTCTTTTTTTCGAAAGGTGGTATAAACTGTTGGAAAGTTAAAAGGATATGAGATTGTATTTTGTAATTCGGAATTTCCGTAAACATTTCGCAACAAAACAGGATACAATCACCGCGGTAAAGTTATCATACATTCCAGAAGAAATTTGAGAGAAGTATATCTCTTTCCAGTGATACATCAGCCCCAAGGGCACACACCTCTGACTTTTCTAATGTATGTATTAATGATTAATTATCACTTGCGTTAACGATGAAGGAAACACGTGAGGAACCTGTATACCTGAGAAGTTCTTGATAAGAATTTCGAAGGTATGTGAAGTCTGCCAACCCGCATTGGGCCAGCGTGGTGGACTAAGGCCTGACCCTTCTCATTCAGTAGACGTCCGTGCCCAGCAGTGGGACGTGTATAATACTTTTATGGGCAGGCGTAGCGCTTACCATCAGGCGAGCGACCTACTAGTTTCGTCACTCAATATAATAATATTTTTCAGCGAGTACAGTAATCTGAGTCTACGTTTAAGATATGTGCAGTAAACTGCAGTGTAATTATGCGTCATCAGCCATCGGATAGATTGTCGAGTCAACTTCACTATAAAATGATTCATTATAAACAAAGAACAACAATGATTGGTTGTTTATGAAATCTGATAAAGTTGACGTTCAGCATGTTTTATTCTAGAATGCAGATCTTCGTAACGTTGGGTGCGTATGTTTTCATGATAGAAATACCTAATATCACTTTAACCCGACCCGGGGAACGAACCCGAGACAGCACAGCAATCGTACCGCGTAGATACGCATTACTGCGCCACCGAGGCAGTAAAAGATCAGTATGGCGATTAACTTTCGTCCAGTTCAGTATCATTAGTTTTATAGAATAGGCTGGCAAACGAGCAAATGGGTCACCTGATGGTAAGTGATCTCCATCGCCCATGTACACCCACAATACAAAAATAATCATGGGCGCGTTGCCGACCTTTACGGAAAGGGATAAGTAAGGGATTTGGGTCTCCAGATATCTCACTCACCATACGAAAAGCAGCAGCAAGCTGTTACTATACGCCGGTTTTCTGTGAGGGAGTAGTAACGACCCGAACGAGCCGGCCCGTTCACGCTGTAGACAAAACTGTCTACAGCGTGGCTCTACCACTCAAAAACACTCATGTATGTATAGGTTTAACTCGCTCGCTTTAACTGTGAAGGAAAATATTCTGAGCAAGTTTTATTCCGCGGGAAAAATCATGTTTACGAATGCCTTGCCTACCTCGGGGAACGAGGCAGGGCTACGCTAGACTTATCGATCTTCCGAATTCTGGATTGATACTTAGCATTTCATGATAGGAAAACCCAATATCACTTCACCCGACCCGGGGATCGAACCCACAGCAGTTGTACCGCGTACGCATTACACCTGCGTCACCGATGAGTTCTGGGGTCAGACAGTGTGTAGCAAGTCGCAAGGGAGTAGATCTACTACTCAAAAACCATTTACCGCATCCATTAATTGGTTAAACACTCCAATGAACACAGGCAGTTTATCTGATAGTTCTTCCTGCCTTTATGCCGAGCGTCGAACGCCAACACAATAGGACGGTTAGATGGTACAGCTCTATTGTGAAACATTACGCGTAGCTTCTTATGACGTACATAAATAAATAAATACACGTCCAACAGTCACACACATAGTCCTGACCCCACACTAGGTTAACCTGTATCTTGGGTATCAGGAACTACGAGGGCCTTGCCAACCCACAACACCCGGACACTAAATAAATATTTGTGGATAACACCAACATGCCTCGGTGGCGCAGTTGTAATGCGTACGCGTTACGACTGAGGCTGGCGCTAAGGTCTCTGGTTCGATGCCCGGGTCGGGTAACAGTGATATTGGGTTTTTCTATTACGAAATGCTCAGTATCAGCCCGGAGTCTGGAATTGTGCCCGATATGGCGATAGGCACGCCCCCTATCACATAAGGGACGGAAATACGCTCAGCGAAATGTGGGTGTACCGGTTACACCTCTGCCTGCCCCTTCGGAGATTACAGGCGTGAGTGCGTATGTATGTATGCACATGTATCGTTATGAACACATACAAAATTTATTGTGTTAACGATTCAGTGAAATCGGCTTAAACACTTTGTTTTCCATTATGAGGCTTCATTTCAGTTTGTTTGTTGTTTAGGTGTTAGGAAACTTGTGCTGGACAATGGGGTGGGGGAGGGGGTGGACGAATGAATCGTTTTACATACCGATTTGACTCTGGACTCATGTACTTACATACACGTAGCATTTCGATATTAGCTATTTATGCTTTATTTATGTAATTAAATTCAATTCAGCTGACGAAGTAGCGATAGCTCTGTGGCGAGTGTACGGACTGTCGAAATGAAAATCGCAGGTTCGAAACCAGCCCCAAGACATTTCTAAATTACGTGTGTATTAATTGTTAATTATCACTTGTTGCGGAAACCTGCATACCTGAGAAGTTCTCCGTAAGAATTTCGAAGGTATGTGAAGTCTACCAACCCGCATTAGGCCAGCGTGGTGGACTAATGCCTAACCTCTCTCTTTCAGTAGAGGAGCTCCGTGCCCAGCAGTGGGACAGAGGTGCGTGCTCTTGGGGCTGGTTTCGAACCTGCGACTTTCATATCAATAGTTCACTCCCTGCTGAACTATCGCTCATATATTGACTACTAGCAAAAAAATACCTCGTGACAATTAATCGAACTCCTTGATATCGATAATAAACGATATCATATTATGTAAAACGTTACAAATCACCAAAATTGATTTTGATTAACGACTGCATTAAAATTAGGTACTTAACTGATAACTTAACGTTTAACGTTTTTTTATCACATAATTCTATTCAAATGACTGCCTCGGTGACTTAGTTGTAATGTGTACGCGTTACGACTGCTGTGCTGAGGTTTCGGGTTCATGATTCGATCCCAGGGTCGGGTAAAAGTAATATTGTGTTTTTTCTATCACGAAATGCTCAGTATTAGCCCGGAGTCTGGAGTTGTGCCCGGTATGACGATAGGCTCGCCCCCTATCACAACCAAAATCCAATATAACTACCCGTCCCGGGGATCGAACTCGAGACCTCAGCGTCAGCCTCACTCGTAATGCGTACGCATTACAACTACGCTACCGAGGCGCAATTTAACAAAATTAAAATAATAATAATATAGATAAAGAAATTAAATATATATATATATATATATAGATAAATAGACGAATAGATAGAAATTAAAAAAAAATGGTGGAGTTTCGTCTACTACGTACAACCACTTTAATAAACACCATTTCAAATTGCGTCTCACAACACCACACCCACAAGCTGGCTTTGACTGATAAAAAACAATTATTCCATGATAACATACAATATCACACTCTAGCAGATAAGGTGAAGTTGTAAGTGCATGAACTGTATTTTATCATGTTTATTGTGCACGCCTGATATGGATTACTAGCCTTTGCTCGCGGCTCCGCCCGCGTGAACGGCCTTTTCCGGGATAAAAAGTAGCCTATGTTACTCAGTGTTAATGTAGCTTCCTAACGGCAAAACAATTTATGAAATCGGTCCAGTAGTTTTTAAGTTTATACATTACATACAAAAAAAAATCTTTCCTCTTTATAATATTAGTGTAGATTATGATAACTTTCCCTCCTCTTCCCAATCCCTAACTTATCCCTTTCCTTTAAGGCCGGCAACGCGCCCATGATTATTTTAGTATTGTGGGCGTACATGGGCGGTCGAGATCACTTACCATCAGGAGACCCACTTGTTCGTTTTCCGGCCTATACTATAAAACAAAAAATGGCATTCTCTTAAACCAATAATCAACGTCAGGACACATAGTCCTGAAGGTAAACCTGTATCGTGGGGTATCAAGAACTACGAGGGACTTGCGGTCCCACGACACCCAGACCCTAGACAAATATTTGTGAATCAGACAAACATTTGTCTAGGTGCGGGAATCGAACCCACGGCCTCACGCTTCGCAACCGGCTACTCGCCCGCTACGCCACGGAGGCTGTCAATTATATTATACTGTGGAAGGTTCCCACTGTCTCACAGACAACCGGCGTAAAGTAGCAGCTTGCTACTGCGTTATGTACTGTGTCAATGTATATCACTGAACAACTCGCTTCTAATAAACATGCATTGATATACATTTTCTAGATAATAAAATTATCATGATTGACAAATTTTATCTTGTAAATTTAAAATACTGCATAAATAAGTCATGTCTATATTACAGAGATATCAGGTAAAAAGTATAGTATACAGCAATTCCTAACGTGAGTTCCGTGGAAGTCACTAGGGTTCCACATATAAAGAGTTATAAGTGCTGCCAGTACTAAATAATAGCACAACGGTTATGACGTCATACTATTATTGTATAACTTTATATTGTCTGTTAATCCATAAAATACTTACTTACTTATTTAATTATTCAATTATAAATAATATACACATTATTTAGAACGATCCAACATATTCAATAATAAATACAATTGCTAATGTGAACTATTTGTAAAAGGGTATAAATAAGGTGGAATAATTATTGTCGGCAGTCAGTCGGTTGATAAACGGAATATAAAGTGTTACTCTGCCCAAGTAATTGGAGAAGATACTGTACATTTTGTTTCAATTGTTCTACTTTGTTACAAAAGGTAAGCACCTAATTTAATATTTAAATGATTTTTATAATATTGTGTTAAGTATTGTACAAATGTAGTTACTAATAAATAAAATGAAATTAGTTACATTTGGCACTGTCTTGTGGCAAATGTTGGATAGGTTTCACAAAATATCTGACCACATTGAAGATGAACTCATACATGGATTAAATGATATGTTTACTTATTTAAGGTATGTAAGGTAATGGTCATTTAATATAGTATTCCATAAAATGAAAGGCATTTGTAGTGTTCCGTAGCTTTAAAAGTTTGGGAACCACTGGTATACAGAATATAAAAATGATAATAAAATCTGTTCTGTATATAATTATCCCACTGCTAGAAACAGGTCTCCTCTACTACTGAGATATTTTATTTATTTGGCATTATACCTTTGGAATCATGTAAACATTCAATTACATAGTTTACAATGCTTTCCTTCAACAATAAATTGATAAGTACATTTCTAGTTTATTATAGTTTGGTTAAATTTAGTAGGTAAGTAATTTAGTAGTAAATAAGTTTTATAGTTAAATAATTTAAATTTAAATAAGTTTGAAGGCTTTTATGGATTTGATACGTGCCCAACACAGGCAAACGTCATTGTGACATTCAGGCCTAGGCCAAAACTAGTTCACGTAAATTCTCAGAAAAGATTTTTTCCTCAACCATCGGCCACCAATGAGAAACTTTATTCACCAACACAATGGTGCCATTATATTGAAATAACACCACGCAAATGTACTTTCACCACCTCATCGACCACAATAAGATGGTAATAGAAAAAATAGTTATTTTTGCGTACGAAAAAAAAAACGTTCAAACTTGCTTGAATTTTGCATGCGTATTTATGTGATAAAAACCGCTTACCTTGGACAAATACGCGCAGCAGGTCACTTGCAAATCGACGAAATCACATATTGAACAGATATTTATGTGATAACGGCACGATAATTACAAAAAACCGTAAAAATCTTTGTCCCAAACTCCGCGTTGGGCACACACAATATGGACACTGCGTTATGATTGTTCACACAATATTTACCGCTGATGTGTAAAAAATGAACAAACAAACAAGCACGTGGAACAATTGGAGCAATAAACACAACTAAATCGTGAATTCGAAAAATATACTCCGCACTCGCTCGATCAGTTGGCAATCGACACAAGATTTGCTTTTGGATTGATTGATTTGACCAGATTTGACATATTCATTCATGTTGTACGTTCGTTGACCGAATGAATTTAAGGCGTTCCGTTTTAGGTAATTATTCCATAAATGGAAAAAGGCACTTTTCATTAATTTAATTGTTTAGAGTATATTTTAAAATTGAATTATTTTTATACATGCATTACATCAAACATAAAATATTGTATGTGTTTATTATCTATAGTAAAAAAGGAAGCGGATGCAGTTCGCCATATGAATTTACGGCAGGTACACACATAGTATACATCTCATTAGTTGCATTTATAACTATAAATATTTTAATAATTTTTATTTCAAAACGTATTTCTATAAATATTTACGGGATTGGGGACTCTGCCACCAACACGGTGTGAGAACTCCTTGCAGTGTCATTTTATACGGGCAATTTTTTTTGTTCCTACATTACCTGGCGTGGATCCAATATGTTTAAGCTATTATTTAAGCAATTAATTGTAATGACAAATGATATGTCCAAAAATAGGCCTTTATTATGTGGAAATTTTAACCAACATAATTTATAGATATTTGGATAGAACTCCTAAAAACGAATGTTTTGTAATAATTACTTTAATTTTAAACACCTCCAATTTTAAGATATTAATATTTTTATTTTACTGAAATGTTACACCCAAAACGAACAAATCTTTTAAAATATCATAAATCATACAAACTATTTCTAAGCCGCACCTCCGAGAGAAGTAAACTTGTCAAAAAACTACAAAATTGACAACCTGGAATGACGGATTTATGAATACTCGTAAGTCGTAGTCAAGATTTGATTGTCATATTTAGGTATTTCTTTACCTTTATGAAATTGCCGTTCAATACGAAAAAAGTTAAAGTATTTTTTTCACCTTTTAAAAAAAATATGATGTTATAGGGGACAAGCCTATCGGCATACCGGGCACAAATTCCAGACTCAGGGCTGATACTGAGCATTTCGTAATAGAAAAACCCAATATCACTTTTACCCGACCCGGAGATCGAATCAGAGACCTCAGCGTCATCCTCA
Organism: Mimas tiliae; assembly: GCA_905332985.1. Taxonomy (NCBI): domain Eukaryota; kingdom Metazoa; phylum Arthropoda; class Insecta; order Lepidoptera; family Sphingidae; genus Mimas; species Mimas tiliae. The sequence goes on along the minus strand of HG995265.1, from coordinate 5,224,211 downwards.
GTCGTACCGCGTACGCATTACAACTGCGCTACCGAGGCAGTCAACAAACGTGGTTATCCATATTTTCCACATTTTCAAAATCAACTGTCTTATTAGTTTTCTATCTTAACAAATGTAACATTTCTGTTATGTACGTCAGAGCAAATTGTGTTAAGATCTCAAATTCCGTTAACAGTTCCGAATTATTCCAATCAAAAAGGTTATGATATTCATTATGCAGGTACAATATCAAGTACCTAGCTGTTGAGAAAAAGCAAAAGTAGTCAGGGTAAGTCTTTACGGTATCGATACCCAATCATGTGCAAATCGATGAATTCGTTTTGATAAAACTAAGTCACTTTATGCAAGAAAATCAGATCAACGAATCACGAAACAGACAGGATACCCCGAATGACAATACATAGAAAAACGACAGATTTACATAAAGTGTTGTCAGCTATATGATGCAATGGTAGTTATTGTTGGTTGGTTAGTGTTGGCATACATCAGTAAAATATATCTACCAACACTTTTATTTTTTATTTTTATATTAAATGGAGGGGTCTAAAATTATTTTTTTAATGGTTCCAAGTTTCACATTTTTAGCACTATCATTTCCGTATAGTTTGATGTTGGTTAGATGTTGTTCGGAATAAAAAACCAACGTCCATACAAAAAGTGGACATGTCCTTTGAAGTCAGTGTAAATTAGGCAGGCATTACAGTGCAAGTTATTTGCTTGCTTAGATTGTTAGTGTAGCTTACCAGTATAATATGTGTCTATTCTACACGGAATAAATACGTGCCCTGAAGTTATTAATGCTAAAAATTGTAATTAAAGAAAAACTTCAAACCGTAACGTAATATTGTCAAAAGTCAAAATATTTTATATAATTTTGTTTTGTTCATCGAATGTTTTGTTCAAGAAAACTAAAGAAGAAAACCAACTTTGAAAACATTTCTATGATTCGTATTTTTAAGTATAAATTTTAATTTTGGATAAAACCAGTTAACATGGAAAGTGTCTAAATCAATATCATATGAAAATATAACCTATAATGGCAGACAATACGACACAAGAACCAAAAAAGGATGAACAAATTGAATTTAAAAAGCCTGTCCTTATAGGACGCATAGGTAAACTTCCCAAAAAAGTTAAAAATGACCTGGAAAAGCCCGCAGAAGAGACAAAACCTGAGGCACCGAAGGAAAATGTATCTCATGAAGTTGCTAATAATGCTTTGCCGCCCTCAATTTCAATGAAGGACTATACGCCGGTGCCGTATAAGGAGCCTAAGTGGTCAGGAATGTGTCCAGATGGTATGTATTTCGTTATCACTCAAGGATTCAGGAAGAAAGGCACATAATTCTTAATATGGTGGGCAATTAAAAACTTAGTCTTGTTTATACACAATACACAATTGTAATTGGTAGATTCATGCTGTAGCCAGATTTGCCTATAGCATGAATGCGCCGGGTCGATTACTTGTTACCACTATCTCATAGAAAACCGAAATGCAGTAGCAGCTTACCGTTGCGTTTTGTATGGTGAGTGAGATATCAGGAGGCCCAAATTCCCTCCCCTCCCAATCCCTTAATTATCCCTTTCCTTTATAGTGAGCAACACCATGATTCAGGTATTGTGGATGTTTATGTGTGGTGGATGATCACTTACCATCAGGTGACCCACTTGCTTGTCTGCTATCTTATACTATAAAAAAAGAATAACAATGACTTATCCCTAAGCAGCTTATTTTTTAATAGTTTTATGTGTGACTGCCTCGGTGGTGCAGTTGTAATGCATATGCGTTATGACAGAGACTGACACTTATGTTTATCTGTTTTTTTTTTTGTTTTACTGCCTGGATAATTGAATGACGGGACAAGCAGGTCGCTCGCCTGATGGTAAGTGCCACGCCTGCTACACAGAAGCAACGCCATACAGCACTTTGAATAACAAAGCACTGCAAGACACTGGACTGCGCTCATCACCCAGAAACATAAGGTGTTAAGTCTCATAATGCCCAGTAATTTCACGGGCTTCAATGTCCTTCAAACCGGAACACAACAGTGCTTACACACTGTTGCTTGGCGGCAGAAATAGACAAAACGGTGGTACCAACCCAGCCGGCCTCTCGCAAACGAGAGACCTACCACCTTGTACAACTTGGACTTGTTCCTTGCACATGTTTTTATTAATTACTTATTATCATTCTGATGTCTAGTGTAATGATTTTATAGGTGTATTGTATAACTAGCTATTGCTCGCGGCTTCGCCCGTGTGAACAGCCTTTTGCGGGAAAAAATAATTTCCGCAGCGTACGCGATATAACGATTTTTTCACACGTTGGCTTACATTATCGACGTTTTCATACAGATTCCTAACTATTTTGAAAATATTCTATGGCCTATATTCATCAGTGATAATGTAGGATTTTAATGAAGAAAGGACTTTTCAAATGGGTCCAGTTTCAGAGCCTATTTAATGTAACAATCAAACCTTTCCTCTTTATAATATTACTTTATATAATTATAACATTACATAATAAATGTAATTGGCATCTAAGGCTCTTCTTATTACTAAAATAAAACAATTTAAAAAAATACTTTTTATCGTATCAAAAGACACACAAGACGATGGTAGCGACTTGGTTGTGCCAGCCCATTCATACTGTAGAAGTGTAGATAAAACTGTCTACAGCATGGCTCTTCACTAAACATACAAACAATTTGCATAATATTCTCTTAGATACCAATGACCGAAGTCATCAAATATCTCTCATATATCTCACAGAATGTTGTTGCTGTGGCGGATCCAGTTTTGGCTTGACCTAAAATTAGACATACATACGCACTCACGCCTATAATCCCCGAAGGGGTAGGCAGAGGTGTAACTAGTACACCCACATTTCGCCGAGCGTAGATACGGAGATCCGTCCCACAATGTGATAGGGGCCGAGCCTATCGCCATACCGGGCACAAATTCCAGACTCCGGGCTGATACTGAGAATTTCGTAATAAAAAAACCCAATATCACTTTACCCGACCCGGGGATCGAACCCGAGACCTCAGCGTTAGCCTCAATTGTAACACGTACGCATTACAACTGCGCCACCGAGGCAGTCCTAAATCCTAACATAAAATTAGACTTTGAGAATATACTTTACCCACTTAAAATGGAATAAGTAATGATAAGCAATGATAAAATACTAAGATGGTTTGGGCATGTAGAGAGGATGGATGATAGAAGATTGACGAAACAAATATACATGGCGAGTGTGAATGGTACAGTTGGGAGGGGAAGGCCTCGGCGAACTTTCATAGATCAAGTTGGAGATATTCTCGAGAAAGGCCAGGTTAGGAGTACCCTAAACCAACGTGCATGTATGAAAAATTTAATGAGAGTGAATGAGGCCAAAGAGGTATGCAAAGATTGTAGCAAGTGGAAATCCATTGTCTCTGCCTACCCCTATGGGGAACAGGCGTAAGTCTATGTATGTAGGTATGTAAGCAATGAAAATTAGTAGTACTAAGAAAGTAGGATAATATCGAGATTAATTTGAGATTTGTCAATATGTTTTTTTGGAGGGCTTGAGCCCCTTAGCCCTCCTCTGGATCCGCTAGTGTGTTGTAGTACAGGTATTGTATATACTTGAAGCAAACATGTTTCTCCTCCCCAGGTTCTGACTATGCACTAGAAGTTCTAAAGTCAGGCATGATAGTTGAGAAGACAGATCTGATGAACAAAGCTTACTATGTTTTCGGAAGACTTACCAATTGTGATGTTGTTTTGGCACATCCTACTATATCCAGGTAAGGGATTTTAATATCAATTTTTAACTATAAATTAGTGATTAAGTTGGATGATCTGGCTTTAAGTAGGTGGTATTGTAATGAATGACAGCCTCGGTGGCGTAGCAGGCGAGTAGCCGGCTGCGAAGCTAGAGGCCGTGGGTTCGATTCCCGCACCGAGACAAATATTTGTGTGATCCACAAAAATTTGGTTCGGGTCTGGGTGTTGTGGGACCGCAAGTCCCTCGTAGTTCCTGATACCCACGATACAGGCTTACCTAGTGTGTGTCAGGACTATGTGTGTGACTGTTGGGTGTATTTATTTATTTATTTTTAATGTTATTGGTTCGAGGAGACGTGTTGAAAGATCGAAGATTCAGTTACGACTCTTTATTAATGCTGTCTACATATAATATACTTACACGACTACTTATACACTACTATAAGTATTGATACTAATGCCCTTTTTTGTTATATTTTTGTTTCGTTGCCTTTACAGGGCGATGTGGTCGCTCATAAAAAAACGTTATAATTTAGTGGCCTCCGGTATGCCAAAACTTGGCCCCCATTGTGGGTTGGGCGGTTAGATGACGGGTCACCCCATATAATATATACAAAAATACAGTCTAATCTATGCTAGGCGAAACCGGTCCTAGGTATTATGCCAGCGCAAGGCCAGGCAGAAAGAAAGCCTAATATTTTTTTTTTATAGTATAGGCCGGCAAACGAGCAAGTGGGTCACCTGATGGTAAGCGATCTCCACCGCCCATGAACGCCCACGATACAAAAGAATTATGGGCGCGTTGCCGACCTTAAAGGAAAGGGATAATAAGGGATTGGGAAGGGGACGGGGATTTGGGCCTCCGGATATCTCACTCACCGTACGAAACGCAGCAGCAAGCTCCTACTTTACGCCGGTTTTCTGTGAGAATAATATACTAATGTAATATTTGATAATTCTAAAAACCTTTAGTAATAATCAAACTTTTATATGACAAGTGATAACTCAGTAGGGTAGTTGACTCGATTTCCTTATTATTTTGACAAATATAAATGGAAGCACCCCAAAACAAAATATAGTATATATAGTAAAAAGCGGTTATTTTAATATTACAAACAGACACTTTAATTTTATTTATTTGTATAGATAAATAAGTTATGTACCATTAAAATCTGACAGAAGGAGTAATTGGTAAATGACAAAGATGCATAGCTATATTGTTACATCAATATTCGCAATAACGAATACGGTGCCCGCGTGCGAGGGAGATGTTTCTACTAGAGATGCTTAATTAAAATAGTATTTTTCATAATAACGTAATGTAAAGCTAATAAAAAATCAACTAACACTTGGTGTCAACGACCGCGCGCGCTTTGCATCTGTTGCTTACTGAATATTGTCGGAGAGGCGTGCGCTCATTTGCCCCGAGTTTAGTACGCTTTACATTGCGGGTTTTCGAAATACAAAGATTTTAATGTATTATTATTTTTTTTTTTTTAAATGATGGCTCTGTCCTTATGGACAATTCCGCCAACATCAAGTGAAGAAAAATAAAATACACGAAAAGAATTGAAGAGTAAAACCACTCAGAAGCGAGATGCCCGGTTGATATACCTAAAAGAAAGATTAAAATGATACAAACAAAACAAAAAACAATTATACAATTCTATTATATTTTAATGTATACTACTAGACGAGCTGTTTAGAAGTAAAGTTGCGTCACATAACGCGAGAGTTTGACACCTCGCAGACAGGGAGCGCGATAGGGGTTCTAGTTGAGAGTAAGCGAGATGGGAATATTGGCTTACGTTCAATTGACAGTAACTTAGTGGTGTAATTTCTATGTACCGCACAGATAAAGTCCTTGACGAAATATAACTTCCAAACAACAAGTAAACAGCAAAAGAATACCGTTTATTTTCGTGTCAGAAAACGACATGTAAACGCCGGGCGGAGCCACGAGCAATAGCTAGTCTATATTAATATACCAAGTTAAGTCAAGAAGTACAACTATTCTTCCATTCTTCCTTCACCAGGCACCATGCAGTCATTCAATACAAAGCTTTCGCTGAAGAAGGGGAGCCTCCTTCTGGCTGGTATCTTTACGACCTTGGCAGCACCCACGGCACCTTCCTGAACAAGGAGCGGCTGAAGGTGAACCATTACACCAGGGTGAGAGTGGGACATCAGATCAAGTTTGGTGCGAGCAGTAGGACTTTCATCATGCTGGTAGGTATATTTTAACAATGTGTGCCAGTCAAGCTCATTGTATAAGAGTAAACATGTACGCGCACCTAGAGAGCCGATATTTGTCGCCCTCCGTGACCTTTCACTTTCGTTTCATCATTAACTTGACAGTTTTAATATGCTCTTTTTTTGTTTTTTTTATCTCTTGTTTAAAACAGCAGTGAGTGGTATGGACTGTCGAGACGAAAGTCGCAGGTTCGAAACCAGCCCCAAGAGCATACACCTCTGACTTTTCTAAGTTACGTGTGTATTCATTGTTAATTATCACTTGCTTTAAAGGTGAAGGAAACATCGTGAAGGAACCTGCATTCTTCAGAAGTTCTTCATAAGAATTTCGAAGGTGTGTGAAGTCCAACCCGCATTAGGCCAGCGTGGTAGACTAAGGCCTACACCCTTTCATTCAGTAAAGGAGGCCCGTGCCCAGGTTTCTGGCATGCTAGAGGCCGTCTGGGTTGGTACCATCGCTTTGCTATTTTTGCCGCCAAGCAGCAGTCTCTAGGTACTGTTGTGTATCGGTTTGAAGGGCATTGAAGCCAGTGAAATTACTGTGCATTTACTTAACAACTTATGTCTCGAGGTGACGAATGAGGTACAGTGCTTTGTAATTTCTGTGTGGTGTCGTGTCTGTTTCCGGAGGCCCCAATCCCCTCCCCCCCTCCCAATCCCTTAATTATACCTTTCCTTTAAGGTCGGCAACGCACCCATAATTCTTTTAGTATTGTGGGCGTATATGGGCGGTGGAGATCACTTACCATCAGGTGATCCACTTGCTCGTTTGCCGGCCTATGCTATAAAAAAAAAACTACCACGAATAGCCAAGGGAAGAAAGGGTGGTATCTGGCGGGGGGTGGGACAGTATGCAGGCAGACAACGCCAAGCAGCAGGTACGCTCTACGTGCAGGCTGCGCGCAGCCCGCCCTGACTGTCCTGTCGCAATGGTCCCGATGGATCAAAGTGGCGGGACTATCAAGGAGCGGCTGCGCTGGGCAGAACTGGATATCGGAAAGGTACCAATCTGGAAGATAGCCATGATGCCCCGAAGGCCTATCTGAGCTGCAGCCGAAACCCTATCGGTGGAGACCTTCTCTCAGAGGGGTGCAGGGAAATCGAGCTAAATCCGAAGCGAAAGTGGTAGTACCGCTCAGACTGGGATTAAGGGGGAAATGGTTCAACTTAAGTGAGCTGATCACCCGTCTGTGCTACTCGCAGACATACAATACTCGTTTCTTGATTCACGCTAAAAAACCAACATAGAGGCTCGTTTCAGCAATGAGTTCTTCAAAGTCAGAATTATATCCAGTTATTTGAGATTGGCGTAATTAGGGCAAAGTGTTATGACATTAAAATACTGTCCAAATACTGCACTGTGTTTATCATTAGGTCCAGTGTAGTCACTTTATTCGCTCTGCCCGGCTAGTTTACTGTTAAACGAATTTGACAAGCAGAATTGAACTTTATTGACACTCAACCTGCCGTCCCAAAGACTCTGAGACTTAAATGTAAGCTATTAAGAACTATTATGCCATAAAAATATCACTGACGTTTAGAGAATAGAGACCATAGAATAATATCCTGCCGCAGGCCTGAAGTGGTTATTGTATAAAAAATCCCACTTTTCTTTCTGCCCGCCTTCTTTCTTTATACCGATTTAATGCCAGGATCCGCCTTGCCATCTTGATTTCACGGTGGCAAATCCACCGTGGATTTGGCATTGTGGGGCGACCCGCCGTCTGACACCCACAACGGGAACCAAGTTTTGGCCTTCACTACTTAACTTTAAATACATATTTTGCTATTTTATAATTAGCCTCGGTGGCGCAGTTGTAATGCGTACGCGTTACAATTGAGGCTAACTCTGAGGTCTCGGGTTCGATCCCCAGGTCGGGTAAAGTGGTATTGGGTTTTTCTATTTCGAAATTCTCAGTATCAGCCCGGAGTCTGGAATTTGTGCCCGGTATGGCGATAGGCTCGCCCCCTATCACATCGTGGGACGGAGATACGCTCGGAGAAATGTGGGTGTACTAGTTACACCTCTGCCTACCCCTTCGGGGATTACAGGCGTGAGTGCGTATGTATAATTCAGGGTCCAGACTTCGACTGTGATGGTGAATCGGAGCTCTCAGTGACAGAAATCAAGAAGAGGGCGCAAGAGTTGAAGGCAGAGCGAGATAGAACGATACGTGAGATGCGGGAACAGAGGGAGAGGGATAGCTTAGAGGAGGAGAAGAGACGGGAGGAGCAGGGAATTGACTGGGGGATGGGTGAGTTGAGTTAATTCTCAAATATCTATATACATTTACAATATGCAACAAAAACCCTGTTGGGCGTTTTAGCTGTGATATCAGAATCTATATTCAAAATAAATGAAATAACTCGCATACGAAAATGAGAATATAAAAATAATCATATTTATTTTTTAATACTTTAATTATTTTATTGACTGTGAACCGTATTTCGATTGATTACCTCTGCAAGAGCGATGACTCGGAGCCAAAGCGAGATAGCAAGTTATGGCGTTTTCGTGCATCAAACGCGTGCGCGCCCGGCTTCGTCATTACGTCACATCAGTCAGCTGTTCATCAATTAAATTGAAAATATTTTTTTAAAATATGTTCCGTTTTCTAAGCTACATGTGTAAGAGTAATATCTCGCTTCAGTTTAAATTACCTATTTTTATTAAGCTGTCTATATGTCTATCTTCACGACCTAGAAAGGTTTAACAGGGTTTTTTACATACTGTATAATTACTTGTCCTGACTGATTGATTCATAAACTCACAGTCTAAACTGATGGGGCTACAAACTTGAAATTTCGTCAGTTGATGCCTATTGTGTTGTATGCATTCACAGGACAGCGTCCGTGGCGCAGCGGGCGAGTAGCCGGCTGCGAAGCGAGAGGCCGTGGGTTCGATTCCCGCACGTGACAAATGATTGTGCGTTCCACAAAAATTTGTTTCGGGTCTGGGTGTTTTGGGACCGCAAGTCCTTCGTAGTTCCTGATTGGATATCATATACAGGTTTACCTAGTGTGGGGTCAGGACTATATTTGTGACTGTTGGGTGTATTATTGTTACTCAGGAAGGACTTTTGGAAATGTCACCCAGAACGTGGTAAAATAATGAAGTTGTATAGAAGTCCTTTATATTTAATGTAAAAAATACGAATTTTCAGATATCTGCTTCTGGTTAGAAATAAATGTACACTATCATATATAACAACGCGCTCAAGTCAGCCCATTCATGCTGTAGACAAAATTCGTCTATCAGGTGACTTGCTTTAACATCTGTTAAAAATAATTCCAAAACAATATCCTAATCCCCACCAGGCGAAGACGCAGAGGAAGAGACGGATCTAGCAGAGAACCCGTACGCAGCCACCACAAACGAGGAGTTGTACCTGGACGATCCCAAGAAGACCCTCAGGGGGTACTTCGAAAGGGAAGGCCTTGAGCTCACCTATGATTGTGAGGAGAGAGGCGTTGGACAGTTTATTTGCAAGTGAGTTCACTTTGGAATCCGATGGATGCAGGCCGCTTCCAACAGGTCGGCCTGGAAGGCATTAGGGGAGGCCTATGTTCAGCAGTGGACGTCTTGTGGCTGATGATGATGATGATGATGAAGTTAACTTTACGTGTTCGATACTTATTGATATAATCGATTATCGTTTTAATTATAATATCGATTTTTATTATAATCGATTCTCTAATCGAGCCTGCAAAAGTACGATTTTTTTTAAATCGATTTTAAGTACATCCCAAGGCACACACATGACCCCACACTAGGTTAACATCGTGTGTATATCAGGAACTACGAGGGACTTGCCAACCCACAGCACCCAGACCCGAGACCAATATTTGTGGATCACACAAACATTTGTGTGACTGTCTCGGTGGCGCAGTTGTAATGCTTATGCATTACGACTGAGGGTGACGCTGAGATCTCGGGTTCGATCCCCTGGTCGGGTAAAAATCATATTGGGTTTTTCTATTACGAAATGCTCAGTATCAAGCCCGGAGTCTGGAATTGCGCCCGGTATGGCGGTAGGCTCGCCCCCCTATCACATCATGGAACGGAGATACGTTTGGCGAAATGTGGGTGTACAGGTTACACCTCTGCCTACCCCTTCGGGCATTACATATGGGAACCGAACCCGCGCCCTCTCGCTTCACAGCCACTGCGCCACGGAGGGTGTCGCAGTCAATGTAATAGGTAAAGAGCTATTACAGTAAAAGCTCTCTATTCGCAGGGTATACGTTCCGTAAATATGCCGCGAATACAGAAACCGTGAATATGGAATGGTAATTTATATGGGATTATAGGGGATACGTTCCTAGGTGGCAAAATAAAAAACAATTACATATAAAAAAAAGTTTGAAATTTTGACCATATTGATTACTTATTATCTTCAGGCTGAGGCAATGGTTTAAAGAATTTTGAACTTTTTAAAGATAAAAATATTTAAAAATACTTGATGCATTGAGTAATAAGATTGATTTCATTACAGCGGCGATATCATTTTACATACTTTAGGCATAGTTGTAATAAGGTCTATTTTACTTCCATTTGACGACGCGTTTACAAAGGATATTCGGTTGGATACCTACATATTGGAATCCTTTTTATCAATGTGTATGTACCGATGTACCGACTAGATCCACGAATAAAGAAATCTAGCCGCGAATATAGGAATTGGGTCGCATTTTTTTAATCCGCGAATAGTGAAAACGCGAATGAAGGAAGCGCGAATAAGGAGCTCTTACTGTATAATAATTTCAGAGTGGAACTACCCCTGGACGATGCTCGTGGGAAGCCGGTGATGGCGGAGACACTGCACCGCGGCAAGAAGAAGGACGCAGTGCTGGCGTGCGCACTGGAAGCCTGCAGGATACTCGACAGGGCAGGACTGCTGAGGCAGGCCAGACATGGTGAGGCACTGCTGGATATACTTCTTCTTAGTCGTACACTCCTGGCGGAGTGGTCGTGGTCATGGATCATCTGTTATGTTGGCTACAGCTTTTGCGAGACTTCTCCACTTCTCTCTATTTGTGGCACTGCGTTAGGGAACTCTTTGTACAGGATTTAATGAGGTCTGTCCATCTTGTGGGTGTTAGGCCGCTGGGATCGCTGGATATTATTTACTGACAAATAGAGACGGTTTCTGAAAGGCTGATCAGTGTTAAATTAACTAATTAAATGTCACATCTTATGTCAAGTCGAAATCGAGTTGCTAGAAGCGTGATCAGCACCTTTGATTAGACATACATGTTAGCTAACATAACTTTCAAATTTATATGAAAATTAATATGTCAAACGGTACTAAAGAGAAATCAAATATGATTTTTTTATATAAAAAAAATGTTATTTAACGTTTCTGCAACTCGAATTGATTTGACAGCGATGTGAAAACCTAATTTCTGTTAGATGAATGTTGATTTGATCAGCCTTTCAGAAACTGGGTGTAAGTGAATTTTCTTCTAGGTCGTCTAATACGAGGCCGTCTGGGTTGGTACTATCGTGCTGTCTATTTCTAGGAATATTTAAAGGATTGGAAAGGGGACGGGGATTTGGGCCTCCAGATATCTCACCCACAGTACGAAACGTACTTCACGTCGGTTTTCTGTGCGACAGTGATCATAACCCGGTCGAGCCGGCCCATTCATACTGTAGACAATATCTACAGCGTGACTCTAGCAGTTAACGACGCCCTGTCGATAATCTCGCTTGACTGAAATTCACCAAACACCCACAATAGGGTAGTTTCCTATATTGAATTTTATACATTATTTTATAAGCAAAAGAAAATGATACGCAAAAGAAACCCTTTTATTAAAACACAATCAAAATGGATTCATAAATGTGTCTGCAGTTATGACTTTAAATGTTGGTATGAGGAAAAGTGGGTGCGTAGTAGGGATATCTCACTATCTCGCTTGCACGCGTGCACCATAATGAACATTTTACACAGTGACGTCAAAGTTTGCGTCGTCTGTCATTTGACAATTACCCCTTCAACAGGATTTGAATGGCTTCTAACTTATTTATTTTTGGTCATATTTATAAAATTCTTTCTGCTATAGATTTTGAGTAACGTAACTTATTGATTTAAATAATTAAAAAAATCTAGTCAACTACCGTATTCGCAGAGTCCCGTCGTCGGAAGCAGCGTGATTGGTCTGCAGACGATTATTACGATTCTGATGAGGACACATTCCTGGACCGCACCGGAGCCGTCGAGAACAAGAGGAACGCGCGCATGCGCAGGCTCGGCGCTGAACCAACGGAACAACTACCGCTCACTCATGATACCCTGGTAACTACCATATTATAACTTCAATCTAGTAAGAAGTAGAAAAAGGATAAGTAGAAAGAATATTTGTGTGCTACACTCGCAAGAGCATCTCTCACTCATTTATGATGCCCTGGTAACTTGCATATAATTTCTTCAATCTACTTTATATCTTCAATCTAGTAAAAAGTAGAAAAAGGATGAGTAGAAAGAATATTTGTGTGCTACACTCGCAAGAGCATCTCTCACTCATTTATGATGCCCTGGTAACTTGCATATAATATCTTCAATCTACTTTATATCTTCAATCTAGTAAAAAGTAGAAAAAGGATAAGTAGAAAGAATATTTGTGTGCTACACTCGCAAGAGCATCTCTCACTCATTTATGATGCCCTGGTAACTTGCATATAATTTCTTCAATCTACTTTATATCTTCAATCTAGTAAAAAGTAGAAAAAGGATGAGTAGAAAGAATATTTGTGTGCTACACTCGCAAGAGCATCTCTCACTCATTTATGATGCCCTGGTAACTTGCATATAATATCTTCAATCTACTTTATATCTTCAATCTAGTAAAAAGTAGAAAAAGGATAAGTAGAAAGAATATTTGTGTGCTACACTCGCAAGAGCATCTCTCACTCATTTATGATGCCCTGGTAACTTGCATATAATATCTTCAATCTACTTTATATCTTCAATCTAGTAAAAAGTAGAAAAAGGATGAGTAGAAAGAATATTTGTGTGCTACACTCGCAAGAGCATCTCTCACTCATTTATGATGCCCTGGTAACTTGCATATAATTTCTTCAATCTACTTTATATCTTCAATCTAGTAAAAAGTAGAAAAAGGATGAGTAGAAAGAATATTTGTGTGCTACACTCGCAAGAGCATCTCTCACTCATTTATGATGCCCTGGTAACTTGCATATAATTTCTTCAATCTACTTTATATCTTCAATCTAGTAAAAAGTAGAAAAAGGATGAGTAGAAAGAATATTTGTGTGCTACACTCGCAAGAGCATCTCTCACTCATTTATGATGCCCTGGTAACTTGCATATAATTTCTTCAATCTACTTTATATCTTCAATCTAGTAAAAAGTAGAAAAAGGATGAGTAGAAAGAATATTTGTGTGCTACACTCGCAAGAGCATCTCTCACTCATTTATGATGCCCTGGTAACTTGCATATAATTTCTTCAATCTACTTTATATCTTCAATCTAGTAAAAAGTAGAAAAAGGATGAGTAGAAAGAATATTTGTGTGCTACACTCGCAAGAGCATCTCTCACTCATTTATGATGCCCTGGTAACTTGCATATAATTTCTTCAATCTACTTTATATCTTCAATCTAGTAAAAAGTAGAAAAAGGATGAGTAGAAAGAATATTTGTGTGCTACACTCGCAAGAGCATCTCTCACTCATTTATGATGCCCTGGTAACTTGCATATAATTTCTTCAATCTACTTTATATCTTCAATCTAGTAAAAAGTAGAAAAAGGATGAGTAGAAAGAATATTTGTGTGCTACACTCGCAAGAGCATCTCTCACTCATTTATGATGCCCTGGTAACTTGCATATAATATCTTCAATCTACTTTATATCTTCAATCTAGTAAAAAGTAGAAAAAGGATGAGTAGAAAGAATATTTGTGTGCTACACTCGCAAGAGCATCTCTCACTCATTTATGATGCCCTGGTAACTTGCATATAATTTCTTCAATCTACTTTATATCTTCAATCTAGTAAAAAGTAGAAAAAGGATGAGTAGAAAGAATATTTGTGTGCTACACTCGCAAGAGCATCTCTCACTCATTTATGATGCCCTGGTAACTTGCATATAATATCTTCAATCTACTTTATATCTTCAATCTAGTAAAAAGTAGAAAAAGGATAAGTAGAAAGAATATTTGTGTGCTACACTCGCAAGAGCATCTCTCACTCATTTATGATGCCCTGGTAACTTGCATATAATTTCTTCAATCTACTTTATATCTTCAATCTAGTAAAAAGTAGAAAAAGGATGAGTAGAAAGAATATTTGTGTGCTACACTCGCAAGAGCATCTCTCACTCATTTATGATGCCCTGGTAACTTGCATATAATTTCTTCAATCTACTTTATATCTTCAATCTAGTAAAAAGTAGAAAAAGGATGAGTAGAAAGAATATTTGTGTGCTACACTCGCAAGAGCATCTCTCACTCATTTATGATGCCCTGGTAACTTGCATATAATTTCTTCAATCTACTTTATATCTTCAATCTAGTAAAAAGTAGAAAAAGGATGAGTAGAAAGAATATTTGTGTGCTACACTCGCAAGAGCATCTCTCACTCATTTATGATGCCCTGGTAACTTGCATATAATTTCTTCAATCTACTTTATATCTTCAATCTAGTAAAAAGTAGAAAAAGGATGAGTAGAAAGAATATTTGTGTGCTACACTCGCAAGAGCATCTCTCACTCATTTATGATGCCCTGGTAACTTGCATATAATATCTTCAATCTACTTTATATCTTCAATCTAGTAAAAAGTAGAAAAAGGATGAGTAGAAAGAATATTTGTGTGCTACACTCGCAAGAGCATCTCTCACTCATTTATGATGCCCTGGTAACTTGCATATAATTTCTTCAATCTACTTTATATCTTCAATCTAGTAAAAAGTAGAAAAAGGATGAGTAGAAAGAATATTTGTGTGCTACACTCGCAAGAGCATCTCTCACTCATTTATGATGCCCTGGTAACTTGCATATAATTTCTTCAATCTACTTTATATCTTCAATCTAGTAAAAAGTAGAAAAAGGATGAGTAGAAAGAATATTTGTGTGCTACACTCGCAAGAGCATCTCTCACTCATTTATGATGCCCTGGTAACTTGCATATAATATCTTCAATCTACTTTATATCTTCAATCTAGTAAAAAGTAGAAAAAGGATGAGTAGAAAGAATATTTGTGTGCTACACTCGCAAGAGCATCTCTCACTCATTTATGATGCCCTGGTAACTTGCATATAATTTCTTCAATCTACTTTATATCTTCAATCTAGTAAAAAGTAGAAAAAGGATGAGTAGAAAGAATATTTGTGTGCTACACTCGCAAGAGCATCTCTCACTCATTTATGATGCCCTGGTAACTTGCATATAATATCTTCAATCTACTTTATATCTTCAATCTAGTAAAAAGTAGAAAAAGGATAAGTAGAAAGAATATTTGTGTGCTACACTCGCAAGAGCATCTCTCACTCATTTATGATGCCCTGGTAACTTGCATATAATTTCTTCAATCTACTTTATATCTTCAATCTAGTAAAAAGTAGAAAAAGGATGAGTAGAAAGAATATTTGTGTGCTACACTCGCAAGAGCATCTCTCACTCATTTATGATGCCCTGGTAACTTGCATATAATTTCTTCAATCTACTTTATATCTTCAATCTAGTAAAAAGTAGAAAAAGGATGAGTAGAAAGAATATTTGTGTGCTACACTCGCAAGAGCATCTCTCACTCATTTATGATGCCCTGGTAACTTGCATATAATATCTTCAATCTACTTTATATCTTCAATCTAGTAAAAAGTAGAAAAAGGATAAGTAGAAAGAATATTTGTGTGCTACACTCGCAAGAGCATCTCTCACTCATTTATGATGCCCTGGTAACTTGCATATAATATCTTCAATCTACTTTATATCTTCAATCTAGTAAAAAGTAGAAAAAGGATGAGTAGAAAGAATATTTGTGTGCTACACTCGCAAGAGCATCTCTCACTCATTTATGATGCCCTGGTAACTTGCATATAATTTCTTCAATCTACTTTATATCTTCAATCTAGTAAAAAGTAGAAAAAGGATGAGTAGAAAGAATATTTGTGTGCTACACTCGCAAGAGCATCTCTCACTCATTTATGATGCCCTGGTAACTTGCATATAATATCTTCAATCTACTTTATATCTTCAATCTAGTAAAAAGTAGAAAAAGGATAAGTAGAAAGAATATTTGTGTGCTACACTCGCAAGAGCATCTCTCACTCATTTATGATGCCCTGGTAACTTGCATATAATATCTTCAATCTACTTTATATCTTCAATCTAGTAAAAAGTAGAAAAAGGATGAGTAGAAAGAATATTTGTGTGCTACACTCGCAAGAGCATCTCTCACTCATTTATGATGCCCTGGTAACTTGCATATAATTTCTTCAATCTACTTTATATCTTCAATCTAGTAAAAAGTAGAAAAAGGATGAGTAGAAAGAATATTTGTGTGCTACACTCGCAAGAGCATCTCTCACTCATTTATGATGCCCTGGTAACTTGCATATAATTTCTTCAATCTACTTTATATCTTCAATCTAGTAAAAAGTAGAAAAAGGATGAGTAGAAAGAATATTTGTGTGCTACACTCGCAAGAGCATCTCTCACTCATTTATGATGCCCTGGTAACTTGCATATAATTTCTTCAATCTACTTTATATCTTCAATCTAGTAAAAAGTAGAAAAAGGATGAGTAGAAAGAATATTTGTGTGCTACACTCGCAAGAGCATCTCTCACTCATTTATGATGCCCTGGTAACTTGCATATAATATCTTCAATCTACTTTATATCTTCAATCTAGTAAAAAGTAGAAAAAGGATGAGTAGAAAGAATATTTGTGTGCTACACTCGCAAGAGCATCTCTCACTCATTTATGATGCCCTGGTAACTTGCATATAATTTCTTCAATCTACTTTATATCTTCAATCTAGTAAAAAGTAGAAAAAGGATGAGTAGAAAGAATATTTGTGTGCTACACTCGCAAGAGCATCTCTCACTCATTTATGATGCCCTGGTAACTTGCATATAATTTCTTCAATCTACTTTATATCTTCAATCTAGTAAAAAGTAGAAAAAGGATGAGTAGAAAGAATATTTGTGTGCTACACTCGCAAGAGCATCTCTCACTCATTTATGATGCCCTGGTAACTTGCATATAATATCTTCAATCTACTTTATATCTTCAATCTAGTAAAAAGTAGAAAAAGGATGAGTAGAAAGAATATTTGTGTGCTACACTCGCAAGAGCATCTCTCACTCATTTATGATGCCCTGGTAACTTGCATATAATTTCTTCAATCTACTTTATATCTTCAATCTAGTAAAAAGTAGAAAAAGGATGAGTAGAAAGAATATTTGTGTGCTACACTCGCAAGAGCATCTCTCACTCATTTATGATGCCCTGGTAACTTGCATATAATATCTTCAATCTACTTTATATCTTCAATCTAGTAAAAAGTAGAAAAAGGATGAGTAGAAAGAATATTTGTGTGCTACACTCGCAAGAGCATCTCTCACTCATTTATGATGCCCTGGTAACTTGCATATAATTTCTTCAATCTACTTTATATCTTCAATCTAGTAAAAAGTAGAAAAAGGATAAGTAGAAAGAATATTTGTGTGCTACACTCGCAAGAGCATCTCTCACTCATTTATGATGCCCTGGTAACTTGCATATAATTTCTTCAATCTACTTTATATCTTCAATCTAGTAAAAAGTAGAAAAAGGATAAGTAGAAAGAATATTTGTGTGCTACACTCGCAAGAGCATCTCTCACTCATTTATGATGCCCTGGTAACTTGCATATAATTTCTTCAATCTACTTTATATCTTCAATCTAGTAAAAAGTAGAAAAAGGATAAGTAGAAAGAATATTTGTGTGCTACACTCGCAAGAGCATCTCTCACTCATTTATGATGCCCTGGTAACTTGCATATAATATCTTCAATCTACTTTATATCTTCAATCTAGTAAAAAGTAGAAAAAGGATAAGTAGAAAGAATATTTGTGTGCTACACTCGCAAGAGCATCTCTCACTCATTTATGATGCCCTGGTAACTTGCATATAATATCTTCAATCTACTTTATATCTTCAATCTAGTAAAAAGTAGAAAAAGGATGAGTAGAAAGAATATTTGTGTGCTACACTCGCAAGAGCATCTCTCACTCATTTATGATGCCCTGGTAACTTGCATATAATATCTTCAATCTACTTTATATCTTCAATCTAGAAAAAAGTAGAAAAAGGATAAGTAGAAAGAATATTTGTGTGCTACACTCGCAAGAGCATCTCTCACTCATTTATGATGCCCTGGTAACTTGCATATAATTTCTTCAATCTACTTTATATCTTCAATCTAGTAAAAAGTAGAAAAAGGATAAGTAGAAAGAATATTTGTGTGCTACACTCGCAAGAGCATCTCTCACTCATTTATGATGCCCTGGTAACTTGCATATAATATCTTCAATCTACTTTATATCTTCAATCTAGTAAAAAGTAGAAAAAGGATAAGTAGAAAGAATATTTGTGTGCTACACTCGCAAGAGCATCTCTCACTCATTTATGATGCCCTGGTAACTTGCATATAATATCTTCAATCTACTTTATATCTTCAATCTAGTAAAAAGTAGAAAAAGGATAAGTAGAAAGAATATTTGTGTGCTACACTCGCAAGAGCATCTCTCACTCATTTATGATGCCCTGGTAACTTGCATATAATATCTTCAATCTACTTTATATCTTCAATCTAGTAAAAAGTAGAAAAAGGATGAGTAGAAAGAATATTTGTGTGCTACACTCGCAAGAGCATCTCTCACTCATTTATGATGCCCTGGTAACTTGCATATAATATCTTCAATCTACTTTATATCTTCAATCTAGTAAAAAGTAGAAAAAGGATAAGTAGAAAGAATATTTGTGTGCTACACTCGCAAGAGCATCTCTCACTCATTTATGATGCCCTGGTAACTTGCATATAATATCTTCAATCTACTTTATATCTTCAATCTAGTAAAAAGTAGAAAAAGGATAAGTAGAAAGAATATTTGTGTGCTACACTCGCAAGAGCATCTCTCACTCATTTATGATGCCCTGGTAACTTGCATATAATATCTTCAATCTACTTTATATCTTCAATCTAGTAAAAAGTAGAAAAAGGATAAGTAGAAAGAATATTTGTGTGCTACACTCGCAAGAGCATCTCTCACTCATTTATGATGCCCTGGTAACTTGCATATAATATCTTCAATCTACTTTATATCTTCAATCTAGTAAAAAGTAGAAAAAGGATGAGTAGAAAGAATATTTGTGTGCTACACTCGCAAGAGCATCTCTCACTCATTTATGATGCCCTGGTAACTTGCATATAATATCTTCAATCTACTTTATATCTTCAATCTAGTAAAAAGTAGAAAAAGGATAAGTAGAAAGAATATTTGTGTGCTACACTCGCAAGAGCATCTCTCACTCATTTATGATGCCCTGGTAACTTGCATATAATATCTTCAATCTACTTTATATCTTCAATCTAGTAAAAAGTAGAAAAAGGATGAGTAGAAAGAATATTTGTGTGCTACACTCGCAAGAGCATCTCTCACTCATTTATGATGCCCTGGTAACTTGCATATAATTTCTTCAATCTACTTTATATCTTCAATCTAGTAAAAAGTAGAAAAAGGATGAGTAGAAAGAATATTTGTGTGCTACACTCGCAAGAGCATCTCTCACTCATTTATGATGCCCTGGTAACTTGCATATAATTTCTTCAATCTACTTTATATCTTCAATCTAGTAAAAAGTAGAAAAAGGATGAGTAGAAAGAATATTTGTGTGCTACACTCGCAAGAGCATCTCTCACTCATTTATGATGCCCTGGTAACTTGCATATAATTTCTTCAATCTACTTTATATCTTCAATCTAGTAAAAAGTAGAAAAAGGATGAGTAGAAAGAATATTTGTGTGCTACACTCGCAAGAGCATCTCTCACTCATTTATGATGCCCTGGTAACTTGCATATAATTTCTTCAATCTACTTTATATCTTCAATCTAGTAAAAAGTAGAAAAAGGATGAGTAGAAAGAATATTTGTGTGCTACACTCGCAAGAGCATCTCTCACTCATTTATGATGCCCTGGTAACTTGCATATAATATCTTCAATCTACTTTATATCTTCAATCTAGTAAAAAGTAGAAAAAGGATAAGTAGAAAGAATATTTGTGTGCTACACTCGCAAGAGCATCTCTCACTCATTTATGATGCCCTGGTAACTTGCATATAATATCTTCAATCTACTTTATATCTTCAATCTAGTAAAAAGTAGAAAAAGGATGAGTAGAAAGAATATTTGTGTGCTACACTCGCAAGAGCATCTCTCACTCATTTATGATGCCCTGGTAACTTGCATATAATATCTTCAATCTACTTTATATCTTCAATCTAGTAAAAAGTAGAAAAAGGATAAGTAGAAAGAATATTTGTGTGCTACACTCGCAAGAGCATCTCTCACTCATTTATGATGCCCTGGTAACTTGCATATAATATCTTCAATCTACTTTATATCTTCAATCTAGTAAAAAGTAGAAAAAGGATGAGTAGAAAGAATATTTGTGTGCTACACTCGCAAGAGCATCTCTCACTCATTTATGATGCCCTGGTAACTTGCATATAATATCTTCAATCTACTTTATATCTTCAATCTAGTAAAAAGTAGAAAAAGGATGAGTAGAAAGAATATTCGTGTGCTACACTCGCAAGAGCATCTCTCACTCATTTATGATGCCCTGGTAACTTGCATATAATTTCTTCAATCTACTTTATATCTTCAATCTAGTAAAAAGTAGAAAAAGGATGAGTAGAAAGAATATTTGTGTGCTACACTCGCAAGAGCATCTCTCACTCATTTATGATGCCCTGGTAACTTGCATATAATAATTTGATTAATTTTTGATCGTAGCTCCCTCCGCCCACGTGAACTATCTATATATATATATATATATATAGATAGTTCACTATATATATATAAAACAAAGTCGGGTTATTTAGGATGTCATCTCAATTTACAAGGTGGTAAGTCCCTCGTTTGCGAGAGGCTGGCTGGGTTGGTACCACCGCTTTGTCTATTTCTGCCGCTAAGCAACAGTGTGTAAGCACTGTTGTGTTCCGGTTTGAAGGACATTGAAGCCAGTGTAATTACTGGGCATTATGAGACTTATGTCTTAACACCTTATGTCTCGGGGTGACGAGCGCAGTCCAGTGTCATGCAGTGCTTTGTAATTCAAAGTTCTGTGTGGCGTTGCTTCTGTTTATGAGCAGGTGTGGCGCTTACCATCAGGCGAGCAACGTGCTCCTCTCGTCATTCAAGCTTTTTAAAAAAAATTACAACTTGCACAAAATGTTATTCTAGCTGAAACAAATATCCGATCTGGAAGCGAAGATATGTTCAGAAGAGAAGTTGTTAGAAGATCTGCGCGCGAGAAGTAAGGCTCCCGAGGGTGGTGGTGGGGATGAACTGGACAACTACATGACGTCACTCAAACATGGCTCTATGGCACACAAGGCTGATATATCTAGGACCAAGGTATATCTTTATAATAGGGTATAATAATAATAATACTAGCCCTGTATTATATACGTCCCACTGCTGGGCACGGGCCTCCTCTACTGAATGAGAGGGGTCAGGCCTTAGTCCACCACGCTGGCCTAATGCGGGTTGGCAGACTTCACATACCTTCGAAATTCTTATGAAGAACTTCTCAGGTATGCAGGTTTCCTCATGATGTTTCCTTCGCCGTTAAAGCAAGTGATAATTAACAATTAATACACACGTAACTTAGAAAAGTCAGAGGTGTATGCTCTTGGGTTTGGTTTCGAACCGGCGACTTTCGTCTCGACAGTCCACACCACTCCCCGCTGAGCTATCACTGCCTCAATAGGGTAGTTGACTAGTTTTTTTTTTATTATTTAAATCATTAAGTTACGTTACTCAAAATCTATTGCAGAAAGAATTATATTAATCGAACTAAAAATAAATAAGTTAGAAGCCATTCAAATCCTGTAGAAGGGATAATTGTAAAATGACAGACGACGCAAACTTTGACGTCACTGTGTAAAATGTTCATTATGGTGCACGCGTGCAAGCGAGATAGCGAGATATCCCTACTACGCACCCACTTTTCCTCATACCAACATTTAAAGTCACAACTGCGGGCACATTTCTGAATCAATTTTGATTGTGTATTAATAAAAGGGATCCCACTCGCGGTGGGGTCGGCGTTGAATACTTTTTAACACATGTTACAGGCACATTTGACTTGTAGTTATTACGAGCGGCCGCCTGCCTGACGTAAACACCCAGGCCTGAAACAAATATTTATGGATCACACAACATGTCTTAAAAAGCATGTTGCGCCAACCCCACTGCCAGTGGGATGAGGCCATGTAGAAAAATAAGACGAATCTTGCTGTGATGTGGTCTCATATAAATTTGGTTAAGATTAAGTATGGAGTATAAAACAATAAACTCAGTACCTACCACTAAAAACTCTTTTTTTCTTTTTGTCTTTTCAGTTGTCGAAATAAGATAACTAGAACGATAACTCTCATATGAATCTGCCAAAAATACGGCTCCACTTACTCACACATGCAAAGGTAAAATCACACGGAACACTCATACACGCAACAAACATTAATGAACGTTCAAAATCAACTTTCTTCCATAAAAATTAATGACTAAATATTAAATTTCTAAATCGAGATATGACGTTCTGCACCGCGCATAAAATTAAACGTATCAACTAGAGATTATTATGCACATACTTTTATAGCCCCGCCCCCTTGCACAGAGTTTTGCGCGGGGTAATTTTTTTGCTTGAGTTACGTTTCTTGTCATCTTATTTCGATGGTTTCAGAGTGATTTTTGATGTCGGTTTTTAAGTTTTGTCAAATCCTTTTTTCCCCACAGATGACCATTCAGAAGTTAAAATCAGAGTTGAATAAAACCCAACGGTTGGCGGAACTAGCGAGGCCCGCACATTTACCGCCCCTTATAAAGAAAGATGATAAGAAAATGGCCGTCAAGATGGGACAAAACTCAGTGCTGTACGGGAAGAGGTAAAGTTTATACAATTTGTATACAGCACGAGTCGACTGGGGTAGTTT
This sequence comes from Mimas tiliae, assembly GCA_905332985.1. NCBI lineage: Eukaryota > Metazoa > Arthropoda > Insecta > Lepidoptera > Sphingidae > Mimas > Mimas tiliae. The sequence continues at coordinate 5,200,949 of HG995265.1, read as the reverse complement.
TTTATAGCATGTGGGTACATACAACTAAGTGGTAAGTGATCACCACCGCCCATGTACGCCCACAATAACAGAAAAATCTTAGACGCGTTGTCGACCTTAAAAGAAAGGGATAATTAAGGAATTGGGAAGGGGATTTGTGCCTCCGGATATTTCACTCACCGTAAGAAACGCATCAGCAAGCTGCTACTTTACGTCGGTTTTCTGTGAGACAGTGGTAACGACTTGGTCGAGCTGGCCCGCTCGTGCTGTAGACAAAATTGTCAACAGCGTCGCTATAACACTCAAATACCATTGTTACCACCCAAAACTGACTGCCTCGGTGGCGCAGTTGTAATGCGTACGTGTTACGATTGAGGCTAACGCTGAGGTCTCCGGGTCGGGTAAAATGATATTGGGTTTTTCTATTACGATATGCTCAGTGTCAGCCCGGAGTCTGGAATTTGCGCCCGGTATGGCGATAGGCTCGCCCCCTATCACATTGTGGGACGGAGATACGCTCGGCGAAATGTGGGTGTACTGGTTACACCTCTGCCTACCCCTTCGGGGATTATGGGCGTGAGTGCGTATGTATGTATGTACCACCCAAAACCATACCACCAAATAGTACCACTGTTTTACAGAAAACCGACGTGAGGTGGCAGCTTTACGTACGTTACATTTCGTACAGTGAAGTTTCTGGAGGCCCAATCCTCATTCCTCTCATTCTTTTAAAATAGGCAACGCATCCATTATTTCGGTTTTATTCGTGGTCATAGTCGGTGAATATCGCTTACTTACTTGTTTGTCGGACTCCGCTATTAAAATATCCTAACACGCAGAAAAACACGCACATATCGACGTACACGCACACGTACGCACACACCAAAAGAAACGCACTCACGCCTGTAATCCCCGAAGAGTTAGGCAGAGGTGTAACCAGTACATCCACATTTCGCCGAGCGCATCTCCGTCCCACGATGTGATAGAGGGCGAGCCTATCACCATACCGGGCACAAATTCCAGACTCCGAGCTAATACTGAGCATTTCGTAATAGAAAAACCCAATACCACTTTTATCCGACCCGGGGATCGAACCCGTGACCTCAGCGTCGGCCTCAGTCGTAACGCGTACGCATTACAACTGCGCCACCGAGGTGGTCAAATTCATAACACTTTTCTTTTTTGTCGGAGGTCGATCGATTTTATTTCGTTTGTTAAAAAGAAACTTCCACTTTCCCTCACCACTCGCAGTGGGGTCGGCTCAGCATGCTTTTAACACATTTTGTCTCGGTGCGGGAATCGAACCCGCGGCCTCTCTCTTCGCAGTCGACTACTCGCCCTCTGCGCCACGGAGGCTATCGAAAAATTGTAATTATCATGAAACATATTTAAATTGATAAATTCGAACCCTAAATATATTTTTATTCTTTTAGAATTCGACTCAAGGACGATGTGGAAAAACGTCCGAAAGTACGCAAAGAGACCACACAAGTCGTGTCCGAATTTGTTGAAGAAATGGATTCTGATGAAGAATCAGAAAAACCGAGTGAGCACAGCAATACAGACAAGGACAGCGTAGAAACTAAAGATATTAACAGTGTACCAAGTAAGGGTGAGACAGAACATGAACAGCACAAGAGTGAGCAAGACAAAAGAGTGTTTGGACCAATGCGACCGCCGGATAATTATGTGATACCAGAAGATTATTTTGACCAGATTTCCGATAGGAATTTACCGGAGATCACAGACGAATGAATTGGCAAATATATGTTGGTATCGGAGGTGTTTTTTTTAATTATCCGATCACCATCATTCATAATTTCATCATCATCGTCATTTATCAACCGATCGTTGACCGATCACGTAAATATAAAAATTGGCAATTTTCAATAGGGTAGTTTCCTATATTGAATTTTATACATTATTTTATAAGCAACAGAAAATGACACGCAAAAGAAACTCTTTTATTAAAACACAATCAAAATTGGTTCAGAAATGTGCCCGCAGTTATGACTTTAAATGTTGGTATGAGGAAAAGTGGGTGCGTAGTAGGGATATCTCACTATCTCGCTTGCACGCGTGCACCATAATGAACATTTTACACAGTGACGTCAAAGTTTGCGTCGTCTGTCATTTGACAATTACCCCTTCTACAGGATTTGAATGACTTCTAACTTATTTTTTTTTTGGTCATATTTATAAAATTCTTTCTGCAATAGATTTTGAGTAACGTAACTTATTAATTTACATAATTAAAAAAATCTAGTCAACTACCCTATTGACAAGTAATTATTTTTGAGATTATAGCAATTGGACCAAAAACAAGCCCACTGAGTTTGTTTCGCCGGGTATTCTCAGGCAGGGTCGCGTTTGGATCCAGTGGTAGTTTTAAAACAACAATTTGGAGATACACATGGTCCGTATCAATCTCCCTTAAAATAAAATTAGGATTTTGTATTTCCCTAATTATTTTGGATTGAAAAACCGGACCAAAAACAAGCCCACTGAGTTTGTTCCGCCGGGTCTTCTCAGGCAGGGTCGCGTTTGGATCCTGTGGCAGTTTTAAAACAGCAATTTGGAGATACACATACTCCGTATCAATCTCCCTTAAAATAAATATAGGACTTTGTATTTCCCTAATTATTTTGGATTGAAAAACCGGACCAAAAACAAGCCCACTGAGTTTGTTCCGCCGGGTCTTCTCAGGCAGGGTCGCGTTTGGATCCTGTGGCAGTTTTAAAACAGCAATTTGGAGATACACATACTCCGTATCAATCTCCCTTAAAATAAATATAGGACTTTGTATTTCCCTAATTATTTTGGATTGAAAAACCGAACCAAAAACAAGCCCACTGAATTTGTTTCGCCGGGTCTTCTCAGGCAGGGTCGCGTTCGGATCCTGTGGCAGGTTTAAAATAGCAATTTGGAGATACACATACTCCGTATCAATCTCCCTTAAAATAAATATAGGACTTTGTATTTCCCTAATTATTTTGGATTGAAAAACCGAACCAAAAACAAGCCCACTGAGTTTGTTTCGCCGGGTCTTCTCAGGCAGGGTCGCGTTCGGATCCTGTGGCAGGTTTAAAATAGCAATTTGGAGATACACATACTCCGTATCAATCTCCCTTAAAATAAATATAGGACTTTGTATTTCCCTAATTATTTTGGATTGAAAAACCGAACCAAAAACAAGCCCACTGAGTTTGTTTCGCCGGGTATTCTCAGGCAGGGTCGCGTTTGGATCCAGTGGTAGTTTAAAATAACAATTTGGAGATACACATACTCCGTATCAATCTCCCTTAAAATAAATATAGGACTTTGTATTTCCCTAATTATTTTGGATTGAAAAACCGGACCAAAAACAAGCCCACTGAGTTTGTTTCGTCGGGTCTTCTCAGGCAGGGTCGCGTTTGGATCCTGTGGCAGTTTTATTTAAAACAGCAATTTGGAGATACACATACTCCGTATCAATCTCCCTTAAAATAAATATAGGACTTTGTATTTCCCTAATTATTTTGGATTGAAAAACCGAACCAAAAACAAGCCCACTGAGTTTGTTTCGCCGGGTCTTCTCAGGCAGGGTCGCGTTCGGATCCTGTGGCAGGTTTAAAATAGCAATTTGGAGATACACATACTCCGTATCAATCTCCCTTAAAATAAATATAGGACTTTGTATTTCCCTAATTATTTTGGATTGAAAAACCGGACCAAAAACAAGCCCACTGAGTTTGTTCCGCCGGGTCTTCTCAGGCTGGGTCGTTTTGGATCCGGTTGTATTTTAAAACACGTGCCGTTTCGGTAATGCCTATGGTCCATATCGATATTTAATAAATAGAATTATAATAATAATGTTGTAAAATGTATAGTTGCCCAGTGTATTGTGACGATGCTATGTATGTTTTGTATACATTAGTTGATATGATTTCTATACATAAGTTTGTTTATTTTGTACTGACTTGTCATAAGCGCTATTTTAATTGCCTACATGATTAATAAAACTATTTCACTAACGGGCTAGGTTTTGCTCGCATCTCCGCCCGTGTGAATGGCTTTTGATGATAAGTTTAAAAAATTACAATCAAGATACTACCTATACATACTCGTAAAGTTTCATAACTAGATTATATGATCTGAATAATAAATATTGTACACTTAACTCGCAAATTCTTGTATAATCTGTGAACAACGTTGTGAGTTGCTCATTTGTATTGTTCTAATGTAATACTAGTTCATAATATCATTTAATGAGTAACTGTTTGTTGGTTCCTTAAATAAATAAAATAAAATAAAAGTGATCTCCACCGCCCATGTGTCGCGGAATACCGCGAAATATTTTGATTATTTACTATTGTTCATTTAAAAGTCGGTAACAGGAAATCTTATTTTTATTATAAGATATTGGGGGTAGATAAATACTGCTTGAAAGTATATATTGGAGGTAACGGAGGGCGACGAGGCTCTTTTCTCTGTAGCCAGTGGAGTGTAGTTAGTGGATTGTGTACCTAGTGCGGTAAAGTCGAGTTTAGCGGTAAGTGCTAGAACATAATCATGGTGACTGTATAATGCAATATTTCTTTGTACTTTATGATTCTTTCTATATCATATGTGGTTAAGTTTCTGTGGCGACAATTGTATATGGTTATCCTGCTGCGGCAGAAGTGTACGTATGTACAGTATTGCTGGGTCAGGGGTGACTATAAGGGGAGGTTGGAGGTCACCTGGGCGACTGCCCATAATTTTATGGGCATACTGCGGTCACTGAGCCTAAGTATTAACATACACTACTGTATGTATGTTGGTATTTCAATCAACGTATAACGTAATATATTCTTTTCTTGTGTGCATGTTTTGAAAAACTTCATTTCGCTATCCCAACATGTAAAAAGTGGGTTTCGCGACACCATGTACGACTACAATACCAAAAGAATTATGGGCGCGTTGCCGAACTTAAAGGAAAGGGATAATTAAGGTATTGGGAGGGGGAGGGGATTTGGGTCTCCGGATATCTCACCCACCGTACGAAACGCAGCAGCAAGCCGCTACTTTACGCCAGTATAAAGAATTAGAGGTGTTACAAAAAATAATTTAAAAAAAACGTTAACTTTATCTTGGTCCACTCCATTTTGTTCAATTATTTTGTTTTACTAATAATAATCGTAATAAAAGCAAGCTTAAGTAGACAAGCTTCTTTTACAAGCCGACCTAATTTAAAAATACCATTGCATAGTCAACGCATTTCATGCATCACACTTCTAAAAGAAAGTGACAGCGAGACGGCGACACGTGAGGGTGAGAGTGAGAGAGAAAGTGTTTTTGCGTGACTGCATGCGGGTCAACGCGTAGCTGCTCGCGGCATGCCAAATTCGACCTTTTCGATTCCGTCACTTTTACACCTGTTGATTGTTACCATAGAAAAAATATATAAGGTCTAATTTTGCTTGAATGACATCTCCAATATTTGTACTACCAACAAACAAATATTTCAAAATTGATATTTATGCGTGGGGGGTCACGCGAAATTTAAAATGTGAGTCTACCGCCGCGCCGGGCCTTATTATGAGCTCGTCAGAGTAAAATTGTTCTGTGATGGAGCAAGTGTATTGTGCTTATCATCGGTGTTTACGTAGTAATATAAAAGTTATTTTGTGAGGATTTTTAAATTTTGTATTGTTTTGTAAATTTACAAGGTAAATGCAAATTTGTATTTTCTAAAAACAATGTTTTGCTATTGGTTATAAGTAGTGTATCAATAATTTTGTATAGTTATATCAATAAATTTGGAATATTTGTAGTGGTAAAAAACTAACTTCGAAAAATGTTCGTTGAAGTGTAAATACTAAAGAATGAATGACATGAGATGAAGTAGGTAAGTGTAAAATTGATTACTATATTTATCTATTTATTGACCGTACATTTTACATATATTTTTAGTAATGAATAGTTATGAACGATCGTGGTCACCGGCGAAGTGAATTACTTAATACAGCTTAGGTAGGTGTTACAGGGGTTTTTAGACGGAGGTCTGCCGCGAGAGCGCCTACCCTCCACTTTTCCCGCTAAAATACAAAAATTGTTTATAGAAATTGTACACTAAGTTAAGTTTAATTGACCGTAATTTAAACAACTCATTAGGTCGACCGAGAGAGCGACAAGAAACATTTGAATAGCTGCGAACGTTGGATTCGATAAACTAACACGAAATTGTTTATTGTGACCAAAGACTTTAATGTACCTATACTACTAGAAAAGTTGTGCTGTACAAAAAAATTGCGCACTTAGTTACGGTCAATTGACTGCAACTCATTTAGTCGCCCGCGAGAGAGCGACAAGAACATTTTGTTGTTTGAATAGCTGCGAACGTTAAATTCGATAAACTAATACGAAATTGTTTATTGTGACTCTGAACATTGTCATTATTTACGTGCATATATTATTCATTCAATTTGAAGTTATTTTACAGAAGTAACTATATTATTTCTTGGTTTTGATCGAAAAATTTATTTACTGTGAATGAAAACTAATACAAAACAAAACAGCCGTCTCAATATTGCCAACTCGCTTACTCTCAACTCCTCTCGCTCCCACGCCTTACACGTCATTCCCGCCTCGCCGGCCGCGTATGCAACACAATTTAACTTCTGAACAGCCCGTCTATGGTATTACAAGTCTTTGATTATGACCAAAGACCTTAATGTATAATACTAGACAGGCTGCGCGGTACACAGGAATTGCGCCACAAAGTTACGGTCAATTGACCGTAACATCTATCTATACTTATTACTATCTCGCTTACTTACTTAGCTATATTGGTACGCGCTAGCGGGTTCTAGATAAATCCAAAATACCGTTATTCCAAATGCAGACTCTTTACTTAAAAATTTAAACGCAGAATAACAAACACTTTTTACAACGTCAAATAATTAACTTCGCTTCAAGCTCGGTTTGTCGCCTGTCGATCCGCTTGTTTTCGCTTATGAACACAAAACTGCTCTGAATCGTCGATCGCGGCCCTTATATACTGTTTAACTTGCTATATACGATACAAATGCATACGCACTCACGCCTGTAAAACCCGAAGGGGTAGGCAGAGGTGTAACCAGTACACCCACATTTCGCCGAGCGTATCTCCGTCCCACGATGTGATAGGGGGCGAGCCTATCGCCATACCGGGCACAAATTCCAGACTCCGGGCTGATACTGAGCATTTCGTAATAGGAAAACCCAATACCACTTTACCCGACCCGGGGATCGAAGCAGAGACCTCAGCGTTAGCCTCAATCGTAACGCGTACGCATTACAACTGCGCCTCCGAGGCAATCTTGTCAGTCGATACAAATGCATTTCATACAATTGCGGTTTTTTTATTAGCTTGAGTGACGAAACGAGCTGTTCGCTCGCCCGATGGTAAGCAGCACGCCTGCCCATAAACAGAAGTAGTACCATACAGAACTTTGAACCACTGCATGGCTCTGGACTGCACTCGTCACCCCGAGACATAGAAGTCTCATTATGCCCAGTAATTTCACTGGCTTCAATGTCCTTGAAACCGGAACACAATAGTGCTTACACTGTACATACTCCTGCTTGGTGGCTGAAATAAACAAAGAAAAAAATTGAGTGACTAATAAAACAAAATTTGATTATATTACTTCTTTATATTATAATGCACATTCATGAGACGAATAAACGGAGTTTGAACTTATATACAACTACTGCATCACTTTTGGCTTAGCCTACGATGTTCGCCGATGTGTCCCGATGTTTACCGATCGATCTCTCCGAACACGACGTCCAGTGTTCCGATGATGGCCACGATGTCGGCCAACATGGAGTTCTTACCGATTTTCTCTAAAGCTGCGAGATGGGCGAACCCTGGCGCCTTTATCTTGCATCTGTGAGAAGAATAAAATATTTTCAACAACTCGTCAGTATTTTTTTGGCTTCTTTTTTTTATTATAGCATAGGCCGGCAAACGAGCAGTGGTTCACCTCATGGTAAGTGATCTCCAACGCGCATGTACGCCCACAATACTATAAGAATCATGAGCGCGTTGCCGACCTTATAGGAAAGGGAATAAGGGATTGGGAAAGGGAAGGGGATTTGGGCCTCCGGATATCTTCTTCATAAAGGGGGGGTTTCTTATTAAACTTTTTTGTGTATGTTATAGCATATGTAGAGGCCAGACGGTGGGTCACCCCACGGCCATCATACCAATTCCACTGTCAAATCATGGTGAGAATGTGGGCTCTAGCATTAATTCTGGCACGCCAGAAAGAAAGTATGTTCATGCATAATAGGGTAGTTAACTAGATTTTTTTATTATTTAGATCAACGTAACTAACGTTACTCAAAATCTATTGCAGAAAGAATTTTATAAATCGGACCAAAAATAAATAAGTTAGAAGCCATTCAAATCCTGTAGAAGGGGTAATTGTCAAATGACAGACGACGTAAACTTTGACGTCACTGTGTAAAATGTTCATTATGGTGCACGCGTGCAAGTGAGATAGTGAGATATCCCTACTACGCACCCACTTTTCCTCATACCAACATTTAAAGTCATAACTGCGGGCACATTTCTGAACCAATTTTGATTGTGTTTTAATAAAAGGGTTTCTTTTGCGTATCATTTGCTGTTGTTTTGTATCTTTCGATTCGACAAGTTCCGACATGAATATATATCTATGTTGTACGTATATACACAATATATAATAATAATAATAAATAAATACACCCAACAGTCACACACATAGTCCTGACCCCACACTAGGTTGACCTGTGTCGTGGGTATCAGCAACTACGAGGGATTCACCAACACACAACACCCAGACCCGAGACAAATATTATTATTTATTTATTTTTTTTTATCTTTTTTTATTTGGGACTTTAGTCACTGTGTGATTATGCCAGCCCCATACAGTCAAACATGATCCTTATCTGCCTACTTAATCTACCTAGTTATTTACAATACACTTTATCATTACATACAAGGTCATGGCTGCTTCACACATAGGTGCAGCCAGGATGCCCTGGAATACTCCCATATCTATCGGATTAACCTCATACTTATCTTTCATGAGTTTGCGCATAGACTCACTCCGTACACACTCAACCAGAAGGTGATAAACATCTTCTGGGACACCGCATGATGCACAATCAGGTGAGTCCACCCTCCTCATAAGGTGCATGAATTTATTGAGAGGCATGTGTCCGGAGCGAAGTCTAGTGGATCAGACAAACATTTGTCAAGGTGCGGGAATCGAACCCACGGCCTCGCGCTTCGCAACCGGCTACTTGCCCGCTGCGCCACGGACGCTGTCATATGTTTATATTATATATAGTTATATTATCGTAAACGTCCAATATATGTAAATACTTATACACAGAGGTGTCGGTAACAGTGTCACGAGTTCAACGGTTATTCCCCATCTTAACGCGCCTAAAGAAGTTTTCACTTCAATACATATATACATACATCCGCACTCACGGCTGTAATCCCCGAAGGGGTAGGCAGAAGTGTAACCAGTACACCCACATTTCGCCGAGCGTATCTCCGTCCCTTATGTGATAGGGGGCGAGCCTATCGCCATACCGGGCACAAATTCCAGACTCCGGTCTGATAATGAGCATATCGTAATAGAAAACCCCAATACCACTTTACCCGACCCGGGATCGAACCCGAGACCTCAGCGTTGACCTCAATCGTAACGCGTACGTATTACAACTGCGTCACCCAGGCAGTCACTTCAAAAAAACAAATAATCCATATAACATACCTGTAAGGTTTAGAGCCGCCATCAGAGACGAGGTAAACTCCGAACTCTCCCTTGGGAGCCTCCACTGCAGTGTACGTGACCCCAGGGGGAACCTGGTACCCCTGCGTGAACAGCTTGAAGTGATGGATCAGGGCTTCCATGGACGTCTGCCAAAACAACATTTCATATTTATTCTGAATAGCTTTTGCTCGCGGCTCCGCCCCCGCTTGAATGTCTTTTCTCGGAATAAAATGTAGCCTGTGTCTTGATCTACTTGGTTTCTTACTATTACTTTGCCCATCGAAATAATATGAGGAAAAATATGACCCCACCAAAATCTGTGCAAGGGGGCGGGGCTATAAAAGTCTGTGCAGCTCGTTCATTCAACCATTCATATAAAATTGATTCATGATCTCTAGTAGACACTTAATACATACGTCTAATTTTTTGCGCGGTGCAGAACGTCGTATCTTGATTTAGAAATTTAATATTTAGCCATTAACTTTTATGAAATATAGTTGTTTCAAAAGTCACCCCCGAGACATAAGTTGTTAAGTTTCAAAATGCCCAGAAATTTCATTGGCTTCAATGTCCTTCAAACTGGAACACAACAGTGCTTACACACTGTTGCTTGGCGGCAGAAATAGACGGCGCAGTGGTACCAATCCAGACGGGCTCGCGCATACCAGGGACCTACCACCATGTTTTATTGTAACGTAAAAAGAAATATCGTATTTTATATGATATCGATGCTTGATGAAAAATATCGATATAAATAAGAAAAAATATCGATAATATTTCAGCATGCCTGGATTGTTGTACAGTACCTTCATCTCCTCCCTGGACGGTGGGGTGAGCTTGGCATCATCAGTTTTGACCTCTCCAGGTGGCATCTGGTTGAGACACTGGTCTATGATACGTAACGACTGACGCATCTCCTCCACGCGGATCAGGTATCTGACATAGACAATCACATATTTTATTAAACATCGTGGAGTACGTGCGCCAGAAGATTAAGTACTCGCCAAGGGTGCAGGTGTTGGAGTCGCATCGTAATGTTAACTTCAAGGCGTTTGTGGTGCGAGTACCAAATTGTCTCCTGCACCTCGTCATGGAGGAAACCTTCTGGCCGCAGGGCGTGGTGTTCCGCCGCTTCCGCGGACAAGTGCCACACGATCGCACACCGTCTTAGTGCAGTGATATAATTATTTTATATGTATGTTAGTTTGTAAGGTATTCATCTATGGGCCATAGTAGCCTGATAATAAATGATTTTACTATTATTATTATTATTAATATTGTTTATTTATTTTGAATTATTGTACTTCAGCATAAAGCTGAATGGGGAGTCTTATTATTAGTCTAACATAATGCTATTACGATGTATTTTTATTTTGTATATTTTTGTATACATACATACACGCACTCACGCCTGTAATCCCCGAAGGGATAGGCAGAGGTGTGACCAGTACACTTACATTTCGCCGAGCGTATTTCCGTCCCTTATGTGATAGGGGGCGTGACTATCGCCATACCGGGCACAGATTCCAGACTCCGGGCTGATACTGAGCATTTCGTCTAATAAAACAAGCTTGTTGCGATTCAAAAAAGGAACTGTATTATCCATAGACTATACAACTAGGGTAACAAACGCCACAGAGTATACATCATCTATGGACTGTAGATGTTACAAAGGAACTTATATTAATTATTTAGATATAATTCTACATTTCGTAATAGAAAAACCTATATCACTTTTACCCGACCCGGGGATTGAACCAGAGACCTCAGCGTTAGCTTAATCGTAACGCGCACGCATTACAACTGCGCCACCGAGGCATTATTATAGGGTGCATATATAATAATGATAAAGTTATAACTATATAGTCAAATACCCCATTATAGATGCATTGAACCTTAAAAAAAGAAATTTTCAAATGGCGGATGAAAATTAATAAAACGAATTTGTTATCTTTGATTACGTCCAAATTTTATGCTCGATAAAAAAAAATTGCCCATATTGCCTATTTTGGTACCACTCACCTGTCGTAGCAATCCCCATTGGTACCAATAGGTACGTCGAAGTCTACAAGATGGTACGCGTCGTACGGTTGGGACTTACGAAGGTCCCACTTTATACCGGAGCCTCGGAGCATAACACCGCTGGTAACAAAAAAAAAATTAAATTTTTAAACAGTTCTTTGGTAGTTGAAAATGAAATTTCAAGATGTTTTTTTTAATAACAGTGGATCATTTGATGGTAAGTTATCTCCACCATCCACAAACACCCATAATAACCGAAGAATCATGGATGCGTTGCCAACCTTAAAGGGAAGGAATGGCGATTGGGAAAGGGGGGTTATTTTGGCGTTCGGATATCTCACTCACTGTACGAAACGCAGCAGAAAATTGAAGCCAGTAAAATTACTGGGCATTACGAAACTTAACATCTTATGTCTCGGGATGGCGGGCACAGTTCAGTTCCATACAGTGTTCTGTAATCCAGAGTTCTGTGTGACGTTGCTTCTGCTCATTAGAGCAGGCGTGACGCTTAACATCAGGCGAGCGACCTACTCGTCTGGTCATTTAAGTATTTTTTTATTGTTGTTTTATTGCATTCATTGCATAGGCCGACAAACGAGCAAGTGGGTCACCTGATGGTAAGTGAGTGAGTGAGTAAGCGGTGGAGAACCGCCCTTGAACGCCCACAATACCAAGAGTCATGGGCGCGTTGCCGACCTTAAAGGAAATGGATAAGTAAGGGATTGGGAAGGGGAGGGGCTATTGGGCCTCCTCCACTATTACCTGAATCCATAGTTAAGCGCGTCCTGTGCGGAGACGATGCCGATATCCTTTGTCCTTTGCACCCATATCCTGTTGGTGGTCAGCACATCCTCGACCTCGTCCAGACGTTCAGCGAATTTGGCCGCGAACTCGTAAATGTCGTCCATTAGACCTAGAGGCATGTCCTGGAACGAGAATATGTATTTATTTATTTATTTTTGAGTGGTACAGCCACGCTGTAGACACTTTTTTCTACATCATGAATGGGCCGGCTCGTACGGGTCGTTACCACTGTTTCACAGAAAACCGACGTAAAGTAGCAGCTTGCTGCTGCGTTTCGTACCGTGAGTGAGATATGCGGAGGCACAAATCCCCCTCCCCTTTCCCAATCCCTTAATTATCCCTTTCCTTTAAAGTCGGCAACGCACCCATGACTCTTTTGGTATTGTGGGCGTACATGGGCGGTGGAGATCACTTACCATCAGGTGACCCACTTGCTCGATTGCCGGCCTATGCTATAAGAAAAACATACAGTGAAACAGAAGACAAATCTGAACAAAAACAAATAAACACTAATTACATGTTTCCACAGATAGGGATGTAGTATGGGATCCTTTAGCAGGCTCGGTGGCGCAGTTGTAATGCGTACGTGTTACGATTGAGGTCAACGCTGAGGTCTCGGGTTCGATCCCCGGGTCGGGTAAAGTGGTATTGGGTTTTTCTATTATGAAATGCTCAGTATCAGCCCGGAGTCTGGAATTGTGCCCGGTATGGCGATAGTCACGCCCCCTATCACATAAGGGACGGCGATACGGTCGGCGAAATGTGGGTATACTGGTTATACCTCTGCCTACCCCTTCGGGGATTACATGCGTGAGTGCGTATGTATGTATTTGAACTTAGTACTCACAAGCGACACCCCACCAGGTCGTATATAAGCGGCGTGCATCCTCGCACCGCTGGCTCTCTCGTAGAACTCCATCATCTTCTCTCTCTCCTCGAACAGCCAGAAGAATGGAGTCAACGCGCCCACGTCCAGCGCGTGGGTGCCCACCGCCATGATGTGGTTCAGGATACGGGTGATCTCCGCGAACAGGGCTAGGAAATAATACATTTTATTTAAATGGTTGGTATAGGCCGGCAAACGAGCAAGTGGGTCACCTGATGGTAAGTGATCTCCACCGCCCATGTACGCCCACTATACCAAAAGAATCATGGGTGCGTTGCCGACCTTAAAGGAAAGGGATAATTAAGGGATTGGGAAGGGGAGGGGGTTTGGGCCTCTAGATATCTCACTCACTGTACGAAACGCAAAAGCAAGCTACTACTTTACGCCGGTTTTCTGTGAGACAGTGGTAATGACCCGGACGAGCCGGCCCATACATGCTGTAGACAAAAGTGTCTACAGCGTGGCTCTACCACTCGTAAACAGTATGTAACAAAAAACCCTGTCGGCCCTTTTTTGGGTCGTGAAGATAGTCATATAGACAGCTTAATGAAAATAGTTAAATTAACCTTTTAAACGAGCGCGGGCGTGGTTTAGGTATTTAAATAAAATTGGTTCATCCGCGCCCCATACATTGCATTTTTTTTGTAAATGGTATCGAAATAACCAAATATTGAGAGTATTTGTACATTTAGACAATAACAACTGTATATATTTAGAATCTACATTAAATTTTCTATAACATATATCTATCAAAACTAGTATTATAATTATAAACTTACCTGTAATATGTCGAAATGAAAATAAAAAACAATAATTTTCACTCGGCGAAAAAAACTAGACAATAATAAGCAGAAGAGAGATATTATCCTTACACAAGTAACTAAAAAAATCATATATATGTAACTTAATAATACATCTAAATTTGTGTGTATTGACGAAGCCGGGGGCGCGGCACGTTTGATGTACGTGGACCATCCAAGTCATCGCTCTTGCAGAGGTAATCAATCGAGATAGGGTTTACAAACAATAAAATAATTCAACTGCCTCGGTGGCGCAGTTGTAATGCGTACGCGTTACGATTAAGCTAAGGCTGAGATCTCGGGTTCGATACCCGGGTCGGGTAAAGTGGTTTTGGGTTTTTCTATTTCGAAATGCTCAGTATCAGCCCGGAGTCTGGAATTTGTGCCCGGTATGGCGATACGCTCGCCCCCTATCACATCGTGGGACGGAGATACGCTCGGCGAAATGTGGGTGTACTAGTTACACCTCTGCCTTCCCCTTCGGGGATTAAAGGCGTATGTAAAATAATTCAAGTTTAAAAAATAAATATGATTGAAATGAAATGAAATAGTTTTATTAATCATGTAGGCAATTAAAATAGCGCTTATGACAAGTCAGTACAAAATAAACAAACTTATGTATAGAAATTATATCAACTAATGTATAAATTTTACAATATTTTTATTAAGGAATAGTTAATAAGGAATAGTAATAGAACTGTTAAGTATTTTTTTTTATTATTATTTTTATAGCCCAATTTTCGTATGCGAGTTTTTTCATTACGTTTGAATATAGATTCTGATATAATAATTTTAATAATTAATAAATAATAATAATAATATTACATTGTTTAGACCTGGCACACGAGGTTACTGACATGTGGGACGTTGACTCGACAATCATTGTCCCGATAGTCGTTTCTGCTAATGGGCTGATACCGAAGAGCCTCGACCAACACCTCCAGAGGCTCTCGATTGGTCGTTGGGTTAGAAGCCAGATTCAGAAAGCGGTGTTATTGGACACGGCACGCATTGTGAGGTTCCTCACTTTGGGGTCCTAACAACCGATGGCTTGGGTCCTACGCCTCGCCATTGGAGGATGACACTTTTATATTTTTAAATGTTTTATTTTTTAGAAATGTAATATTTAAAAATGTAAATATCCTTTTAAAATAAAGAGTACAGTACATATTGTATTTTTAGATGTTGCTTAAGACGACTGTTATTTAAAAAAATACAAAACGACGGTTATCAAATCTACTAATGGTTTACCGAGTCACTTTTACAATGTCACTGCTTTACAGACATCAACCCCATGTCAGAATACTTTAGAGACCGCTCTCTATTTAATTATAACTAAGGCCGAACTAGAACCGAATAGTAAACCGGCAGAGCTACCGCGTAAGAAACTCTTGGACTATCGACTGAGCACTGATCACTAAGAACTAGACTACGACTGAGCCCTAGGCACTGACAACTGGCAAATGGACTCCAGTTATGGCGGCGACCTCTTTTATACGATTTGTCCACCCTTCTACCACTGTACCGCACAGTTATTATTCCAATTTACCCAACTTTATTTTCTTAGACACCCTCAATTCACCGATAAAAAGGGAATACCCTAACAGTATAATATGTACTCACTTCTAATGTACTTGGCCCGTGGCGGTATATCGATATTAAGCAGTTTCTCCACTGCGAGACTGTAGCACTGCTCGTTGCACATCATGGAGACATAGTCCAGCCTGTCGAAGTACGGCAACGCTTGGGTGTATGTCTTGTACTCGATGAGCTTCTCCGTGCCGCGGTGCAGGAGACCAATGTGAGGGTCGGCGGCACGGACTGTCTGTGGACCAACATTATTATCTTCTACTTCTAGCTTTGTAACACATGTTACAGAAACATTTGGCTTGTAGTTTTTACGACTAGCCAACTGCCTGACGTCAACTCCTCTGAGGAGAAAACACCCAGAACCGAAACAAATATTTTTGAATCACTTTAAAAAATCTCCGTGCGGGAATCGAACCCGCGGCCTCCTCGCTTCACCACACTCGTCCACTGCGCCTCGAAGGCTGTCATATATTTATTTATTACCACTAGGGGCGTTGCCCATTTTTTTCCATAAAACATAAAATAAAAAAAAACTTAAAGTCCGACGAATATGAGACATATCTTACTTTCTTCCCCACATTATTCTGCATCGATGGGTATCGGTCTCGACCCCATACCCCCAGCGGTTTCGGAGGAGATAGTGTGACAAGCTTTTGGCAGCGGCGACGTCAGTTACTTTTTTTTAGAATAGAGAGATACTAAAAATATTATGTTCAATATTTTTCTTTCCATTCACTTCTTGTTTACACCTGCTGTGTTTATTCTCTGTTACACCCAAAGATTGACTGGTAAAGAATGTCTCTGGCATCAAGTCCGCATGTAAATATATTATGTACTAGCTTTTGCACGCAACTCCGCCCGCGTAAACAGCCTTTTCCGGGATAAGAACTAGCTTATGTCCGAATCCAGATCGTGGTCTACCTGTGTGGCAAATTTCATCTAAAACCATTCAGCCCTTAAGGTGTGATCACAAACTCACAAACTTTCACATTTATAATAGGAAAATAGAGGTGACTAGGGGCTCTGCCCATGTTTTTCCACAAAACATAAAATAAAAAAGTCCGCCGAATATGAGACATATGTTACTTTCTTCCCCACATTATTCTGCATCGATTGGTATCGGTCTCGACCCCATACCCCCAGCGGTTTCGGAGGAGATAGCGTGACTAGCTTTTGGCAGCGGCGGCGGCGCCAGTTCCTTTTTTTTAGAATAGAGAGATTACCAATACTTTGCAACAGAATTACACAAGCCTGCCGATAGCTACAATAACATAGATAGATTATACTGACGATGATCAGTTCTTTACCTCTCCATCAAGCTCGAGCACGAGCCGCAACACGCCGTGAGCGGCAGGATGTTGCGGCCCAAAGTTCAGGATCATGTTGCGAACCTGCTTCTCACCAGGGGATATCACACCTGCAAACATATCGCATATTGTCTGTAGACAAGCGTTTAAACTACCTCAGTGGGCAGTTGTAATGCTGCTGACCTCAGAGGTCTCTGAGTTGGATAAAGGTGCTATTGGGTTTTTCTATTATGGAATGCTCAATATATTGAGCGGATGCCAGTTATAATGCGTACGCGTTACGACTGAAGCTGACGCTGCGGTCTCGGGTTCGATTCCCGGGTTGGGTAAAGTGATATTGGGTTTTTCTATCTTGAAATGCTTAGTATCCACCTGGAGTCTGGAATTGTGCCCGATATGGCGATAGGCTCACCCCCTATCACATCATGCGGCGGAGATACGCTCGGCGAAATGTGGGTGTACTGGTTACACCTCTGCCTAACCCTTCGCGGATTGCAGGCGTGAGTGCGTATGTATGTATAATTGAACTACTGACTCAAAGAAATTTGTCCAAACAACTTGTGCCAATACTTTTATCTATCTACTGAAATCATCAGGCACACTTTGTATTTTTATTGAATTTATGGTGAGGACGTCTGCAAGTAACACAGACAGGGGATCAGCTCACTTAAGTTGAACCATTTCACCCTATCATCAGGCACACTTACTGTGGTAAGGTGGGTGTTTAAGAAGCGAGGTGACTTCATCAGGGTACATGACTGCTCCCTGGAACTGCTGCACATACTCCTCATCCGGAAACCAACGGTGTCCATTGCGCTGTGAGCTGGGAATTATATGATGAATAAATAGTACATTAACTAAAACTAGACCCGTCTCTCCCGTGACCACGAAGGCTGAAAAGCTTTCGAAACGTCAGGACTAAAATAAAAATTAAACCACGATAAAATCCGTATAAACTAGTTTTATTTCAATGTGTAATATTCGCGTAAACCTAAGAAATCACTAGTACATTAACTGCCATATGAGATGTCAATTAAGCTTCATTGATAATAAGTTGTTTCTTAGAATTTTATTATTTCCACACACACAGTCAGTTCTTTATGCTCCGTTACTGAGTTCAGAAATAATATAGAGCTTGACTGTGGCCCTACAATAATAAATTAAATTCAGCTTATCACTCACAACGCTCTATGCATTTTCGGCAGTTGTTTAGCAAACAGGAAAGCTTATGTGGCGACGTATGCAGGCCACGTAATAATGAACAAGCGTATGGTGTGGCAAATATGGAGTGTGCAGTGAGCTGAGGAAAATAGGTGTTTCCCCACTAATGCATATGGTTTTTTAACATGTGTTATAAGTGCTGGCAGTACTAAATATTAACACAACGGTTATGACGTCACACTATTATTGTTTAACGTTATATTGTCTGTTAATCCATAAGATACTCTGACTTATTTAATTATTCAATTATAAATAATATACACGTTATTTAGAACGATCTAACATGTTCAATAATAAATACAATTACTAATGTGAACTATTTGTGAAAAGGTATAAATAAGGTAGAATAATTATTGTCGGCAGTCAGTTGGTTGCTAAACGGAATATAAAGTGTTACTCTGCCCAAATAAATGGAGAAGGTGGTGTACATTGTGTTTCAATTGTTCTACTTCGTTACACATGCCTAGCGTGTGACAGCTGCATATAAGAAGTACACTTAACATCACTGGTGTTTCACCACAGTTAATGTACTGAGTGATGACTTCAAGAAGTAAATTAGTGTAGAAAATTGGACAGATGTGTACATACATGATACATATTCTGTACTTAAATCTTGTTACTTTAAACTTACTGAATCCAATTATAATAATAATAATAATAAGAGCAACTAACAATAGACGCGGTCATTTTAAAACATGTTCAAAAAAACAAAAATGATATGTATAGCACGTATATCGATTATAAAAAAGCTTATGACTCAGTACCACATTCATGGTTAGTGAAAATCTTACATATATACAATATTCACCCCCAAATTATTTCATTTTTAAGTAACTCTATGGAGAAATGGACAACACGACTTCACTTACAATTTACAGATGATATGATAGAAACAGAACCTATACATATTAAGCGCGGCATATTTCAAGGAGATGCACTCAGTCCGTTGTGGTTCTGTCTTGCCTTGAACCCTTTATCAAATATGCTTAATTCCACTAATATGGGATACTCTTTTAGTAAAACAACGCCTGAAACGAGCAAAGCAGTAAATAATACAAACTGTAAAATAAGCCACCTGTTATATATGGATGACATCAAAATTTATGGGTCTTCTCAATCAGAATTAGATGATTTAATACACATAACAGAGTCATTTTCACGAGATATTTCTATGGAATTCGGAATAGATAAGTGTAGAACAAATTGCATCAAAGCAGGACAGAATCATCAACATCACTATCAATTAGAAGATGGCAATACAATTGACCCTCTCCGTGATGGAGAAGCTTACAAATATTTAGGATATCAGCAATCTAAATTAATACAGCATAAAGACATAAAAGTAAAAATCACTCACAATTTTAAACACAGACTAAATTCAATATTGAAAACACAACTAAATGCGAAGAACACTACAAAAGCAATAAACTCTTACGCTGTTCCTGTTCTTACCTACTCATTCGGCATTATTAACTGGACAAAAAACGAATTACAAAATTTGCAGAGAATAATAAACACTACAATGACAAAAAACAGAAAACACCACCCTAGAGCATGCATACAAAGACAAAATTTACAACGTAAAGAAGGAGGAAGAGGAATAATTAATATTAAAAACTTACACAATAGACAAATAACAACATTACGAAACTACTTTCACAAGAAAGCAGAAACCTCCACTCTACATCAGACCATCAATAAACATGATCACAAATTAACCCCACTTAACCTACAAGCACAAGAACAACAAAATAATGAAATACAAATTGATCAACAAGACCTCCTCAACCAGTGGGCCCTGAAGTCTCTACATGGAAGACATTACCAAGACTTGAACCAACCAAACGTCGATAAACAGGCATCGAACGAATGGCTCAGTCGAGGTGAACTCTTCCCGGAGACTGAAGGGTTTATGGTTGCAATACAAGATCAAGTTATTGAAACAAGGAATTACAAAAAGCATATCATGAAAATAAATAACCTCCCAGACATATGTAGAAGGTGCAACAGTAGTTCTGAAACCATCCAACATATAACTGGTGCCTGCAAAGCAATAGCCCAAACCGATTACAAATATAGACACGACCAGGTCGCTAACATAATTCATCAAAAACTTGCAAATATGTACAAATTAATAGACACACCACCAAAACCTACTCCTTATTATAAATACACTCCGGAAACCATATTAGAAAACCATAACCATAAACTTTATTATGATCGCGCAATATTAACTGACAGGACAGTGCACTATAATAGGCCGGACATTACTCTTATTGACAAGATAAATAAGACGGCCTATATTATTGACATCGCTGTACCTAATACCCACAATTTGCAGAATACAATAGCCGAAAAACTAACTAAATATGTTGAGCTAAAAGACGAAATAACGCGCATGTGGCGTTTACGAAAAGTCACAATAGTACCTATAGTTTTATCGACCACTGGAGTAATTCCTAAACAGTTATCATAGTCCCTGACACTTTTAAACATACCTCAAAAATCATACATACAATTACAGAAAGCCATAATCCTAAACACATGTAGAATCGTCAGAAAATTCCTACAGACAGACTTATCGTCTCTGCCAACACCTAATTTAACTTCCGACCCTACTGATAACCACTTGGCTTAGGCCCGTGGTCATCTGTGTATATACCGGTCTTGCTGACCGAGCAGTAAAATGCTGGAAACAAAAATAATAATAATAATAATAATACACCCAACAGTCACACACATAGTTCTGACCCCACACTAGGTAAACCTGTGTCGTGGGTATCAGGAACTACGAGGGACTTGCGGTCCCACAACACCCAGACCCGAGACCAATATTTGTGGTTCATACAAACATTTGTCTCGGTGTGGGAATCGAACCCATGGCCTCTCGCTTCGCAGCCGACTACTCGCCCGCTGCGCCACGGAGCTGTCCATCCAATTATGAATGTAATGAGTTAAAACCTATGTCAAAATTTTATAAAAACAAAATGGTTTTTGTAACATTTTAAGATAAACTATGAACAAATCATGGATTAAATTATATCCCCCATTGAATACATGTAAGAAAGTAAATATGTATAATACTATGACATGGCCAAAACTAAATAATAAGTAAGGGGACTGCTTCTGAAGCTAGAACAGTAATACAACACTACCTTTACTTGTACGGTAAAAACTATTCTATTGCTGTTTACTTGCTCTAGGTTTTATTATATTTCATTATTTAAAAATAAATAATTAAAATAAAAGATAGGAATTCAATGTTAGCACAATTTTAGAACAAATAAGTAGTTTATGGCATCCAATGTCATCTAAATGTTATTTTATAGTCATACTCAGCGTAGAAATTGTAAAATGAATCTATGTTTTGATCAATCAGCTGTAAAATTACTCTTGGAAAATGGTCGAAAAAATGTACTAATAAGCTCGTTGTTCCGGCAATTATAACAATATAATAGGCCTAATAAGGCTCCTATATGATTTGTTATCTCCGCAATTCAAGATTTCTAACAAAATAACAAGATTTTCTTACGATTCATAACCTAAAATGTTACATAATTTTATAATCACTATAACACCGTATTTTCAACTACAACATATACATTTTCACAACGAACACTCACTTCACATTGTAAACTGCTGGAATATTCTTTAGAAGGGCAGAGGCTTGGCCTAAATTTGAAGATTTTCGCAGCAAAACATTCAGTAAAGAGGCCATTTTTGACGGGACTACGTTCCGTTCCACGGACGAAAAATATCACTTGTCAGTTAAATGTCAAAGTTATAATGTTGTGAACACTAAGTGTTGAATAAAGCCTCCAGCCCTTAGATTATACTCCAGCCGTAGCCCGTACCTAGCTTCCAGCGCAGCGTAGTGCCGTGCTGTCTTACGCATCGTGATCGCGGCATTAAGGCGAATATCCATCGTTAAATGTTTATTACATTTTGTTTAGGATCGCGCGCGATCTAGCCGCCAGCGATCGCAATAGGATGCTACGCGTCCGTGCAATTCGCGATCTTGAGATTTTTGTTTTTAGTACATTTTGATTTGTTAAGGGACTTATGGGGACGCGCGCTACTGTACACACTGTTGCGATTCTGTGTAAATCTATCGAATTGTGTTGCCAGATTGTATAATTGGATACAAAAACTGTTTGGTGTTTTTCGATGTTATGCTCTTTTTACAGAGGAATCTATTTATGTATATATAAAAGAAGAATCTGACTGACTGATCAAAGCACAGCCTAAACCGAGCTAGGTCTAGGAGCATGAACTTTTGCACAAAGGTTGCGTTTGCTACCCACACGTTTGTGAAGTATCGACAAACATGTAGTTGTGGCATCGAAATAAGTTAACAGTCGTGACTCGTGGCCAATATTGAAACGTCCACACACTGTCGTCAAATCAAAGGTAAAATGAAACAACAGAATTTATATAAAATCACAATCTTAATTCATATTTATAATTTGGATGTATAAAATGTGTTCATTTGACTCGTTTCTGTTGCCGCTGCCGGTAGATGTCGTTGATAGGAGGCGCCACTCCGAGGTCATCGTCATCCGAATCGTCGCCAGCTTTCCTTCGGCGAGCCTGCATACCAAAATACTATTAGCGCCTGTTTTTTTTTTTATTAGCTTGATTGATGAGACGAGCAAGTCGCTCGCCTGATGGTAAGCGCCACGCCTGCTCATAAACAGAAGCAGCGCCACACAGAACTTTAAATAAAACACTGCATGACACTGGACTGCGCTCGTTACCCCGAGACATAAGGTCTCATAATGCCCAGTAATTACACTGGCTTCAATGTCCTACACACTGGAACACAACAGTGCTTACACACTGTTGCTTGGCGGCAAAAATTGACAAAGCGGTGGTACCAACCCAGCCGGCCTCTCGCATACGAGGGACCTACCACCTTGCGAAATTTACTTCCTTTAAATTAATGCTATTTACCAAATAAAATATGACACATTGAAATAAAAAATTGCTGATGGCAGACGGAAGGGAAATCTTAAAAGAACACACTCTGACATATACAGAGCCCCATTGCTCTAATGGCAGCGTACTAAGACTGAGAACCGTGAGGTCCAGCGTTCAATTCCCAGTTAGAAGTACTTGGACTTTTTTTTTGAGGTAGAGCCACGCTGTAGACAGTTTTGTCTACAGCACGAATGTGTCGGCTCAACAGTGTCGTCACCACTGTCTCACAGAAAACCGATGTGAAGTATTTCGTATGGTGAGTGTAATATAGTGTCCCAAATCTCCCTCCCCTTCCCAATCCCTTAATCATCCCTTTCCTTTAAGGTCGGCAACGCGTCCATAATAGGGTAGTTGATTAGTTTGTTTTAATAATTTAAATCAATAAGTTACGTTACTCAAAAACTATTGCAGAAAGAATTTTATAAATCGGACCAAAAATAAATAAGTTAGAAGCCATTCAAATCCTGTAGAAGGGTTAATTGTCAAATGACAGACGACGCAAACTTTGACGTCACTGTGTAAAATGTTCATTATGGTGCACGCGTGCAAGCGAGATAGTGAGATATCCCTACGACGCGCCCACTTTTCCTCATACCAACATTTAAAGTCATAACTGCAGGCACATTTCTGAACCAATTTGGATTGTGTTTTAATAAAAGGGTTTCTTTTGTGTATCATTTTCTGTTGCTTATAAAACAATGTATAAATTCAATATAGGAAACTCCCCTATTATTCTGGTATTGGAGATAGCACCAACAGGTGCCTCACTTGCTCGATTACTATGCTAGAAAAACCCAGTAAAGATGTAATTCTGTACATACCTTGCTGGCGACCGTGGTGATGCCTTCATCATCCACAATCCAATGCACTGAGCGCGCCAGATCGAACAGTTTCGTGTCGCATCCGTTCTCTTGCGTTGGCGCTGGTGCTGTAATACATTCAATCAATTTAACTAGATGGTAGGTCCCTCGAGAGGTTTATTTAATTATTTATTAAACAAATATTTATTTGTCTCGGTGCGGGAATCGAACCCACGGCTTCTCGCTTCGCAGCCGGCTACTCGCCCGCTGCGCCACGGAGGCTGTCAATTTGACTCGTATCTGTTTCTCTCTTTGCATTTGATATGTAGAATCGGCAGTAAATGTTAACATGTCATAGGTAGTGAGTACTCACGTTTATCAGGCAGCGAGATCCTGTTGAAGAGTTGCATGAGTGTGTGGACAGCCACGAAGGGCCCGCGGTAGCACGAGGGCGGAGGCATCAGCGTGCACAGCTGCGCGGCCGCCGGCGGCATCGGGAATGCGCCGCCTGCCGGGTACCGGGGAATATACAGTACAGTCACGATTTTTCTTTATAGCATAAGCTGGCAAACAAGCTGAAAGTGTCTAACAATATAAAGACCTTAAAAAATCCTATCGTTATATAAATTTGCCTAATTTATTTTAATAAGACCTAAGACGGCCCTGCATGATATATTACTGAAATCACCTAAGTAATGACTGGGAGGTCGTTTAATGGTACCTACCAGGTATAGGATGTTCTCCGGGCAACGGGTTAATTTTCGGCTTGTAAGGAATCATCTGGCTGATGTCCGGCCTGGCTATGTCCTTGTTGGGGTCGTTGTCTCTGCACATAAAACGTATCTATAGTAAAACTAGCTTTTGCTCGCGGCTCTGCCCGCGTGAATAGACTTTTCCGAAATAAAACGTAGCCTATAACCATCTCCAGGGTCCCTTCTACATCAAAATTCATCAAAATCGGTTCAGTGATTTAGGCGTGAAAGCGTAACAAACAAATAGTTTTTTTTCATAAAAAGTATCCTATGTTACTTAGTTCTTATACCTCCAAGAATATGTGTACAAAGTTTCATGATGATCGGTTAAGTAGTTTTCGCGTGAAAGCGTAACATACAAACTTACATGTTCACATTTATAATATTAGTATGATTCTGTTGCAAAGTGGTAAGACTCTCGTATGTAGGGATGTCTGTGCCACCACGCGGTCTATTCTGACAAACAGCAGTGTGTAAGCACATTTTAGACTTTAGACTTCTTTTATTATAAAATTAAAGTACATTGAAGCCAATAAAATTACTGGGTATTGTGAAACTTAACAATATGTCTCGGGATGACGGACATAGTACGGTGCCATGCAGTGCTTTGTAATTCAATGTTCTGTGTGGTGTTGCTTCTGTTTATGGACAGGCGTGGCGCTTACCATTAGGCGAGCGACTTGCTCGTCATGCAATCTAACAAAACAAAATACGGCATACGTTGCAATGTCTCTATTATTAGACCATGGCCCGGGTTAAGATTATAGTACGCACTCAATAAATACGCACTCACGCCTGTAATCCCCGAAGGGGTAGGCAGAGGTGTAACCAGTACACCCACATTTCGCCGAGCGTATCTCCGTCCCACAATGTGATAGGGGCGAGCCTATCGCCATACCGGGCACAAATTCCAGACTCCGGGCTGATATTGAGCATTTCGTAATAGCAAAACCCAATACCAATTTACCCGACCCGTGATCGAACCAGAGATCTCAGCATTGACCTCAATCGTAACGCGTACGCATTACAAGTGCGCCAACAAGGCAGTTAAGATATAGGTTATTTTTATTTTGCAAAAAGACTAGTGAAGTTGACAATCGATTATTTTCATAATTGAATAATCGATATCAGTCCAAGACTTGTAGCCGATTATATTATTTGCCATCGATTACGACTGATTATTGAAATAATCAATTAATCGATTATTGACAATCGATAATCAAAATTACTAAAAAAGACATTCACAAGGGCGAAGCTTCGAGCAAAACGTAAAGGTAGGATATAAAATATAAACTTATGTCGCAGTGGTTTGAAAAGTACTTACTTTTGTCCCAATATAACAGCGGCCAATTCTGGTGATATCCCCGCGAGTGGGCCACCGAGCGCCCACGACTTGTTCGACATTGAAGCCACCTATAAAAAAAACACTTTTCTGTACATAAAGTCACGCTGGTATCTTGATCACGTTTGATAAAGAATGTAAGGGAAATGTATGAAGACAGTTGGAAGTGCTGCTGACTACGGACTTTTTTTTTTATGGCATAGGCCGGCAAATTCGCAAGTGGGTCACCTGATGGTAAGTGATCTCCCCGCCCATGTACGCCCACAACACCAAAAGAATCATGGGTGCGTTGCCGACCTTAAAGGAAAGGGATTATTAAGGAATTGGGAAAGGGGAGGGGTTTGGGGCCTCCGGATATCTCACTCACCGTACGAAACGCAGCAGCAAGCTGCTACTTTACGCCGGTTTTCTGTGAGACAGTGGTAATGACCCGGACGAGCCGGCCCATACATGCTGTAGACAAAAGTGTCTACAGCGTGGCTCTACCACTCATAAACTTGATATAACAAAAAAAAACGTAAATTAAATGTTACTATATTTTATCTGGTCTATGGCCGTCAACCCCGAGCGTCAGATGATTTGACAGCCTCCGTGACGCAGCGGGCGAGTAGCCGGCTGTGAAACGGGAGGCCGCGGGTTCGATCCCCACACCGAGACAAAAATATTTGTGTGATTCACAAATATTTGTTTCGAGTCTGGGTGTTGTGAGACCGAAAGTCTCTCCACGACACAAGATTCGTATCTTACTGCGGGATCAGGACTATGTGTGTGACTGTTGGGTGTATTTATTTAATTTACGCTATATTACGCTATATTGCGCTATAATATGCGCTATATTGTCCTATTTAATAATGAATAAAATAAATTTAATATTGGAATGCTTATTTTAAATTTTGCTATTTTTTTTCCATCTTGGCAAGGCGAAGTGACACTGGAGCTGATGGCAAATACAGTGCAGTCAAAATTGCGTCCCTACAGTCAGCAGTTACTGAAGTTACTGGTGACTGACCCCAAAACGCTTGCAGCAGGTTTTTCCCCATGTATACGGTGGTAACTATCCAGTCGACTTACCTCTGTATATCCAATAGATTTCAACTCAGCTATACTACACGGATACAAGTCCAGAAACTTGTATCTATCGACGAGTTGCGCTGTCTCTTTCCCTTCGAACTCTTTTATCTGTAAAGAAAACATTTTATTAGCTTTTATAGTCCCGTTTATTCTTTAATGGATGGATGAACTTGTCTCAATTAAACTCCAAATCTCCTTTTTCAAGTCGGTTAATTAGGTGGAGCGTGTGTCTTGTGTAATTAAAATAAGATAACACAATTTGTTAAATAAGATTTGGTAAGTAAGCAAACGAGCGTGCGTGCGTGCATGAGTGCGTGCGTACGTGCGTGTTGCGTATAACATCAATGGATAATTGGCTGGAGATATG
Organism: Mimas tiliae; assembly: GCA_905332985.1. NCBI lineage: Eukaryota > Metazoa > Arthropoda > Insecta > Lepidoptera > Sphingidae > Mimas > Mimas tiliae. Next base: position 5,173,249 of record HG995265.1, on the reverse strand, counting down.
ATGTTACCTTCTCGAGCACAGCCTGCCTCCTCTTCTCGACCTTCACGATGCTGACCAGGTCACCGATATTGGACTCGAACTCCAAGAACCTGTTCCATATGTCCACTGAGCTCTCGGGCTTGAGACTGCCTGACGATAAGACCCGCTCGAACAACACTCTGGTGTTGTTGTCCTCTGATAAAAATAAACAATGCAAGATCATTAATGACTGCCTTGGTGGCGCAGTTGTAATGCGTACGCGTTACGATTGAGGTCAACGCTGAGGTCTCGGGTTCGATCCCCGGGTCGGGTAAAGTAGTATTGGGTTTATCTATTACGAAATGCTCAGTATCAGACCGGAGTCTGGAATTTGTGCCCGGTAGGGCGATAGGCTCGCCCCCTATCACATAAGGCGTGAGTGCGTATGTATGTACCATAGACTCAAATATCAATCCCCACTTCATTCCTTTATGGCAACGCACCCATGATTCTTCTGATATTTTGAGTGACCATGAAGGGGATTGGGATTTGCGAAGGGGAGGTGGATTTGGGCCTCCGTTGCACCTCCGTCTACAGGTATACAGGCATGAACATGAAAAGATCCGCTTTGCTACCGTCCATTTAATTGCTTTGTTATCCGATCAGTTTTACCAGATCTTAGGGTCGAATAGTTTTGTACAGAATAGCGACGACGGACAGCCTGAGGGCGCTGTTTCGATTACCGCGCCGATACATAATAATAATAAATACACCCAACAGTCACACACATAGTCCTGACCCCAAACTAGGTTAACCTGTATCGTGGGTATCAGGCAAAACGAGGGACTTGCCAACTCACAACACCCAGACCCGAAACAAATATTTGTGGATCACACAAACATATTTTCTCAGTGCGGAATCGAACCCACGGCCTCACGCTTCGCAGCCGGCTACTCGCCCACTGCGCCACGGAGGCTGTCATAATGTTTGTGATCTACAAATATTTCTTTCTGGTCTGGGTGTTTTCCCCCTAGAAGAGTTGACGTCAGGCAGACGACCGGTCGTAAAAACTACAAGCCAAACCATTCTGTAACATGTGTTAAAAAGCATGTCGCGCCGACCCCACTGCGAGTGCGATAAGGACAGATGAAAGCAAACAAAATAACAAAAATACACTAAACAATCACGTAACTTGTAATTTTCCAACAAAAAACCCAATAAATACAAAGACTCACCGTTAAGATGCGACAAATAATCAATATAACACAACACATATTCTGGTATGTGCGAAAACTTCTTCAATCCGAGCTCGAAGATCCTGAACGCAATATTCTTGTCTTTGGAACAGTAGTATTCCATCAATGCAGCTGCTACGAACACGTGATATCGGGACCTGGGGGTGAAAAGGCTGAGTTTTAGTGAAGCTGAGTTTTAGTGAGGCTGAGTTTTGGTGAAGCTGAGTTGGTGAAGCTGAGTTTAAGTATGGGCTGAGTTTTGGTAAAGCTGAGTTGGTGAAGCTGAGTTTAAGTGTGGGCTGAGTTTTGGTCAAGCTGCGATTTAGTGGGGCTGAGTTTTACTGAGGTTTGAGTTCGTTAGTGGTTTGGCTAAGGTTTTTTGATACTTTGATAGTTGTTTATTGGTGATACTGAGTTTAATTCTGGTAAAGCTGAATTATTTAATGGTAGGTATTAATTCATACATGGTGCACTGAGTTTCTTAGTGTTTCATTTTAAACTGCAGAGCATTTAAAAAGTACAGTTGAAGTCCTTTTATTTAGAATCTTAAATGTCAATGCAAGCAGTGATAGCTCAGTGGGGCGTGGTATGGACTGTCGAGGCAAAAGCCGCAGGTTCGAAACCAACCCCAAGAGCATACCTCTGACTTTTAGTTACGTGTATATTAATTGTTAATTATCACTTGCTTTAACGGTGAAGGAAACATCATGAGGAAACCTGCATACTTGAGAAGTTCTACATAAGAATTTCGAAGGTATGAGAAGTCTGCTAACCCGCATTAGGCCAGTGTGGTAGACTAAGGCCTAACCCCTCTCCTCTCCCAAGCAGTGGGACGTATATAATACAGGGCTAGTATTATTATATAAATGAGAATACATCTGAACCATAAATATCTTGGTTAAATCAATAATTCCTTACCTAGTATCTTCCCTGGCCCTCTTAAATACAGTTCTAGCTGATTTTATACCTTCAGCTCTTCGAGCGAACTTCATGTACTGAACGTAGGCTAATGTGGGGTCTATGTCTTCCATATCTAGATATCTGGTGTACACTTGATGTACCTGGAGGAAAGTATTATAAAGGATTGATAATAGGACCATCTTCGTTCTTCTTCGTTTATATTGAATTTAATATTATTGCCAACGTTATTTACGATCCATAAACACGGTACCAATAGATATCGATAGTAACGCCATAGCAAAAACCAAAGACTTTAATGTATAACTAGACGGGCTGTTTAGAAGTAAAATCGCGTCGCCAAACGCGCGGTTTGACAGCTCAAGCGGGAAAGCGGCAAAGGGAGCTATTAGACGCTTACGAAGAAGTGACATTAAAATGATTTTTGCCCGGTTTGTCACTGAGAGTAACTATAAGATGTTTTTTTGTGAGTGAATCTCAATAATTATACAATATGTTTAACATGTGTGTTGAATTTATGTAAGGAAATAAGAAATAAATAAAAAATATATTTTTTATTTTATTTTCGCCCTCAGAAGACTTCTTGGTTCTTTGAGAATAATTTTTACAATACCCTAGTATGCAATTCAGCATTTTCGTAAATGTACTATTTCCATCCAATATCTGAAACACAAACATCACACTTACCTTTGATCTACTAAAATTCACTTTAAATAGGTGAGTACTTATTCCCACTTTGGCGGTTCTATTTTTGTTGTGTTTCTACATTAACGCTTCCGTTGCGCTGCTTACTCTAAACTAATTCTAGTTATGAGTAAGCGAGATGGTAATATTAAGACGGCTGTTTGGTTTTGTATTAGTATTAATTCCCAATAAATACTATTTTCGAAGAAAATATTGATATAATAATGAGATAGTAAAGTTTCTTACCTTAAAATATATGCACGTAATTATTGGCAACGTCATAATGTACAAATTCTTGTTATTTTGTTGAATTCAACGTTGGAATAGCCTCAAATGACAACAACCGTTCCTGTCGCTCGCTCGCTGTCGGCTAAATGAGTTGCGGTCAGTTGACCGTAACTAATTGCGCACTATCTATGTACTAGACAGCCGGTCTAGTAGTATACATTAAAGTCTTTGGCAAAAACGGTTTAATAATATTTTTTTAGAGGCTGGCAAAGGAGGAAGTAGAGATTTGGGTCTTCGGGTATCTCACTCATCGTACGAAACGCAGCAGCATGATGCTACTTTACGCCGGTTTTCTGTGAGCCAGTGGTAACGACCCGGATGAGCTGACCCATTCATGCTGTAGACAAAACTGTCCTTTTGGCATTCTGTATAAAGCAAGTGTCAAAAAGTTAAACAATACCTTGCACTAAAGTTTAGTTTAGTGACTAAACCAATATGGCAATAATATACCTTATTATAATGCAGTCTGCTCTCTTCATAGTCGGCATGTGCGAAATGTAGCAACGTTGAATGTTTGAGCGGACCGCTTGTGGCTCGCTCGTATACAGCGGCAGCCTCGTCTGAGAACAGGCGCGCCGCGTTCGAGTCCTGTCGAAGAATATGTCTATAATTATGGGCCATATTGACTTCAGAGGGTTAATTGAGCCTCCAGTAAGCGAGTTGACAGGAAGCGAGCGACAAAAACATAGAAATATTGGCCTCGGAATTGTGTGTTGTTGGTTGGCAAGTCCCTCGTAGTTGCTGATACCCACGACACAGGTTTACCTAGTGTGGGGTCAGGACTATGTGTGTGACTGTTGGGTGTATTTATTATTATTTATCCACAGGTCCTGCAGTAAGACTTACCCCCTTCTCCTGCAGTAGCTTCGCTGAGTGGTCCAAGAACTGCGCCGCCTGATGCCATACATCCGGATGATGCGCCAGACACAGTAAACACTGTTCTATGGCGAACATTACCCGCCGAGCCACCAGCGCCGTGTCTTCGGACCGTAGCGGGTTCGATCTCTCCCAGGTTATGTACTTCTTCCAAAGATCCACCTGCATGGTGGAAGGCATCGTGTGTGCATAAAGTATACTAGGCAGTAACGGATCCAGGGGAGGGGGTTAAGAGCTCAAGCTCCCCCCCCCCTCAAGCATTTAGGTCCACAATAATATAATTTTCATCGCTTGTCCTTACTTATTCTATTTTAAGTAGGTATATACTATATTTAAAAAAAAGTTAATTTAGGGTCAATTTATACTAGCGCAGAGTCGAAGCGCATCGAAGCTTCTATCCAAAACTGAACATAACAAATTCAACCTTAACTCCACAGCGTAACGCACACATTACTTCTGAGATTTTGAAAAGACGCGCGTATTCTTCGGAATTCTCTGATTGGTGCGCATCTTTTAAAAATCTCAAACCCCTCATTTTTTGCTTCAAGGTCCATAATGCAACCATAAATCTTTTTTTATAGCATAGGACGGATAACGAGCAAGTGGGTCACCTGATGTTAAGTGATTTTCAGCGTCCATGTACGCCCATAATATCAAAAGAATAATAGGCACGTTGCAGTCATTAAATAATTAAGGGATTGTGAAGGAGAGGGAGGGGGATTTGGGCCTCAGGATATCTCACTCACCGTACGAAACGCGGCAGCAAACTGTTACTTTACGCCGGTTTTCTGTGAGACAGTGGTAACGACCCGGACGAGTCGGCCCATTCATGCTGTAGACAACTGTCTACAGCGTGGCTCTACCACTCAATCATCATGTACTCAGGCTCATCTGGAGTTGGAGACGACGCTAATGGCCAAGCTGTCCATGAACATCAACTATACCAGAATAGTGAGTTTTTAAGTCGTTACCACTGTCTCACAGAAAACCGGCGTAAAGTAGCGGCTTTCTGCTGCGTTTCGTACGGTGAGTGAGATATCCGGAGGCCCAAATTCCCCTCCCCTTCCCTAACTTATCCCTTTCCTTTAAGGTCGGCAACGCGCCCATGATTATTTACGTATTGTGGGCGTACATGGACGGTGGAGATCACTTACCATCAGGTGACCACTTGCTCGTTTGCCGATCGATACTATAATATAAAAAATGCTTCGGTGGCGCAGTTGTAATGTGTACGCGATACGATTGAGGCCAACGCTGAGGTCTCTGGTTCGATCCCCGGGTCGGGTAAAAGTGATAGTGGGTTTTTCTATTACAAAATGCTTCAGTATCAGCCCGGAGACTGGAATTTGCGCCCGGTATGGCGATAGACTCGCCCCCTATCACATCGTGGGACGGAGATACGCTCGGCGAAATGTGGGTGTAGGTACTGGTACACATCTGCCTACCCCTTCGGGGATTACAGGCGTGAGTGCGTATGTAAAAAAAAAAGTATGATACCTGCTTCATCTCCTCCCTGTCGACGGTGGGCGGTGTTGCCGGCATGTTCCTGTTCAGGCCTCTGGTGACCGTCTCCAACTCCTTGGCCACGCGACGGGCGTTCATATATTCCCGGGAGCGTTCCATCGCCATACGCTCGGCTGCAAGAAGAGAATATTCACACTATGATATAGGTATCGGGAAGCGGCTGGATGAGGAAGGCGGAGGACCGTCAAGAGTGGCGCCAACTTGGAAAGACCTATGTCCAGCAGTGGACGAATTCAGGCTGATGATGATGATGATATAAATAACAATAGTAAATAATACTAGCCCTGTATTATACACGTCCCACTGCTGGGCACGGGCCTCCTCTACTGAATGAGAGGGGTCAGGCCTTAGTCCACCACGCTGGACTAATGAGGGTTGGCAGACTTCACATACCTTCCAAATTCTTATGAAGAACTTCTCAGGTATGCAGATTTCATCACGATGTTTCCTTCACCGTTAAAGCAAATAATGATTTACAATTAATACACACGAACACGAAAAGTCAAAAGTGTATGCTCTTGGGGCTGGCTTCGAGCCTGCGACTTTCGTCTCGACAGTCCATACCACTTCTCACTGAGCTATCTATAGATAATAATAATAATAATACACCCAACAGTCACATACATAGTCCTGGCCCCACACTAGGTAAACCTGTATCGTGGGTATCAAGAACTACGAGGGACTTGCGGTCCCACAACACCCAGACCCGAGACAAATATTTGTGGATCAGACAAACATTTGTCAAGGTGCGGGAATCGAACCCACGGCCTCACGCTTCGCAACCGGCTACTCGCCCGCTGCGCCACGGAGGCTGTCATCATATGTAATCATATCATAATGAGGTGTGTTCAACTTCTGTGTGAAACTTTTTTATGACGCGGATAAATTTTATCTTAGAAAAAGACATTCACGTGGGCGAAGCCGCGGGCAACAGCTAGTGTTGTATATTTATAATCGTTGGTGTGTTTGTGTGTAACTTTTGAACCACTTTACTGATTGTGATCGTATTCACACCATATATTTGTTTTCTCGAGACGTTGATTCATCGCATGCAAATCACAGGTACGGAGCAGTACCATGCGCGCAAGTGAAACCACAATAAAAAGTATATTTTTTTATTATTATTATTTGCTTGAATGACGAGACTGTGTAGCGTAGTCACTTTGCCGAGCCAGGATAAAAAAAAAAAAAAGACGGGTCGCTCGCCTTTTGTTAAACGTCACACATAACTCTGGATTACAGAGCACTGCATGGCACTGAAGTGCGCCCATCACCCTGAGATATAAGGGTGTTAAGTCTCATTATGCCCAGTATTTCACTGGCTTCAATGTCCTTCAAACCGAAACACAACAATGCTAACACACTGCTGCTTGTCAGTAATAGACGGCGTGGTGGTACCAACCCAGACGGCCTCTCGCATACGAGGGACCTACCACCCAGTGGTACCTATGTTCATTTTCAATTTCACTAAGCAATTGATCGTTAGTGGTTGAAATGGACAAAAATAAGGGGCGCCGAGGCCGACGCGCCAGTTCACAGACATTGATAGATGCAAGATGTGTCATGATTATTAAACTACTAGCCTTTGGTCGCGGCTCCGCCCGCGTGATCAGCCTTTCCCGGGATTAAAAATAGCCTACCACCTTATAAAAGTAAACTATCTTACCAATAATAGTGTTGATGCTTTGTTCAAAAGCTATGTAGTCCTTCCATAGAGTTTCGATTCCAATGATAGGCGTGATTACAGCTCTCTGATACACCTGGAATTAGATTGTTTTTAAAAAACAAGTTTAAAGGCTCTCTTAAATTACATGAATGAGGCTTAACTGGGGTAGCCCCACTGTATCCCAGATAACTACAGACCACCACCAAGCGTGCCAATTTTCACTACATACACGTCATTCCGGTGCGTATAGATTATACAAGATGTTGCTGAATGGTGTCGTCATATTTAAGGGTCGTTACATACTCCTGAGTGTTTATGTATATACATACATACGAGTACATAAAAAAAATAAACATTTATAACAAAATACCTTCCGAACAGCTGAAATCTTCTGGTTCTCCGCGTAAGACCCGACCGCGTCCACACTCTTCAGAAATGTTACATAATCGTTCCATATAGGGTAGGCGTGGATGTCCAACCCTATTTTATCCAGCGCGAAATCGTACGCTTGAGCCATTTTTTCTCTGCAAACAAAATTTTAATTGAATGACAATGAATTACAGAGTAGACTTTGGTACATACATACGCACTCACGCCTGTAATCGCCGAAGGGGTAGGCAGAGGTGTAACCAGTACAGCCACATTTCGCCGTGCGTATCTCCGTCCCATGATGTGATAGGGGGGCGCGCCTATCTTTATACCGGGCACAAATTCCAGACTACGGCCTGATACTGAGCTTTTCGTAATAGAAAAACCCAATACCACTTTCACCCGACCCGGGGATCGAACCCGAGACCTCAGCATCAGCCTTAACGCGTACGCATTACAACTACGCCACCGGGCCAGTCTTTGTAGACGTTTTTCAGTCGAGGTAGACTTTGGTATTTTTCTGTATTTTTGTTATAGCATTAGCCGGCTAACGCGCAAGTGGGTCACCTGATAGTAAATGATCTCCACCGCCTATGTACGCCCACAATACTTAAAGAATTATGGGTGCTTTGTCGACCTTAAAGGAAAAGGGATAATTAAAAGATTGAGAAAGGGAGGGGATTTGGGATATCTCAGCAGCAAGCTGCTACTTTACGTCGGTTTTTTGTGAGGCAGTGGTAACGATCCGGACGAGCCGGCCCCTGCTGTAAAAAAACTGTCTACAGCGTAGCTCTACCACTCATTTATCGCTGTGTCACAATTTTTATGTGTACTTTCTTTTTTCTTTTTACTTAGCGTTATGCCAGGGTGCGCTTTCTCATCATGATTTGGTATTATGTGGGGCGATCCACCGTCTGACCCCCCACAACCCGCAACGGGAACAAAGTTTCGCCATTGCCTCGTCTATTAATCAGCAGAGTGTACCACGTGCGTGTGAGGTTGGTTTTAGGCCCAAGTTCTCAGTGGCCCATTTACACTTCAATTTATCTATGCTTACTATTTTATTTAACGTGTGTCAGAGTGTATACATCTATGCAATATGACCACAGACCAAGCATCGAAAAAGACGCCGTATGTACAACTAATCGCGTGCCGACAACCTGCGTACGGCTGAGGTCTCGGGTTCGATCCCCAGGTCGGGTAAAAGTGATAATAGGTTTTTCTGTTACGGAATGCTCAATATTAGCCAGGAGTCTGGAATTATGTCCAGTATGGCGATAGGCTCATATCTCTGCCTCCTATCATATCATGGGACGCAAACAAGCTCGGCGAAATGTGGGTGTACTGGTTACTGGTTGGATTACAGGCGTGAGTGCATATGTATGTATGTATAGTTTCAGGTCCGTATTTCTGAAATGATGATGATAAAAAGAAAAAAATAAAGTATCTTTCCCGATATACTAGCAAAAATGCATTACAAACTGACTAGTCAATAAAAAAATACGGAATCTGAGTGATAAATAACATTTTCGGATCTCATAAACATAGATTTAGATTGCCGAAGGGCATTACTTTTAATCTTATTATTATTACTTATTTAACTACACTTACAACATCTATTTAGATTTTTAGTCTGTTAACATAACCGTTTAGGACATGGACACATGCCTTGAACACAAAGCTTGGAGCCCTTTGAGAAGTAAAATAATACTTGGATTTTCAGTATGTCATCACCGAAATTACTATCAGTGTTGTTGTGATTAGAATTTACGTACGTACGCACTCACGCCTGTAATCCCCGAAGGGGTAGGCAGAGGCGTAACCAGTACACCCACATTTCGCCGAGCGTATCTTCGTCCCTTTATGTGATAGGGGGCGAGCCTATCGCCATACCGGGTACAAATTCCAGACTCCGGGCTGATACTGAGCATTTCGTAATATAAAAACCCAATACCACTTTACCCGACCCGGGTATCGAAACCGAGACCTCAGCGTTGGCCTCAATCGTAACGCGTACGCATTACAACTGCGCCACCGAGGTAAATGTTTGTGTGATCCACATATATTTGTCTCAAGTCTGGGTGATGTCGAACTGCAAGTCCCTCGTAGTTCCTGATACCCACTATACAGGTTAACCTAGTGTGGGATCGGGACTATGTGTGTGACTGTTGGATGTATTTATTTATATTGTGTTAACTTACTTGTAAGTTGGCAGCATACACTTTGTCTCCTTCACATAGTTGAGGTACAGTCTCCAGAGCTCTATGTTGAGGATCTTCATCAGGCAGCGTTGGAACAGCTGTTGGTTGGGCAGCAGTGGGTTATGATCGGTTATATACCTTGGGGAGCAGTTCTGAAGGATTCTATAGATTTCGAAACTAATTCGTTTAGGTCCACGTCGCGTCATTGGTCTAGTGGTAACTTAGGCTGAGATACTGTGAGGTAATGAGTTCAACTCCCAGGTCAGGCAACCACTATTCGTGTTTGGGTTTTCGATTAAAAATGGTGCCCGGGATTGAAATTTGTGCCCGGTATGACGATATTCTCGCTTCGTTGATATTACATGATATGGGACGAATATAAGCTCAGCCACCTGTGCAGTACTATTTGCATCTCTACCTACCTCTTCTGGGATACAGGCTTGAGCTTATGTTATGTTCTAGATTCTGTTTGTACGTGAAAATTAATTATATTATGTACTAACTAGGTGGTAGGTCCATCCTATGCGAGAGGCTGTCTGGGTTGGTACCACCGCGCTGTCTATTTCTGCCGCCAAGCAGCAGTGTGTAAGCACTGTTGCTTCGGTTTGAAGAACATTGAAGCCAGTGAAATTACTGGGCATTATGAGACTTAACATCTTGTCTCGTGGTTAGGAGCGCAGTCCAATGCCATGCAGTGCTCTATAATCCAGAGTTCTGTGTGACGTTGCATATGTTTATGGGCAGGCGAGACGCTTAGCATTAAGCGAGCGAACTGCTCGTCTCATCATTAAAGACCTAACTTAAACCGATAAAATTCAGATAAGATCACGACCATATATTGAGTGGTATAATCACACTGTAGATAGTTTTGTCTACAGCATGAATGTGCCGGCACGACCAGGTCGTTACCACTGTTCCACAGAAAACCGACGTAAAGTAGCAGCTTGCTGCTGCGTTTCGTACGGTGAGTGAGATTTACGAAGGTACAAATCCCCATCCTCTTCCCAATCCCTTAATTTATCCCTTTCCTTTAAGGTCGGCAACGCGCCCATGATCATTTTGGTATTGTGGGCGTACATAAGTGGTGGAGATAACTTACCATCAGGTGACCCACTCGCTCGTTTACCGGCCTATGATATATAAAGAAAAGGTTATAGGTATTGATCACTGGACGCGTTAATTAGTACTTTCCTGTGTTGACGCGAGATTGATTTGGTTTGCCTGAGAGTGGCTTCGCAAGAAGATCCAAATACAACCATTAAAACAAAACAATCTGCCGGCAAAAATGTTTAAAAAAAATAGATTTTAAAGATTTTTACGACTGCCTCGATGGCGCAGTTGTAATGCGTATGCGTTACGATTGAGGTCAACGCTGAGATCTCTGGTTCGATCACGGGTCGGGTAAAGTGGTATTGGGTTTTTCTATTACGAAATGCTCAGTATCAGCCCGGAGTCTGGAATTTGTGCCCGGTATGGCGATAGGCTCGCCCACTATCACATAAAGGGACGGAGATACGCTCAGCGAAATGTGGGTGTACTGGTTACACCTCGGTCTACCCCTTCGGGGATTACAGGCGTGAGCGCGTACGAAGATTTTAAAAATAAATATGCGCCTTCAGAACTGCCCCTTAAAAATGTGAACATTACAATACAACATATTTCCACTTACCTGCAAAAGCGTTATTATATTAATTTTCAGAATACTCCACTGCAAATTGTATTTACAGAATGACTTTTTTGGCAACCATACTTAATTTCCATATTTTTTTAGATATATTGTTTTTTTTTCAGTAGTTTTTATTCTATATTTTATGATAAGACTTAAGCCTCTTTTACCATTCAGGGACTTAGCCAAAGCCCTCATTGGCTTAAATTGATTTTACGTAACTAAATAATTGTTGAATTATATTTATATTTTTTTAAATGAATATACGGCAAATTAGGAGTTTAGCATAAAGGGATTATTTACATGTCAAAAACGAGCTTCTGTGGCAATGTCAATGTGAAAAATTTACTCTGATAAATGTAAAAAAGTCATTAATTTTTTAATCTTTATTAATTACTAGTAAATAAAAAGTGCTCGGTATACAATTTTCTTTTTACTGTTTCTACATATTCTACGAATGTTTAATCAAATACATTGGCTAAAACTTTTCACTGATTATATCCCTTTTTTATTTCATGACTTAATTAATTCAATTGCTAATTGATTTGAAGACAATTTGCCAGCAGAAATTCGCCTCCAATATGTCTGAACACAGTTACCCTAGCCGAAAAAAAACATTGATATCATCATATTTTAGTGTTTATTTCAACTTAAATCTAGTACACTAAACATTATCAAATCATAGACATTTTATTAAAATCTACTTGTCTATGCTCTGTATTTTTTTATGCTAGTATCACAGATTTATGAAACTACTTTGCTAAATAACTTACATTATATTTATACTGACCTTTTCCACTTTCTCAAAATTGCGTGCCTTCATCTGTAATTTAATAAAAAATAATGCAATTCAAGGTTCGGTGTGGTGCGGTGTATGTCTATGGGTATGCATAGTGCTTAACATCAGGCAAGCGACCTGTTCGATTCGTCATTCAAGCTAATAAATAAAAAAAACTAAACACGCTTTTGTAGAAATTCCAACTAATAAAAATATGAATTAAATTTTTCATTTTTTAGTTGGATTTTCTATAAAAGCGTGCTTTTTAGTTTTTAAAACTATTATTTATTTTCAATGATTTTTAATAAAATTGAAATTAATTAATTAAGTAAATTTTTGAATTGTCATCAGTTCTTCATAAGTATGCCAAATTTTGAGTTAATCTGACGTTTTGAAGGGGATCAAAATCATGTTCAAAGTTTTCATTACATACATACATACGTATGAAGCTAATGAAAGTGTATTAAAAAGATGTCTACTCAAGGAAGTTCAGAGTAGAAACGAAGTATAAAACCCAACTTGGTCATTGAACTTGAAACCTTTTAATAGGGTAGTCTCCTATATTGAATTTTATACATTATTTTATAAGCAACAGAAAATGATACGCAAAAGAAACTCTTTTATTAAAACACAATCAAAATGTGCCCGCAGTTATGAGTTTAAATGTTGGTATGACGAAAAGTGGGTGCGTGGTAGGGATATCTCGCTTGCACGCATGCACCATAATGAACATTTTACACAGTGACGTCAAAGTTTGCGTCGTCTGTCATTTGACAATTACCCCTTCTACAGGATTTGAATGGCTTCTCACTCATTTATTTTGGTCTGATTATTGGAATAATCAATAAAATTGCAAGAATTCTTTAACATTGTATATAATGTACACGGAAAAACTACGAAAGAACAGAATAGCAAAATCAACTGACATGTTGCTATGCTAAATTAAAAGACAAAATAAAACAGAGTTCTTATTGAATATGAAATTATTCCTCTTTAGTCAACACTGATTTATAAAATTCTTTCTGCAATAGATTTTGAGTAACGTAATTGATTTAAATAATAACAAAATCTAGTCAACTACCCTATTCTTTACAAACTTACCTCCTGCTCAATATAAATCTTCCAGTACCGTCCAGTGGTAGGGAATGCCGTTATAAGACTCTCATACACTGTCCTGACTTCATTGATGTTCCGAGTCTGCGCTTCCCTGATGAGGAGCGACCATGAGTCCACATCATATAGATTGGCCTCCACAGCTCGCTGGGCGCGGGTCAGCCTCTCGTTTCCCCAGTCCTGAGGAATTTAAGTGATTAATTATAATTTAAGCATAGTTGTGAGGAGTGGTATGTACTGCCGAGACGAAAGATGCAGGTCCGAAACCAGCCTGACAAGAGTACTTTAATGTAAGATCACTTGGAAAATGAGTGTGATACAAAATATAAACAGAGTTCTATTTATATTCCTTGGTTCGCTACCACGAACATGAATAAAAAACTTGTAGTAGTGTTACATAGACTGTGTTTCGGACTTATTATACTCAACATGTTTGAACATCTTATGGGGTTTTTTTATGGCATAGGCCGGCAAACAAGCATGTGGTTCACCTGATGAAATGTGATCTCCACCACCCATGTACGCTCACAATAGTAAAAGAATCATGGGAACGTTTTTTACACACAAAGGCTCAACATTCAATGGGCTAAGCGCGGAGAAAAGGAGTCCATAATCAACTGACACCACACCAAACTTTGAATTATAAAGCACTGGACTGCACTCATCACCTCAAGACATAAGATGTTTAACACCCGAATATTTAAGGATTTAAGATAATTTTAAACACATTAACACCCTCTTCGTTGTCAAAATTCTATGGAATAATGTAGCCGTTAGCTGTCATGACAGTTGAGTAGCATGTCAGTATTCAGGCATAAGTCTCATAATGCCTGGCAATTTCACTGGCTTCATTGTCCTTCAAATTTAAACACAATAGTGCTTACACACTGGTACTTGGCAGTCGGACAACGCAGTGGTACCAACCCCGACGGTCTCTGAACTATCACATTGTGGGGCGGATATAAGCTTGGCGAGCCGTGACTGCATCTCTGCCTACCTCTTCGGCGTGTACTAGTTATGTGAAGTCCTAAGGTTATTAGACTTACTCTTCTGTGAAGGATTAGTAAGTTTTGTATTTCTTAATTATTATTTTTTTTAGCTTGGGACTAACAACTTCGCGAATATTTAAGTAACAAAAACTTATGCTACTGATGAATTGAACTTTAGATTATTGTATTTTATGCAGTTACTACATAAACCTGATTATAATTTAGGTAAATTTAGCGACAGATAAAGCGTATTGTACTTACTATTTCAGTATTTTCGTCTGTAGTCGTCATTTTGCTGAATGTTAGGTTATAGTACCTATTTCAACCACTATACTGTTAAAGGAAATAAAAAAGATAAAACTATATATTTTTAAGCGTAATTCTAAATTGATTTATACTGTACTCATCAAAAACTACAAATAAATTAAATGGAAATACGAAATCAACAGACGCCATCGGCCATGGGAATTGGAAATTATAGATGTGCGTTCAGAAATAAATCAAAAACTTTGTTACTAATTGTTAAATACAATTATTTTAAGTACATACGCTAGTCAGTTATTGTAAGTAGTGTAACCTAATCTTTAATATTGAATCAGGTGAATAAGGTAAAATAAAATATAGACGAGTCTGTAGTGATAAAATAATTAGATTTTACATAAATAAAAAATCTAACGGTAAAATCTAGTTTCACAACGCAACTACTTTATCTCACATTATGACAAATGACAGTAGTGTTGACAGTTAGCGGGAAATTACCCAAATTATGGAGAATTGAAATTTGATGCGGGAAGAACACGGGGTATGAAAGAAATAATGAAATCGTTTATTTATCATGAAGACACTTAAAATTGCGCTTATGAAGTCAGTATAAATATAAAAAAATAAGTATCAGAAAACATATCAACTTATGAATACATAACACATGTGGAATTTTCTATGCAATTACACTAAAACATATTATTTTTATATTTTTTTAATTAAGTTTTACTATAGTAATCATACTACCTTGTTAGGATCGCGGGTCGAACCTGGATGCGACTAGCTCAGGATCGTGGCAAATGGCATGATATGAGAGAGGCCTATGCCCAGCAGTGGGACCCTACAGGCTGTGGATGATGATGATGATGATAGAAATGCCCAATATTTATTTATTTATTGGCTTGCCAACTAAATACATACACAAACATTAAACAACAATCACTAATACAATTTAACATCTCGCAGGTATCTAAATATAAGGAAAGCACAACCGTAGTAATAAGAGTACGATTTTACATAAAAGAAAAAAACTGTTGACATAAAAAATAAAAATATTTTAAGACGCTATTCATTTACTTATGTTATGCTGTACTAACATTGTATTAGATATATTCCTCTTAAATAAGTCCAAATTATCCCCGAAAACATACAATTCGCAACTTTGAAGTAATTCATTGCATCTTCTGAGGATATAGGAAAGAGTACCCGTAATTGTTTCGACTGAATTTGATAAAAAAGAGTTTAAAATGATGAGGTCTAGCAGACGGTCTAGGCACATTTATGTTAAGTTGACTTACCAAATCTGGACAATTTACATGCTATCTCGAGACAGCAGTCCCGGAGTTCAAATAGCTTTAACTAATTCTCCATGTATATCACTTACATTAATGAGGCAACTGCCACTTATGTTTTTTTTACAAAATTAAGATTATTTTAAGAAATTAACTTATACTTTTTTTTATGAACATGTTGTAGAACATAAACTCTGTACATCATAATATGAGCCAAATGCAGCAGGGATTTTGAATTTTTACATTGGCAGTATTGGTTGACAGTACTTGACATTATTGACAGTGACATTCAATTTGGGTAAAATTAGAAGCGAGTAATAACTGTCGATAAACAAAAATGTTATTTTACTCGTTTTTCAAATCATTAATCGGTAAAGATGTGGTTGTGGAGCTCAAAAATGACCTGAGCATTTGCGGGACGTTGCACTCTGTAGACCAGTATCTCAACATAAAACTATCGGACATAAGCGTCATCGATCCGGATAAATATCCTCATATGCTGTCGGTGAAGAATTGTTTTATCCGAGGCTCTGTGGTACGTTACGTGCAGCTGCCGGCAGACGAGGTCGACACCCAGTTGCTGCAAGACGCTGCCCGGAAAGAAGCCACTGTTTCGACAAGATAATCCTAACCTATAAACAGCATCGGAATATGCTGTTCGGACAATATTTGGGTTGTAAATACTAATTATTTAAGCGTAAAAGTTTCAATAAAAGTTTAACGTGATTACTTGTGTGTTATTTTATTTATGAGCAGTCTTTTGTTTTATTTTTAAGCGACTCATATAATAAACATTTCTTTGATAAACATTTTGTGATTGTCCCTCATCAGAATTCTGAATATTTACCCCCAAATTGTTTTGTGCTTATTACTCTGTTATCTTTGTAAAATCTAGTTCTTCCTAAATTATTTGATTAAATGTACTAATAACAAATGCCAAAATATCATGTTAATTGCATATAATTGGCGATATATGTTATCTATGATGGGGAATATGGGCCGATTATAAAAACGATGAATATTTCGCCCACTGTTAATGGATTTCGCCAATGAAATTTGGCTAAATTGTTACATATCAATTATCAATCTGCGTGAAGCGAAACGTTGAAAAGCTTTCTTCTTGAACTTCTTGGCTGTTGACAAGCCATTAGATAAAAAACTACTATTTTGGTAGAAAGGAATGAATATTTTTTGAATAAATATTAATTTAATTGTTTTTTATATGAAAACTTATAAATACTTATCTAAGGCGTTAGCTTTTTGCAGCGTTAAACATTTTTGTTTTGGGTAGAAATGTTTTGGAAAACGTTATCGATATTTTTAATAATGGCTTTGGTGGAAATGTATTTCTAAAATGGCAACATCGTTGTTTCATTCATTTTTCATTTCTACATTTCGGACAATTTCGGAGCTTTGCTGTTCGAGTTCGCTAATCGTCGGTGTTTATGTATTTTATCTATAGAATTTATCTCAACCGAATGAATAGAACCTTTCTACAAAGTTATTTTCGCCGCGAGTGATGCAACGGTGCCTCTTTCGTTTCAAATGATGAGTGTCGCGATGTAACATACGTTCATTGTATTCAGTGTTTTCTAACATGTGATCATAAATAGTAATAATTAATTAATTTAATCCCACAAAATGGACGTGAAAGGTTCATAAAGTGGGTGTTATGTGTTTTAACTGCATATAATTTAGTGTGGTGGTGTTTAAGAGAGCAAGTTTTTTTGTTCATGAAATCTCGTCGGGGCCCGCTTGGAGTTCAAGAGTAAGATTATTTTTATATTTCCTACCTTTGTTTATGTTACGAGTGTCCAGTGTTTTATTACATACATACAGCCTGTTAAACAAACTTTTTTATCTACCTACATTATTTTTTTTCGTGTATCGTAATTTATTTTAAATATAATAATAAAATCAGCCAGAGATATATCGTAAAATATTTTTTTGAATTTCGAGAAATAATTTTTTTTTTGCTAATCGCATCTATGAGTACGTTTAGTGCACCGCCTACTGCGACCGTGACTCATGGATACTGGGTTTATTTTTTTTGGTTCCGCGTAACCCTCGCGGTTAATTTTACGGGGCATTAATATGCTTTCGGCACATTCAATTAACGTCAATTAACGCAATTCAAATGCATGCTTAGGCTTCTGTGTAATTTGCAATGTAAAACTACTATAAATAAATTGTAAATAATTTATAACATAAACATCTGCCATTTTAATTTGCTTTAGAATTCGAAATTCGAAATACACCAGAGAGAAAGCTTGCAACTGCATTGGAAAATGAAATCTTTATTATCTATTGACTCATTGTTTTATAATCTTGTGTATTGTTTATTTTCTGACTAACTATGCATCATCATGCATTTAATTTTGTAATAATCATCACTATTCATGTCCCTCCATAGCTCCTTGCCAATAAGTATTCTTTATAATTGGATGTAGTTAAACGAAAATACTCTAATTCACAAAGCCATCAAAATTGAGTTATACCAAAAACATTGCATAATTTCATTCAGCAAAAAGATCCCAAATGTGAACTGATCAGCTGTCTGTTAATATAAATATAAATACAATGGGACATCATCCTTATCCACCTCCGCTACTTTAAATAGTTGCAAATTATGCAACAGATGGTTTGGATTCAAATAATCATCATTTAAGACAATCATAATTATAAATCTATATTTATTAAGATAATAATAATAATCTACATGTATTTATCAAGTTAATATTTTATTTTTTTGGTATTGTTTATCTTGCAATCAGTCGCGTCGACTATAAGCAGATGAGATGTGGTGATAGCCGCAGGTTGGGCGTTACTCCCAGTGGAGCAAACCCTTCGTTTTGTGTAGTCAGGCTTAGAGCTAACTATCATTGTCAAAGATGTCACGCCTCTTTTTCAAACGGCGTATACTTTCAGGGATTGTGAGCTGACCCGCTAAATGATTGGGGTGTTGTTGTAAGCGTGATTTATAGTTGATACCATAACGACTTATTTCTTCTTTGACCATTGGAATATTAAGAAACTCATGCATCTCTGTTGTTTTGATAAACCATGGTGCATTGGACAATTGTTTTAGAATGCTATTTTGCACCCTCTGCACTATGCTTACATTGGAGTTGCTGGCAGAACCCCAGAGTTAATAAGTTAATAATTAGCAATCTATATTTATCAAGATATACTAAATATCATACATACATACTTTGAGTCGCCTGTTTTCCATTGAGGTAGGCAGAGACAACATAGTATAAATATTATTATTGTATTAAATATCAACCTATATTTATCAAGATAATAATAAATAAATATAAATAATAATGAATACATCCAACAGTCACACACATAGTCCTGACCCCACACTGCGCTGGGCTGTCAACCTATATTTATCAATATTATTATTGTGATAATGAATTCCTTATGATAATCAAATATTAATTGAATTATGCTATAAAATGTTAACATATCCATATATTTTTTCTTTTTAACACTTTGGCGATTGCCTGTAACTTTTTGATCATAGGTTATACAATATATAATATGCATGCAAAATAACTTGGAACTTTAGCTGGAAGTTAATCACTTCCACCCTCTACACCTCCCATCACCCTGATGATATGAAATGTGATAGTAAAGCTTCTACTTCATTGTAGTTCAGTTTTCTGTGAGACAGTGGTGACACCTTGGTCAAGCCCGCTGCCCTCCTATTCATGTTGTAGACAGAATTGACTACAGTATTGTTTTACGACTATATTGTTATACATTATCACAATAAAAATTGCTCAGTTGCATTTAAGATAAAATAAGTTTTTCCGAGTATTATTTGCCAATTATCTCACATTCTACAGTTTATAAGAGATAACTGTAATTAGGTGAGTGTGAACATAATTAAATTAAAAATAAACAGCAATTACACTAATTGTTACAGATAAATATTTTGTGTTGTTAACGTAATGGCACAGTCTAAAAACCATACAGTCTTTCAAAGCATTTGATGTTGATGACAAAGCCGACGTTGTCTATAGCTTTTTTCTCACTTCCCACAAGTACGCATTCAACGCGCAAGGTGCGTTTTTCTAATAATCACATCGCAATCACGCATGTAATAATAGCGCACGTATCGAAATCACAGTTCACTGTTTAAAATGCCAACATCACCATTTTATCATCGCACCACCCGACACCGCAGTAGAGTTCATCCATACCACCTGGAAACGATTCCGTCTAGCGCGGTTCGTTTCCAGCGTTCATTCTTACCACGTACGTGCAAGCTCTGGAATGAACTCCCTGCAACAGTGTTCCCTGAGCGCTATGATATGTCCTTCTACGAGGTTTAAAAAGAGTAATCCTTCGACGGTAGGCAGCGGCTTTGCTGTGCCCTGGTATTGCAGAAGTCTATGGGCGGCGGTGACTACTTACCATCAGGTGGCCCGTTCGCTCGTCTGCCTATCCAGGCAGTAAAAAAAAAAAACATGAGTGAGGACAAATTGAAGGCCGAAGGACGATTGAAGCGGATGCTATTCACTCAAGTAGCGCACAGAGGTTTCGTCTATCGTTATGGCTACACTGAAGTTAGTTACGAGCGGCGTAGCCATTATTGTTTTCAAGATACTAAAAGGTTGACCAAAGGCGTAAGGGTGCGTGAAGGTTGCTTCGAACTTCCCCTAGAGATTAACGATACGAGGATGCGTCCCACCCCGCACTATACGATCGCCCTGTCTATGCCCATATACAAGATCGCACAAATGAGCCAACCAGAATACAGTTTGATGGTCACATGTAAGAATTACTTAGTTTGATTGGTTTATTTCCCGGTATATATATATAATAAACCTCCGGGATGTATACGGATAATAAAACTAAGATTGTTTATTAATAATGACCACTAGAAGTCTTCGGTAACATAACATACAATCTGTATGATTTTTAAACTATGATAATTGCTTTATAGATTCGCGTGTGAGATTAACACGTGCGGTTTTCTACTCGTATCGGGTTATCTTTGTGACCTAGATTTAGATGTTTCAGGATCACGTATGGTTAACACATTTTTTATAACTCTAGCTTGATAGAAGTCTATTTCCCAAGCATTATGACCTGTCTTTCTTTGTGAGGTTTCTTTATTTTATTTACTCTTAATTAATTTATTTATGTTTTATTTTGCTACATGCCTATCACTGGAGACAATAAACCATTTTTCTTTCTTTCTTAAACGCGACCCTGCCTGAGAAGACCCGGCGAAACAAACTCAGTGGGCTTGTTTTTGGTCTTATTACTGTATTCTCGAAAAATAAATGATTTATACATACATACGCACTCACGCCTGTAATCCCCAAGGGTTAGGCAGAGGTGTAAGCAATACACCTACATTTTGTCGAGCGTATTCCGTCCCATGATGTGATAGGGGGCGAGCCTATCGGCATTCCGAGCCGAGTTCCAGACTACGGTCTGATACTGAGCATTTTGTAATAGAAAAACCCAATAGCACTTTTACGACTTATGCCAAAAAATAAACGCGATCGGTCTTTTATAAATAAATATATCCAACAGTCCCACACATAGCCCTGATCCCACAGTAAGATACGAGTCTTGTGTCGTGGGTATCTGGAACTACGAGAGACTTTCGGTCTCACAACACTCGAGTCTGGGACTCGTAAACAAATATTTGTGGATCACAGAAACATTTGTCTCAGTGCGGGGATCGAACCCTCGGCATCCCGTTTCACAGCCGGCTACTCGCCCGCTGCGCCACGGAGTCTGTCAATGTTATTGATTTTATTTAATTAAATTTAATATTAATTTAAAACTAAAAAGTGTCAATATGGCTTCACACCTGGAAGTAGCACCACGGACCCGGTGTTCGCGATCAGGTCGCTGGTCGAGGCATACAGGACGAAAAATACAGGACATATACATAGCACTGGTAGATGAGGACAAACAGCGCCTAGAGCAAAGGGTGAACCTGTGGAAGGGGACGCTTGAAAACAGCGGTCTGAAACTAAATGTGGCGAAGACAGAGTACATGGCCTGCTGGAGGACAGACCCGGATAGTATCCGGATAGGGAATGAACTGGCCGTGAAAACGGACCAGTTTAAATACCTAGGGTCTGTACTGCAGGAGTCCGGCGATATCGATCTCGACGTCAAGGTCCGTATTGGCGCCGCTTGGGCCAAGTGGCGGGAGGTTACAGGACTCACTTGCGACCGAAAGATGCCGATGAGACTTAAAGGTCTCATATACAAGACCATCATTCGGCCTGTACTCTTGTACGGGTGTGAGACGTGGCCTACACTTAAGCGCCATGTTAAGGACATCCACGTTGCGGAAATGAAGATGCTGCGGTGGATGTGCAACGTTACACGATTAGATCGTATACGTAACGAGTATATCCGTGGCAGCCTGGGTGTCCGCCACGTGGCTGATAAACTCCAGGAAAGTCGCTTAAGGTGGTTTGGTCACGTTTTGAGGAAACCACAGGAGTACGTCGGTCGCAAGTGCCTGTACCAGAACGTACCAGGAGTACGATCCCGCGGACGGCCCAAAAAACGCTGGCTTGACGTATTAGAGGGAGATATGAGAGCCAACCGTCTTACTACAGAGGATGCTCAAGATCGGGCGAAGTGGAGGCGTCTTAGTGGGAAGGCGGACCCTGGCAATGGCCGGGATAGCGCCAGGTAGAAAGAAAAGATTAATCTAAAATAGGAAATCCTTTTTTTAACCGACTTCAAAAAGGAGGAGGTTCTCAATTCGGCGCGTTTTTTTATGTATGTACATCGATTTCTCCACCAATTGTGGACCGATTTTGTTGGAAAAAAGATTTCACTCGATAGTTTAGCTGCGATGTGGTCCCATATAAATTTGGTTAAGATCTGATGACGGAGAAAAAAATTAAACTCCTCAACGGACAACAGTACACTCGTCGCGATTGTGTAACACAATATGGAATTTACATGATATTGCTTGAAGTCGGTTTCTAATTTTTGTTAATACATACATACGCACTCACCCGCCTGTAATACCCGAAAGGGTAGGCAGAGGTGTAACCAGTACACCCACATTTCGCCGAGCGTATCTCCGTCCCATGATGTGATAGGGGGCGAGCCTATCGCCATACCGGGCACAAATTCCAGATTCCGGGCTGATACTGAGCATTTCGTAATAGAAAAACCCAATACCACTTTACCCGACCCGGGGATCGAACCGGAGACCTCAGCGTCGGCTTCAATCGTAACGCGTACGCATTACAACTGCGCCACCGACGCAGTAATTTTTGTTAAACGTTATATTATTGTCATCAGCTTTGCTCTGTGAGAAACTTCTCGTAATGAATACCATAAACCCATCCGCACCAGAATCTTAGGTCACAAGTCACCACTTCCTTTATCTAGTGCTTGCGTATGCACTGTTATCACTTCCTTGTATCGTTTCTGACGGCATTGACCCCTTATCAATGCTACGCGGTGACCCCAGTTTCTGATTGTGAACGTCCTGATGTCTATATAATATCCTTAAAACTATTTGACTGTGTCGGTGGCGCAGTTGTAATGCTTACGCGTTACTATTGAGGGTAACGCTGAGCTCTCGGGTTCGATCCCCGGGTCGGGTAAAAGTGATATTGGGTTTTTCTATTACGAAATACTCAGTATCAGCCCGGAGCCTGGAATTTGTGCCAGGTATGGCGATAGGTTCGCCCGCTATTACATCGTGGGATGGAGATACGCTCGTCGAAATGTGGGTGCACTGGTTACACCTCTGCCTATCCCTTCGGGGATTACAGGCGTAAATGCGTATGTATGTATTTGTCTTTGGTTTTTATAGAATAGGTTGTCAAACGACGAGTTTTACGAGTGGTGGAGCCACGCTGTAGACACTTTTGTCTACAGCATGAATGGGCCGGCTCGTCCAGGTCTTTACCACTGTCCCACAGAAAATTGACGTAAAGTGGCATACATGGGCGGTGGAGATCACTTACCATTAGGTGACCCACTTGGTCGTTTACCGGCCTATAATATATAAAAACAAACAAAAAAAACACATTTGCCTCTATGAGGGAATTGAACCCACGGCCTCTCGCTTCGTTGCCGGCTACTCGCCCGCTGCGCCACGGAGGCTTTTTTATAGTATAGGCCGGCAAACGAGCAAGTGGGTCACCTGATGGTAAGCGGTCTCCACCGCCCATGTACGCCCACAATACAAAAGAATTATGGGCGCGTTGCCAACCTTAAAGGAAAGGGATGATAAGGGATTGGGAAGGGGAGGGGGATTTGGGCCTCCGGATATCTCACTCACCGTACGAAACGCAGCAGCAAGCTGCTACTTTACGCCGGTTTTCTGTGAGACAGTGGTAACGACCCGGACGAGCCGGCCCATTCATACTGTTGACAAAATTGTCTACAGCGTGGTTCTACCGAGTCTTTCAATATGTACGTAATTTAATGTAATTAATGACATATGTATTGACCTGAACTTACTGGATGTACACTGACTGACATAGGAACGCGAAACGCCTGAACTATGCCAGGTTTTTCACCATGGACATGGTGGTCGACATCCAGTCAGATATTATCGGTACCCATCAGCAAGCTTGTTTTCAATTTAGACAAGTTTTAAAATTTGTCCTAATTTAGTGTTTATAAAAACTACGTAAATATACCATATAGTAAAATATATACTGTTGAAAAAATTATATTTAAATTATAGTGTTAATAAAAAAGTAAAATTCTTATTGAAAATAAAATAAAAAACCAAAAATATATTTGACAGCGGTGGGATTCGAACCCACGCCCTTTCGGACTGGTGCCTAAAACCAGCGCCTTAGACCGCTCGGCCACGCTGCCTTACATCGTACGTGGCGAAAATGCTGAAAGCATTTGCATCATCTTACGTCAGAAGTGACGTTATATTGTTATGCTAAATTAGGCAATGTTTATTTTTAAGCTATTGTTCTGCATATGAATTACAGACATTTGTATGATTAATGTCGTGAACAATGCCTTATGATTACCGTATTATGAATAGCTCGTATATAGTGGTACACGGCGATGTTAGTTTGCGACCTTTTTGACCAAAGGGCAAAAACGGAACTCTTATAATTACGTCATGTCCGTCCGTATGACACGGCCATTTTACTCTGACGCCCGGTTTTTGAAAGGCTGATCAATGTTTAATTAACTAATCAAATGTCAAATCTCATGTCAAGTTGAAATCGAGTTGCTAGAAGCGTGGTCAACACTTTTGATTTGACACACATGTTAGCTAACATAACATTAAAATTATAAATATGAAGAAAATCGTATGTCAAACGCTACTAAAGAGACATATAAAAAAATTCACAACTCGATTTGTTTTGACTGCGGTGTCAAGACAAAGTTCTGTTAGTTAAATGTTGATTTGATCAGCCTCAATCAGCCTTTTAGAAACCGGGGGTGAGACACTTAGCACTATATGGATGAAATTTGGATGGTAGGATTCTTTGAAATGTTTTATAAAGATGTAGAAAAATTCAATTTTTGGGTGGTTTTCTATACACGTGACTGGAAGATGTTTTTTTCATTTGTTGTACAGTTTTTGAGATATGGGATATTTTCTGTAACACTACGGAACCTTTCGCTTTGCGTGATAGACACGCACTTAACCGGTTTTTTTTATATCCGAAGGTGGACCATCGATCAGGTCGGTCACCTGATAGTAAGGCGTCACGCCTGCCCATAAACAGAAGCAACGTCACACAATACTTTGAATTACAAAGCACTGCATGGCATTGGACTGCGCTCGTCACTCCGAGATATAAGTTGTTAGTCTCATAATTACCAGTAATTTCACTAGCTTCAATATTCTCCAATCGAAACAACTGCTTTACACACTGCTGCTTGTCAGTAATAGACGGCGTGGTGGTACCAACCCAGACGGCCTCTCGCATACGAAGGACCTACCACCCAGTGGTACCTATGTTCATTTTCAATTTCACTAAGCAATTGATCGTTAGTGGTTGAAATGGACAAAAATAAGGGGCGCCGAGCCCGACGCGCCAGCTGCTCTACTACCAAAAACGATCGTCGAAACGTCGGTCCGAAACGAACAAACGACGAACTTCTTATTTAGCCTTACTACCAAATTACTTCGAATCCGACACCGTTTCTGTCGGACCCATAGACAATCGTTCGAATGAACATATTGTTCGGATTAGGGAGGTATATCTTTAAAAACCGTAATTTTTTACCGATTATGACATACTTATGAAAAAAATAATAAATTGGATGTCTAAATAAGTTTTCTGTAATACATCTATTATTTCATAGCTCTTATTAATTAATAGCTTTAAAATAATAAATGTTTTTGCTTATTTTGTAATCTGCGGTAATTAATCTTATTGCGTTTTGTTTAATCTGTGGAATATTAGCATTTTTTTACACTTGCCCAGTGTTGCCATATGCACCGTAATTACGGTGGATCTGCCGAATTTATAAAAGGAACAATCATACTTGCTATGACTTTGAACCAAATAATGTTATGATTAAGAAAATGAATGATTATATTTATATTTAAAAAACTTCCATTGAAATAATTGAAAGTAAATCTCAGTAAATCATAGTCAAATAAAAAAAAATCAATATTGTTTGTAAGTTTCTTTTTATCGCTGTAACAAAAGCTGCAGAGTAAGGAAATGTCACCTTAAATATACCGTATTTCTTTAAGCTAGAACACCGTATTTCAGGTAATTTTGCCCTTCTGTGTACCGTAATTTTGTTGTGTTCATCTGGCAGCACTGCGCTTGACAAACATCAACAAACATCGCAAAGTTTTTTATTGACAACTTATAGTTAATTAATTTTATTCATTCTATTGGTAAGTTTATCATTTAACTGTTATTTACTCGCTTTATATGAATGCTCTTTTATATTGCAAAGGCAGTTATTGTGTGACAAAATGAAATTTCTGTGATTTGAACTATTACAAAAATAATCATTGACTATTTTTCAAAACATTTCAGCTGAAGATGACTGCCACAAACTTGCAAATAGAAGCACTCCTAGGGTTTAAGAGTGAAAACCCCGATCTAGCTCGCGGGCTAGTACATGGACCAGAGGGGCGGGCTAGAACAAAACGCTTGTGGGAAACTTTGACGTCCCACTTTAATTGCATGGAGGGTGCAGTCAAAACGATGCAGCAGTGGAAGAAGGTAATATTATGCTTACTAGAATAATAATGGGATGCACTTTAGAAATATTTATTTATTCATAATGGAAAATATAACCCCTTAACAGCTAATGCCAGCATTATACTAAATTCTAGAGTAGTCAGCATAAAATTACAAAATCAATACATGTAGAAAAACAATTCATCTAATTAACATTATATCTATTACAATGCACCATGTTTCAAATACACTATAATTAACATAAGTACAATCTGCCTTCAACACATCAAAATGTGAGTTTAGGCAGGTGCAGGCATGCATGCATGAATGCCTATTGTTACCCATCAACATAGCATGTGCTTTGAATGTGTGTGCATAGCTTAACCTATCTGCTTAGGTGTGGGCTGACAGAAAGTATTTGGCCAAAAAGGCCAACAGCGCAGCTAGGTCAGCTAGTGCTACTGGGGGTGGGCCACCAACCGCTGACTTATTATCGGTTAATGACCAAATGGTTGATTGCTTTGGTGAGCCTGACATACCCACTTGTAGAGTGCCAGCTTTTCCTCAGGTAATGCTTTTACTATGTGATTTTAATAATATTATATGCCTAAATTAAATAAAAGTTTGTTTTGTAGTCGCTAGAGATCAAAATATTAAAATTTATTGTAACAAACAAACATAATCTGACTCATTTTGAGCTAATAGCCTAACAACCTAGTAATTTTACCCAGAACCAAGCACCAGCACCACTTATTTGGGTAAAATTTATTAAATCTTTATGAATTTTTAGTATTTTTCATCCTAGTAATAATAAGCACCTATATGTTTATGTACCATGTGTTTAGGTTCTTTCAATAAAAAATTAACATTTTTCTAATGATTTCACCTAACAGCTTCAAGGAGAGTACGACGACGGGTGCGCCCAGCGGCACAAGCGGACCTCCGCAATCGCCTACTTCGCCTTAAAGCCGAAAAAATGGAAATACTAGAGGGGATTTTGGGGGAGCTAAAAGAGATCAATAAAAATTTTAAATATCTTTTGGAAAAATTGTAAAAATTTGTTTTATTTTCCTAAATACATATATTATTATTATTACTTATCATCACGCCATGCCCTGACGGGGTAGGCAGAGAGGACAGAACGCCAGTGCATCCTACATTTGTATACCTCGCTTCCTGAACTGTCATCAATCCTTTCATACATCTACGCCGGTTAAGAGTACTTTTAATCTCATCATCAACAAATACTTGTTTGATTTGGTCTTCATAGCTCATCCTTGGTCGTGCTCGGCTTCTTCTTCTACTCTCTTTCGCATTGTATATCTTTTTTTGTGAGCCTCTCATCCTCCATATGTTGCACATGCCCAAACCATCGATAGAAGCATATTTCGATGCATCTTGATGATGACACTCTTTCAAACCTGCCATACTTCGTTGCGTATTCGGTCGCATAAGGTAACGCCGCATAATTTACGCAGAGGACGCATTTCTACTGCATTTACCTTGCTTTCAAACTTCTGACATACCCAGGATTTACTGCCTTATAACAGGACCCTACATACATATATTTGGAAGATGATCTTTTTCCTTGCTTGGGAACATTGTTGGTCATGGGTGCTCTTGCGAGTTGGAAGTCTTATAATTATTCTATTCTGAAACAAGAAAAAATATGTTATAGTCTAATAAATTCAAAGACATAGGCCCAAATGATAGCATAAAATTCTTCTTTTTGTATACTTATACTAGTATAAGACGAAATCTTTGTAGGCTATATACCTATATAGTAATAATGCAGGCGAGGCTAATTAATAATAATGATATTAAAATATTCACCTATTATTTCTATTGAGTAACCGTATCAAGTCATTTCAAGCTCGAAATTATATAACAAATATAGGTCATTTTATTAAACAATGCATATAATAACAAAACCAGATAAGATTATATAGGCGTTAAGATTACTACCAGCTAGGTACTTGAGAAAGGTAGAAAGTAATATTTATTCTGTAACTTACCTTAGTGGTGAGATCAATTCCTCGTATTTTTTTTTTTTGGAAGAAGCAATGGAACTATATCCTCGCAGATTATTTCAAACAGGGATGGCGAACCCCTATATTTCAAAAAAATCCATGTCTGGAATATTCCGGTGAACGAAGGTTTCACGCAGTCGGAGACGCTTCCGACTTCGCTCAGCACTTTCTTCTCGCAACAACTCTTCAAACAGAAGGAATCGAGCCATTTTAGAAACTCGGAATATGCAAACGAATATCAAACGAAAGGTTTAGAGCTTTCGTGTAATTGAGGTTAAGATCCGAACGAAAAAACGATGTATTTTATGTCAAATTGTTTTCATAGTAGGGTCGACGAACATAATAATGTCATTAGTGTCAAAATTCGACATCGGATCCGTCTTCAAATCCGTCATCGGATCCGTAACACTTCGTAGTAACAAAACGTGCGATCCGACAGCCGAAAGTACGGATTTCGTTTTTGGTGGTAGCGCCTCAGTTCACAGACATTGATAGATGCAAGATGTGTCATGATTATTAAACTACTAGCCTTTGGTCGCAGCTCCGCCCGCGTGATCAGCCTTTCCCGGGATAAAAAGTAGCCTATAACCATCTCCAGGGTCCCATCTATCTGTGTGCCAAAATTAATTGAGTTTTAGTGTGTAGTCATATGAGTTTGTTTCGCCGGGTCTTCTCAGGCTGGGTCTTTTTGGATCCGGTGGTAGTTTTATAACACGTGCCGTTTCGGTAATTCCTATGGTCCATATATACCCTTAAAAAAAAAGAAATAATTAAATAATAATCATACTTAACAGTTCTGGACTATTATAAAAATATTGTAAAATTTATACTGAACTTATTTCTATTTAGACTGCCTCGGTGGCGCTAACGCTGAGGTCTCGGGTTCGATCCCCGGGTCGGGTAAAGTGGTATTGGGTTTTTCTATTACTAAATGTTCAGTATCAGCCTGGAGTCTGGAATTTGTGCCCGGTATGGCGATAGGCTCGCCCTCTATCACATCGTGGGATGGAGATACGCTCGGCGAAATGTGGGTGTACTGGTTACACCTCTGCCTACCCCTTCGGGGATTACAGGCGTGAGTGCGTATGTAAAATGTATATTTGCCCGTGTATTTTGACGATGCTATGTATGTTTTGTATACATTAGTTGATATGATTTCTATACATAAGCTTATTTATTTTGTACTGACTTGTCATAAGCGCTATTTTAATTGCCTACATGATTAATAAAACTATTTCATTTCATTAAAATCGGTTCAGTGATTTATAACTTCGTACTTTATTAGTTTCAATGTCACATCCATTGACCGTTACGTAGGGTGCAATCGGGAGGGCGCAGACGGGCATTAACTCATTTTAGGGCTTCGACGGGTCGATGACACCGAGCCCTTTGATCGATCGGTGGGTTGCGTCACTGCATGCCCTTGGCGGGGGTCGCGGGTTCATTTCGGTGCGAATTTTTGCGCGTGTATTTTCAATTTTAAATGAAATATGCATCGAAATAAGATGCCAAGAATGATAACTCTCATATGAATCTTCCAAAAATACGGCTACATATGCAAAGGTTAAATCACACGTAACACTCATACATGCAACAAAAATTAATGAACGTTCAAAATCAACTTTATTTCATAAAAGCTAATGTCTATATTAATTTTCTAGATCGATATACGATACGTGTCAACTAGAGATCATGAATCCATTCTTATGAATTGATGAATGAACGAGCTGCATAGACATTTATAGCCGCGCCCCTTTGCACAGAGTTTTGGTGGGGTCATTTTTTGCTTGAGTTATGTTTCTTGTCAAATAATGGAAATATGGTTTTAAAATCGTTTAATAATTATTGTAACATCAAACTACATTACGACTATGTAAGCGCCAAAAATAACAGGTGCTCAATTTGTCTGTATTTTTTTAAATGTAATACAGATGCGCTGTATTAGGTACATACATACATACATACATACGCACTCACGCCTGTAATCCCCGAAGGGTTAGGCAGAGGTGTAACCAGTACACCCACATTTCGCCGAGCGTATCTCCGTCCCACGATGTGATAAGGGGTGAGCCTATCGCCATACCGGGCACAAATTCCAGACTCCGGGCTGATACTGAGTATTTCGTAATAGAAAACCCAATACCACTTTACCCGACCCGGGGATCGAACCCGAGACCTCAGCGTCAACCTCAGTCGTAGTGCGTACGCATTACAACTGCGCCACCGAGGCAGTCATTTGTATTATGTTCACGTATAACTCCGCCAAATGTGGATGGATTTGGATGATTCTTTTTGTATTCGATATGGTTTATTGCGGTGATGGTCTAATTCATTTGAAGATATAATAAGATTAAAACTTCTCTAAGTACCGATTTGAGTGACGAAACGAGCAGGTCGCTCGCCTGATGGTAAGCGCCACGTCTGTCGATAAACAGAAGCAACGCCACAGAGCTTTGAATTCAAAATTACTGCATAGCAGTAGACTGCGTTCGTCACCCCGAGACATAAGATGTTAAGTCCCATAATGCCCAGTAATTTCAATGTCCTTCAGATTCTTTCACTAAAACATAGTAATAACTCGAGTCAAAAAACGGAAGAGCTAAAAATAAAACAATTTTGAGTCGGTGATATCATCAATCATTGACTCAAAATAATTTAGTTTTGATTTGTAACGTTTTTGAGATGGTTTTTAGTTTTTCCAAAAAAGATTTTCATTGTTAGTTATTGACATTGGTTTCACATTTTAATTACTCATGTTTTTGATGTTTCAGTTTTTATTTTAATCTATTTCGAAGCGTTAATGACCTATTGACCGAATGTTCGTTGTCGTCAGTTCAACGACACGACCTTTTTAGATATTTAAAGACTCGCGTCTCAGACCTGGCGGGGTCAAGGTGGCGCGGTTTGTTGCGAATATTAGTTCGTATGTGATCTTGCAAGTAAGTCCTTGACACTTGGAGACTTGAAGCCCAGACAAGTGGCTGCTTGCGTACATACATACATACGCACTCACGCCTGTAATCCCCGAAGGGGTAGGCAGAGATGTAGTCAGTACACCCACATTTCGCCGGTTTTCTGTGAGACAGTGGTAACTAATGAAAAAAAAATGTTTACTACATACATACATACATTGACTCACGCCTGTTTCCCATAGGGGTAGGCAGAGACAACGGATTTCCACTTACCACGATCCTTGCATACCTCTTTGGCCTCATTCACCCTCATAAAAATTTTCACACATGCACGTCGGTTTAGAGTACCCCTGACCTGGCCTTTCTCGAGAATATCTCCAACTTGATCTATGAAAGTTCGCCGATGCCTTCCCCTCCCAACTGTACCATTCACACTCGCCATGTATATTTGTTTCGTCAATCTTCTTTCATCCATCCTCTCTACATGCCCAAACCATCTTAGTATTCCTTTCTCAATCTTCATCACTACATCTTCCTCACACACACAAGAGAGAGGCTCTTACCTCACTATTTCTTACTCTATCTCTCATAGCTACACCACACATACTTCTCAGAGCTCTGAGAAAAATGGTTACTGAATATATAAAATGTATTTAACAGCGTGTATAGAGTAGAGTGTACGTGTATTATGCACAGTTCGTACTAGGAAGTACATATATGGTACGTACAGGAAGAACATCGGTGACTGAGGCCTTGTTGTGAATATTGAGCTTTGGAATAGTTTGATATCGACTGCCTCGGTTGCACTGTTGCAATGCGTTACTACTGAGGCTGACGTCGAATCTTTAGTTCGATAATAATCGGCTCGGGTAAAAGAGATATTGGGTTTTTCTATCCCGAAATGCTCAGTATCAACCCGGAGTCTGGAATTGTGCCCGGTATGGCGATAGGCTTGCCCCCTATAGATAATACACCCAACAGTCACACACATAGTCCTGACCCCCACTAGGTAAACCTGTATTGTGGGTATCAGGAACTACGAGGGACTTGCGGTCCCACAACACCCAGACCCGAGACAAATATTTGTGAATCAGACAAACATTCGTCTAGGTGCGGGAATCGAACCCACGACCTCACGCTTCGCAACCGATTACTCTCCCGGTGGGCCCTGGTGGCTGTTCTATAGGTGTATAGTATAGTAATAATGTATTGTTATCAATACGGTAGTTTCCTATATTGAATTTCATATATTATTTTATAAGCATCAGAAAATGATACGCAAAAGAAACCCTTTTATTGAAACAGAATCAAAATTGGTTCAGAAATGTGCCCGCAGTTGTGACTTTATATGTTGGTATGAGCATCTATAAGTTGCCTGCACACGCCTGTGTTTCAGGCCAATGTTCTTGATGAATAGAGGTTTCCCGCGACTGCTATGAACACGATGGCATTTTAATGGTTTTTACATATATACACACGCACTCACGCCTGTAATCCCTGAAGGAGATAGGAGGAGGACAGGAGAGCAAAGGTGTAACGAGTACACCCACATTTCGCTGAGCTTATTGTTCGTCCCATGATGTGATAGGGGGCGAGCCTATCGCCACACCGGGCACAATTCCAGACTCCGCACACATACTGAGGATTTAGATTTGGTAATAGAAAAACCCAATATCACTTTCACCCGAGCCGGGGATCGAAACCGGACCTCAGCATAATAGCCGTAAAGCGTACACATTACAACTGCGCCACCGAGCCACTATTCAGTGGTAATTCAATTATTGAGTGGTAGAGCGACGCTATAGCGTGCAGACACGACGGTCTACAGACAGAAAACCGGCGTAAAGTAGGAGCTCGCTGCTGCGATTCGTACGGTGAGTGAGATATCCGGAGGCCCAAATCCCGCATCCCTTCCCAATCCCTTAATTATCCCTTTCCATTAAGGTCGGCAACGCGCCCATAATTCTTTTGGTATTATGGGCGTACATAGGTGGTAGAGATCATTTACCATCAGGTGACGAGTAAGTACTGGTTTGCCGGCCTAATATATAAACACTTTTTCTTTAGAATGTTGTAAAAATAATTCGTCCTGTTTTTTAATTCTATAACAAGGATTATTGACTTGATAAAGTGGCGCAGCACGTGCCGCCCGCCATAGCGCGCCTTACCTTAACCATACCTTGTTTAAAAACAAGTTGGTACGCGCCGAAAACACGCCGAGCTTGCAAATGTTCTTAGCGGAACAGTTTCGCGTTATCTTATCCGTAACAATTTAATCATATAAAAGAACTGATTTAATAATTTTGTT
Source organism: Mimas tiliae (assembly GCA_905332985.1). Classification (NCBI taxonomy): domain Eukaryota; kingdom Metazoa; phylum Arthropoda; class Insecta; order Lepidoptera; family Sphingidae; genus Mimas; species Mimas tiliae. The sequence goes on along the minus strand of HG995265.1, from coordinate 5,139,037 downwards.
TGTTATCGGCTGTTGTTTGTGTTTCCTGTCCTTACCATTGTGCCGCGATTAATCATTTTAGCGTATTCTTTATATTGGTATATTGAGGGTGTCTGAGAAAGCAACGTTGGGTACACTGAAATAATAATGGTGCTATAGTTGTGGAAACTAGTAGTGGTGGTTAAATGGTATAAAAGAGGTTGTCGCCGTAACTGGAGGTCTTTTGCCCGCGGTCAGTCAGTTCACTAAGATCAGTGCTCAGTCGATAGTCGCAAGTGTTCATTACGCGGTAGCTCTGCTGGTATACTATTCGGTCCTAGTTTTTTTAGTTGTAATTAGTTAGAGAACGGTCTCTACAGAATCCTGAGATGGTGTTGTGGTCTGTAAAGCAGTAACATTGTAAAAGTAACCAGTAAACTATGGGTTGCAGTGATTGTTGTTGTTTGGTATTAATAAAATAATACTCGACTCACGTAACTTCTAGTAATCACGATGACGAGTTTACTTTCTTTGATTGTCAACCGGATATTACATTATTGTTAGCAGACAGCCTCGGTGGCGCAGTTGTAATGCGTATGCGGTACGACTGCTGTGCTGAGGTCTCGGGTTCGACCTCCGGGTCGGGTAAAGTGATATTGGGTTTTTCTATCATGAAATGCTTAGTATCAACCCGGAGTCTGGAATTGTGGCCGATATGGCGATAGGTTCGCCCCCTATCACATCATGGGACGGTAATAAGCTTGGCGAAATGTGGGTGTACTGGTTACTCCTTTGCCTAACCCGGCAAAGTGGGTGTACTGGTTACTCCTTTGCCTAACGTTAGTGCGTATGTATGTAGCTGAATGTAAACATACATTACACATTGGGTGGTAGGTATTTCGTAAATATTGGTTTTTTTATTAGCTTGTATGACACACTTCCAGAGAGGGTTGACGTCAGGCAGGCGGCTGGTCGTAAAAAATACAACCCAAACCTTTCTGTAATAGCATGTTGCTTCGACCCCACTGCGAGTGGGATAAGGCCAGGTAGAAGGAGAGCTTGTATGCCGAAACGAGCAGGTCGCTCGCATGATGGTTTGCCTGTAAACAGAAACAACACTACACAGAACTATGAACTACAAAGCACTGCGTGGCACTAGACTGTGTTCCGAGATATATGATGTTAAGTCTCTAAATGTTCAGTAATTTCGCTGGCTTCAATGGCCTACAAACCGAAAAATAATGCTTATACTGCTATTTAGCGGCAGAAATAGGTATCTCGTCATTCAAGCAAATAAATAAAACTCCGTATTTGGCATCAAACAAAAAATGGACCAATTACGTATACAGCAATCTACTTAGCTATTTACTGTAGGCTTTATAAGATATTTTACGGGGGTCACGGGTCCCAGCTTAATTTTTAACGCCGCGTCTGCTTCGCATTGCGCAACACACGCGCCGAGATACAATGGCCCATTTTCTTTCCCTTTTCTTGGCCACAATTAAAGTTTTCTTCTAAAAGCGGCACGTTCCAGTTCGATACGTGTATGTACCGTGTATTGTGTGTCTATTTATACGTCTCCGGTTTGGAAAGCTGATGTGTGGGGGCGTATTTATACGAACTAGTAAAAATGTTGTCGTTATATTTTTTATATAACTGACTGCCTCGGTGGCGCAGTTGTAATGTGTACGCGTTACGACTGAGGTCTCGGGTTCGATCCCGCAAGTGGATCACCTGATGGATAGTGATCTCCACGGCTAATGTACGCCCACAAAACCAAAAGAGTCATGGGCGCGCTGCCGACTTTAAAGGAAATGTATAATTAAGGAATTGGGAAGGGTAGGGGATTTGGGGCTCCACATATCTCACTCACCATACGAAACGCAGCAGAAAGCTTTACGCCGATTTTCTGTGAGACAGTGGTAACGACCCGGCCGAGCCGGCCCATTCATGCTGTAGACAAAACTGTCTACAGCGTGGCTCTACCACTCAAATATGTATGTATTATCTTTTTTACCATATCTTATAATATGCCAAAAGCCTTCAAGTCAAAGGCCTTGACTGCTTCAATTGAGGGCATTTTTAAATTTTAGGAGTCTCAACTGTTCTTGTACACTATTTAAAAAGCCCTAGTTGTATTTAACAGCGCTTTTAAAAAAGAAACAACATTTTGCAATATTGGTCAACTCCCTACAAATATATCTAATCCGGGCCCTCTGTTACGTAACACAGTCCCACAGATGCAATGCTCCGATTGGCTCCACATCTCGCCCCCAATGAAAGTTTGTGCTTGAAATGGGGCTTATGGAAGACCAGCGGTTGTGGCTTGACTGCGACCTCACGCTGAATAAGCCCATTTGCACACACACCATGACATTCGGAACAATGCATTCAAATTTAATATTATGTTTCTTCTCACCATGCCAATATTCGTTGTATTGTATCTGTAGTGGTCTTGCCGGTGCGTCGCGTCATTTGAGGAAGTAGGACGGGGCGCTTCATGTGTGACTGCTGTGGGTGTGTGCAGCGTTTGTTGGTGTGGTGGAGGGAACATGATGGTTTACAATCATCACCCTCTGGTTCCGAAGCAGTATTCAAAATAGTTTAATCTTTAATGTATTACATATGTATATTGTGTTGTATGCAAATTTATTTTTATTATTATTATTAGTTTTAGCTAAAGGCGGCGTTTCCTCGTTTGGACGGCTCTTTCAAGTATTGGACATGTTCAACATAATTGATGTCCATGTTTGTGACATTAAACAACATTTGAAGCTACTATCTTCCTATCGCAGTAACGAAATCTTAATACACAGCTGCATAAATGAAGACTCAGGTGCATACATACGCACACACGTCTGTACTCCCCGAAGGGCTAGGCGGAGGGGTAACCAGTACACCCACATTTCGCCGAGCGTATCTCCGTCCCATGATGTGATAGGAGGCAAGCTTATCGCCATATCGGGCACAATTTCTGACTATGGGCTGTTTCTGAGCATTTCATAATACAAAAACCCAACATCACTTTTGACCTGACCCGGGAATCGAACCCAAGACGTCAGCGTCAGCCACAGTCGTAACACGTGTGCATTACAACTGCGCCATCGAGGCAGCCCGCAGAGAAGACTTGGTACTTTATAAAAACTAATTTTAAGACGAAGGGTGTGATTATTCTTCTGGCCAATTGTGTGTAGTCTATTACTTTTTAGGCGTTAATTTATGTCATGATTAGCTGCCGCTAGTTGGATGATCAAGAAACACTGGAAATTCAAAATTTTCGATGTACCATTGTTAGTCATTCGTTTTAGCGAATAACCATTCCTAAATTGATATAAAATAAATCTCAACATTTACCACGCCCGGGAGGTCATAAAGCTCCCAATAATATTTCCTGAGTCCGTTACCTATCGCAACTGACACTTCGTCGAATCGATACCGGCCTGTTAGTTTATTTTGAGAATGCTTTGAACGTAGAGAAGTTGCATTTAAAGTTGATATTTAGGTCGGATATTGGTTTGGTAGAAACATCCGTGGTAGTCCTTCTTCCACCTGCCCTTATCCGACTCGCAGTGGGGTCGGCGCAACATGCTTTATAACACATGTTAGAGAAAGATTTCGCTTGTAGTTTATACGACCGGCCTGTCTGACGTCAACCCCTCTGGGGAGAAAATAAGCAGACTCGAAAAATGTTTGGTACAACAAACATTTTGTCTCGGTGCGGGCATCGAACCCGGCTACTTGCCCACTGCACCACGGATGCCGTCGCCGACCGAAGCGACTTAAAAAAACTGAAAAACATAAAAATTATGAATAAACAACAGTAATATTATATTTTTTTTATTGTGTTTGGTGTAATCAAATAGGTTTCAACGAGTTAGCTTACAGGAGTTTTTTTTTGTAGGGGTTGGGGTAGCTCCCCATACATTTAACTGGTTTCTTTTCAGTTGCACAAAGGAATGTGTGGTGGTGTCATAATTTTTGAGATATGGGATATTTTTAACCGACTTCAAAAAAGGAGGAGGTTCTCAATTCGGCGCGTTTTTTTAAATTTATTTTTTCCTTTTTTATGTATGTACATCGATTTCTCCGCCAATTGTGGACCGATTTTGTTTTTTTTTATTGCATAGGCCGGCAAACGAGCAAGTGGGTCACCGGATGGTAAGCGATCTCCACCGCCCATGTACGCCCACAATACTAAAATAATCATGGGCGCATTGCCGACCTTAAAGGAAAGGGACAATTTAGGGATTGGTAAGGGGAGGGTAATTTGGGCCCCCGGATATCTCACTCACCGCAGGAAATGCAGCAGCAAGCTGCCAATTTACGCCGATTTTCTGTGAGACAGTGGTAACGACCTGGACGAGCCAGCCCATTCACGCTGTAGACAGAACTGTCACAGCGTGGTTCTATTAAAACCGTTAATTTTCTTATTATATTGACCCTTTTAATATCATAAGAATGTTATTAGATGTATGAATTTATATGTAAACATATTGTAGTATACATATTGTAGTATACATATTGTATGGGTGGTTTATTTATGTATTATATACAATAATTCTTTAGCTATCTTCTTCTTTCGTCACGTAGTAGTGTGTCAATTAATTATATCGGCTGGCTGGCGTCCGCGTCCGTACGTCACACAAGAGGACCACTGAAAATCAGCGCTGTGTTGTGGTACGCGCCACAGCACAGCAACATGCTGAGTGTTCACCTACCTGTCACAGCTGCGGCGCGCAATTGTACTTTATTATATTATTTCTTATTTTTTTTATTTTTTTATGTTAAATGTAGTGTATGAATGTAGCGTTGGCGGCTGTACAAATAAATAGTTTTTCTTTCTTTCTTTCTTCTTTCTAATGTTCATCCTGACTATGGAAGTCTTCACTGCACATGGTCTGACACGCACTTGGCCGTTTTTTAAGGTTATGTTGGGTTATGTTTAGGTTAGGTTAGTTTTTAAGCTAAGCCGCCTGCCTGACCTCGATTCGCTTGGTTAAATTCCGGGCAGACCTAGTTAGTAATACTTTTTATCCGGCCTCGAATATAATCGGAAATAATGTAGGCAATAGATAGTATATTAATAAAATACGAATCACATTCTAAATTGAAATTTGATATCCAAATAAGAAAAAGTGATCGTCTGATTTCTCTTTAATGACAATAGATCTGTTCTACTTTTGTGATACGTTGATCTTTGCAATAGTTTTTATGGACAGTTCCTAAATGTTTTCAGCAAAATTATTAACCTTTTACTTTTCTATTACGAAATGCTCAGTATCAGTCCGGAGTCTGGAATTGTGCCCGGTATGGCGATAGGCTCGCCCCCTGTCAGATCATGGGACAGAGATACGCTTGCCGAAATGTGGGTGTACTGGTTACACCTCTGCCTACCCCTTCGGGGATTACAGACGTGACTGCGTTTGTTTTTATTTTTATTAGCTTGTATGACGAGACGAGCAGGTCGCTCATAAACAGACCACCACACACCACACACACGCCACACCTGCTCATAAACAGAAGCATCGCCACACAGAACTTTAAATAACAGCACTGCATGACACTGGACTGCGCTCGTCACCCCGAGGCATAAGGTGTTAAGTCTCATAATTTAATTTCACTGGCTTGAATGTCCTTCAAACTGGAACACAACAGTGCTCGGCGGCAGAAATAGACAAAGCGGTGGTACCAACCCAGCCGGCCTCTCGCAAACGAGGTACCTGCCACCTTGTAAATTGTAAATTTTTAATAAAGTAAGTTATAATGTAGTCAACGTAAATAGCTAATTTATAGTACAATCAGATTTTATCCAGTTTCCAACTCGGTTCTAGTACAGAAAGTACGTGATAAGGTTTGTGATGCAGGGGTGGCGATTGGCGTTACTATTGGCTCGCTCAAATATTTTATTACATTTTGCTACTTTACGAGTTGTAGTCTAAACGATACCTGTTCCAGAAATGTTAACAAATATGTAGTATGTACCCATATTTAGTGTATTTTTTTTATTGTATAGGCCGACAAACGACCAAGTGGGTCACCTGATGGTAAGTGAACACCACCGCCCATGTACACCCACAATACCAAAAGAATTATGGGCGCGATGCCGACCTTAAAGGAAAGGGATAATTAAGGGAATGGGACGGGGAGGGGATTTTGGCCTACGGATATCTCGCTTACTGTACGAAACGCAGCAGAAAGCTGCTACTTTACGTCGGTTTTCTGTGTGACAGTGGTTAAGACCTGGACGAACCGGCCCATTCATGCCGTACACAAAAGTGTCTACAGCGTGGCTCTACTGCTCAAGAAAGTTGCAGAGTAAAAGTGTTGTAGTCTAAACTTTTTGTCTACAATAATGTATTAAAACTATCTGACATCAGATTATCTTCAGTTTTAGAAGCTAAACGAAAAATACAAAATTGTTTATGTACTCTGACATATGAGGCAGTCGAGGAAATATTACGTAACTTACATATAAATATAAAATGAGTTTTGTTTTGTAACTAGTCAGCTATATGCATACGTAGTGGTAGTTAGTGAAAGTAATATATAGTTGTATTTTTTTTTCTTTTTCAGTATCTTTTTATATTTTAAGATTATATCTATATTGTAATATGTAGACTTGTACCTATGTGTGTCAGCGATAGAACTAGTTTATGATATTATAATCCGGGACCCCTCGATACAGGCTTGCCTAGTGAGGGGACCGTGTTTGAATACACTGTATAATCTTTGAAATTACACATTTTATAATGTTTAGGGTAGGAGTACCTAATAATTTGTAATTGTGTAAAAATTTGTAATTTTTAAATAAATATTTGTTCATTAAAAACGATACCTGTTCCAGAAATGTTAACAAATATGTAGTATGTATGTACATTTGGTGTATTGATAGGTCCAAACAAAAGAAATTATTTGTAAAGTGGGTAGGGTATTTTCTTTTTATTGGTGTATTGAGGTGTCTTGAGGAGACAACAACGTTGGGTACACTGAAATAATAATGGTGCTATAGTTGTGGAAGGGTGGTTAAATGGTATAAAAGAGGTTGTCGCCATAACTGGAGGCCTTTGGCCCGCACTCAGTCGGTCAGCCTCCAGTTCACTAAGATCAGTGCTCAGTCGATAGTCCCAAGTGTTCATTACGCGGTAGCTCTGCTGGTATACTATTCGGTCCTAGTTGTTTTAGTTTTAATTAATTAGAGAACAGTCTAGAGTATCCTGACATGGGGCTGTGGTTTGTAAAGCAGTAACATTGTAAATGTAACCAATAAACTATGAGTTGAAGTGATTATTGTCGTTTGGTATTAATAAAATAATACTCGTCTCACGTAACTTCTAACATTAGGTTTACAAGAAAATGAAGGAGTAGGAGGGACCATTTCGCCATCTCTCTCGCACGCGTGCGCCGCTTTATGACCATCGTATAGGTTGACGTCATCATATATGGCGAGCATCTTTTAACTGTGACAGTCATGCCCTCCACCAGATTTTAATAACCTTTAACTTAAATATATTTGAGGGGATTAATAAAATTATTTCTATAATGATGCGCAATGTAAGCTATTGATTAAAATCATAAAAAAATACATGCTTCAAACCTAAATTATAAACCTAATGCCTCCATCACCAAACCAGATTTGAACCGAGTTACAAGTGAGTGTCCAGTGAGTTCGCACAGTATCATCATATTTAAACTGTGTATACCGGAGTTCGATGCCGGAGTTACCCTGAGCCGAGCGGTGTTTTGTTCAACATAAATAGATTATCAGTAAACAGAAATTGGGATCTGCCTTCATATTGGAAGGTTGGCTACGGCAATGCTCAAATAAGCTTAAAGGTTTTTTAACCGATTTCGAAAAAGAAGGTTCTCAATTCGGCGCGTTTTTTTTTTGCTTTTTTTTAATGTATGCACTTCCAGTTCTCCGCCAGCTGTGGACTGGATTTGTCGGAAAGTAATTCATCCGATAGAGTTTAGCTGCGATGTGGTCCCATATAAGTTTGGTTAAGAGACCTTAACCAATGGCGGAATACGGAATAAAAATATTAAACTCAACGGACAACAGTACACTCGACGAGATTGTGTTATTGTATTAGAATTCACATGCTATTGCTGTAACTAGCACTAATTTTTTTTAAATAAAATTAGTTTAACATAACTTAGAAACAGACTTGAATAAAATAAAATAAATAAATACACCCAACAGTCACACACATAGTCCTGACCCCACACTAGGTAAGCCTGTATCGTGGGTATCAGGAACTACGAGGGACTTGCGGTCTCACAACACCCAGACCCGAACCAAATTTTTGTGGATCACACAAATATTTGTCTCGGTGCGGGAATCGAACCCACGGCCTCTCGCTTCGCAGCCGGCTACTCGCCCGCTACGCCACGGAGGCTGTCAAACTAACTTCAAAATAAAAACACTGAAAAATCAAAAATAACAATTTCTATAAGTCTCTTTGGAGTCGGTGCAATTTTATTTGACCAGTAGCGGCATAGGCACAGGACACTAAAGAGACCTATAGAAATTGTTATTTTAGACTTTTCACAGTTTTTATTTTGACGTCGGTTTCTAAGTTTTGTTAATTCGTATTATTGTTGGTTGCTTATAAAATCTTATATATAAAATTCTCTTGTCACAATGTTCGTTCCCGTACTCCTCCGAAACGGCTCGACCGATTTTTATGAAATTTTATATGTATATTCAGTAGGTCTGAGAATCGGCTACTATATATTTTTCATACCCCTAAGTGGTAAGGGTTGTCTGTCCCACCCCTAAAATCATTTTGACAAATTTTTATTTTTATTTTTTTATAATGTGGCATTAAAAATACATACAACCCTAAATTTTCACCCTATATCAACCCCAATTTTTTAAAAGCGATATTAGTATTTTTGTCAAGCGCGTTTTTCACACCGATAGCGATGACGGGACTCGCTTGATGCGATCACCCCCCACGCCGCGCCCACCGCTGTCGCCCACAAGGCTACTTTAATCCTGGAAATAGGCTTTAACGCGTGCGGAGCCGCGGGCAACAGCTAGTATTGTATAAAATATGTATTTACATAGTCAAATACCCTATTCCAGACAAATTACATAAATTCCTACCAAACATAACAATGTATTTATCAAACATGCACGTAATCGAGTAAATTCCACCACCATATTTACATTTCCAAATATTTCGCTTATCTGCTGACCCGCACGCAATTCAAATATTGCTTTATGATAATTCAACTAGGCTCCCCGTCCCTCTCGTTCTAATCTTGGATCCATGAGACCGAAAGGGATAGAAGTAAGCTTATCTTTCAGATGTCTAAACAGACGTTGCGAATTTCTCAAAGATTTTTCGGACTTGCTGGTTGTTTTCGGTGACCTAGTTTTTTTTTAATGGAAATACTTAATTTCCGGGTTTGAGGCGCGGCGATAGGCGATTTACATAACAATGTTATACAAGGTGGTAGTTCCCTCGTATGCGAGAGGCCGTCTGTGTTGGTACCACTGCTTTGTCTATTTCTGCCGCCAAGCAGCAGTGTGTAGTACTGTTGTGTTCCTGTTTGAAGGGAATTGAAGTCAGTGAAATGACTGGGCATTATGGACTTAACATCTTATGCCGCGGTGTGACGAGCGCAGTCAAATGCCATGCAGTTCTTTGTAATTCAAACTTCTGTGTTGCATCTGTTTATAGGTACGCGTGCCGCTTACCATCAGGCGAGCGCCTTGCTCGTTTCGTCATTCAAGCTAAAAAAAAATACTAGAATAAATCGTCGACTCGTTCTCGTTCTATACCTACATGTCTATAGAAGCAAACGTTTTTTTTAGTATTAATAAATTATGATTTTCGTTATTATTATTATTAAATTAATCACGTCATAACGGCTGAACGGATTTGGATAAAACTAGGGAACTACGATGGACCGATGGATGGACATGGATGGCGGTGGAATCCGCGAGCAAAAACTAGTTTTTTTATATAGTATAGGCCGACAAACGAGCAAGTGGGTCACCTGATGGTAAGCGATCTCCACCGCCCATGTACGACCACAATACTAAAGAATTATAGGCGCGTTGCCGACCTTAAAGGAAAGGGATAATAAGGGATTGGAAAGGGGAGAGGGATTTGGGCCTCCGAATATCTCACTCACCGTACGAAACGCAGCAGCAAGCTGCTACTTTACGCCGGTTTCCTGTGAGACAGTGGTAACGACCCGGACGAGCCGGCCCATTCAGGCTGTAGACAAGTGTCTATAGCGTGGCTCTACCACTCATAGTTGCTAAACAAAACCGAAATGTTAATATTTACGGAAATGTATAAGTGTGCATTCGTTCCACGAGATGAAGGTTATTACGAACTTGTGGCTTCGAAAGTAACAATGGTTGAAAATGTCAAGGCATAAGCTATTGTTTTAGTTTGCTTCTGCGATAGTTATTGATTGATACTAGATCTGTCTGGTGGGCAAAGGCCTTGTAGAATAGGAAAGGGGTGGGAGTGTGTCTTTTTGTATGGAAATAAATGATGTACATATAAAAGCAGGCTGTATGAACTTGAATCCTTTGCCTGTATAACTGTTGCCTTCATTTGTCAGAATGGGTCAAATAAATCTCCGCTGTCCCAAACATGTTTTAGCAGATCCCAACGATTCCATCACAGTCGCTATCGAAGCAGCACTTTCCTTGCCCAATACGAATCGCAATAATAATACGCGACCCCGACATAGGACATACCTGCGAGTCCGAAGAACTCCCACACCTGACCCTCGAAACATGATGTGCAGAGACGGCCCTAAACTATACTCCCGAGCGATTGCTCAAGCTGAGATCTGAGCCTTCTAAAAGGCGTGTCTGTGCTTTAATCGCTAGGTACTAAATTATAAATACATTATACATATTTCAGGCTAGAGCGCCATAAGCGCCGGCTTTATTGTCAGGTGAAGTTGTAAAAACAATATAAGCCTATATTGCTTTTACAGCACAAATCCATTCGAAAAAAAACCACTACTGACCTCTCTGAATGTGTTTTGATGTTTTTTTTTTTTTTTTTTTTAGTAGATTGAATGACAAGACGAGCAGGTCGCTCGCCTGATGGTAAGCGCCACGCCTGCCCATAAACAGAAGCAACGCCTCACAGAACTTTAAATAAAGCACTGCATGACACTGGACTGCGCTCGTCACCCCGAGACATAAGGTGTTAAGTCTCATAATGCCCAGTAATTACACTGGCTTCAATGTCCTTCACACCGGAACACAACAGTGCTTACACACTGTTGCTTGGCGGCAGAAATAGACAAAGCGGTGGTACCAACCCAGCGGGTCTCTCGCAAACGAGGGACCTGCCACCTTGTATTCTTTATGAAATTATTTATTTCCAAGTTTACCAATCTGTAGTAATATAGGTATTTGCAATAAATCACAGAATATACTTACATTTGGCGCCACTGTAGCGCCGACAAATAAATCATTGCCGCCAACATTGACACTTGGCGGGAAAGGAATTGTACGATTATTTACGAACTTTGGCGCGGAATGCGCTTCGATGATATTTGTACAAGTGGTTACATGCTGTTCAACATGAGCATGGCATTTTATAGTATACACCAGCATATGGTTTAGCAGGGCTACGCTGTAGACAGGTTGACTGCAATAGAAAACCACTTTCACAATAAAATGACGGGAAGTAGCAGCTTGCTGTTGCGTTTCGTACGGTGAGTGAGGCTGTCCGGAGGCCCAAATCCCCGTTCTAACCTCTCAATTATCCCTTTCCTTTAAGGTTGGCAACGCGTCCACGATTCTGGTATTGCCGGTGTACATGGGCGATGGACGTCACTCACGATCAGGTGACCCTGTTGTTCGTTTGCCGGCTTCATAAAAACAGTAATTAATAGGTGTCACCGGCCTCACCGCATAGCATATTGCCTGCTGTTTATTTTACACCGTATTACCTTTTTTTAATATGTATAACATTATGGAAATTGTATACCCATAATCCAAAAACTTATTCATGTTTTTTTTTTATGTTTACTGGATGAATGCATACCTTTCCATTATATGAGTATGTACTTAGTTAACTAAACCACTAATGGCCGTTCCCTATATTCTGTCTATCGACACATTTGATTACTATCAGTATTGTTTTGGCAGATCTTCCATACAAAAAGTGTCAAAATTTTACTGCCAGTAAGAAAATCTGTCGATAGATAGAATATTGGGAAAGGTACATCTGTACACGCGGATTCGAATCGGCCGCCATAAGTACATCCCGTCCGCGTCCGTAGTCTCAATAGCTAACACGTGTGCACGTTGCGTCACATTTCCTATCTTTTGTATTATAAATGATGGTGTTTATGCTATAAAATTTACTATTAAACCATGGTTTAAAATAGATTAACACTTTTTAGGGTTCCGTAGCCAAATGGTAATAACTGAACCCTTATTATTTCGTCGTGTCCGTCTGTCCGTCCGTATGTCACAGCCATTTTACTTGGAGACTATTAGAATGAAATTTGGATGGTAGGTTTACCCTGTAAACCGCTGTATAAAGGTGTAGTGAAATTAAGGAAAATAAATTTGGTGGTAGTTCTCGATACATGTAACTGGCTGATGTTTTTTTTTCCATTGCACATAAGCATGTATAGTATCCATTATCATTGGATAAAATTTATAACCAAACAAAGTTGTTATTCCATTATTATATTTTTTTATGGCATAGTCCGGCAAATGAGCAAGTGGGTCACCTGATGGTAAGTGATCTCCACCGCCTATGTACGCCCACAATACCAAAAGAAACATGGGTGCGTTGCCGACCTTAAAGTAAAGGGAGAATTAAAGGATTGGGAAGGGGAGGGGGTTTGGGCCTCCAGATATCTCTCATCGTACAAAACGCAGCAGCAAGCTGTTACTTTACGCCGGTTATCTGTGAGACAGTGTTAACGACCCGGACGAGCCGGCCCATACATAGTGTAGACGAAAGTGTCTACAGTTTGGGTCTACCACTCATAGAATGTATTCCATATAACACCATTTATTCCTTATGTAGTTTACATTTATAATAGCACTAGAATGTTTCAGGGTAAGGGGCAATTATCATAGAAGGGTGTGTGACATCAACCCTACCATACAAGGTTGTAACTTGCATTGTTCATAAGCAGTCCAACAAAATGTGCCTCCACAATTTAATAGGGTTTTATCGGCATGGTAAATTGAAAATAAAAAGTCAAAAGCGCGGGAAATGAGCGCGCCTGTCCATAATGAAAGAGCTCTCTTTTCAAATTCGGAATACGTTTTTCTATTTATAAAGGCCGTAGCTTCAGTATTGTTGGATCTTCCAGTTTTTTTTCTTTCCATGACCTTTTTATTTTTTAAATATGTGGCCAGTGTAATTTATTTTGTTTCTGCAACTTTACTTTCAGCGCAGCTTTATTAGTTTCTAGTGTTACGTATTTAAAAACAGGAGGCCTTATGCCCGTTTTCACCATCAATCCATAAGTTTAGGTGAGCTCCTAAGACATTTTAGGTGTTAATTTTGTTTGGACGATCACTTACGGGTCACCTATGTTTCTAAAGTGGCCCTTAACTACGTAACAATACTGCGTAACTCGAAAATTGGCCATATGATATTGTCATTAGATAAATTGTTTTTGCCGCGAATCCAATATATTTACCCAAAAATTTTATTTAACCATACAAAGTACGCTATTCAAATAGTTCTGTCACCGCGTAATTCATTAGTTACACATGTTCATAAACATATTCAGTTTTATGTCTCTCCTGAAAACTAAGTCAATTTAACTTGCGCGGTGGTGTTAGCTAAGCGACGATATTGGAAATGCAACAGCAGATACTTGATGTCGGTTTTCTGTGAGACAACCAGAAGGCCCATTCTCGTAATTTTAAATGTTCAAAATATCATTCCGATCTAGTCTCAGCGTCAAGAAAGTTGCAAATGGCATCAACGTCAAATGCGCCTAGCATTATCAGTAGCATTATACCGTTTTGGCTTCAGTCAACTTTTATTCTACATTCAATCTCATTACGGTCTATGTTCACATTTGACGTTGATTATTGGTTTAAGAGAATGCCATTTGCAACTTTCTTCACGCGAGACTAGATCGGAATGATATTTTGAACATTTAAAATTACGAGAATTGGCCTCCTGGTCGTGCTGGCCCATTCATACTGTAGACATAACTTTCTACAGCGTGGTACTACCACTTCTTATTTAAATTACCAATTGAAAATATTATGTACTAGCCTTTGCTCGCGGCTCCACCCGCGTGAACGGCCTTTTCCGGGATGAAAAGTAGCCTATGTTACTCAGTGATAATGTAGCTTTCTAACGGCAAAATATTTTTTTAAATCGGTCCAGTTGTTTTTAAGTTTATTCGTTACATACAAAAATACAAAAAAAACTTAGTATAGATAGAATCCTCATGCGAAAGCGAGTTTTTGTTACGCTTTCACGCCTAATCCCTGAATCGATTTTGATGAATTTTGGTATAGAGACAGATGCGATCCTGGAGACTGTTATAGGCTACTTTTTATCACGGAAGAGACTTCACGCATGCAAAGCTTGTATTTTTTGTTGGTGGTGTATATGAAGTATTGTTAATGTTGCCAAGACAAGTGACAACCACATTTGTATCGTTAATTAAACCCATTATTATATTTAAAGTGCCATGTGTTATATCCCCCGCACAGATAGGATGGTATTCACATATTAATTATAAGGATCGCGTTAAACTATGCCCATGACGCGACAATGTTCCATTTACTAATAAAAACGGCCGGCCAAGTGCGTGTCGGACCATGCACGGTGAAGGGTTCCGTAGTCAAGATGAACGTTCATAAATAAGTACACACACACACATAGTTCTGACCACACATTAAAATACGAGTCTTGTGTCTTATATAAAACTAGCTGTTGGCCGCGGCTCCGCCCGCGTATTTCTGGATAAAAAAAGTACCTAGCCTATGTGGATACGATATACGACGCCCTCACGCCTATAATCCCCGAAGGGGTAGGCAGAGGTGTAACCAGTACACTCACATTTCGCCGAGTGAATCTCCGTCCCATGATGTGATAGGGGGCGAGCCTATCGTCATACCGGGCACAATCCCAGCCTCCGGGCTAATACTGAGCATTTCGTAATAGAAAAACCCAATATTACTGCTACCCGACCCGTGGATCGAACTCGAGACCTCAGCGTCAGCCTCAGTCGTAACGCGTAGGCATTACAATTGCGCCACCGAGGCAGTTAAATACGAGTCTTGTGTCTTATATAAAAAAAGTCATGTAGTAAGCTCTATATCATTTTAATGCCCTCCAACCACTCACCCCATGTGAGGAGAGCCAAAAAAAAATATTACTACACCTTTGCTACACCATAAAATACACCTACGCCGACGCTCATCATCGGGCGAGCGACCTGCTCGTCTCGTCATTCAGGCATCAAAAAACTGACTGCGCCTGACGTGTTTCTCTTCTCTTGTCCACCGATTTTGGCCCGAATTTTCGTGCCAAGTAGGCGAAAAAATATAGCCATGCAGAGCCAGTCCGACAAAAGCCTGGATTCACACCGTCACCCATTTGTTTTGCGATGGATTTGATAATTTATGGAGAGCGTAGGATGTAAGGTAAGGCTTGTGTTGCGGGAATGTGCGGTTACAAGTTATTTTGTAAAATATCTGATTGTTACGAAACAAGGTGCCTACAGTATCGAAATAAGAAACGTAACTCAAGCAAAAATGACCCCACCAAAACTCTGTGCAAGAGGGCGTGGCTATAAATGTCTGTGCACCTCGTTCATTCATTGATTTATGATCTCTAGTTCACGCTTAATACGTATAATTTTTTGCGCGGTGCAGAACGTCGCATCTAGATTTAGAAACTTAATATTTGGACATTAACTTTTATAAAATAAAGTTGATTTTGAACGTTCATTAATTTTTGTTGCGTGTGTTACGTGTGATTTTACCTTTGCATGTGTAAGTAAGTGGAGCCGTATTTTTGGCCGATTGATACGAATTCTAGTTATCTTATTTCGATGACTCTTGTAGACCTAGTCAGACAAACGCCTGTATTAACACCGTCACCCATTTGTTTTGCGATGGTCTTAATAATTTATGGAGAGCGTAGGAGTAAGGCTTGTGTTGCAGGAATGTACGGTTTCAAATTATATTGTAAAGATTTGATTGTTACGTAACATAAGGTGCCTACAGTAATAAAGATAAACATAATTAGGGTTTTATTGCCAACGTTACAATTAAACTAAAGTATAAAGCCAAATGTATAGCTAGGGCGGAAACTCTAAGCGTTGGTTTTCAGTCAGTCCTGACGCTCTTAGGTGTTGTGCGGGGTGCAATAAGATGGTAGGTCCCTCGTATGCGAGAGGCCGTCTGGGTTGGTACCACCACCGCTTTATCTATTTCTGCCGCCAAGCAGCAGTGTGTAAGCACTGTTGTTTCGGTTTAAAGGACATTGAAGCCTGTAATCCAGAGTTGTGTGTGATGTTGCTTTTATTATGGGCTGGCGTGACGTTTATCATCAGGCGCGCTACCTGCTCGTCTCGTCATTCAAGCAAATAAAAAACAATTACTAGACGTTTTACCAAATAACCGATCTTGATACTTTTTCCGCGACGAGCTTTCGGGTGGTCCTTAATGTTGACACATGTTACGGTAATGTGGAAGGAAACCTTGCTTTTTTATGCCGGCAAACGAGCAAGTGGGTCACCTGATGGTAAGTGATCTCCACCGCCCATGTACGCCCACTATACCAAAAGAATCATGGGTGCGTTGCCGACCTTAAAGGAAAGGGATAATTTAGGAATTGGGAAGGGGAAGGGTTTTGGGCCTCCGGATATCTCAGTCACCGTACAAAACGCAGCAGCAAACTGCTACTTTACGCCAGTTTTCTGTGAGACACTGGTAATGACCCGGACGAGCCGGACAATTCATGCTGTAGACAAAAGTCTATTTTAATGATTTAGCCATATAATGTTATCGCATTATCGACTATTGTACGTGACGTGGATTAGAGCCTGGTTCACAATGTGCATTTAGATATTGCATTATACAACCAGTTTAGGTAGTCGCAATTGGATATCCGTTTTTTATTTGTGTCTTACTCTTGCTATTATTAATTATGTGGCTCATTGATAACTTACGTGCGTAAATAGTCTAATACATTTTTTAAATACAAATGATGACTGCTCGGTGGCGCTGTTGTAATGCGTACGTGTTACGATTGAGGCCAACGCTGAGGTCTCAGGTTCGATCCCCGGGTCGGGTAAAGTGGTATTGGTTTTTCTATTACGAAATGCTCAGTATCAGCCCGGAGTCTGGAATTTGTGCCCGTTATGGCGATAGGCTCTATTACATAAGGGACGGAGATACGCTCGGCGAAATGTGGGTACTGGTTAAACCTCTGCCTACCCCCTCAGGGATTACAGGCGTGAGTGTGTATGTAAATACAAATACGGACATTGTGAAATAGGCCTTTTTTCTATTAAAAGTGTATATTCGGACAGACGTCAGCTGTTACACGGGCGGCGATCAAATATGCAGGGGATCCGACGCAACTACTGATTCACTCGTGAATCATTTGTGAAGGGAAAAATATGCATGTTCAATACATATTGACATTTGCAGCATTGTTTTTGAGCAGTTTAATGCCCTCAGTCCCAGTACACACCGAATAGGGTAGTTTCCTATATTTAATTTTATACATTATTTTATAAGCAACAGAAAATGATACGCAAAAGAAACCCTTTTTTTAAAACACAATCAAAATCGGTTCCGAAATGTGCCTGCAGTTATGACTTTAAATGTTGGTATAAGGAAAAGTGGGTGCGTGGTAGGGATATCTCACTATCTCGCTTGCACGCGTGCACCATAATGAACATTTTACACAGTGTCGTCAAAGTTTGCGTCGTCTGTCATTTGACAATTACCTCTTCTACAGGATTTGAATGGCTTCTAACTTATTTATTTTAGGTCCGATTTATAAAATTCTTTCTGCAATAGATTTTGAGTAACGTAACTATTTGATTTAAATAATAAAAAAAATCTAGTCAACTAGCCTATTTTATTTGTACTTGCCGCCAACCAGCAGTGTGTACGGTTGTGTTCTGGTTTGAAGGACATTGAAGTCAGTGAAATGACGGGCCATTATGAGACGTTACATCATATGTCTCGGGTTGACGAGCGCAGTCCAACGCCATGCAGTGCTTTGTAAATCAAAGTTCTGTGTGGCGTTGCTTCTGTTTATAGCAGGCGTGACGCTTACCATCAGGCGAGCGACCTGCTGATTTCGTCACTCAAACTACAGACTAAGAGGAATCTCTGGACCCCCTTTTTAAGAAATATTCGCGCATGGAGGAGTTTGAGATTTGACGCCGTTAACATTTTATATGGAGGAGGAGCGCAGAAAGCTATTTATTTATAACAACTAGCTGTTGCCCGCGGCTCTGCCCGCGTGAATGCCTAGTTCCAGGATTAAAGAAGCCTAGTGGGCGCCCCCGGTGAGAAACACGCTTGACAAAAATACTAATATCACTATTAAAAAATAGGGGTTGATCGTAGAGGGTGAAAATTTAGGGTTGTATGTATTTTTTAATGTTGTGTCATAAAAAAATAATATCATTTTTTTTTCTTCTAAAAAATAAAAATTAGGGGTGGACCACCATTAACATTTAGGGGGATGAAAAATAGATAGTAGCCGATTATCAGACCTACTGAATATGCATATAAAATTTCATAAAAATCGGTCGAGCCGTTTCGGAGAAGTATGGGAACGAACATTGTGACACGAGAATTTTATATAAAAGAAGGTATACATACGCAGTCACGCCTGTAATTCCCGAAGGGGTAGGCAGAGGTGTAACCAGTACACCCACATTTCGCCGAGCGTATCTCCGTCCCATTATGTGATAGGAGGCGAGGCTATCGCCATACCGGGCACAAATTCCAGACTCCGGGCTGATACTGAGCATTTCGTAATAGAAAACCCCAATACCACTACCCGACCCGGGGATCGAACCCGAGACCTCAGCGTTGGCCTCAATCGTAACGCTTACGCATTACAACTGCGCCACCGAAACAGATATATAATAATATCTGTCACAATTTAGTTCTCAAAGGTGTTTTTCTGTCGGTACTCCATAACTTCCATAATTATTATTCTTCATCAAATTTAATGATTCAAACACAGTTTTAAAGCTTATGTTTGCCGCTATTGACTGTATTTAAAATTATATGTTTTGACAAAAGAATATGAAAAATATTTCTACTTTTATAATTTAATTCTGTAATAGAAATTCTTTCCACGCAAACTACCGTTACTCAGTTAAAATAAAATAAAATGAGTCTCCATATCAAACGATCACGTATAAAGGGCTCCAAAACGGAGTGTGACAAAGTTTTTTTAAATTGTCACTTGAGTGTAAAACTTCCGGCAATTGACAATTTAAGGAGGAAGGACTGTATTAAGAGTGACTAGTGATGAGCGTATTATGGCTTTAATATTAAGGGGTTAAAGTTGATATTTGTTTATGACACTTGTAAGTATGGGAGTGTTCTGTAGTTGTATACAAATTGTCTTGCTTCCTCGTTCATATTAATGTATATGCTTAAGGTACATAGTGTATTAGACAATAGGTTCGATTCCCGCACTGATATAAATGTAAATATTTATTTTGGGTCTGGGTGTTTTCTCCCCAGAGTGGTTGACGTCAGGCAGGCGGACGGTCGTAAAAATTACAAGCCTGTTCTGTAACATGTGTTAAAAGCATTTTACGCCGACCCCACTGCGAGTGGGATTAGGGCAGGTGGAAGAAGAAGACAAACACACTACACTTTGTATTGGGGCAAATTTAAGCCCCCATTTACACGAGAATAAAGCAGAAACTCTTGTTTATGAGGCCGCGGCAAAGTTTTTAACCGAATGCAAAAAATATGGTTTTTCAAGTTTTCTAAGAATCAATCAAAATCGGTGCATAAATGTTGATGATTTAGGTCCGTATTATAACATACCAAATCAGCAAGAAACCGCTATTTTACGTCATTTTTCTGTGAGACACTGGTAAAACGACCTGGGCGAGCCGGCCCATTCATGATGTAGACAAAACTGTCTACAGCGTGGCTCTACCACTCCCAAGTGTGGCTCTACCACTCAAATATAATAATATATGTACATATATACTGCCGAACTGAGAACCTCCATTTCGTCGATTAAACATACCCTACAAGGTGGTAGGACCCTCGTATGGGAGAGGCAGGCTGGGTTGGTAACACCGCTTTCACTATTTCTGCCGCCAAGCAACAGTGTGTCGGCACTGTTGTGTTCCGGTTTGAAGGACATTGAAGCCAGTAACATTACTGGGCATTATGAGACTTAACACCTTATGTCTCGGGGTGACGAGCGCAGTACAGTGTCATGCAGTGCTTTGTTATTTAAAGTTTTGTGTGGCGTTGCTTCTGTTTATGAGTAGGCGTGGCGCTTACCATCAGGCGAGCGACCTGCTCGTCTCGTCATTCAAGCTAATAAAAAAACCCTCAAAACTCCTTAAAGCTAAAACCATCCGTAAAATATTGAGCTCCAAATTTCACCTCGTTTTCAGTAGTTTTATTATGAATGCAGTTTTATATCCCCCCTGAATTGTAAGGGTAGTCCGGTCTCAAAAGGGTGTAGTGGCGTGGCTAGGTCACTCACAAAAAGGCATCGTTAGAGCTTAGTTCCTTCCTGGATGGAAGGCTAGATGAGATATTGTTTTGGGGTGGATTTTATAAGGATGGAGTTGGAAGAGGGTAGAATGGCCGTTGGGGTTATTTTTAGGATTGTTTAATTGTTTATTATTCTTTTACAAATACTTTAATGTATACTACATGACAAGCTGCGCGGTACATAGAAAGCGTACCACTAAGTTGCGGTCAATTGACCGTAACTCAATATTACCATCTCGCTTACTCTCAACTAGAACCCCTATCGCGTTCTCTGATTGTGAGCTGTCAAACTCCCGCTAAATATGACACAATTTTACTTCTAAACAGCCCGTCAATAGATGGACAAGATCGTGCGCGACCGTCCTGCGGGGTACAAGACGTTAGCGGGGACGAGGTTCTCTAGATGTTAGCGGGGGCGGTTTGTGCAGCGGGCAAGGGAAACAAATGCAACCGCCCCCGCTAACATCTAGAGAACCTCGTCCCCGCCAACGTCTTGTACCCCGCAGGACGGTCGCGCACGTTCTTGTCCATCTATAGTAGTATACATTTAAAGTCTTTGTTCTTTTATTATTATCTTGAATGACGAAACTAGAAGGTCGGTCGCTTGATGGAAAGCGCTATATCTGCCCATAAAGATGACAACACACACTTTGAATTACAAAGCACTGCAAGTCTCATAATGCCCAGTAATTTCGCTGTCTTCAATATCCACACCGAATGCCCACCAATATACGTACCGGAACACAACAGTGCTTACACACTGCTCCTTATTAGAAATAGACAAAGCGGTGGTACCAACTCAGACGGCCTCTCGCATACGTGGTATCTGCGAATCGAACCCGAGACCTCAGCTCAGTATTCGTACCGTGTATGCATTACAACTGCGCCACCGAGCCAAAAAATAACCGCATTTTCTTTTGTTTCAGATATCACCAACCATCTACGTCATCCAGCATTTAAAAATGTATTGACACATAATTTAGGGTCGTTACGACCATGTGATACGTAAATAGGCCTAAGTAAAAAAAAACCTCGGTTCCTGTAGTTTAGCGTCAATTAGCGACAACCAAAGCGAAATTATTAGGTTTCAGCCAAAGTCTAGGATAAAATGTCGAATCAGATACCTATATACAGTCAAGTGGTTCCGAAATCTCAGTACAAATCTAAGAATCAAAAAGCGCGCCAAAATATACCCAGGACAGATTTTGATCCGCTGAATTATAACAACGGCGGTAACTTTCCCGTGATGAATCCTGAGAAGATAGAAAAAGATCGGAAGGAAAAGAAGGTTAGGGACGAGACGAAGCCTCGCAGGAGCCAGAATAGGAATGAGGCGAGCGAGGGCAAGGTTGAGGCGTATTTGAGGCAGTACCAGGTCAGCATGAGACAACAGCAGCATAGACATTCGGCGGTCAGGCAGGCTGAACATCGAGTCAATCTGAGGTAAGTTTTGCGTTCTACAATATAACGGTATTACACAAGTTTTGTTTAAAAAGAAAATGTTACGTTACCCAAAATATATTGAAAAAGAATTTTATAAATCAGCTCAATATTAGTCTCCGTGGCGCAGAGGCGAATTACCGGCTGTGAAGCGTGAGGCCGCGGGTTCGATTCCCGCACTAAGACAAATATATTTTTTATTTATTTGTGTGATCAACATATATTTGCTTGGGGTCTGGATGTTTTCTCCCCAGAGGGTTTGATTGAGGTTTCTGCAACATGTGTAATAAGGCATGTTGCGCCGACCCCACTCCGAGTGGGATAAGGGTAGGTGGAAGAAGAAGCTCAATAATATTTCATTTAGAAGCCATTTAAATCCGACAGAAGGAGTAATTGTCAAAATTAAATGACTGACATAGGATGCACATCTTATTATGTGACGTCACAAGTTGTATTTAGCTTTTACGGTACACGCGTGCGAGAGAGATAGCAAGGTTTTCCCACTACGATCCACCTCTACATCAACGTTCAATTGAACGCGTTATTGAACGTAACTTAATATTATCATCTCGCTTACTCTTTAATATAACTCTTCTGCTTCCTGTCTATCAGCTGTCAAACTCCCTCGTTTAGTGGCGCAATTTTACTTCTAAACAGCCCGGCTAGTAGTGTTTTTTAAGTCTTTAGGCGTAGCCCACTCGTAGCCAACACTAGACTCGCGCGCGGCGCGTCTCGCAAAAGTAATGCAGTGTTTTTACAAAACTTAGATTATAATACTGGCTATAAACCATTGACAGGCTCCGTCGGGCATCGGGCGAGTTCGTTTTCCAGCAGGTTTGATTCCCGCGCCGAGACAAATGTCTGTGTGATGAAATAACCGAGGAAAAAACCGGAGGAGTGTCTCAATTTGACACGTGTATTAGAGTATTTCAGTAATAATTCAATGTAATACATGCGTACATTTTTTTTATTTTTTTTATAGTATAGGCCGGCAAACGAGCAAGTGGGTCACCTGATGGTAAGCGATCTCCACTGCCCATGTACGCCCACAATACAAAAGAATTATGGGCGCGTTGCCGACCTTAAAGGAAAGGGATAATAAGGGATTGGGAAGGGGAGGGGGATTTGGGCCTCCGGATATCTCACTCACCGTACGAAACGCAGCATCAAGCTGCTACTTTACGCCGGTTTTCTGTGACGCGAAAACTTTTAATTTCATTGTAAACATTGTATCGCATTCATGTAGAACATTACATTGAATTATTACTAAAAAAACTAATATACCCGTCAAATTGAGACACTCCGCTGCTTTCGTCTGTTATTTGTGGATCACACAAAATATCGGTGCGGGAATCGAACCTTTTGCCTCTACTCGCCCGCCGCGCCATGGAAGATGGGATATCCTGTGCCATGACCACAGTATACTAAAGAAAATAGTATTATTGTTTCGCCAGTGTCCTTGTAATAATTAACCACGGTTGCTCAGTATATAAACACGCTCTAGGGCTGCTTTCTCAGTTCTGCAGGCCAACCATGAGTTTGTCTCGGTAAAATCGCTAGCAACGACGTAAGATATTTATATGAAAAACTCAGTGGCGCCTCTAGCGGATACGTGACAAACTAAATTTTGTCATACAAATATTTTACGTAGTCGCTAGCGATTTTACTGAGACAAACTCATGGTTGGCCTGCTTACTGTGTTTCTTGGGTTACTTACGTATTTGATAATGTTTTGGAAGTGAAAACTTCTTTAGGCGCGTTGAGCACTTTTTGGGTGAACACAAATCATGGAAGTCGCGTCATCGTCACCGCACGCTTCCCATGAGCTATATGTATACATACTGTGTATATATGTATATAGATATACCTCCGTGCGTTATTAGTATACATTATATAAACAAAGAGTATAAGCTAATAATTTTGACCATGCAATTCACAAGTTACTTATTTTTCATGTCTATCGGCAGTCCCCAAAGACTGCCCCGCATGTTTTTTTTTATTATTATTCCTTCGACAAAAAAAATATACACCCATCAGTCACACACATTGTCCTGACCCCACATTAGGTTAACCTGTATCGTGGGTATCAGGAACTACGAGGGACTTGCCAACCCACAACACCCGGACCCGAAACAAATATTATGTGAATCACACAAATATTTTTATCAGTGCGGGAATCGAACCCATGGCCTCTTGTTGTGTTAAACTATAAATAAAAGGTTGGAATCTCCTAGTAGGCATATAATATACCTGTGGCAGGAGAATGGGTATGGGTATATTTATATTATTTCTACATGGGGTTTATTTCTAGTTTCTAAAAGTTATAGTAAGAAAGGAATGAATAACAAATTTAATGTATTATTAATTTTATTGAAGTGAGTTAAGAGATGCCCTAATTTGGCATCTCAGTCATAAGGCAGCGTGGCCGAGCGGTCTAAGGCGCTGGTTTTAGGCACCAGTCCGAAAGGGCGTGGGTTCGAATCCCACCGCTGTCAAATATACTTTTTTCAATAATTTCATTCGCGTATTTGTTTTTTCTTTTCCGTATTTATTCCTTTTTGTCGATGTTTCATTTTATTATAGTTATTTTTAATGTTTTCCAATTTGAGATAAAATATGGCTAAATTTGGAAAGTTATTTTTATTTCTTTAAGCCATGTACGTCATAATACGATTTAGGTTTTTTTTATTTCAATATTTTTTTATTTATAATCTTCCGTTTGTGCCCGCACGCATGAACTCTCGACTGGGTAGGCAAAGATACAGTTCGTATTCCCACGATTCGCCAAATTTATTTTCTCTAGGCTATTGCTCTTAAAAGATAACCATGAATTCATATCCCGTAAAATACGATAAAAGAATACTCATTGAATTGAGAATCTGCTCCTTCTTTAAGTCGGTTAGTACAATTGAACTTGAGAATTTCTGTTGTTCATTCGGGTAATAGCATAATCGAAAACCCCGACGTCAATTAGAAATTTATCTATGTAAGGTACTTTAAAATGTATACTACTAGACGGGCTGTTTAGAAGTAAAATTGAGTCATATAACGCGGGAGTTTGACAGCTCAGAAACAAGGAGCGCGTTAGGGGTTCCAGTTGAGAGTAAGCGAGATGATATTGAGTTACGGTCAATTGACCGCAACTTTTTTTTTAGCCTACTTAGTGTCCCACTGCTGGGCAAAGGCCTCCCCCAACTTCTGCCACTTGTCACGGTCCTGGGCGATCTCTTGCCACTTTGGAGAAAAGTTGACGATGTCGTCTCTCCATCTCTTCCTAGGTCGCCCACGTCGTCGGTAACCATCGGTTGGTGACCAGTCTGTAATATTTTTGGCCCATCTGTCTGGATTCATTCGACATACATGGCCGGCCCAGTCCCACTTAAGCCTGGCGGTTTTCATACCAACGTCTGTAAGACCTGTCATGGAACGCAGGTCGATGTTTCTTACATGGATTATAAGTTTTATATTCATAATGTTGCGCTCCATTGTTCGTTGGCATACAGACAGGTGGGAGCTTTGATTTTTAGTCAGGGACCACGTCTGAGCACCATAGGTTAGAACAGGCAGGATGCATATGTCCATAATTTTTCTTTTAAGGCAGATAGGTATATCACCTTTGAGGTAATCTTTCAAAGACCAGTAGCAACCGCAACTTAGGGGTACAATTTCTATGTACCGCGCAGCATGTCTGGTAGTTTACCTTAAGGTGTTTGATGTAAGGTATCGTTATTTTGTAATTAGTGGGGGTAGTTAAAAATTAAGGAGACTACTTAAAGTGAGGCACTCGGCGGATGGATTCATTCGGGACAGGAAGTGTGTTGCATAAACTTTGGGTTACTTGTTCAACGTTAAAACTGTGAAGTGATTGGAAAATACAAAGTGTATCGGTGTAAATATTGCAGTTTAACTGGAGATACCGTGTTCACATCTATAAATTTTAAAACAGCCGAACAGTTTCTTCAAATATGCTACGAATCTTCTAGATTAAATCAGTTTTTAAACAATACAACCGCATTAAAATCGGTGCATTCGTTTAAAGCTACAATAATTGCGTCTAGCAATAAGACCGCCCATCGTCTTCCATAGGTTTCGCACTAGATTTTAGTTTTATTTTAAATTACTTTCATTTTAAATGGTTTGCAATGAAGAGTTTTGTATTGTATTGTAACACAGATAGGTATATTTTCAGAGGTCCAAATTACCTTCAACTTCCCAATCACTTATTTAACCATTTCCTTAAGGTCGGGACATGCCCATGATTGGTCAAGTATTGTGAATATTCATAGATCATCAGGTGAACCACTTGTACGTTTGCAGTCCACTGCTATAAAAATACCCCCATAGACATACAAAGTGGATAAACTTATAACATCCCTCTTTTGTAGGCCTTTAATTAAGAATTAAAACATTTAATTACAGAGCGCTCCCTCTCAACGATGCAGTGGCGACATCTCGCGGCCACGACCGCACGCCCACTGATAGGCATCGTGGCTTACCTGACAGGGACGGCAGGGAGCAACGCCGCGAGCGAGACAAGGACAGGGATAGAGACAGGGAGAGGGACAGAGATAGGGAAAGAGACAACTTTGATTTTGATGGTGAGTATTTTTTTTTCATAGCTTGAATGAAACGAGTCTGATAATAAAGGGTACGTCTAGTAATAATAATAATACACCCAACAGTCACACACATAGCTCTGACCCCACACTAGGTAAACCTGTGTCGTGGGTATCAGGAACTACGAGGGACTTGCAGTCCCACAACACCCAGACCCGAGACCAATATTTGTGGTTAAACATTTGTCTCAGTGCGGGAATCGAACCCACGGCCTCTCGCTTCGCAGCCAGCTACTCGCCCGCTGCGCCACGGAGGCTGTCAATGTAATGGGAATGCTATTACGATTTAATTTCATTAGCATGTGAATTCTCTTGACTTAGCACGCTAATCATTCGTGCTAATGCTATTTGCTAATATGACACAATAATTTAGTGTTGCCACCGTTGCTGCGACGCGTTTATACACGAATTACGAAGCGACAAATGAATTCATACTTCAAATAATTTCGCAACTGTATTTAATTTTCGAAATGCTAAATGAGACTTCGCATGCTATAAATTAATACGAATGCTAATTAATCCAATACTTGCGACGCGCTAATACTCGAATTAATACGCGACGAATGAATTCATACTTCACATAATTTCGCAACTGTATTTAATTTTCGAAATGCTAAATAAGACTTCGCATGCTATAAATTAATGCGAATTATTATTAATCCAATACTAGCTACGTCTGTCCTTAATCAGACACAACACCACCGAGAATTTTGAATTACAAAGCACTGCATGGCATTAGATTGTACTCGTCACCCCGTGACATAAGTTGTTAAGTCTCATGATGCCCAGTAATTTTACTTCAATGTACTTCAAAACTAAACACAAAAATGGTAACATACTGCTGCTTGTCTGAAATAGACGGCGCGGTGGTACCAACTCATACGAGACCTCAACGTCAGCCGCAGTTGTAACGCGTACGCATTACAACTACGCCACCGAGGCAGTCAAAAATATATAATAATACTAGTCCTGTATTATACACGTCCCACTGCTAGTCACGGGCCTCCTCTACTGAATGAGAGGGGTTAGGCCGTAGTCCACCACGCTGGCCTAATGCGGATTGGCAGACTTCACATACCTTCGAAATTCTAATGGAGAACTTCTCAGGTATGTAGGTTTCCTCACGATGTTTCCTTCACCGTTAAAGCAAGTGATAATTAACAATTAATATACACGTAAATTAGAAAAATCAGAGGTGTATGCTCATGGAGCTGGTTTCGAACCTGCGACTTTCGTCTCGACAGTCCATACCACTCCCCACTGAGCTATCAAATATAGAAAAAATAAAATTGTTTAATGTTATTGACAACACAATATTGTTTCCAGGTACTCCCCTAAGTCCAATAGCATCACGCGACAAAGAATCTCGTCCAGTCCACAAGTCATCATCCTCTCATAAGGTGACGGAAGCAGTATCGACTGACAAGCGAAGGTTCTTCTGTCGCGAGTGGGCTTTCCAGAAGATCGCACATTGTCTTGAACAGCGACCGGTTAGCAAGACCTGTGGAGCACTTATATTAGGTAAGTTTACTTATAGAAGATTAGAAGAGAATTTAATAGGTTCTTCTGACGCAAGTGGGCGTTCCAGAAGTTTGCACACTGTCTCTAACAGCGGCCGGTTAGCAAGACCTGTGGAGCACTTATATTAGGTAAGTTTTCTTATAGAAGACTAGAAGAGAATTAAATAGGTTCTTCTGTAAGTATAATGACTCAATCAGATGATATTTTATGCAGAGATATAAAGTACAATTTTTTTTCTAGGTGACGCTGGTAGTGGTAAGACCGCCCTCTGCCAAGAGCTGAGTGAACCAGGACAGGGTCCACAAGCACGGCAACAGAGAGCGCTGAACCGGAGACTGCTGGCGAGGCACTTTCTACAGGTAATAGACTACTCCTACTACTTTCCAACTTCTCTCTAATTTTCTATTTGATAAATTTCGTTGCGGGATAAAGACAGATGTGCATTCCCAGAGACTCGCCGAGCTTCTTGCGGTGTCGAATAATGCGTGCCACTGTCGATTCTAACTTACAGGAGTTGCGGGTGTGTGGGCGGGATAGTCTCTGGTAATAGATCTAGGCATACTTGCAATAGGTTACTGATAGCGAGAGGTTTAATACGTTATTTGTGAGTGATATTTATATTTTTAACACTGATAAAAAAAGCGGGATGGTATAAATTTGACTCCTTTGTGTGCGCGTGAACCTGTGTCCGTGCGTGAATGCGTGCGTGCGTGCGTGTGCACGTACGTGCATGCGTGCGTACTTACATGATGCGCAAATACATCGTAGCCATATAATCGTTGTGTTTCGTACGGTGAGTGATATAACGGAGGCCCAAATCCCCCACCCCTTCTTGAGAAGGGGAATCCAATCCCTTGATTATCCCTTTCCTTTAAGATCGGCAACGCGCCCATGATTCTTCTGGTATTATGGGCGCACATGGGCTGTGGAGATCACTTATCATCAGATGACCCACTTTGCTGCTCTGATTTGTTGTTGGTGCTCTTTTGCTTATCTCTCAATTCTAAAAAAAAGTAACTGGCGCCGCCGCCGTTGCTGCTGCCAAAAGCTTGTCACGCTATCTCCACCGAAACCGCTGGGGGTATGGGGTCGAGACCGATACCAATCGATGCAGAATAATGTGGGGAAGAAAGTAACATATGTCTCATATTCTATATACTTTAACTTTTTTTTTAATTTTATGTTTTGTGGAAAAACATGGACAAAGCCCCAAGTGCTATTAAAAAAACCAAATGTTTTGTCATCCCCAGAGCAACTCAGAGAGCAGCCTCCGTCCCGGCGAGCTGATCCGTTCGCTCGCGATGCAGATCCTGAGTCACTCGTCACGTCGGCCGCTGACCAGGTCTGAACGTGACGCCGATGACTGTGACACACCTGGACATGGACATAAGTATGGAATATCTTGCATGCTGTCCACTAGTGGATCCGGGGGGGGGGGCTAAGGGGCTCAATCCCCCCTCCCCAAAGCATATAGTTCTACTGAGAAATCTCAAATAAATGTTATATTATTCTACTTTCTTAGTACTACTATTTACTATCTACAATATAATTTTCATCGCCTATTTTAAGTAGGTATAGTATATAAAAAAAATAAAAAAAATTTATTAGATTGAATGACAAGACGAGCAGGTCGCTCGCCTGATGGTAAGCGCCACGCCTGCCCATAAACAGAAGCAACGCCACACAGAACTTTAAATAAAGCACGGCATGACACTGGACTGCGCTTGTCACCCCGAGACATAAGGTGTTAAGTCTCATAATGCCCAGTAATTACACTGGCTTCAATGTCCTTCACATCGGAACACAACAGTGCTTACACATTGTTGCTTGGCGGCAGAAATAGACAAAGCGGTGGTACCAACCCAGCCGGTCTCTCGCACACGAGGGACCTACCACCTTGTAAATAATTTCATAATCATTTTCATAATTTCAGCCACGTAGGTTATCGAAGTGATCAAAGTGTCATCTTTTACATGAAATAGCGTTATATATTATTTACAGGAACAACTGTGAGGAAGAACGTCTGGTGAGCCGTTTCCGGGAACTTGGCTGTGATGATGGTGGAGAGAGCTCCAAACCCTTGCTGGCTGATAGTGAAGGTATGTTAAAATTAATAATCTGTAGATTTTAAACTTTTTTTTGTGTTTTCTTATTTCTATTTTAGGTCGTAAGTTAAATTGGCTTAGTTATCAGGAGAGACATAAAACTGAATATGTTTTATGAACATGTGTGATACAACCAATGAGTTGCTCGGTGACAGAACTATTTGAATATCGTGCTTTGTATGGTTAATTTAATTTTTTCTGAAATATATTAGATACGCGGCAAAAACAATTTATCCAATGACAATATCACATGAACAATTTTCGAGTTACGCGGTGTTGTTAGTTAAGCAAAGATATGTGACTTAGAAAAGTCAGATGTGCATGCTCTTGGGGCTGGTTTCGAACCTGCGGTATTCGTCTCGACAATCCGTACCACTCCTCGCTGAGCTATGACAGCCTCCGTAGCGCAGCGGGCGAATAGCCGGTTGCGAAGCGTGAGGTCGTGGGTTCGATTCCCGCACCTAGACAAATGTTTGTCTGATTCACAAATATTTGTCTCGGGTCTGGGTTGGCAATTCCCTCGTAGTTCCTGACACAGGTTTACCTAGTGTAGGGTCAGGACTATGTTTGTGACTGTTGGGTGTATTTATTATTTATATATTTTGTATTACCAGACCAGCGCACCGATGAGGAGGAATGTTGTGAGAGCGGTCGCAGCATCAGACGCAGAACTATTGAACGCATACACGAGTGCGACAACTATATCGACATGCAGGATGCAGCTCTCACCACAGTACGCGATGTTAGTACAAATATATAATATAATTAATAATATGTGAATAGACTTTTCCGAAATAAAACGTAGCCTATAACTGTCTCCAGGGTCCCATCTATCTCTACATCAAAATTCATCAAAATCGGTTCAGTGATTTAGGCGTGAAAGCGTAACAAACAAATAGATTTTTTTTTTCATCAAAAGTATCCTATGTTACTTCTTATACCTCCAAGAATATGTGTACAAAGTTTCATGATGATCGGTAAGTAGTTTTCGCGTGAAAGCGTAACAAACAAACTTACATTCACAATA
Organism: Mimas tiliae; assembly: GCA_905332985.1. NCBI lineage: Eukaryota > Metazoa > Arthropoda > Insecta > Lepidoptera > Sphingidae > Mimas > Mimas tiliae. The sequence goes on along the minus strand of HG995265.1, from coordinate 5,107,651 downwards.
ATAATATTAGTATGATGTAACAAAAACCCTGTTGGGCATTTTAACCGTGGTATTCAGAATCGATATTCAAATGTAATGTAATAAATCGAATACGAAAATGACACTAAAATAATAATCATATTTATTTTTTATTCTATGACTAGCTGACCCCGCGAACTTCGTACCGCCTAACAGTCGATTCTTTAATATTGTTTTTAATACTTATTCTGCTATTCGGGACGCCGGGTCAGCTCAATTGTTTTGCCTTCCCGGAACCTCTCCACTAACACTTAAACTTTATGATATGGTATTAAAGTTCAAATTGACTTTTAAGTATTATTACGAATCGATTGTATGGGAGTATAGAAAAGTGTTGTTATTGACTTTTTCAGGCAATCTTTTAAAATTTTCCGTAAGAACCATCCTCGTACTTCAAGGAATATTCAAGGAAAAAAGAATTAGCGAAATCGGTTCAGCTGCTCTCGAGATTTGCTAATGTCAAATATTATGGTTGAGTTCAGAAATTTAATTTGTAACAAATCTTAGTACCTATTGATCAATCTATAAAACAAAATAATCTGATAGATTAACAACTGAAGTTAACTAAAATTAAGTTTCGCGAAGCCGACCAAATAGGGTAGTTTCCTATATTGAATTTTATACATTATTTTATAAGCAACAGAAAATGATACGCAAAAGAAACCCTTTTATTAAAACACAATCAAAATTGGTTCAGAAATGTGCCCGCAGTTATGACTTTAAATGTTGGTATGAGGAAAAGTGGGTGCGTAGTATATCTCGCTATCTCGCTTGCACGCGTGCACTATAATGAACAGCGATGTCCTGGAGCCAGAGCGAGATAGCAAGTTGCGGCGTCTACGTCAATACGTCATATGAGTCAACTGCTCATTTTCACATGAAAATAACATTTTAAATATGTTCATTTTTCTAAGCTACCTGTGTAAGGAAAGGATAATATCTCGCTTCAGTTTTTTTAATGTAACTATTTCTATTACGCTGTCTATATGTCTATCTTCATTTCTTTGAAACGGCCAACAGGGTTTTTATCTGTTACAGTAGGCCTAGTATGAGTTACAAATACGTTCACAGTTTTCGAATTTGTATAGGTCGACAAATGAGCAAGTGGATCACCTGATGGTAAGTGAACACCACCGCCCATGTACGCCCACAATACCAAAAGCATCATGGGCGCGTTGCCGACCTTAAACGAAAGGGATAATTAAGGGATTGGGAAGGGGAGGGGATTTAGGCCTCCGGATATCCCACTCACCGTACGAAACGCAGCAGCAAGCTGCTACTTTACGTCGGTTTTCTGTGAGACAGTGGTAACGACCCGGACGAGCCGGTCCATTCGTGCTGTAGACAAAAATTGTCTACAGCGTGGCTCTAGCACTCTTAAAACTACCGTCCGTAAAACCACTACCGTCGAAGTGTCAAACTAGTAATTCATACGGTAATAAAGGAAAGAATCGCGCTTGAAAACTAATTTCATATTCGACTCATATGAAATAAAATAAACCATGTAATTAATTTTAATTCATCATAGTTCCCACTAGTGGCTACTAATATTTGACGTATTGAGATAAAACAAAAACTTTCATCGTTTTACAAAACTATTAAAACTTGTACTAGGCCTACTGTACTGTATCTGTACTGTGATCTAATTCCGCACCATTACGTGTTATTCCTACATACACACTCACTCCTATGCCCAATGGGGGTAGGCAGAAACTATTGAGTGCCACAAGCTACGATCCTGACACACCTCTTTCATCTCTTCATCATTAATACATCTTCTCATACATTTTCGTCCGTTAAGGTGACGTGCCCTTTTCGGAGAAATCATTTATTAAATATACGAGTATGTTATTTACGGGCGTTATCTTCTGTCTCTCTCATTCACATTCGCACGATATTATAACCTTTCATAAGTCGTTTGAAATTTGCAGAAATATTTTTATTCACTAAAATATTTAAGGCGGGCCGTGCCGTGGGCTTCAGCTAGTAATTAAATAGAATTATTATTACCTACTTCAATAAAATTTAAATCCTGATTTATAAAGGTTTTTTTTCATTAAACGAATAAAATAATAAAGTATGAAGTCGTTTATTGATCATGTAGGCAATTAAAATAGCGCTTATGACAAGTCAGTACAAAATAAACAAACTTATGTATAGAAATCATATCAACTAATGTATAAATAACATACATAGTATCATCAAAATAGCGCTTATGACAAGTACAACAATAAAAGCAAGGTATTTAGGCATCAGAAACCATATATCAATATTTATGTAGATATACATATCATACATAGCATCATCAATAATACACTAGACAATTACACTAAATCAGTTTATTTTTACATACATACATAGACTCACGCCTGTTTCCCATAGGGGTAGGCAGAGACAACGGATTTCCACTTGCTACGATCCTTGCATACCTCTTTGGCCTCATTCACTCTCATTAAATGGTTTTCATACATGCACGTCGGTTTAGAGTACTCCTGACCTGGCCTTTCTCGAGAATATCTCCAACTTGATCTGTGAAAGTTCGCCGAGGCCTTCCCCTCCCAACTGTACCATTCACACTCGCCAAATATACATGGCGTGTGTGAACGGTATTTTTATACATTACAAAATACATTTATTACGGAACAAGTTCAATATTGATATGAATTTTAAGGGACAATCACAGGGGTCTATATCGACCATGGGCATAACCGAAACGGCACGTGTTTTAAAAACGACCATTTCACTTTCAGTTGCCGGAAATCTTGCCCCGAAACAATTCGAAACAAACGAATCCATTCGTGACAGACGACAAAGATTCTGACTTTCGGCTTTACGAGAATCACGAGAACCTGTTCCTTCGCAACATATCGCAACGACAGTCGAAAGAGCTGCGGAACTCGCGGCTTTTGCGTCAAAGCTCAGAGCCTTTGACTGAGAAAAAGCCCCACGTTCTGCAAAAAAGCCTCTCCACCGAACAGAAGAACGACAGCGCCAGCGAAAGCGACAAGCCGAAAGTCGACAGCAGTCCGCCGAAATCTAGAATACCGGTCGCGAATTTCAGATACCCCAACAAAAGCGAGTTGCGATCTAACGAGAATTCACCGCGTAAAGGTGATAAGGACAAAGAGAGATCTGTCTCGCCGAAAGCCGAGGCCGAAGATTTGCCCGAATATCAGAATGTGTTGAACCCGAAGGTCGGAGAGGTTGGGCCGGATTTGGAAGCGCTTTTGGATAAGAAGAGAGAAGCCGAAGATGTGCCACCGCCTATTCCAAGTTTGCCGGTCAGTCCGAGAACATTGATAGCGAACGCTTATTATGACAAATTGTTGACCGAACCGGAGATACAACAGGTATTTTTTTTCCGCAAATTTTATTGTACATACATACGCACTCACGCCTGTAATCCCCGAAGGGGTAGGCAGAGGTGTAGCCAGTACACCCACATTTCGCCGACAGTATTTCCGTCCCTTATGTGATAGGGGGCGAGCCTATCGCCATACCGGGCACAAATTCCAGACTCCGGGCTGATACTGAGCATTTCGTAATAGAAAAACCCAATACCACTTTACCCGACCCGGGGATCGAACCCGATACCTGAGCGTTGGCCTCAATCGTAACGCGTACGCATTACAACTGTGCCACCGAGCCAGTCAGCATTTTATTGTAGCACCAGCAATAGCTCAGTGGGGAGTTGTATGGACTCTCGAGGTAAAGTCACAGGTTCCAAACAAGCCCCATGAGCATACACCTCTGACTTTTCTAAGTTATTTGTGTATTCATTGTTAATTATCGCTTGCTTTAATGGTGACGGAAACCTAAATATCTGAGAAGTTCTTCATTTCGAAGGTATATGAAGTCTGCCAACCCGCATCAGTCCAGCGAAACAAAAACAACGCCACCCAGAATTTTGAGTTACAAAGCACTGCATGGCACTAGACTGCGCTCGTTACCCCGAGATATAAGACGTTGAGTCTTATAATGCCTTTTAAGTCTCATAATGTCCAGGAACTGGCTTCAATGTCCTTCAAACCGGAACACAACAATGTTTACACACTGCTGTTTGCTGCGGCAGAAATAGACAAAGCCACCCATCCAGACATCCTAGTAAAGAGTCTACGACTTCTAAACTACAAAAAATATCTTTACATACATACATAGACTCACGCCTGTTTCCCATAGGGGTAGGCAGAGACAATGGATTGCCACTTGCTACGATCCTTGCATACCTCTTTGGCCTCTTTCACTCTCATTAAATGTTTTCATAGATGCACGTCGGTTTAGGGTTCTCCTGACCTGGCCTTTCTCGAGAATATCTCCAAGTTGATCTTGAGGTCTTCCCCTTAAAAATATCTTTAAACTAAGTATTTCTCCACAGGCTCTCCTACCTCAAAATCTTGAGAAGAATCCAGACGAATGCTTCAAGCAGGCGCTACTGTTTCCTCTATTGGAGATAGATCCTCCCAAACAATGTCTGTTTCTGCTGGTGGATGCTATCGATGAGGGAGCTTCGGGTGGTGAGTAATTTTTTTTAAACCTAGACATTTAAATCGGACCCACCGCAGAATTTTGAAATACAAAACAAAACTGTGGTCCCTACACTAAGCATAGGTGTGTAAAAATAATATTAAAAAAATGTAAAGTAGCGATATTTTTAAAATTATTAATTTCGATATATCGAGAAACATATCGATATATTGACTTGATGTTTTGACAAGGTTATTTATCATTTATAAAAAATATCGATATCGTGGTTGGACTTTGGGCGACGGTTTTGACATCTCATAAAAATATCGACACATTAGTTTCGACACTTTGCATCCTATAAAATATAGTTGTTATTATGTAATTGATGATAAAAAGATCGATATATGATGATATATCTATATGTTTCAGTATTTTTTTATATCATGCTTAACCAGTGACGTGCACAGTCATTTTCAATAGGGTAGGCAACAAAAAAATCTTACCAAATTCTCGCCTTTCTTTTTTCGATTGCGGTTTATTTATTTATTATTGTTTTATTTAATTAGCAAATTCTCAGGGTATGCAGTGTCTCTTTGGCTCTATGGACTGCACGCCACTGTGCCTAACATACCCAGACGTATGGACGAACTACTATGATTAATGGTATAGCTACGTTGTAGACATAACTGTCTACAGCGTAGCTATACCACCGGTAGCTATACCTGTAGACAGTTATGTCTACAGCATGAATAAGCTGGCTCGACCGGATTGTTACTCATTCGATGAAAAAGAAAATGCTTTATTGTAGGATTGTGTTAAAAGAATATACACGTTCAACGTCAACGTCAACTACTAATTATTTACTGTTTTATTACAATTATTTTAGCAATCACAAACATACGTATCGAAACAGAGAGCAGGTAGTTTTTTTTGGCGGGAAGCGTAACAGCGGTGGCAGACGTCAAACCACAGATTATGTTATGCCTAATGTCTATGGTTGCGTTTCTATCGCATCATTTATTTATGTCGTAGCAATGCAATTGGATTTGGTAGTACAGGGGGTTAACATATATCGTACACTATACGTTGCTTACAGCTTGGGTGGCGCAATTGTAATGCGTATGCGTTACGACTGAGGCTGACGCTGTTGTCTCGGGTTCGATCCCCGGGTCGGGTAAAAGTGATATTGGGGTTTTCTATTACGAAATGCTCAGTATCAGCCCGGAGTCTGGAATTTGTGCCCGGTATGGCGATAGGCTCGCCCCCTATCACATAAGGGACGGAAATACGCTCGGCGAAATGTGGGTGTACTGGTTACACCTCTGCCTACCCCTTCGGGGATTACAGGCGTGAGTGCGTATGTAAAATCAATAGGTATTTATTGCCTCAAAATTCTATTTATTTATTTATTAGGCATACAAAACGGATTACATTAATCTTCTATAACAGTGTTACAGGTTTCGAGCTAGAATACATTCCAAAACATGTGTACACAGCATGTTCAGAATAGTAGTGAGCAGTTTATATTTATAATAGGAGACTAAACTATACTGTTAGGTAAAATTATAATAAGTACATTCATGGTTAAAGAACTTTATTTTCTCAAAAGAAATTACATTTCACTTAATGAAATATATTAAAAGTAAATTATTAAACTAGTATCAGTACAGAATATAATAGTACATTAAGGTGAGTAGAAGTATCATAATATCATATAAAACAAAAACAAAATACCCACAAGTCACTTAAGTACATTTATGCTGTGTTAAGTTACAGTTTCACATTCAATTACAGACGACGAAATTAAATCACGGACTTTAAAAAATAGCTAAAACATATTTTTTGAATGTAGCCAATTTAGAGTTAAAAATATCAATTGAGTTTTTTTTTATATGGTCAGGAAACTAGCATGTGGGTTACCTGTTGGTAAGTAATCTCCACCGCCCATGTACGCCACACAATACCAACAGAATCATGGGTGCGTTGCCGACCTTAAAGGAAAGGGATAATTAAGGGATTGCGAAGGGGAGGGGGTTTGGGCCTCCGGATATCTCACTCACCGTACGAAACGCAGCAGCAAGCTGCTACTTTACGCCGGTTTTCTGTGAGACAGTGGTAACGACCCGGACGAACCGGCCAATACACGCTGTAGACAAGTGTCTACAGCGTGGCTCTACCACTCAAGTTATGATGGTGTATTGACAGCCTCCGTGGCGCAGCGGGCGAGTAGCCGGCCGCGAAGCGAGAGGCCGTGGGTTCGATTCCCGCACCGAGACAAATGTTTGTGTAATCCACAAATATTTGTATCGGGTCTGGGTGTTGTGGGACCGCAAGTCCCTCGTAGTTCTTGATACCCACGATACAGGTTTACCTAGTATGGGGTCAGGACTATGTGTGTGACTGTTGGGTGTATTTAAAAAATAAAATAAAAAAGAATAGGATATATTTTGTTTATAACTAATTTCCCTACAGGAGTGACATCAGAAGAGCGTGACGTGACGGAGGGTTCCCGCACCGTGGCCGCACTACTGTCTCGACATCAGCATCTGTTCCCGCAGTGGTTGTTACTAGTGTGTACAGCCAGGAAACACTCCAGACCACTCACCAAGATGTTTACAGGTATTGTGATTATTTATACAGTGGTGGGAGGTGGTACATGACAAATAATCGTCTTCACCACGATTTGAAGATCATCATCATCACCATCATCATCATCACCACCATCATCATCATCATCAGCCTGAATTCGTCCACTGCTGGACATAGGCCTTTCCAAGTTGGCGCCACCCTTGACGGTCCTCCGCCTTCCTCATCCAGCCGCTTCCCGCTACGTGTACCAGGGCGTCGGTCCAGCGGTGAGGCGGCTCGAGGTCGGCCTACACTGCGCTTGGATAGACGTGGTCTCCACTCTAGCACTTTTCGACCCCAACGGCCATCGTTGCGGCGGCAAATGTGACCAGCCCACTGCCACTTCAACTTGCTAATTCGGCGGGCTATGTCGGTTACTTTAGTTCTCTGACGGAAGAAAAATACGGATTTGAAGATAAAAACTGTTAAAGAAGAAATTAAGGATACCATATTAAATGAGAGGATGGATGAAAGAAGATTGATGAAACAAATATACATGGCCAGTGTGAATGGTACAGTTGGGAGGGGAAGGCCTCGGCGAACTTTCATAGATCAAGTTGGAGATATTCTCGAGAAAGGCCAAGTCAGGAGTACTCTAAACCGACGTGCATGTATGAAAACATTTAATAAGAGTGAATGAGGCCAAAGAGGTATGCAAGTGGATCCGTTGTCTCTGCCTACCCCTACGGCAAATTATTATTATATATAAATTATTATTATTCGATTAAAAATACTAAATTCGCCTGGATAACGACCATCGTACACATGGAGAAAAACCCGCTATAGTGGCTTGTTCAGTAGAGTCTTAGCTGGATCAGCCAGTGTATATCCAGTAACTTAGGCATAATTCTGCCGTCGAGAGGCAATGTCTCTGGCCGGTACAATATATGTAAAACACTCCCACTATAATTTTTTTTTCATTTTTAATCATTGAATTATAATATGTTTAAATCTCAGTATAATTATACTGAGATTTAAACATACTTATTTTGCTAATACAGATAAATAATTACAATGGATGTTGGTTTGGGAGTTTGCATATTTGTGGGATTTGATGTTTGTGGGTTGGAATGTTTGTGATTTCGATATTTGTGGATTGGGATCATAGATAATAAATATAGTCTGAGAGTTTGGATGTTTGTGAGTTTGGATGTTTGTGAGTTTGGATGTTTGTGAGTTTGGATGTTTTTGAGTTTGGAAGTCTATGGATTTAGATGTTTGTTAATTTGGATGTTTGAGAATTTTGCTAAGGATATAGAATAGTTTTTTATCCCTTTATTATGTACACTTGGTACATACACGTGGATGGAGCTGCGAGCAGAAGCTAGTAATAGTACAATAAGAGCGATTTGTTTGTCTCCAGGGTTCAGGAAGATCACCCTGGACGAGTTGCAGCGAGCTCACGTGTCAGCTGATGTGCAGAGATATGTGCTGGCGCGGTTGGACACTGAGCCTAGATTGAGGTGGGTCAGTTAGTTGATAAGTCCATTATCATAGCGTTATTCCGGCTTAAAAATCGGCAGCGCCTCCATAGAGGAACCTGGGGCCTTCCCTAATGAGCTGGCTGGCTGGCTGGCTGGCTGGCTGGCTAGCGGAGTTTTTGGTTGATATTGCCCGTACAGGATGTATATAGTGTTAGGGACTCAGCCCAGCGGTCATCTGGATTTTCTATCTCTCCTCCGAGTGGCTTTACGCTGGGTTGTAAGACCGTTGAGTCCAATATAACTTATTTCTGTCCCATGATGTGATAGGGGGCGAGCCTATGACCATACCCGACACAATTCCAGACTCCGTGCTGATACTGAGCATTTCAAAATAGAAAAACCCAATACCACTTTTACCCAACCCGGGGATCGAATCCGAGACCTCAGCACGGCAGTCGTACAGCGTACCCAGTACAACTGCGCCATCGAGGCAGACAAAAATGGAAGTACTTTTTTTTTATAAATACACCCAATAGTCACACACATAGATAGTCCTGACCCCACACTAGGTTAACCTGTATCGTGAGTATCAGGAACTACGAGGAACTTATTAACCCACAACAACCACACCCGAATCAAATTTTGTGGATCACATAAACATTTGTCTCAGTGCGAGAATTGAACCCACGGTCTCTCGCTGTGCAGCCGGCTGCTCGCCCACTGCGCCACAGAGATGACTGTCCATATAAATAAAATAATAAAATAGGAAGTTGTATAAGACTGCCTTGGTGGCGCAGTTGTAATGCGTATGCGTTACAACTGAGGCTGACGCTGAGGTCTCGGGTTCGATCCCCGGGTCGGATAAAGTGGTATTGGGTTTTTCTATTATGAAATGCTCAGTATCAGTCCGGAGTCTGGAATTTGTGCCCGGTATAGCGATAGGCTCGCCTCTTATCACATCGTGGGACGGAGATACGCTCGGTGAAATGTGGGTGTACTGGTTACACCTCTGCCTACCCCTTCGGGGATTACAGGCGTGAGTGCGTGAGTGCGTGAGTGCGTGGGTGCGTATGAAGTTGTATAAGTAATGATGTTACAGAGCTCGTGTGTCGAGTGACGCGACCGCTGCAGCGGCGGCGGCCGCGGCGTTGGACCATCTCAGGATCAAGAGCGATGGATGTCTGCTGTATTTGGAGAAGGTAATCCATTAATTTTGGGCACTCTAATGAATATTTTCGGTAGCAGAAATTATTCTTTTAGCGCCCCCTGATTATTCATGTAGGACCCTGTGATAATTCACATTGGGCCCTCTAATTAATCACTCAATGTACTCTGGTTATTCACTTTGGGCCCTCTAATTAATCATTTTAGTACCAGAAATTTCTTTTGGCGCCCTCTAGTTATTCACTTACATCCCTCAAATTTTTCACTTAGGTATCACAAATAATTGTCTTAGGAACCAGAAACTATTTATTTTATTTATTTATTTATTAATTTATTTATATTTCTTTAAATGCAAGTTTACAGTATTACACCAAAGCACTTACATCGTAACAATCAACCTTATCATAAACTTAAGCTACTAACAATACAAACCAACAAAAGTACTCTACTTATTTAAAAATAATAACAAACTATAAAATTACTAACATAAAACTAATAAACAAATTATAATTACATATTTAAAAATGACTTAATTCTAGTGTATACATGGGTTGGTATATCATATGTGAGATCTAAATCTGGGTATATCGCGTGCATCGCATTAGGTACCAGAAAAATTTATATATTGAATATAGATATCACTTCACACAACTAAAAGGTGTTTTATCGACTAACTTCATGGTGTCGGAATATCCGTCGCTGTCCGCGCGCAATAAGAAGTATAACTTCACCACCAAGGTTCCAAGGAGTCACTCTCCGGGTTTCCGAAGGTATTGGGATCCTAGGCGTCGATATATCGAGCAAGGTCCAGTTTAGGAGTCAAGTGGAGGACAAAGCTAAATTGGCAAGCAAGAAATTGGGCATCCTGAACAGAGCTAGGTGGTACTTCACGTCGGGCCATAGATTAGCGCTTTATAAGGCGCAAGTCCGGCCCCACGTGGAGTACTGTTCTCATCTCTGGGCAGGAGCGCCCAAATACTTGCTTGAACCACTTGACTCCTTACAGAGGCGGGCCGTTCGAATCGTCGGGGATCCTGGTATCACAGATAACCTGGAGCCGTTGGGGCTGCGGAGAGATTTCGGGTCTCTCTGCTTGTTCTACCGGTTGTTCCATGGGGAGTGCTCCGAGGAACTGTTCAAAATGGTGCCAACATCACCATTTTATCATCGCACCACCCGACACCGCAGCAGAGTTCATCCATACCAGCTGGAAACGATTCCGTCTAGCACGGTCCAGCGTTCATTGTTACCACGTACGTGCAAGCTCTGGAATGAACTCCCTGCAACAGTGTTCCCTGAGCGCTATGACATGTCCTTCTTTAAACGAGGTTTAAAAAGAGTAATCCTGCGACGGTAGGCAGCGGCTTTGCTGTGCCCTGGCATTGCAGAAGTCTATGGGCGGCGGTGACTACTTACCATCAGGTGGCCCGTTTGCTCGTCTGCCTATCCAGGCAGTAAAAAAAAAAAACTTCAAAAAGGGATTAACACTTACATACAAATATTTTCGGAGTTTTGGCGGGAATTCTTACAGTGCGGTGGCTCTCTTGTTTTAATTATTTCCTAAACTGGTTTAAAGTTGTGTTTTTTGTATATAAGTGATGTGGTTTTGTGCAATAATCATTAACGCTGATGAATAGTGTATGGAAACATTGAAATAAGTGAATTTAGGTGATTTTTGACCAAGGGTATCGATCGACCTTGTGCGTTCGATTCACTTGAAGAAAGTCGTCTATAAAATAGGATAGATAACATTAATATAAAATATTGTGATTGTTTAGGCGTTAACCATTACTTAGTATTTTTTCTTGTATTTATTGTAATAGCGATTTATTAAATTGTTAGTATTATTTGTCTATGATTAAACCCCGATTAACCCCGATTAACTGTTACCAATAACACGCATTTTTTACGAAAAGGGTTTTTCATTCATTCCAACATACACAAAACTCACAAGTTAGCTCAAGCCCTAGCCCCCCTCCAGTGGCCGTCCTGAGCCGAGGTCCGTATCCCCCATTAGGGGGGATGCCCTCAGCGAAGGTCACTTAAATTTTAGGGCTGGAGTGCCTAAAGCATTCGCCCGAAAGTTCGGTGTCGCTGACCAAAGCCGACCCATGTCAGGCTATCAGCAAGCGTCCATCTAAAAAAAAAAAAAAAAACCGTAACAGTGACAAACCTTAGTCCTGTGTTATCTTGCAGTCTCGTCTTTTATGGAAAAATCAAAGGCGTTGGTCCATGCGCAGCGTGAGGCCGTGGGTTAGATTCCCGCACCTAAACAAATGTTTGTATGATTCACAAATTTGTCCCTGGGTGTTGTGGGTTGGCAAGTCCCTCGTAGTTCCTGATACCCACGATACAGGTTTACCTAGTGTGGGGTCAGGACTATGTGTCTGACTGTTGGGGTGTATTATTTGTATGATTAACTGTGTGTATTTATTGTCGAGGTGTTGGACGGCGTGGCGGACGGTTTCATAGCGTTGCGTGAGATACGTGAGATACCAGGAACACTCAACGGACTGTATCTGTGGCTTGCACAGAGATTATTCCACGGGAGGCGATTTACCAAGGTAAGCCCGATCTTGGACTTCAGTCTGAACTTATAGTTGGTTCACACGATTCAATTTTATTTGGTAGATTGCTAATTCGTAATTTGATTTTAGTGATACTGGACTAAAATCAATAACTATATTTGGTCAGCGACTTAATGTAAACATCAATCCTAACATCAATTCAGACATAACCGACCGAGTTTAGATTTTGGCGTGTCCTTCGAGCCGGATCATCGGTGTATTTTTTAAATTTATACACCATCAATATAAGATGTATTTAAAACAGCGATAGCCTAGCGAGTTGCCATCGCCCCCCCCCCCCCCCCCATAGATCCGGGCCTGAGCTGATATTGTGGTGTATATCCGCCAGGTCCGTCTCCTGCTGGACGTGTTGCTGGCAGCTCGTTGTGGCGTGACGGAGGAGATGCTGTACAAATGTCTCCTCACCAAGGAGTACAGCGTCACCCGCGAGGACTTCAACAGACGGTTACATCTCTTGAGGAGGTGCGTGATTCAGTAGGCTGTAAGCCTAATAAGAGTTATAAATACTTTCACACTTTTCGAATTCGTATATAATGACTACCGTCGAAGTGTCAAACTCATAATTGATACGGTGATAAAGGGAAGAATCGTTTGAAAAAGTTCATAATTGATAAATTCATATTAGACTAATATTAAATCAAATTAACCATATTATTAAACTTAATTCATCATAGTTCCTACTAGTAGCTACTAATACTCGACGTATGGAGAGAAAAACTAGAACTTTCATCGTTTTAGAAAACTATTAAAACTTGTACTAGGCCTACTGATTCGATCTTAGTATTGAAAATAACTAGATTTCTCAGACATTAACAGCCTTTATGACGTAGCTGGCCAGTAGCCCGCTGCGAAGCGAGAGGGCATGGGTTCGATTCCCGGTCGTAGACAAATGTTTGTGTGATCCACAAATATTTGTTTCTGGTCTGGGTGTTGTGGGTTGGCAAGTCCCTCGTAGTTCCTGATACCCACGATACGGGTTTACCTAGTGTGGGGTCAGGACTATGTGTGTGACTGTTGTATTTATTATTATTATTTATTTCTAGGTGTTTCAATACAATACGATCCTGGCACATCTCTTTCGCCTCTTGCACATTAATACATAATAGTAAGTGGTAGAGCCACGCTGTAGACAGTTTTGTCTACAGCACGAATGGGCCGGCTCAACTGGGTTGTTACCACTGTCTCACAGAAATGATACGTAAAGCAATGGCTTCCTGCTGCGTTTCGCATCACAAGTGAGATATCTGGAGCCCCAAATCTCCTTCCCATTCCCTTACTTATCGCTTTCCTTTAAGGTCGGCAATGCGCTCATGACTTCCTGGTATTGTGGGCGTACATGGGCGGTGGAGATCAGTTACCAACAGGTGACCCGCTGGCTCGTTTGCCGGCCTATGCTATATAAAAAATCCTCTTTATATAGTGTCTACAATATATTAATAATTCCAGGATCCTGGTGATGGAGAAATCGACAGGATATTTATCCATCTTCCACCACTCATTCGCCGCGTGGTTGGTGGATGTGAAGCATTGCACGCGACGTTACCTGTGCTGTCTGACGGACGGACACGCCGCCTTGGCTATGTACTACACGCTGGACGCTAAAAGGTGAGTAATGAAAGAAAGAAATACACCCAACAGTCACACACATAGTCCTGAATAAGGTTATAAGTCCTGAATTAGGTTAATCTGTATCGTGAATATCAGAAACTACGATGAACTTGCCAACCCACAACACCCAGACACGAAACAAATATTTGTGGATTAGACAGACATTTTTCACGGTGTGAGAATCGAACCCACGGCCTCACGCTTCGCAGCTGGCTACTCGCCCACTGCGCCACGAAGGCTGTCAAATGACATGAAATAGGTTTATCAATTATGTAGGCGACTGCCTCGGTGGCGCAGTTGTAATGCGTACGCGTTCCGATTAAGCTAACGCTGAGGTCTCTGGTTCGATCACGGGTCGGGTAAAGTGGTATTGGGTTTTTCTATTACGAAATGCTCAGTATCAGCTCAGAGTCTGGGATTTGTGCCCGGTATGGCAGGTACAGATAGACCATACCCTGGATTAGGACATAGGGTATTTTTTATAACTTTTTTTTTTGCTTTTTTGACTGTAATTATTGCTCCAATAATAAACTTTCTTCTTTCTTTCATTATGTTTATATTTTGTCTCATTCAGGTTATCCGCACTGGAAATACACAACTATGTGTATCACATGACACAGTTAGAGCAGCACATGGCATCGCAGAAGAAAAATAAAGGGTGAGTACAAACGTCTATACTTTATTAGGTGATAGGTCCCTCGTATGCGAGAGGATGTCTGGGTTGGTACCACTGCACCGTCTATTTCTGCCGCCAAGCAACAGTGTGTAAGCACTGTTGTGTTCCAGTTTGAAGGACATTGAAGCCAGTGAAATTACTGGGCATCGAGGCTTAATATCTTAATCTCGGAGTGACGAGCGCAGTCCAATGCCATGCAGTGCTTTTTAAATAAATAAATACACCCAACAGTCACACACATAGTCCTGATTCAAAGTTCTGTGTGGTTTTGCAGAAGTTTATGGGTAGGCGTGACGCTTAACATCTGGCGAGTGACCTGCTCGTCTCGTATAGTCATACATGGAATAGCCTTGATAATCAATACAATTAAGTTTAGCGATCCGATATTCTTTCTCTCTACCTTTCTGCTTTCTCCCTTTATCCCATCTCCCATTAACCTTTTTTATCTTTCATCATTTATCCCTATCTGCCTCTTCGTATAAGTATCCCTTTTTCTCTTTCTCCATTTCTCCCTTTCCTCTTTTCCCCCTTGCTCCTTCCACTTTACCCCTTCTCTCTTCTCCCTTATTTTCTTTTTCCCTGTCTCTTTTTCTCTCTTTCTCATAGTGGCTCTTTCCACAGGGACCAGCAGGATGAAGTCCTTGACTTGCACACCCTCATCCTCCTCTGGGTGTTGGACTCCTCGTGCGACGTGGAGTCAGCTCTCAAGCGGGAGAATGATGTCAGGAAACTTGAATCTGTTGCGGCTGAGGTAATAGCTTCTTCACTTATACCTACCTATATACCTATTATTGGAATCAAGTTTAACAGCTCGCGTGATAGGACCCACTTAATGACATCCGTGGTGCTTTACATCTGGCTTCTCCAGTTGTAAATGTCATCGTTAGTTCATTATTTTGTCTACCGTCTGTTTTGTCTTAACTTTCTATTTGATTAATTTCGTTGCGGGACAAAGACAATTTGTCATTTCCAGAGACTCGCCGAGCTTCATTGCTCGGTGCCGAAATATGCTGCCACTGTCGATCCTGATGCACAGGAGTTACAGTGGCGGGTGTGGGGGGGGGGGGGGGGATAGTCTCTAAGCTTCTTCACTTCACATATATTTGTCAACGGTAGGCAGCGGCCTGGCTGTGCTCTGGCATTGCTGAGGTCCATGGGCAACGGTAACCACTTACCATCAGGTGGGCCGCCTGCTCGTCTGTCTATCTAGGGCAAAAAAGAAAAGAAAGTTGTAGAGCTACTTTGTAGATCTACTTTGTAGATAGTTTAGCTTTACGCCAGTTTTCAGTGAGACAGTGGTAACGACCCGGACGAGCCGGCCGATTCATTCTGTAGACAAAACTGTCTACAGAATGGCTCTACCACTCAATATTTGTGGTTGTGGGCATCAGACGGTGGGTTGTCTCATATAATACGAAATACCGTCAAATCTATGACAGGAGAACCCTGGCATTGAGCCGGAATAACGCCAGGCAGAGAGAAAAAGGTGTCGACTGTTCAACCTCAGTCGAACCGGCCTATATACAAAACTGGCTACAACGTAGCTGTAACATATTTGATGTCGAAATATAATTTATGCACGTTTTTCAGGACTGCCTCGGTGGCGCAGTTGTAATGCGTACGTGTTACGATTAAGCTCACGTTGAGGTATCGGGTTCGATCCCCGGACCGGGTAAAGTGGTATTGGGTTTTTCTATTACGAAATAGAATTCTGGAATTTGTGCCCGGTATGGCGATAGGCTCGCCCCCTATCACATTGTGGGACAGAGATACTCGGCGAAATGTGGGTGTACTAGTTACACCTCTGCCTACCCCTTCGGGGATTACAGGCGTGAGTGCGTATGTATGTATGTATGTTTTTCAGGAGAACGTAAACAATAACGAAGAAGGAGACGAAGCGGCGGCAGAAAAACCTTCTACAGGTAAATACTAAATATTGCATTTTTTTTATTTGCATTGAATGACGAGACGAGAATGTCGCTTGCCTAATGTTAAACGTCACGCCTGCCCATAAACGGAAGCAACGTCACATATAACTCTCGATAACAGAGCACCGAACTGCGCTCGTCACCCCGAGACATAAGGTGTTAAGTCTCATAATCTCCAGTAATTTCACTGGCTTCAATGCCCTTCAAACCGGAACACAACAGTGCTTACACACTGTTGAGTGGCGGTAGAAAAAGACTAAGCGGTGGTACCAACCCAGACGGCCTCTCGCATGCGAGGGACCTACCACCTTATCCGCTATCCGCTAGACGTCCAAGTAGCCCGAAAATACTACTTTTTTAGGTTTCCATAAAC
This sequence comes from Mimas tiliae, assembly GCA_905332985.1. NCBI lineage: Eukaryota > Metazoa > Arthropoda > Insecta > Lepidoptera > Sphingidae > Mimas > Mimas tiliae. Next base: position 5,090,780 of record HG995265.1, on the reverse strand, counting down.
AAAGGGTGTTAATAGAATATTACTTAACCTACGCCGCTTATCTGTCTGTTTGTCCTAACTTAAAGCGCTCTATCTTCTGAACTATAATAGTCGCGTAAAATTTGTGAAAACAAAACATGTGTTACTGCCTCTGTGGCGCAGTTGTAATGCGTACGCGTTACGACTGCTGTGCCGAGACGGGTTCGATCCCGGGTCGGGTAAAATGATATTGGGGTTTTCTACCATGATATGCTTAGTATCCAAGGGTTTGGAGTTGTGCCCGATATGTCGATAGTTTCACACCCTATCACATCATGGGACGGAACTAAGCTCGGCGAAATGTAGATGTACTAGTTACACCTCTGCCTACCCCTTCGGGGTGTACAGGCGTGAGTGCGTATGTATGTATTTATTTATTTATTCGAATAGGACGGTATGAATACCACTTATACTATTCGATAGGTACAATACAAAAAAATGTACAAATAAAATAATACATATTTATGTATGAATAATCTATATTGTGCTAACGTTTCCTGTCTGCGGCATGTTGACGCAGTTTCAAAGGAAATAGGACGCTCATTGTGTGTTTAAATTAATTGAATACATTATTGGTTGTGTGATCGAAAGTAGAATAGTTTTAAGAGAAAACGAATATATAAATCAAAAAAGGCAAATATTAAAAAAAAAACAAAAAAAAATGTGCCTCGGTGGCGCAGTTGTAATGCGTACGCGTTACGATTGAGGCTAGCGCTGAGGTCTCGGGTTCGATCCCCGGGTCGGGTAAAGTGGTATTGGGTTTTTCTATAACGAAATGCTCAGTATCAGCCCGGAGTCTGGAATTTGTGCCCGGTATGGCGATAGGCTCGCCCCCTATCACATCGTGGGACGGAGATACGCTCGGCGAAATGTGGGTGTACACCTCTGCCTACCCCTTCGGGGTTTACGGGCGTGAGTGCGTATGTAAAAAAAATTGTCGGTGCTATTGTAATGTAATTTCAATTCGATTCAATCAAAATTCAAGTAAAAACACCGACTCATTTTTTTTTTTTTTACTCTTTTTAAAGTAATTTTTCCCCTATTTTTAGTGAAAGAATTATCAAAACCGGCGCATACGTGACGAAGTTTGAATCTTTCATCCCCGATTTCAACCCCTTAGGGGTGGAATTTCTTCGTGAAATTAAAATGGTACCAACTTGGAGTCATACTCTTTCGAATGAAAAGAGAATCATCCAAATCGGTTTACATTTGGCGGAGAATATGCGTGGTCATATAATATAGAAATATTTGTGTGATCCACAAAAATTTGGCTCGGGTCTGGGTGTTGTGGGTTGGCAAGTCCCTCGTAGCTCCTGATACCCACGATACAGGCTTACCTAGTGTGGGGTCAGGACTATGTGTGTGACTGTTGGGTGTATTTATTTATTATTTATAGAAAATATATATATAAGAAAAATATACGCGGCGTCGAGTTGAGAATCTCCTCTCTGGTTTCATCTGTTGAAAATGCGTTTTTTTTATTTTTAGCCAATCTGTAGACAATTTTGTCTACAGCATGAATGGGTCTGTTCGTCGGGGTCGTTACAACTGTCTCACAGAAAACCGGCGTAAATTAGCAGCTTGCTGCTGCGTTTCGTACATTACGTTTATAGCATAGGCCGGAAAACGAGCCAGCGGGTCACCTGATGGTAAGTGATCACCACCCATGTACGCCCACAATACCGAAAGAATCATGGGCGCGTTGCCGACCTTAAAGGAAGGGGATAATTAAGGGATTGAGAAGGGGAGGGGATTTGGGCCTCCGGATATCTCGCTGCAAGCAAACTGCTACTTCACGTCGGTTTTCTATGAGACAGTGGTAATGACCCCGACGAGCCGTCCCGTTCATGCTGTAGACAGAATTGTCTACAGCTTGGCTCTACCACTTATACTCTTTAGTCATATTGTCGAGATAAATAAGCTAACGGCATAAAAAATTGAGATTTCTGATTAGATTTAGAATTTAGATAAGATAGATAGTTGTTTGAGGAAATTAGATTAGATTATAAAATAATAGAATTATTTTTATTTATTGATTCATTGATCTCACTATCTTGGTGACGTAGTTGTAATGCGTACGCGTTACGACTGCTGTGCTGAGGTCTCGGGTTCCATTCGCAGGTCGGGTAAAAGTGATATTGGGTTTTTCTATCACGAAATGCTCAGTATCAGCCCGGAGTCTGGAATTGTGCCCGGTATTATAGATTCGTCCTTTATTATATGGGATCGAAAAAAAATGACGATATGTGGGTGTACTAGTCTAGTCTTCTTCCACCTGCCTTTATCCCACTCACAGTGGGCTCGGCGCAACATGCTTTATAACACATGTTACAGAAAGATTTGGCTTGTAGTTATTACGACAGGCCGCCTACCTTACTTCAATCCCTCAGGGGAGAAAACACTCAGACCCGAACCATATATTTGTGGATCACAACCTATTGTATCGCTGCGGGCCTCGCTTCGTAGCCGGCTACTCGCCCACTGCGCCACTGAACTGTCAGAAGGCATAAATGTTGCAAATGTCAGTTCCGACGTGAACAAAGTCGCGTGCAAATTAGTTAATTATAATAATTTTATCGCATACTGACCTATTGCTTTTCCACTTATTGTACGCAGTGACACATTGTGCATAAATTTGCTATCGCGTCCTGTGCACATCAGTCGATATAAATTATACCTTAATGTTACAGTAATAAGGTGCGCAATACATAAATAATTATTGTGTAGGAAAATAATACCACAATTGAATTTATTTAGTTACTTCCCAATTGTCATTCCGATATGTAGTGTAATATGTTTATTACATTTTAATTAATAATTGTTGTTATATTCAAATGTTTATGAACGAAATATTTTTGTGATTAGTGTATGCGTTTTTATTTTTGGATGCAGTGAAGTGGTTGGTAGCAGTTTTGTGAATAGGAACGTTCCGTAATCTATTGCCGGAGATTCATATAAAAAATAAAAACCCTGTAAGGAAATCGCTTTTAGATCTAAGACAGTAGTGCTGGTGATTAGGAACATGATACCGCTGAAAAAATAGCGAAATGAAATTACCTATTTTAAATAGAGCAATGTAACGTTATGCGCTAGTAAAAAAATCAGCTGACGCTCGGATTTGACGGCCTTTAACCATGCACGACTGGTGCGTGGGTGTGTTAGTAAATATAATACATTACATCACCCTGTAATCCCCGAAGGGGTAGGCAGAGGTGTAACCAGTACACCCACATTTCGCCGAGCGTATCTCCGTCCCATGATATGATAGAAGGCGAGCCATCACCATACCGGGCACAATTACAGACTCCGGGCTGATACTGAGCATTTCATAATAGAAAAACCCAATACCACTTTACCCTACCCGGGGATCGAACCCGAGACCTCAGCGTTAGCCTCAATCGTAACGCGTACGCATTACAACTGCGCCACCGAGGCAGTCAAATAAAAATATATCTATTTTGTTGAAATTCTTATTGTAGCTGCAATAGACCAAGAAGGCGACTACATATTCCTGAACATGGTTAATTGCCCACAGCGGAGCCAGCGACCCTAGAGTCTATAATGCCGGAGCTGGTGTCAGGGTGTGGTGGTGGTGGTGGTGGTCGCTGGTCGCGTGACCGTCGCGTGCTGCGCGCCTTGTTGGAGCTGACGTCACACGCGCCGGGGCCTGACCACGACTTGGAGCCCGCTGAGGAGGACCACATACGAGCATTGGTAAGTTTATAGGGGGTTTTATAGCATAAGCCGGCACACGAGCAAGTGGGTCACCTGATGGTAAGTTATCTCCACCGCTCACAATACCAAAAAAAATATGGGCGCGTTAGCAACCTTAAAGGAAAGGGATAATTAAGGGATTGGCTTGAGGGGAAGGGGAGGTGAATTGGGTTGAACCTGGATCCACTGTGCCGTTCAAATATAATGGCAACCGGCGAGATGGTTAGTCTGAGGTTTCGAGAAAGCCTCCATGGCGCAGTAGGTGTAAAACGCGAGACCACGGGTTCGGTCCCCGTAACAAATGTTTAAATGATCCATTTATATTTATTTCGTGTCTGGGTGTTGTGGGTTGGCAAGTCCCTCGTAGTTCCTGATACCCACGATACAGGTTAACCTAGTGTGGGGTCAGGACTATTTGTGTGACTTTGGGTGTTTTTTTTAATAACACAGACTTTGGACACTTTATAGAGTCCAGAGAGGACAGTTTTGGTTTAGTTATTGGTATTTTTTCAACCGCCTCATTATTCTAATGACAGTTTATTTAGGCTGAGCAACCATGAAGTTCTGGATTTAAATTCCAGGTCAGGCAATCATATTATGCTTGGGATTTAGATACAAGATATCAAACATGAGTTCTGTGGGATTGGAATTTGTTTCCTATCATATAATGGTTTGGAAATAAGTTTGACGAAAATTGGGTGCAGCACTAGTTGTACTTCTGCCTACTCCTTCAGAGATACAACCGTGAGCTTATGTATGTTATTTATTTTTTATTGACTTATAATTATAATTGATTAAGGATATAATACAACTAGATGACAATAATACCTATGAATGGGGTTTTCCATGGTCCCCACATGAGTTTCCTTATTTACCATACATACTTACGCACTCACGCCTGTAATCCCCGAAGGGATAGGCGGAGGTGTAACCAGTACACCCACATTTCGCAGAGCTTATCTCCGTCCCATGATGTGATATAGGGGGCGAGCCTATCGCCATACCGGGCACAAATTCCAGACTCCGGGCTGATACTGAGCATTTCGTAATAGAAAAACCCAATACTACTTTACCCGACCCGGGGATCGAACCCGAGACCTCAGCGTTAGCCTCAATCGTAACGCGTACGCATTACAACCGCGCCACCGAGGCAGTCATAATTATAATTATAATTGAGGACATAATACAACTAGATGACATATACATACATACACACTCACGCCTATGTCCCATAGGGGTAGGCAGAGACTATTGAGTACCACAAGCTACGATCCTGACACACCTCTTTCGCCTCTTCCACATTCATACATCTTCTCATACATTTTCGTCGGTTGAGGGTACTCGTGACGTGCCCTTTTCGGGTAAAGGGTATGCTGAAATGGTTTGGGCATATGGAGAGGATGGATGAAAGACGACTTACGAAAGGTATTTATCGTGCGAATGTGAATGGTAGGGTTGGAAGAGGACGCCCGAGGAGAACATATGCGGATCAAATAAATGACATTCTCCGAAAACTAGATGACATGACATTCCAATATATTTACAATCATATATCAACGATATCTCATTTGATATCGTTATTCTCCAAAGTACCTTCAATGACACTAATAAACTATACTATTACTATTACATCACATCATGGGACGGAGATAAGCTCCGCAAAAAGTGGGTGTACTGGTTACACGTCTGCCTACTCCTTCGGGGATTACAGGCGTGAGTGCGTACATGGTAAATATAGGTAGATATATGATTGTGAGGCATGGTGGAGGTGTTTGGTGAGGTATATAAGAGGGTGCGTTATTTATTGATTTTAGAACTTTTACGTTGAGTCCCTGGTTAGGTTAGGTTGTAATAATTAGCAAAGTGATAGACGACCTTCAAACACGACACGAACGTTTGTTATACGATACAAAACGATTTTATGAGTGGTAGAGCCACGCTCTAGACACTTTTGTCTACAGCATGTATGGGCCGGCTCGTCCGGGTCAATAACACTGTCTCACAGAAAATCGGCGTAAAGTAGCAGCTTGCTGCTGCGTTTCGTACGGTGAGTGAGATATCCGGAAGCCCAAACCCCCTCCCCTTCCTTTGAGGTCGACAACGCGCTCGTGATTCTTTTGGTATTGTGGACGTACATGGGCGGTGGAGATCACTTACAATCAGGTGATCGACTTGCTCGTTTGCCGGCCTATGCCATAAAAAAAAAACTGGGAGGACATATGGATCATTTAGTTTAATATTTTTTGCATTGTAAGGCGAGTTAAAAAAAGGATGTTACGCATTGGCTGTAGCTGTAAGTAACACTGCCATTAGACTAATGAGGCGATAACTCTAATCTCTCTAATGACAGATTTCAACAAACTGTCTTTGAGTTTATGGTTTGATTCCACAAATGCGCCAATCAGAATGCAGTTCGAAGGTCACGAGTACAAATAAATTGTCTGATTTGTTGATATCCAGGATCGATGTGGAGAAACGCCCGGCAATAGATCTATTTTATTTTAACAGTTGACAGCAGAACCACCCTTAGAGAGCGAAGACCAGGGTAAGGAGAGCGCCGATGAGCCTGAGGAGGTGGTGGTGGATCCTAGCGTGGTTCATGAGCTGGTAGCTAGAGGAGATGACGAGACCCTCGCGGCTTTGTTGAAGGTAGTTATTATTCATTTATTTCGGGCCTGGTTTACATTATTCGAATGTGACAGCTATTTGTTATAGTAAATAGTAAACATTTACCTTCCAGTGTATGTCAGAGTAGACTGCTACATAAAGTTAAGTATTTTTTTTTTGTATGGCTCCCCATTCTTACTTGTAACTGAGGGATAATTTTTATCAATTGCACATCATTGGGTATCATAGGATAGGTCCTTGAAAATAATGTTAAGGTTGCTATGTCAAGACGACCAAAGTCGTGGAAAAGTCCCCGTCTAATTTTTAAACTAAGGGTTGAAAAATCCTATTAAAAATTAAGGTAGTATAACTTAAAAGGTACTTCCTGTGAACATTAGGTTGAAAGTTCAATAAACTAGATTGTATAGTTTTTGTGATATGGGATATTTTCGGTTACACAATATTCATTCATCCTGACTACGGAACCTTTCAATGTGCGTGGTCTGACACCACTTGGTTGGTTTTTCTATTAGTACTAAATCCATAATATCTTTCTTTAGCGTCACTCGTCCCTAGCGTCTGCAACAGACACATCAGGTGGCTCGGCGCTGCATGCGGCGGCTCGTGCAGGTCGGCCCCGGACTGCTGCGGCGCTGCTGGCGGCGGGGGCCAGGCCTGATGCTGCAGATGCTGACGGATGGAGCCCGCTGAGGGCTGCGGCGTGGGCGGGACATGTTGACGTGAGTACTATAGCACAGGCGGCGCTGCTGGCGGCGGGGGCCAGGCCTGATGCTGCAGATGCTGACGGATGGAGCCCGCTGAGGGCTGCGGCGTGGGCGGGACATGTTGACGTGAGTACTATAGCACAGGCGGCGCTGCTGGCGGCGGGGGCCAGGCCTGATGCTGCAGATGCTGACGGATGGAGCCCGCTGAGGGCTGCGGCGTGGGCGGGACATGTTGACGTGAGTACTATAGCACAGGCGGCGCTGCTGGCGGCGGGGGCCAGGCCTGATGCTGCAGATGCTGACGGATGGAGCCCGCTGAGGGCTGCGGCGTGGGCGGGACATGTTGACGTGAGTACTATAGCACAGGCGGCGCTGCTGGCGGCGGGGGCCAGGCCTGATGCTGCAGATGCTGACGGATGGAGCCCGCTGAGGGCTGCGGCGTGGGCGGGACATGTTGACGTGAGTACTATAGCACAGGCGGCGCTGCTGGCGGCGGGGGCCAGGCCTGATGCTGCAGATGCTGACGGATGGAGCCCGCTGAGGGCTGCGGCGTGGGCGGGACATGTTGACGTGAGATACAACCATAATTATTCTCATTTATATGCGCCACATTATTTCTGCACATATGAAACAGCCCACACCATGTAAGCTGTGAGCTAGTTGTGGTCTCCAAATTGTAGCCAAAATATAGTGCTGTATAATGTAATGAAAACCCTTGTTACAGGTTGTGGATGTTCTTTTGGAGTTCGGATGCGATGTCGACTGCGTTGATGCTGACAACAGAACAGCGTTGAGGTAAATATTACCTGCTTCTATTTTATCCAGAGGTTTTCTTGGCAGCGGCAATTTTATTGGGCCTTCGAAAATCCTACTCGCTGTAGGAAACTTGACTGCTAACTGTCACTTTATGTAGGTTTTCTATTTGACCGTGGTAACACCCTGGTCGAGTCAGCCCATACGCATCATTTACGCAAGCTGTTTACCTTTTTTCTCTTCCCCAGGGCTGCAGCGTGGTCAGGTCACCTGGGTGTAGTGTCCCGACTTCTCACAGCCGGTGCAGCACCAGACCGAGCTGATGCCGAGGGTCGGACCCCGCTCATCGCCGCCGCGTACATGGGCCATGCGGATATTGTCAGAGCACTGTTGGATGCTGGTGCCAGGGTTGATCATGCTGATCATGACGGTGAGTAGTTGTAAAGGTGTTTGGTTTTATTTTATACTAGTACGGCAAAGTTACTACACTGGTCCTGGTGTACAGTGCCGTCCCAATATGTCACACGTCAAGAGGCTCTTCCCTCGATGGTCGGCAGTGAGTTGTGGTTACATGAATGTTTGGTTGTGTGCGTTGTGGTTATATGAATGTTTGGTTGTGTGCGTTGTGGTTATATGAATGTTTGGTTGTGTGAGTTGTGGTTATATGAATTTTTGGTTGTGTGAGTTGTGATTATATGGGTCTTTGGTTGAATAGTTAGATGATTATACGTAGTGGTTTTTGTATTATTTCAACTATTGGCTCAACTACACAAATATGATGTTTTCTGTATCATCAGGTCGGACCGCTCTCTCGGTGGCGGCATTATGTGCATCAGGCGCTGCGGTGGCATCGTTGCTGGTGGAGCGAGGCGCGGATGTGTCGAGAGCTGATCGGGATGGAGCCACGCCGCTGCTTGTTGCTGCTTTTGAAGGGCACACGTTAGTTTACCTTTAGTGATTGCTATTTTTTTAGGTACAGGGCTATATTGAACCGAATATTTGTTGTAGTCACTGATAATATTAAGCTAGATTAAAATTTGGTTAAGGATCTGGCTTTGGCAAGCCTCAAATTGGGTGATGAATTTGAGAATTCCTGAATTAGTTTCTTGATTCCTTATTTGCTTTCCCAGCGAGATTTGTGAGATCCTCTTGGAGGCGGAAGCAGATGCAGAAGCTGCAGATGGCGCTGGACGATCTGCTCTGTGGGCAGCTGCAGCTGCTGGACACGCCAGGGCCGTGCGGCTGCTGCTGTTCTGGGGGGCGTGCGTCGACGCCATGGACGCGGAGGGACGGACCGTGCTGAGTGTGGCTGCTGCTCAGGGTATGTACTGTAGGTGGCTGGTCTCTGGGCAGCTTCAGGGCTATATTCCGATGCAAAATTAAGGGCTACCCTAGACCGTGTGCTCTAGGCTCAAGCTATGTGTCATGAGATCTATTTAACAGCTGCCTGGTGGTGGTAATTTAAAACAATTGCTACTCAACACCTGGTAAGATCAGGTAAAAGCACAACCTTAATGCTAGAAAACGTTCTTCTACAGCTCCCCCTTTACTTGTTTACTACTCTATAGTTTTCTACTCTTGTAATTTTCATTGTTATTTACACATTGATTTCCATTACCAGGTAACGTAGAAGTCGTCCGGCAACTATTGGACAGAGGTCTGGATGAACACCACAGGGATAATTCTGGATGGACGCCACTACACTATGCTGCTTTTGAAGGTAAGACTTAGGAGTTATGACCACCGAGTTCAATCTCTATTTACAGAAAGTTGATAACTATTTTTTTATAACTGAAACCTCAGCTGATAAATGAAGCAGCGGATTATCAGGGAAGCGATCTCCACTTCCACCACACTGCCGACCAAAAAGGAGAGTGTGGATGCGAATGAGTGGAAGAAGTGGTTTTTGGGTCAAAATTTGATTGCACCGTTTGAAACATACATTCCATTAAAGTTATCAACAAAATAATTTACTTAGTACTTACTAAGTACTTATTTTGTCAGTCAATTAATTAAAATTGAACCGTGTTAATTCGCAATTATTGTAAGATATGCAACATCAAGCTGTCAGTGTCGGTTTTCTGATCGACAGTGGTACTATCCCAGTCGAGGCAGTCCATTCATGCTGTAGACAAAACTACTCCGTGTTCTTCCTAACTGTTTGTGTCATGTTCACTGAACTTTAATTGGCCGTTTAAATGCTTTATCTCTTCTTACAGTATACTTAAACTACAGATTAAGCATTTAAACGGTCTCGTAAGGGACATGATGGGGCTTAAAATTAAAATCCAAATTTTTTTGCAAATTAATATAATCACAGTTCTTTACACAAATTGTAGTTCACATCTACACTATCTACACTAATATTATAAAGAGGAAAAATTTGTAGTTTTGTATGCAACGAATAAACTTAAAAACTACTCGGACCGATTTCAAAAATTCTTTTGCCGTTAGAAATACATTATCACTGAGTAATATAATTAGAAATCCCTACTTAAAACCCACCCAAGATGTAAAAAATGTATTATAAAGGGCGAAACTAACTCTGTCTGTTACGTTTTCACGGTTAAATGGCTATACACGGATTTTTATGAATTTTGGTATTAAGATAGGTTATATCCTGGGGAAGGACATAGGGTACTTACATCCCGGAAAAAAGACAATCACGCGGGCGGAGCCGCTACCAAAAGCTATAATATATAAATCAATACAAAATGGCTGACGCCTATGCACACCGCGGACGCGTTTACGGGAAGAAGCACTGGTTGGGAATTACACTTGACAGAGCGACGCGACGAATGAACGTAAATCCTTTGCTCGATGATATTGAGTAGGCGCTGCAGACGGAACAAAGCTAACGGCCGGTTTCTGAAAGGCTGATCAAATCAACATTCAACTAACAGAACTATGATTTGACATCGCTGTCAAATCAATTAGAGTTGCTGAAACATTGATAAGTGTAAAAAATAATAATATTTGATGTCTCTTTAGTACCGTTTGACATACGATTTTTCATATTAATTTAAATGTTAGGTTAGCTAACATGTGTGTCAAATCAAAGGTGTTGATCACGCTTCTAGCAACTCAATTTCGACTTGACATTTGATTAGTTAATTTTACTTTGATCAGCCTTTCAGAAACCGGGCGTAAATCTTCTAGGAATGAAGCAAGACTTAACAATTTCATTGTTCGTAGGTCACATCGAAGTATGTGAGGCACTCCTCGAGGCAGGTGCGAAGGTCGACGAGGCAGATAACGAAGGGAAGAGTCCTCTGATGCTGGCTGCACAGGAAGGTCACGCTAGGCTGGTCGAGATATTACTGGATGAGTGGGGAGCACCTGTGGACCAGCGGGCGCATGATGGGAAGACTGCATTCAGGTTGTTATATATACATACGCACTCACATCTGCAATACTCGAAGGGGTAGGCAGAGGTGTAACCAGTACACCCACATTTCCGCCGAGCTTATTTCCATCCTATGATGTAATAGGGGGAGAGTTTATACTGGGACAATTCTGGACTTAGGGCTGATATTGAGCATTTAGTGATAGAAAATGAGTGATTTAGTGAAAAATTTAATATTATTTTTACTGAACCCGAGACCTGAGTACAGCAGACCTATAGCATATGCAGTACAACTGCTCCACCGAGGCAGTCGGATTCAAGTTGTTCTTTTTATTATTAGCATAAGTGACTTAATAAGCAGGTGCCTCATCCGATAAAAAATAATAGCAATAACATTATATTGCGCTCGTAATTCCGTGGCTTGAGTCGTTGTCTTCAATGTCTTTCAACATCATAGTGCTTACACACTAATGGCCGTTCCCTGTATTCTAATTTAAAGATAGATTTGCTTGCAGTATTTTGACAGCTCTTCAAAATTAATAGCTATTTAAAACGTGTCAAATTTTTTAAGCAAATCTGTCGATAGATAGAACATTGGGAACGGCCTATAAGGTTGGACGTCCGGGAGATGTAAGGAAAGATTGATCTTCATGAGTAAACATTTATTACTGACTAATTACGACAATATAGCTTATTTAAAAGGATACAAACACATACATAAATAGGTGGATGGATATACACAGTACAGGCCATAACTAGTCGGTAGTATCTAGTTACTGCGGGGTAGAGTTGTGTAATTGTGTTATGAGCGATGTGAATGATTGTCAGACTGGCAGCGCTGGAGGGTCAGTTCGGCGCGGTGCGCGCGCTACAGACGCGTGGCGCTGACGCGGACGCGCTCGACGCCGACCGCCGCTCCGCGCTCTACGTGCTGGCGCTCGACAACCGCCTCGCCATGGCGCGCTACCTGCTGGCTCACTGCGCCGCCTCTCCGCATCTCACTGATGCCGAGGTAAACGACACACGCACACACACACGCACACGCACACACACACACACACACACACACACACACACACACACACACGCACGCACCCACACACGCACACGCACACACACACACGCACGCACCCACACACGCACCATAGATTTGAGGAAGACCCACCGTCTGACCCGCAACGGGAACCAAGTTTCGACTTACGTAATTGACTTTAATAATTGATTTTAAAATGTATTAATATAACACTTGCTTTCACGCACAATGGCCCGACTTTTAACGGGCTAAGTGCGGAGAAACAGAGCCCACAATCAAATCAAATCAAACACTTGCTTTCTTTATTTTTCTTCTTCTAGCGTTGTAAAAAAATTGTAAAGTGGCATAACATTCGGTAGCTAGAGCAGTTTTTATGTCTCTATTCCCTGTATTATATACTATGTTTGTTTCAGGGTCGGACTCCACTACATGTATCCGCATGGCAGGGTCACACAGAGATGGTGAATTTGCTCATCACCGTTGGTGAGTGTTGAATACATTTCGATTTACTAGGTGGTAAATTCTTATGCATGCGACCATCTGGGTAGGCATCTGTTTATTTATAACGTTAATAATTTCAGTGTGTAAGGTCCGTTACGTTTAAATATGAATGACATTGAAGTTAGTGAAACTGCCGGGCATGAAGCTAATCATATATCTGGGAATGTTGACAGCAGTACAATGCCATGATTTGTGTAGTGAAGTTGTGTGGTTTTACTACTGTTTATGGAAAGTCATTAAAGACGTGCTTGTCTTATTATTCAGGCGATTAAAAACATCCTCTCAACGACCAATAATTTAATGATCAACTATTTGTTCCGTGAATTTTATGATCCTTCGAGCCGGATTTGGTCCTTCGAGCTAGATGTTTACAATATTAGCTTTACTAACCACATTATTTTGACTGCGTTCGTCACCCCAAAATATTAATTGTTAAGTCTCATAATGTCCAGTAATTTCATTGACTTCAAACTCCTTCAAACTGGAACACAACACTGCTTATATACACTGCTGCTTGTCAGGAATATACAGCGCGGTGGTACCAACTCTGACGGCGTATCGCATACGAGGGGCCTATTACTTAATATGATTGTCGTGTCAGGTGGTGCTGTGGTGGACGCGGTGGATCGTTGTCTCCGCACAGCGCTGCACGCGGCGGCGTGGCGCGGCCGGGCGGCGGCGCTGCGAGCCTTACTGCACCACGGAGCCGACGCCTCGCCGCTCTGTGCACAGGGAGCCACGCCGCTAGGTATGCACTATGCACTATGCACTATGCACCACATACCACTCTATCGATACGATATCGACACCTTTCTATTAATCAGAGTAACCACCCATTCGATCGATACATGCGCAGTGGCAATTTAACGTTGCCCTTCTTTGAAGAAATCGGCTAGACGGGAGGCAAAACAAACTCTTCAAAGGCATTTTGTACTACCGCTCGCATATCGATCGCCATTCATCTACTATCCGTTAATCGAATTTGCTGAGCTAAGTCACCGTTTCATTAATTCAGATTTAACTAAATCAATGTAACTTTATAGATACTTAGCCTTAATATCGACTAATATATATTTATGTCATCAGGTATAGCTGCTCAAGAAGGCCATGAAGAGTGTGTATTATGGCTCCTACAGCATGGAGCTGATCCATTACAAGCTGATCACTGTGGTAGGTGCTTTTAATCCAATTTGCCTTGCCTGAAGTTAGTAGTGAGCGGCATCACAATTATTATTTCAGAGGGTTGAGACGTAGAGTGACTAACTTTAGGACAGGTTAAATTTGCACTTATATTTATATATAAACAAAGAACCGTTAGGTCCTGAGTTCAATTCCCAGGTCATGCAATAACAATTTGAGTTTTCGGTTCGAAAAAAGATTTTATTTTAGGTTTACCTCTTGTCGTAGGTCGCACCCCAGCCAAAGTAGCGTGGCGAGCTGGTCACGCCAACATCTGCCGCCTGCTGGAGCGATGGGCAGCACCCACTGCACCACCAGCGCCGGCTGACACTCCACCAGCAACCACAGCAGCTACAGCAACCACAGCAACTACACAGCAGCAGCTGCAGCAGCTGCAGGTGCAGGTGCAGGCGGGCAGGCCGGCTAGTGCGGGTGAGTGTACTGTTACAGAAAGGTGTGGTCAAATTTAAGCAACGTATAGTGTACGATATAAGTATTATACAACGTGTTACAGAAAGGTGTGGTCAAATTTAAGCAACGTATAGTGTACGATATAAGTATTATACAACGTGTTACAGAAAGGTGTGGTCAAATTTAAGCAACGTATAGTGTACGATATAAGTATTATACAACGTGTTACAGAAAGGTGTGGTCAAATTTAAGCAACGTATAGTGTACGATATAAGTATTATACAACGTGTTACAGAAAGGTGTGGTCAAATTTAAGCAACGTATAGTGTACGATATAAGTATTATACAACGTGTTACAGAAAGGTGTGGTCAAATTTAAGCAACGTATAGTGTACGATATAAGTATTATACAACGTGTTACAGAAATGTGTGGTCAAATTTAAGCAACGTATAGTGTACGATATAAGTATTATACAACGTGTTACAGAAAGGTGTGGTCAAATTTAAGCAACGTATAGTGTACGATATAAGTATTATACAACGTGTTACAGAAAGGTGTGGTCAAATTTAAGCAACGTATAGTGTACGATATAAGTATTATACAACGTGTTACAGAAAGGTGTGGTCAAATTTAAGCAACGTATAGTGTACGATATAAGTATTATACAACGTGTTACAGAAAGGTGTGGTCAAATTTAAGCAACGTATAGTGTACGATATAAGTATTATACAACGTGTTACAGAAAGGTGTGGTCAAATTTAAGCAACGTATAGTGTACGATATAAGTATTATACAACGTGTTACAGAAAGGTGTGGTCAAATTTAAGCAACGTATAGTGTACGATATAAGTATTATACAACGTGTTACAGAAAGGTGTGGTCAAATTTAAGCAACGTATAGTGTACGATATAAGTATTATACAACGTGTTACAGAAAGGTGTGGTCAAATTTAAGCAACGTATAGTGTACGATATAAGTATTATACAACGTGTTACAGAAATGTGTGGTCAAATTTAAGCAACGTAAAGTATAGTGTACGATATAAGTATTTCACCCTCGTTATCCCCAAATAAATTTGCATTGCTAGGATGTAAATAAAGCATTTTCTTTTTTATCGAATGAGTATCTCGATATTCGACTTGCAACTTTAGACAACACTAAATGATAAACAGCTGAGCTTTTGTCTCTCTTCAGCATTGCTTCAGCATTGTTATTCTCGCTCACACACTCCATTTAATTTATAGCGATGTAATCGATCGTTTCGCCGTGATAAACGAGTGACTAAAATCAGAGTAAAGTTTTAGGATATCTAGATTTTAATAAGATCCTGTACGTAAACACTCACTGTCAGGTGTATGTAACGACTCTTAAATATGACCACATATTACCGTCCCACGTTGTATATGAGAAACAAACAAAAGTGACTTACCTGATGATGTATGCCATCCATGATGACCAAAATAGAAGAATATAGAACGTTACGTTGCTTTTACGGTTTATATATTATATATATCTCAGCTTGTTGTCGTCCAGTATTGGACGTAAGCCTCCCCAAGTGAGCGCCAACCATCCCGGTCTTGGGCAGCCCGCATCTAGCAGGGGTCCTACACTAAATTCAAATTCTAATCATTTATTCTGTAAATTGGATCATAAATATCACTTTTACATGTCAAATGTTTTTTTATGCTACATTACAGTTACGACGGCATTTCGGGGCTAGTAGCCATGAGAAGAAATGCCGAAACAAACTCATGGGTTATGGCCTCTTTTAATGTCCAGACATGGTTTTACAGAATTTTGCCAAACCGTGGTATCCACTCCAGTACATGTCAGCTCCACCGACCATCTGTCATGTCATCTGTCTGCATTTGAGGCTTGTGCTGTGCGAACTCACTGACCGCAATGTCTTCAACTCGACCTTGACTCCCCATCTGTCAACACACAGCCCCTATATAACGGACCAGTAGTCGCCCGCGGCACCGCCCGCGTGGAATATCTTTCTGGAATTTAAAGCCTATGTTCTTGATCTTTCTGTGTATCTGATTTTATCCAAATCCGATCACTCGTTGAGGCGTGATAAATCTATAAACATTCAAATTTTAACATTAACAAATAAGGTTACAAAATTTAACCCCCCTTTATGCAATTTCAATTTTATGAAAATGTAACACAAACTCCATTATTTTTAATAGTTATATTTGTATTTTATTTTGTGGTATAGGTCGGCAAACGAGCTAGTGGGTCATCTCATGGTAAGTGATCTCCACAGCTCATGTACGCCCACAATACCAAAAGAATCATGGGTGCGTTGCCGACCTTAAAGGAAAGGGATAAGTAAGGGATTGGGAAGGGGAGGAGGATTTGGGCCTCCGGATATCTCACTCACCGTGTGAAACGCAGCAGCAAGCTGCTACTTTACGCCGGTTTTCTGTGAGACAGTGGTAACGACCCGGACGAGCCGGCCCATTCATGCTGTATAAACAAGTGTCTACAGCGTGGCTCTACCACCCAAAAAAATTCACAGTCGTAACCCGTTCTAAATATAGTTTCGTAGAAAGTTCATTATTTTTTTTACTCCCAGGTTCACCAGAGTACAAGCGTCGCAGTGTGCACAGTTCGAACTCAACTAAATCGTCTTCAAACATGACGGGCGGGTCGGGTCGTTCACACGAACATCCAGAGCAAACCGACGTGCATGATAAGGTAATGTTTATCCTCCTGCATCGTCAAAGTAGGTAGGTAAGGTAGTAGTGTAACTAGTGCAGAAACAGTATAAAACTCCTTGCATTGTCAAAGGGGTAGGCAAGAAGTATAAATAGGTATTATTATTCGTCCCATGATGTGATAAGTATCGCCATATCGGGTGCCAAATTCAATTTCGAGCAATTCATCTGTGATTTTTGATATCGAAAACTCAAACACGAATTGTGATTGATCCACCTAGAATTTGGACTGAATTCATAGGCCCCTATGAAATAAAACTATTTTTAATTTGATTTGACCCAGCAAGCTTAGGATACGCAAGACGACATATCTCGCGCGCGATAGAGTTAACTATCGACGACAATTATCTCCGGTAAATGTGTCGACATTCGATAAAATCACGTCATGTTAGGGTTCGTAGACAAAATACCACGGAGAGGTTGAGAGTACTATTTTGTCTACTTTAACTCTACTTTTGACATAACTAGTTGAGTATTCTATTTCTATGCAACCATATTAGCTTCGATGGACATATAGAGATAACCAGATAAAACTGGTTTTCACGATAAAATGAGTCGACAAAATCACAATCGTAACATCACTGGGGAGAAACACCCAGACCCGAAACAAATATTTGTGGATCACACAAAACTATTTAGTAGCACTAACCTTTCTTTAAACAGGCATCCCGCACGAATATCTCCCTCTCTTTCGCACAACAAGTGGTACGGTGCGGTCGAGGACGGAGAGACAGAGAGAGAGAACACGTCATACCGGAACACCAGGTGCTGGAAAAGGATGCTAAATTGAGGTACTATAATATTAGTTGCAGTGTCGTTTAACGTGAGTTGTAGAAATATATTAGAATTATCAACTACTACGAGGTGGTATGTCCCTCGTATGCGAGAGGCCGTCTGGCTTGGTACCACCGCGCCGTCTATTTCTGACAAGCAGCAGGGTAAGCAGTGCTCTTATTGTTTTTCGGTTTGAACAACATTAACGCCCGTAAAATTACTAGGCATGAGAATTAAGCTAGTTTCGTCACTCAAGACGTATTGACATGCATTTAAAAGGGGCAATTAAACAAATACACCCAACAGTCACACACATAGTCCTGACCCTACACTAGGTTAACCTGTATCGTGGGTATCAGGAACTACGAGGGAATTACGGTCCCACAGCACAGCAATATTTGTGAATCACACAAACTTTGTCTCGATGCGGGAATTGAACCCGGGGCCTCTCGTTTAGCCAACGCCCGCTGCGCCACGGCGGTTGTCAAAATGTCAGATTTGCTCATGAATATAAAGTGTATATTTTGATGATTAATTATCGGTCAGGAGTTACGCGGCGAACGAGCGCGACGCTGAGCTGCGCGGATACGCGTGCGAGCGAGACAGGCGACGCGAGGAGAGGCACGGGTGCGAGCGGGACAGCGCTAGCCCGCTGTACGCCTCGCCGCCACGCAGTCCAGTCAGCGACGTGTGCAGTCCCACGCAGCCTGACATCGCTTTTGGTAACAATCCTACTACAGTGAAACTTGCTTCAATGGGACCTGGATAAATGAGAAACCGCTATTATTGAGAGTTGCAATGAGGTCCCGGTACTTTTTCTTTGAATTACCTCTATTGGGACTTTTCGAACCTGGTTAAATGAGATCTGATTTCTAGGATTTATTCGATGTTTAGCTCTATAATTGGGACTCTATAACTCAATTCCCTCTATAAATGATACAAATTAATCGGATTGAGACAGGTTTTGACACTTTTTTTTACAAACATTAGAATGTCTTTCGCACACGCTTTGTTTGTCAGTACTATCTCAGGTTTTGACCTAAAAATAAGGGAGTAAAAGTGTACAAAATGCCCAAAAGTAAATATAAAACGTTATCAGTATCTGACTGTGAAGAATTGTATTATGATTTTTTTCCACGTTATACATAATGTATGTACATTCATACCTACATATATTAGATTCATAACACCAAAAATACGCATTTTTATTAACATGTCCACCTCTCCCTCTAAAAATGGAATAGCCGTACATTTCGACCTCTATAAGCGGGAGCCTCTGTAAATGAGACAACTATAATTTTAAACCTGCCTAATTGATTAAAAAACTGGACTAATGGAAACCCTCAATAAACGGTACAACATTCTTGGTCCCTTGAGATCCCCATTAACCAGGTTCCACTGTATTATTATAACCTTGCTTTTGTTCGTGGCTCCGCCCGCGTGAATGTCATATTCCGGGATAAAAGAAGTACCTAAGTAGTACTATTACATCAGCTATCTGCCAGTGAAAGACCCGTCAAAATCGGTCCAGCCGTTCCAGAGATTAGCCGGAAGAAACAGACAGACAGACATGTTATATGTTATTTTGGTAAAAAGTTTTTGTTAGTAAAAAGCGGTTATTTTAATATTACAAACAGACACTTCAATTTTATTTATTTGTATAGATGTAAATGTTGGCATGTTTGTGAATTTGGATTTTTGTTAGTCAATCACCCCTTATCGAGTGAACGGTTTTGGATGAATTTGGCACACAAGTAGACCATGACCTGAATTAGGACATATGCTCTTTTTATTATGGAAAAGGCCATTCACACGGGTGGAGTCACAAGCAAAAGCTAGTTACTTAATATGGCAGATCATAATCCTTGTGCTGTATTAAAAAACCTCTGTTTTAATTAGAAAAGTATCTGAAACATAGTTGTAATCCACATAGATTAATGCCAGCTTTCAAATGCAAAAATAGCATTCAAATCAGTCTATGAATCACTGGATCAATTATTAATTAACTAAATAACCAATAATTATATTAAAATGATTATCAGCTATAACTTTTAGCTATAAAAAGCCAAATATTATCATTATTGTCTAACTTATCAAGTTGAAAACTTTTTCAAAATTAATTCAATGCATACGCACTCACGCCTGTAATCCCCGATTAGGTAGGCAGAGGTGTAACCAGTACACCCACATTTCGTCGAGCGTATCTCCGTCCCTTATGCGATAGTGGGCGAGCCTATCGCCATAGCGGGAACAAATTCCAGACTCCGGGCTAATACTGAGCATTTCGTAATAGAAAAACCCAATACCACTTTACCCGACCTGGGGATCGAACCCGAGACCTCATTGTTACAATCAGGTATAGTATAGTCTCTTCGCTATGCCAGGATAAAAAAAGCCTCACCTCTACTTGCCAGGGTCCCAGCCTCCGAGCCTGACGACAGCGTCAGTACAGCCGGTGCCGCTGCAGCCGGTGTCGGTACTGACGGACACGCACTTCAACCGCGACACACACATGCGCATCATACTGGGCCGCCACACCAAGCCCGCGCACGACAGGGGAGACGGGTACGTGTACGTGTACGTGTACGTAGCCAGTTGTACCGCGACACCACGCCGATGGCCCGGCTCCACAGCCCTCGACCGTGATTGTCGAACCCAACATCGGAAAAAGGGTCAAGTGGCACTCGAAATCGTGATTTTTAGTTTTTGTTATCTATTTATTAACATATAACATTACATATTCTGTTAAAATTTCAGAAGTCTTCCTCTTATTGTTTAAAAGACTTCCATTAAATTTAGTACCAAACAGACAGTCTGCGTATGTTTTATAATAGGGTACCATTTGAGTACGGAACCATAATAATCAACCGTGTCCTTCATTTTCTATCATTTAAAGGTTGACAATTCGCACAAAATAACTTGATCTGTTCGAGATTAGTCGCTACCCCACTTTTTATTCTCTAAATCTAATTGCTCCACACTTACCATCAAGTGTCGCTTAGTCACTTTGCCGAGCTAGCATAAAAAAGGTGGGGTAGGTCCCTCGTATGCCATCATCTGAGTTGGGACTACCGATTTGTCTATTTCGGCCGCCAAATCAGTAGCTGCAGTGTGTGTAAACATCTTGTGTCTCGGGGTGACGAGCGCAGTCCAGTGCCATGCAGTGCTTTGTAATTCGAAGTTCTGTGTGGTATTACTTCTGCTTACGGGCAGGCGTAGCACTAACCATCAGGCGAGCGACCTGCTCGTTTCGTCATTCAGGGTAATAAAAAAAACAACGTCGCGTGGGACAAGTTATTTTGCGCGTATTGTACTCTTAAGTTGTTAGCTCATAGGCAGTGGTGATCACTTACCATCAGGTGACCCACTTGCTCGTCTGTCGGCCTTCTGGTAGGCCCAACCACTGCAAGAAGTACCATGGGACGTAATACATACAATTCCTGTGTATTAATAAGTATAGGCTAATAAGTAAATTACAATTAAAATTCTACCTTAATTCTTCGACGTACGGCTGATATTAGAATAACAAAAACAATAGACTGGCTCAGCTAGGCAGAAGACTTTATTACGCTAATATCAACCGTATGTTCAAAGAAATAACGTCGAGTTTCAAAAAGTTGTTTCTTGGTAAATATTATATAGCATGGCCTTACAGTACGCCTCAAAATGTATCGATTTGTAATAATAACAAGAATATTGTTTTGCTTTTGTTTTTATGATGCTGTGAAATTGTCGTATTTCATGATTTATTTTTGTGAAAAAATACTAAACCCTTTGCTAATTTCATTAAAACTTAAAATCGGTATTTTAGTTCACATGAGGCTTAAGTGTTGATGTAACTAATATTTATTTTTGCAATAGTTTTTATGATAAAAAATAAATATATAAGCCAAATATCGACTTTAAAACACAATCTCTTTCACAAGTTTCTTTTATCGATTGAGGAGTTTTCCATTGTGCCTCATATTCCGTCATCAGATTTTGACCCTTTTAAGAGATGGGACCTACCCTAGAGGTAAACATTATTTTTTCAATAAAAAGTATCATCAAAATCGATCCACATTTGGCCGAGATATCGCGTAACATACATTAAAAACTGCCTCGGTGGCGCAGTTGTAATGCGTACGTGTTATGACTGTGGCTGGCGCTGACGTCTCGGGTTCGATCCCCGGGTCGGGTAAACTTGGTATTGGGTTTTTTCTATTACGAAATGCTCAGTATCAGCCCGGAGTCTGGAATTGTGTCCGGTATGGTGATAGGCTCACCCCCTATCACATCATGAGACGGAGATATGTTCGGTGAAATGTGTTTATACTGGGTTACACCTCTGCCTCCCCTTCGGGTATTACAGGCGTGAGTATATATTAAAACAAAAACGAACTGAGAAGTTTTGCCTTGAAACCAGTTTAAAAAGTCCACTCGGATTAAGAACATCCTTTGATGAAGTCATTTCAAACATTTTTTTAGGACAAAAAAAAATCTCTGTCATACTGGATAACTTTGGCCAAGCCTGCCTGAAAACCGTTTTAACTCAATACGAAATTAATAAGCGTTTGCATCTGCTATCTATAATTTTGACGTAAAATTATTTTGATCGCTCAATTAATTTGTATCAAAAAACATGGCCAAAATATCCAAATCCACGAAGTGTCAAAAGACAAAGAAAAATATTCGTTACAACAACCAAGCGATTATATAACTTATTTAAATCGCAATAGAGTACATAATAGTGTCATGTGCATTAGCGAGGTGTGGACTTCGATGGGACGGCTTGCGTACAACCGTATTGTGGGCAGCCTCGGGAGAGCGAGAGGCAGGATATTTAAGAAAACGTGAGTGAGCGAGACAGATGATAACCTTGCGTATGAAGCGACGGTCGGGTGCTGTGATGTTGTAGGCTATGAGGATTTAGTTACCTTAGCTTCACTAAACCAAGTGGCAGCTTACTTAGACCGAGGAACGTGAGGTCCTGGGTTGAAGGCCCAGATCGAATAATAAACAATTCGTATTCGACAAATCACAAAAGAATTGCCCCGCTATTGGAATCGGATATGGCGATAATAAGTTCACGTCTGGATCTCCAAAGGCAGGGTAGGCAGAGGTGCAACTAGTACACTCACGGTTCAACAAGGTTATTTCCATCCTATGATATGATTAGGTGGGGAGTATAGAGATGTTATACACTGTCAAATTTGACTAGCTTGACATCAATTGCCTTACTCGAGGCGACTGACCGCCTGACTGCCTGACTAGGTGGCGAGCCTACCGCCATATCCATTTCTAATTCCGGGCAATTTAAGTGTGTATTTTCAATGCGAACACTTTTAAGGCAATTGGTGATCCCTGATCTGGGATATTAACGCAGCATCTCATGGGCACGTGGCCCTTTAGCGACAAACTAACTTTGATCAATATTTCTAAATGTCACGACCCAAAAACATGTTTATGACGATTTGTAACATCTTTTGTTTTAAATTGCTTGAATGACGAGACGAGCAGGTCGCTCGCCTGCTGTTTGGCGTCACGCCTATAAGTAGAAATAGAAGTCACGTCCAACATCGTATATTTCGGTCAAATGAAATTGCACCGACTGCATTGAAACCTATAGAACTTCTCTTTTTTAAGTAGATTTTTAAGTTTTGTTAAATCTTAATTTATTTGATTTTTTTACTGGTACGTACAGCTTATAGCATGTAAATTCCAATACAATAACACAATCGCGACGAGTGTACTGTTGTCTGTTGAGGAGTATAATTTTTTTACTCCATACCCCGTCTTCAGATCTTAACTAAATTGATATGCCTCAATATAGCAGCTAAGCTTTATCGAAAGATTTTTTTTCAATAAAATCGGTCGACAGTTGGGATAGAAATCGATGTACATACATAAAAAGAAAAGATACAAGATGATATGCCCCTCGTATGCGAGAGGCCGTCTGGGTTGGTACCACTGCTTTGTCTATTTCTGACAAGCAACAGTGTGTAAGCACTGTTGTGTTCCAGTTTGAAGGACATATTTTAAGTCAGTGAAATTACTGGACAGTATGAGTCTTACATCTTATGTCTCCGGGTGACGAGCGCAGTCCAATGACATGCAGTGCTTTGTAATTCAAAGTTCTGTGTGGTGTTGCTTCTGTTTATGGGCAGGCGTGGCGCTTACCATCAGGCGAACGACCCGTTCGTTTCGTCACTCGAGCTAATAAAAAAAATAAACAACTCGTTGAATTGAGAATATTCTCTTTTTTAAGTTTGTTTAAGTGGTAGATTTAAGAAAAATATGTATCGTACAACATCACAGTGACCGGTCCGTTTAAAGCTGAAGTTTGGCTGGTTTTGGCTGTAGGGTTGGCTCACATCACACTGGGTTTATGGTTCATCTAATGTTATCAACTCATCACGCCGCTACAGAAACCGATATTGTGTTAATTTCTAGATTGAGAAATGTAAACTGAAATATTTTAATAATAATACTAGCCCTGTATTATACACGTCCCACTGCTGGGCACGGGCCTCCTCTACTGAATGAGAGGGGTTAGGCCTTAGTCCACCACACTGGCCTAATGAGGGTTGGCAGACTTCACATACCTTCGAAATCCTTATGAAGAACTTCTCAGGTATGCAGGTTTCCTCACGATGTTTCTTTTACCGTTAAAGCAAGTGATAATTAACAATTAATACACACATAACTTAGAAAAGTCAGAGGTGTATGCTCTTGGGGTTGGTTTCGAACTTGCGACTTTCGGATTGACAGTCCATACCACTCCCCGCTATGCTATTACTGCTTCTGAAATATTTTAGAAGTGATTTATTTAGTTAAAGACTAGGGTGCCATGAGGCGGCCTGTGCATTGACTGCTACTCTTCCCTATTACTTGGACGCCATTTTCCTCGCGTCAGCTTTCTTTTGGTGGGAGGAGGCTCTCCATCACGGCTGGCTTCCAAAGAAGTCAGACCTCAATTGGAGTCCCTTTTGCAGTATTTTTGTGGAGCTATGGCTAGTCAGCCTGGAGAGCCCGAGTGCTTGACGACCGTCGCTGCAGGGCCTCCTGACTAACCAGCAGTCCTAGAAATACGATTTATCGAACCGAGTTTGAGATAAATTGTTTAAAAAAACTAAAAGAAAATAATGATGCACAAAGGGCCTGTGTGGCGCCTTTTTCTTACAAGTCGACGGTGAGCCAACCAGGCTTAGGTGCTTTGTGGAGCAAGTTTTTTTATATTTAATCATATTATGATTTTGGCGCTCCCATGAAATTGCCATGGAAGCTGCCATTCCTCGACCGGGGCACCCGTCCTGGGCGTCATTTTGTATGTAATTAATTAAAACACAAAATCGGTTTCTAAGCGATGATATAAATTCAAATAATGCTTTGTGGCTTTTGTTTAGGGTGTAGTGGGTATGTTTATATTGAGATTGGACTTGTATTTGATTCATTTCATATTATCATTTAGTAAATATTGATTTCATTTGAATACAGAGTCCAAAATCTTATGTATTTTTAGCATTTATAATTATGGAAATGCGTGAAAGCGTGATAAACGTTTAATTGGACTCGTGCCATCGAAATAAGATATCAAGAAACATAACTCAAGCAAAAAAATAACCCCACCAAAACCTGTGCAAGGGGGCGGGGCTATAAAAGTCTGTGCATAATAATCTCTAGGTGACACTTGATACGTCTAATTTGTTGCGCGTTGCAGAACGTCGTATCTCGATTTAAAAATTTAATATTTAGACATTAACTTTTATAAAATAAAGTTTATTTTGCACGTTCATTAATTTTTGTTGCGTGTATGAGTGTTACGTGTTATTTTACCTTTGCATGTGTAAGTAAGTGGAGCCGTATTTTTGGCAGATTCATATGAGAGTCGTTCTAGTTATCTTATTTCGATGACTCGTACACAGTTTAGAAATGAATTTCTGAGGTACGAATATTCACTATATCCAGCTTGTACTAATAGAAAGTTTTTTGTGATATATTTGACGCTATATGTTAACTGAACGCTTATGTTACACATAAATATTAATTAAATATATTGTACTGGAAAATATGCTTTGTGACTTCACTAACCATGTTTTGTATGCTTTTATGGCTTAATTTTGCTTACAGAAAGCTATTTTTCACATCGATATTCTTTTCGAGGAAACGTTAAAGACTATTTTTTCTCAATTATTAGTGTGGTAAAACTTTTTAAATAAATGACAATACGTGGTGCGGCGGGCCAGTAGCCGGCTGTGCACCATAATGGCGTAACCGTAACGTACGACTTGTGACGTAACAAGACATGTGGTGCGATCTTTCCCCGACAATTAACACGTACCCCTTCAAGCATATTTAAATGGCTTATAACTTATTTAAAGAGTAATGGCTTATAACTTATGTGAAGCAGTGATAGCTCAGCGGGGAGTGGTATGGACTGTCGAGACGAAAGTCGCAAGTTCGAAACCAGCCCCAAGTGCATACATCACTGACTTTTCTAAGTTATGTGTGTATTAATTGTTAATTATCACTTGCTTTAACGGTGAAGGAAACATGGTGAGGAAACCTGTATACCTGAGAAGTTCTTCATAAGAATTTGGAAGGTATGTGAAGTCTGCTAACCCGCATTAGTCCAGCGTGGTGGACTAAGGCCTAACCACTCTCGTTCAGTAGAGGAGGCCCGTGCCCAGCAGTGGGACGTATATAATACAGGGCTAGTAATATATTATTATAACTTATTTATTTTTGACTTGGTTTATATAATTCGTTAGATAATAAATTTTGGGGAACGTAACTTATTGGTTAAAATAATAAAAATAATCGAGTCAAATATCCTATTGAATGGTAAAATAACGATTGCTTTCAGAAAGCAATCTATATTCAATATATCAATTTGACTGTCAAATTTAGCTGTACATCAAGCTTATTAGCATAAGCTACATGAGACTAGGTTGTGTTCCTTCACTTGTAAACCTTTTACACATCGGTAGCGTATAACCGAGTAAGTGGTCCTGCGGTATTGAAGACCATCTTAGTTATGCGCTCCCTCTTTAGTGAAACGAAAATTTTATACATATTGTGATAATTGAAGGAAAAAAACTTAAAAAAAAAATTATGAATACTGGTATTGTTGCTAAGTGATGATTTCTTTATTTGCTGACGCTACATAAGCGGTGGCGATTGTAAGGAAAAAATATAATAATTTTTGCTGTAAAGTTTTTATGAATGTTTTTTTTTGTCGCAGTAAAAACAAGAGGAACGGCATCGTGACGAATCCGGCGATGAGGCTTGTCGCTAACGTTAGAAATGGACTAGGTGAGAGTATAATTTTGATATTACAATTGGTTGTATGTAATTTTTTAGTTTGTTTTGTCAAATAGGACCTAAATCTAATTTTAAACGTGTCAGTTAAATAAATAATACAGTTATTTATCAAGCCTATAAAACAAATATTGCCGCAACCCGTTAGTTTCTACAATTAAGTGTCTATTCGCCTCTCCTGTAAAGTGCGCCAAAACTGACATGAACGTATTGCAATATCAACGATGATAATCAATTTTCACGAGTGTATTAGTGTTGAGTAAGAACGATTTTTAACAGAGCTTGTAAGAGTAGCCTCATTTTTGTACTGAACCGGTACAAGGACCCACTTCAAATGAGGCGAGGCGTGTTGAAGCTCACTCGCACGTTTTCACTCTTTCATGCACGCGAGTGCATGGGATTAGTAACAGAGTAACGCGATATAAAATTTGAAGTGGTACATGCAAAGAAGCAGGAGTTACAGTGGCGGGTGTGTGGGCGGGATAGTCTCGTACCCCCACTGCGCCATAGAAGCTGTCAAAAAGCGATTCAACTGATTATTTAAAATTCTCCAGATAACGCCGCCGCCAACATAAGGCGCACTGGCGTGGCTCTAGCCGCCAGCGCTAGTTCCGCCAACCCCGCCGTGAAGACGAACGCGTTCCAATGGAGGAAAGAGACGCCGCTATAAACGGCGCGTGCGAGCGAGACGGATATATTGAGTGTTGCCACACGTAGCGAGAATGTACTATTTTGGTAGATACTGTTGCTAGGAGTTTGTGCGAGCGTTCTTTTTTTGAGGTTATTTTATGAAAAGGAGGTCGAAAAGTATGTATTATAAATAATTTTATCTTAAACGATGTATGTGCAGTTTTAATATTTATGACTTTTAGTAAAATAAAAGTGTATTTTGATAAATATAAAACTTGCAGGCAATATTTTGAGTATATTTTCTGATTTATGCAAAGCTGCATATTTGTTTGATTATCTATATATCACTTTCAATCAGGAAAATAATAAAGATATATACCATTCCAAAATATACGAATCAACTAGTCCTATTTTCAATTTGAATATGATAAAAAAACCGCATGTGAAAAACGTTGCGTTTAAAAAAACGCTCGCACAAAAAACAAATATATAAACGGAAAATCCGAAGGTATAATAAAGTTAACTATAGTATAGTGGAATATATTATATTATGCCTAATATCTATGTATGGTCGTGAGAGAACTTGCTTTTTCACTCGACCTCATCTAAATTGAACTAGTCGTATTATAGAAATGGGTAGGGGGGAGATTGGCGGAATTTTCTATGGTCTTTATGGAAACTAGTTTTGGGTCAATTGATCTTCAAAGTGTTCGGTAAATCATGTTTTATTAGTTTACTATGCTAATTGAAATAATTGTGTAATACCTCGAAAACACTATAGATATTTATCGTCATATTTTTGGTTACATACGCACTCACGCCTGTAATCCCCGAAGGGGTAGGCAGAGGTGTAACCAGAACACCCACATTTCGCCGAGCGTATTTCCGTCCCTTATGTGATAGGGGGCGAGCCTATCGCCATACCGGGCACAAATTCCAGACTCCGGGCTGATACTGAGCATGTCGTAATCGAAAAACCCAATACCACTTCACTCGTCCCGGGGATCGAACCCGAGACCTCAGCGTTGACCTCAATCGTAACGCGTACGCATTACAACTGCGCCACCGAGGCAGTCAGGCATATTTTTGGTTATTTTATACATGTTTAGTTGGAAAAGGTGTAGTAAGCCGAAAGGACAAAGAACCCCTCCTTCTGATAAATTTTTGTATTTACAACTTTTTCAATAAATCCAATAGCTTCAGAGATATTGCTGTTTAAAGATTTTAAGAAAACGCACACACCTGTGATCAGCTGTATTTTCATTTGAAGTTGTCTCGAAGACAGTGCGGTTTCTTTGTATTTTCACAAGTAATGAGCTTAAAAATCGCACGACAGCGTTGTGAGTTTATAAAACTAAAATAAATTTTTGTTTCTACGTGTAAAACCATATTTTTTATAACAGATATTCATGATAGAATTCCTTTATGATACTTGTAAGTTGGCCATGGCTTAGTACACCCTTTCTGACTAACCTTGTATATTTATCCTATCGTAAAAGTTAAACGTAATTTATGGATATTCCTCAATATAAACACTCTTGAGGAAAAATAACGACTCAACAGATGCTGATCGATGGAACTGGGCTGAGATCAATCACGTCTCTATGCCAGTAGCAGTAAATCTCGCTTTTGGCAGTTTATTTTTATTTCGTCTAATCCGTAGTTAAGTTTATCCATTTTTATCGGGTTTGAAATAATTTAAAAAAGGTACAAAGATTTTTCAAATGTATCTGTAAGGACTGTCAAATGTCAGCACACTTAATTGTGCTGTTGCCCTGATGGAAAAAAAGCTTGGATGCCAATTGGTCTAACATGTGACGTAGTTTGCGAACACTTATGGCTGCGAAGCGAGAGGCCGTGGGTTCGATTCCCACACCGAGACAAATGTTTGTGTGAACCACAAATATTGGTCTCGGGTCTGGGTGTTGTGGGTTGGCAAGTCCCTCGTAGTTCCTGATACCCACGACACAGGTTCACCTAGTGTGGGGTCAGGACTATGTGTGTGACTGTTGGGTGTATTATTATTATTACTTATGTGAAAATTTGCCAAAAACTGTGTGAAACTCTATAATCATAGATACGTTATGTGTAGCAATTTATTTTAAAGTTGTAAACGAAATAATGCAAGAAAAAATCCGCCAATCTATTCTACTATCCGATAATGTATAGAAATAGTTATAAGTAAATTAAAAGAGTCGTAGTTCCTTCATTGTAACGTCTTGACGTCAATATTCTGGTGATCTTGAAATTGTTCGACATTATGAGACATAGCATCTTATATTTCGGGATAATAAGCGAGCAGTTCCATACAATTTGTAATACAAAGTACTGAGTGGTGTTTATGAGTAGGCGTGGTTACCTGACGAGCGATCTACTCGTCTTGTCATTTGGTTGTATAAAAAACCTTCCATCCTAAACCCAATTTCAACTTTCCCAACATATTTGCTCACCAATTTGGTATTGATTTGGATTAATATCCTGGTGTTATCCTGGTTTAGTGCCAGGATCTGCATACATACGCACTCACGCCTGTAATCCCCGAAGGGGTAGGCAGAGGTGTAACAAGTACACCCACATTTCGCCGAGCGTATCTCCGTCCCACGATGTGATAGATAGGGGGCGAACCTATCGCCATACCGGGGACAAATTTCAGACTCCGGGTTGATACTGAGCTTTTTCGTAATAGAAAACCCCAATATCACTTTTACCCGATCCGGGGATCGAACCCGAGACATCAGCGTCAATCTCAGTCGTAACGCATACGCATTACAACTGCGCCACCGAGGCTGTCAGGATCTGCCTTTCTACTTAAACGCTTCCACTTCTCCCGATCTTGAGCATCCTCAGTAGTAACACCATTGGGTCTCATGTCTTCCTTTAATTCAGATTAATTATTTAAAAAAGTAGCTAAATTGAGAGCTTTGACGAATAAAAACGGCTCTCAGAAAATGACGCCAGGACAGACAAATAAGATATTAATATAAATACGGCTCTTAAAAAATAGTTTTCGACGTAACATGGCCGCCTTATACAGGGTGTGAACTAACATGAAAATGTAGAAAAATTATGGATCAATAAGTAATATATACTCAACATTACTGTCTAATCCCCACCATAGGGGGTACCGGAGCCTAAATTGATGTACAGGCTGTTGTTGAAATGTTGTGCAAAAAAATGTTAGTGAACACGCTGTATAATAATTTACTTTTAAGTATACAGACTGTATTACTCATTAGTTTTGTTATAAGTATCGTATGATGGTAAATGATGTGATACTATGCATGGATGAATGTCTGATGTCCTTTCTTAACATCGGCAGCATGCCCATGATTATTTTAGTATAGTGGGCGTGCATGGGCGGTGGAGATCACTCACCACTAGGTGATGAACTTGCTAGTTCGCCGGCCTATACAAAAAAAATCTTTAAGACACAGTGAGCTCTTTCTGCGTAGATCGCAGTAGTATCAACTAACTTTTTACAATAAAAATAAATGTATAATTTTAAAATGAAGGTAGGTAATGTAACAGTAATGTAACCTCGGTCTCTCCTGTGACCACGAATTGCGAAAAAGCTTGCAATTTTTGACAACATTAAATGATAAACAGCTGAGCTTTTGTCTCACTCCAGCATTGCTCCACTCCACTCCACTTAATTTATAGTGATGTGATCGAATTTTATCGATAGTAATAAACGAGTGATTAAAATTCGCGGTAAATTTTAGGACATCTAGATTTTGATAAGATCGATATTAAGTAAGCTCTTTGCCAAGTGTCCAATTCTGTGTACATGATTGGTCTGTTTTGATATAGCGCCAAAAACTAACCAATGACGTTTAGAGAAATCGTCACTATGCGTTCGCGCTCACTATGAGGTGTCATAGTAACGTTTATAAAAGAGGGGGTACGTGTTCTTGACTATGTAGTCGATAGTATCACATCGCTTTCCATAGCATGTAATGTCGATGATGGCTTTTTAAATCGTGTAAACAATTACAAAAATATGTAACTACAGTGATTTCTTAGGTTTACGCGAATATTACACATTGAAATAATACTAGTTTATACGGATTTTATCGCGGTTTAATTTTATTTTAGTCCCGACGTTTCGAAAGCTTTTCAGCCTTCGTGGTCACGGGAGGGACTGAGGTGTAGGTCGTCTCGAAAAGTTAATGTTATATTGGCTACCTTCATTTTAAAATTATACATTTATTTTTTTAACTATTTAAAAAGTTAGTTGACACTAAATTAAACCGCGATAAAATCCGTATAAACTAGTTTTATTTCAATGTAACGACAGTATTATTTGAACACTTTAAAACATATTCGGGACATTACCATACTGCTTTTCGTCGCTTAGCTAACAATACCGCGCAAGTTAAATTGGCTTAGTTATCAGGAGAGACATAAAACTGAATATGTTTATGAACATGTGTGACTGTAACCAATGAGTTGCTCGGTGACAGAACTACTTTGTATGGTTAATTAAATTGTTCGTGTAAATTTATCGGATACGCGGCAAAAACAATTTATACAATGACAATATCTCACATGACCTATTTTCGAGTTACGCGGTGGTGTCAGCTAAGCGAAGATATGCAATAGGTGTAGCATTTTTACTGCCATGTGAGTCATTTTAGGTACATTGGGTCACTTTTGACCCGTTATTTTTTAATTTAAACCATCATGGTATTGATAATATTTTGTTGATTTATGACCGTTTCCAATATACTGTCTATCGACAGATTTGCTTACTGGCAGTTATATTTTGACACATTGGAAGATCTGTCAAAAAACTATTGATAGTAAGCAAATCTATCGATAGACAGGATATAGGGAACGGCCGTTAATCGTTGTAAGAGACAGGTGGTCGATGTAGACCCGAATTTTTTGGATTGATTTTACACATTGTGACATAAAAGCAATATTTTTCTATTTAGCCACTGTATACTTTTTATTTAGTATAGAATTTAAAAAAAATCATGGCAGTCATTGTGCTAAAAATATTTTTATATAGTAACATTTTGTAGCTAAAGGGCAGTTTCCTACTTCGAATTTTATACGCAACAGAAAATAATAGGCAAAAAAAACTCTTGTTAAAACACAATTAAAATTTATAAATAAATGAGCCCGCAATTATACATACATACATACCTAGACTCACGCCTGTTTCCCATAGGGGTAGGCAGAGACAACGGATTTCCATTTGCTACGATCCTTGCATACCTCTTTGGCCTCATTCACTCTCATTAAATGTTTAGAGTACCCCTGACCTGGCCTTTCTCGAGAATATCTCCAACTTGATCTATGAAAGTTCGCCGAGGCCTTCCAATTATGATTTTAAATATTGGTATATGAGCAAAGGTGGGCGCTTGATGGGAACATCTCAGTATCCAGCTCACACATGTGCACCTTAATGGTCATTTTGCACGATGACGTCAAGGTTTGCGTCGTCTGTCATTGGAAAACTAAATTCCATCAAATTTGAATAAATAATACACCCAACAGTCACACACATAGTCCTGACCCCACACTACGTAAACCTGTATCGTGGGTATCAGAAACTACGATGAACTTGCCAATCCACAACACCCAGACACGAAACAAAGTTTTGTGGATCACACAATCGTTTATCTCAGTGCGGGAATCGAACCCACGCCCTCGCTTCGCAGCCGGCTACTCGCCCGCTGCGCCACGGTGGCTGTCATATATGCAACTAAGTGTTTGGCAGCTCGAATTTTACATACATACGCACTCACGCCTGTAATCCCCGAAGGGTGGAGAGGCAGAGGTGTAACTCACATTTCGCCGAGCGTATCTCCGTCCCATGATGTGATAGGGGGCGGCACAACGCCATACCGCGCACAATTCCAAATTCCGGGCTGATATTGAGCATTTCGTAATAGAAAAACACAATATCACTGTTACCCGACCCGGGGATCAAACCCGAGACCTCAGCGTCAGCCTCTTACAACTGCGCCACCGAGGCAGTCTCGAATTTTAATAAACCTTTTTTATCGCGGTTCATTGAATGTAATAAGTCAATACGGTGGACTTATACATCTAAACACATTCTAGGGGAGGGTAAAATTACCCCGATAAAGTCAAAATGTTTCTATGTAAAAATTACATAACATTTCTGTTAAGCAACTGATCTCAAATCGAACAAAGTGAAATTTAGTTGACTGTATTAGAATTTGAATCGATCAAAATTGTATTATTAAAAATTATGGATTTTATAGCGTGCATTTTATTTTTATTTTAAGCAAACTGTGTTTTTTTATTAGCTTTACTGACGAGAGGAGCAGGTCGCTCTCCTAATGGTAAGCGCTACGCCTGCTCATAAACAGAAGCAACGCCACACAGAACTTGAAATAACAAAGCACTGCATGACACTGGACTGCGCTCGTCACCCCGAGACATGAGGTGTTAAGTCTCATAATGCCCAGTAATTACACTGGCTTCAATGTCCTTCACACCGGAACACAACAGTGCTTACACAGTGTTGATTGGCGGCAGAAATAGACAATGCGGTGGTACCAATCCAGCCCAGTCTTATTCCCTTTAGGAATTATGTCAGCGTAAAGTATGATTACCGACACGAATCGTGAGTACAGATGTACGGTGATGGGGGCAGTAAGAATCCAATAGAGGACAAGTATTGATTAATGGACCAATCCCGTGAAGCGTCCGCGCCAATTGCTTCTTCTTTCCGCCAATAAAAACTATAGCACGGGTGAAGTTTGTGTTCACGATACGTGCCGGTATCTGTATGGGCGTTAGGCAAGCCGCACTTTGTATAGAATAAATACAGCATGCAGACTCAATTTCTACTCTACAGGTATCTGTACAGAGCATAATATTTCTTGACAAGAATTATCGTACGTAGAAAATTATGAAAAAATCAATCGATTACGGTCCCGTACAGATAGAGTACGAGTGGAATCATAGAGCAGTTGGCTGGTTATATTTTGCTAACTACCCTTATTCCATTAAAATTAAGTCTAACTTTTACTAGCGGCTGCCTATGGAGGCATGTCATCATGGAATCTAGCCCTAATTAATCGAGAAAATTGCTAAATAAAAATTCTCAATCTGGGAATCGACTACCCCAAGATTTCTAGTTTATGTGTTGCTACAACATTGTGTGTTTAGCGCGAATATGTATCATCTTTTATAGAATAAATAAATGAGCTATAAAATCCATATATTTTATAGTAAAGTCAGAACACCAATAGTCCGTACGGCGTATGCAATCATACTAATATTATAAATGTGAATGTAAGTTTGTTTGTTACGTTTTCTCGCGAAAACTACTTCACCGATCATCATGAAACTTTGTACACATATTCTTGTAGTACGAGATCCCGCTGCAGGATTGGTGCGTTCATCGATTTTTTGTTTAAAACCAAATTTTTATGTTTATTTTTAATTAGGAGAATATATATTTACTAGGGTGCCTATCAAAATTTGGCCGCCATTATTTTTATTATTCGAAAACATACCTGTTTACACCTGGCTGCAAAGAGGTGCGGCCAGGTGCGCAACGGCAACCGTGATTTTTTAGAATCTTCATATTAATTACCGTGATGTAGACGTTATTTTATTTAAAAATGAAATAAACGATTTTTTTTCCAAAAATCAATTAAAAATAATTTAATTAAAAATAATGGCGGCCAAATTTTGATAGGCACCCTAGTAAATATATATTCGCCTAATTATAAATAAGCATAAAATTTTGGTTTTAAACAAAAAATCGATGAACGCACCAATCTTGCAGCGGGATCTTAGACTATTGGAGGTATAAGAAGTAACATAGGATACTTTTTATGAAAAAAATATGTATTTGTTTGTTACGCTTTCACGCCTAAATCACTGAACCGATTTTGATGAATTTTGATGTAGAGATAGATGGGACCCTGGAGACGGTTATAGGCTACGTTTTATTTCGGAAATGTCTATTCACGGGCAACAGCTAGTAGTAAATAATTAATCTACTTCAAAATATGTTATCATGTATGTATGTATGTATTTATATCTCAGTTTTTTTTAAAACAATAATTAAACAGCTTTTAATAATACTTGACACAGTCGTTTTAAAGTCCATAAAAGTGAATAAAATTCTTTAAATCAAGTAAATACCTATAGTTTCCCAAAAACAGACAAATTCCACCTCGAAAAAAGTTATTAATAAAAAAACCTTTTTTGGAGTTGATTAAGGGTATTGTAAAAATATATAATGTAGGTAATTGATTTTAGTGCATTAATGTCTAAAGTAATCTAGGTGAATCATACTATTTTTTATAATACAACTCGTATTATTATAATCTCTAATCGCATTATATTCTCATAGATATATCTTTATACATACGCACTCACGCCTGTAATCCCCGAAGGGGTAGGCAGAGGTGTAACTAGTACACCCACATTTCGCCGAGCGTATCTCCGTCCCACGATGTGATAGGGGGCGAGCCTATCGCCATACCGGGCACAAATTCCAGACTCCGGGCTGATACTGAGAATTTCGAAATAGAAAAACCCAATACCACTTTACCCGACCTGGGGATCGAACCCGAGACCTCAGAGTTAGCCTCAATTGTAACGCGTACGCATTACAACTGCGCCACCGAGGCAGTCTATCTTTATGTTTTTTTTATAATCACCTAACGTGTAGGAACGCCCAAAACAATATTATATTCACGAATTTGAAAAATATAGTAATTAGCCAATATTAATTCATAAAAAATATAACATTCATAAAAAACTAATTAAAATTCAAAACATATTTTTTTGTTTCTGAAGACCTCTAGATAGTCGTTCAAATCTAGTTTATCCAAACTATAATTAGCAAGCAAGCTGCCATTATAGTTTCAAAAAACTAAATAACCTTTTCCAAAATAAAAATACAAAAATCTAATCGCCTTTAGCAGTTGCGATATTCTTCACGCTGCGTTAAAACGCTCAGACTAAACTCGCGAATAATATAGATCTTTTAATATCTCGATGGGTAATTGTAGTATAATGTAAAAAAAGATCCTAAAAATTATGTGCGTATAAGGGCATATTTTCATAAAGCGTTAAAATGTTGGTATGAAAGTGAAATCGGTTTTTTCAAATTTGTTTTTTTTGCCGCCTTTTTTATGCCTTCGATGATTTTCACTCTGTCATACTCGTAAAACCATTACTATGGTAACGGCATCGTACGATGACACTTGCGACGTATGTGAATACGTACATCTTGATCTTATTAAAAACTACGTGTGTAAGAACAATAGCTACATACGCACTCACGACTGTAATCCCCGAAGGGGTAGGCAGAGGTGTAACCAGTACACCCACATTTCGCCGAGCGTATCTCCGTCCCTTATGTAACAGGGGGCGAGCTTATCGCCATATAGGGCACAAATTCCAGACTCCGGGCTGATACTGAGTATTTCGTAATAGAAAACCCCAATACCACTTTACCCGACTCGGGGATCGAACCCGAAACCTCAGCGTTGGCCTCAAAGCTGTTGTTCATTATGGTAGGAACCGCAATTTAACTAGATGGTAGGTTCCTGGTATGCTAGAGGCGATCTGGTTTGGTACCACTACATTGTTTATTTCTAGTTCCTGGTATGCAAGAGGCAATTTGGGTTGGTACGACTACATTGTCTATTTCTACTGCCAAGCAGTAGTCTGTAAGCATTGTTGTGTTTCGATTTGAGGGACTTTGAAAAAACTGAACATTACTGTACACAGTCCAATGCTATGTAGTGCTTTGTAACTCCATATTCTAGGTGATGTTGGTTATGTTTGTAACTAGGCGTATCGTTTACAATCAGGCGAGTGCCTTACTCATTTCTCATTCAGCCAAATATAAAAAATAGTGACGTACTGCTGGAGTAATACATACATCGAAAGTATAGTTGTTACAGTTATCCCAAGTGACGTTGTAAGGTGCCGCTACGATATGTATTAGAATGACGGTTAATTACTTATAGTCATATATTTTGATTTAGTGACAGAACATTTTGATTTAGAACAGTGCATTTAATAAATTTTCGTGTTAAAATTGAGGCTAAATTGTGATTTTTTGTATTAAATTTAAAACAGTCTTTTCGGGCTGCTTTGGCCTAAC
Organism: Mimas tiliae; assembly: GCA_905332985.1. Classification (NCBI taxonomy): domain Eukaryota; kingdom Metazoa; phylum Arthropoda; class Insecta; order Lepidoptera; family Sphingidae; genus Mimas; species Mimas tiliae. The sequence continues at coordinate 5,052,947 of HG995265.1, read as the reverse complement.
GCTAAGGTCAAAGTAAGCTTAAATTAAGGTAATTTTATTCATAAAATAAAAGCGAGTGACAAGTCTAGTAATTCTAAAGTAGTATTAAAAAGGCTTTATTTCGTTAGATCGATTCTTGTTAAGTAGCTTATTAGCTAAGTTGTTAGATGTATTTTTAAATTGTTTTATTAACTTGTGGATATTAATTGTTTTTTAATTTCCATAAAAAAACGCCTAAGATCACTAGAGTTTTATGATAGATCATTTTTATATTTTTCTCATCAGCTTTATTCGAAATTCGAATAAAATAAAAACAGTTTTATCTGTGAAAAGAGAAAATGTTTTTGTATTTTCTTAATTTTGTAAAAATATCTAATATTTATTTTGTGTGTTTGAAATTTGTGATAGTATTTGTATGAAATAACGTCGGCGATGTATAATGTTGTGGAAATAACGTCGGCGATGTATAATGTTGTGGAAATATAAAGAAATAATTTCTCCTAATGGTGTGTTTTATTATACATGATGCAATTGCCATATTATTATATACATATATAAGTACTCACGCTCGTAATCCCCGAAGGTGTAGGCAGATGTGTAGTACACCCACATTTCGCCAAGCTTATTTCTGTATCATGATGTTATAGGGGGCGAGCCTATCGAAATATCGGGCATAATTCCAGACTCCGGGCTGATACTAAGCATTTCATGATAGAAAAACGCAATAACACTTTACCCGACCCGGGATAGAACCCGATACCTCAGCACAGTGACCGCATATGAATTACAACTGCACCACCGAGGCAGTTGTTTACCAATATTTATACATCAAAATACAACAACTGCCTCGGTGGCGCAGTTGTACTGCGTACGCGTTACGATTCAGCCTGACGCTGAAGTCTCGGGTTCAATCCGGGATCGGGTAAAAGTGATATTGGGTTTTTCTATTACGAAAAGCTCAGTATCAGCCCGGAGTCTGGAATGTGTGCCCGGTATGGCGATAGGCTCGCCCCCTATCACATCATGGGACGGAGATACGCTTGGCGAAATGTGGGTGTACTGGTTACACCTCTGCCTACCCCTTCGGGGATTACAGGCGTGAGTGCGTATGTATGTAAATACAACAAAAAGTAAACAAAATAACAACCCTTAAATTCAAAACGATCTCAATCTAGCGTAAACCAAAAATAATGGTCGACTAATTGCCTTCACGGTAAAAAAACACTTACAAATGGAACATGACACCTTTCAAGCCGTCCAGAATTCGTTGACCCCTCGCCCCTCGAGTATGTTGTGTAAAAACTGGGGTGCAAAGTTCTAGCATTTTCGGACGGGGTAACAATGATAATAACCCATCTCAGTTTTGTTTAATGAGGGTATAAAAAGTAAGATTTTTATATGGTGTGTAAAATAGTTATGTTAAATGTTTTTTTTTATCAGACAATTAATAAATAGTAATAGTGCTATGTGTATAACACACGAAAAAAGTGTTTCCTAAGTGCTAAGGACTTAAATAAACTTAATACGTAGAAAATTAAGTAGAATATTATTGCTATTAGTCTTAAACACTAGATTGTAATTTATGATTAAGAACCTACTTCTTTCTAACAAGACACAAAAAATATTAAATAGCCATCAAAACGAATTCAATAGTTTAATGTCACTTTTATCTACAGCATGTCTACACTGTCTCACAGAAAACTATATAAATCGACACTTAGCAAAGAGCTCACTTGAGTATTGTTCTAGAAACTTATAATCGATTAAGTATCGATTATTTCTACCAAGATAAATTACTCTTAGTATGTTTTTTTTCGTAATTGGTCTAAGCACAAGCCATTAAAAATGCACCAAATGTTGAAAATATGTCATAAAGTGATATACAAGTCGAACATATACAAATAGTGGTGTAGTTTTTATGTGATAAGTAATATGTTTGTTTAAATTCTAAGTGAAGTCAGATAGGGAAAAGCGAAACATGTATTAAAGACGGGTTTTGTTCTCACAGTGAAGAAAATGGCATTAAGTCCGCCTTTATACATCTATATACCGAAATACCACTGACTCACTGATTCATCACGATTTCTCAAAAACTACTGAAGCTGGGATCATGAAATTTGGTCAGATGATAGATTGTGTAATGTAGACGTCAGCTAAGAACGGATTTTTGGAAATTTACTTTTTAAGGGGGAAAAGAGGGGTTTGTCCGTTGTATGGAATTTTTTTATGGAAGGGGATACGACTATGAAATTGAGCGCAAACATTGGTTATTAAAAATAATGAACTATGAGGATCATATTTTTGGAAAATTCCACTTATAAAAGGGGGAGGGGGGGGGGGGGTTGAACTTTGTATGCAACTTTTTTAATGGAACGGAATACGACTGTGAAACTATGCACGAACTTTGCTTATGATAATTAATGATATGATATGTGATTCACATTTTTGCGAAATTTTATTTGGAAAAGGGGGAAGAGGGGTTAAAATTACTCACTCACTCACTGATTAATCACGATTTCTCAAAAACTACTGAAGCTGGGATCATGAAATTTGGTCAGATGATAGTTTGTGTGATGGCGAGGCGTACTAAGAACGGATTTTTGGAAATTCACATTCTAAGGGGGTAAAAGGGGGGGTTTGAATATTGTATGAAACTTATTTATAGACCGGAATGCGACTGTGAAACTATGCACAAATATTGCTTATAAAAAATAATGAAATATATGATTAAAATTTTTGTAAAATTCCACTTGCAAAAGGGGTGTTGAATTTAGCATGAAAGTATTTTTATTTTAACTTTTGAACAACGACCGATTGGAGTCATATTCACACCGTACATTTGTTTTGTGGAGACAATGGTTTATAACTATATATCATCACGCTACGATCCATGGGAGCGGAACGGTAATTTAAATATATTGAAGATAAATATCTCAAACTCTACTAAAGCTAGGATTATGTTTGGTCAGAAGATAGTTTGTGTAATATAGGAGCCCGCTCAGAAAGAGGTTTTGGAAATTTAGATTTTAAGGGGTAAAGGGGAGGGATGAATTTTATATATTATTAATGTGAAAGTTTGGATGATTCTAGATCAATCACGCCTTAACGCTTGAATGGATTTGAGTAAAATTTGGCATACAGGTAGACCAAGACAAGAATTAGAACATATGCAACTTTTATCCCAGAAATAGATTTTTACGCGGGCAACTGCTTGTTGTATATAAAGCGTAAATAAATGAATAAATAAAAATATTTTTGGATGAAAATATTGAGTACCTATCCTTATTTCATTTTAAAATACACACTTAATAGGGCAAGTGGGCACAAGACAATTTTATTATGAGCTTAAATACAAACAATAAGAAATAATTTTAATAAGCACTCTGTATAAAAAGCGCGCCGTTGTTTTCAAGTACTTAGTTCCGCCACTCGCCGCGTGGCGCGCGCGTGTCGCGTCTCCCGTTTCTAAAAGCTTTGTCTGACATCCTGTTCCTACGGGACTTGACGTAGAGATGTGCTTAAGGAAATTTCGAATGCTTTTGTTTGTTTTTTTATAATCTTAAGATCAGGTGGTGACGAATTTTTTGAGCATTAGTTAAGATAGAATAATTATTATATTACACTAGCTGTTGCCCACGGCTCCGCCGGTCGGTGTGAAAAACGCGCTTGACAAAAATACTAATATCGCTATTAAATAATATGGTTGTATGTATTTTTTAATGCCACATTATAAAATATAAAAAAAAGACAAAAATTTTAGACAATTTGGGGTGGACAACCCTTATCACTTAGGGGTATGAAAAATATATAGTAGCCGATTCTCAGACCTACTGAATATGCACATACAATTTCATAAAAATCGGTCCAGCCGTTTCGGAGGAGTATGGTAACTAACATTGTGACACGAGAATTTTATATATAAGATAACCCCTGATAAAAAAGAGGTATAATGTGTGTCCCATTTGTCTGGTTGTGGCAGTGGCAGCGTAGCACCAAAACGAATGGACCGAAGGACGAATGAAGAATAGACGATTTAAAGTGGTAAAACCACGCTGTAGACAGTTTGGTCTACAGCATGAATGGGCCGGCTCGTTCGGGTCGTTACCACTATCTCAAAGAAAACCGACGTAAAGTTGCGGTTTGCTGCTGCATTTCATACGGTGAATGGATATCCGCAGGCCCAAATCCCCTTGCCTTCCCAATCCCTTAATCATCTTCTTCCTTATTGTATATAGAGTTGGAAAATATAAGAATATGTATAATGAAGTCAGTTAAAAATCCTAAGATGTTTAAGCTGAGATTAGATGATAAAAAAGTCTAGTTGCAGTGTACTTAGTCTTCGAAATCGTGAGGTCAAATCACTCACAAGTTGTGTTTGAGTTTTCGATGCCAAAAATCACTCGGTCGATAACGCGTCCATGATTCTTCTGGTGTTGAGTGCGATCATGGGCCGTGGAGATTATTCACTACTTGCTAGATTCCCGGCCTATGCTCTTATTTAAAAATAAAAACATCGTAGAACAGAAATAAGCTCTACACACACCTACGGGGATAAACGCGTGAGATACGTGTACATACTTTATTAAATTCCCCAATAATTACACAAACAGTAATTCGAAGTACAATTTGGTATATTGTTCCTAATTTCTTTCTGTAGAAGGCGCGTGCCGCCAATGCGGAGCCATACGCTGTTTTGACAAGCAAAATTGAATCAATTTAGGGGAAGGGCGCTTTGATTTTTCACTTATTCGTAAATTTTATTATCTGAGTTATATTTTATTAAATATACACTACGGGATCTTACAAATGTCCAAATGGATTACAATTTATTATTATAGGTTATAATTTACTTGCTTTTAATAAAGTCGGTAGAGCTAGACCGATGAGTGAGATATCCGGAGGCCCAAATCAGCCTCCCTTTCCCAATCCCTTTCGTTTAAGGTCGGCAACTGTTCCTCAGTTATTGTATATGTTCATGGGCGATGGAGATCACTAACCATCAGGTGACCCAGTTGTTCGTTAGACAGCTTCTGCTATAAATAAGTGGTGTGTAACTACCTCGGCGGTGCAGTTGTAATGCGTACACGGTACGACTGCTGTGCTAAGGTCTCGGGTTCGATCCGCGGGTCGGGTAAAGTGATATTGGGTTTATCTATCATGAAATGCTTAGTATGCGGAGATTCGCTAGGTGAGATGTGGGTGTACTAGTTTAGAAGTTTCGAAATTATTGGAATTTCGAAAATATGTGAAGTTTACCAACCCGCATGTCAGCGTGGTGGACTAAGGCCTGACCCCTCTCATGCAGTAGAGAAGGCCCGTGTCCAGCAGTGGGACATGTATAATACAGGGCCAGCGTAAAAAATATTGCTGTATAGCAATATCTTCCTAATAATATTGTCATACACTAAACAAACATCTCAACGCCCTACCAATTCAACATTATCTGTTATCTGTTATGAGTAAGCATATTGGAAGTATGTCCATTGGCCACGTCCTGACACTTGCAATTAGCGACCCCGAAGCGTCAAGTGCGACTGATCGTCGATACACCACGCGTCGTTGTGCCAACACAGGTGCTTCATATTTGATTAGCCCTTTGGTGCTTTGCGTGGGAAATTATTCAATACCGGAGTGGTAGAGAAAATCAAGGGAATAAAATGAAACTTGTGAATATGGAAATAAAAAAAACATGCGGGGCAGGCTTTGGGGACTGTGGATAGAAGTGAAAACTAAGTAAGTTGTGAATTGTATCGTCGACATTTTTAGCTTATACTCTTTGTATATATATATAATGTATACTAATAACGCACGGAGGTATATCTATGTACATATATACACAGTATACATATAGCTCATGGGAAGCGCTCGGTGACGATGACGCGATTTCCAAAAAAATCCAGAAAAAGTGCTCAACGCGCCTAAAGAAGTTTTCATTTCAAAAATTGATACAGAATGCTGTACAACTATACAACAGCCTCCGTGGCGCAGTGGGCGAGTAGCCGGCTGCGAAGCGTGAGGCCGTGGGTTCGATACCCACACCGAGACAAATGTTTGTCTAATCCACAAATATTTGTTTCCGGTCTGGGTGTTGTGGGACCGCAAGTCCCTCGTAGTTCCTGATACCCACAATACAGGTTTAACCTAGTGTGGGGTCAGAACTATGTGTGTGACTGTTGGGTGTATTTATTTATTTATTTAACTTGTTATAGAGCTTGTGTGCTAGTAAGGATGATTAGGTACAACAATAGTAAACAAATACATTTAAAAAGCAGTCAAGTGCGTGTCGGACCCACGCACAGAGAAGGGTTCTGTAGTGTAATCCTATATCTTAAATACTATACAGCCTAGCTTATTGAAACGAATTTTCTTAGCTTATTTTAAGATATGTTAGAAGTTACGTGAGACGAGTATTATTTTATTAATACCAAACGACAATAATCACTTTAACTCATAGTTTATTGGTTACCTTTACAATGTTACTGCTTTACAAACCACAACACCATGTCAGGATTCTCTACAGACCGTTATCTAATTAATTTTAACTAAAACAACTAGGACCGAATACTAAACCAACAGAGCTACTGCGTAATGAACTCTTGGACTATCGACTGAGCACTAATCTTAGTGAACTGACTGACTGAGTGCGGGCAAAAGACCTCCAGTTATGGCGACAACCTCTTTTATACCATTTAACCACCCTTCCACAACTATATCGCACCATTATTATTTCAGTGTACACCATGTTGTATTCTCAGGCATCCTCAATACACCAATAAAAAGAATACCCTAACAGATAGTACCTTGAACTTTTTCACAATTTCCCACCCGTAGTTTAAAATTGTCACGACTTCCGACACGCATATCTCACAAACCGATGACTTCAAAAGTCTCTTATATCATTTTAGGGCTAGGGTAAAAAGTTGCTCCCCCAGTTACATGTATGTAAAGCCACTCCAATTTTTTTTCCTAATTGTGTTATCAATTTTGTACCCTGGATACCGATACACATGGAGCAAAAACCGCCACGTTCCGGGGTCAGTCAGCGTATATCCAGTAACATCAGGCCAGCATAAATCTGCCGACAGTCGAGGGATGCAATTGTCAAGAGAAAGCGTGGTCTTGTTTATTCGTGCTTATCTATATGTCTTGATAATAACTCTATATTATGTCGTCATAAAAGCTAATAAAATGCGAGATATCTCTATTCTCTGAGTCATGATTCGTGTGACTATGATAATTATTTATTGCTATTTGATGATAGTTAAGTTATTCACGATGATGTGATTAATTAAATAAAGGCTAATAAAAAATGCTAGACATCTTGGAGCCGTGCCGCCCGTGCCTACTGCCTATGATAATTAATTATTTATTTTATTGCTATTTGACAATAGGGTAGTTTCCTATATTGAATTTTATACATTATTTTATAAGCAACAGAAAATGATACGCAAAAGAAACCCTTTTATTAAAACACAATCATAATTGGTTCAGAAATGTGCCCGCAGTTATGACTTTAAATGTTGGTATGAGGAAAAGTGGGTGCGTAGTAGGGATATCTCACTATCTCGCTTGCACGCGTGCACTATAATGAACATTTTACACAGTGACGTCAAAGGTTGCATCGTCTGTCATTTGACAATTACCCCTTCTACAGGATTTCAATGGCTTCTAACTTATTTATTTTTGGTCCGATTTATAAAATTCTTTCTGCAATAGATTTTGAGTAACGTAACTTATTGATTTAAATAATAAAAAAAATCTAGTCAACTACCCTATTATTCATGATAGATAGATTTAATAATTCATCTAATGTCTCGAATCACGCGTAACGTGCGAGACACTATTCAAAAATGCCTGATGGTAAGTAGGCCATATAGACCTATCGATGCATTATAAAACTGGCTGAGTATATGTACTCGGAAAGTCGTGTAAACCATAGCGCGATCTCCTTTTGACGCAGCGCCATCTATTGTCGTATTTAATCAACATGTCCTTCAAGATTTTTAGTCAATTACTTTTACAATTCTAAAAGCTTTCGAAACGTCGGGTCTAAAATACAATTATTATTAAAATAGAAATTTAACCGCGATAAAATCCGTATAAACTAGTTTTAATTCAATGTGTGCTTATTTGAAAAAAAAATCCTGATTTTAAAATCCGTGGTTTCGCTTGTGTGCCCGCCCTCTGCATTTCCATTGGTACGATATACATCATGCTATCATTTCAATCGTTTTTTTTCGAATTGATTTGTGCTGATAGCCTATATTGCTTTTACAGCTTCACCTGACAATAAAGCCGGTGCTTATGGCGCTCTAGCCAGAAATATGTATAATCGAGTAAACTGTTATTGGGTTTTTCTATTACGAAATGCTCACTATCAGCCCATAGTCTGGAATGGTGCCCGGTATAGCGATAGGCTCGCCCCGTCACATGGGACGGAAATAAACTAGCGAAATGTGGGTGTACTGGTTACACCTTTGCCTACCTAAGGTAAAAAAAAAATACCATTCTATTCGAACACATTTTCGCAAGTTGTTCGTGCCAGCCTCTCTGTTCTGGGATCAATTTTTTTATATATTTTTAATTTAAGAACGAGATGGCTAAACAACTATATACGGCCGATTAAAGTTCTAGATTAATAATAAAATTGTACGGGTTTTTGCCATCTTACCAACACAAGTGTAAAATTTTACTTGAAAGGACCACGTACGAGGCAAGTCAATAAATTTTCATTAGTGCGGGTTGTTTTGACAAATAATAAAAGCAATTTGTTGGAAAGGTGAACTGTATAGGGGATTCTGATTATGGATTGCTAAATGAAATCACGCTGGGCAGCTAACAAAAGAACATATGCACTAACCTGGGCTCGCAGCTTCTTCCCGGGATAGGAGATATATCGCACTCCACCTCCAACCATTCAGCAACACCAACCAGATGCGTAGCTTCGCGTCCCGGGTTTTGGAAAATTGGCACTCAGAAAAGTAATCACAATTAAATCCGGAGTCGAATTGAATATACGACGGCAAGCCATTGAGGCACGGACTGCGGCGACGAAACTGCAGCTTGCCTCGGTCGGCATTCAACTCTGCAACTACCCACAGCTTTGGCATGCGGAAAAATAAATTTTAAATATCCTACCCTGCAATAAAGAATATCCAAAACAAACAATATTGAATTGAATATTTTTATTTGATTTTAATAACCAAAGAGAATTAATAACCGCCTCAAAAACAAGTTTCTGAATTCATATATATATATTATTTTTTTATGTATTTTCACGTTTAAGTAACTCCGCCAAATAGTCGCCTCGCTTAGCTAACAATACCGCGCAAGTTAAATTGGCTTAGCTTTCAGGAGAGACATAAAACTGAATATGTTTTATGAACATGTGCGATGTTTTATGTATGGTTAAAATTTTTGTAAATTCATTGGATACGCGCTGAAAGAATCTATCCAATGATAATATAACATCACAGACTTTAATGTATACTAGGTACTAGACGGGCTGTTTGGAAGTAAAATTGCGTCACATATCACAGGAGTTTGACAGCTTATAAACAGGGAGCGCGATAGGGGTTCTAGTTGAGAGTAAGCGAGATGGTAATATTGAGTTACTTAGTGGTACAATTTCTGTGTACCGCGCAGCTTGTCTAATAGTATACATTGAAGTTTTTGTATAACATGGCCAATTTTCGAGTTACGCGGTATTGTTAGCTAAGCGACAAAATGCGAATGGTAGAGCCACGCTAGTACCTAGTTTGTCTACAGCATGAATGGGCCGGTTCAACCGGGTCGTAACCGGTTCTCACAGAAAACCGACGTAAATGAAAAGACAACAAATAAATAATATAGTGTAATTGCCTAGTGTATTTGACGATGCTATGTATGTTATGTATACATTAGTTGATATGATTTCTATACATAAGTTTCTTTATTTTGTACTGACTTGTCATAAGCGCTATTTTAATTGCCTACATGATTAATAAACTATTTCATTTCGTTTCATTTCGTTTCAAGTAGAGGCTTGCTGTGTTGCGGTGAGGGATATTCCCCTTCCCGATTCCTTTCCTTTATGGTCATCAACGCGCCCATGATCCTTTTGATATCGTGACGTCTTACCATCAGGTGGTAGGTCCGTCGTATGCGAGAGGCCGGCTGGGTTGGTACCACCGCTTTGTCTATTTCTGCCGCCAAGCAGGTGTAAGCACTGTTGTGTTCCGGTTTGAAGGACATTGAAGCCAGTGCAATTACTGGGCATTATGAGACTTAAAACCTTATTTCTCGGGGTGACGAGCGCAGTCCAGTGTCATGCAGTGCTTTGTCATTTAAAGTTCTGTGTGGCGTTGCTTCTGTTTATGAGCAGGCGTGGCGCTTACCATCAGGCGAGTGACCTGCTAGTCTCGTCATTTAAGCTATTAAAAAAAAACAGGCGATACACGCTCGTTTGCCGGCTAATAATATCAAAAATATATACTAAAAGCGTAGAATACTTTCTACTTAATAATACTAGTATTAGTCTGTATTATACACGCTCCACTCTTGGACACGGGCCTCCTCTACTCAATGAGAGGGGTTAGGCCTTACTCCACCACGCTGGCCTAATGGGGGTTAGCAGACTTCGCATACCTTCGAAATTATTATGAAGAACTTCTCAGGTATGCATGTTTCCTCACGATGTTTCCTTCACCGTTAAAGCAAGCGATAATTAACAATTAATACACACGTAACTAAGAAAAATCAGAGGCGCATGCTCTTGGGGTTGGTTTCGAACCTGCGACTTTCGTCGCGACAGTCAGTACCACTCCCCGCTATTGCTGCTTTTAAAGAAGCTGCTTAGAATACTTTACTACTTAAAAAGAATAGGTATTTAATATTTTTTATTTTTTTGGTCTTTAAATGATTTTATGTAGAATTTTAAAAAAACATGTCACACACGACCAATCAGTTTATTCACGAATTGACAGCCTCCGTGGCGCAGTGGGCGAGTAGCCGGCTGCGAAGCGAGAGGCCGTGGATTCGATTCCCGCACTGAGAAATATGTTTGTGTGATTCACAAGAAATTGTTTCGGGTCTGGGTGATGTGGGTTGGCAAGTCCCTCGTAGTTCCCGATACCCACGATACAGGGTTTACTTAGTGTGGGGTCAGGACTATGTGTGTGACTGTTGAGTGTATTTATTTTATTATTATTTCATAAATACCGAACTAGATAGAGTTACGCTTAACTTACAAGCTTGAGGCTAAAAAATAACAATTCTACCCCATCCAAACCCGCGCATCACAACACTAGTCAAATATAACCGTAGAGATAAAAACGACAAATAGCGAAATGTGACCCTAAATCTCCGCAGATACGTAATTGGCGTGCCCGGATTGGCCGAGTGTGGGGTACGCCGTGTCGCGCCTTGTGATTGGCCGATTTGGGTAGGCCACGCCCCGACCGGATTAGGGGTTGAGGCCGAGGGGTAGAATGTTTGAAGCAGAATAGTCTTGGTACTTGGGATTTTCAATTTTATATGATTGGGGTATTTTAACGACGATGTTTAAGTGAAATTTCAAATAAATAAAATCGAACAAGTGACAGGCGGACTCGTGCACTAGGGTTCCGTATCATAGCAAACGAGCAAGTAGGTCACCTGGTGGTAAGTGATGTACGCCCACAATACCAAAAGAATGTGAAAGAATGGGCGCGTTGCCGACCTTAAAGGAAAGGGATAATTAAGGGATTAGGAAGGGTGGGGGGATTTGGGCCTCCGGATAACTCACTCAGTGTACGAAACGCAGCAGCAAGCTGCTACTTTTCGGTGAGACAAAAAACCGGCGTGAAGAAAACATCGTGAGGAAACCTGCATACCTGAGAAGCTCTTTATAAGAATTTCGAAGGTATGTGAAGTCTGCCAACCCACATAATGCCAGTGTGGTGGATTAAGGCCTAACCTTTCTCATTCAGTAGAGGAGGTCCGTGCCCAGCATTGGGACATGAATATACAGGGCTACAATAAAATACTCTGCCTCGGTGGCGCAGTTGTAATGCGTACGCGTTACGAATGCGGCTGACGCCAAGGTCTCGGGTTCGACCCCGGGTCGGGTAAATGTGGTATTGGGTTTTTCTATTACGAAAAGCTGAGTATCAGCCCGGAGTCTGGAATTTGTGCCCGGTATGGCGATAGGCTCGGCCCCTATCACATCGTGGGACGGAGATACGCTCGGCGAAATGTGGGTGTACTGGTTCCACCTCTGCCTACCCCTTCGGGGATTACAGGCGTGAGTGCGTATGTATGTACAACAAAATACAATATAATGTGCACTGTGTTTTCATCTAATGCGTATTGAGTATTGACTACGTCACCAAACAAAAGCCTTACATTAAAAATGATGAAGTATCAAGACTGTTCGATCATAGTACGTCCTATTTTGCATTCAGAGGATGATCTCTGTGCGTTAGAGCATCTTACGCTCCCACTTATCATGTATGTATACCGTATGAACTGTACTGTACATGAATATAGCTCACATATGATTGGGGTAAGTTCGAACATATTTTATATAAATTATTTAAAGCATATCTAGGTGTGGTATACTGATACGTGCTGCAAAATCGGTGAAGTCCAAGCTTCGATTCCTGGGTCGTGAATTTTTGCCCCAAAACGAAAATTGCATGATATAATTTTGCGCGACAAGCTATAATGGGACGGCAAAATAAGCTTGACTATTAAAATATTTGTAATATTTATTAAAAATATTTGTATATTAAAAATATTTGTATACTTGGCTTAGCTTAGAAACTTATGGGTTGTTTTAACCTGCTTGAATTAATGTAATGCATAAGTTGGCTGGATACCGTGCGAGTTCAATAATAAAAGTATTATAATTCGATTAATATTATAAACTAAAGTTAAATAGCGATAGGCTCGCCCTCTATCACATCATGGGACGGAGATACGCTCGGCGAAATGTGGGTGTACTGGTTACAACTCTGCCCACCCCTTCGGGGTATACAGGCGTGAGTGCGTATGTATGTATGTAAAGTTATATTTGTGCGGTATAAGGCTCAACTTTTAGCATTCTGGGTTGGTGGACATCCAGTGAGAAAGGCAGACATAATGTTAGCGTCCAGAGATGCCATGTCTCTACTACGGCCGTCATTATTATTACTACAGTGTATGTAGAACTATAAAATAATAGTTACTAACGTGCTAGGCCAAAAAACATCGTTTGCTTGAAACATTTTGTGTATAGCCTAAAGAATGCTAAGAAATAAAGTTTTATTATTAAAAAAATTATAGCATAGTTCGTGGTAAATTTAGCAGTCGCATAAGAGCAAGAAGGTTACCTGATAACAATGATATCTACCGCGGAAGTATGCACACAATATAAGAAGAGTCATGGGCGCGTTGTCGACCTTAAAAGGAAAGGGATGATAAAGGAATTGGAAAGGGGGATTCGGGCCTCCGGATATCTCACTCACCGTACGAAACGCAGCAGCAAGCAGATACTTTGTCGGTTTTCCGTGAGATAGTAGCAACGATCGAGCCGGCCTATTCGAGTTATAGACAAAACTGTCTCCAGTGAGGCTCTACCACTGTAAAATACGAATTAATTTTTCGAATAATACTTTGATTTTTACAGTATGAATTACTAGGACTGCATTTTACAGCATGAAGCTGACGCTGAGGTCACGGGTTCGATTTCCGGGTCGGGTAAAAGTGATATTGGCATTTTCTATCACGTAATACTTAGTATCACCCCGGAGTCTGAATCTGTGTCCGGTATGGTAATAGGCTTGCCCCCTATCACATCGTGGGAAAAAGATACGGAAATAATATCGGGGAATGTGGGTGTACTAGTTAAACCTCTGCCTACCCCTTCGGAGATTACAGGCGTGGGTACATATGTATGTATGTACCTTAATTAACTCCCAAGGTTTACATACTGATTTCTTATGTTTTCCCAAGGTTTGCTTAAAATCATGGCTTAGTAAAGGCAAGGAATGTTAAAGCAAATATCTTATGGCTGAAGATAGGAATGATAACGCAAAGTGAAGAAAGTTATGAAGGCTTTCAATTAAATTGTTTATTTTCATCTATAAAAACATATATGAGGAATAATTACGTCGATATCTAGCTCGAAACTCGAAACCGAGCATTTATTTATTTACTAATTTGTATTCTTTAAAACTAAAAAAAACATTCAAAAAAATACCCCATTTGTGTTATGTTATCCGAAATCAGTATTTATAATTGTGAAAAAACATTTCCGAAAATTACCCCAATAATTTCCTACAAGACAACAATCTACCCCGATAAAATATTTCAACAAACATACAAACGCGCCCTTAACATCGGCGACATCCAGTAATCTGGCGTAACCACCCCCTCCACGGGGCGGGTCCAGCCACCCTCAGTCAGTCGGCCGCTCACGGCAAATCATCTCGTTTCGGGCCAAACAACTGCCGATTAACACATAATCGATTTTCATTTAACGCCGTACACACGATTTTAAGGTAATCAGTATACTAAAATAAAAGCAGTTTCTAATATGGGGTATAAATGTGAATTGTGTGATTTTGTGATATTTTAAAAATGTGATTAAAATAATTTACATAAAGAAAAATTGTGACTGTTATGGACTCAATTAAAAAGTAAGCGACGGTATTAAAATTTAAATTCAAATAAAATATATTTTTTCTCAAATCGTAAACAATTTAGTGTTGATAAAAAATTACAAGAAACATTGCTAGAATCCAGTGATTATTCCTAATTTAAATCGAGCGCCAAAATAAAAAAATGTAATAAAAAAATCACCGTTCTAAAAACAAGCAAAGGAAACTAAACCATGGAGCACGAAACACGAAGCGACTCACCAACAGACACAAATCGGCAGGAGCATTCAAAAACTTCTTTTTTAATCGAAGACATACTTTATAGAGGCCAAGAAACAAGGTTTAAAGCCCCAATGACGGTTGAAAGGAGGTTGGAATACGAGCCTAAACCATTTTTCTCCGTGCCCAATGAAATAAGGCCGCATGCTCAAGCGAGAGAAGGGACGTATCTTCAAGTAATGGGAGCTTTAGGGGCATATTTACATACCCCAAATACTTACAAGGCTATGGAAACGCCTTATTTTTTGTCACAAGGTAAGTTTATCCATGACCTAAAAGTGTTTTTATAAAACTGAATAAAGAGACGAGCAGGTCGCTCGCTTGGTGTGATGGTTCATTGTTTTGGTTCACTTAACTTTTAATACTGTGCTCTTCATCTGGAGATTTAAGAAATTAAGTTTTATAATATCCAGAGGGGTTAGCAGGCAGGCGGCTGTTTGTAAAACTTACAAGCTAAATCTTTCTGTAACATGTGTTAAAAAGCATACCCCACTGAGAGTGGGATAAGGGCAAATGGAAGAAGAAGATTGTATGTAGTTATCATTAGGTCCAGTATAGCTTGCTGTACCAAGATAAAAAACATACATAAGCTCACACCTGTATCCCCGTCCCCCTAAGGGGTAGGCAGAGATGCAACTAGTGCACCCACAATTTACTGAGGTTAGTTCCCTCCCATGATGTGATAAGGGGCGAGTCTATCGCCATACCGGCCACATATTTAATTTCTGGGCATTCATATGTAATCGAAAACTCAATCAA
Source organism: Mimas tiliae (assembly GCA_905332985.1). Lineage (NCBI taxonomy): Eukaryota > Metazoa > Arthropoda > Insecta > Lepidoptera > Sphingidae > Mimas > Mimas tiliae. The sequence goes on along the minus strand of HG995265.1, from coordinate 5,037,330 downwards.
AAATTATAATTGCTCGACCTGGGAATTGAACCCAAGATCTCACGGTTCTCAGCCTTATTATTCTGCCACTAGACCATGGGGCATTAGCATATGCAACACGACATGATTTTGTCGTCTTATTTTGTCGTGACAATCCAGTTTTATCTGGTTATTTCTATATGTCTATCGAATCTAACATGGTTACATACAATACTCGACTCGTTATAATGTCATGAAAATAAGTTTTGACAAAACTTAAAAATCAACTTCAAGAAAATGACGGTAAAGCGAGTTTTACGAGTGGTAAAGCCACGCTGTAGACAATTTTGTCTACAGCATGAATGGGCCGGCTCGTCCGTGTCGTTACCACTGTCTCACAGAAAACCGACGTAAAGAAGTAGCTTGCTGCTGCGTTTCGTACGGTGAGTGAGATATCCGGAGGCCCAAATCCCCCTCCCCTTCCCCAATCCCTTAATTATCCCTTTCCTTTAAGGTCGTCAACGCGCCCATGACTCTTGGTATTGTGGGCGTACATGGGCAGTGGAGATCACTTACCATCACTTGCTCGTTTCCCGGCCTATGCTAATTTGTATAGGTCTCTTTGGAGTCGATGCAATTCTATTTGACAAGCAGCGACACAGGCACTCTAAAGTCACCTATAAAACAATGTTATTTTTGACTTTTAAGTGTTACCTATTTGTTTGAAGTCGGTTTTTAAGTTTTGTTAATCTTATTTTATTTTTCAATTTTTAATGGTAGGTACTTACTATAGGACGTTGATTATTGGTTTAGAGAATGCCATTTGCAACTTTCTTGACGCTGAAACTAGATCGGAATGATATTTTGAACATTTAAAATTACGAGAATTGGCCTCCTGATCCTAACTAAATTCATATGGGACCACATCGCAGCTAAACTCTATCCAATGAATTGTTTTCCAATAATATTGGTCCCCAATTGGCGGTAAAATCTATGTAGGTATATAGATTGTATTTGGCAGCCTCCGTCGCTGGCGTGGGTTCCCCGCACCTAGACAAATGTTTGATTCACAAATATTTGACTCGGGTTTCGGTGTTGTGGGTTGGCAAGTCTCGTAGTTCCTGATACCCATGAAACAGGTTTATCTAGTGTGGGGTCAGGACTATGTGTGTGACTGTTGGGTGTATATATTTATATGTAATCTATGTACACACATAAAAAAAGCAATAAATAAACTCGCCGAAATGAGAACCTCCTTTTTGAAGTCGCTTAAAAAGTAGAGAAAATAGTACATTCAATATCTCTGCGGTATTTTATCTACGAACACTAACATGACGTAATTTTATCGAATGACGCTTTTACCAGAGATATTTGTCGCCTATAGTTATCTCTCTCGTGCGAGATATGTCGTGTTGCATATGCTAAGCCCACATGAAATACAAGGTGGTAGGTCCCTCGTAAGCGAGAGGCCGGCTGGGTTGGTGCCACCGCGCCGTCTATTTCTGCCGCCAAGCAACAGTATAAGCACTGTTGTGTTTCGGTTTGAAAGAAATTGAAACCAGTGAAATTACTGGGCATAATGAGACTTAACACCTTATGTTTCGGGGTGACGAGCGCAGTCCAGTGTCATACAGTGCTTTGTTATTTAAAGTTCTGTGTGGCGTTGCTTCTGTTTATGAGCAGGCGTGGCGCTTACGATCAAGTGAGCGACCTGCTCGTCTCGTCATTCAAGCCAATAAAAAAAAACTACTATTGTATGTCATCAGGTGTTCCATATCACGCTCTCTTCACTCCGTCGGATCTGTCTCTGTCAGCGTTGAAGCATTGCCGACGGCGAAAAGCCAGGACAGTGTTCTCCGATCCACAGCTTACGGGTAAGTCTCATATCGTCGCTTACCTAACAACACCGCGTAATTCGAAAATTGGCTATTTGATATTGTACATACATACGCACTCACGCCTGCAATCCCCGAAGAGGTAGGCAGAGGTGTAATCAGTATACCCACATTTCGCCGGGTCCATTTCCGTCCCATGATGTGATAGGGGGCGAGCCTATCGTTATACCGGGCACAATTCCAGACTCCGGGCTAGTACTTTGCATTTCGTAATAGAAAAACCCAACACCACTTTACCCGATTCGGGGATCGACCCCGAGACCTCAGCGTTAGCCGCAATCGTTACGCGTACGCATTACAACTGCGTCACCGAGGCAGTCTGGTATGTGATATCGTCATTGGATAAATTGTTTTTGCCGCAAATCCAATAAATTTACAAAAAAAATTAAATGAACTATACAAAGAACGTTATTCAAATAGTTCTGTCACCGCTTAGTTCATTGGTTACATCACACATGTTCATAAAACATATTCAGTTTTATGTCTCTCCTCATAACTAAGCCAATTTAACTTGCGCGGTGTTGTTAGATAGACGATATAAGTTTTAGATGTGGGGCCTTACTTATAAACTTTCGTAAGCACTGCTTAGTTGAACACTATTTTCGTATATTTATAGCCAATTTATAGGTAAATCTAGTTGACAGATAAACACCAAAGAATGTTTAACTAATCAATGCAAGGACGCTATTCCACTATCATATTTGCATCATAGATATATGACGTGATATATGATCCTATGTCACAGCATGCTGTGAAATAGGACCATAGAAATATGATCATGGACAATATGAAGTTTATGTTGCTATTATACTGTCATACATTTCTAATATATCTATGAGCTATAGAAGTAGAATCATTTTTATATAATACTTAATGGAATAGCGGCCGAAGTAACGTTTTTAAGTTTGGTCCATAGTATTCATAATATTTATTGGATCCGGTGGTAGTTTTAAAACAACACTTCGGAGATACACATGGTCCGCATTCAATCTCCCTAAGTTAACTATAGGACTTTGTATTTCCTAATATAAATTATTGAAAATCCGGACCTAAAACAAGCCCCCTGAGTTCAAGTAGCTGGATCTTCTCAGAGTTTGGGTCGCGCCGCGTTGAATCCAGTGGTAAATTAAGCCCACTGAGTTTGTTTCGCCGGGTCTTCTCAAGCTGGGTCGTTTTGGATCCGGTGGTAGTTTTAAAACTCGTGCCGTTTCGGTAAATGCAGTGGTCCATACCGACTCAAAATATTTAATAATTAATAATGGACGTTTCCATATTACAAATACTGTTAATAATGTAAAATAAAAAGACAACAAATAAACAATTTAGTGTAATTGCTAGTGTATTTGACGATGCTATGTATGTTATGTATACATTAGTTGATATGATTTTTATACATAAATTTCTTTATTTTGTACTGACTTGTCATAAGCGCTATTTTAATTGCCTACATGATTAATAAAACTATTTCATTTCATTTCATTTAAAACTAGCCTTAATTGTGTAAACCTTGAAGCATACGCATACGCACCTACGACTGTTAAATTCGTGCGTGTACTTAGTTTCTACAGTATGTAAACAAAAACTCTGCTGGCCCTTTTAGGGTCGTGAAGATAGTCATATAGACAGCTTAATAAAATACATACATACGCACTCACGCCTGTAATCACCGAAGGGGTAGGCAGAGGTGTAACCAGTACACCCACATTTCGCTGAGCGTATATCCGTCTCATCATGATTTGACGGTGTATTTGGTATTACATGTCCCGTCATCTGACCCCTACAACCCGCAACCGCAACCAAGTTTCTCCATTGCCTCGTCGGTTAATCAGCAGAGTGTACCATGAGCAGCTTAGGCTGGCATTGGACCTAAGATGTTGGTGGCCCATTTACACTCCAAGAGTTCACTTTAATAATTAAAACTATCTTCGATCTTCTCGAGACTCAATCCGTGGCTACAGCCGAAGGAACTCGGTCGAGACGTCAGGAATATAAATTGACATTTTTAATTATTATATTATATTCAATATTGTTTGCCTCGGTGGCGCAGTTGTAATGCGTACGCGGTACGACTGCTGTGGTGAGGTCCCCGGTTTGATTCCCGGGTCGCGTAAAAATGGTATTGAGATTTTCTATCACGAAATGCTTAGGAGTCTGGAATTTGTGCCCGGTATGGCGATAGGCTCGCCCCCTATCACATCATAGGACGATGATACGGCGAAATGTGGGTGTACTGGTTACACCTTTGCCTACCCCTTCGGGGATTACAGGCGTGAGTGCGTAACAAAAACCCTGTTGGGCACTTTAACTGTGATATTAGAATTGATATTCAAACGCAATAAAAAACCTTGCATATGAAAATTGGATTACATATACTCGTAAATTATCATATTTATTTTTAAATCTTGCATTGATGCTCATTTTTTAAATTATCTGTGGAAGGATAATATTATTTCGCTACTGTTTATAATTTTTTTAATTTTTCTATTTTTATACTGCCTCGGTGGCGCAGTTGTAATGCGTACATGCGTTACGACTGAGGCTGACGCTGAGGTCTCGGGTTCGATCCCCAGGTCGGGGAAAAGTGATATTGGGGTTTTCTATTACGAAATGCTCAGTATCAGCCCGGAGTATGGAATTGTGCCCGGTATGGCGATAGGCTCGCCACCTAACACATCATGGAACGGAGATATGCTCGGCGAAATGTGTACACTACTGGTTACACCTCTGCCTACTCCTTCGAGGATTACAGGCGTGGATGCGTATGTAACTCTTAATTTTCCTTCACAATCTGGAATGAACTCCCTGCATCGGTGTTTCCCGAGCGTTATGACCTGTCCTTCTTTAAGCGAGGTTTAAAAAGAGTCTTCCTTCAACGGTAGGCAGCGGCCTGGCTGTGCTCTGGCATTGCTGAGGTCCATGGGCGGCGGTAACCACTTACCATCAGGTGGGCCGTCTGCTCGTCTGCCTATCTAGGCAAAAAAAAAACTCTTTTCGTGTTCTTTACAATGTTTATATTCGTAAGGTCTGGAAAAACGTTTCGAGTCCCAACGGTATTTATCAACGCCGGAGCGTGTGGAGTTGGCAGGTGCCCTCAACCTCTCGGAGACGCAAGTCAAGACCTGGTTCCAGAACAGGCGCATGAAGCACAAGAAGCAGATGAGGAAACAGCAGCAGCAGAGAGGTAAGACCATCACGCTTCTGTTTTTATCTCATTTTAGGGTTCCATAGGAAACGAGCAAGTAGGTCACCTGATGGTAAGTGATCTCCACCGCCCACAATACCAAAAGAGTCATGAGCGCGTTGCCGACCTTAAAGGAAAGGGATAGTTAAGGGATTGGAAAGGGGAGGGGGATTTGGACCTCCGGATATCTCACTCACTGTACAAACACAGCAGCATGCTGCTACTTTACGTCGGTTTTCTGTGAGACAGACGACCCGGACGAGCCGGCCCAGTCATGCTGTAGACAAAAGTGTGTACAGCGTGGCTCTATCACTCAAAACCGTCTATACGTCTGTCCGTCCGTATATCACAGTCATTTTACTCCGAGACTATTAGCACTACATGGATGTTATTTGGATGGTAGCTGTATTCTATGAACCGCTACTCAAAGGTGGTGATATTACACACTAGGTTAACCTGTATCGTGGGTATCAGGAACTACCAGGGACTTGCGGTCCCACAAAACTCAAACTATGCGTGGATTAGACAAACATTTGTCTTGGTATGGGAATCGAACCCACGGCCTCTCGTTTCGCGGCCGGCTCCTCGCCCCTACACCCGGAGCCTGTCATATAAGTCTTTGATTCTAAAATAAACACGGTCAATTAATTTTAGAACTAAAAGTTACGAAATTGAAGTATGCCAGGTATCGGCGAACTATTAAAGGAATTATCGAGAACTTGGCGCCGAGTTTGTGCAACGCACCAAAACTTCTTAAATGTTTGATAGTTCGCAGTTTGTAAGATTTTGAAACTGTACTAATTTTGACTGCCTCGGTGGCGTAGTTGTAATGCGTATGCGGTATGACTACTGTGCTGAGAGTTCGATCCCCGGGCCGGGTAAAAGTGATATTGGGTTTTGCTATTATGAAATGCTCAGTATCAGCCCGGAGTCTGGAATAGGCTATTTTAACAAATAGGTCTTATTTTGTTAAAGAGATTTTTTTTATTTTATCGTATTTTTCTGAGACTTACAACAAAGCTTTAATTCAAATTTATTTTTTTCATGAACATACGAAACCGCCGTCGGCCATGTTGGCCTATAGATTATCTGTGCAATGACGACACATTATTTGTAAATAAACATACATACGCACTCACGCCTGTAATCCCCGAAGGGGTAGGCAGAGGTGTAACCAGTACACCCACATTTCGCCGAGCATATCTCCGTCCCTTATGTGATAGGGGGCGAGCCTATCGCCATACCGGGCACAAATTCCAGACTCCGGGCTGATACTGAGCATTTCGAAAATAGAAAATACCAACATCACTTTTACCCGACCCGGGGTTCGATCCCGAGACCTCAGCGTTAGCCTCAGTCGTAACGCGTACGCATTACAACTGCGCCACCGAGGCAGTCTAGTTGCAAAGAAACACGCGTGCGAAATAATCTCTGCGAGCTAAAAATAAAAGATCATGAGTTTTAATAAATTACACGATAAATATAGTAATTATCATTACTGTATCGTGAGAGAATGCAAAAACACATCCATAAAGACTCTAAAAACTTGTGGATCAGACTACCCAGTGAAATTAACATGCGCAATACTTGGTTGAAACTTGCCAAAAGGGATCCTTTTTTCGTTATCGACTGAAGCTTAAATTTATTTTTGCGAAGATCACTTCGATGTAAGTACTTACATAATATCTATTTTTTTTCCTACAAAAGACCACATCATGCGCTTTGCGAATGACATTTAGTTGTTTACAAATTGTCTGACGTCACGATCATGGCGGTAGCGTTTTCGAATTATAAAATAAAGATACTTTTTTTATTGGAATTTAAAATTTAAAGACATCTTCTACTATCATGTATTGAAATTGATATATTTGGGTTCCTTAAACCAAATACTGTAGGAAATAAACAATTATTTATTAAATTTTGGTCTATGACAACTAGCCCCCGAGCACATCACGTAAGCACTAATGTGGTCCGGTATGAAGGACATTAGAACCAGTGAAATTACTGGGTTAATTATGTCTTGGGGTGAGTACAGTCCTGTGCCACGCAGTGATTTGTAAATTAAAGTTATGTGTGGCGATGCTTCTGTTTATGGGCAGGCTTAACAACAGGCGAGCGACCTGCTTGTCTCGTCAGTCAAGCTGCTAAAAAACACGAAAACACTTTAACGCGGGCGTAGCCGATAGCAAAACCTAGTAGGTACATAATCAACATCTCTGTACCTACCTCTTCACCCCTCCAAAATGGCAGCGGGGCACGAAACGGCCTAATTGGCGCAGTAAACCTCAAGGAGCGCGGAATTCAATTTGTAATGTCGTCGCTTTCGCGCCACAACTCAAGACGTTCGCAAATCGAGTTAGCAAGACAAGATGGCGGACGTCTTGGTTGCTAGGCAACGAGCCCCCACAGATATCGATTGTGTGTCTATGGTTGGTGCTTTTTAAATTAATTTTATTGATCAACTGGCATTAATAAATAATCATTTAAAAATCCGGTCAAGTGCGTGTCGGACCACGCGCAATGAATGGTTTCGTAGTGTAGGTAACTGAAAATATCCCATATCACAAAAACTACTAAATAACTAAACTAAATTTGTTTTAATAAGCTAGGTTGTAAGCTTATTAAAACAAATTTTCGTTGGAACTTCCTTTTAAGTTATACTACCTAGGTACCTTGTTTTTTTTCAGAATTTTCCACCCCGTAGTTTAGAAGTTAATGGCAGGGGATATTTTCACGACTTTGGATACGCATAACTCGCAAACTGACTTATGTAAAAAAGTAATTTAGCAACCTCTATATAATTTTTACGGACCTGTCCAATGAACACATGTTTGTGTGCAATGGAGAAAAATATTCATCCCTCAGTTAGGTACATGTATGGAGAGCCATCACAAAAATTTTTTTTGTAAATTCCACAATACCTTTGTGTAGTGGTTCATACTCGTAGAATACACCTGCCATCCAAATTTCATCCATATAATGGTAATAGTCTCCGAATAAAATGGTTGTGACATACGGACGGACAGTTGGACATGGCGAAATTATAAATGTTCCGTTTTTGCCGTGGCTATGGAACCCTAGAAACGCGCTTCGGAAGCACAATAAATATAATTGTACATATTATAATTATTTTTACAATAACTTGTAAAAAACAATCAAGATAGATAGATATATACACTTTATTGTACACCATGCAGAATATTACAGTAAAGAACAAACAAAATTATAAATGTAACAATAGGCGGTCTTATCGCTAATACAGACAACCTTACCAATATCTAAATCCTTACCTAAATCAATTATTTACCTCCCAGGTTTTAAAACAAAATTGCCAGTAATTAAATTAATATTAGCTATCATATCATTATCAAGTGAAATCTTATGTCTGTATACTGTTTTCCGTTGAAATTTCCCATTTTCCCCTGATACTTCATCATCAGATTTTAACCAAAAGTCCAAACAACAGCGACGCTCTGCCAATAGGGTTGCTCACTTGATTTTTAAATTTAAAACCTCTTGCAGATATTTTTTTATAAATCCGTCTAAAAATAAATAAGTTAGAAGCCATTCCAATATTGTACAAGGAGTTAACGTGTCAAATGACAGATGAAGCAAACTTTGACGTCATCATGTAAAATGGCCCTTACGCGTGCAAGCCAGATGGTGCAATATCTCCACTACGCACCCACTTTTCCTAATCCCAATATTTAAAGTCATAATTGCGGGATCATTTCTGAATTAACTTTGAATATGTTTTGACAAAAGGGCTTCTGTTGCGTATAATTTTCTGATGCTTATAAAATAATGTACAAAATTCAACATAGGAAACTACCATATTATTGAAAGCCTTGTAAATAGAAGCAGGCTGCCTAATTGCCTTCATCCATGAGGTTGGTTGACGAGGCCTGAGAGTCGGCTGCCTTGAGATGCTACTGGCTGAGTTGGAAGATATGTACAGTTATTATTATTTACAGGTGCCACCACGCCAGTAGACTTTACAACCAAACACCAGCAACCCGTCGCAGAGTGTCGAAAGGTAAAATTATATGTTTTTTTTATCGACTCGAACTAAGAAGTTCGCAAGATATTACTTCTACTTAAAACGAACTAAGTTCTTAGTCATTTACCTAATTAAAAAGCGAAAAAATGCGATTTCGTCTTAATACTGTAGAAAATACTACATTTACTGGGTTAATCGTGTAAGATCCCACTTGTGTGTTTCCACGACCTTAAATGCTATTAAAACGTTTTTACCTATTAAAGATAAAATTATTATCGAGGAATACATTTCTATCCGGCTGCATGTCTAAGACATATTATTATAAATGGAGTGGTAGAGCCACGCTGTGGACACTTGTCCTCAGCATGAATGGGCCGGCTCGCCCGGATTGATACCACTGTCTCACAGAAAACCGACGTGAAGTAGCAGATTGCTGCTGCGTTTCGTACAGTGAGTGAGATATCCGGATGCCCAAATCCCCCTCCCCTTCCCAATCCCTTAATTATCCCTTTCCTTTAAGGTCGGCAACGCGCCCATAATTCTTTTGGTATTTTGAGCGTACATGGGCGGTGGTGATCACTTACCATCAGGTGAACCACTTGGTCGGCCTATGAAATAAAAAAAATAAAAAAATATTATCGCAATTAATTGAATTGTTATTAATTTATTAGGTACCATTTTAAGTTTATCTAATTTAAAATTAATTAATTCATTCCATAGAGAGTTTTAAAACGAACTTAAAACGTTTTTTTTATTGGGTTGCTATTAGCCGCAATAATTTTGCCGGATTTCTGTTTTGTCGTGAAACAACAGTTATATATGGTTATCTCTATAATGTGAAAGAAACATCGTGAGGAAATCTCCATAACCGGAGAAGTTCTCCATAAGAATTTCGAAGGTGTGTGAAGTCTGACAACCCGCATTAGGTCAGCGTGGTGAACTAAGGCCTAACCCCTTTCATTCAGTAAAGGAGGCCCCTGCCCAGCAGTGGGACGTGTATCATGTAGGTACGCTGTGGGGTCTTATATGACTACAACAAACATGCTATTTTGATCTGAATGCAGATCATCTTAACAAACTTGACCGTCTTCTCAATAACTGCATTCGATTTATCTTTAATCTTCGTAAATATGACCACGTTTCCTCTTATCGTACGCAATTACAATGGCTACCGATTCGCCAACGCCGATCTTTGCGAGCACTCACAACTCTCTTCTCGCTACTTACATCCCCTACGCCGCCTTCTTATTTATCTTCTGACTTTATTTATCTTTCTGATAGCCATGATAGGAATCTTCGCTCTTCTAACAATCTTCTCCTCAAATGTCCTCCTCATTCCTCTGACTTCACCCACTCTTCTTTCGCTATTCAATCTATACTTCTCTGGAACGCACTCCCACTGGAAATCAGGTCGTGCACCACACGAGTGGCTTTCAAATTGAGAGTTCGTCAACTATTGTTGGACGGATTGGTAGAATCACATTAGTTTCTCCTACATATCGTATATATTTATGTATTGTATTGTATTTTATTGTATTTATTATATATTTTTGTATGTTTATATATATATTTTTTTATTCGGCATTGTACGTTTTATGTCATATTTTTATATTTTGTATCTTCCTTTTTTTTGCACCTACTTTGATCATCTCTGCATCGCCCTAAGGTTGACTGGTAGAGAATGCCTTTGGCATTAAGTCCGCCTTTATACATTGTATATAAAGTGTAAAAAAAAAAATATATATATATTTTAATGACAATTCTTTCCAGACCCAAGAAGATTCTAGAATATCGACAACGCATACATCGGACTCGGACACCGAGCACAGCGACAGCGACATCGATATCGTCGGTGAATCTAATTATTCACAACACTATAACACGTAAAGCGAAAATAGTGACGTGAAAAGTATCGTTTAGACCAGTGTTTCCCAATTAGTGGTACGCGTACCCCCAGGGGTACGTGAAGTTGCATCAAGGGGTACGTGCGGCTATCTACGTGCGTATACTGTGTGCATATACTTTAAAGAGCACGTTGAAGAGTTGCGCTGAATATTACGCTTAATCGACTTACCTGGATCTATTCACATACCTCGATATTGATCCAATCCAACAATTTTGGATGGATACGGCCCTCTAGAATTACTTTTGTGTATGCCACTTTTGAATTATTACATATTATGTTCATGTAATTATAAAATAATATATTTAATTACGAAAAGTAGCGCAAAACTATCATCATGTCTGTAATGCGGCAGTAACGCAACAGGGCCTAAAACTACACAAAATGTTATAAAATTAACGCTTTGGCAACACTGGTCGTCACTCCCGCCACGTTTTCCCCCGAGGACCCGCGTGGTATTTTTTCGATTGCGTTTTATTATATTTTGTAGTAGTATATGTTCATGAATTTATTACCACATTTTAATTGATTCATTGTGTCTTACGTAAAATTATAGTTTAATAATATCCTCATTTTGTTACAATTTCAACTTCGTTATGACATTTCAATAATTTTAATTTACGCAATAATAAAACGTAGATGAATAATAGGCATTTTTCCATAGATTATACTATTATACTGGCATGTTCTTCGTTCAATTTGACGTAAGAGCAGACTCTCAAATGACGTAATTTGTGGAGCTGTTCTTGAGAACTTTATCATTTGAGATGATGTTGATACGTGTTTATTATATTAACGATGATCTTAAGAAGCTGACCTCATCTTAAGAACGTATCAGCTGATAACATACTTGAGAACTAAACTGAGATCGGTTTATTAATACGGGCCATAGACATGTTTGTTTGTTTAGTGGATGAAGACATTCTTTTCCACTAACTGAGTAGTTAACTAAACCACTAAAACATCCACTAGCCACTAGCAAAATTTACACACTAGTGGCGGGTCCAACCTACGATATCTAGGGATAATTGGGAACACTGTCTGTAGTTCCATTTTTCGCCATTTCACAGTTAACTTTGTACATTTATACATGTTAAGGTAAGCTAGTGTGTTTAGTATTAGGTATTTTCATTACACAGTGTACATATAGTTAACGCACAAATAAATATATAAGTATTATTGACTTCTTTTATAATATTGACCGCTTGTTTCACAGTAGGTATCCCAGTAAACTTATCAAAGATTAAAAGACACCAACAAAATTATCATGCTGTCAATATTCGTGGAGAAGCTTACTCCTGGTACTTCCTAATAGGGTAGTTTCCTATATTGAATTTTATACATTATTTTATATGCAACAGAAAATGATACGCAAAAGAAACCCTTTTATTAAAACACAATCAAAATTGATTCAATAATGTGCCCGCAGTTATGACTAAATGTTGGTATGAGAAAAAGTGGGTGCGTAGTAGGGATATCTCACTATCTCGCTTGCACGCGTGCACCATAATGAACATTTTACACAGTGACGTCAAAGTTTGCGTCGTCTGTCATTTGACAATTACCCCTTCTACAGGATTTGAATGGCTTCTAACTTATTTATTTTTGGTCCGATTTATAAAATTCTTTCTACAATAGATTTTTAGTAACGTAACTTATTGATTTAAATAATAAAAAAATCTAGTCAACTACCCTATTGTAAATTCGTAATTATTCATAGATTACTAAAATTACCGATACGCATAATTTAATCGTACTGTACCTACATTCCCTCTAATCCATTCCTTTTTTCTAGATGTAATGGTGCAATAAAAAATGTAAAATATCTAGTCACTATCTAGTCATTTTGTAGGAAACCTAACTTTATAATGTTACAATTAGGTACTTGTAAATACTTGTTAATAAATATTCTTAGAATAACTATATACAGAAGGTACGAGTAGATGTTCAAACAACGCATACTCACAATTGTAAGCTGAAAATTCGCTAAGTGTGATGTGTTTACTTAAAAAATATATGTCAGCTAAAATGTATATAGGTACATAAATATTTGTAGATGGGCAAAATGTGTTAATGCATTGATTTATAAGTGAGGATCATAAACATAGTTTGGTGAATAGTTATTACCTAGTAGGTACTGTGATCGTAGTTTGGAGCCATATATGTCTCCAATGGAACGGCTTAAATTTGGTGCGTGTACTTAGTTTCTAAATGTAGTTATTCTAAGTAAATATTACTTGGGTAAGCTTTGGTGCGTAATGAGGGATTTACACGAGGTGTTTCTTGCCGTGCAGATAGTTGCCAACAAAATTAAATGCAAATAGTTTATTCAGTAATTACTCATGTTAAAATTCTATCGGTGCTTTGGAAATGCCCACTAGGATCTCGTGTTGTAAGGGGTAAGCCCCATTTTCGCCGTATGGCCTAATCAATTAAGCACCTTAAACGTTGAGAGTTTCTTGTACGCCATACCCGAGAATATGACAGAAATCTTTGAACACGAGACGGCAGCATATGATCCTCGATTTTAATATGGTATATGGCCGATCTCTGTGTCATTTTTATAGATAGATCGGCTTACTACCAATAGAGTTTTGACATATCTTCCATACAAAATGTGTCAAAAATTAACTGCCATTATGTAAATCTATCGGTAAACAGTGAAATTACTTGGCATTATGAGACTTAAAATCTTATGTCTTAGGGTGACGAGCGCAGTCCAAAGTCATGCAGTTGTTTGTAATTCAAAGCTCTGTCTTGCTTCTGTTTATGGGTAGGCGTGACGCTTACCATCAGGCGAGCGACCTGCTCGTTTCGTCACTCAAGCTAAGAAAAAAAAACAGAATATTGAGAACGGCCATTAGTTATGCGGCAGATCTCAACCCGTGTAAATCCCGCATTGCTCAAGTGATATTTAAATTAACATATAAATTAGTTTACGCTCAATAGTTGATTAAGCTAATAAGTAAGTGTAGCGTTGTAGTTTATTATGAATCTAGTCGTTGCATATTTTTCGCTAGTTGTATTGTTTAAAGAAATGTTTTATCTTGAGAAAACATTTTGTGTTCTCGCCGAAGATGAATTTAAATGGTTGGTAGCAATGGAATGTGCGGATTGGATTTTAGAATGAAACAATTATTACCATTTGTTGACACTTTATAAAGTTTATAATACAGTTCTCAAGTGTGCAGTGCCTCAACCATGAGTTTTTCTCAGTAAAATCGCTAGCGATGACGTAAAATATTTGTATGACAAAATTTAGTTTCTCACGTATCCGCTGGAGGCGCCACTGAGTTTTTCATAAAAATATTTTACGTAGTGATTTCTTAGGTTTGCGCGAATATTACACATTGAAATAAAACTAGTTTATACGGATTTTATCGCGGTTTAATTTTTATTTTAGTCCCGACGTTTCGAGACGACCTACACCTCAGTCTCTCCCGTGACCACGAAGGCTGAAAAGCTTTCGAAACGTCGGGACTAAAATAAAAATTAAACCGCGATAAAATCCGTATAAACTAGTTTTATTTCAAAATATTTTACGGTTAGCCTGCAGATTTGAGTTTGAATGGTAGATTCACGCTGTAGACTGGTCCGTCCACAATACCATAATGATCACGGGGCGTTGTCATCCTTAAATGAAATGGATAAATAAGGGATTAGGAAGGAGAGAGGGATTTGGGCGTCCGGATATCTCATTCACCGAAACGCAGCAGGACTTTACACTTTACAAACAGTGGTAACATCCCGGACGAGCGCCCATGCACGTGGTACACAACACTGTCTACAGCGTGGCTCTACCACTCAAAAACTAACAATCTTACAAACTATACTTCTCAATAACATTAGTGTAAGTAAGTGATGTACCTCCAGCAGAAATATCTGTTATTTTTCTATACGTAGAAAGGACTTTTAATGCATACTACTAGACGGGCTGTTTAGAAGTAAAATTGTGTCACATAACGCGGGAGTTTGACAGCTCACAGACAGGGAGCTCGATAGGGGCTCTAGTTGAGAGTAATATTGAGTTACGGTCAATTGACCGTAACTTAGTGGTACAATTTCTATGTACCGTGCAGCTTGCCTAGTAGTGTGCATTAAAGTGTTTGATATAAGCCTATTTTTTTAAGCCAGGATCAGTAGCAATACATTATATTTTTCTATTTTACGTTTAGAAGTTTAAGGTTTTTCCTCAATCCGCCATTTTCAGTAGTAGAATGTACTAGAACTGATTTAGTCACATTGTAAATCGACAATGATTTAGAAAATGAGTTAAATAAAAAAATAAAACTTTTATATTTTTTTATTCCAAAATATTTTTTTTATGGCCAAGCAGATAACGGTGGGCAGCGGCCTGGCTGTGCTCTGGCACTGCTGAGGTCCATGGGCAGCGATAACCACTTACCATCAGGTGAGCCGCCCGCTCGTCTGTCTATCTAGGGCAATAAAAAAAAGCAGAGGTTTCTTTTAAAAGTGCGTCTCCACTTGTGACACCCCTTTGTCTATTTCTGCCGCCAAGCAACAATGTGTAACAACTGTTGTGTTCCAGTTTAAAGGACATTGGAGCCAGTGAAATTACTCGGCATTATGAGACTTAACATCTTATGTCTCTGGGTGACGGGCGCAGTCCAGTGCCATGCAGTGGTTTGTAATTCAAAGTTCTGTGTGGTGTTGCTTCTGTTTATTGGCAAGAGTGACGCTTACCATCAGGCGAGCGACCTGCTCGTTTCGTCACTCAAGCTAATAAAAATATAAAATCATTCGCACTCCGTCATCAGCTTTTACCATTTTAAATTTTTTCATATCGCTTAACTTACAATAAAGACGTGTACGGTCCGTGGCGCAGCGGGTGAGTAGCCGGCTGCGAAGCGTGGCCGTGCGTTCGATTCCCGCACCGAGACAAATGTTTGTGTGATCCACAAAAATTTGTTTTGGGCCTGGGTGTTGTTGGAACGCAAGTCCCTCGTATTTCCTGATACCCACGATACAGGTTTACCTAGTGTGGGGTCAGGACTATGTGTGTGACTGTTGGGTGTATTTATTATTATTTACTGTTGAATTTAATGATGAAATTACTTGCGAGTTGCGTTGCGCTTGTCAGTCTCTATTCAGGCAAATTTTCAACATACATACATACATACATACATACATACATACATACATACGCACTCACGCCTGTAATCCCCGAAGGGGTAGGCAGAGGTGTAACCAGTACACCAACATTTTGCCGAGCGTATCTCCATTCCATGATGTGATAGGGGACGAGCCTATCGCCATACCGGGCACAATTCCAGACTCGGGGCTGATACTGAGCATTTCGTAATAGAAAAACCCAATACCACTTTTACCTGACCCTAGGATCAAACGCGAGACCTCAGCGTCAGCCTCAGTCGTAACGCGTACTGTTATGAGAAATACTCCAAGTAGGTTTTTAAAAAAAGACTTTTAAAGTTAAGGGTGACATTATTGGATTTAAAGGCAAGTGTCACCGATGGCTGATGGAATCCGACTGACTTATTATTTCATACAAAATATATTGAGCATTCAAAAATGCAGACAAGACAAAAAGCAGAACGGTGACGTTCAGCATCTTCCCAGACAATCTACATATATACAGTACGAATTACAACTGCGCCAAAGAGGCAGTTTCAATTGAGGTAAAAATAAAAAATCAATAATCTCAATAAAATCGCTTCGACTGCCAGACACGTGTTGATTTGTAACTCAAAGCGGACTATCGCGCCGTAACAAAGTTTACGCGCCGTCCGTCGACATAACCTCGTTAGAACGTTCTCAGGCGTACGCACAATTTACCCCTAATTCGCGTATTGTTTGCCCCCATTACCATACGTGCGACGGGGCATTAAATATTTGTAGATTGTGTTTTATTTATTTTGATTGATTGTATTGTTTTTAGTTCTTATTTAAGTGGAATATTGAATTTATTACTGCAAAGGAGTACATTGTTCGCTAAAAAGTCTTTTTTCCTTAATCAATAAATCTTTAATTATTGACTGTCGAAATACATAAATAAGAAAAATTTTAGAAGTAAAAGGATACAAATATATATTGAAGACATTACACTATAATTTGTTTCTTAGGCCGTCTTGCAAAGAAAAGAAAAGGTAGGTTAGGTACTAGGTGGTAGGTAGGTCGTATGCGAGAGGCCGTCTGGGTTGGTACCACCGCTTTGGCTATTTCTTCCGCCAAGCAACAGTTTGTAAGCACTGTTATGTTCCAGTTTGAAGGACATCGAAGCCAGTGAAATTATAGGGAATTATGACACTTAACATCTTATGTCTCGAGGTAACGAGCGCAGTCCAATGCAATGCAGTGCTTTGTAAATCAAAGTTCTGTGTGGGGTTGCTTCTGTTTATGGGCAGATATGGCGCTTACCATCAGACGAGCGACCAGCTCGGTTCGTTGATCAAGCTAACAAAAAAAAATACGAATTGTTATAAAATAGATATTTGAGTCACTTAACTATACCTCATTTTTTCTTATACCGACTTGCAAAAGAAAAGAAAATTTATTGTTAGGACAATATTACGTACATAAAAACGTACGTATATTCAGAAGTGATAAAGCCGAATCACCCCTTTTTATTCTAATTACACCAAATGGACACTTCATGACATCATATGTTACATGACAGGTGCAAAAATGTCCCAAAATACCCCAATAAAGGGCCCTTTAATCTGAAAATTCGCACTGATTACCTTTTACAGATAATAACGCCTTCAAACAATAAATGGATCAAAGCATACCGAACTTGTAGTAAGTAATAACCCAGTATAGCAACCAGCGTATTCCGAACTATGGGGTAAAATCACCCGCCCTTATTCTAATGGGGTAAGGTAGACATTCGAATGGTGTTTTATGGAGTAAAATGGCGCGGGGTATATTAAATTTGGTGGAGTTAGGGGGCGATCGGAAAGGTACACAACTCTTTTAATTTTACAGAAGCTTCAATATTGAAGTGATTTGATTAGGAATGGATGGATTTATGCTGTAGTTTTATTTTTATATTGAGCACAAGTGATATATAATATTTTTTTACGGCAGACGTAAGCAAAGAAGCAAATGGGTTACCTTTTATTACGTGATTATGCTCCGCCCATGAACACCTGCAATTCTAGAAGAATCATGGATATATTTCTGATTCCGAAAGGAATGGGAATTGGGAAGGGAATGGGGCATTGGGCCTCCGGAAATAAGCATACATAAATACACACTCACGCCTGTACTCCCCGAAGGGCTATGCAGAGGTGTACTGAACCAACATTTCGCCGAGCTTATTTCAGTCTCAGGATATGATACGAGGCGAGCCTATAGCCATACCGGGCATAATTCCAGACTCCGGATTGATACTAAGCATTTCATGATATCACTTAATATCATTTTACCCGACCCAGGGATCGAATCGAAGACCGCAGCACAGCAGTCGTACCGCGTCCGCATTTCAACTGCACCATCGAGGCAGTATGATTTACAGAATTAAGCATAATTTACACTATATTACGTAATTTTTTGTGGTAAACCATGTATGAAATAAATAAACTGAATAAAGTGCTTAATTTAAATCCAATGTATTAATGTAGCTGGTTCCCTCTAGCACACGCCATCCCGTTCCCTTTGTCAATGAATGGCACTTACAAAGGCACGTTTTTTGGCCGACGGATGAGGTGTGGCAATTTAGACATAACTCAGTTGTACAGACTTTATTAAGACCTGCGTAAGCCACTTCAGAAGCAACACCACACAGAACTTTTAATCACAAAACACTGCATGGCATTGGACTGCGCTCGTCACCCCGAGACATAAGATTTTAACTCTCATAATGCCCAGAAATTTCACTGGCTTCAATGTCCTTCACACCGAAACACAACAATGCTTACACACTGCTGAAATAGACAAAGCGGTGGTGAGAGATCAACCACCTAGAATTGTATGTCGCGGCTTCATAATTACGGTTTCATGTTATGTTCTCGACAAGAATCTGGGGCTCCAAAGACTTTAATACTACTAAACAAGCTGCGCGATACATAGAAATTTCACCACTAAGTTACGGTCAATTGACCGTAACTCAATATCACTATCCCGCTTACTCTCAACTAGAACCCCTCTCACGCTCCTTGTCTGTGAGCTGAGAAACTCACGCTTGTGTGACGCAATTTTACTTCTAAACAACCCATCTAATCCGTATACATTAAAGTATTTGCTTAAATCAACAAGCAAACTCAATCAAAACACACTTTTCTTTATGATATAAAATAATCTGATTGTCCGTACAATCGTTCCTATTGAAGCACCCCTTCCTTAATACACATGTCAAAACTATTACACGTTTAATTTCGTTTATTATTGTCTATTAAAACGGCTTAGGGTTGAATGGCACGAGACGGTGTAGGGCTTGAATTCCGGAAAAGGATCCGATTTTGTGAATATTTTGTTTACGCATCAAAGACTGCACTTTATGCTTTTTAAGTAGTGGTTGAACTTGGTGCTTTCACTAGGTATAGTGTAGGTGCAAAACGTTAATCGTACTAAATGTATTTTAATCATCAGTTCTGAACTATATCCACCTATGGGGTAAAAATAACTGACATTATAAACTAAACGGGGTAAATAAAAGGTTAAACGATGTCAGGGGATTTCATGACATTTAGCGTAATTGGTACACGTTTAGTGATATTAAATTCATAATGCTCCTGTTATTGTCTCATTGGGCTAGACTTTTTATACCATAGGCCGGCAAACGAGCACGTGGGTCACCTGATGGTAAGCGATATATAATACGTACTCACGCCTGTTATCCCCGATGGGGTAGGCAGAGGTGTAACAATTACACCCACACCGCGCCAAGCGTATCTCCGTCCCATGGTGTGATACGGGGCAAGCCTATCGCCATACCGGGCATAATTCCAGACGCCGGGCTGATACTGAGGAATTCGTAATAGAAAAACCCAATATTACTTTACCCGAACCGGGGATCGAACCCAACACCACAGCGTCAGCCTTAGTCGTAACGCGTTCGCATTACAACTGCGCCACCAAGGCAGTCTAAGGTAAGTGATCTCTACCGCCCATATACGCCCAAAATATCAGAAGAATAATGAGCGCGTTGCCGACCTTAAAGGAAAGGAATAATTAAGGGTTGGAAAAGGGAGAGGGATTTGGGCCTCCGGATATCTCACTCATCGTCCGAAACGCAGCAGCAAGCCGCTACATTACGTTGGTTTTCTGAGATAGTGGAGGTCGAGCCGGCCCATTCATGCTGTAGAGAAACTGTCTACAGCATGGCTCTGCCAATCTAAAAAAAAACATACTCATGGTATATTTTATTAAGTATATGTTATTATAATGTTCATACAGATATATTGACCTACAACAATCAAACTTATATGAAACTTTATACATACGCACGCACGCCTGTATTCCCCGAAAGGGTAGGCAGAGGTGTAGCCAGTAGGTACATCAAAATTACACACAGTTTATAATAGTGGGGGAGTATAATTCTAAGCATAGAAAAATCCAATATTAGTTTGATCCGAGCCGGATCGAACTCAAGACCTCAGCACAGCAGTCGTACCGCGTACACATTACAACTGCGCCACCGAGGCAGCTATGTTTTGTCTCTGCTTAAAATCTTCTATAAAGCTATAAAATCTATGGTTATTAAAAGTGATGGTTATTAAGTTGAACGAGAATGAAGTAAAGTTGTAAAGCAACCCTACGCGACTCTGTTGACGGACGGATAACGAGCTACGTTAGGGTTGTCACCAGGGGCCATTTGGGCATTTTGTACCTAAGTACGTAAGATCTGTCAAAACTCTATTGCTAAAAAAAATAATTATGTTTGTTCCATAAGGAACCGGCAAAGATCAGAGACCATACTGCCAAGTCATTAGTTACCTATATTCTTTTCTTATTTTCTAAGAACGATGAAACGGGGGTGTGACCGATTTCAAAGTCTTGCTGGAGTTTTAGTGTTAATTCCTTTCAGTTTGATGCTTCTTAGACGACTTTCTTCAAGCGGATCGAACGCACAAGGTCGATCGATACCCTTGGTCAAAAATCACCTAAATTCACTTCAATGTTTCCATACACTATTCATCAGCGTTAATGTTTATTGCACAAAACCACACCACTTTTATACAACAAACACAACTTTAAACCAGTTTAGGAAATAATTAAAATAAGAGAGACATCGCACTGTCAGAATTCCCGCTATAACTCCGCCTATTGCTAATAAACAAATCTATCTGTAAATAGAATTTAAAGAATAGACATAAGTCATTAACGTTACGAGTTACCAAAATAAGTATCGATAAAAGTAACAATACTTATACTGGTATTTTAATGTCTACCGGTGTCACTGTCGCGTAATAACGAAAAAATAAATACCGTAATGAGTGGCATATGTTACAGAAAGATTTGGCTTGTAGCTTTTACGACCGGTTGCCTGCCTGAAGTCAACCATATAATATATGAGGATAAGCAGATAAAACTTTACGAGTGGTAGAGCCACGCTGTAGACAATTTTGTCTACAGCATGAATGGGCCGGCTCGTCCGGATCGTTACCACTGTCTCACAGAAAACTGGCGTAAAGTAGCAGCTTGCTGCTGCGTTTCGTACGGTGAGTGAGATATCCGGAGGCCCAAATCCCCCTCCCCTTCCCAATCCCTTATTATCCCTTTCCTTTAAGGTCGGCAACGCGCCCATAATTCTTTTGTATTGTGGGCGTACATGGGCGGTGGAGATCGCTTACCATCAGGTGACCCACTTGCTCGTTTGCCAGCCTATACTATAAAAAAAAAAAAAAAACTCATTTTCCACGTCAAAAACGAGTCGATAAAATTATGAGTGGTAGCACCCACTGGTTTCAAACCAACAACTTCGGTCTCGTCAGTTCCAGCCATTATTCACTGAGCCTTCGCCGCTTCTTAGAATAAAATGTGTTTATAACTAAACTATTTTGCGGTAACGAAATAATGTAAGTGGCAGCCCTGTACCAAGGGTGTGCCGTACAGATATCGCGTTACATAATATCCTTGCGACAAGCTTTTTAAGAACACTTCGTCCTTCTTAAAAAGACTACACATATAAAAATTACATATGTATAGTTCGTTCATTCGAGTACGCACTCGTCGCGTGTCCTGAAACAAAGACTAATACCATAGACGGGCTGTTCAGAAGTTAAATTGTGTTGCATACGCGGCCGGCGAGGCGGGAATGACGTCTAAGGCGTGGGAGCGAGAGGAGTTGAGAGTAAGCGAGATGGCAATATTGAGACGGCTGTTTTGTTTGGTATTAGTTTTCATTCACAATAAATGAATATTTCGATCAAAATCAAGAAATAATATACTTACTTCCGTAAAATAACTTCAAATTGAATCATTATTATATGCACGTAAATAATGACAATGTTTTATGGGTCACAATCAACAATTTCGTGTTAGTTTATCGAATTTAACGTTCGCAGCTATTCAAACAACAACAACGGCCCTTGTCGCTCTCTCGCGGGCGACTAAATGAGTTGCGGTCAATTGACTGTAACTAAGTGCGCAATTTCTATGTACCGCACAGCTTGTCTAGTAGTATACATTAAGTCTTTGCCCTAAAACTGCGTCTTCACTTGTGACATTTCGTCGCACCGAGGCGTGACTGTGACAAACATTTCTACCCCGCTCACGCGCTGTTCTACCCCGTAACATTTCGCCGTGACATGGTTTTGTGAATTTTTATTTTAAGGTGCCGCTAGTCGGTATTTTTTCGACACAAACGTTGCGGGATGATTTCTCGACTATTTAACATCGTACGCCGAAAGTTAAGCCTTATATTGATTTATCTTACTAATATCTACGCCTGTACGCAAACATAATTGTATAATAAAAAGTATCTTGAAAGTTATAAAGCCGTGGAAAATCCATATTATAACATTCATTTCCACACAGGTTTGAGCGTAAATAAATAACTTAATGAGTACGAAATCTCTAAAACAAAATTCGTATAATCATAGTTTAATTATCCGATAGTATAATTAACTTTACAATGAATCAGTCCATTCAGTAAGTTTTTCATAAAAACGCCGATCTAGTTTAATTATCCGATAGTATAATTAACTTTACTTTGAATCAGTCCAGTAAGTTTTTCATAAAAATGCCGATTCCAAACTTTATTCATCATTTTTTTGGAGCTTATGTCAAATTATTGTGCATTTCACTCGAACGCTTCACGTCGTGTAATGATAGGATGAGACAGCATGCATTTTGGACTCCGCAGCTGAGTTCGAGCTATCGACTAGCGTAGTCTTAAGTCACGGTAAAATAACAGTGCCTGTTAACGGTCATCCACATTAGCGTAATAACTAGTACGTGAGCTGACTGACACACCTCTAGATACTGTAATATGTGACGGAAATATGGACGCAACGGTGTACAGAGTACTTCATAGTATTGCAGTGCATAGCAATAGGAACAGGATATTACTGGGCATTATCAGACTTATGTCTCGGGGTGTCGAGCGCAGTACAATGCCATGCAGTGCTTTGTAAATCAAAGTTCGGCGAGCGACCTGCTTGTTTCATCACTCAATCTTATAAAAAAAAGGCAGTCAGAAAAACTGAGGGGATCAAAGAACACCATCTCTTTTTCGATGGTTTAATAATAATTGTCAAGGAATGATTGAATTTTGATCCATATTAACAAACGTCAATTAATTACATTTCATGTTTTTTACAATTCTACAATTCCCGCCATTTTATCGTCAGCGTCTGCTTACTGTCAATTAACTTGTGATTATCCTACTTGCCGCTAGATGGCGCGCATCGGGTTTCTGTCCTATGGGACTTGTTAGCAAATATCCAGCGTATTTGGCCCCTCATTTATAACATTATATAAGTGATGCCAGGTCTCTAGAAATGGATTTATGTGACACTAATGAAAGATTATATCGGCCGTTATAATTTGACCTCTTACACCGGCTATTTTATACGTAATCTGAGTTCTTATTTATTTGTATTGAATTACGAATGGAAAATATATATCCGGTATAACTTGAGCTCTTATTTGACCGATTTTGTGAAGGTTTGGTCCTCTTTATGCAGTGTTTAATCGAAATTTAATCTTTTGTAAGTGTTATTAGGTTTGATAATAGATTAATATTTGCAATTATGTTATCAAATTGTATAGAGATAGGAAAATATTGATTTTATGATAAAGATTAGTATTATTAATATACATGGTGCAATTGTGTTTGTTCAATCATAATTTGCGATTCCGACCTGGGAATTGAACCCCATACATCAAGGTTTATTTTTATGGCTTCGCATTATTTATATGCATAGCCAATAACAAGTATATGTATAATGTTTTTTGTTTTTTTTTATATTTTATTAGCTCGAGTGAGGGAACTAGCAGGTAGTTCGCCTGATGGTAAGTGTCACTGCCCATAATCAGAAGCAACACCACACAGAACTTTGAATTACAAAGCACTTCATGGCATTGGACTGTGCTCGTCATCCCGAGACATAAGATGTTAAGTCTCATAATGCCCAGTAATTTCACTGGCTTAAATATCCTTCAAATCGGAACACAATAGTACTTACACGCTGCTACTATGCGGCAGAAATAGACAAAACGGTTGTACCAACGCAGACGGCCTCTGGCATACGAGGAACCTACCACCTTGTAAAAATTTAAGTATTAACAAGAATAATGAAACACCGGTGTGGCTGGTTTCAAAGTGTTGTCAGAGTTTTGGTGTCAGTAAGATGCTTCATAGACGATTAACTCCAAGCGGATCGATCATCATGAATCACTTCAAAAACAAAATTCACCAATTTTCCATATTCCATACACTGTTCATCACAGTAAATGATTATTGCACAAATCCACACCACGTTACACCTACATCAAGGTTTCTCAGTCGAAGTAGGCTCTATTAAACCATAGCTATAATATAACCATAATTTGTCTATGACTAGACCAAGAATTACCAAGAGAAGTCACCTCACTTCACTTTTCATAAAGTATGAGGCATAGGTTCCATATCCGACTCGAAGGATCACTTCATGTTTAAATTATAAATTAAACATAAGAATTTTATTTATTGTTATTTTGCTTGTTAACACAATTACAATATATTTGGACAGTTTTACGCCATTATTTATACAAGGGTATTGACAAGTGAGCGCAAGAGTGTTACCAACATCTTCAAAAACATACTTAAAACCAAACACATTGCAAACTATGTTCCGACTGCAAACAATTCAATATTAATTTATGTTCATGAGTTTAACAGAGCCAATATAGTGGACTAAGACATAAACCCTCTTTAGTAGAAGATGCCCGTGCCCAGCAATGAGACAATTTAATACAGGGCTGATATTTTATTACGTTTTTAACCAACCTAAAAAAGAACGAGGTTTTAAATTCGTCTACAACGTGTTACAGAAAGTTGTGGTCAAATTTAAGCATTGTATAGTGTACGATATATGTATTTCACCCCCTGTAGTACCATACCTACGTCCACACCTACGTCTGGGCTTCTCATCGAAAACCAGCGCTGCAGTATTGCATACGTAGTACTGCAGCATGTAACTGAATGAGAGGTCCATTGCTGGCGCAATAATAGGGTAGTTGACTAGATTTTTTTTATTATTTAAATCAATAAGTTATGTTACTCAAAATCTATTGCAGAAAGAATTTTATAAATCGGGCCAAAAATAAATAAGATAGAAGCCATTCAAAACCTGTAGAAGGTGTAATTGTCAAATGACAGACGATGCAACCTTTGACGTCACTGTGTAAAATGTTCCATTATAGTGCACGCGTGCACGCGTGCAAGCGAGATAGTGAGATATCCCTACTACGCACCCACTTTTCCTCATACCAACATTTAAAGTCATAACTGCGGGCACATTTCTGAACCAATTTTGATTGTGTTTTAATAAAAGGGTTTCTTTTGCGTATCATTTTCTGTTGCTTATAAAATAATATATAAAATTCAATATAGGAAACTACCCTATTGCGTAGTATTTTTAAGTTCTTGTGTACCTAATTTTTTTTTGTTAGTGTTTTTTACACTCTTACTCTGTAATTGTTACTCAAATAATAAACGTCCTTCTTCCTTTCTTTCAAATCTAATTGCGTTGCTAGGATATAAATAAACCATTTTCTTTTTTATCAAATGAACAACATGACCATATTCGACTTGCAACCTTGGACAATATTGAATGATAAACAGCTGAGCTTTTGTCTGACTCCAGTGTTGTTATTCTTGGTCAAGCACTTCATTTCATTTCAAGCAGAACGAGTACTTAAAATGAGCGTGAAATATTAGGATGTATTAGGCCCAAATTCCCTCCCCTTCCCAATCTCTTACTTATCACTTTCCTTTAAGGTCGGCAACGCACCTATGATTATTTTAGTATTGTAGGCGTACATGAGCGGTGGAGATCACTTACCATCTGGTGACCCACTTGCAATTTTGCCGGCCTATACTATTAAGAATTCAAGAAAGTAGAATTTCCATTATTCCAACCCGCATTATTCCAGCATGGTGGACTAAGGCCTAATCCTTCTCATTCAGTAGAGGAGGGCCGTGCCCAGCAGTGGGACGTATATAATACAGGGCTTGTATTATTATTATTATTATATACTATTAAAAGAAAATCCATAAACACTCAATAGCAAGTGAATGTAACGACCCTTAAATATGACCGCACCTTTCTCTAAAACGTTGTAGGTATTTGTTAAGCCGACTTAAAGTAGCGTCTTGCTGCTGCGTTTCGAAACGGTGAGTTAGATATCCGTAGGCCCAAATCTCCCTCCCCTTTCCAATGCCTTAATTATCCCAACTAGCACGTATCTCTTTACCATAAGGTCGAAAACACGTCCATGATTCTTCTGATATTATGGGCGTTCATGGGCACTGGGATTCACTTAGTATCAGGTGACCCACTAGCTCGTTTACCGGCCTGTGTTACACAAAAGGTTTTTAGTTTTAATTGAGTCATTTTGTTTTTATATATTTACGTAAATACGTACACTCATCTTCCGGCTCCATTTTAAAGGATGCTTTAATACTCGTATCCGTATTGATTCATAGTTTATTCCAATAATATTATGAAGAATAATCGAAAGTGAATATTATCAGACCTAAGTAGATAAACAACATTACCTTCACTAATATAACTTGGTATGTAGCCATTTAAGGATCCAAATAGTTTTTAGGTCAAGTATAATAGGTAAAAGAAAGCAAATTAATGATAAATAATAAGTTTTTCAGTTACGAAATGCTCAGTATCAGTCCGGATAGGCTCGCCTATTACAGCATGGGACGAAAATAAGCTCGGCGAAATGTGGGTGTACTGGTTACACTTCTGCCTACCCCTTCCGGGATTATAGGCGTGAGTGCGTATGGGCATGCATACGAAGTCAAGTGATTTCTTGTTCGCATTGTGAAAGAGTTTAATCAGCAAAGAGGGGTTTATAAATTTGACCCCATGAGCAAATGGGTTACCTGATGGTGAGAAACGATCTCCACCGCCCATAAACACTTAAAATATCATAATATTAAGTATGTATATGTATTATAAATGTATAATTACGAGACTATCCCGCCCACACAGCCGCCACTGTAACTCCTGTGCACCAGGATGGACAGTGGCACGCATTTTTGTTGACACCGAGCAGTGAAGCTCGGCGAGTCTCTGAGAATGATAAATTGTCTTCAATAATAAAATGTATAATTAGTAAATGACTGCCTCGGTGGCGCAGTTGTAATGCGTATGTGTTACGATCGAGGCTAACGCTGAGGTCTCGGGTTCGATCCCCGGGTCGGATAAAGTGGTATTAGGTTTTTCTATTATGAAATGCTCAGTATCAGCCCGGAGTCTGGAATTGTGTCCGGTATGCCGATAGGCTCGCCCCCTATCACATGGGACTATCTCCACCTATGGGACGGAGATACGCTCGGCGCAATGTGGGTGTACTGGTTATACCTCTGCCTGCCCCTTCGGGAATTACAAGCGTTAGTGCGTATGTATAAATTATGAATATATAATTAGCAAATGAATGCATTTCTTATTCTGTTTGAACAGTTGTTGTATAAAGTTTGTATGATTTGACACGACATAATTATTGTTTTGGCTGAATGAAGTCTGCTCTGTAGATAAGTTATTCAATTTTAAACTGCAATGCAGGTGGACACGGGTAAAGTGAGTCTATAAATCAGTATTTATAGACGCACGCAAGGGCTAGTCACCTCGAATGACTGTATGGTGCGGGGAGTACGCCATTGACATGCCGCGTAAGGTATTTTTTATGTTCCCAACCGAGGCAGAAATTATGAAACTTAACATCTTATGTCTCGGGGTGACGAGCGCAGTCTAGTATCAGCAGTACTCCATAATTCGAAGTTCTGTGTGGTGATATTTCTGTAATGGGCCGACGAGGCGCTTAGCATCAGGCGTCTGACCTTCTCGTATTGTTATTCAAGCAAATAAAAACCACCACAACGCGCGACACGAGTTAGCCACGTACGAAATTTTGTTTAAAATTTTATAAAAACGAACGTATCTTGGTCTGTCTTCTGTGTCAGTCGTACGCTTAACACGTGCCTATATCATTGCATATAAAGCGGAATATGTGACTGTCGTTGCTCATCACGATTTCCTATCGCGGTCGCGCATCTCAAAGTCGACATATTTCTCAACCTGTGGCGGATATACCGTACGATCAGATGAGCTGTTGCGCGCGGGCTAAAGCATTTATTAACTTCATACTATATTCCCCAAGTCAGCAAAGTGATAAACAATGATAACAGAGATAAGATACAATGGCCGCCATTTTACTGTGCTTCAAGTCAGTACTAAAAGGAGTGTGATATTGTGATGTGTTAATAAGTATAAAAAAGGTAATATTAAAAATAGAATCTTTTTAAAAACATGTTCTTAAATGCAATTAATTTGAATATTGTAAATCAACTATTAACATCTTTTCATTTGTTTATAATGCAATTTTAAATAAATCTAATTTTATTTCATAACGTATGTTGGAACAAGAATGCGCTTTAATGTAATCATATAAGGTTTATTTTCAATTGTGATAAGCAATTTGTAAATAGGATTATAAAAATGAGTCATATATAGGTTGAGTGATTCTGAAAGTAATTTTTTGTTGATTCTAATTCATTCTAGTTATGTATATACCTACTATTTAGTTAAATTGCGTGTGGTGTTGTCAAATTTTGACACATGAATTTAGGAATATAGGTAAAATCGTTGGTGCGTATTATACAACAAACATTTATACACTTTTATACAACAAACACAATTTTAAACCAGTATAACAAACAATTAAAATAGGAGATGGTTTGGGCATGTAGAGAGGATGGATGAAAGAAGATTGACGAAACAAATATACATGGCGAGTGTCAATGGTACAGTTGGGAGGGGAAGGACTCGGCGAACTTTCATAGATCAAGTTGGAGATATTCTCGAGAGAGGTCAGGTCAGGAGTACCCTAAACCGACGAGCATGTATGAAAAATTCAATGAGGGTGAATGAGGCCAAAGAGGTATGCAAGGATCGTAGCAAGTGGAAATCCGTTGTCTCTGCCTACCCCTATGGGAAACAGGCATGATGTGTATATGTAAAATAGGAGATCGACCGCTTTGTCAGAATTCCCGCCAAAACTTTGCCATTATAGTTTCAATGATGACGTGGTGCTTATATTAGTTTTTTTTATAAGTATAAGACTTATTTAAAACTAATAACATGTATACCATCGCACCCCTATACTTACCATTCGACCCCAAGTACTTACCCTTCGACCCCAAGTACTTACCCTTCGACCCCAAGTACTTACCCTTCGAACCCATGTACTTACCATTAGAACCCAGGTACTTACCATTAGACTCCAAGTACTTACCATCAGACACCAAGTACTTACCATTCGACCCCAAGTACTTACCCTTCGACCCCAAGTACTTACCATTAGACCCCAAGTACTTACCATTAGACCCCAAGTACTTACCATCAGACACCAAGTACTTACCATTAGACCCCAAGAACTTACCATCAGACACCAAGTACTTACCTCAGCATCAATCTCAGTCGAAACGCATACGCATTACTACTACGCCACCGGGGCAGTCACCACTTTAGGAGTTAATTAAAATAGGAGATTGAACGCGATGTCAGAATTCCCGCCAAAACTCAACTTTTTACAATTGAAGGGCTGCTTCTTTGTCAGTCTTCTGGGTCGGTTAATACTTATTTCATTCTTACTCAAAAGATCGACGGCTGAAATCAGTGATATTTTTGTTCCAACATACTACGTATAATCTTATCGTACTGATAACGCTTCATAGTACTTTTTACTTATCGTTCTACTTTTTAGTCAAAATGTGGCGAACCGCGTCCTTTGTTGTGACTTTTTTGGTGATCGGAATCAGCTGCGACGATGGTGAGTGACCTCATTTATTAACAGTGACATCTGTTGATCAGTCTTTGTTATTTTATTTTATTTTTTAAGGTACAGTTACAGACTACAGACTAGACAGCATTAGATCGATGTTATTTAAGAGTTAATTAAGCCTGAAGTTCTCTTAAAACTATACACAGCAATTCAAATAAATACCAATAATAATAATTACTAAATTAATATATTTGTAAATAGCGCCATCTCTTAATCGAGTTTATGTAAGTAGTGTTACTGATGCACAGTTAAGTATTATAGGTTCGGTTGTGTTTCGGTTTGAAGGACATTATAGCCCGTGAAATGACTGGGCATTATGAGAATTAACATATTGTATCTCGAAATGATGAGCGCAGTCCAATGCTGTGAAGTGCTTTGTAATTCAAAGTTCTGTGTGGTGTTGTTTCTGATTAAGTGCAGGTATGACGTTTTACATCGGGCAAGCGACTTGCTTTTTTCGATATTTAAGTAAAAACACAAAATAACTTTTTCGCTACAAATCAACGCGATCAAATATTTTTGGTAACATCAAATTAGTGTAGTAACGACATCTATCAGTAAGTAGCTTAAGCATAGCTTCCATTTTCAGCCACCACACTAGCGCCATCAAACAGTGTAGCCAAGGAGTCGGGAATTTGCAGAAAATGTATTTGCAAGGACAATAAGGTTGACTGCTTTGACCAGACTATAACTAAATTCTTCAGCGTAGATGAGTGGACCGGTAAGATAACATTTTCATTTATTACTAAGTGTTTTACAATTGGACGTAGTTATGCAAAAAACGTTCCAACCCACAGAAAGTTCAAATTAAGATACTTATTGATTTTATTTTGCTAAATTCATTAAATTTTATTACGATATACATTCACACTCACGTCTGTAATCCCCAAAGGGCAGAGGTGTAACCAGTACACCCACATTTCGCCGAGCATATCTTCGTCCCACGATGTGACAGGGGGCGAGCCTATCGCCATACCGGGCACAAATTCCAGACTCCGAGCTGATACTGAGCATTTCCTAATAGAAAAACCCAACACCTCTTTACCCGACCTGGGGATCGACCCCGAGACCTCAGCGTTAGCCTCAATCGTAACGCGAACGCATTACAACTGCGCCACCGTGACAGTCATATTATTAGTTATTACAATAATTTTTGCAAAATCGTAAGTACATGAAAAATTATATATGTACGATTTTGTGTAAAAAGTAACGGAAGTCACATTGATTTAATTGAATGAATTAAGCGAAATAAAATAAATAGCTCAATTTGAAATTGCTGTTGGTTGGAACATTTTTGCGTTAACTACGTCCAATTATACAGGTGTTGCAAAAAGGTGATGTCACTTATATGGCGAGTACTAGTAACTTATCTGAGCAAATTAAAATCACATAAATGACATTTTTTAAATAATTAAAGGAAAGGGACAATTAAGGGATTGGGAAACGGAAGGGGATTTGGGACTCCGGATATATCACTCACTTTCTGTGAGACATTGGTAACGACTCGGTCGAGCCACAATTCCTATGGTATCAAGAGAGCTGAAGACCACTTTGCATTAGGTGACCCACTTGGTCGTTTAGCAGACTCGTCTCTTCCACCTGCCCCTATCCCACTCGCAATGGCGTCGGCGCATTAACACGGCGCGGCTTTTTAACACATGTTACAGATAGATTTGGCTTGTAGTTTTTACGACTGCCTTTGCCTGACGTCAAGCCTTCTAAGAAAAACCGTTTACAGACTGATATAAAAAAACATGTGTGCAATTCACACGTGGTAGAAGTGAAACTTCCCAAAATGTTGGCTTCAAGATAATGAGACGAATGTAAAATTTCGGGAAATGTATAATGCTCCCTATCTCATTTTCTCCCATGTTAAATCTAATGAATTTATGTGTCTGTCTCTTTTACTGCGTACACGTATACAAAACACCACGGTTGTTGTGATGCCTTTTCTCAAGCTTTGTACTACGCATGCGCGAATAACTGTATAATGCTTCCTATCTAATTTTCTCCCACGTTAATTCTTATGAATTTATGTGTCTGTCACTTTTTCGTTTCATTGACTTTCAAATCACAACGTTGCTAAGGAAGTTTTCACTTCAAAAACTATTTACAGGTCTCGCGGACTTCCAACCGAAACACGTGGACCTGAGCGAGAATTCGTTCACAAATGTAACAGTGATGGCAGAACTACCTATCGAAGTGCTGAATCTATCGAGATGCGGTATCGACACGATCGAGAAGGCCAGTTTCAGGGATCTGCAAAAGATGAGGGCCCTAGACCTCAGTCATAATAGGCTTACGTCTGATAAGTTGAGCCCGCATGCTTTTGAGGTGAGTTTCTTTTTAAGGAATTCATAATAATATGCTCTATAACTGGGTATCAGATGGTGCTCCCGGTACTACCATACTGAAAACAATATTAAATATGAACGTTCAAAGAATTGTTGTAATTTTAACCGAGTTCAAGCTCATCAAGCTGTCATTAAAGCTGTTGAAACACTGGACATTATGAGACTATGAGCGCAATCCAGTGCCGTGCAGTACTTCATAATTCGAAGTTCTGATTGGTGTTCTGTTTTGAAGCTTGACGCTTATCATCAGGCGAGCAACCTGCTCGTTTCGTCTTAAACGCTAATAAACAACTTACCTACATTTAATAAACAAATACTTAACTTCATTGAACTTAACTTATTTTATTTCCTTTCACAGGGTCGATTCTCCCCAGAGGAATACGAACCGCTCGCCGCCATGAGAGTGTTGAATCTCGCGTACAACGACCTTCACTCCCTAAACCAGGACCTATTCGAGCATCTCCCGGAACTCGAAGAGTTAGACCTCAGCGGAAACCCTCTCACAACTCTTGACCATGTCACTCTCGTTGCTATTTCCAGTTTGCCTTTATTGAAGGTGGGTTATATAGATATCATTTTTTATAGCAGATGCCTACAATCGATCAAGTGGGTCACATATGGCAAGTGGTCTCCATCGCCCATCTACAATACCTGAAGAATCATGAACGCGTTGTCGACTTAAATGGAATGGGATAAAAGGAAGGGGAAGGGGATTTGAGCCTCCGGATATCTTACTTACCGTATGACACAACAATCTGCTACTTCACATCGGTTTACTGTGAGATAGTGTTACAGGAATAATATGATATCAACCAACTGTCCAACTTTTAGCGTCTGACCTCTACCAAATATACCTACATAATCATGCTTGTAATCCCCTTTAGGGTAGGCAGAGGTAAATAGTACACCCACATTTCAAGCCAAGCTTATTTCCATCCTATGATACTAATAGGGGGTGAGCCTATCGCTATACCGGGCTTCCAGACTTCCGGCTGATACTAAGCATTTTATGATAGAAACTCCGAATATAATTTTTACCCAACCTGGAGTTCGAGCCCGAGACTTCAGCACAGCAGTCGCATTATAATTGCACCACCGAAGCAGTCGATGTTAAATCAACGAAATAAGTATATAAGTGATTTCTTATGTTCACGCGAATATTACAGATTGAAATAAAACTAGTTTATACGGATTTTATGCTGAGACTGAGTATCTCCCGTGACCACGAAGGCTGAAAAGCTTTCGAAACGTCGGGACTAAAATTAAATTAAACCGCGATAAAATCCATAAAAACTAGTATTATTTCAACTAAATATGTTAGACTAGTCCACCACACTGGCCTATTGTTTGTAGACTTCACAATTCACCTTTGAAATTCTTATGGAGATTTGTGTGCAACGTTCGATGTGCTTATTTATTTATTTGCAGGTCTTACGCATGCGTTCCTGCCAGCTTACGGAGATCCCTGAGAAGTTCTTGCACACGCCGCGATTCCTGGAACGCTTGGACATCAGCGACAACCTTCTCACAGCAGTGCCCCAGGAGTTGGAGGAGACCAAAAACCTTGTCTATCTGAACTTGAACCAAAACCCGATTGTGGAAATTAACATAGAATCCGAGGATTATCCGTAAGTTAAACTAAATCCGACTTTAGAAATGTCTATAAATTATTTAAGGTGTTTTTTTGTTAGAGCGCCATAACTTCCATAATTCTTCATCAAATTTAATGATTCAAACACCATTTTTAACGCGAATGTTTCTTGCTATTGACAAAAAATAGACGTTTTTTTGGATATTGAAGGCACTGGGCATTATAAAACTTAACACCTTATGTCTCCGGGTGGAGAGCTCAGTCTAATGCCATGAGGTGCTTTGTAATTCAATATTCTGTGTGATGTTGCTTCTGCTTATGGGCAGGCGTGGCGCTTTCCATCGGGCAAACAACCTGCTCGTCTTTTAATTTAAAGCTAATAACAGATATATTTTTTAGCGGCTTCCCCCGACTTCGAAAACTTCAAGAGCTTCATATGTGTAATATGAAATCTCTGCGTCGTATTGGAGCTGGTGCCTTGGCTGGTCTTGAGACCTTAACCAAGCTGCATCTGAGCTTCAACCCTTCATTGGAGTACATAGACCCCAAGGCGCTGGCGAGGCCTGATGATATTGGAGAGACCTATGATTGGCCCCTTATTAAAGAGGTAGGGGGTGTAAAGGATAAAACTGTAATTTTATGTCGAAATTCGGAGTTAATTGGTCACAAGGCATTTTTTAAAACTGGTATCGATTATAATTTGCTCGGGACTATAAACAAGTTTTAATCAAAATTACAAAGTTAGCCAGAAAAGGTTTACTAAGCCCAAAGAACATAAAATAACCTTTATGTCTGAACAAATTTTGTACTTGCAACTTTTTCAATAAATCCTTTAAGTTTAGAGATATGCTGTTTAGATATATTAAAGATTTTATAAAAGCTACGCACACATAACCTTATAATCACCTGTATTTTTAGTTGAGGTCGGCGCGGGACTAACAATTGAGCATCTTTTTAAAGATGTCTACGTTTTGATCTTTATTTTTAGATATTGCTTGACATTGGCGAAATCATCGAAAATCGATGGGGCCATAATCTAAAAAGAGAATAGTAATAGAGGTCGACGCGATGCAACGCGGTGATGCAGTTCCCTTTAATTTTGCCGCCAAGTCGTGTGCTAAAAAATCGCAATCAGGGTTATACGTTTCTAAAATTTAAAAACTATATTTTTTATTTGTATGGAACTAAAAATATGTTTTTATGAAATGAGATATTTACTGTCTACATCCTTACCAGCCTTACTTTAAGTTGGCCACGGTACATAACACCCTTTATGACTAACCTTGTATAAGTAAACTTTGTCTTTCCATTAGAGCAATGTATTGATCTGCGAGGTTCTTAGTTCTAATCCGAAGGCAATTTATGTCTTTGTGGCTTGTCTACGATAATAATGTTGTGGCAGTGTACGTGTACTGTAAAGTTTATCTCAGACGTTTATTGAAATACTATGCTTGCTATATAGCAGATGAGAAAGTGAAGACGAGAAAGACAAGGATATATGATGGTAACTTGAGAAGTAACTGAATGCATGAATGACTGAATGAAAATGACTCTGATGGTAATGGAAATTGGAGAAAAAGATTTTTGGGTATCCAATAATGTAATTTATCATACAAAAGGCAATAGCGAAGCTGTTCACATCTCGTCAGATTTCTATGAGCCGACTCTTTCTATACAACTGTTTTTTCTTATCTTGGCACGACAAAGTGACTACATCAAACCTGATGTTCAATAACAGTCCAAATATAATGTTGACCGTCAAGAGACATCTCACGAGGGTCGGAATTATGCGAGCCTAAAGTTGCTAGATATACACTGTCTGACCCTAGACCGCGCCTCGACTGAATGAGTCCCTATGATAGGTTTTTACCATGTGTTCTATGGTCGTTATCCATACATAGATACGTACGCACTGACGCCTATAATCCCTGAAGGGGTAGGCAGAGGTGTAACCAGTACACCCACATTTCGCCGAGCGTATCTCCGTCCCTTGATGTGATAGGAGGCGAGCCTATCGCCATACCGGGCACAAATTCCAGACTCCGGGCTGATACTGAGCATTTCGTAATAGAAAAACCCAATATCACTTTTACCCGACCCGGAGATCGGACCAGAGACCTCAGCGTCAGGCTCAGTCGTAACGCGTACGCATTACAACTGCGCCACCGAGACAGTCCAGTCATTCAGTTCAGGTCGTTACCCAGCCAGGTAATTATACCGGAGCAAAAACTACACAAGTTTTCCTTTTCCAGTTATACCTGCAATCAAACAACCTCTCAGAAGTGGACTCACGAATGCTATCCCGTTGGGATCTTCTGGAGAAGGTGGATGTATCAGATAACCCGTGGCTCTGCGACTGCTCGACACAGTGGATGGTGGATATACTGGTGCCGTTGGTGGACGAGAAGGGAGCTAACTCTACATTGATGGTGTGAGTTTGTCTATCTATCTAGGTATCTATTTATCCAGGTATACATCAATCTAGGTATCTATCTATCTAGGTATTTATCAATCTAGGTATCTATATATCTAGCTATATATCTATCTATATCGAATGGTCAGTGGTAGACCTAGTGTAACAAAGAATATCCATCACAATGGTAATCTTTTTAATATAATTAAAATCGTAAAAGGACGTATAAAAAATATTACGTGCAATGTGTCATGTTGGAATTTTTATGTATTTTTTTAATGGTTTTTTATCACGTCACTAAAAATATGTTAGGATTCATCAATAAATAGGAAAATCAATAATAGTGGTAGTGTTTTGTCTATTTCCGCCGTCAAGCAGCAGTGTGTGAACATTTTTGTGTTCCGGTTTGAAGTTCATTGACGCCAGTGAAATTACTGAACATTATGAGACTCAACACTTTATGTCTTAGAGTTGACGAGCGCGGTTCAGTGTCATGCAGTACTTCATAATACCAAGTTCTGGTTGGTGTTGATTCTGTTTGTGGGCAGGCGTAATGCTTACCATCAGGTGAGCGACCCGCTCGTTACGCATTTAAAGCTAATAAAACAAAATATACTAAATATCAGAAGGTTTTTTCTACGCTATCTCACACACGAATAATATTTATAACTACTCGTCGATAGATGGCGCTGTAACATTTTTTTCTTCTACAGATGCCAAGAACCGATAGAGATGCGTGGGTACACCATGAAGCATCTCCACGACATCCATCGCCACATGCGTTGTGTGGACAAGTATGGCAACCGTCCTGAGAAAGATGGCGCTATACTACTGGGTACTCTTATAGGTGGGGTATATTTTAGAATTTAACTCTGAACAATAATTATTTTCTCCAGCCTCTGTGGCACAGTGGGAGAGCATCAAGGGCGAGACCGCGGGTTCGATTCCTTGCACCGAGACAAGTGTTTGTGATCCACAAATATATGTTTTGGGTCTGGGTGTTTTCTCCCCAGAGGAGTTGACGTCAGGCAGGCGGTCATACACAGGCCCGGATGTAGGGAGGGGAGGCACCCACCCCGGGCGGCAGTTTCAGGGGGCGCGAAAATCATAATATAATATGATTAAACATAAAAAACTTTCTCCACAAAGCGAAAACCTGGTTGGCTCACCGTCGATTTGTAAGAAAAAGGCGCCACACAGGCCCTTTGTACGTCATTCTTTTACTATCTTTTAGTTTTTTTAAGTACAAATTAATTAATGAGTTTTTTTTATTAATGAAAGTTCAAAATCAAATTTATTTCATAAAAGTTAATGTCTAAAAATTAAATTACTAGACTGAGATACGATCTGCATCGCGCAAAATTTTGACGTATCAAGTGTCAACTAGAGTAGAGATTATTATGCACAGACTTTTATAGCCCCGCCCCCTTGCACAGACTTTTGGTGGGGTAAATTTTTGCTTGAGTTACATTTCTTGTCAACTTATTTTAATGCTCAAGAAGACTTCATTCAGTAGAGGAGGCTCGTGCGTAGCAATGGGACGTGTATAATACAGGGCTAGTATTATTACATACACACTCACGCCTGTAATCCCCAAAAGGGTAGGCAGAGGTGTAGCCAGTACACCCACATTTCGCCGAGCGTATCTCCGTCCCACGATGTGATAGGGGGCGAGCCTATCGCCATACCGGGCACAAATTCCAGACTCCGGGCTGATACTGAGCATTTCGTAATTGAAAAACTCAATACCACTTTACCTGACCCGGGGATCGAACCCGAGACCTCAGCGTTGACCTCAATCGTAACGCGTACGCACAACTGCGCACCGAGGCAGTCAACTAGAGGCTAGTATTTTTATTATTAGGATTTCAATTGTATTTTATGTAATTCCAGGAGTACTGTTAGCTGTTCCCATCATGTTATCCCTGGTGCTGTTGTGGCGTCGAGGGTACTGCGGCTGGCTGGGTCTCCGAGGACCCTCGGAGGCTTCCAGAGCCTTCTATAAGCGTGCACCCGCCGACGACAATTATTTCTAATTTGTCTACTTTTAGGTTTATTTTTATAATAAAGTTATAGATTAAAGTACAATAGTGTTATCTTTTTCTAATCCTGAATAGATCCAAAATAAATAAATACAATTTAAATCACTGCCTTGGTGGCGCAGTTGTAATGCGTGCGTGTCACGACTGTTGTGCTGAGGTTTGGTCGGGTAAAAGTGATATTGGGTTTTTCTTTAATGAAAAGCTTAGTATCAGCCCGGAGTCTGTAATAGTGGCCTATATCCCTATCACATCATGGCACGGAGATACGCTCGGCGGCATGTGGATTTGGTTACGCCTCTGCCTACCCCTTCGGGGATTACAGACGTCAGTGAGTGGTTCTGGGTGTTGTGGGACCGCAAAGTCCCTGTAGAGGAACTGGTTGTAAATGTTCCTCTGGCGTAGGGGAGATCTTCAGTCAGGCGGATGTTGTACCTGACCGGCCGCGGCCCCTCCGACGGTTGATGTTCGGAACTTCTATATATACTAACCGTCGCGCAAATTTTGCTAGCGCGATGCAGGATCGGTTAATGTTGTATTGTGCGGTGCGCGCTGTGTACCGCCACATCCCTAATAGTTCCTGATACCCACGATACAGGTTAACCTAGTGTGGAGTCAGGACTATGTGTGCGACTGTTGGGTGTATTTTATTTAATTATTTGATATTTTTGTGAATACATGGGTGGTCGTGATCAGTTTCCACCGCATGACTCGCTTGTTTGTCGACCAATGCTTAAAAACCCTACATTTTAAGTAAACTTACAAAACTATATCTTATCAACATGTTATGTAATATTATCAAATAACACGATTTATCATTTACCCCAATAAGATGTAACCCAACCTAAACTGCAGACGTTATCAATTGATAACAGAGATAAAGTAAAGATTAAAAATACTATGGCAGAATAGGATCTAATGCCTACACAAAATCGTTTTTATTTTTTTTGTAAATGTGAAAAAAGATTAAGACGTTTATTGTTGGAACAATATTTAACAATATAAAACACGGTAAGTAATGTACTTTCTTTATTTGATTGAATGACGAGACGAGCAGGTCGCCCGCCTGATGTTAAGCGTATCGCCTGCCCATAAACAAACATCGTCACACACAACTATGGTTAAAGAGCATTGCATGGCACTGAATTGCGCTCGTAATCCCGAGACATAAGAAGTATTATAATGCTCAGTAACTTTATTGGCTTCAATGTCCTTCAAACCGAAACACAACAGTGCATACACACTGCTGCTTGGCGGCAGAAATAGACATAGCGGTGGTACCAACCCAGCCGGCCTATCGCATACGAGGGACCTACCACCTAGTAGAAGAAATGAAAAGTACATACTGCTTTAAGAGCAGGTGCCTCTCATTCAGCTACATGCTGCAGTCCTACCTATGCAGCACTGCAGCGCTGATTATCAAGGATGTGCCATATGGACAACGAGTCATGCATCAACATAATATATTGCTCGTTAAATATTTGAGAATAAAAAGAATTTGAAAACAAAAATGAGCTCGCCGCGACAGAGCCTCACCTATGCCTATTGGTTTTTGAATGTTTTTATGGGAGAAGAGGACAAATTTGAAAGATCTCCTTGATTGTATGTAATCAACGGCCAATTACAACTACAATAATAGAGGAATAGTGGGTGTCTTGGCGACCGAGGTTCAACATTTTCACTTACTTTTCAACATTTTTACTTAAAAAGCAACAGGTGTTACTATTCTTATATAGTATCTACTTAGTATGTCGGACCATATCGGTCGCGCTGACCTGTTCCTGCTGTAGATAAAACTGTCTAGATTCTGGAGCTTGTCTCTTTTTTCTGGATAGCGTTATCCCGTCTTAATGCCAGGATTCGCCTGTCTATCATGATTTGACGGTAGATTGTATATTGTAGGATCACCTGCCGTCTGACCGCCACAACCCATAACAGCAAGTTTTATCATTGCCTCGTCCATTAATCAGCAGAATGTACCATGTGCAGGTGAGGTTGGCTTTGGGCCTAAAATGTTGATTGCCGACTTACACTCCCTCCGGAACCCTGATTCTACCAATCGCATACAAAAAATTGGCCATGTTCGCCTATACCCGGACGCTTGGCATAATCATAGGCAGTATAACAATAATGACTACAATATCGCATCTACTCCAATCACTTGTAAAATCTATGACAATATTTATCAATCGACCTAAAATAGCTTATGTAAAACCATTTCAGTATTTGATTTGGGTCTTTAACAAGCATTTTGGGGGACACGAATACTTTAAACTATGTCGTAATAAAACAGATAGTGAATTTAAAGTTCAAGAAGTGACCGTTTATTTGGCTCATTGGTGTGTTTAGAATTATTGTAATATTTGAAGTGATTTGTAAGAACGAAAAATCTAGTCGTCAGTCCATACTGTTCTTGTTAGTTATCACAAAATAGTTCAACGATGTACTTACCACGAGAACTTAAAAGTTATAATTAGAATATTGGAACTAGATTAGTGGTAGTCCTTACTAAAAATTGTGGACTAACTATTTTTAGTAATGTAAGAATTTTGGACCTCGTCGTTCCTGGTCAAACAGAGGAAGAAGCGAATGAATTGTTATTGGATGAGCTGACAAAACGGACTAGGAGAGTGAACTAAGTGATTAATAAAAACCCAAAGATAAATACTCAGAATATATGAGCGATAGTGCACGATTAGATATAAGTTCTTTATTAGAATTGTAAGACATTCAGATTTATAGTATACAATCTGAAGTGATTAACATTAGGTTTCGACTGTGCTCGAGATAAAATGAAGATTTTAGTTTATTTGTTCCTGTTATATAATTTGTGTTTTGCAGAAAATATGTTTGGTAAGTTACTTTTTATATCATCTTTACTATCTTTACTTTATTGAC
The DNA here is from genome assembly GCA_905332985.1 of Mimas tiliae. Taxonomy (NCBI): domain Eukaryota; kingdom Metazoa; phylum Arthropoda; class Insecta; order Lepidoptera; family Sphingidae; genus Mimas; species Mimas tiliae. The sequence goes on along the minus strand of HG995265.1, from coordinate 4,995,610 downwards.
AGCCTCCGTGGCGCAGCGGGCGAGTAGCCGGCTGCGAAGCGAGAGGCCGTGGGTTCGATTCCCACACTGAGACAAATGTTTGTGTGAACCACAAATATTGGTCTCGGGTCTGGGTGTTGTGGGACCGCAAGTCCCTCGTAGTTCCTGATACCCACGACACAGGTTTACCTAGTGTGGGCTCAGGACTATGTGTGTGACTGTTGGGTGTATTTATTTATGAGTGGTAGAGCCACGCTGTCTACAGCATGAATGGGCCGGCTTGTCCGGATCGTTACCACTGTCTCACAGAAAACCGGCGTAAAGTAGCAGCCTGCTGCTGCGTTTCGTACGGTGAGTGAGATATTCGGAGGCCCAAACCCCCTCCCCTTCCCAATTCCTTAATTATCCCTTTCCTTTAAGGTCGGCAACGCACCCATGATCCTTTTAGTATTGTGGGTGTACAGGGGCGGTGGAGTTCACTTACCATCAGGTGACCCACTTGCTCGTTTGCCGGCCTATGCTATAAAAAAAATATGTATTCAAATGTAGTTAAAATCTATAGAAATATTTTTTGTACCCGATTTAACAACTAGTAAGTTTTTAATTGCTTTGCATTAATTTTTATGTATGTTACGCGATATGTCCCGCCAAATGTGGAACGATTGTGATGATTCTTGTATTTTCTTTATTTTTTATTTACCTATTTATTTATTTTCTTGTATTTGATAGGGTTTACGCCTACGGTGGTCCCATATAAATTATGTTATCATTTGTTGAAAGGGTAGGAGGTCAATTTGGGAACTCAACAGCAAACGTACAATAATTCGGGTTGCGAAGTAACTTACTGAAGTTTTAAATTAAATTATAAAATCAATGATGAACTAGATAGTATTCTGAGCTAAACGTGTTGTAAGTCAATATAATTTTTACTTTTTCTTCAGAGATGCCTACAACTGAAGTAAGAGATGATGTAACGACTACGAACCCTGCAGTAGTTTCAGAAACTACAGAACCTGTTAAAACTACGGAAAAATCGACAAATACTGAAACAATTTTTACAGAAGGCCCCCTTGCGGAAACCACAGAAACAGAAATTGTTTGGCATGTAATTTGCGCAGTTTGTGAATGCAAAGACCAAATGGTAGATTGTAGAAATAAAAATCTGCAAAATCCATTTGAAATGAACGATTGGGATGGTAAGATTATTTTTGTGTCAACTGGGGCGGCAATGACTTAGCAAGGAGTGGTACAAACTGCCGAGTTTCATCGCAGGTTTGAAACCAACCCTAAGAGCATGCAATAATTATTGCTCAATTTAACTGTGAAAGAAACATAGGGATGAAACAGCTGCATACTTTTTTCGACCAACCCACTTTGGACCCGCGTGGTGGACTAAGGCTTAACCTCTCATTAATAAAGGAGACTCGTGTGCAGCAGTAGGACACTTCAATACAGGGCTGATATTATTATTGTGTCTTTAAGACTTACTCTTAAGACTTTTGAAAGCGTTAGCAAAAGATCTTGCATTAGATACTACGTTTGTAAAAGTTTCGGAATCCTGGGGAGGCTTTTCCCAACATTACGACATCATAGGCTTACACGTTATGCGACACGATAGTCGCTGTACGAGAGTCTTGTAACTTCTAAACTTCATCAATTCCTATATTTCCGTCTCCCCTTTCCAATTTTTTAATTATGCCTTTCCTTTAAGGTCGGCAACGTGCTCTTGATTCTTCTAGTATTGTGAGGGTACATGGGCGGTGGAGATCACTTACCATCAGGTCATCCACTTGCCTATGCCTATAAAACGCCGCAAGGGACAACTACAAAAGATTTTTTGTGTATTTTCCAGATCTTTTAGACTTCAAACCAATATCAATAGATTTAAGTCAGAATCCTCTAACAACTCTTTCTGGTATTTCGAATATAACTACATTAAAATACCTGAATATCTCGAACTGCAAGATCGAAAGCCTTGAGCCGAATTCATTCAGTTACTTGAAAGATTTGATCAGCTTGGATCTGAGTGGGAATATGCTGGTTACTTCTGCGGTTAACAAAAGAGTTTTTGCAGTAAGTTTTTTTATTAGCTTTAGATGACGAGACGAGTAGGTCGCTCGCCTGATGGTAAGCGTCACGCCTGCCCATAAAGAGAAGCAACACCAATCAAAACTTCGAATTATGAAGTAGTAAATTGCGTTCGTGGCGCAGTTGTAATGCTCACGCGTTATAACTGAGCCTGACGCTGAGGTCTCGGGTTCGATCCCTGGGTCGAATAAAAGTGATATTGTGTTTTTCTATTACAAAATGCTCAGTATCAGCCCGGAGTTTGGATTTGTGGCCGGTATGGTGATAGGCTCGCCGCCTATCACGTCGTGGGACGGAAATAAGCTTGGCGAAATGTGGATGTACTGGTTACTGGTGTGTATGCATGTAATAAAAATAAATAAATACACCCAACAGTCACACACATAGTCCTGACCCCACACTAGGTTAAACCTGTATCGTGGGTATCAAGAACTACGAGGGACTTGCGGTCCCACAACACCCAGACCCGAGACAAATATTTGTGGATCAGACAAACATTTGTCAGGTGCGGGAATCATACCCACGGCCTCACGCTTCGCAACTGGCTACTCGCCCGCTGCGCCACGGAGCCTGTCAAATGTGACTCGTTTACTATTTTTTATTACTCAATTTCAGGGCACTCTGGATCCAAAACTGCGGAGGATCCAACCGTTTCCAAACCTTCGATATGTAAGCCTGGCTAACAACGATATTCATTCTTTGTCTCAAGATATATTTGCATCTATGAAAACCCTTACCACTTTAGACCTGAGTGGTAATCCACTGAGTTACATTGACCAGGTAACGATGGGAGCTATCAGTGATTTGGAAGACTTAAAGGTACAATTTTCAATCTTCTTCCACCTGTCCTTATCCCACTCGCAGTGGGGTTGGTGCAACATACTTTTAAGTATTTTATTCTTTGAGAAACAGAATAGAAGAACTAAGTGTTTTTTTATATCATCTCTCTATTCTAAAAAAAAAGTAACCGTCGCCGCCGCTGCCAAAAGCTTGTCACGCTATCTCCTCCGAAACCGCTGGGGGTATCGGGTCGAGACCGATACCAATCGATGCAGAATAATGTGGGGAAGAAAGTAACATATGTCTCATATTCGTCGGACATTTTTTTTTTTATGTTTTTTGGAAAAACATGGGCAACGCCCCTAGTGTTTTAAAATTCACGTTTCTAATTTTTCCTTCAGACTTTACGGGCTTATGACCGTCAAGTTACAATAGGCTTGAACTAGGTATTCACTGTGATTGCTGATCAGAATTTAATCTGTACGTAATTAAGTTAAGTACAACAATAATAAACACTGTAGGTAGATAAAAATAAAAAACAAAGTGTTTTCTTAGGTTTACGCGAATATTACACATTGAAATAAAACTAGTTTATACGGATTTTATCGCGGTTTAATTTGACAAACCACAAATCCTTGCCAAAGAACACCGATTCCTACCTAGGATGATTCGCGAGGCTATTGAAATTAAGAAACACCCAAATTTCAATAGAGAAGATGGTTGGAAGCTTGCACAAGCCTGGGATCCAATTATACATTTAATTAAATCGGAACCCAAAAGACCAACTGCCAGACCTCAAGATACCGTGAGCTCTTTCTGCGTAGATCGGACTAGTGTCAACTAACTTTTTTAAATAATTAAAAATAAATGTATAATTTTAAAATGAAGGCAGCCATTGTAACATTAACTTTTCGAGACGACCTACACCTCAGTCTCTCCCGTGACCACGAAGACTGAAAAGCTTTCGAAACGTCGGGACTAAAATAAAAATTAAACCGCGATAAAATCCGTATAAACTAGTTTTATTTCAATGAATAAAAAACAAATGATAAATACCCTAGGTACTTACCTTGCATTCAGGCGACGATTGATTAAAAATTCCATCAAAATCAGCTCCCCGCAACAACTATACGCATACTTGTTCAAAATGCACACTTCATCTCTCTAAACCATCGAAATAAGATAACTAGAACGACAACTCTCATAAGAATTTGCCAAAAAATACGGCTCCACTTACTCACACATGCAAAGGAAATATCACACGTAACACTTTTACACGCAATAAAAATTAATGAACGTTCAAAATCAAATTTAAAGTCTTTGTTCAAAATCAACTTTATTGCATAAAAGTTAATGTCTAATATTAAATTTCTAGATACGACGTTCTGCACCGCGTAAAAATTAGACATATCAAGTGTCAACTAGAGATTATTATGCACAGACTTTTATAGCCCCGCCCCCTTGCACAGAGTTTTGGTGGGGTAATTTTTTTGCTTGAGTTACGTTTCTTGTCATCTTATATCGATGCTCTAGTTTTTTGTACATTATCTTTTACTTTATTGAACTCTACACTCTACACTCTACAGTGTCACTTCTCATTTGGTCAAATGCATATTGATCTTTTAAGGCCTCGAAGTTCGAGCCTCCTCACCACTCAAAATGGTACTCAAAACGATATCGTAGTACCCGCGATGTGAATACATTGTAAAGTTATTACAATATTCGTGGCGGGACACGTAACTCGGAACTAACTTCCGTCGTGTCAGTCGTGTGCCAGGTGCGTAGGCGCAGGGTAGGGATGGACGATGATTATTATCGATGATAATAAAAGTCAAATAGCGAAACATCGATATCAAGAATTCATCATCGGAAATCACGAAATAAATGTTAGTTATAACGATATGTAATTTCATATTTAACTGGTTATTTAATTTTTATTTCAATTATGACATTTTTATTATATTATTAATTAAAACTGAAATGACTATATCTATCATCTATGATCGTACACACTATTTACAATCGATATAACTATGTGGTGACCGATGTATATTTTTTTGTTTTTTTTTTATGGTATAGGCCGGCAAACGAGCTAGTGGGTCACCTGATGGTAAGTGATCTCCACCGCCCATATACGCCCACAATACCAAAATAATCATGGGTGCGTTGCTGACCTTAAAAGGAAAGGGATAATTAAGGGATTGGGAATGGAAGGGGGTTTGGGCCTCCGGATATCTCACTCACTGTACGAAACGCAGGAGAAAGCTGCTACTTTACTACGCCGGCTTACTGTGAGACAGTGGTAATGACCCGGACGAGCCGGCCCATACATGCTGTAGATAAGTGTCTACAATTATTTCTAAGTTGCGTTCTGTGTGTTATCTTTTAAAGTTGTTGTCGCCTTCTTGTGAATTTATTCTAATGTAAGAAGCATTTCTTATTTTTCTTCGATGTAATATTTTATTTCGCTAGTTTAAAGTTTATTGACAGCCTCCGTGGCGCAGCGGGCGAGTAGCCGGCTGCGAAGCGAGTGGCCGTGGGTTCGATTCCCGCACTGAGACAAATGTTTGTGTGATCCACAAAAAATTGTTCCGGGTCTGGGTGTTGTGGGACCGCAAGTCCCTCGTAGTTCTTGATACCCACGATACAGGTTTACCTAGTGTGGGGTCAGGACTATGTGTGTGACTGTTGGGTGTATTTATTTATTTATTTATAAACATCGAGTAAATTCGAGTATCGATGTTGAGATACCGATGTCGAAATCGATGTTTTTGCAACATCGAGCAAGCCTAGCGCAGTGACATCGGACCTGCCCCTTTCTGCTTTTCCGCACGCTACTATCCCTATCTCATGTATGGCCGTTTCCTAGATAGATTTGTTTTTAGACGATTCAAATAATAATCAAATAAAAACACTATTTCAACAATGCACAGTATATACACATTGAACTTTTTACTAAATCCATTTAAATTCACTTATAAGATAAACACAGCACTAATGTTGCACAATACGTCAGCTGTAAAGCTACAGATATACTGCTATAAGCATGTTGGTGACGCGAACGCACGAGATTTCTCCCATCCAACAAAGTGTCTAACGCGCACAACACACGGCCGCTGCACGTCATGAGCATGTCGGTGACGCGAACCCATAAGATTTTCCCTACCAAAAAGTGTCCAACGCGACTTTCAAAAATGATTTATGTTGTGGGCAAAACAATCAAGCCACGTCGCGACTAATTTTTATAATTCCCATTCCAGGAATTGAACCTAAGTGGTTGTAAACTGGAAACTCTACCAGAAGGTATATTCAGGAGGCACCGTCGATTAAAACGCTTGGATCTGAGCAATAACAAATTCACCACTGTGCCACTATCTTTGGGAGAACCTGTCAGTTTGGAGTACTTGGATTTTGGAAAGAATCTTATCGAAATCTTTGATGGGACTAGGTTTGTACCTACCTTAATCGTAACGTGACACATTTTTAGGGTTTTGTACCTTTTTTATGGCATAGTTCGGAAACGAGCAAGTGTGTCACCTGATGGTAAGTGATCTCCACCGCCCATTTACCCCCACAATACCAACAATCATGGGCGCGCTGCCGACCTCAAAGGAAGTGAGTATCAAAATGGCGGGTGTACCATAACAAGTGAGGTAGCAGCTTGCTGTTGCATTTCGTACGGTGAGTGAGATTTTTGGATATGTCCAAAGCCCCCTCCCCTTCCCAATCCGTTCCCTTTAAGATCGGCAACGCCTTGATTCCTTACGTATTGTGGATGTCTGTAGGCGGTGGAGATCACTCACCATCAGGTGACCCACTTACTCGTTTGCCGGCCTCTGCTATAAAAAAGCGACTTCTTTTTCAGTTCTACATGGTGGTAGGTCTCTTGTATGCGAGAGGCCGGCTGGGTTGGTACCACCGGTTTGTCTATTTCTGCCGCCAAACAACAGTGTGTAAGCAGTTGTGTTCCGGTGTGAAGGACATTGAAGCCAGTGCAATTACTGGGCATTATGAGACTTAACACCTTATGTCTCGGGGTGACGAGCGTAGTCCAGTGTCATGCAGTGCTTTGTTATTCAAAGTTCTGTGTGGTGTTGCTTCTGTTTATGAGCAGGCGTGGCGCTTACCACCAGGCGAGCGACCTGCTCGTCTCGTCATTCAAGGTAATAAAAAAAAAGTTAATAAATATTTCATTATCATCAGCCTGAATTCGTACACTGCTGGACATAGGTCTTTCCAAGTTGGCGCCACCCTTGACGGTCCTCCGCCTTCCTCATCCAGCCGCTTCCCGCTACCTCTATTAGGTCCTCGGTCCAGCGAGCTCGAGGTCGGCCCACACTGCACTTGGATAGACGGGGTCTCCACTCTAGACCTTTCGACCCCAACGGCGATCGTTGCAGCGACAAATATGGCCAGCCCACTGCCACTTCAACTTTCTAATTTGGCGGGCTAAGTCGGTTACTTTGGTTCTCTGACAGATCTCCGTATTCCGGATTTTATCCGTCAGAGATACCAAGCATAACCCGCTCCATAGCTCGTTGAGCGACCTTAAAGTGGTGGATTAAGCCCTTTGTTAGAGTCCACGTCTCTGCGCCGTACGTCATAACAGGCAGGACGCACTGGTCGAATAGTTTTGTCTTAGGCACTGCGGTTGAAGTAAATAAGTGACGCAACTTGCCAAATGCCGTCCATCCCTGAAAATTCTTCTGACAGCCTCAGCGTCGAATAAATATATTGTTTTAAAATTTTCAGCCCTATATCAAACTTGAAGAAGTTAAAAGAGCTACGCTTGAGCCGTTTGACCAAGCTTCAGACTATAAAAGATGGGGCTCTGGGTGGGTTGGAAAATCTTGAAATACTCGACCTGTCCTTCAATCCAAAGCTGGCTGAACTTGAAGATGGCTTCCTGCTGTGGACTGATGAAGATACTGAGCAGGAGAAAGGGCCTCAGTTACTAGAGGTATGTGAAGTCAGTCTTCGCAAGAATTTTGTAGGTATGTGAAGTCTACCAACCCGCATTAGGCCAGCGTGGTGGACTAAGGCCTAAACCCTGTCATTCAGTAGAAGAGGCCCGTGGCCAGCAGTGGAACGTGTATATTAAACTATAATTAAAGGGAAAGACTTTAATGTATAACTAGACGGGCTGTTTAGTAGTAAAATCGCGTCACCAAACGCGTGAGTTTGAAAGCTCAAGCGGGAGAGCCGCAACGGGAGCTAGCAAAGAGGGAGCTAGTGCAGTATTAGACGCTTACGAAGAAGTGACATTATTAAAATGATTTTTGCACTTTTCCGGTTTGTCTCTGAGAGTACGATGTTTTTATTGTAAGTAAATTTTAATAATTATACAGTATGTTTAACATGTGTGCTGAATTTATGTAAGGAACAGGAAATAAATAAAAAATGTATTTTTTATTTTATTTTTATGCCCTCAGAAGACTTCTTCGTTCTTTGAGAATAATATTTACAATACCCTAGTATACAATTCAGCATTTTCGTAAATGTACTATTTCCATCCAATATCTGAAACACCAACATCACACTTACCTTTCACCTACTAAAATTCACTTTAAATAAGTAAGTACCTATTCCCACTTTGGCGTATCCGTTTTGGTTGTGTTTTACTATTCTACATTAACGCTTTGGAAGCGCTGCTCGCTCTAAGCTTATTCTAGGTATGCGTAAGCGAGACGGAAACTGTGGGACGGCCGTTTGGTTTTGTATTACTTTTCGTTCACAATAAATACTATTTTCGAAGAAAATGTAGATATAATAAAGATGTATTAAGGTTCCTGACCTTAAAATATATGCACGTAATTATTGGCAACATTTTAAGGGTCACAATGAACAAATTCTTGTTATTTTGTCGAATTCAACGTTCGAATAACCTCAAATGACAACAACCGTTCCTGTCGCTCGGTCGCTGTCGACTAAATGAGTTGCGGTCAATTGACCGTAACTATTTTTTATGTATGTACCTACTAGACAGCCGGTCTAGTAGTATACATTAAAGTCTTTGATTAATGGTAGTAAGTTAGTACAAAACCGATCGTAGATGAATTATGCCAGCCTGCTTGATTGCTTCTCACACTCCGTTGAGTGTGAAAATTGCTCGAGTTCTGTTCCAGTATTCCGACATAAAACTTACAGATGTGTTTCTAATTAATTTCGGGTGTTTTATACATGACGCATCTTTCAGCTTTACCTGAACAACAATAACTTATCCAGAATCTACTCAGGGTACCTGGAACGGTGGGACATCCTGACCAGGGTTGATCTGAGCAATAACCCTTACTTGTGTGACTGTAATAACCAGTGGATTGTGGAAGTCTTCGTTCCCCTAGTCAGGGCTTCCTCATCAAACAGTACTTTGGGGAATATGATGTAAGTGATTCGCAAATTTATTTTTAGTAAATAAATATACATTTATTTTTATTTTACGTGGCAGTATTGCCAGTGTAATGGGCACATTCGCATCTGATACAGTCCGAGGCGGTCTCTTCGATTAAATTTAAATGTAATGCTTTTGCAATGTAAAAATAATTGTATCGATTTTAGTAGTGATGTTGATAATCGATTAATAATATTCAATCTATTATTTTGACAATCGATGGCAAAAAATAATGATGTTAAAAATCGATTTAAAATCTAAATTAAACCATTCAATTTGCAAGTAAGCCACAAGGGGCTCGATTCATGTCATTCGCTACCAGTACTTCGGAAATGACTACTGTAAAAATCGGTTACTTTGCACTGCATGCCCATGCATTTAAATAGCGCATGATTTTACACTAAACAATGATTTTTCTTCTCAATAGTCTAGTGGCACTTTAATTATGCTGCAAATCCATAAGATGAGTGAAAGAGCCACGTTGTAGACAGTTTTGTCTACAGCTTGAATGGGCCGGCTAAACCGTGTTGTTACCACTGTGCCATAGAAAACCGACGTAAAGTAGCGACTTGCTGCTGAGTTTCGGACTGTGAGTGACATATCCGGAGGTCTAAATCCCCCTCTCATTCCCAACTTTGTCAGTTTTCTTTTATTAGCACGCCTGATGGTAATCGATGATGTGTTCTAAACCACGCTTGCCTAGCAAAAAAACGATTCACTCGCGATTTGAAGACACCCAAATTATATTATTACTAGCTTTTGCTCGCGGCTGCGCCCGCGGGTAAGGCTTATCGTTTTTTTTTAATACCTTCAATGACGAGACGAGCAGTTCGCTCGCCTGATGGTAAGCGCCACGCCTGCTCATAAACAGAAGCAACTCCACACAGAACTTTGAATAACAAAACACTGCATGACACTGGACTGCGCTCGCCACCCCGAGACATAAGGTGTTAAGTCTCATAATGTCCAGTAATTTCACTCGCTTCAGTGTCCTTCAAACCGGAGCACAACGGTGCTTACACACTGTTGCTTGGCGGCAGAAATAGACAAAGCGGTGGTACCAATCCAGCCGGCCTCTCGCAAACGAGGGGCCTACCACCTTGTAGCCTTCCTCAATAAATGGGCTATCTAACACTGAAAGAATTTTTCAAATCCGACCAGTAGTTCCTGAGATTAGAGCGTTCAACCAAACAAACTTTTTAGCTTTATAATATTAAGTATAGATTATAGACTTGTCTATAGCCTGGGTCTACCACTTGTATAATATTTATTATATTTCCAGCTGTAAGAAACCAAAAGAGATGAAGGGCATATCGTTCGCGCAGCTCCACAACGCGTCCAAAGAGCTCACGTGTCCAGAGGCCGAGGATTTGATGAGTCTACCGGTTCCTGATATGGCGATACTGCTTGGGATTATTATAGGTATATATACTAATATATTATACGCGCGGTTTCACCCGCAACTACAGCAGCGCCACCTACCGGGTCCAATTGTGAATCTAAACCATCCAGGGCGCCACCCAAACGCGTACAAAAAAAACATTCAAATCGGTCCAGCCGTATAAGAGGAGTTCAGTGACATACACACGTACAGTAGAATTATATATATAAAGATTAATACTTACGTCCGGTTTCTGAAAGGCTGATCAAATCAACATTCAACTAACAGACAGAACTTTGATTCAATCAGTCAAATCAAATCAATTCGAGTTACTGAAGCGTTATTTAGTGAAAAAAATAATAATATTTGATTTCTCTTTAGTACCGTTTGCCATACGATTTTTCATATTAATTTGAATGTTATGTTAGTTAACATGTGTGTCAAATCAAAGGTGTAGATCACGCTTCTAGCAACTCAATTTCAACTTGACATGACATTTGACATTTGATTAGTTAATTTAACATTGATCAGCCTTTCAGAAATCGGGCGTTAGAATAACTACTTATAGAAACTAATGCCCAGTAATTTCACTGGCTTCATTGTCCTTCAAAGTGAAATATATCAGTGTACACATTACTGCTTGGCGGCAAAAATAGACGAAACGGTTGTACAGCCAACGCCAAAAGTCAATGAACGTGGACAAAACTCCACAAATCGTGTACTCCATAAGCATCAAAAGTAGCTGCTCAACTACTGCAACATAACGCGGTGCGCAACTTAAAGTTACAAATATCAGTGGACGCCAGAGTAACGAATGTGCTGTCACGCTCATAATACATAATTTGGTAAACTTTTATAAAACGTGGATTATATCTTCAAGTTCACGTGTTCTGACGTGTTCATATGATTTTGTTGCTTTTATTATTACAAGTAGGTATATGATATGCGATATCTCTGCCAAATCTGGACCGGTTTTTATGATTATTTTTGTATTCGATAGGGTTTACTCCAAGAATTATTTCATTCAAATTTGGTTAAGATCTGATGACGGGGAACTAGGTAAGAAATAGAAACTCCTTAACGGATAACAGCAAACACATCGCGGTAGGTAATTGTATTGAAGAATACATGCAATACATGTTCCCAGCGTTAAAAATTGTAAATAACTTAAGCTCGCATATGTATCCATAGGCAGAGGTGCAACTAATGCTGCCCCACGTTACCACGTACCAACACAATATATGAGGGACCATGTTTTCGCATGGAAAGGTTATCTACAGATGTTGTATTCTATTATTTTTTTTTAAGTTGTTTTTTTAAATCTTGATTTTTCTTTCAGGAATCTTCGTGACGTTCCCTATAGTCCTGGTGGTGATTCTGCTATGGAGACGAGGTTTCTTCGCCAGATGCAGGTCGAGGCGGATCGAATCCGATTCAGAAGTTGAACAAACTGATGCCTTCGTGGCATTGAGGACATTAAACACAGATTCTAGGATCCTCAAGAAATAAAATAAGATTACCTTTTAATATCCGCCTCTTATTAATTTATCCCCAAGACATGACTGCTTGGCCTGACCATTAATGATATCTTTTCGTTGTTTTTTTTTTACTAACCCTGTATTTATTTACTAATGGACCTGGGAGGGACATGTGGCTAGGCGAGCTGATGAGAGGTGGAGTAAAGCGCTGACTGAGTGGTGACCAAGACAAGCGCAGCGTTGGCCGTCGAAGACCTTGTTAGGATCGCGGGTCGAACCTGGATGCGACTAGCTCAGAACCGTGGCAAATGGCATGATATGAGAGAGGCCTATGCCCAGCAGTGGGACCCTACAGACTGTGGATGATGATGATGAACCCCGTATTATGTAAAATAATAAAATTAATACACCCAACAGTCACACACATAGTCCTGACCCCACCCTAGGTTTTCCTGTATCGTGGGTATCAGAAACTATGAGGGACTTGCCAACCTACAACACCCAGACCCGAAACAAACATTTGTGGGTCACACAAACATTTGTCTCGTTGCGGGAATCGAACCCACGGCCTCACGCTTCGCAGTCGGCTACTACTGGCCTAGTGCGCCACGGAGGCCGTCCTATATACGTATTTATATACGTCCCATTGCTGAGCACGGGGCTCCTCTACTAAATGAGAGGGAGTTAGGCCTTAGCACACCACCCCGGATAGATTGCCCTTCACTCCGGAACACAACACACTGTTGCTTGGCTACAGAAATAGACGGCGCGGTGGTGCCAACCCAGACGGTCTCTCGCATACGAGGGACCTACCCTTTTATAAAAACACTCGTCAATAAAACAAATAGCTAGTCAGTAATATATTGTATATTGAACGCTATTTGACAAGTTTCTGATATCTATTTGACAAGTTTCTGTAGATGTTTTTGGATAGACTGGCCGTCGTGTGCGTCACTGCCGCAAGCTTTCGACATCATTATGGCGTACCTTTTGTCTGGAAGCCGACAATGTCAATAAGTTACGTTACTCAAAATCTATTGCAGATTGATATTTTTATAAATCGGACCAAAAATAAATAAGTTAGAAGCCATTCAAATCCTGTAGAAGGGGTAATTGTCAAATGACAGACGACGCAAATTTTGACGTCACTGTGTAAAATGTTCATTATGGTGCACGCGTGCAGGCGAGATAGTGAGATATCCCTACTACGCACCCACTTTTCCTCATACCAACATTTAAAGTCATAACTGCGGGCACATTTCTGAACCAATTTTGATTGTGTTTTAATAAAAGGGTTTCTTTTGCGTATAATTTTCTGTTGATTATAATATAATGTGTAAAACTCAATATAGGAAACTACCCTATTATACAGTTGGCCTAGTTGGGCCTAGCACAAAATTTATAATTTTCAAAAATTATGAAAATCGACGTATTTTAATAGCTTAAATGACGAGACGAGCAGGTCGCTCGCCTGATGGTAAGCGTCACGCCCGCCCATAAACAGAAGCAACAGCACACAGAACTTTGAATTACAAAGCAATGCAGAACTGCGTTCGTCACCCCGGAGACATAAGTTGTTAAATTTCATAATGCCCAGTAATTTCGCTGGCTTCAATGTTCTTCAAACAAAAACACAACAGTGTTTAAACACTACTGTTTCGCGGCAGAAATATACTGCTCACTGGTGGCAACCCAGGCGGCCTCTCGCATACGAGGACTCTACCATCTCGTATATGTGTCGTCAAATGTGTAAAGCGGGCTTTATCTCTACTCACTATTACCTTTCCTTCCACCTGCCCTTATCCCACTCGCAGTGGGGTCGGCGCAGTATGCTTTCAACACATGTTACAGAAAGATTTGGCTTGTAGTTATTACGACCGGCCGCCTGCCTGACGTCAACCCCACTGGGGAGAAAACACCCAGACCCGAAACAAATATTTGTGGAACACACAAACATTTAGTCTCGGTGCGGGTATCGAACCCGTAGCCTCTCGCTTCACAGCTCGCCCACTGCGCCACGGAGGCTGTCAACACTCAACTCAATAATACCATTCTAGCATCGAAATATGATGACAGGAAACGTAACTCAAGAAAAAAAATGAACACCAAAACTCTGTGCAAGGGAGCGGGGCTATAAAAGTCTATGCAGCTGGTTCCTTCATCAATTCAAAAAAAATGATTCATGATCTCTAGTTGACACTTAATACGTCTATTTTTATGCGGTGTAGAACGTCGTATCTCGATTTAGAAATTTAATATTGAGACATTAACTTTTATGAAATAATGTTGATTTTGAACGTTCATTAATTTTTGTTGCGTGTATGAGTGTATGATTTTACCTTTGCATGTGTAAGTAAGTGGAGCCGTATTTTTTGTAGATTCATATGAGAGTTATCGTTATAGTTATCTTATTTCGATGCATTCTAGAGTAAAATGATCTTACTGTACGCTAATAGATTTTTGACGAAGTTCGGTGCCACGGCGTCTTTGATTCTTCCTCTGAAGTCTGCTAACCTAAGAAAAGGAAATCTATGTGATAAAATCCCCAACACACACGTTTATAAATGTTTATTACGCGGTGGTGACTGATGAGTGGCGGTGGCTCACCATCATTCGATTTGTTTTTTTATGGCCTAGGTCGGAAATGAGCAAGTTAGTCACCTGATGATGTGATCTCTACCGCTCATGTACGCCCAGAATAACAAAAGAGTCATGGCAGGAAAGGGAAAATTAAGGGGAAGGGCAGGTGGATGGGCCTCCTGATAATCTCACTCACCGTACGAAACACAGCAGCAAGCTGCTACTTAACGTCGGTTTTCTGTGAGATAGTGGTAACGACCCGGACGAGCCGGCCCATTCATGCTGTAGACAAAAGTGTCTACAAGACTCCAAACCATGGTGCTTCTGGTATTGTGGGTGTTAAACGGCGACAGAGAACATTTACCATCTGGTGACCCAGTTACTCACTAGCCTGACTATGTTATAAATGAAAAACGAGAGTGTTCGAGCCACGCTGTAGCTGTTTCGGAAAAGTGATGAACAGCTGACTGATGTGGCGTATCGACGAAGCTGGGCGCGTTCGATGTTGTCGTCTCAACTTGCTATCTCGCTTTGGCTCCGAGTCATCGCTCTTGCAGAGGTAATCAATCGAAATACGGTTCACAGTCAATAAAATGATTAAAGTATTAAAAAATAAATATGATTATTTTTATAGTGTCATTTTCGTATGCGAGTTATTTCATTTATTTTGAATATAGATTCTGATATCACAGTTAAAACGCCCAACAGGGTTTTTGTTACATATTGTATAGTACAATACAAACTATATATCTACTTACACACTACATTAGTGGTCGACGGCTAGAGCATACCAGAGACTACTCACTCGCTTCTAGTTGGTCCGGCAAGTCGCATCACTTTAGCTCTCATGCAGCGATAGCTGTGGGATCTACTGAAGTGTTTACATCTAGAAATGACGAGAACAAATCTTGAAATCCATGATTTATATATATCAATCCTACTACTATAGTAAATGTTAGTTTGTATGTACATTTGGATGTTTGTTAGTCAAGCACGCCTTAACAGTTTTAAATGAAATTTGGCACACAGATATAACGGGATGAGGACATAGGCTACTTTTATCCCAGAAAAAACCGTACTAAATAAAAAAGAATAATCAAATTAGGTCTTCATTTGGCGATAATAATGCGAATATTAAAAAAAATCGCGTCGAATTGACAAATTTGTTTTTTTTTATCTGTCAAAAAAATTGATATTTCTGTAAAATTTTAACTTACCTCTTATGATGATATTGTTTAGACTCGTTGGATCTGAAACAAAAAATTGATTGAGACCCAATGATTTTTTTATCGTAGCTCGGCAAAGTGACTACGCTACACTTCAGGGTAAGTGTCTACACTTCATGGTAAGTGTAGCGCAATCCAAGTATACTGTCGACCAACGATAGACGATGTGTCTATCGTAGGTAGGCAAAATTATGCCGGCCTGCCTAATTGCTTCTTCACACTTATTCATGAAATTAATGTTCTCTAATGGACTGCCTCGGTGGCGCAGTTGTAATGCGTATGCGTTACGATTGAGGCTCACGCTGAGGTCTCGGGTTCGACCCCCGGGTCGGGTAAAGTGGTATTGGGTTTTTCTATTACGAAATGCTCAGTATCAGCCCGGAGTCCGGAATTTGTGCCCGGTATGGCGATAGGCTCGCCCCCTATCACATCGTGGGACGTAGATACGCTCGGCGAAATGTGGGTGTACTGGTTACACCTCTGCCTACCCCTTCGGGGATTACAGGCGTGAGTGTGTATGTATTAATGTTCTCAGTTAGATTAATAAATGAATTGATCACTCACTCGGCGATTCGAGACATCTTCATCATTAAATTTAACCTGAAATAAAAATAAATAAATTATTAGTTTTTTTTTTTAAATATATTATTTCTTTTATATTATATGCCGGCAAACGAGCAAGTGGGTCACCTGATGGTAAGCGATCTCCACCGCCCATGTACGCCCACAATACAAAAGAATTATGGGCGCGTTGCCGACCTTAAAGGAAAGGGATAATAGGGGATTGGGAAGGGGAGGGGGTTTTGGGCCTCCGGATATCTCACTCACCGTACGAAACGCAGCAGCAAGCTGCTACTCTACGCCGGTTTTCTGTGAGACAGTGGTAACGACCCGGACAAGCCGGCCTATTCGTGCTGTAGACAAAATTGTCTACAGCGTAGCTCTACCACTCAGGAGCTATTATTTCTCTACCATATCTGGACGTATTGAAAAAATGTCTATTAAATAAATAAATATTACCCAACAGTCACACACATAGTCCTAGCCCCACAGTAAAATACCGAGTCTTGTCTCGGGTATCAGGAACTACGAGAGAATTACGGTCTCAGTAACACCCAGACTAGAAATAAATAGTTGTGTATCAGACAAATATTTGTCTCGGTGCGGGGATCGAACCCGCGGCACGTTTCACAGTCAGTTACTCACCCAATACGCCACGGAGGCTGTTTGAATTAAATATTTTCATAAACTCACCAGCCTAGTCTGTACGGTGTTTTTCTTTTATTTATTACAGAATACAACTTTCTCATGCCACGATCTAAAAATGAAACATTTAGTAAGTATATATTGTTAGAATGTTCGCTTGTTATTTGTAAATTGAAGGTATCTAAGAAAATATCGTTGGGTAGATTTTTTGAGTGGTAGAGCCACGCTGTAGACAGTTTCGTCTACAGCATGAATGGGCAGGCTCGTCCGGTTCGTTACCACTATCTCATAGAAAACCGGCATAAAGTAGCAGCTTGCTGCTGCGTTTCGTGCGGTGAGTGAGATATCCGGAGGCCCAAATTCCCCTCCCCTTCCCAATCCCTTACTTATCCCTTTCCTTTAAGGTCGGCAACGCGCCCATGATTATTTTAGTATTGTGGGCGTATATGGGCGGTGGAGATCACTTACCATCAGGTGACCCACTTGCTCGTTTGCCGGCCTATACTATATAAAAAAAAAATAGATTGTAATAATAGCCGTGCAAGTAGTAAACAAGTTGTACGCATTGTGGGGTGACAGTTACTTTATAACAGAGCGCTCCGTCATTGGGAGCTCCCCGAAGCACCCCCGACCCTAGTGACGGCCCGCGAACCGATGAAGATATATTAAATTAGATTGTAAGTAGCTTATAATAGGGTAGTTTCCTATATTGAATTTTATACATTATTTTATAAGCAACAGAAAATGATACGCAAAAGAAACCCTTTTCTTAAAACACAATCAAAATTGGTTCAGAAATGTGCCCGCAGTTATGACTTTAAATGTTGGTATGAGGAAAAGTGGGTACGTAGTAGGGATATCCCACTATCTCGCTTGCACGCGTGCACTATAATAAACATTTTACACAGTGACGTCAAAGGTTGCATCGTCTGTCATTTGACAATTACCCCTTCTACAGGATTTCAATGGCTTCTATCTTATTTATTTTTGGTCCGATTTATAAAATTCTTTCTGCAATAGATTTTGAGTAACGTAACTTATTGATTTAAATAATAAAAAAAATCTAGTCAACTACCCTATTCCTCCTAAACCCCAATCGCAAATGTCTTTGCCCTCTCCAGTGGCCGTCCTGAGCCGAGGTCCGTACCCCCCATTAGGGGTAGTGCCCTCAGCGAAGGTCACTTTAATCTCATGATTGGAGTGCCTAAAGCATTCACCCGAAAGCCCGGTGACGCTGACGTAAAGTAGTATCTTCCAGTAGGCGATGTAATCCTCCGTCGACGTCGCAAACATGTTTTGACAGATCCCAAAGACTCCATCGCAGTCGCTATCGAAGCAGCACTTTCCCTGCCCAATCCGAACCGCAATAATAATAATAATAAAAACTATTCAACACATCACAGGTGCATATAAATCAATAGCCCAAACTGACTACAAATACAGACACGACCAGGTGGCCAACATAATACACCAAAAACTTGCCACAAAATATAAACTAATACCCACCCTAACAACACCTATCCCGTACTATAAGTATAACCCAGAGACGGTTCTAGAAAATGCTGACTATAAACTTTCAAGACAGTACATTACAATAGGCCGGATATCACCCTAGTAGACAAGAAAAATAACACTGCTTTCATAATAGACATTGCCATCCCCAATACTCACAACCTGCAAAACACAATATCTGAAAAACTCACAAAACATATTGATCTTAAAGACGTTTTTTTTTTTTTTTGTGAATGATACCTACTAGAGTATATCATTAAAATTACAATCTAGCCTTATGACCAATAAGTAATTTAAATTTAACCTAAATTTCTAATGAGACTATGACTAAGAATATGTCCAATAACACTTTTCTTATTGTCTCTATTAAGGGGAAGACACAATGTTCGCGTGTTCTTTACGAATAGCACTCACTGCACTATATTACACTAACCATTCACTACACTAACTCAAAAGGTTTTGTCCTCTTTAGTCTTCTCACTAGGTCTGTGTTGTCAAGGAGCTGGATTGCCTCGATATTCACATGATGATGAAGTATGTGTTCGTGAGCTTCGGAATATTTTTTTATGATGTTTTTCACGAAGTCCACTTTAAGGTCCCTATGAAGATCGCCATTTCTTATGTACCAAGGAGCATTTACTATACCCCTGAGCACTTTATTCTGAAAGCGTTGAATTGTTTCTATATGGCTTTGTTTGGTACAGCCCCACAACTGTATACCATAAGTCCATACTGGCATAAGCCGTATGTGGCGACTACATAAAGTTTCAATTGTGCCTATAGTTCTGTCCACCACTGGAATTATTCCCAAGCAATTATCACTGTCTTTAACCCTTTTAGATGTACCGGAACAAACTTACATACAAATACAAAAATCAGTGATATTAAACACTTTTAGGATTGTTAGAAAGTTCTTACAGACAGAGTAGTATGGCCACCTGGCCTGTAACTCACATTTCAATCATACTGACAATCACTTGGCTTAGGCGGTCTTGCAGACCGAGCAACAAAAAGTTGAGAATAAATAATAATAATACGCGACCCCGACATAGGACACGCCTGCGAGTCCGAAGAGCTCCCACAACTGACCCTCGGCATAATTATGTGCAGAGACGGCCCTATACTATACCCCAGCGATTGCTGAAGCTGAGGTCTGAGCCTTCTAAAAGGCGCCTCTGCGCTTAATCGCTACTAAATACATCATACTAATATTATAAATGTAAATGTAAGTTTCTTTGTTACGCTTTCACGCGAAAACTACTTAACCGATCATCATGAAACTTTGTACACATATTCTTGGAGGTATAAGAAGTAACATAGGATACTTTTTATGAAAAACAAATATCTGTTTGTTACGCTTTCACGACTATATCACTGAACCGATTTTGATGAATTTTGATGTAGAGATAGATGGGACCCTGGAGACGGTTACAGGCTACGTTTTATTTCGGAAAAGTCTATTCACGCGGGCGGAGTCGCGGGCAAAAGCTAGTTGTATATATTTCTGGCTAGAGCGCCATAAGCGCCGACTTTACTGTCAAGTGAAGCTGTAAAAGCAATATATGCTATATAACAATAAATACACCCAACAGTCACACACATAGTCCTGACCCCACACTAGGTAAACCTGTATTGTGGGTATCAGGAACTACGAGGGACTTGCGGTCCCACAATACCCAGACCCGTAACATTTTTTTTGTGGATCACACAAACATTTGTCTCAGTGCGGGAATCGAACCCACGGCCTCTCGCTTCGCAGCCGGCAACTCGCCCGCTGCGCCACGGAGGCTGTCAAAAATTCATTAAAAAAAAATCACAAATTCATTAAAAAAAATGCCATGCGTAGTTCAATGCCATGCAGTACTTCACAATTCAAAGTTCTCATTGGAGTTGCTTCTGTTTTTCTTCTTCTTTCTTCATCTAAAGCTAAAAAAATATAAATTAAATTTTAAACTCACGTTGATGACTTGTTATATCTTCTTCTAACAGAATTTTTAGTTTCTTTGCCATACATCTGAAATTAATTAAATCAGCTAAAACTTAGTGGCTACTGACATTGTCCGAGTCACTTAAATTTTAGGGCTGGAGTGCCTACAAGCATTCGCCCGAAAGTCCGGTGTCGCTGACTAAAGCCGACTCACGGTCAGGCTATCAGCAAGCGTCCATCTCCAAAAAAAAAACCTTGTCCGTGGCGCAGTGGGCGGGTGGACGTCAGACAGGCGGTCGATGGTAATAACTACAAGCCAAATCTTTCTGTAACATGTGTCAAAAAGCATACCCCACTGAGAGTGGGATAAGGGGAAGTGGAAGACGATAGCTTAGTAGTTAGTGAAGTGGTTTTCAGTGCCTCAACCATGAGTTTGTCTCAGTAAAATCGCTAGCGACGACGTAAAATGTTTGTATGAAAAATGTAGTTTCTCACGTATCCGCTAGAGGCGCCACTGAGTTTTTGATATAAATATCTTACAGATCTGTTTCATTGCATTGCCGTCGCATTGCATCCGATACGAAACCGAGAAATGCCTGTACGAAATAGCAAATAGTACTACTTTTTTATAACATAGGCCGGCACACGAGCAAGTGGGTCACCTGATGATAAGTGACCTCCGGCGCTGATGAACGTCTACAGTATCAGAAGAATCATGGACGCGTTGCCGACTCTAACGAGGAGGGATTGGAAAGGGGAGGGGAATTTGGACCTCCGGATATCTCTCACCGTACGAAACGCAGCAGCAAGCTGCTATTTTACGTCAGTTTTCTGTGAAACAGTGCTAACGACCCGGACGAGCCGGCCCATTCATGCTGTAGACAAAACTGTCTACAGCGTGGCTCTACCACTCCCAGAGGTATATCTATTTGCTTCTGGCGGCTATCGACGGTGGACATTATATTTGGACTGCATTGTACCATCAAGTAGTATTTTAACATGCGAAGATAAAAGAACTAATCGCACCTTTAAAGACAAACCGTTACTAAACAGCCTGCTTGACAGCCTCCGTGGCGCAGCAGGCGAGTAGCCGGTTGCGAAGCGTGAGGCCGTGGGTTCGATTCCCGCACCTTGACAAATGTTTGTCTGATCCACAAATATTTGTCTCGGGTCTGGGTGTTGTGGGACCGCAAGTCCCTCGTAGTTCTTGATACCCACGATACAGGTTTAACCTAGTGTGGGGTCAGGACTATGTGTGTGACTATTGGGTGTATTTATTATTAAACAAAAATTTTCAAGAATTGAGTTACTAACGCCATTTTTTCATAATTACGTAAAATATACGATGAATTTCGCACTTTAATAAAAATTCCACTTTTAGAAGTAGACGGCGCTAATTTCGACCGTTACAAAACTAAATAAGATTTGCTTGCTAAATGCAATATCGTGTTTAAACTAGTTGTTGTTTAATTTTATATTTTCGTTTAGTAACGGTTTGTCTTTAAAGGTGCGATATACATACCTACGCAGTCAACCAATAATCTCCGAAGGGGTAGGCAGAGGTGTAACCCACATTTCGTCAGCACAATTCCCGACTCCGGGCTGATACTAAGCATTGATAGAAAAACCCACTATCACTTTTACCCGATCTAGGGTTCGATCCCAAGACCTCAGCACAGCAGTCGTACCGCGTACGCATTACAACTGCGACACCGATACAGTCAAAATAAAATCAAGATAAAAGAAAGAAGGTAATAAAAGAAAGGAAGGACTGCCTCGGTGACGCAGTTGTAATGCGTACGCGTTACGATTGAGGCTAACGCAGAGGTCTCGGGTTCGATCCCCGGGTCGGGTAAAGTGGTATTGGGTTTTTCTATCGATGCTCAGTATCAGCCCGGAGTCTGGAATTTGTGCCCGGTATGGCGATAGGCTCGCCCCCTATCACATTATGAGACGGAGATACGCTCGGCGAAATGTGGGTGTACTGGTTACACCTCTGCCTACCCCTTCGGGGATAACAGGAGTGTGTGCGTATGTATGTATGTATGTACGCACTCATGTACTATGTATGTAATAAAAGGAAATGTCTTACTTCTTTTTCTGTTCGCTTGAACTACTACTCGACGTCCGGACGCTGATTAATGAACTTCTATTTAATATATTTCTTTTAACTGAAACAATATAAAGTTACAGAAGCAAGCAGAACTTTTTTACTTTAATAAATTCTTTTGTAATTTATAAGAACATAACACTATGACGGTACTCGTAGTGTATTATATCTCGTAGTATATACTTTGTGTTGTTTTCTACTTTAATAAATTCTTTTGTAATTTATAAGAACATAACACTATGAAGGTACTCGTAGTGTATTATATATCGTAGTATATACTTTGTGTTGTTTTCTACTTTAATAAATTCTTTTGTAATTTATAAGAACATAACACTATGACGGTACTCGTAGTGTATTATATATCGTAGTATATACTTTGTGTTGTTTTCTACTTTAATAAATTCTTTTGTAATTTATAAGAACATAACACTATGAAGGTACTCGTAGTGTATTATATCTCGTAGTATATACTTTGTGTTGTTTTCTACTTTAATAAATTCTTTTGTAATTTATAAGAACATATGCACTATGAAGGTACTCGTAGTGTATTATATCTCGTAGTATATACTTTGAATTGTTTTCTACTTTAATAAATTCTTTTGTAATTTATAAGAACATATGCACTATGAAGGTACTCGTAGTGTATTATATCTCGTAGTATATACTTTGAATTGTTTTCTACTTTAATAAATTCTTTTGTAATTTATAAGAACATAACACTATGAAGGTACTCGTAGTGTATTATATATCGTAGTATATACTTTGTGTTGTTTTCTACTTTAATAAATTCTTTTGTAATTTATAAGAACATATGCACTATGAAGGTACTCGTAGTGTATTATATCTCGTAGTATATACTTTGTGTTGTTTTCTACTTTAATAAATTCTTTTGTAATTTATAAGAACATATGCACTATGAAGGTACTCGTAGTGTATTATATCTCGTAGTATATACTTTGAATTGTTTTCTACTTTAATAAATTCTTTTGTAATTTATAAGAACATAACACTATGAAGGTACTCGTAGTGTATTATATCTCGTAGTATATACTTTGTTGTTTTCTACTTTAATAAATTCTTTTGTAATTTATAAGAACATAACACTATGAAGGTACTCGTAGTGTATTATATCTCGTAGTATATACTTTGAATTGTTTTCTACTTTAATAAATTCTTTTGTAATTTATAAGAACATAACACTATGAAGGTACTCGTAGTGTATTATATACCGTAGTATATACTTTGTATAGTTTTGCTGATCCTGCAGTCAAACTGTTTGTACAGTTTTGTGGGACATTGTAGCAGCTCATAAGTTTTTCATTTCTTGTATTTTAATAATTAAATAAATAACTTAACTTTATACGCTTTATATTAGTTTCATACGTATGTTAGTATGTAACGGAATATTTGAACATGATTTTGACCCCCTTCAAAACGTCGGATTAACTCGAAATTTGGCATACTTATTAAGGACCTATGACAATTCAATATTTTAAACAGAATTGAAATAAAAAATACACTTTTATAGAAAAATCCAACTTAAAAATAGAAAATAATTTTTTAATAAATTTGAATTAAAAATAGTGTTAAGAAAAAAATATTTTATTGTAAAAAAAAGTAGTTGCATTTTCTATAATAGCGTATTTTTTTAGTTTTTTTAAACTATTATCTTTTTGTGTTGGTGATCTTCTAGTATACCTAACTCATCGATGGGTAGAGGTTGAGAGCAAGGGGGAGCCCTTAGCGGTTGGCTTGGATATAGCGAAGGTCTTCGATCGGGTCTGGAACAAAGCGCTTCCTCCAAAGCTGTCCTCCTTCGGGTTTACCGAGAAACTTTTAAAGTGGTAGAGCCACAGATTTGTCTACAGCATGAATAGGCCGGCTCGACCGGGTCGTTACCACTGTCTCATAGAAAACCGACGTAAAGTAGCAGCTTGCTGCTGTTTCGTACGGCGAGTGAGATATCCGGAGGCCCAAATTCTCCTCCCCTTCCCAATCCCTTTCCTTTAAGGTCGGCAACATGCCCATGATTCTTTTGGTATTGTAGGCGTACATGGGCAATGGTGATCACTTATCATCAGGTGACTCACTTGCTCGTTTGTCGGCCTATGCAATAAAAAAAAACTTTGAAACTGGGTAACCAGTTTTCTTCCAGAGCGGAGCATCATGGTCATAAGTTGGCTCATTCTCATACTCCAAGCCTGGGAATGCTGTTGCCCACAATGTTGTCTCCTACCCTCTTTATTCTGCATATCAATGCCATGTTACCAACTGATAACATTAATTGCTATGCAGATGACAGCACAGGCGATGCTTTATACACCGGCCGTGCAAACGTTTCGTCTCGGTGCGGGAATCGAATTCGGGACCTCTCGCTACACATCCACTAAGCCACAGAGACTGTCGAGAAAACAGACGTGCAGCGGCTGCTTACTTTTTTATGGCCGAGGTTAGCAAACGTGCATGTGGGTCACCTGATGGTAAGTGATCTCCACCACCCATGTACGCCCACAATACCAAAAGAATCATGGGTGCGTTGCCGACCTTAAAGGAAAGGGATAATTAACGGATTGGGAAGGGGAGGGGGTTTGGGCCTCCGGATATCTCACTTACCGTACGAAACGCAGCAGCAAGCTGCTACTTTACGCCGGTTTTCTGTGAGACAGTGGTAATGACCCGGACGAGCCGGCTCATACATGCTGTAGACAAGTGTCTACAGCGTGGCTTTACCACTCAAAAAAAAGTTAAAGGTGTACTTACAGCATTTGTACGGCATCTTCAGAATACTGCCGATGCGCCTGTCCAACAAGCGTCTGGAAATATTCATACCATACGCACTCACGCCTGTAATCCCCGAAGGGGTAGGCAGAGGTGTTTACCAGTACACCCACATTTCGCCGAGCGTATCTTCGTCCCACGATGTGATAGGGGGCGAGCCTATCGCCATACCGGGCCCAAATTCCAGACTCCGGGCTGATACTGAGCATTTCGTAATAGAAAAACTCAATACCTCTTTACCCGACCCGGGGATCGAACCCGAGACCTCAGCGTTGGCCTCAATCGTAACGCGTACGCATTACAACTGCGCCACCGAGGCAGTCACCAGTCCTGGAAATATTGGACATGTAATTACACATATAGCAGTGATAGCTCAGCGGGGAGTGGTATGGACTGTCGAGACTAAAGTCGCAGGTTCGAAACCAGCCTCAAGAGCATACACCTCTGACTTTAAGTTCTGTGTGTAATAATTGTTAATTATCACTTGCTTTAACGGTGCAGGAAACATCGTGAGGAAACCTGCATACCTGAGAAGTTCTTCATAAGAATTTCGAAGGTATGTGAAGTCTGCCAATCCGCATTAGGCCAGCGTGGTGGACTAATGCCTAACCCCTCTCATTCAGTAGAGGAGGCCCGTGCCCAGCAGTGGGACGTATATAATACAGGGCTAGTATTATTAATTAGACCGGTGCAAAATGCTAGTATCGATTTACCTGTTTATAATAATAATAATAATAATAATAATAATTCCTTTATTTCAGGCTACTATGGCCCATATATATATATATATACCTTACAAACTAACATATATAGAAATATATAATTACAGTAATTGTGTTAGT
This sequence comes from Mimas tiliae, assembly GCA_905332985.1. Classification (NCBI taxonomy): domain Eukaryota; kingdom Metazoa; phylum Arthropoda; class Insecta; order Lepidoptera; family Sphingidae; genus Mimas; species Mimas tiliae. Next base: position 4,969,335 of record HG995265.1, on the reverse strand, counting down.
AATATAAACCTAATACTATGTTAGTAACGCTTCACTTTGTGCACTGAGTTTGAGTGCGATCTTGTGGCACTTGTCCGCGGAAGCGACGGAACACCACCCCTTGCGGCCAGAAGTTTTCCTCCATGACAACGTGCAGATAACAGTTCGGGACGCGCACCACAAACGCCTTGAAATTGACGTTGCGGTGCGACTCCAACATCTGCACCCTCGGCGAGTACTTCGTCTTCTGGCGCACGTACTCCACGATATTCTCCGCCTTAGTGGTGTAGTGGAGGCGAGAGATGTACACCGGAGTGTTAGGCTGTGCGGCACGCATACTGATGTTAGGCTCCGAAGGAGCTATGCCGCAGCGGTTCGCGCTGGTTCGCTGACGGCGCTTCCTCCTTTGCACCGTCACGAAACCATCCTCGTTAGCCCGGTTCGGTGCCGATTCGGGCACGGGCCTCATTAAGGGAGCAGTGGAGGTGCTCGCGGTGACAACAACGAAATCTGTTCTTTGTTTCGCCGGCGCTGCAGATACGTTCAGCGTGACAGGGTCGATGACTCGAGCGGCGTTACGTGGAGGAGCCGCAGAGACGGGTGCGGGGCCGCGGGGCGGGTTTAGAGCGCATTCCGCAGGCTCGGCAAACGACGAATGCGACGGCGACAAAACTGCTGACGCAAAACTTGCCAACGACGCATCGAGGCCAGCTCCACGCCGCATGTTGACGTTTGATGCATCCGGTGGTGATCTAATTACCGCCACAGTATTGCGCAACTCAACTACTTCGTTGCGCAAATCGGTAACGGTGTTTTCGGATGCAACCAACTTCATCTGCACATCCGCTAGGCTTGCCTTCAAAAAGACAATGTCCTTAAGAAGGCTGGTGACGTCGACGTGATCGAAAGTGACTGGAGGGAGCTTATTTAAGTCCCTCGCCACAAACGTTGGCACGTCGTCAGGATCGGTCTCCTTGAGTAGCGTGATAATGTCCTCCACGCTTTTCTTGGTCCCGTCACGCCGGCGAGACACCATCTGGTCACGCTTGTTCAGCGTGGTGTACAGCAACAACTTGCCAGCAGCAATGTCCTCCTCGCTGAAGTTTGTTGTGCAGATCTGGACAGCAGACACCTCGTCCATCACGTCCAGCTTCTGCTGCAAGAACGCCAGCAGCTCATTCGCCACGAGTTGTTCATTCATGGCGACTAGATTCGAGCGACGGCTTGCGCCGCGCTATACGTTATAATTATAAATTATGCGCGTCAGCAATGCGACCGCATTAAAACGCGGTACAAGTGAGACTCAAACCTGGCTATCCAAGAGTTGCGACCGGAAAAGAATAGGAAACCTAACGTTTGCATATTCTATGGGCTTCATACTTTCGATTGGTATAGAATTTGTCTATTAATCAAACCGGTGAAATGATAAAATAAAAAAAAATAAAAAATTAATATGATTAATCCTGGACTGAAATTTTATAGGCAACCCATATAAATAAATAAATAAATAAATAATACACCCAACAGTCACACACATAGTCCTGACCCCACACTAGGTAAACCTGTGTCGTGGGTATCAGGAACTACGAGAGACTTGCGGTCCCACAACACCCAGACCCGAGACCAATATTTGTGGTTCACACAAACATTTGTCTCGGTGTGGGAATCGAACCCACGGCCTCTCGCTTCGCAGCCGACTACTCGCCCGCTGCGCCACGGAGCTGTCAGTATATGCAATATATTTATTGACATATTAAATTAATAATAAAATACTTTTCATGAAATAAGCATCTCGGTGAAGGTCGATGTATGACGGGATCTTGACTGATGTAGCAAGTGGGTAAAAAAATAAACGAAGTAACTGTATAATCACACTGTATATAATTCTGACAACAATTGAACAGAGTTTCGACTTATTTTAATCGTCGACACGGAGAAATGGTAACTCAAATGAGCTCGCAGGCCTTTAAATAGCTTTACCCCCACCACTGGAGGCATTCAGTAGTAGGGGTGGTGGCTTGGCTTGGCTAGGATTGGCTGACTTATGGCGCGCTGCGATTGGCTGAGGTGCTGTGGCGTATATACTTTACTAAATACATGTTAGTACTTTGGATTACAAAGCATTGCATGGCATTAGACTGCGCTCGTCACCCCGAGACATAAGATGTTAAGTCTCATAATGACCAGTAATTTCACTGGCTTCAATATCCTTCAAACCAGATCACAACAGCGCTTACACTCCTAGTTGGCGGCAGAAATAGACGGCGCGGTGGTACCAACCCAGACGGCCTCTCGCATACAAGGGACCTACCACTTTGCGGTCAAACATATTCACTGTTTATCATACCTCGTAGAAGCATCTTGAAGACTGCTGTGCGAGGATCTCGTCGAGCCTCCGTTCATGTCACCAGATACATCTGAACCAAACAATAAATAAATAAATACACCCAACAGTCACACACATAGTCCTGACCCCACACTAGGTTAACCTGTATCGTGGGTATCAAGAACTTCGAATGACTTGCTAACCCACAACACCCAGACCAGAAACAAATATTTATGGATTACACAAACATTTGTCTCGGTGTGGGAATCGAACCCACGGTCTCACGCTTCGCAGCCGGCTGCTCGCCCACTGCGCCACGGAGGCTGCCAATATTGAAGAAATATATTCAAATCGGTTATTTTGTCTCGGTGGCGCAGTTGTAATACGTACGCGTTAAGATTAAGCTAACGCTGAGATCCCGGGTTCGATCGCCGGGTCGGGTAAAGTGGTATTGGGTTTTTCTATTACCAAATGCTCAGTATCAGCCCGGAGTCTGGAATTTGTGCCCTGTATGGCGATAGGCTCGCCCCCTATCACATCATGGGACGGAGATACGCTCGGCGAAATGTGGGTGTACTGGTTACAACTCTACCTATCCCTTCGGGGATTACAGGCGTGAGTGCGTATGTATGAGGTCCTACGATCAAATCACTGGCGGGGAATTATAATTTGTGAGTTTGTGAGTGAGTGAGATATCTGGAGTCCCACACCCACTCCCCTTCCCAATTCCTTAATTATCCCTTTCCTTTAAGAGTGGCAACGCACCCATCATTCTTTTGGTATTGTGGGCGTACATGGGCGGTGGAGATCACATACCATCAGGTGACCCACTTGCTCGTTTGCCAGCCTATGCCATAAAAAAATATATAACAATAGCAATGTCTACCAGATAACCTTAGAGAGTTGAGAGATAACATTAAAGATTTTTACCTGATTCTTGCTTTAACATGGGCAGGCTCATTGATTCTTCATGGTATAAACGCGATCTGAAAAGGTTTAAACAAGTAACTAAATTTCTAAAACGTATTTTATTATCTTGTCATTCAAGCTAATAAAAAAAAGTGTGTTTTACGACGATTATTCAGTTTTGTTTTGGTCTTTAAGTGGGCTCCACCGAGGTGGTGTACCATTGTCTCACAGAAAACCATACTGATGAAACAGCTTCGATATTGCACTTCAATTTACATTGTGGCTACCGAGGGCTGCTTTTAAAGCTGTGTTTTTTTATTAAGTTAGACAGACGAGCGTTCGGCCCGCCTGATAAGCGGAACATAGACATATTCAACTATTAAGCCTTAATAAATTTAAATTATGTATTAAACTTAGGCTTTGCCAAAAAGGTTATTATAATGTGAAAGATTACTTGGAAGACAAAACGGCTTGCAATTGAGCCGCTCGCTCCTTACAAAATTGGCTGTTTTAAGTTCTTTTTTTTATTATATTATTTACTATTGACTGCTCTATTGGCGCAATATTAGTGTATAAGACAATACTGACATGTAATAATAATTACATTACATTTTTTAATTTTTATTATTAATTATTTCATTTTGTTTTTTTAAAACAATGTCTGGACATTAAAAGAGGCCATAACCCATGAGTTTGTTTCGGCATTTCTTCTCATGGCTAGCCCTGAAATGCCGTCGTAAATGTAATATAGCTTAAAAAATGATTGACATGTAAAAGTGATATTTATGATCCAATTTACAGAATAAATGATTTGAATTTGAACTGCTGCTCATCAACTTCAGCAATGCCAGAGCACAGCCAAGTGTTAAAAAAGGCGAACCCCAAATACAATATACATATACATAGACATACGTATTCACTCCTGTAATCCCCGAAGGGGTAGGAGGTGTAACCAATACACTCGCATGTCGCCGAGCGTATCTCCGTCCCATGATGTGATAGCGAGCTCATCGTCATACCGGGCACAATTCTAGACTCCGTGCTGATACTGAGCATTTCGTAATAGAAAAACCCAATATAATTTTTACCCGACCCGGAGATCGGATCTGAGACCTCATCATCAGGCTCAGTCGTAACGCATACGCATACTACTGTACCACCATTTACATCTATATCAATGGTATTTTGTGTTCATGGATGCCATCACCATAACCGCTGGTACCATTGTAACCGATTATTACCATCATCGTCTGCCCACCGTTTACTTTACGAAAAGATATATGTATCGGCACGAATCATGAGCTTAAGCTTCATCCGCGCAGTAATTGACAGCTCCGTGGCGCAGCGGGCGAGTAGTCGGCTGCGAAGCGAGAGGCCGTGGGTTCGATTCCCACACCGAGACAAATGTTTGTATGAACCACAAATATTGGTCTCGGGTCTGGGTGTTGTGGGACCGCAAGTCCCTCGTAGTTCCTGATACCCACGACACAGGTTTACCTAGTGTGGGGTCAGAACTATGTGTGTGACTGTTGGGTGTATTATTATAAAAAGAAAAAAAAAAAAAGAATTCATTTATAGTTCTGATTGGCGGACAGGAGTGCGGTGCGGGCAGGCGTCTATCGCTTCACGCCATTGGTTCGTCAGCCGATGGTCGTCGTCTATTGGACTCTCAACTGCCCCCACTACTGTCCATGTGTGTTCGAGACTTGTGCCGGTATATACTCACTCAGATTTTATGATGACCGGCATTTCAGACTTCTTTCTAAGCGCCATATTAGCTATCTCAGTTGAGGCGCCAAGTTCTGTAATATAAAATATACTAATCAGAAATTAAATAGTTATAATTATACACTGCCTCGGTGGCGCAGTTGTAATGCGTACGCGGTACGACTGCTGAGCTGAAGTTCTGGGGTTTGTTTCCCAGGTCGGGTAAAAGTGATATTGAGTTTTTCTATTTCGAAGACTTCGAAGTGCGCAGCATCAGCCCGGAGTCTGGAATTGTGCCCGGTTTGGCAATAGGCTCGATCTCTATCACATCATGGGAAGGAAACCGAAACACAGCAGTACTTACACACTGCTGCTTGATAGCAGAAATAGACAAAGCGGTGGTACAAATCCAGACGGCCTCACGCATACGAGGGACCTACCGCCTATCTCTTTCCATTTAGGTCGGCAACGCGTCCACGAATCTTCAGGTATTATGGATGTGCATGGGCGATGATCATTTACCATCAGGTGACCCACTTAAAAATATCTACACTAATATTATAAAGAGGAAAGATGTGTATTATTGTATGTAACGAATAAACTTAAAAATTATTGGACCGATTTCAAAAATTCTTTTGCCGTTAGAAAGCTACATTGTCACTGAGTAACTTAAGCTACTTTTTATTCCGGAAAAGGCCGTTCACGCGAGCAAAGGCTATAAGATATAGTTTTTTACCAGCTATTCTGATGTCACTGCATGATACTTTTTTCTGAAAAAAACAAGAAAATATAGAATACAGGTACTTACCTGCTTTTTTAATTACCTCTTTCTTATGTTAACTCGATTATTACACATTGAAATAAAACTAGTTTATACGGATTTTATCGTGGTTTAATTTTACTTTAGTCCCGACGTTTCGAAATCTTTTCAGCCTTCGTGGTCACGTGAGAGACTGAGGTGTAGGTCGTCTCGAAAAGTTAATGTTACATTGCCTACCCTCATTTTTTCAAAATTATAAAATTATTTTAACTATCCCAGAGGGGTTGAAGTCAGGCTGGAGGCCGGTCGTAACAACTACAAGACAAATCTTTCTCTAACATGTGTTAAATATGGATAAGGGCTGGTGTAGGAAGGAAGAATTATAAAGTTGCTTAACACTAGTCCGATCTACGCAAAAAGAGCTCACGTTGTCTTGAAGTCTGGCACTTGGTGTTTTGGGACCAAAATAAAATTAAACCGTGACATAATCCGTATAAATAAGTCTTATTCCAACGAATTAGTTATTTTTATAGTTCATAGATTTTTTTATTGCATAGGCCGGCAAACGAGCAAGTGGGTCACCTGATGGTAAGTGATATCCACCGCCCATGTACGCCCACAATATCATAAGAATAATGGGCGCCTAGCTGACCTTAAAGGGAAGGGATAATCAAGGAGTTGGGAAGGGGAAGGTGATTTAGGCCTCTGGGGATATCTTACACACAGTGCGAAACGTAGCACCAAGCTACGTCGTTTTTTTTTCTTGAACGACGAGACGAGCAGGTCACTCGCCTGATGGTAAGCGCCACGCCTGCTCATAAACAGAAGCAACGCCACACAGAACTTTAAATAACAAAGGACTGCATGACACTGGACTGCGCTCGTCATCCCGAGACATAAGGTGTTAAGTCTCATAATGCCCAGTAATTTCACTGGCTGCAATGTCCTTCAAACCGGCGCACAACAGTGCTTACACACTGTTGCTTGGCGGCAGAAATAGACAAAGCGGTGGTACCAACCCCGCCAGCCTCTCGCAAACGAGGGACCTACCACCTTGTAAAGGAAAACCTTGGTTTTCTGTGAGAAAGTGTTATTTCACAGCCTAAGTACGAACTATTGATGTACGAGTAGTAGTTGCAACGGTAGGCAGCGGCTTGGCTGTGCTCTGGCATTGCTGAGGTCCATGGGCGGCGGTAACCACTTACCATCAGGTGGGCCGTCTGCTCGTCTGCCTATCTAGGCAATAAAAAAGAAATATCTGCCTACTTTTTCGGGGATACAGGCGTGGGCTTACGTTACACTTACCCGTTTTTCATTTCTATGCTTAGTTGAACATCTTTGAAACGGTGGCGGTTTTCTAAACAAAAAAAAATATTATGTTAAGATCATGGCCCAGGAGTTAGGTCTTAAAATCACTCACTACGCGTTCTGCGATTAAGGGTACGCTAGTCGATATTTTTCCCATACAAACGTTGTGGGGTAATCACTCCGCTATTTGAGTTCGCACGTCAAAAATTAAGAATTGTATTGATTTATCTCATACTTATCAATGCGTGTATAGATACATAATTGTGAAATAAAAAGTAATTTGAAAGTTAGGGCCTCGAAAAATCCATATTTCAGCACAAATTCACACGCGAATTTGTACGTTATTAAGTAACACAAAAAGTACAAAACCTCCAAAACTATACGTATACAGGCATAGTTTATTTATGCAAAAAATATAATTACTATATTTTGAATCGATATATTCTACGGTTATTTCATGAAGACCCCAATCCTAAAGTCTATTCATCAAAGCGGCGCGGCGCTCGATTTCAAAATTATTGTGCATTTCACTCGAACGCTTCTCGCCACGCGATGTTAGGGTGAGATAGCATGCAATTTTGACCCCGTCCACTATCGAGTTCTAGCCACCGACTAGAGTATCAGCGCAACGTGCCAACGCGCTAGTGTTGTTGAGTAGGACCAAAGTCTTTAATGTATACTATTAGACGGGCTCTTTAGAAGTAAAATTGCGTCACAAAACGCGGAGAGTTTGACAACACAAACAGAGTTGAGAGTAAGCGAGATGGTAATATTTAGTTACGGTCAATTGACCGCAACTTAGTGATACAATTTCTATGTAGTACCGCACAGCTTGTCCATTAGTATACATTAAAGCCTTTGGGTAGGACACGATTTTTAAATGAGTTTGTAAGAATAGTCTTTTGTGCTGAGCCAGTATAAGGTGCCTCGTACAGGATAATGAAAGGATTGGCAACGGGATGGGGATTTGGGCCTCCGGATATCTTCAACACCGTACGAAACGCAGCAGCAAGCTGCTACTTTACGCCCGTTTTCCGTGAGACAGTGGTAACCCGGTCGAATCGACCCATTCATGCTGTAGACAAAATTGTCTACAGTGTAGCTCAACCACTTAATCCCACTTCCAACTACTATTATAAATGTGAAAGTTTGGATGTTTGTTAGTCAATCACGCTTTAACGGTTTTTGGGTGCAATTTTTATCCCGGAAAAGGGCGTTTACGCGGGCGGAGCCGCGAGAAAAAGCTAGTAATATATAATTAACTTACTTAATATCCGTAAACTGAATTTGAGTCAACAAAACTTGAGTCACATCTGTTGTCATACCCATTTCTGTGAAACAACATTATGTTATAACTTAAGAATAATTATGAGCTAACTATAAATGTATTTTCTGTAATTTATTGACAACTTTCTCCTTTCAAAAAGGAGCTTCTCATTGCGTCTGTTTTTTAACTGACATAAATAAGGTACTCCATTCGTCTGTATATTTTTTATGATTGTTCATAGATAACTCCGCCAAATGTGGACTGATTTAATAATAAAATAATAAATACCCCTAACACACATAGTCCTGACCCCACACTAGGTTAACCTGTATCGTGAGTATCAGGAACTACGAGGGACTTGCCAACCCACAACACCCAGACCCGAAACAATTTTTTATAGATCACATAAACATTTGTCTCAGTGCGGGAATCGAACTTTACACTTTACACACAAACATTTTTGTCTCGGTGTGAGAGTCGAACCCGCGGCCTCTCAATTTACAGCCTGCCACTTACCAATTGCGCCAATGAGGCTGTCATAATTAAAGGTCTCATTAAAATTCATTAAGGTCTGTTATAAAAACTAATATGAATGCTTACCGACGCTTTCTTTTTTCATGCTGTCCATGTTCTAAAACCAAGCATAATAAGATAACTCTTGTATCAATCAGCCTAAAATACGGCTCCACTTACTTACACATGCAAAGGTAAAATCACACGTAACACTCATTCACGCAACAAAAATTAATAAACGTTCAAAACCAACTTTATTTCACAATAGTTAATGTCCTAAATATTAAATTTCTGGATCCAGAAACGACGCTCGGCACCGCGCAATAAATTAGACGTATCAAGTGTCAACTAGAGATTAATATGCACAGACTTTTATGGCCCCGCCTCCTTGCACAGAGTTTTGGTGGGTCATTTTTTAGCTTGAGTTACGTTTTTGTCATCTTATTTCGATGGGTTAAAATAAATAAAATACATAAATACACCCATTAGTCACACACATAGTCCTGACCCCACACTAGGTTAACCTGTATAGTGGGTATCAGGAACTACGAGGTACTTGCGGTCCCACAACACCCAGACCCGAAACAAATATTTGTGGACCACACAAACATTTGTCTCGGTGCGGGAATCGAAGCCGGCTACTCGTCCGCTGCCACTAAGAAGTAAGGTTAAACGTACTATTAACTCTTTATCTCAACTCTTAACATAACGAGTCGAGTATTCTATGCTAACATGTTAGATGAGATAGACATATAGATAACCAGATAAAATTGTTTTTCACGACAAAACGAGTCGACACGATCACTTTTACTCTACCTGGGGATCGAACCCGAGACCTCCGCACAGCAGTCATACCGCGTACGCATTACAACTGCGCCATCGAGGCAGTCAATATGCCTTAAATTATTATAACCAACAAGGTACCTTATTAGACATCTCCTTTCCCACTCCCAATGCAAGTTCCGATGACAATGTCATGCTGAAAAAGGTAAAATAAATACAAAAATACGCACTCACGCGTGTAATTCCCGAAGGGATAGGCAGAGGTGTAACCAGTACACCAACATTTCGCCGAGCGCATCTCCGTCACATGATGGGACCCATCGCCATACCGGGCACAATTCCAGACTCCAATAGTCGTAACTTGTAATAGAAAAACCCAATATCACCTTTACCCGATAAACAACGTCATTGAGAGACGAATCGAGCAGGTCGCTCGCCTGATGGTAAGCGTCACGCCTGCCCATAAACAGAAGCAACACCACACAGAACCCTGAATCAAAAAGCACTACATGGCATTGGGATGCGCTCGTCACCCTGAGAAACAAGATGAGAAGAAGTCTCACAATACCCAGTAATTTCACAGGATTCAATGTCTTTCAAACCGGAACACAACACTGCTGCTAGACGCCGAAATAGACGGCGCGCTGGTACCAACCCAGACGGCCTCTCGCTTACAAGGCACCTACCACCTTGTAAACTGGTAGAGCTATAACCGGTCGGCTCGACTGGGGTGGAGCCCACCAACACTCTAATTAAGTACACGAACACACTTTTTGTTGCGTTTCGTCGAATTAGTGAGTTTTTTTTATTAGCTTCAGTGGCGGATTTAGCAGGTCGCTTGTCTGATATTAAGCCCCACGCCTGCCTATAAACAGAAGCAACACCACTCAATACTTTCAATTATAAACCACTGCATTGGACTATGCTCATCACCCAGAGACATAAGATGTTAAGTCTTATAATACCCAGTATTTTTTATAGCAGAGGCTGGCAAACCAGCAAGGGAGTCACCTGATGGTAAGTGATCTCCACCGCCCATTAACATACACAATACCTCAAGAATCATGGACGCGAGCTTAAAGGAAACGGATAATTATGGGATTGGGAAGGGGATTTGCGCCTCCGGATATCTCACTCATCGTACAAAACGCAGCAGAAAGCTGCTACTTTACGCCGGTTTTCTGTGAGGCTACGGTAACCCGGACGAATCGACCCATTCATGCTGTAGTCAAAATTGTCTACAGCGTGGCTCTACCACTCACAATTTAACTAACATTTTCGATATATATGTCAACAACTTACCCTTCCGAAATTTTATGAGGGTCATCAGAGTGACTCTCTTCATCAGATCCAGTGGATCCAACCAACCCAGCCATCTCTATCACTCCGGCCAGTCTCTCGCGGTTCGATTTCGGGGAACGCCGTGCCTTTCGGTGTGACCTTTGTAAAATTAAATATGTATCACACCTGTACCCCCACAGGGATAGACAGAGGCGCAAACGTTAAAACAGTGACATATATTTTCTTCCAACATCAGAATGAAAAAAGCAGCGGTAGCTCGCCGGGGACCGGTACGGACTGCCGAGGTTACAGGTTTGAAACCAACCTCAAGAGCTTGTATCTCTGACTTTTCTAAGTTACGTGTGTTTTTTCCACCTGCCCTTATCCCACTCGCTGTGGGGTTGGCACAACATACTTTTGAAAATATGTTCCAAAAAGATGTCTTGTAGTTTTTACGACCGGCCGCTTGCCTGACGTCAACCCCTCAGACCCGATACAAATATTTGTCTCGGTGTGGGAATCGAACCCGCGATCTCTGACTTCACAGCCGGCTACTCGCCCACTGCACCACGGAGGTCATACATATTAATTTCAGTTTATTAAGGTTTCGATTGCCCCGGTGGCGCAGTTGTAATGCGTACGCGGTACGACTGCTATGCTGAAGTCTCAGGTTCGATCCCCGGGTCGGGTAAAGCGATATTGGGGGTCTTCTATTATGATGCTCAGTATCAGGCCGGGGTCTGGAATTGTGCCCGGTATGGCGATAGGCTCGCCCCCTATCACATCATGGGACGGAGATACGCTCGGCGAAATGTGGTCCTGGTTACATCTTCGCCTACCCCTTCGGGGAATACAGTACGTATTTTGCGAGACTATCACGCCCACACACCCGCCACTGTAACTTCTGTGCAGGATCGACAGTGGCACGCATTTTTATTGACACCTAGCAGTGAAGCTCGGCGTGTCTCTGGAAATGCTAAATTGTCTTTGTCCCGCAACGAAATTAATCAAATACAGTATGCATGTTTACCTTGAACTTGATGTCTTAGGTCGCGGGATCTTGGTCTGTCGGGCCGTAGAGCAACCTTGGAAGATGCGATGAGAGCAACCCGAGCAGAAGATCACTCCTTTGAAGATCTCAGCATTGATCAGATCTGTTTCACTGCATACATCTAAATAATAGTTTATAAAAACTAAAAAAAGCGCTTTTATATAAATCCAACTAAAACATGAAAAATAAATAATAGTTTAAAATATTTTATTGTAAAAATAGCGTGGGGTGCATGGTGTCAATAGTTAGAAATATTTTATTGACAGATATGAATAGAAGGATTATCATTTTGATATTTTAAAAAGGATTAAATATATTGCTTTTAAAGCTTCACCTGACAATAAAGGCGGCGCTTATGGCGCTCTAGTCAGAAATATGTATAGTGTATTAAGTAGCGATTAAGCACAGAGGCATCTTTTAGAAGGCTCAGACCTCAGCTTGAGCAAGGAGTATAGTTTAGGGCCGTCTCTGCACATCATTATGCCGAGGGCCAGTTGTGGGAGCTCTTCGGACTCTCAGGGGTATCCTATGTGGGGGTCGCGTATTTTTATTGCGATTCGGATTGGGCAAGGAAAGTGCTGCTTCGATTGTGATGAAGTCGTTGGGATCTGCCCAAACATGTTTGGGACGTCGACGGAGGGGTTTTGTCTACAACATGAATGGCATGCTAACACTGTCTCACAGAAAACCGACGTAAAGTAGCGGCTTGCTGCTGTGTTTAGTACGGTGAGTGAGACATCCGGAAGCCCAAATCCCCTCCCCTTCCCAATTATTTATTTAAAACTTAATATATCTATTAACATGCATAAAGGCAGACGTTATGCCATCCCTTTCCTAAGGTCGGCAACGCGCCCATGACTCTTTTGGTATTGTGGTCGTAAATTGGCGGTGATCACTTACCATCAAGTGACCCACATCTCGTTTGCTGGCCTATGCAATAAATAATATAACGTTTAACAAAACTTAGAAACCGACTTCAATGTACAGCAATAGCATGTAAATTCCAATACAATAACACAATCGCGACGAGTGTACTATTGTCCGTCGAGTTTTTTTTTTCTCCGTACTTCGTCGTCAGATCATAATCAAATTTATATGGGACCACATCGCAGCTAAACTCTATCGAGTGATTTTATTTCAACAAAATCAGTCCACAATTGGCGGAGAAATCGAGGTAAATATATATAAAAATAGCAACAAAAAAAAAATGCGCCGAATTGAGAACCTCCTCCTTTTTTAAGTCGGTTATAAATAAATAAAAGAAAGATCTGTACTAACAGCACTTGTGACAGCGCTTATGATAGCTGTATCCCTCGTGTATGGAGACGATGTCGCCGCGACTCACCGCACTCTGGCAATGTTCACACACACCGCAACTGGCAAAGAAATATAATAAATACACCCAACAGTCACACACAGTCCTGACCCCACACTAGGTTAACCTGTATCGTGGGAATTAGGAACTAGTAAGGACTTGCGGTCCCACAACACCCAGACCAGAAACCAATATTGTTGGTCAAACAAACATTTGTCTCATACCTATTATAATGCCCATGAACGTAATCAGCAACGGAGCTGAAACGGCTAGGAGGAACACACGCGCACACACACACATTATTGGAATCAAGTTTAATATAGACCTCACATGATAGGACCCACTTAATGATATCCGTGGTGGTTTACATCTGGCTTCTCCAGTTGTAAATGTCCTTGTACCTGAGGTTAAGACCTTAGTTCTTTTTTTTTCTCCCGCTTTGCTATGGAGGGAAGTTGACAATTACTATTTCCAACTCCTCCGTAATTTTCTATTTGATTCATTTCGTTGCGGGATAAAGACAGATTTGCATTCCCAGAGAGCTTCAATGCTCGGTGTCGAAATATGCGTGCCACTGTCGATCCTGGCTTACAGGAGTTACAGTGGCGGGTGTGTGGGCGGGATATACTCGTAAAAAAACATTTGTCTCGGTGTGGGAATCTAACCCACGGCCTTTCGTTTCGCAGCCAGCTGCTCTCCCGCTGCGCCATGGAGGCTGACAAATAATAATAATAGTCTCTTTGGTTTAGTTGCAGCGTACTAAGCAGAGCAACTGTAAGGTCCTGGGTTGTCCAGTGTGACCAGTCACAATTTTGGTTCGGAATTTGCGATTCAAAAAAATCGCACACGTTGACCGGGACTGCAATTGGCGGTAAGATTGCTGAATGACCCGGATCGACATCGGATGGTAATAACAATATATGTAATACTAGCCTTTGCTCGCGGCTCCGCCCTTATGAACGGCCTTTTCCGGGATAAAAAGTAGCCTATGTTACTCAGAGATAATGTAGCTTTCTAACGGCAAAAGAATTTTTGAAATCGGTCCAGTAGTTTTTAAGTTTATTCGTTACATACAAAAATACACCTTTCCTCTTTTTATTATTAATGTAGATATAAGTACCCAACGCGATCATAATTCTTCATGTGTTATGGATGTTCATGGCCGGTGATCACGGATGGAAATCTGTTGCCTATCCCTATGAGACACAAGCGTATGATATGCAAAATAACGTGAGAAGCATACTTACGCCATATTTTGTGTGTGACTGTTGGGTGTATTATTATTATTATTATTACTTTGTTTTTTATATATTTTTTGTATTTCACATTTTTAGTTTTATAATTTTTTCCTATAACATTTTTGACACTGATTTTTTTTGATACTTGACAGCATTCGTGACGGAGCATTATTGTTTCCTACAAAGGTTTAATATAAATCTATACACACGGCAGTGTATCAGCCAAGTCAGGTATAGACGAGGCCAGATACGTTTCTTTTTACGCGACAGCTTTTGACCATACTCTGCATAAGTTACATCGAAATAAGATAACAAGACACGTAACTCACGCGAAAAATTACCCTACCAAAACTCTGTGCAAGGGGGTGGGGCTATAAAAGTCTGTACAGCTCATTGAAATAAAACTAGTTTATACGGAACCCAAAAGACCAACTGCCAGACCTCAAGATACCGTGAGCTCTTTCTGCGTAGATCGGACTAGTGTCAACTAACTTTTTTAAATAATTAAAAATAAATGTATAATTTTAAAATGAAGGTAGCCATTGTAACATTAACTTTTCGAGACGACCTGCACCTCAGTCTCTCCCGTGACCACGAAGGCTGAAAAGCTTTCGAAACGTCGGGACTAAAATAAAAATTAAACCGCGATAAAATCCGTATAAACTAGTTTTATTTCAATGTGTAATATTCGCGTAAACCTAAGAAATCACTCTGTACAGCTCGTTCATTCATCAATTCATAAAAATGCATTCATGATCTCTAGTTGACACTTAATGTCTAATTATTGCACGATGCAGAACGTCGTATCTCGATCTAGAAATTTAATATTTAGACATTAACTTTTATGAAATAAAGTTGATTTTGAACGTTCATTAATTTTTGTTGCGTGTATGAGTGTTAAGTGCGATTTTACCTTTGCATCTAAGTGGAGCCGTATTTTTGGCAGATTCATATGAGTTTCGATGATAATTTATGTATTACCTGCTTAGACCGATTAATGGTTTATCATTACATGCTTTTTAAGCGACTTCAAAAAAGGAGAAGGTTTTAATTCGGCGCGTATATTTTATGTATGTATGTACATCGATTTCTCCGCCAATTGTGGAAAGATTTTGTTGGGAAAAATTTCATTCGATAGAGTTCATCTGCGATGTGGTCCCATATAAATTTGGTTAAGATCTCATGACGGAGTACGGAGTAAAAAAATGACGAAAAACTCCTCAACGGACAACAGTACACTCGTCGCGATTGTTTTACATTAAATTTGTTGAAATAACCACATAAAATAACTTTTAACACTTTATTGCCATATAAAAACACGAAATAGGTACAAACGTGAACTTAAACTCTGTCTGTAAAATAGGAATCATTATAATTCGTAACATTACTTAGCTCATCCAGCACCACATTGGCGAATATCATTGAACAAATTCAATGACGATATTGCAAAAAAAACGCGCAGGGCCAAAAAAGTTGGATTGGCCAATTTTCTTATTTTTTATTAGCTTGAGTGATGAAACGAGCAGGTCGCTCGCCTGGTAAGCGCAACGTCTGCCCATAAACAGAAGCAAACATTTTTTTAGCTTGGATTACATTTGTAAGTTTTAACAGTCAAAGCTTATCACGTGATTTACGAAGAAATTACCAATGTAAACGACATTGTAAGTTGCTTTCGTAAATTAATCTGTAATTTAGTAAACTTAGTCAGATTTAAAGGTTCTTACACTTACAGGGAGCGATTTACGTAAGTTTTAAGCCCGTAAGTGAAACTTACAAATTTAATTTAAGCCGTGCAATATTTTTAATTTTTAAAATCGTTTTGTGGACACTTTATTTACGTACGTATACGAATTCTTTTGCAATATCACCATAATGCCATTACAATCTCTAAAACCACCATTTCTTTCTCATTAAGTACAATACGTAAAATCTATAGAACACTATACAAAATACTTAATCTTATGTAATTTATTATAATAGGTGTCTTAAAAATCGTCGCTATGAGACATCACATCACACAATATTAATAATTTTAATTTCTTTTTACTTACTCCTTTAAAATAATATATTATTTTGTATTTCCTTTCTTATCTCGTTTAATACGAATGATGAAAGCGTCGCTGAAATTATGCACAGAATGTAATCCAAAATGACTTGAAAAATTAGCAAGTATTTTCAAAATCCAGTTAAAATGACCCATGAAATAATATTTTTATCATAGGTAAAGGAGCAAAGATGGTATGTGACCCTCACGGCAAATAAACACCCACAAAGCTAGAAGATTCATAGACGCTTTGCCGACTTTACAGCAATTGTATTGGGACGATTTTTAGTGTGTACAATAGGGCATTTGACTATGTCTAATTTTATACATTATTTTACATGTACCCGACAATAATACGAATAGAGAAACTGTTTTGCTAAAACATAATTAAAATGGAATAAAGAATTACGTCACAGTTCATGTTTTAAATATTGGTATGAGCAAAGGTTGGTGCGTAGTGGGAAAGTCTCACTAACTCTCGCACGCGTGCACCGCTAATGGCCTGACCTGTCTTGTGACGTCACACGACATGTTGTGCATCCTTTTTCCGTCATTTGACAATCCCCCCTTCCAGCAGATTTAAATAGCTTCTAACTTTTTATTTTTGACTTGATTTATATAATTATTTCGATAACAAATTTTAGACAACGTATCACAATGATTAAAATGATAAAAATAATCGAGCCAAATACCTTATACACAAATGTTTTTCTAGAATCTTAGATATTGATTAAATTGATACTGTTAAATTTATACGCATTTATAGATTATTCTCAATTACTATTATTATGAATATCATGCTACGCGATGTCTCATAACTAACATGGATTGCATGATTTACTGGCCGGCGAAATGCTTGTAAACATAGATTTAAAATAGACTGGCTTAGAAAAATCAGTTATGTACTAACCTAGAAATAAAAAAAAATGGACGATACATAAATTATGGGTTTAAATCAATATCGATATTAAATGACACAGTTTTGATTATTAAAACAATTTACACAGAAAAGACGTACGACTGGGCGAGGGCGGCATCCCTTAGCAGTATTTTCATAAAAAAATACAATATAGTATGGTCACAATCGCAATGCAAAGCACAGACAGTGAGATGCTGATTATTCGTTTATGATGGTAAGAGTTACTCGTATGAGTCGGAGTCGGCAGAAAAATATTTTTTTTTGAGTTTGTTGTTTTTTGTTATTATTTTTCTCACTTTGCATTGTTTAGGACTGTGTTACACAAGGGTGATCTATGTAAACCGCTACGCATGCATCGACCCAAAACAACAAGTGCCTCCACGTGTTGCACCGTCAGCGGAACGTGCCCACCATTGACGTCAATCGGAGGGCACCTGAAAAAGCCGTGGCAACAGCGCGGCATTCTTAATCTAACATCGGTTAATAATCAACATAGTCTAAATTAAATTAAGTTTCATTGTAATTTTTTATAATTAATTAAATTAGTAAAACAATTTTGGTTTTTTTTGCAAACTCCGACTGTAGTCTTCGTAATTACTGTCTGATATTTTGTAGGACGCGGTACTGCGTTCTCGCCCTGCGCTGCGTCTTTTCTGTGCGGCTTGCGTTTATAGTAGCTTGGATATCATATTATTTAATGTTTCCATAGCAGTCATGACGGATATGAAACATGAAAGAATAATTTATATAATGAGTAGCTACAAAAAATAATCATAAATACACATACTTGGACATTGGTCCTTCGAGCCAGATCCAGTTCTCAATTTTTTTTCTTTATTTGTTATAAAATTGTTAATAAACATCGGTTCCATGGTTAATACATAGCCAACTACAACATGTATGTTAGTTTTTGAGATCAAATTTACATATACACATAGAGAGATAGAATAACCAATCTGAGATCAATCAATCACCATTTTTTTTCATATTTTCCATTGATTCATAATAAAATATATTTTGAAGTATGCACTATTTTTTAATTATTGTTGGTAGACTGGCGATTGGGTTGGTTTTTTTGAGCCAACAAAGATTTTACAAGAAGAATATTTTAAAGAATTGATTGACATCTATCAAAGCTTATCTTCAATAAATATCCATTCGCTCAAATAAATTTCACTGTTTTATTATATTTGATCAAAGTTTTTAACACAAAATACAGTAAGCATCTATCAAATCAATTTGATCAAATATAGGATAAATAAAATATATGAGGAGTGGGATACACCCGTTAACAAACTAGTATAAACATCCAGTCACTATCTGTGTCACTTTAGTTTTTTAATACCACCAAAAAATCATAAAAAATAGTACAAACCTCAAGAAATCTTAAAAAAGTATTACTTAATGTCAGGTATACTGGCCCCATATTTAAAACTAACCTAACCTATAAAGAAATGACACTAAATGATAAACATTTAAAATAAAACAACCATATTCGTAACGATATAAAACACTATAGTATTAAGTACAAAAATATTTAGGACGAAAAAAAAATACTTTTTAACCACTAATATTGCAACGAATGCCCTGTATATATTTTTTAAAAATCTCGGAACTTTTTTATAGTTTTTTAATATGTTTTTCTTTTATGAAATAGTGACACATAAAAAATATTGAAGACTTGACTGTCCGATTGTAGTTTTTTCAGTAAAATACCTTTTCCCTTTAATGCGATAGATACCAAGAATGTTCCATGATATTTTTTATTATTTTTTAATAGATGAACATCTTTAAATAGATATTAAGGGGAAGGAAGTGTGTCTAATATTAATTCATTTTTCATAGAAAATTCACAACCAAATGTGAAATTTTTGCCTGTTTTCGTGTTTTTTTTTTCAATAGCATAGGCCGGCAAACGAGCAAGTAGGTCACCTGATAGTGATTTCCACCGCCCATGTACGCCCACAATACAAAAATAATGATGGGCGCATTGCCGACCTTAAAGAAAAGGGATAATTAAGGGAAGGGGAGGGTTTTTAATTATGTCACTATTCCATAGAAATTTATAAGAACTCGTGAACACATACGGTAAACGCCGAATAGTTTAATACAGAAATCCCTCACATACCGCGCCTTCGTTATACGCAGTTTCACTATAGGTTTTATTTTAAAAAATAGGACCTTAAAAAAATCCAGCCCCACAAGGGTCGTTAAATACATAACCTAGCTACCGATTATAAGCGCAATATTTAAATTGATTACAAATTAAGTACTTAACGCTCGCTGATATCAGCCTATCCGCAAATTTAATTATTGTCAGGTAGAATTCAAACTTCTATTTCACATGTCAATTTAGCAATTAGACAGATCTGTCAGACAAATTTATCCTGTAGATATTTTATGATATATTTTCCACCTGATTAAAACATGGCGAGGCAGGCCGCGTTGTAATCACATATTAAGTAATTATTATGAACCGTTTCATTGAAAATTATTTTTATAACATCCACAGATCATAAAAAAAAAAAACTTTTTACTTTTTTTTTGGTTATATGCTTAAATAAATACCGCCTAATATTTGCCATAAATTATAATAATATTTTATAATAAATCCCCACGTGGTTCTTGTAATATCAAATATCAGACTTACCTAGAAATTTAGTAATTTACGTTTAATCACATCACATTCCTTAAAAAAAATATACAAAATAAAATAAAAAAGTATTATTATTATTACTGGCCCTAAGTTTATTTTAATGCCTTTAGGTTTTATTATATTAAAAATTATTTATAAAATACAGACACATTAAAAATATTTTTTGTGATGATGGTAAAACACTACATGGGCATGTTCGGACGAACATATTTCTGAGTTAGATACTCAGCATAAAATTCTAAGCGATTCCTACAGTACTGTCAGTTCGACTGTTAATATTTTTTGAATATAATTGCGAACATAGTTAATACTAAGTAAGATAAGCACGATCTAGTGGGAGGAGGGTTACTGGAGAGCAAACACTAGTAAAAACACGCCATAGTGGCTCATTTGGACAAGTCGCGTTCCACGATCAACCAGTGTATATTCAGTAACTTCACATAATAACGCCTTTATCCCCAAAGGGGTAGGCAGAGGTGCAACTGTACTTAACGTTAAATCCTGTGTAGTCACGTTGCCATGTCCGATAAAAAATAAGTGTCCCAGAGAAACAAAACTAAGTAAAATTCTAACTTAGATATCTCAGAACTCTGTTGGCCCGAACACGGCCATTGCGATTTATCTCAAGAATTATGCAAAGCATACAGATATTAAGAGCCTCCGTGGCGCAGCGGGCGAGTAGCCGGCTGCGAAGCGAGAGGCTGTGGGTTCGATTCCCGCAACGAGACAAATGTTTGTGTGATCCACAAATATTTGTTTCGGGTCTGGGTGTTGTGGGACCGCAAGTCCCTCGTAGTTCTTGATACCCACGATACAGGTTTCCCTAGTGTGGGGTCAGGACTATGTGTGTGACTGTGGGGTGTATTTATTTATTTATTAAGAGGCGGTTTCATATATCTGACATAACTAAGGATTTCAAGATTGCTGCATCAACACGAAACAGCAGTTGTCACAGTTATAGAATAAAAAAAAGAAACCTATGTACACTTGAAACAAAACTAGTTTTCGACTGAGGTGTAGGTCGTCTCGAAAAGTTAATGTCAGTCTCTCCCGTGACCACGAAGGACTACTGTGAATCAACTTTTTAAATATAAAAATAAATGTATGATTTTAAAATGAAGGTAGGCAATGTAACATTAAATTTTCGAGACGACCTACACCTCAGTCTCTCCCGTGACCACGAAGGCTGAAAAGCTTTCGAAACGTCGGGACTAAAATAAAAATTAAACCGCGATAAAATCCGTATAAACTAGTTTTATTTCAATGTGTAATATTCGGGTAAACCTAAGAAATCACTATGTACACTGCCATTATACAGCATATTCTTTTCCCTAATTAACAATTACCTCATCACAAAACTTGCTGTCTGCATAGTAAGAAATAAAAAAGCGTAAAAAACACGATTTAACTCTGTGTGATAAAAAATATAAAAACTAACTTAAAAATATAATATATCTTACATCCGACCTAAAATTACTTAAATCAAGTTATTGCAATTTTTAATGACGCATATTGCATGACACATTGAACTTCGTAAAACGCGGTCCCCAAAAAAACACCCTTCTTCTTTAGTAGGTCCATATCTCATTAGGAAGCCATGGCAGCGACGCCAATCAAATCATAGATACATACATACATACGCACTCACGCCTGTAATCCCCGAAGGGGTAGGCAGATGTCTAACCGGTACACCCATTTCGCCGAGCGTATCTCCGTCCCACGATGTGATAGGGGGCGAACCTATCGCCATACCGGGCACAAATTCCAGACACCGGGCTGATACTGAGCTTTTCATAATAGAAAAACCCAATACCACTTTACCTGACCCGAAGACCGAACCCGAGACCTCAGCGTTGGCCTCAATCGTAACGCGTACGCATTACAACTGCGCCACCGAGGAAGTCAAAACATGGGCTTCATAGTATTTTGTAACTTCAGTTTCAAAATGCGCGATTTCCTTAAACACGATTCTTAATACACGGACTTCTCTTACGCGTTTATAAAATATTTTTAGCTTTGTACAGAAGTTCAATGTATACAATATGTAGTGTGAAATCTTTCTCCAGTCTAAAACATAAAATACTAGAATAAAAATCCTATATTTTTTAATGAACGTTAAACATTCATGGAAATATATCGCAGTCCATAAAAGACTAACGCGCGGTTTCTGAAAGGCTGAGCAATGTTAAATTAACTAATCAAATGTCAAATCTCATGTCGAGTCGAAATCGAGTTGCTAGAAGCGTAATCAACACCTTTGATTTGACACACATGTTAGTTAACATAACTTTCAAATTAATATGATTACATCGTTTGTCCAACGGTACTAAAGAGAGATTAAATATTATATTTTTATTCACTAAATAACGTTTCAGCAACTCGAATTAAATTGACAGCGATGTCAAATCAAAGTTCTGTTAGTTGAATGTTGATTTGATCAGCCTTTCAGAAACCGGGTGTAAATATTTTAGACTGAATAAAGTTCAGCGTCATCAATAAGTCTCTATCAATAAATATTGTCATTTTTACTGTCATTATTATTGAGCAAAAATATTAACAAATCACATGTGTAATGCCCTTAAGTTTAGTTGTGAGGCTTTAAAGCCTCGTTTGATGTAACACCCAACTGTTGGAAGCCTGCGAAAAAAAGGAAGGTTTCTTGATTTTTGTTTTAAATATGTTCATTTAAGACTGGATCATCTAATTTGACACCCAAACATCTATTCATAAGCGAATAAATCCACGCTTCCGAACATCATTGCATGTGGTGCATGTGCATAGTGCAATCCAGTATAATATGAGGTATGTAATTAACGCCAAATATTTATAATTCCACGCCTACTTGTTTTCATGAATTATTGCATATGTTACATGTGCATAGTGCAATATGAAATAGCCACAATGTGCCCGACTTCAAGCATTCATAATTTCACGCCTCCATGTATTCATGAATTATTGCATAAGTTTCATGTGCATAGTGCAGTTCGAGATAGCCACGTTGTGCACGATTTCAAATATTCATAATTCCACGCCTCCATGTATCCACTAATTATTGCATAGATTTCATGTGCAACGTGCAATCCAATGTAATTGAAGATAGCCATGTTATGCGACATCAAACATCCATACGTCGATACCGCCATGTAGATCATCCATGAAATATGCATGTGTTACATGTGCATAGTGCAATCCAATGTGGTAGACGCGAATAACTCTACGATAAACTAATTTCTCTTCAAACGCCATCTATATTACGTTCCCTATAACTCACATCAATGCCGCCTCATGTGCAGTCCGAGATGGTCGGAGCGAGCGAAGGAGCGCGCACACATCGGACAAGTAAACGGTCTGTGTCCGGTGTGCTTGCGCGTATGACGCGTTAACTCGTCCGAGCGAGCAAAACGCCATTCGCAGCCCGCCCAACCGCAAGAGTAGGGTTTTTCGCCTGAAATGATTAAAAACCACCTTTATCCTAGCACATGGCAAAGTGGCTACACTGCACACTGCTGCACAGCTCACCAAATGGGGAAATTACCTCCATTTAAATAAAAAGCAGTGTGATTT
Organism: Mimas tiliae; assembly: GCA_905332985.1. Lineage (NCBI taxonomy): Eukaryota > Metazoa > Arthropoda > Insecta > Lepidoptera > Sphingidae > Mimas > Mimas tiliae. The sequence goes on along the minus strand of HG995265.1, from coordinate 4,945,715 downwards.
GATATTATACAATAAACGTGAAGACCTAATATTCCTTATAATTATTTTGTAGTTGTTTTCAGTTCTTAACAAAAAGTCTAGCGGACGGCAACATTTATTATGCATTGTAAGCAAGTAATATACAATGAATTATTCCGCTCGCCACTAGATGGCGTTAAAACAAACTCACCTGTATGCGTTCTCTTATGTGCCTTGAGATGCGAACTCTTCGTATAAACTTTGTGACAACCAACCACGTCACATTTATGAAGCCTCCTACGATTCTGAACCTCCTCATTGTTATTAATGTATTCTTTCGCACATTCCTCCGTAACTGTCTTCGTGAACGCACGCCTTTGCGTCAACTGGTTTAGAGAGCCTGCCAGGGCGTTTTGCAGTGCCGTGTTTAGCAGAAAGTTTTTTATATGAACGTCTGTCGGTTTGTGTGTAGGTGGTAGGGCGAACGGTAGTATCGGTTGGAGGAATGATTTTGACATTTCTAGGGGTGTCAAAGTTTTTGACAAGTCGAGTGATGATTGCGTTTGCGAAGTCAGTTGCGGTGAGATTTGTGTTGTCGGTGGTTTTAGTCTGAAAATATTATTATCAACGATTATTTTCAATGCAAAATTCTTAAATATATTTTTCAATAAGAATAGCATACAATATAAACAATTTTTGGGCTAAATATTTACCATGACACTGTTTACAGATATATTAAAAAGAAGCCCAAATTCCCCTCCCTTTCCCAATACCTCAATTATCCCTTTCCTTTAAGGTCGACAACACGCCCATGGATTTTCCCTAAATAATAATAAACACCCAACAGTCATACACATAGTCCTGACCCCACACTAGCTTAACCTGTATCGTGGATATCAGGAACTACGAGGGACTTGCCAACCCACAACACCCAGACCCGAAATAAATATTAATGGATCACATAAACATTTGTCTTGGTGTCAGAATCGAACCCACGACCTCTCGCTTCGTAGCCGGCTACAAGAACATGTTTACCTGTTCACTTGTTGTTTCGGCTTCCTAGCGCTGCGGAGATCTGGTCCGACTTTGATTTTATGTACTTGATGGTTTGTTCTGGAAGTTACAAAAAAAATACATTTACATGGGCCAACTTGTGTATGGCATAATACACCATCAGGTGAGCTTCCTGCTCGTCTCGTCATTCAAGCCAATAAAAAATAAAACGAGCAAGTGGGATCATGTTGCGGGTACTGTTCTCGGGATGAACGCCAATCATTATAATTATCTTTAATTTCAATAATCATATGATATATGTATAAAAAAATTACTGCCTCGGTGGCACAGTTGTAATGCGTACGCGTTACGATTGAGGCCAACGTTGAGGTCTCGGGTTCGATCCCCGGGTCGCGTAAAGTGGTATTGGGTTTTTCTATTACGAAATGCTCAGTATCAGCCCGGAGTCTGGAATTTGTGCCGGGTATGGCGATAGGCATTAGGAGAGGCCTTTGTTCAGCAGTGGACGTCTTGTGGCTGATGGTGATGATGGCGATAGGCTCGCCCCCTATCACATAAGGGACGGAGATACGCTCGGCGAAATGTGTGTGTACTAGTTACACCTCTGCCTACCCCTTCGGGGATTACAGGCGTGAGTGTGTATCTATTAAAAAAAACATATGAAAAAGAATACTCACTGGAATAGCATATGCGTGGACGTGGTTTCATCTTCCCTCAAAAATTTCGTTGACGCTGGAGCGACTCCACCTGGAACGAAAGAAAAGTTGGTCATCATCATTTGTCATCAACAGATCAGTGTCATTCCACTGCTGCTAGCAGCTTTGACAGCCTCCATGGCGCAGTCCGGTGTAGCCGGCTGAGAAGCGAGAGGCGGCGGCTTCGATTCCCACACCGAGACAAATGTTTGTGTGATCCACAAATATTTGTTTCCTGATAGCCACGATACAGGTTTACCTAGTGTGGGGTCAGGGCTATGTGTGTGACTGTTGGGTGTATTATTATTAGTTTACTAGCGCCCGGTTTAAGAATAACTAATCAACTGCCAAATCTCATATCAAGTCTAAATTGAGTTGCCAGAAGCGTGATCAACACCTTTGATTTGACACACATGTTAGCTAACATAACTTTCAAATTAATATGAAAACTCGTATGTAAAACGCTATTAAACGCCTGTATTACCTAAATGGGTAGGCAGAGGTGTAACCAGTGAACCCACATTTCGCCGAGCGTATCTCCATTCCATGATGTGATAAGGGGCGAGCCTATCGCCATACCGGGCACAATTCCAGACTCCGGGCTGATAGCCTGATATTTCGTAATAGAAAATCCCAATATCACTTTTACCCGAGCCACGGATCGAACCTCAGCGTCAGCCTCAGTCGTAACGTGTACGCATTACAACTGCGCCAACGAGGCAGTCATTACAAAGTATATTTATTACGATGTAGGTACGGTAGTGAGTACAGAGTACTGACCGCCGAGGTCGGGCGTGGCTTGCTACTGTTATACGGTTACACGCGCTTGTTCCACTGAGCGTATCGGGTATCGACTTTAAATACTATGAATTAATTTACTATCTCTCCCGCGCAGTTTCATATTCGTACGCGTGCATATTACTGCCCTGTTCCCATGAATCATAGCGTAAAATACACAATATATATAGCAAAAACCCTATGGCCGTTTTAACTGTGATATCAGAATTGATATTCAAACGTTATGAAAAAACTAGAATACGAAAATTAGACAATGAAAATAATCATATTTATTTTTTACACTTGAATTGTATTTCGATTGATCACCTCTGCAAGAGGGATGACTCCGAGTCAGAACGAGGTAGCAAGTTGCGACGTCTACGTGCATCAAACGGGCCGCGCCGCGTGCGCGCCCGGCTTCGTCAATACGCACAGTCAGCTGTTCATTACTTTTCAGATGTAAATAACATTTTTCAAATATGTTCCTTTATCTAAGCTATGTCTGTCTGTCTTTATGTCTATCTTCACGACCTAGAAAGGTCCAACAGGGTATTTTTACATATTTTATATTTATTAGCAGTCCCGCGCGGTGTCTTATTCACCCGCTTGTATATTACTGCCCTGCTTCCATGAATCATAGCGTAATATAAATAAATATTCCAGAGGAAATGTCTAAATGAAAATCGCATCAAAATCCGTTGCGTGGTTTAAGAGGAGTTAACAGATAAACAGACAGTTAATATATTAGCATTTGCTCGCGGCTCCGTCCGCGTGAACGCTTTTTTCCAGGATAAAAGACCTCTTCCAAATGCCCGTATCCCACTCGCAGTGGGGTCGGCGGAACATGTTAAACATTTGGCTTGTGGTTTTTATGACCGAGATTATATAGGACGTAGGCTATTTTTTATCCCGGAAAAGGCCTTTTACGCGGGCAGAGCCGCGAGAAAATGCTGGTAAGTTATAACAATTCCATACCCGCTCGTTACCTGTCGAATTGTATTTTATTACAGACATTAATCAGATAAAGTGGGCGTGGGCCGTGCTGGCGCAGCGTCGAACGCTACCGAATTACGAGGCGATGGTCCAATTGCATCGACACAAAATGTATTTTTTTTTATACCATACTGTTTGAGACGAGTATTATTTTATTAATACCAAACGACAGTAATCACTATAACTTATAGTTTATTGGTTACATTTACAGTATCACTGCTTTACAGACCACAACCCCATGTCAGGATTCTCTATAAACCGTTCTCTAATTATAACTAAGACAACTAGGGCCGAATAGTAAACCAGCATAGTTACCGCGTAATGAACACTTGGACTATCGACTGATTACTGTACTTAATGAACTGGAGGCTGACCGACTGACTACGGGCAAAAGACCTCCAGTTCTGGCGACAACCTCTTTCATACCATTTAACTACCCTTCCATAACTATATCGCACCATTATTATTTCAGTGTACCCAACGTTGCTTTCTCAGACACCCTCAATATACCAATATTATGAGAATACGCTAACAATACTAGCTTTTGCTGGCGTCTCCGTACGCGTGAACGGCCTTTTCCGAGATAAAAAGTAGCTTATGTCCAGGTCATGGTCTACCCGTGTGCAAAATTTCATCCAAAACCGTTCAGCCGTTACGACGGGATTGACTGACAAACATCCAAACTTCACATTTATAATGGTAGTAGAATAGATCGACAAACGACCTATTGGTGTTAGTAGGCCACCAACATCTTTTTTTTATTAGCTTGAATGACGAGACGAGCAAGTCGCTCGCCTGATGGTAAGCGCCACGCCTGCTCATTAACAGAAGCAATGCCACAAAGAACTTTAAATAACAAAGCACTGCATGACACTGGACTGAGCTCGTCACCCCGAGACATAAGGCGGTTAGTCTCATAATGCCCAGTAATTACATTGGCTTCAATGTCCTTCACACCGGAACACAACAGTGCTTACACACTGTTGCTTGGCGGCAGAAATAGACAAAGCGGTGGTACCAACCCAGCCGGCCTGTCGCATACGAGGGACGTACCATCATCTTAGGCCCAAAGTCAACATCACCTGCACGTGGTACTTGATCCGGCCGATTCATGCTATAGTCACGTGTCTACAGTATAGCTTTACCACTTAAATATTTAAAAAAAAACAATTAAGGAAAAGAAATCACGGGATATTGAACATTTAAGTAACATTGAAATTAATCGAGAAATAACAAATTAATAACAGCTACGGTCGATAATAATAAATATAAAATAGCAAATTAATGCGAAACTATATAATTAACCGTTTCCAGCGTTACATCAGTCAAACATTGAATTATTGCGTATAACCTTGCAGTACCATATTCGGTCCGTGCGACCGATGATGATGTGTGTAAAAGATCTGATAGAAAGAAATACTAACACCCGGTTTCTGAAAGGCTGATCAAATCAACATTCAACTAACAGAACTTTGATTTGACATCGCTGTCAAATCAATTCGAGTTGCTGAAACGTTATTTAGTGAAAAGATTAATATTTGATCTCTCTTTAGTACCGTTTGACATACGATTTTTCATATTAATTTGAAAGTTATGTTAGCTAACATGTGTGTCAAATCAAAAGTGTTGGCCACGCTTCTAGTAACTCAATTTCGACTTGATATGAGATTTGATTAGTTAATTTAACATTGATCAGCCTTTCAGAAACCGGGCGTTAAAGTTTTATAGTCATCATGAAATACATCACAATGCACACACAGTATAAAATTTAAAAAAAAACTTACATGAATAACAACAATACATACGCACTCACGCCTGTAATCCCTGAAGGTGTAGGCAGAGGTATAACCAGTACACCCACATTTCGCCGAGCCTATCTCCGTCCCTTGATGTGATAGGTGGCGAGCCTATCGCCATGCCGGGCACAAATTCCAGACTCCGGACTGATACTGAGCACTTCGTAATAGAAACCTTTACCCGACTTGGGTACGAACCCGAGACCTCAGCGTCAGCCTCGGTCGTAACGCGTACCTACGCATTACAGCTGCGCCACCAAGGCAGTTCTTATTTACTAATTTCATGATATTTCAAAAACGACTAAAGCTATGATCTTGAAATTTGCTCAAATAACAGTTTGTGTAATGTAGAAAGAAGTAGAATGTTAGAAAGGATTTTTGGAAGGTTACATTTTAAGAGGGGAACGGAAGGGGGAAAATGTATGTGTGAAACACGGGAGCGAAGCAGTAATAATTCGACTATGGCCAATGTTAAACGCTATTTGTCATGTCTATTTCTGCCGTCAATCAGCAGTGTGTAAGCACTGTGTTCTGTTTTGAAGGGCATTATGAGACTTCACATCTTATGTCTCGGAGTGACGAGCACAGTCCAATGGCATGCAGTGCTTTGTGATTCAAAATGCACGGTGTTGTTACTTTGTTTATGACTAGGCGGGGTGCTTATCATCAGGCGAACGCCCTGCTCGTTTCTTCGCTAAAGCTAATAAAAACAATTAAAAAATTGCAGTCTCCGAGACCCAGTGACTTCTATGAAGGGCTAAGGTCGACGAAACACGAGGCTCTTGTCCATACTAAGCTCAAGTGGCTACTCATACGGCTTCGCCGGAATGCTCACATTCTTTCTTTTCTGTACAACATTCTTTTCTATCCTCTCACTCCTTGTTATCTCAAATCTCGCTTTAAATTTCTGCAAGACACGCACCCTAGAACCCTCAGATCATCAGAGAACTTGAGACTGAAGATGCCGGCGCATTCCACTTCTTTTATGGACAAGTCCTTTACGGTTCTGGCGACACGGTTGTGGAATGCATTGCTGATTGAAATAAAGCGCGCCCCATCACTGGCTACCTTTAAAAAGATGGTGAAAGATCACTATCTCTCTCACTAATATGTGTTACGGTATTGATGACTATTATTATTCACTATAATAATTTAATAATTATATGTATGTATGTATATGTGTATGATGTAATATGGTATATATATATATTCTTATTGTAAACTGTATATTTCATGTACTCTTAGACAACCCTCTCTTATTCGTACCTTAACTCCATCCTATGGTTGCCTGTAAGAGATTGCCCTGAGCGATAAGGCCGCCAATTGTACTATGTTTAAATGTTAATTGTCTTTCTAGTTTAAATATGTGTCTAATGTACAATAAAGCATTATAAATAAATAAATAACCCGTATCGCGTGCGGTCACAATGTTACACAATGTTACCGTGAATTTAAACTAACGGTAATCATTCAACCTTCGTGCTAATTACGATACAATTTGTGCCGACAGGTAGCTTAGGGATAATTGAATCTCGATTTACTTTTTTTATAGTTGGTTTCGGTAATCGAGCAACTGGGTCATCTGATGGTAAGTGGTCTTCACCGTCCATGAATACCCGCAATACTATAAGAATCGTGAATTGTGAAAGGCTGATCAAAGTAAAATTAACTATTCAAATGTCAAATCTCAAGTCAACAGATAAAGCTTTTTGCTCACGACAACGTCATCTCGTGTTGCACATGCTGAGTGTCCTGATGATGAGCGTCACACCTGCCCATAAACAGAAGCAAAAACCCAATGAACGTTTGACACAAGACTGCGCTTGTCATTCCGAGACTCACGACCAGTTTCTGAAAGGCTGATCAAAGTAAAATGAACTAATCAAATGCCAAATCTCATGTCAAGTCGCAATTGAGTTGCTAGAAGCGTGATCAATACCTTTGATTTGACACACATGTTAGTTAACATAACTTTCAAATTAATATGAAAAATCGTTTGTCAAACGGTATTAAAGGGAGATCAAATATTATTAATTTTTTCACTAAATATCGTTTCAGCAACTCGAATTGATGTGACAACGATGTCAAATCAAAGTTCTGTTAGTTGAATGTTGATTTGTTGATCAGCCTTTCAGAAACCGGGTGTTAACTAACTAACTAATCAGTTGAACAACGATTTTAAGTAAGACCCATTATTGCTATATTATTATAAGATCCCGGACTCTATATTTCAGAAAGTTGTATAAAATATTCAAGCAATCGACAGATGGAACGACGCGGCTGTCATCCAATTTAAATAAACAATTCCCTTTTCCTGCCTCGGTGGCGCAGTTGTAATGCGTACGCGTTACGATTGAGGCCAACGCTGAGGTCTCGGGTTCGATCCCCGGGTCGGATAAAGTGGTATTGGGTTTTTCTATTACGAAATGCTCAGTATCAGCCTGGAGTCTGGAATTTGTGCCCGGTATGGCGATAGGCTCGCCCCCTATCACATCGTGGGACGGAGATACGCTCGGCGAAATGTGCGTGTACTGGTTACACCTCTGCCTACCCCTTCGGGGATTACAGGCGTGAGTGCGTATGTATGTATTTCCCTTTTCCAATATATTACTGTGCAGCAGAGGTCCAAAAACGTTGTTTTTAACCAACTGCGTCAGGAAGAAGGTAGGTTGTCTTTCTTTCTTTCCCGCTTGGCATTAATGCCAACAGTACCAGGTTTTTATCATCAAGCGCAACACGCTACAGAACCTTGAATTAAAAAGCACTGACTGCATGGCATTGGACTGCGCTCGTCACCCCGAGATTATAAGTTGATAAGTCTCATTATACCCAGTAATCAAACTCGCTTCAATGTCCTTCAAATCGAACACAACAGTGGTTATACACTGTTGCTTGGCGGCAGAAATAAAGAAAGCGGTGTTTTTTTATAGCATAGGCCGCAATCCAGCAAGTGGGTCACCTGATGGTAAGTGATCTCCACCGCCCATATATGCCCACAATACCAAAAGAATTATGGTTGCGTTGCCGACCTTAAAGGAAAGGGATAATTAAGGGATTGGGGGGATTTGGGCCTCCGGATATCTCACTCACCGTACGAAACGCAGCAGCAAGCTGCTACTTTACGCCGGTTTTCTGTGAGACAGTGGTAATGACCAGGACGAGCCGGCCCATTCGTGCTGTAGACACAAGTGTCTACAGCGTGGCTCTACCACTCATAAAACCAACCCAGGTGACCTTACGAAGAACTTACCACCTAGTAAACGCGAGGACAAGTTGACTTTGGACCTAATATGTTGGCCCACTTACACTCCAAAGAATACCGTAGTTATTGCCATCACAAGGTGGTAGGTCTCTCGTTTGCGAGATTCCGGCTGGGTTGGTACCACCGATTTGTCTATTTCTGCCACCAAGCAACAGTGGGTAAGCACTGTTGTGTTCCGGTTTGAAGGACATTGAAGCCAGTGAAATTACTGGGCATTATGAGAATTAACACCTTATGTCTCGGGGTGACGAGCGCAGTCCAGTATCATGTAGTTCTTTGTTATTTAAAGTTCTGTGTTGCGTTGCTTCTTTTTATGAGCAGGCATGGCGCTTACCATCAGGCGAGCGACCTGAATGCCAATTCTCGTAATTTTAAATGTTCAAAATATCATTGCGATCTAGTCTCAGCGTCAAGAAAGTTGTATATGGCATTCTCTTAAACCAATAATCAACGTCAAATGTGAACATAGATCGTAATGAGATTGAATGTAGAATAAAAGTTAACTGAAGCCAAAACGGTATAATGCTACTGCTAATGCTAGGTGCATTTGATGTTGATTATTGGTTTAAGAGAATGCCATTTGCAACTTCCTTGACGCTGAGACTAGATCGCAATGATATTTTGAACATTTAAAATTACGAGAATTGGCCTTCTGCTCGTCTAGTCATTTAAGCTAATAAAAAAAAACACCATCTCTTAACAATCGCTGGTCAACACTAAATCTATCACAGCAGTGAATGTACACAAGTCAACTCGGACCAGATTCCCACGGCATGCGCCAAATTTGCATGCATTGAAATGCACAGTGAGCGCGCGATGTCGTACACAGTGGAGAACAACATCAAATTAGTAAGCTGCGGGCCGGATTTGGGACAATATTCGTTATGGTAGGTCGTTGAGAATAGGCTAGTTTCCTATATTGAATTTTATACATTATTTTATAACCAACAGAAAATGATACGCAAAAGAAACTCTTTTATTAAAACACAATCAAAATTGGTTCAGAAATGTGCCTGCAGTTATGACTTTAAATGTTGGTATGAGGAAAAGTGGGCGCGTAGTAGGGATATCTCACTATCTCGCTTGCACGCGTCCACCATAATGAACATTTTACACAGTGACGTCAAAGTTTACGTCGTCTGTGATTTGACAATTACCCCTTCTACAGGATTTGAATGACTCCTAACTTATTTATTTTTGGTCCGATTTATAACATTCTTTCTGCAATAGATTTTGAGTAACGTAACTTATTGATTTAAATAATAAAAAAAATCTAGTCATCTAGTACCCTATTCTTTTTATTAAAATTATTTAATGTGACGGCCTCGGAGCGCAGTCGGCGCGTAGTCGGCTGTGATGCGAGAGGCGGCGGGTTCAATTCCCAAACCGAAATAAAAGTTTCGGGACTGGGTGTTTTCTCTCCAGAAGGGTTGACGTCAGACAGGCGGCCGGTCGTAAAAACTACAGGCCAAATCTTTCTGTTGTATTAACATGTGTTAAAAAGCATGTTGCTGCCACTCTGCAAGTGGGATAAGGGCAAGTGGAAGAGGGAGAAGAATAAAATGATAATGGTGGTATGTAAAGCATAAAAAAGCTCGCCCCATTCAGAACCACCTCCTTTTTGAAGTCGATTAATAAATATCTACATCCAGAGCATCTTCAAATCTGACGCAACAACCTCCATCCAATTAGACCATTTTATATTCGAATTATAGTTATGGGATGTCTTAGCGACGAGTAAGCGAGAGCAAGCTATATTCTTAAATTAGTGACAACGTTCAATGTTTTTCATTACTAGAGGGGTTAGACCCCCCAGTGATTCCCCAAGTACGTAACGCTCACAGACCGGTGGTCTGGCTATCTCACATCGAAGGGCATTGGACCGCCGCATATTGTCAGACTATTGCACTCCTTTCTAATGACCATAATTTTACGGGCCCCGCGTTTTGCTACTGGATGCGGCCGCATATATTTATTAATGTTTATTGAGCGAGCTAAAATTAATGGTATGTTTTTTTATTTACTTGAATGACGAGACGAGCATGTGGCTCGGATGATTTTACACCACACCACACCTGCTCTTATACAGTAGCAACATCACCCAGAACTTTGAATAGGGTAGTTGACTAGATTTTTTTTATTATTTAAATCAATAAGTTATGTTACTCAAAATCTATTGCAGAAAGAATTTTATAAATCGGACCAAAAATAAATAAGATAGAAGCCATTCAAGTCCTGTAGAAGGGGTAATTGTCAAATGACAGACGATGCAACCTTTGACGTCACTGTGTAAAATGTTCATTATGGTGCACGCGTACAAGCGAGATAGTGAGATATCCCTACTACGCACCCACTTTTCCTCATACCAACATTTAATATCATAACTGCGGGCACATTTCTGAACCAATTTTGATTGTGTTTTAATAAAATCGTTTCTTTTGCGTATCATTTTCTGTTGCTTATAAAATAATGTATAAAATTCAATATAGGAAACTACCCTATTACACACTGTATGGTATTTCACTACGAGACATAAGATGTTCAGTCTCATAATGCGTAATAATCTCACCGGATATAATATACTTGAAACCGGAACACAATGATGCTTACATATTACTGTTGGACGGAAGACATAGACAAAGCTGTTTTTTCACATTTATCCATGATTTTGATTTGGGGGGGGGGGGCATGACCCAAAATTATAATAAAAGAATTGAGAATATTGTAAGTAGGATAACATCAAGATTAATTTGAGATTTGTCGGAAGACCCAAAGCATCTTGAGAACCCCTTCGCTCCCCCCCTGGAACCGCTGATAGTTGAATAGTATAGTAGGATTACAAAATACCGCATCTAGTGTAACTATAAATCACAATGGACACACGGTCTGTCTGTCTAACAAGCGCCGAGTGCTGTCAATCATACGGATCAGTGTGTAGTCGATATAATTGGTGAATTGATGACCTGCCTGATATACACCCTTAACTTGTGTTGTAATTTCTTCAAGTTACTATAATTACAATAGCATTGTATAAGTCAGCCAGGTGCCATATTCCTTGCCATATACCTAGTTATCCGACCAGATTCAATGTACAGCAATAGCATGTAAATTCCAATACAATAACACAATCGCGACGAGTGTACTGTTGTCCGTTGAGGAGTTTTTTTGTTTCTCCATACTCCGTCATCAGATTTTAACCAAATTTATATGGGACCACATCGCAGCTAAAGTCTATCGAGTGAATTTTATTACTACAAAATCGGTCCTCAATTGGCGGAGAAATCGATGTACATACGTTTAAAAAAGAATCGCCGAATTGAAAACCTCCTTCTTTTTTGAAGTCGGTTAAATCTCATCTCAATAGTGCAGTAGATTATTGAAGTGAAAACGTTAGGCGCGTTGTACACTTTTTATATGAACAAAAAATATCGAAGTCGCATCGTAACCGAACGCTTTCCATGAGCTATATGTATACTGTGTATATATGTGTACTTTTTGGGTGAAAAAAAAATCATGGAACTCGCGTCATCGTCACCACACGCTTCCCATGAGCTATATTATGTATACTGTGTATATATGTACATATACAACGTGTTATAGAAAGGGGCGGGCAAATTTAAGCAATGTATAGTGTAGGGTATAAGTATTTTATCTCTCATAGTACCAAATCCGATTGCATTGCTTGGACAATAATGATAGAATTTTCTTTTTTACCGAATGAGAAACTTGTCGATATCGACTTTCAACTTTGGACAACACTAAAAGATAAACAATTATACTATAGACCTCCTTTTATTTAATTATTTTATAATTAAAACATTAAACAATTGTCAAATGTCAATATTTATTTGACGCAGTCAGTTCGGCAATTTCTGATTTTATGAAGTATGATTACGAGTTCAAAAAATATGTTGTATTTGACTAAAAACAAGTATTATGTATTGGTATTTTGTGTTGGTGCAACTGATAATAGCTTATAAGACGTTCGTCGACTGTATTAAGCCAAATTCATAGATGGATGACCCGACAATGAAATCTTTAAAATACTTCAGAGGATGGTACCTATATCGTCTTCAGCAAACAGTCTCTTTCAGGTATTTTGTGTTTAAATTACAAGTTACGTACGTATGTCCGTAGAATTACGTAAATAATATTCACGTTTATTAAAAAGTGAGTGTCATTCATTATAATTAATAGTGATGTCATCAATCTTATCGATCTTAACAAACGAGTGATTAAAATTAACGTGAAATATTAGGATGTCTTGGTTTGAAATGATCTGGTACATAGGTACTTACTATAAGGAGTGTGTAATGACCCTAAAATATGACCACACCTTTCTGTAACACGTTGTATATACCTCCGTGCGTTATTAGTATACATTATATATATACAAAGAGTATAATTTACGAGTGGTAGAGCTACGCTGTAGACAATTTTGTCTACAGCATGAATGGGCCGGCTCGTCCGGGTCGTTACCACTGTGTCACAGAAAACCGGCGTAAAGTAGCAGCTTGCTGCTGCGTTTCGTACGGTGAGTGAGATATCCGGAGGCCCAAATCCCCCTGCCCTTCCCAATCCCTTATTATCCCTTTCCTTTAAGGTCGGCAACGCGCCCATAATTCTTTTGTATTGTGGGCGTACATGAGCGGTGGAGATCGCTTACCATCAGGTGACCCACTTGCTCGTTTGCCGGCCTATACTATAAAAAAAAAGCTAATAATTTCGACGATACAATTCACAAGTTAATTAATTTTCACTTCTATCGGCAGCCCCCAAAGACTGCCACGCATGTTTGTTTAATCCATCACTACAATAGTCCTTTTTTTACGTTGGGAAGCGTCTTTATGGGTACCGCCCCACCGGGTGGTCATGTCATGTCAGTCGGGGCGGTTATGTCCGACTTCCACGGACTAAAACCCAACGGTGTTCCTCCGGGTGCGCTTGTTCGGTCGGGGCTGCGGGTACGCTATTGTGCTCTTCCGCAGCCCCGACGGCGGCGAGTGCGTATGTATGTATGAAATTAGTTTTCGGGCGATTCTTGCCTCTTTTAGGCCGCTATTCCACTATCATATTTGCATCATAGATATATGACGTCATTTAAGATCCTATGTCACAGCATGCTGTGAAATAGGATCATAGAAATACGATCATAGACAATAATACGAAGTTTATGTTGCTATTACACTGTCATACATTTCTCATATATCTATGAGCTATAGAAGTAGGCTCATTTTTAGCCTCCGTGGCGCAGTTGGTGAGTAGCCGGCGAAGCGTGAGGCCGTGGGTTCGAGTCCTGCACCGAGACCTGTTTGTGTAATCCACAAATATTTGTTTCAGGTCTGGGTGTTGTGGGACCGCAAGTCCCTCGTAGTTCTTGATACCCACGATACAGGTTAACCTAGTGTGGGGTCAGGACTATGTGTGTGACTGTTGGGTGTATATGATAGTAGAATAGCGGCCTTACAGTATGTATTACTAGGGTGACACTTCGACAACAGTAATTTTATACATACGCACTCACGCCTGTAATCCCCGAAGGGGTAAGCAGAGGTGTTAGTTACACCCACATTTCGCCGAGCGTATCTCCGTCCCACGATGTGATAGGGGGCGAGCCTATCGCCATACCGGGCACAAATTCCAGACTCCGGGCTGATACTGAGAATTTCGAAATAGAAAAACCCAATACCACTTTACCCGACCTGGGGATCGAACCCGAGACCTCAGAGTTAGCCTCAATTGTAACGCGTACGCATTACAACTGCGCCACCGAATAAGAAATTAATTATAAGAATTCGAAAACTGTGAACGTATCTGTAACACGTACTAAGCCTACAGTGTCATGCAGACATTTGTAACAGCTTATTCAGCGTACAATAGCTTATTTAATGCACACAGCTTATGCTGAAACAATGCCGTCGGCCGCGTTCACTTACGCCTTTGATTTGTCGCGCCGATCTTAATTTCTGTACGGAACGAGTTTACAAGTGAAGCGGTTTAAAAATATATATAAAGTTAGAAGTTACGTGAGACGAGTATTCTTTTATTAATACCAAACGACAATAATCACTTCAACTCATAGTTTATTGGTTACATTTAGGTGGTTACTACGCAAGGTGGTAGGTCCTTCGTTTGCGAGAGGCCGGCTGGGTTGGTACCACCGCTTTGTCTATTTCTGCCGCTAAGCAACAGTGTGTAAGCGCTGTTGTGTTCCGGTTTGAAGGACATTTAAGCCAGTGTAATTACTGGGCATTATGAGACTTAACACCTTATGTCTCGGGGTGACGAGCGCAGTCCAGTGTCATGCAGTGCTTTGTTATTCAAAATTCTGTGTGGCATTGCTTCTGTTTATGAGCAGGCGTGGCGCTTACCATCAGACGAGCGACCTGAAGGCCAATTCTCGTAATTTTAGTCGCTACCTGCTCGTCTCGTCATTCAAACTAATAAAAAAAAAAAAAAACATTTACAATATCACTGCTTTACAGACGACAACCCCATGTCAGGATTCTCTATTGACCGTTCTCTAATTATAAATAAGACAACTAGGGCCGAATAGTAAACCAGCATAGTTACCGCGTAATGAACACTTGGACTATCGACTGATTACTGTACTTAATGAACTGGAGACTGACCGACTGACCGCGGGCAAAAGACCTCCAGTTCTGGCGACAACCTCTTTCATACCATTTAACTACCCTTCCATAACTATATCGCACCATTATTATTTCAGTGTACCCAACGTTGCTTTCTCAGACACCCTCAATATACCAATATTATGAGAATACGCTAACAATACTAGTTAGTCTATGAAATTAAGAATTTTTTCATTTTTTTTACTTCTATTAATTCAACACAATGGCAATTTATCGATGCCCTTCTTGAAGAAATCTGCTGCACGGGAGGAAACAAACTCTTCAAAAGCATTTTGTACTGCGTCTCAGGTATTGATTTATTTTCCGCCAAAAGTTATTCAAACTCTAGAAAAGGTAGAAGTCTGTACGCGCAATGTCTGGTAAGTACGACGGATGACGAAGAGCTTCCAACTCCTCAACGTATAACAGTAAACGCAAAACAACACCCAAAACAGCTATCCAAGTTAAGAAGTTAATTTTCAGTGTTAATTTTTGATGTCGGCTTTTATTTTTATTTGTATTCATGTGCACAGACCTTCGATAAACTATAAAGGTACAGCCATGACATGGCATTAAAAAAAATAACTAAATAAATGAGGTCCACAGGCATACTTAAATAAATCCTACGCCCGCTACATCTCCACACTCGGAGCATCGTATCGGATCGATTCTCACACCGCGGCCGCTACAATAGGGTAGTTGACTAGATTTTTTTATTATTTAAATCAATAAGTTACGTTACTCAAAATCTATTGCAGAAAGAATTTTATAAATCGGACCAAAAATATATAAGTTAGAAGCCATTCAAATCCTGTAGAAGGGGTAATTGTCAAATGACAGACGATGCATACTTTGACGTCACTGTGTAAAATGTTCATTATGGTGCACGCGTGCAAGCGAGATAGTGAGATATCCCTACTACGCACCCACTTTTCCTCATACCAACATTTGAAGTCATAACTGCGGGCACATTTCTGAACCAATTTTGATTTTGTTTTAATAAAAGGGTTTCTTTTGCGTATCATTTTCTGTTGCTTATAAAATAATGTATAAAATTCAATATAGGAAACTACCCTATACTAGTTAGTCTATGAAATTGCCGTTCTGCAGTACAAAAAAAATTAAGAATTTTTTCATTTTTTTTACTTCTATTAATTCAACACAATGGCAATTTATCGATGCCCTTCTTGAAGAAATCTGCTGCACGGGAGGAAACAAACTCTTCAAAAGCATTTTGTAGTGCGTCTCAGGTATTGATTTATTTTCCGCCAAAAGTTATTCAAACTCTAGAAAAGGTAGAAGTCTGTACGCGCAATGTCTGGTAAGTACGACGGATGACGAAGAGCTTCCAACTCCTCAACGTATAACAGTAAACGCAAAACAACACCCAAAACAGCGATCCAAGTTAAGAAGTTAATTTTCAGTGTTAATTTTTGATGTCGGCTTTTATTTTTATTTGTATTCATGTGCACAGACCTTCGATAAACTATAAAGGTACAGACATGACATGGCATTAAAAAAAATAACTAAATAAATGAGGTCCACAGGCATACTTAAATAAATCCTACGCCCGCTACATCTCCACACTCGGAGCATCGTATCGGATCGATTCTCACACCGCAGCCGCTACAATTATGCGTCAATTTATACATTCGGTAGTCATTGTTACCGTACAGCTGTGTTGCGAAAATAACGCACGGTACACTGTGAAGAGCGGAGCGGGTCGGAATTTAAAGCTTTTTATTCATCAAACACGATTATGTTATTATGTCGTATGACTGCTGTGTTGAAATCCCGGGTTCGATCTCCGGGTCGGGTTATCGTGATAATAGATTTTTCTATTACGAAATGCTCAGTACCATCCCGGAGACTGGAATTGCTCAGTATGGCGATAGGATCGCCCCTTATCAAAATCATAGGACGGAAATAAGCTCGGCGAAATGTGGGTGTAATGGTTACACCTCTGCATACCCCTTCGGGGATTACAGGTGTGAGTGCGTATGTATGTATTATCTCTATTTTATTAGTTTTATTACAATGGAAGTATTTGAAATATGGTTAGATATTTGTCTCCAACTCTGGAACAGGTAGGTATATTTGAACCCAGTTATCCCAAAGTGCACCAATCCACAAAATATCAAAATAACATTCATTATTTTACTTTTTAATGTTCCTCATTGGCATAAGTTGAGCTGCCCTTACTCTAATGAATTTTGAAAAGAGCAACGTTAGAGTTTCTTGTCCGTTCTTCTTTAACAAAACAGCATTCCGAACTGGCGGTAGAGTAAAAATTTTACTGAATCTAAATGATGTATAACATTTTTATGGATTCATTAAATATTTTCATTTTATTATAGAAAATAATATCAAAGCTCTCAAGCGATGAGTACAAACTGACATTTAAACAAGTCAAACTTTGAAAGTAATTTTCTCAAAATCAATGCAACGTGTCTTGGTAGGTTTGGCAAAGTTCCGTTCAATTATTGCTTACATCTCCGCTACCGCTTATCACCATAACCTGAACCTAATCCAAAGATTCATATATCTCACAGCTTTCCGTATCTCTCGATCGTTTTGGATATAACCTACCAACAAATGCGTAGAATTTATAGCGATGTTAATCTAAACATATTGCGTTTAGCCCGAGTGAACGCCTTTCTCTTATGCCCCTTACCACACCGAGTACCGACCTATATATCAGGAACACGGATGTGTTATAGATCTACAACGTGTTACAGAAATGTGTGGTCATATTTAAGGGTCGTTACATACACCTGACGAGGAAGTGTTTATACGACGTGTTACAGAAATATGTGGTCATATTTAAGGGTTGTTGCATACACCTGACGAGTAAGTGTTTATACGACGTGTTACAGAAATATGTGGTCATATTTAAGGGTTGTTGCATACACCTGACGAGTAAGTGTTTATACGACGTGTTACAGAAATATGTGGTCATATTTAAGGGTTGTTGCATACACCTGACGAGTAAGTGTTTATACGACGTGTTACAGAAATATGTGGTCATATTTAAGGGTCGTTACATACACCTGACGAGGAAGTGTTTATACGACGTGTTACAGAAATATGTGGTCATATTTAAGGGTTGTTGCATACACCTGACGAGTAAGTGTTTATACGACGTGTTACAGAAATATGTGGTCATATTTAAGGGTTGTTGCATACACCTGACGAGGAAGTGTTTATACGACGTGTTACAGAAAGATGTGGTCATATTTAAGGGTCGTTACATACACCTGACGAGGAAGTGTTTATACGACGTGTTACAGAAAAGTGAGGTCATATTTAAGGGTTGTTACATACACCTGACAGTAAGTGTTTCTACGACGTGTTACAGAAAGGTGAGGTCATATTTAAGGGTTGTTACATACACCTGACAGTAAGTGTTTCTACGACGTGTTACAGAAAGGTGAGGTCATATTTAAGGGTTGTTACATACACCTGACAGAAGTGTTTCTACAACGTGTTACAGAAAGGTGTGACCATATTTAAGGGTCGTTCGATCTCGGGTTCGATCCCCGGAGTCAGGTAAAAAGATTTTTTTTAAGAAAAAGACATTTTTGTCACGAAATGTCTAGTATCAGCCCAGAGTCTGGAATTGTGCCCGGTATGGCGATAGGCTCGCATCACATCATGGAACGGAAATAAGTTCGCCGAAATGTGGGTGTACTGGTTACACCTCTGTCTACACCTTCGAGGAATACAGCCGCGACTGCGTATAGCTCTAATAGCGTTCGACATACGATATTAATGTTATGTTAGCTAACATGTGTGTCAAATCAAAGGTGTTGATCACGCTTCTAGCAACTCGATTTCAACTTGACATGAGATTTGACATTTGATTAGTTAATTCTTAAATTGATCAACCTTTCAGAAACCGGGCGCTAGTAAACTAATAATAATACCCAACAGTCACACACATAGTCCTGACACCACACTAGGTTAACCTGTCTCGTGGCTATCAGGAACTACGAAATACTTGCGGTCCCACAACACCCAGACCCGAAACAAATATTTGTGGATCGCTCAATCATTTGTCTCGGTGTGGGAATCGAACCCACGGCGTCTCGCTTCACAGCCAGCTACTCTGGACTGCGCCACGGAGGCTGTCAAAGCTGCTAGTAGCAGTGGAATCACACTGATTAACAATGATGACAAATGATGATCACCAACTTGTCTTTCGTTCCAGATGGAGTCAGTAGAACGTCAACGAAGTTTTTGAGGCAAAATGAAACCATGTCCATATTATGTATACAATATGTTACAAAAACCCTGTCGGGCGTTTTAACAGTGATATCAGAATCGATATTCAAACGTAATGAAATAACTTTTATGACTGGAAGAGCCAAGCTGTAGACACTTTTGTCTACAGCATGAATGGGCGGGCTCGTTCGGATCGTTACCACTGTCTCTCAGGAAACCGGCGTGAATTAGCAGCTTGCTGCTGCGTTTCGTACGGTGAGTGAGATATCCGAAGGCCCCAACTCCCTCCCCTTCCCAATTCCTTAATTATCCCTTTCCTTTAAGGTCGGCAACGCACTCATGATTGCCCACTTGCTCGTTTGCCGGCCTGTGCCATAAAAAAAACTCGCATACGAAAATGAGACTGTAAAAATAATCATATTTATTTTTTATACTTTAATTATTTTATTGTTTGTAAACCGTATTGCGATTGATTACCTCTGCAAGATCGAAGACTCAGAGCCAGAGCGAGATACTAAGTTGCGGCGTCTACGTACATCAAACGCGTCGCGCCCTGTGCGCGCCCGTTATCAGTCAGCTGTTTATTTATTTTCAGATGAAAATAATATTTTTTAAATTTGGTCATTTTTAGCTGCTGTGTGCTGTGTAAGGATAATATCCCGCTTCTGTTTATATTTTTTAAATTTTCCTATTTTTATTAGGCTGTCTATATGTCTATCTTCACGCCCTAGAGAGGGCCAACAGGTTTTTTTTACATACTGTATACACTCAGTGTATATACGTGTTTTGTCTCTTTTTAGCTACTTTATAAATGACGTTCACAGATAAATACAAAAGGGTGTTTAACTAATCAATGCTTAGACAACCTTTTTAAATAAGGCCCAAGATTTGCATGACCAACCGTTGCCCAACATGCCCAAACCCGACAATATGTTTAACCATTATTGTTCCGTTTAAATTATCAAAGTGAATGCTACCACGGTACGACGCGGCGCGGCGCGGCAGGGCTTCTACCTAATACTTAAATTATAAGTTACGACCTTGTTAAACTTACTGCAGACTTATTTATAACTTTATCTTATATTATGGTTTAATGTTAGATTGGATGAATATAGAGGTAACAGCGATTTTCGTAAGTTTCCAACCTAAAATCCAATTTTTCAGACCGGCATCTCAAAAAGGGACGACAGCATTTTCTCATAGCATTTCCGGGCAATTGTTAACTTTTTTATTGGCATGAATGACGAGAAGAAGTGGTAGATATAAGTGGAGAGCCACGCTGTAGACAATTCTGTCTACAGCATGAATGGGCCGGCTCGTCCGGGTCGTTACCACTGGAGACAGTGGTAACGACAGAAATCAGGCGTAAAGTGGCAGCTTGCTTTGGAGGTCCAAATTCCCCTCCCCTTCCCAATCCCTTACTTAACCCTTTCCTTTACGGTAGGCAACGCGCCCATGATTATTTTTGTATTGTGGGCGTACATGACCGGCGGAGATCGCTTTACCAACAGATGACCCACTTGCTCGTTTGCCGGCCTATGCTATATAAAAAAAGATAATAATAATGAGATAGATAATAAGATCATTTACCATCTAGTAACCCAATTGCTGAATCCTATGATATAATAAAAAAAAATCGCTTTCGCGTCTAACACAGACGGCGTATACGGGCCGCTTCCCTTTATGGGATCAACGCAAATTTAATTCAACTTTATAATAATTAGGCACGAGTCTGACAGGCCGTTCGTGTCAATTTCGTTAGACCTTTTATAGCTTAAACCATTAATATTAAGATATATATTTCACGGTCTGGTTTTCTCCCCGAAGGGGTAGGCAGAGGTGTAACTATCTCCGTATCTCCGTAACCGGAGTATCTCCGTCCCATGATTTGATAGGGGGCGAGCCTATTATCGCCATACCGGACAGAATTCCAGACACCGGGCTTGTACTGAGCATTTCGAAATAGAAAAACCCAATATCACTTTTACCCGAACCGGGGATCGAACAAGAGATCCGCGCACCTCAATTGTACCGCGCACACATTACAACTACGACACCGAGGTAGTTTGTATGATCCACAAATATTTGTTTCGGGTGTAGGTGTTGTGGGACCGCATGTCCCTCGTAGTTTCTGATACCCACGAACAGATTATCTTAGTGTGGGGTCAGAATCAGGACTGCGTGTGACTGTTGGGTGCATATAAAAAAATACTTTGATTTTTTCGTACAGAACGGTATCTGTTGATCGCTCGCCTGATAGTAACGCCTGCCTAGAAACAGACAATACGACATAGAACCCTGAATAGCACTGCACTGCGTTCGTTACAACGAGACATAACTTGTTGAGTTTTAAAACCATTTAGAGATACACATGGTCCGTATCAATCTCCCTTAAAATTAAAATAGGACTTTGTATTTCCCTAATTATTCTGGATTGAAAAACCGGACCAAAAACAAGCACACTGAGTTTATCTAGCTGGATCTTCTCAGGACTGTGTCGCACCGCGTAAAATTCAGTGGTAAAGTAAGCCCACTGAGTTTGTTTCGCCGGGTCTTCTCAGGCTGGGTCGTTTTGGATCCGGTGGTAGTTTTAAAACACGTGCCGTTTCGGTAATGCCTATCCTCATCGACCCATAAAAAGAAGAAAAAATAAAATAATAATAAACCTTAACAATTCTGGACTATTCCATAATAAAATATTGTAAAATGTATAGTTGCCCAGTGTATTTTGATGATGCTATGTATGTTATGTATACATTAGTTGATATGATTTCTATACATAAGTTTCTTTATTTTGTACTGATTTGTCATAAACGCAATTTTAATTGCCTACATGATTAATAAAACTATTTCATTTCATTCATGAGTATCATTGCGCGCATTAATTTCACTGTTTTCAAAATCCTTAAAATCGAACACAACAGTGTTTGCACACTGCAGCTTATCAGAAAAGGACAAAGAGTTGTACCAAACCCAGAAGACCTCTAGCATACGAGGGACCTAGAAAATTAAAGCTTTGTTTGAGTGGTAGAGCCACGCTGTAGACAGTATTGTCTACAGCATGAATGGTTCAGCTCGTCCGGGTCATTACTACTGTCTCACAGAAAACTGAGGTAACGTAGCTTGCTGCTGCGTTTTTTACGATGAGTGAGATATCCTTCGGCTCAAATGCCCCTCGCCTTCCCGATCCCTTAATTTTCCCTTTTCTTTAAGGTCGGTAACGCGCCCATGATTCTTTGGGAATTGTGGGCGAACATAGGCAGTGGAGATTATTTACCATCAGGTAACGTGTTTCCTCCTTCCTATAACTTGGGATCCTTTAAACGGAGTGTGAAGAAGCAACTAAGCAGGCCGGCATAATTCTGCCGATCTGCGATAGATTCAGTGTCTATCGTTGGTCGACAGTATTCATGGATTGCGCTATACTTACCATCAGGTGTAGCGGAGTCACTTTGCCGAGCCAGGATAAAAAAAAAAAAACCCAATTGCTCGTTTGCCGGCCTATGTTATAAAATAAAAGTATGAAGTATCCAGGTTTAGTAGCGATTAGTGATGTCTCCATGAAGATGGTAGGTATATATTGCGCCACATCGAGCTCTCATGTGCACAGTTCGTTATAATATGTAGGCCACATCGGTGCACCTCTCACGACCGCTAGTGATGCGACAATGATGTCGATGTCGATGGGAATTTTTTTATTTAAAATTCACATGCCCACGACATATCTCTCACGCGAGTGGTAAAACTATCGACGACAAATATCTCGGGTAAAGGTTTTTTTTATGTCATAGGTCGGAATCGAGCGAGTGGGTCACTTGATGGTAAGCTATCTCCACCGTCCATGTACGCCCACAATACCAAAGAAATCAGGGGCGGGTTGCCGACCTTAAAAGAAAGGATGATTTTCCCACTCCTTATCACCACTTTAATAATACCAGTCGTGTATTGTACACGTCCCACTGCACTGTCATACTGTACCGAGGTTTCGGCTTCAATCCCCGGGTCGAGTACAAGTATTTTTGGTTTTTTTTATCACGAATGGCGTAGTATCAGCCCGGAGTCTGGAATTGTGCCTGGTATGGCGATAGGCTCGCCCCCTAACACATCATAGGTCGGAAATGGGCCATATCTCTACCTACGCCTTCGGGGAATGCAGGCGTGAGTGCGTATGTATGTATGTAATTTTATACGTATAAATACACCCAACAGTCACACACATAGTCCTGACCCCACACTAGGTTAACCTGTATCGTGGGTATCAGGAACTACGAGGGACTTGCGGTCCCACAACACCCAGACACGAGACAAATATTTGTGAATCAGACAAACATTTGTCTAGGTGCGGAAATTGAACCCACGACCTCAAGCTTCGCAACCGGCTACTCGCCCGCTGCGCCACGGAGGCTGTCAAGAATATATAGAAAAACATACCCCGAACCGACAACTCTATTTCTATATAATTTATTTTCATCGTACCTACGCACTCACGCCTGTAATCACCGAAGGGGTAGGCAGAGGTGAAACTAGTACACCCACATTTCGCCGAGCGTATCTCCGTCCCTTATGTGATAGGGTGCGAGCCTATCGCCATACCGGGCACAAATTCCAGACTTCGGGCTGATACTGGGCATTTCTTAATAGAACATCCCAATACGACTTTTACCTGACCCGGGGATCGAACCCGAGACCTCAGCGTTGGCCTCAATCGTAACGGGTAGGCATTACAACTGCGCCACCGAGGCAGTTTATTTTCATCGATATCGACATATGTCCCATCCCTACCTAGGGAACGGTAACAAGACGGGCGCGGCAGATGGACCGCGAGCTCGCATCGTGTCACGTTTATACCATCACATACAACACTATTTAGTTTAGATTCTGTACTTTATTTAATCGTAAACTAGTTGTATGATAGTTGGAAGTAGTTAGAAGCAGTGATAGCTCAGCGGGGAGTGGTATGGACTGTCGAGACGAAAGTCGCAGGTTCGAAATCAGCCTCAAGTGCATACACCTCTGACTTTTCTAAGTTATGTGTGTATTAATTGTTAATTATAACTTGCTTTAACGGTGAAGGAAACATCGTCAGGAAACCTGCATACCTAAGAAGTTCTTCATAAAAATTTCGAAGGTATGTGAAGTCTGCCAACCCGCATTAGGCCAGTGTGGTGGACTAAGGCCTAACCCCTCTCATTCAGTAGAGGAGGCCCGTGCCCAGCAGTGGGACGTATATAATACAGGGCTACAGGGGATTTGGCTTGTAGTTTTTACGAACGACCGCCTGCCTGACGTCATCCCTCTGGGGAGAAAACATCCAGCCCCGAAACGTATATTTTTGGACCACACAATCATTTGTCTCAGTGACGGAATCGAACAAAATCAACCAACCCGCTCCCGCTAGTACAAAAAACCCATAAAATTTTCATATTTCAATGTTGTCATACACTGATTTATTACACAAATCCACAATAATTTTATACACTAGGGGCGTTGCCCATGTTTTTCCACAAAACATAAAATAAAAAAAAAAAACTTAAAGTCCGACGAATATGAGACATATCTTACTTTCTTCCCCACATTATTCTGCATCGATTGGTATCGGTCTCGACCCCATACCCCAGCGGTTTCGGAGGAGATAGCGTGACAAGCTTTTGGCAGCGGCGGCGGCGCCAGTTACTTTTTTTAGAATAGAGAGAAGCACAACTTTAAACTAGTTTGGAACTTTAAAAAAATATGTGATGTATGTGACCAACCGCGCTGTCAGATTTCCCGCCAAAATTCCAACAGTGTGTCGGTGTGTTCTTCCATTTTGGTTAAAGAAAAAAAAACATAAACATCATTAAATTAGCCGTCGTTAATGCTGTGGAAAACGGAATATTCCTCGCACGTCACTAGTAAGTAGTACGAGTATTGTTTTCGCATATTTCCCTACGAAATATAAAGTCACTAGAGATTAAAATCTTAAGTATTTTATCTGATATCATTTGACATTTAAAACAAAAACAATAACACCCATAATTACGTTTAACAAATGCAATTAAAATCGTTTTTAAAGCACAATAAGACAGATAAACGTTTTGCATTAATGAAAAAAACAATATGGCCGCCATAAAAAAACAAAAATGGCGCGCGTTAATATCAAATATGGTGGTAATGGGAAGAATGCTAATTATTTTTATTGGTAATATTTGATGCTCTCAAATTGTGGATTAAAAGGTCGCGATGTAAATGAGACGGGCTAAAATATTTTTCGTATTAATTTGTAACAGATTTTTGGTTATCTACATGTTACCAGGATGTAGTCAGCCCTGAGGTGGAGCGAGAAAAAGGTCAAGGTCTAGAAGTAAGAACGCTAAAATCCCGACTAGAGATACTAGGTGGTAGGTACCTCGTATGCGAGAGACCGTCTGGGTTGGCACCACCACTTTGTCTATTTCTGACGCCCCGCAGTAATATTAAAACATTGTTGTGTTTCGGTTTAATGGATTGAAACCAGCGAAATTACTGGGCATTGTGAGATATGAAATGTACCGCCCGGTTACTGAAAGGCTGATCAAATCAACATTCAACTAACAGAACTATGATTTGACATCGCTGTCAAATCAATTCGAGTTGCTGAAACGTTATTTAGTGAATAAAAATATAATATTTGATCTCTCTTTAGTAACGTTTGACATACGATTTTTCATATTAATTTGAAAGTTATGTTAGCTAACATGTGTGTCAAATCAAAGGTGTTGATCACGCTTCTAGCAACTCAATTTCGACTTGACATTTGATTAGTTAATTTAACATTGATCAGCCTTTCAGAATGCGGGCTTCAGTCTCAGAATGACGAGCGAAGTCTTGTGTCATACAGTGCTTAGAATTAAAAGTTCTATGGGTTATTGCTTCTGGGCAGCCGTGACGATCATCATCAGTAGACTTAGCATGTGCAACACGAGATGACATTGTCGTGAAAAACAGCTTTATCTGTTTATTTCCATATTATGTCTATCAAAGTACTGCCTCGGTGGCGCAGTTGTAATGCATACGCGTTACGATTAAGCTAAGGCTGAGGTCTCGGGTTCGATCCCCGGGTCGGGTAAAGTGGTATTGTGTTTTTATATTTCGAAATGCTCAGTATCAGCCCGGAGTCTGGAATTCGTGCCCGGTATGGCGATAGGCTCGCCCCCTATCACATCGTGGGACGGAGATACGCTCGGCGAAATGTGGGTGTACTAGTTACACCTTTGCCTACGCCTTCGGGGATTACAGGCGTGAGTACGTATGTATGTATGTCTATCGAAGTTAACATGGTTGCATTTATTACATTGAATGACGACACGAGCAGGTCGCTCGCCTGATGGTAAGCGCCACGCCTGCTCATAAACAGAAGCAACGCCACACAGACACGCCGCATAGAATACTCTATTTGTAATGTCACAAGTAGACAGAGAAAATAGTACTTTCAACTTCTTTGTGGTGTTTTGTCTGCGAACCCTAACATGACGAATTAATTTTATCAAATGTTCGACACTTTTATCCGAGATATTTAATATCGCGCGCGAGATATATCGTGATGCATATCCTAAGCCCACAGGCGAGCGACCTAAGCGTCTTGACTCTTGACATTCTGGCAAACAAAAAAATAGACTCAAAAAACTAAAATATATATAACCAATTTTGAGATTTTATGATGAACATTTAGGTAAATGTTTGGTAGAAAGCTACCACTAAACCATTGAGACAAATCTCAATCTAAAACATTTCTCATTACACAGCCGGAGTCCTTGATAACTTGAGGTTAATGTATTTTTAAATGAGGGTAATAGGGTGACCATGGTGCTGGACATTGTGGGACTGTCCTCGGTTGTTTTTAAAGCGTCATATATTTTTGTGGGTCAATTTTATGGTAAGTTCAGTGTAGTCCAATAGTCAATGAGCTTATGACAGCCTCCGTGGTGCGGTGGACGAGCAGCTGGCTGTGAAACGAGAGGTTGCAGGTTTGATTCCGGCACCAATACAAATGTTTGTGAGATCCTCAGGTATTTAGTTTGGGTCTGGGTGATATGGGTTCCCGCAAATCCCACGTAGTTCCTGATACCCACCATACAAGTTAACCTAGACATGACTATGTGTGGGACTGTTGGGTAAATTTCTTTATTATTTTATTTATTTATTCGCTAGACTTAGTAGACAAGCAAGTCATTCGCCTGATGGTAAACACCACGCCTGCCCGTAAACAGAAGCATCAATATTGAGAACAATTTTGAATTACAAAGCACTGCATGGCACTGCACTACGCTTTTTAACACATGCTACAGAAAGATTTGGCTTGTAGTTTATCAACCAGCCGCCTGCCTGACGTCAACCCCTCTGAGGAGAAAAATATCCTTCGTCGGGCAGGGGTATATTATATTTTAGTTCAGTTTAGTAAGAAATCGGATAAATCGAGGGACACTATCCCATGGTGGCGTAGTTAGAATGCGTACGCGTTATGACCGAAGCTGATGCTGAAGTCACGGATTCGATCCCCGGGTCGGGTTAAATTTATATTGGGTTTTTCTATTTCGAAATGCTCAATATCAGTCTGGAAATGTGCCGAGTATGGCGATAGGCACGCCCCCCATCACATCATGGGACGAAAATAAGCTCGGCGAAATATGGGTGTACTGTTTCCTCTGCCTACCTCTTCAGGGATTACAACCGTGAGTGCATATGTATGGACTATCCCACTCCACAGATTCATCATGGCCACATATCAAATCGCGCGACCGCGTACTCGTGACACCGTGATTGGTGCTGAGTTTTTCTGCCGACCCGTCTGGCGTGCGACTCGCGCCGGTCAGACCGACCTATCGTCATTAGAGAAAACCTTGTGATGCCATCACGCCGTGTACCATCACTTATAGCGCGTTCACATGGCTCCATTTTAGTTGATCAAATGCTAAATCGCATGCGATTGGAACCGTCTGTACAGACTTAGAAAAATATTGAAAGAGGGGACAACCGAGCAAGCGTTTAACCTAGTGATCACCGCCGCCCATGTACACCATCAATACCAGAGGAATTGTCGGTGCGTAGCCGAAGTTTGAGCAAAGAGCAGGCCCATTTTAAACGAATGGATCAACAAAAACATTACCTACAGGTTTTAACCGACGGTTAACCGACCTTTTTTAACGGAGGACGTTCTTAATTCGACGCGAGTATTTTTTTAATTACTAGACGAGCAGGTCGCTCGCCTGATGGGCTTATATGGGATTACTGGGCATTATGAAGTTTAACAACTTATGTATCAGGGTGACGAGCTAGCTCTGTTCAGTGCCATGCAGTACTTCATAATTGGAAGTTCTGATGGGTGTTGCTTCTGTTTATAGGTAGGCGTGACGCTTACCATCAGGCGAGCTACCTGCTCATTTCGTCACTCAAGCTAATAGTAATAATTAAAAAACATACCGAGTAAATTGAAATAAAACTAGTTTATACGGATTTTATCGCGGTTTAATTTTTATTTTAGTCCCGACGTTTCGAAAGCTTTTCAGCCTTCGTGGTCACGGGAGAGACTGAGGTGTAGGTCGTCTCGAAAAGTTAATGTTACAATGGCTGCCTTCATTTTAAAATTATACATTTATTTTTAATTATTTAAAAAAGTTAGTTGACACTAGTCCGATCTACGCAGAAAGAGCTCACGGTATCTTGAGGTCTGGCAGTTGGTCTTTTGGGTTCCGATTTAATTAAATGTATAATTGGATCCCAGGCTTGTGCAAGCTTCCAACCATCTTCTCTCTTGATAAAATCCGTATAAACTAGTTTTATTTCAATGTGTAATATTCGCGTAAACCTAATAAATCACTATACCGAGTAAAGTCGGTTTTTTGCTAATGACCACATTCATCCTCGTTTCAACTAATAAAATATACAACTCGTGACAAAATTATCAACAAAGCTCATACACGCCAACTTAATAATTCATTTTACAACTAAAAAATGAATAAAATGCAATTTTTTAGGAAATAAGTATGATATGTTTCATGAATTATTTAATTAGATTTAGTAACGCATCTAGCAAAATGCGCTTTAAAATCAACACACAAGGCTGATTTTAAATTGCACAAACTGTTTCATAATTTAAATTTCATGCAATTAAAATCAAAATTGTTAAAAATAATTGAAATGATTCTGATAATGGTTATTTTTGCTTTCTGATAAGTTGTATTACAACCTTTTTGAATGATTATCTATTTTTGCAATGATAATGAAAATAAATCAACGTCAAATGTGAACATTGATCGTAATGAGATCGAAAGTAGAATAAAATTTAACATACGCACTCACGCCTGTAATCCCCAAAGGGGTAGGCAGAGGTGTAACCAGTACACCCACATTTCGCTGAACGTATCTCTGTCCCACGATGTGATAGGGGGCGAGCCTATCGCCATACCGGGCACGAATTCCAGACTCCGGGCTGATACTGAGTATTTCGTAATAGAAAAACCCAATACCACTTTACTCGACCCGGGGATCGAACCCGAGACCTCAACGTTGGACTCAATCGTAACGCGTACGCATTATAACTGTGCCACCGAGGCAGAATAATAAAATTTAACTGAAGCCAAAACGGTATTCTGCTCACATTTCGAATGACACATGGCCTTATATCTTCTTTTTCCACTTACCATTATCCCACTCGCAGTGGGGTCGGCGCAACACGCTTTTTAACACATGTTACAGAAAGATTTGGCTTGTAGTTTTTACGACCGGCCGCCTGCCTGACTTCAACCCCTCTAGGGAGAAAACACACAAACCTGTAACATATTATTATATTTGTTGATCACACAAACATTTGTCTCGGTGCGGGAATCGAACCAACGGCCTCTCGCTTTACAGCCGCCTACTCGCCCACTGCGCCACGGAGGCTAGTTTCTTATTATTGTTTTGTATTTGTAATATTATTTCACTATAGTTGAGGTTCAATTGGACATCTGCTGACCACACTGTGAATGGAATAAGGGCAGGTGGAAGGAAGGGTGATGCGCGCAGTGCAATGACATGCAGTGCTTTGTAATTCAAAGTTCTGTATGGTGTTGCTTCTGTTTATGGGCAGGCGTGACGCTTACCGTCAGGCAAAGGTCTGCTAGTCTTTCTTTATTATTTTTTATTATAGTAGTTATTCCAATAGTTTTTTTTTTTATGTCGTAGGCCGGCAAACGAGCAAGTGGGTCACCTGATGGTAAGTGATCCCCACCACCCATGTACACCCACAATACCAAAAGAGTAATGGGTGCGTTGCCGACCTTAAAGGAAAGGGATAATTAAGGAATTGGGAAGGGGAGGGGGTTTGGGCCTCCGGATATCTCACTCACCGTACGAAACGCAGCAGCAAGCTGCTACTTTACGCCAGTTTTCTGTGAGACAGTGGTAATGACCCGGACAAGCCGGCCCATACATGCTGTAGACAAAGGTGTCTACAGCGTGGCTCTACCACTCACAGAATTTACATTTCAGGAAAAGTTATAGCGATTACACTGTAAATCATAATTTCACTGGCTGGTTGAAATATACTTCAACGTCCATAATTTCCACAAACAAGTCTTATATATAAAATTCTCGTGTCACAATGTTAGTTACCATACTCCTCCGAAACGGCTGGACTGATTTTAATGACATTTTGTGTGCATATCGGGTAGGTCTGAGAATCGGCTACTATCTATTTTTCATACCCCTAAATATTTATTTTTATTTTTATTATTTTTATTTTTTTGTAAATTTTATTTTTTTATGATGTGGCATCAGAAAATATATACAACCCTAAATTTTCACCCTTCTACCATCAACCCCTATTTTTTTATAGTCATTTTAGTATTTTTGTCAAGCGCGTTTCTCACACCGATCGCGATGACGGGACTTCTGATGCGATCACTCCCAACGCCGCGCCCACCGCTGTCGCTGACTAGGCTACTTTAATCCTGGAAATCGGCATTCACGCGGGCGGAGCCGCGGGCATTTACTAGTACTACTATTACTAGTAATATATAAATGTAATATCACAGTTTAATGGGGTTAATAAATCGCATCCAATCAGCGAAACACTCAAGAGCTGTACAATGTTTTACTGTGGCTAGACTTCGACTCGTATTTATGTGTAAGTCGGTCGTAACTCTAGATCGGTACACTAAATCTGGGCATTTCATGTCGGCGCATGTAACGGCCTTTTAACAGCCATTAGAATATACCGTCCTATCGTTTGGGGCCAAAGATTAATCTGCAGAGGGATCCTTTTTACCGGAAGCAAAAACGAAAGTATGCAATTCGCTTGTATGATTTTTTTATGTTTGTGCAGATTGACAGGTTGACAGCCTCCGTGGCAGCGGGCGAGTAGCCGGTTGCGAAGCGTGAGGCCGTGGGTTCGATTGCCGCATCTAGACAAATGTTTGTCTGATTCACAAATATTTGTCTCGGGTCTGGGTGTTGTGGGACCGCAAGTCCCTCGTAGTTCTTGATACCCACGATACAGGTTTACCTAGTGTGGGGTCAGGACTACGTGTGTGACTGTTGGGTGTATTTATTTAGATTTGGATGCTTTTTTTATTTGATAGGGTTACTGCGATAATGGTCTGGTTTAAATTTGAAGAAATATTTCCACCCCTATGACGTTGAAATCGAGGATAAAATACTAAAACTTATGCATCGATTTTGATGCTTCTTTCACGACAAAATGGTAAAATAAAAAAATTATAACAAAAAAAGGGAAGGGACTTAAAAAAAGACACCAAAAATCAATAATTGACCAAACTGCAGTAGCACCGGTTCAAAATTGTTCATCTTTATTATTAATCGCTTTTTAGTTCTTATTAGTTAAATTACGAGACGAGCAGGTCGATCGCCTGATTGTAAACGCCACGCCTACCCATATACAGAAGCAACGCCATACAGAATTTTCAATCACAAAGCACTGAACTGCGCTCGTCACCCAGAGACATAAGATGTTAAGTCTCATAATGCCCAGTAATTTCACTGGCTTCAATGTCCTTCAAACCAGAACACAACAGTGCTTGCACATTGTTGTTTGGCGGCGGAAATAGACAAACCGGTGGTACCAACCCAGGCGGCCATTTGCTGTGTGAATTTGTTATTATGACGGTTTTTTTTATTATTATAGCAGATTTAGCAGCAGTAGTAGTAGTGGCAGTGGCTTGTAGTAGCAATGGATCACGATATACGGAAAGAGAGGGGGGAGACCTTTGCCTAGCAGTCGGATGATATAATGAATAAAAAAAAAAGATATTAAAAAATTTGCTACTAAGCGAATCTAAAGATACCCGTACAACATAAATAAGCCTACTTTTTTCATACAGTCGTGTAATAATACCATTAGGCACAAACACATCGCACGAACGGCTCTATATCTCCACTCTATGCCTCGTTGGGCACAACGATGCAGCTTCCCTTTCACTTGCACCTCTTTTCAGTTTAATTAACCGGACGACGTATTTAGTAAGGGAAAGGGTTACACAACCTTCGAGATAAACCTGTGTTTGATTATAGCCTCATCGATGTAAAGGCAGCTTGCTTCCACGGCAAAAAAACCATTATGACGCGCGGAAAATCCATGTAACTAATACCTTTACTTGGTTACCTTTAGGTGGTAGGTCCTTCCTATGCGAAAATGTAAAGAATAAAATGTTCTCAACACTAAAACTAGACATATTCGGTACCAACATCATTACCAAAGTTCAGACGAGAAGCACTGACCCTTTTGTTCGACATATTGAAGTGAATGAGTTTCATAAGTTATAACTTGTGCACTGGACTGATTGTATACATTTACACGGACAGCCTCCGTGGCGCAGCGGGCGAGTAGCCGGTTGCGAAGCGTGAGGTCGTGGGTTCGATTCCCACACCGAGACAAATGTTTGTGTGATCCACAAATATATGTTCGGGTCTGGGTGTTGTGGGACCGCAAGTCCCTCGTAGTTCTTGATACCCACGATACAGGTTTACCTAGTGTGGGATCAGGACTATGTGTGTGACTGTTGGGTGTATTTATTTATTTATTTATGTGGGAATTGGGTATGAAACGTGGTTAGTATGGAACGTTGTGAAAGTAATGAAACGAGAGGGATGCATGCGTGCGAGAAGGATGAGAGGATCGGAAATGAAAGATGGCAGTTAGGACGAACGACTGGAAGTGTGCGGATGGTCAATTCTAGAATTTAAGTGAATAATAGACGATTATTATAAAAAGTGTTTTTCTTGCCAAAATAAATCCCACATTTATTACCTTTATAATTAAATTTTGTTTTGTTCTTTTTTTTATTTTTAGTCTTATTGTTACTCGTATAATATTGTGAATGCTGTACTAGGTGTGTATCTTCAATAGGCATGTGCATAAGTTCTTTTTTCATATTATTACTTCTTGTAATTTTAATGCATATCTCAAAAAGCAGTGATAGCTCAGCGGGGAGTGGTATGGACTGTCGAGACGAAAAGTCGCAGGTTCGAAACCAGCCTCAAGTGCATACACCTCTGACTTTTATAAGTTATGTGTGTATTCATTGTTAATTATCACTTGCTTTAACGGTGAAGGAAACATCTTGAGGAAACCTGCATACCTAAGAAGTTCTTCATACGAATTTCGAAGGTATGTGAAGTCTGCCAATCCGCATTAGGCCAGCGTGGTGGACTAAGGCCTAACCCCTCTCATTCAGTAGAGGAGGCCCGTGCCCAGCAGTGGGACGAGTATAATACAGGGCTAGTATTATTATATGTCATTGGTTTGTTTATTTAAATAAATAAAAAGAAAAAGAAATTTGTAATAATCCTAATTTACTATTTATAAATGAGAAAAGTTTTTATATTCAAGCTTGTGAGTTGGGATGTTTGTTAATCAATCACGCCTTAACTTGACGCCACATTGAGAACATTGCTCCTTTTTTCGTCGGTATAAAAGAAACATCATCGTGATCGTGAACCGGTGAGAGGCATCCGAGGTCGGTGTACACACGGATGTACATAAATAACCATAGCTTTATTGTAACGCATAAATTATTTACTGCCTCGGTGGTGCAGTTGTAATGCGTACGCGTTACGATTAAGCTAACGCTGAGGTCTCGGGTTCGATCCCCGGGTCGGGTAAAATGGTATTGGGTTTTTGTATTACGAAATGCTCAGTATCAGCCCGGAGTCTGGAATTTGTGCCCGGTATGGCGATAGGCTCGCCCCCTATCACATTATGGGATAGAGATACGCTCGGCGAAATGTGGGTGTACTGGTTACACCTCTGCCTACCACTTCGGGGATTACAGGCGTGAGTGCGTATGTATAAATTATTTACATCGCAATTCATTTGTCTGGTGACAGACCACTTAGCTTTTTTTTATCAGCTTGAATGACGAGACGAGCAGGTCGCTCGCCTGATGGTAAGCATCACGCCTTCCCATAAACAGAAGCAACACCAAATATAACTTCGAATTATTAACTGTTTCACACTGGACAGCGCTCGTTAACCAAAGACATAAGATGTTATGTTATGTTTATATATACAACGTGTTATAGAAAGGGGCGGGCAAATTTAAGCAATGTATAGTGTAGGATAAAAGTATTTTATACTCTATAGTACCAAATCCGATTGCATTGTTAGGACATAATTATAGATTTTTCTTTTTTATCGAATGAGTATCATATCGATATCGACTTTCAACTTTGGACAACACTAAATGATAAACAGTGATACTTCAGACCTCCTTTCATTTAATTTTTTATAATTAAAAAACATTAATCAGTTGTCAAATGTCAATATTTATTTGACGCAGTCAGTTCGGCAATTTCTGATTTTATGAAGTATGATTACGAGTTCAAAAATATGTTGTTATGACTAAAAACAAATATTATGTATTGGGATATTGTGTTGGTGCAACTGATAACAGCTTTTAAGAGGATCGTCGACTGTATTAAGCCAAATTCATAGATGGACGACCCGAGAATGAAGTCTTTAAAATGCTTCTAGAGGATAGTACCTATATCGTCTTCAGCGAACACTCTTTTAGGTACTGATTTGTGTTTAAATTACAAGTTACGTACTTAGAATTGCGTACATCTTAATTAAGATTATTAAAAAGTGAGTGTCGTTCATAATAATTAATAGTGATTTCATCAATCTTATCGATCTTAATAAACGAGTGATTAAAATTAACGTGTAATTTCTGGATGTCTTGGTTTTGAAAGATCCGGTACATAAGTTCTAATTGTAAAGTGTATGTAATGACCCTAAAATATGACCACACCTTTCTGTAACACGTTGTATATATATCATAGGCCGGTAAACGAACAAGTGGGTCACCTGATGGTAATCTCCACCGCCCATGTACGCCCACAATACCAAAAGGATCATGGGCGCGTTGCCAACCTTAAAGGAAATGGATAATTAAGGGATTGGGATGGGGAGGAGGATTTGGGCCTCCGGATATCTCACTCACCGTACGAAACACAGCAGCAAGCTGCTACTTTACGCCGGTTTTCTGCGAGACAGTGGTAACGACCCGGACGACCTGGTCCATTCATGCTGTAGACAAAACTGCCTACAGCGTGGCTCTACCACTCACAAATCATAATGTCCAGTAATTTCACTGGCTTTAATATCCTTCAAACCGAAACACAACAGCTAGACACACAGCTGTTTGTCTCGCATACGAGGGGCCTACCACCTAATAAACAGGTTTACAGCTTTACAGGAGTAACAGTTTTACAGGAGTTACAGCTTTACAGGATTTACAGGTATACAGGAGTTAGAGGAGTAACAGGTATACAGGAGAAACAGGTATACAGGAGTAAC
This sequence comes from Mimas tiliae, assembly GCA_905332985.1. NCBI lineage: Eukaryota > Metazoa > Arthropoda > Insecta > Lepidoptera > Sphingidae > Mimas > Mimas tiliae. The sequence goes on along the minus strand of HG995265.1, from coordinate 4,909,554 downwards.
AGCTTTACAGGAGTTCAGGGTTTACAGGAGTAACAGGTATACTGGAGTAACAGTTTACAGGAGTTACAGGTATACAGGAGTAACAGTTTTACAGGAGTTACAAGTTTACAGGAGTTACAGCTTTACAGGAGTAACAGGTATACAGGAGTAACAGTTTACAGGAGTTACAGGTTTACAGGAGTAACAGGTATACAGGAGTTACAGGTATATAGGAGTAACAGGTTTACAAGAGTAACAGGTTTACAGGAGTTACAAGTTTATATGAGTACTTACCCAGTGGTCTGCCGCGTCTCCTGGGTGTCGGTGGTCGTCGTTTGATGCTCAGATCCACCGGCTCCAGCTGGACTGGCGGGCCACACGCCTAAAACAAACATATGTTTAAGACTAATAATACTAATCTATACATACATACATACAAATAAATATGTATATTGATAGTGATTTCTTAGGTTTACGCGAATATTACACATTGAAATAAAACTAGTTTATACGGATTTTATCGCGGTTTAATTTTTATTTTAGTCCCGACGTTTCGAAAGCTTTTCAGCCTTCATGGTCACGGGAGAGACTGAGGTGTAGGTCGTCTAGAAAAGTTAATGTTACAATGGCTACCTTCATTTTAAAATTATACATATATTTTCAATTATTTAAAAAATTAGTTGACACTAGTCCGATCTACGCAGAAAGAGCTCACGGTATCTTGAGGTCTGGCAGTTGGTCTTTTGGGTTCCGATTTAATTAAATGTATAATTGGATCCCAGGCTTGTGCAAGCTTCCAACCATCTTCTCTATTGAAATTTGGGTGTTTCTTAATTTCAATAGCCTCGCGAATCATCCTAGGTAGGAATCGGTGTTCTTTGGCAAGGATTTGTGGTTTGTCAAATCTAAGGTAATGTTTGGAGCCTTCATCTGAATGTTCAGCAACTGCAGACTTCGTAGAGCGTCGGTGTTTAACATCAGCTATGTGTTCTTTTACGCGGGTCCATTTTTATGTATATTGATATATATATTATGTATATGTTATATGTGTATATATATATATATATATATATTCATAAGTATTTATATATTATGTATATTTAATATATGCATTACTTTCATTTATGTAAAAATATAAAATTTTATTTTCGTTTTTTTTTTCTTTTTCTACACCGCTTGGTTGCTTGTTTGGTTTTTTTTTTTACATGCCTACTGTCTTTTATCTCTGCACTACCTTGGGTAGACTGGTAGAGAATGCCTTTGGCATTAAGTCCGCCTTTACATTAATTTAAATGTAAATGTAAAATAATAACCTGTCTTACCTGTTAAAAACTATTTTTAATTTCTACAGTTACAAAGCGAGCTATTTTTTTGTCCGCGTGTGTATAAAAGAAACAAATTATGAAACATAATCAGTCATCCACAATTTACACGCTTTTTGATTCGCGATGTTCGATAAAAAGCGTTGGAACTTGATATATACCTACTGTGTAAATGCATATTTATTTTAAACGCGCGTTTAATTACTAAATATTCGACCGTTTTTTATTCCGCCACGGCTAAGTGATTACACTATACTATGCCGAGGGACGCAACGTTTCGCAACGGTAGCCAGAATGGGGTAGTCGACTAGTTTTTTTTTATTATTTAAATCAATAAGTTACGTTACTCAAAATCTATTGTAGAAAGAATTTTATAAATCGGACCAAAAATAAATAAGTTAGATGCCATCCTGTAGAAGGGGTAATTGTCAAATGGCAGACGACGCAAACTTTGACGTAACTGTGTAAAATGTTCATTAAGGTGCACGCGTGCAAGCGAGACAGTGAGATATCCCTACTACGCACCCACTTTTCCTCATACCAACATTTAAAGTCATAACTGCGGTCACATATCTGAACCAATTTTGATTGTGTTTTAATAAAAGGGTTTATTTTGCGTATAATTTGCGTAACGCGTACGCATTACAACTGCGCCACCGAGGCAGTTTTATGCGGGTCAAATATAGAACCCCCATTTTATGTCAGTTAAAAATAAGTCTAATGTTGTAACTGCTCTAGAATATGCAACAAAAATCTTGTTGTACATTTTAACTGTCATATGAGAATCGATATTCAAACGCAGTGAAAAATCTCGCAGACGTAAATTGGACTATAAAAATAATCATATTTATTATTTATACTTTAATTCATTAATTATTTGTAAACCGTATTTCGATTGATTACCTCTGCAAGAGCGTACATCAAACGCGCGGCGCCGCGTGCGCGCCTGGAAACAGTCAGCTGTTCATCACTTTTCAGACGTTTATTACATTTTTTAAATACTCGTATGTTCATTTTTCTAAATGTACCTATCCACCTATGGAAGGATAATATCTCGTTTTTTTTTTCTAATTTATCTATTTTTAGCTGTCTATATGTCTATCTTCACGACCCTAAATGGCCAACAGGGTTTTTATTACATACTACAAGAGCATCGTTCTTCGTATTTTCAAACCATATTAACATTCCCAGAGTGCATAACTTCAATCGTAGTGAACGTGTATGTATGTATTATTGGGGCAGCGCCGCGCCGTCGTGAGTGGCACAACTGGTGGATCCTCGTGCGACCATGGTAGTGTGCAATACCATTAGATAACTATATGGTCACATTGACAGCGAGATGTTGATAGCCGGGGCGCGGCGCGGCGTGGATGTTTCGACTTGTGTAGCGTGGTATAGCTACGCTGTAGACATGTTTGTCTACAATATGAAAGGGCTGGCTCTTCCGGGTTCTTACCACTGTCTCACAGAAAACGTGAAGTAGCAGGTTGCTGCTGCGTTTCGTACGGTGAGTGAGATATCCGGAGGCCCAAACCCCCTCCCTTTCCCAATTCCTCAATTATTCCTTTCCTTTAAGGTCTGTAACGTATCTATGATTTTTCTGGTATTGTGGGCGTACATGGAGATCACTTACCATCAGGTGATCCACTTGCTCGTTTGCCGGCATATTTTTTTTCTTATACAACCAACAGCTATCCTTATTCTTATACAGCCACACACATAGTCCTGACCTCACACTAGGTTAACCTGTATCGTGGGTATCAGGAACTATGAAGGTACCACAACACCCAGACACGAAAGAAATATTCGTGGATCACACAAACATTTGTCTCGGTGCAAGAATCGAACCCACAGTCTATCGCTTCACAGCCGTCAACTCGCCCGCTGTGCCACGGAGGCTGACGATTGTTTTTAGTGTTTTAGATTTTTGATTTTGTTTACTTTTTAAACCGCCACAAAAAAAGCGTTATAAATTGGACTGAATCTTGTCTGAGTAAAGGCGAATAAATATTAACAATATTTCCGCTAGCACACGCATCGTACACCTAACTATAATTGCAGAGGAGCCGTTGCGATCGCACAAGTTTCGCAACACAGGCGTCTGTCGCGTCGACGCCACGCCCGATTCGCATTTACTATCCACCGCTACCATTTTAGTTGCAACTCGTATTTACTGGACGTATACAATATGTGATAGCAGTGACAGCAGTGATAGCTCAGTGGGGAGTGGTATGGACTGTTGAGACGAAAGTCGCAGGTTCGAAACCAGCCCCAAGTGCATACACCTCTGACTTTTCTAAGTCATGTGTGTATTAATTGTTAATTATCACTTGCTTTAACGGTGAAGGAAACATCGTGAGGAAACCTGCATACCTGAGAATTTCTTCATAAGAATTTCGAAGGTATGTGAAGTCTACCAAGCCGCATTAGGCCAGCGTGGTGGACTAAGGCCTAACCCCTCTCATTCAGTAGAGGAGGCCCGTGCCCAGCAGTGGGACGTGTATAATACAGGGCTAGTATTATTGTTATTATTATTATAAAATATGTAACAAAACGCTACGACCAACGGAAGCGGAGCAGTAATCTATATAAAAAAGCGAAATACCACTCACTGATTGATTAAACGCGAAATCTCAAAACTAGTAAACCGATGATCATGAAATTTGGTCAGATGGTAGTTTGTGAGACGTAAGTTGCCCTCTAAGAAAAAGTTTTTGGAAATTTAAATTTTAATGGGTTAAAGGGAGGAATTTTCTATGAAAAGAAAAACGGCTGTCAAATTGAGTACAAATATTACTTATTAAAAATAATGAGACACGTGTTCCATATATTTGTAACATTCAACTAACGAAAGGAGTGGATGTATTTTGTACATGCCTAACGGCTGAATGGATTTGTGTAAAATTTGGCATACAGGTAGACCAAGACATGAATTAGAACATAGGCAACTTTTAGCCCAGAAAAAGACTTTTACGCGGGCGGAGCCGCGGGTAAATGCTAGTTGATACAAGATACTGTTGCATTTTCCAACCTCGTGTAAATAAATCTCATGTGGTATTAACGCAGTCCTCTCAGCTTCACCATTAATAAACAGAAAGGTCGAACATTCTCGAATCGATTCCTATTAAGGGCATCAGTCACATTTTTACCTAGCTTCTTCAACACGTTAGCACTTTATAAGGCGTCAGTCATTTTGAAGATGGCTAGGCATCTTACGAAACTAGTTAAACACGCCCTTACTTTTAGCTGCGTAGAACGTCGAAATAAGATGACAAGAAACGTAACTCAAGCAAAATAATGAGCCCACCACAACTCTGTACAACTCATCAATTCATAAAAATTGATTCATTATCTCTATTTGACACTTAACACGTCAAATTTTTTGCGCGGTGCAGAACGTCGTATCTCGATTTAGAAGTTTAATATTTAGACATTATATTAACTTTTATGAAACAAAATTGTGTTTTAACGTTCATAAATTTTTGTTACGTGTGATTTTACCTTTGCATGTCTAAGTGGAGCCGTATTTTTGGCAGATTCATATAATAGTTATTGTTCTAGTTATCTTATTTCGATGGTGTAAAATAAATAAGGTGTTAATAAATGTATGATAATGAGCAGTAGGTACCACGGGCATCGCTGGGGGCAGAGGGGACAGCCCCCTCTAGAGCAAGGATTCCTAAAGTGAGCTCTGCGGAACGGAAAAGCTTTTTGAGTGGTAGAGCCACGCTGTAGACAGTTTTGTCTACAGCACGCATGGGCCTACTCGACCGGGACGTTACCACTGTCTCGCAAAAACAACGTAAAGTAGCGGCTTGCTGCTCCGTTTCATACGGTGAGTGATATCTGGAGGCACAAACCCCCTCCCCTTCCCAATCCCTTAATTATTCTTTTTCTTTAAGGTCGATAACGGGCCTATGATTCTTCTGATATTATCGGCGGGTATGGGCTGTAGAGATCACCTACCATCAGATGACCCACGTGCTCGTTTGCCGGCCTATGTTATAAAAAAAAGTTACTAGGTTTGCGCGGTTTAGTTACAATTGGCACTGACTTGAGTGCCCAGTGTTGAGTAGAACATACAAGAGGCACTACATCTGTCCCCTACATGACGAAATAATGTAAGAGGGGCTCAATTTTTTTACATGTACTGCTTCAAATTTTATTCTTTTACTATGACGCGGGCTGCGTGCGTGATAGAGAAAGAGCGAGTGAGCTTCAAGACGCCTCGCCTCATTTGAAGTAGGACTTTGTACTGGTTCAATATAAAAAAGAGACTATTCTTACAAACTCATAAAATAAATCGTGTCCTATTAAACACCGGGATTACAGGCGTGAGTGTGTATGTATGCCCCCAATTAATACGAATTGTATTTTGCAATACAACAGAAGCATTGCAATATACGTAGTCCCTATATAATCCAGAAGGGACCATAACTTAGGTCTTAGGTAATATAATATTACGTAAAACCTCAAGGTACCCTCATCAACCAATAAATGCAATCCATTGACAGTAGAATGCCTTCACCACGCAGCCGTTACAAAACCGATCCAAATTCAAATTCGAATTTCGAACACCAACATTCTAAATTCGAAATCGTAACGTTCTAAAATTAAACACCAAATTTGAATGGCGAGCGTTCTAATTTCAAATTCGAACTTCGAGCACACGACGACGTTCTTAATTCAAAATTGTAACGGCCTAATTTGACAGCGTTGTGAATGTGGAACGCGACTCCCGCGCACCAATGGCGTATCGCGCCTAATTGATCTATTGATTTGTCACTTAAATGATGGTAGGAAATGGTAGCTTTCCGTAGAAATAGAGTTGCATAACAGTTTTAACTATACCGAGTGGTGACGATATAACGACATTTCTTGAAACCACATATTGGGTATCGTATACCAAAAATCATCAAATTATATCCAGCAGCCCTCCTCCGTCGTGGTCCTAAACAAGTTTTGCCAGATCTCATCTACTCGATCACAGTCACTATCGAAGCAGCACTTTCCTTGCCCAATCCCAATCACAATAATAACACGCGACCCCGACATAGGACACGCCTGCGAGTCCGAAGAACTCCCACAACCGGCCCTCGGCACAATTATGTGCAGAGACGGCCTGTAACTACTACTCAACTATTGTTAAAGCTGAGGTCTATATATATATATTTCTGGCTAGAGCACCATAAGCGCCGGCTTTATAATCAGGTGAAGCTGTAAAAGCAATATAGGCTATCAGCACAAGTCCATTCGAAAAAAAAACAGTGGTAAAGCCACTGGAATTTTATTAAAAAAATTATTACGTATGCTTTTTACTCCAGACGGGTTGACAATTGACGTCAGGCAGGCGGCCGGTCGTTACAACTAGAAGCCAAATCTATTTGTAACATATTGTGTTAGAAAGCATGTTGCGCCGACCCCATTGCGAGTGGGATAGGGGCAGCAGAAAGAATAATGTTTACGTATGCAGTGAATACATGACGAGTTCCTTAACAACGTTGGTTAGATTAAACCTAGGCGGACCAAAACGACTCAGATTTCTTTATATTATATTTTTATACACCCAACAGTCACACACATAGTCCTGAACCCTCACTAGGTTAGCCTGTATCAGGGACATCAGGAAGTACGAGGCACTTGCGGTCCCACAACACCCAGACTAGAAACAAATATTTATGGATTAGACAAACATTTGTCTCGGTCTGAGAACCGCCCACTGCGCCAAGGTGGCTGATTTACCTTGATGCCTTCCCAATCCCTTAATTGTCCTTTCCTTTAAGGTCGGCAACGCGCCCATGATTGTTCTGGTATTGTGGACGTACATGGGTTTTGGAGATGCCTCACCATCAGGAAACGCACTGACTCGTTCGCCGGCCTATGCTATAAAAAAATATATGGATTTTGGAGGTCGGTGTCAAACCCGCAACTTCCTTATCGGCAATCTATACCACTTTTCACTAGGGTACCTTTCTTGTTACAATATATAGATTCGGATTACCTTTAGATTCTCTGAAGAAGCACCTGTATCAATCTCTAATTGACACTGTTTTTCAATGAATGTATTAACTTATTATGTAAATTATTTAAGTTTTGTATACCAAATATAAATTAATAAAAAATGGCAAACATTCAAAAGACCTACGGCTGAGTATCTTGGTGCTTCTTCTCAGAACAATGGGGATTTCCAAAACACAGGTAGATTTTAAATTTAGAGCCGCTGCAATTGCGTAGGGACATTGCCTTACTTAGTGTTTTTTATCGTCTGTATCACGGTGAATGCTCTGAAGAATTGTTTGACCTACTCCCAATCTCACCTTTCCTTAACAGAACCACGCGTGCTGCCTTACGGAACCACAGCTTCGAGGTCTCCTCCATCTCGGCTAGAACTAAAAAGTTCGCAGAATCTTACTTCTGCCGGACCATCAAGCTGTGGAATAGTTTGCCGGCACACGTGTTCCCTCCTTCCTATAATATGGGGTCCTTTAAAAGGAGTGTGAAGAAGCAATTAGGCTGGCCGGCATAATTTTGCCGATCTACGATAGACACATGGTCTGTCGTTGGTCGACAGTATTCTTGGATTGCGCTACACTTACCATCAGGTGTAGCTTAGTCACTTTGCCGAGCTAGGATAAAAAAAAACATGACTTGTAAAAGTGCCCTTTGCCGTCTAAAAACCGAATAAAGGATTTAATTAGATTTGATCAATAGGAATTATTGCACACTGCTTACCTCCATAACGGGCAGCACGGGGCCTACGCGACGCCCCGCGCCCTCCCTTTCATCCTGGAACAAATTAAAATCTATTAAAGTTTGTCTTAATGCCTCGCGTGACGAGAGCAGAGCGGTTTTTTACAGCCATAGTCGGTAAATAAGCAAGTGCTCCACCTGATGGCAAGTGATCTCCACCTGATCTCTGAACGACCACATTTGTCCACAGCATGTATGGGCCAGCTCGTCCGGGTCATTACCAATGTCTCACAGAAAACCGACATAAAGTAGCAGCTTGCTGCTGCGTTTCGTGCGGTGAGTGATATATCCGGAGGCCCAAACCCCCTCCCCTTCCCAATTCCTTAATTATCCCCTTCCTTTAAGGTCGGCAACGCACCCATAATTATTTTGGTATTGGGGGCGTACATGGGCGGTGGAGATCACTTACCATCAGGTGATCTACTTGCTCGTTTGCCAGCCAATACCATAAAAAAAAGAATCATGGACGCGTGGCCGAAATTAAGGGTGAGGGATAATTCAAAGTTTTGTGTGGTGTTATTGGTTATGGTCAAGCGTGACCTCGGCGTGTTCGTCTCGTCATTAAAGTTAATCTTTCTCTCTGCCTGGCTTATCCAGGCTTAATGCCAAGGTCCGCCTCCACAACTTGATTTGACAGTGGATTTAGTCTTGTGTGGGGCGACCCGCCGTCTTCCCCCCAACTCGCATTGGGAGCCAAGTTTCACCGTTGCCTCGTCAGTTAATCAGCAGAGTGCACCACGTGCAGGTGAGGTATATCTATGTACATATATACACAGTATACATATAGCTCATGGAAAGCGTTCGGTGACGATGACGCGAGTTTCACGCGTTTTTATGGCACGTTTTTTGTTCATCCAAAAAGTGCTCAACGCGCCTATAGAAGTTTTCACTTTAAAAAATAGATGCCTCGACTGCCTCGGTGGCGCAATTGTAATGCATACGCAGTACGACTGACTGCTGTGCTTGAGGTCCCGGGTCGGGTAAAAGTGATATTGGGTTTTTCTATCATGAAATGCTTAATATCAGCAGTCAGTATCCGCAGTCTGGACTCGCCCCCTATCGTCCCCTTGGGACGGAACTAATACATACATACATAGATACGCACTCACGCCTGTAATCTCCGAAGGGGTAGGCAGAGGTGTAACCAGTACCTCCACATTTCGCCGAGCGTATCTCCGTCCCTTATGTGATAGGGGGCGAGCCTATCGCCATACCGGGCACAAATTCCAGACTCCGGGCTGATACTGAGCATTTCGTAATAGAAAAACCCAATCGACCCGGGGATCGAACCCGAGACCTCAACGTTGACTGAAAAATCGGTGTACTGGTTACACATCTGTCTACACCTACGGGGTTTACAGGCGCGAGTGCGCATTCTAGGTAAAAATAGATAATTCTAATTCTAGGTATTAGATGGTGGTAATTGTGGTATTGGTAGTATTCTATCAATGTTTTTGAACACTCGTAAATCGATTGCGCCACCGCTGGTAGGCCTACCGTCGATGGTGAACGGTTATGGTGGGCCGATGGTCAGCGGTGAAAGCATAAATGCTACGTTCCCACGATACAGTTACTTTAGTTCGGTTCGCACGCGTCGCACCTTCTAATGCGTGTACAATGATGGTAAGGACGGCCAGCATGTTGCATGACTTGTTGGCGTTGCAATTTGTTTACAATAGGGTAGTTTCCTATATTGAATTTTATACATTATTTTATAAGCAACAGAAAATGATACGCAAAAGATCCCTTTTATTAAAACACAATCAAAATTGGTTCAGAAATGTGTCCGCAGTTATGACTTTAAATATTGGTATGAGGAAAAGTGGGTGCGTAGTAGGGATATCTCACTATCTCGCTTGCACGCGTGCACCATAATGAACATTTTACACAGTTACGTCAAAGTTTGCGTCGTCTGTCATTTGACAATTACCCCTTCTACAGGATTTGAATGGCTTCTAACTTATTTATTTTTGGTCCGATTTATAAAATTCTTTCTGCAATAGTTTTTGAGTAACGTAACTTATTGCTTTAAATAATAAAAAAAAACTATTCAACTACCCTATTGTTCCAAGTTTTCACTTCTTGTCGGCGCTCCTGGAGTGCCACTGTTTTTTTAGCATTGTAGTGGTATGGTTCTCATAATGACAACTCACTTAAATTAAGCAACCATTAATTAGCAGAGTGTACCACGTGCGGGTAAGGTTGGTTTTGACCCTAAGATGTTAGTGGTCCACTTACAGTCCGATAGATTATGTCCAATTATTAACAGTTTGTGTGGTAGAGCCACGCTGTAGACACTTTTGTCTACAGCATGAATGGGTCGGCTCGTCCGAGTCGTTACCACTGTCTCACAGAAAACCGATGAAAAGTACCAGCTTGCTGCTTGCGTTTCGTATGGTGAGTGAGATATCCGGAGGCCCAAATCCCCTCCCCATTCCCTTAGTTATCCCTTTCCTTTAAGATCGGCAACGCGCGCATAATTCTTTTTGTATAGTGGGCGTACATGGGCGGTGGAGATCATTTACCATCAGGTGACCCACTTGCTCGTTTGCCGGCCTGTGCTATAAAAAAAAACTGCATTGTTATGAGTCCGATACGACCGTATGTGTCACATCTAAGCCCAAACAAGGTCGGCCACAAATCGTTATTGCAGGGTCGCGGATGTGCAAGGAGACGACTTGACGAGCATATCGTTGAATATCACACTACCGGGAGTAAAGCATAAATAAATACATCCAACAGTCACACAAATATTCCTGACCCCACACTAGATTAACCTGTATCAGGAATTACGAAGGACTTGCCAACCCACAACACCCAGACCCGAAACAAATATTTGTGGATCACACAAACATTTGTCTCGGTGAGGGAATCGAACCCACGGCCTCTCGCTTCGCAACCGGCTACTGCGTCACGGAGCTGTCAAACTGACTAAATAACTTTTATATTATGTTTTTTTTTTATAGCACTCATTGAGCACAGTTTGGGTTACTATTAAAAGAAATAAAAAAAATGCCTCGGTGGCGCAGTTGTAATGCGTACGCGTTACGATTGAGGCCAACGCTGAGGTCTCGGGTTCGATCCCCGGGTCGGATAAAGTGGTATTGGGTTTTTCTATTACGAAATGCTCAGTCAGCCCGGAGTCTGGAATTTGTGCCCGGTATGGCGATAGGCTCGCCCCCAATCACATCGTGGGACGGAGATACGCTCGGCGAAATGTGGGTGTACTGGTTACACCTCTGCCTACCCCTTCGGGGATTATTGGCGTGAGTGGGTATATACTTTTCATAATATATCAGAAAAATTATAGTCAATCAGTGTTAAGCGTATTGTATTTGTGTTTTTTTATAGCTTTGGCCGGAAAACGAGGTAGTGGGTCTCCTATTGGTAAGTGATCGCCCACGTACGCCCACAATACCAGAAGAATCATGCGCGCGTTGCCAACCTTAAAGGAAAAGTATATTATGGATTGGGAAGAGGAATTCGGACCTTTGAATATCTCACTCATCGCACGAAACGCAGCAGAAAGAGCTGCCACTTTACATCAGTTTTCTGTGACACAGTGGTAACGACCCTGTCGAACGAACCTAATGGCTCTAACACTCATAATATGTAAATCATCATGGACAAATCAGCGAGTAAGTTGCCTGATGGTAAGTGATCTCCACCGCCCATATACGGCCCACAATACTCGAAGAATCATGGGATACATACCTAAGTGGTAGAGTTAGGCCTGTTAAAAATAACCCGACCCGGATAACGAACTCAAGACTGGCTGTCCACTAGCCGATCACACAATGAAACCTGTTATAAAATTCTAGTAAAAACTAATTACCACCACAAAATTATCTAAAACCAAATTAATTCTAAGACATGTAAGTTTTTTATTGGAAATACCTTATGATGTACTTGGCACTCACGCCTCTGGTGTAAAACCCAGCGCACATTAAGACATCGCTTACTAACGCTTGTTTTGTGATCGACATAAATCATCGATGTGACCCATCCGCTATGTACGCAATACGGTATCAGATTCAGAAGATACTCAGACCAATTTATATACCTTTATTTATATTCTTGCAATGCAATCGGATTTAGTACTACTTGGTGGAATACTTGTATCGTACACTATACGCTGCTTAAATTTGACCACACCTTTCTGTAACACGTTGTATTTTTTTTTTAATTGCCTAAACCGTCGAATGGGCAAGTAGGTCACCTGATGGTAAGCGATCTCCACCGCCCATGTACGCCCACAATACAAAAAATTATGGGCGCGTTGCCGACCTTAAAGGAAAGGGATAGTTAAGGGATTGGGAAGGGGAGGGGGATTTGGGCCTCCGGATATCTCACTCACCGTACGAAACGCAGCAGCAAGCTGCTACTACTTTACGTCGGTTTTCTGTGAGACAGTGGTAACGACCCAGACGAGCCGGCTCATTCATGCTGTAGACAAAAGTAAATAAATAAATGAATACACCCAACAGTCACACACATAGTCCTGACCCCACATTAGGTTAACCTGTATCGTGGGTATCAGGAACTACGAAGGACTTGCGGTCCCACAACACCCAGACCCGAAACAAATATTTGTGGATCGCACAAACATTTGTCTCGGTGCGGGAATCGAACCCACGGCCTCTCGATTCGCAGCACTACGAAGTTTGTCTACAGCGTGGCTCTACCACTCATATATAGCTTGTTATCGCTACGCGCCGACATGATCTGTACATAAAGTATTATAAGACACACAAAGGATGGCCGGCCGCGTCCGTACTACTGGGTGAAGGTTGCCGATGCGCCGGCCACTTGCCTAGCCTCCACTTGTAATTATATTGTACACGTATTTCGTACATCACAGACTTGGTTGTATCCGTCTGAAAACATTATAGTCTGTCAACGCGTGTCGATTTTATTTTATATTTTAACACGGTAAAGTGTTTACAATGGACCAAAAGGCCAATTCTCGTAATTACATACATACGCACTCACGCCTGTAATCCCCCAAGGGGTAGGCAGAGGTGTAACCAGTACACCCACATTTCGCCGAGCGTATTTCCGTCCCTTATGCGATAGGGGGCAATATAATGTAGACCGTTCAAGAGACATTGCATCCCTCTCGTACGGCAGGATTATGCCCAAATTACTGTAAATACACTGGCTGAGCCCGGAACGCGACTGTCCTGAACGTTTTTATATTAGATATCATCGCAGTAAGATAACTAGAACGATAACTCTCATATGAATCTGCCAAAATTACGGCGCCACTTACTTACACATGCAAAGGTAAAATCACAGGTAACACTCTTACTCAAAATCAGCTTTATTTCATAAAAGTTAATGTCTAAATATTAAATTACTAAATCGAGATACGACGTTCTGCACCGTGCAAAAAGTTAGACGTATTAAGTGTCAACTAGAGATCATTAATATTTTTTTATGAATTGGTGAATGAACGAGCTGCACAGACTTTTACAGCCACGCACCCTTGCACACAGAGTTTTGGTGGATTTTGCTTGAGTTACATTTCTTGTCATCTTATTTAGATGTTAGATATATTATCATTGCGATGGATGTTCTTGTAACATTAGGTCTATGTTTTCGAACTTCGTCGCTTCACATCGTTTTATAGCATAGGGGTCCTGATACCCACGATACAGGTTAACCTAGTGCGGGGTCAGGACTATGTGTGTGACTGTTGGGTGTATAAAAAAATTATACCAGCCTAGTATACACGTCCCATTGCTGGGCACGGGCCTCCTCTACTGAATGTGAGAAGTCTGGCCTTAGTCCACCACGCTGGCCTAATGCGAGTTGGCAGACTTCACATACCTTCGAAATTCTAATGAAGATTTTCTTAAGTATACAGGTTTCCTCACTGCATACTGTATTTCTTTTATTTTTTAATAATAAATCCCTCACACCTTACAATTATTAATTTCTCAAAGACTCAATAATGCACATCATCTGACGCACTTCCGGGATTCACCGGAAGTTGATACAAACCTTCATAAAACCTTCATACGCCTTTAATGTACATAAGAAATCATTTTAAGATGACCATAAACAATATTGTTAATGGTATCTATTTTATCTTCAAAGATGCGACCTTGTTCTAACTATAAACATACTTGTATGATCACGCCTATATCCTTAATGGATAGGCAGAGGTAACTAGCGGTTCCAGCTGAAGCTGAGGCGCTTCTCGCCTTGGAGACAAGGGACAATTACTGAAGCCCCATTTACATGAAGTAATTTGAGTGGTAGAGCCAGTGATAAAGACAGTTTTGTCTACAGCATAAATGGGCCGGTTCGACCGGGTTGTTACCTAATACTATCTCACAGAAAACCGACATAAAGAAGCAGCTTGCTGCTGCGTTTCGTATGGTGAGTGAGATATTCAAACGCCCAAATCCCCTCCCCTTCCCAATCCTTTAATTATCCCTTTCCTTTAAGGTCGGCAACGTGACCGTGATTCTTCATGTATTGTGGATGTTCATGGGCGATGGAGATCACTTACCATCAGGTGACCCACTTGGCCTCAGTCGTAACGCGTACGCATTACAACTGCGCCACCGAGGCAGTTGTATTTCGAAGGTGTGTAAAGTCTGCCAGCCCGCATTAGGCCAGCGTGGGCGCGTGCTAACCTATCCCCTTTCCTCAGAAGAGGCCCGAGCCCAGCTGTGGGACGTGTATAATACAGGGCTGGTATTATTATGAATATAAACGTACACAGTACACACCCTATTTCACAATGGGGATAGCGTTCTTTTTACCGCCTCTGCGCCTCTTCCGTGCCGGAATTCAAGTTCCTTTATAAGCAGTTTCTAATATCAAAACGTAGTTCATTTAACCTTACTATTGGTATGATTTAAGTTATGCGCTTCGCCAATCTTCATTTAACGCGTGGGTACATAATCACCCACGCCTGTAATCTCCGAGGGGGTAGGCAGAGGTGTAACGACATTTCACCGAGCTTATTCCCATCCCATGATGTGATAGGGGGCGAGCCTATCGCCACACCGGGTACGATACCATACTCCCAGCTGACTCTAAGCATTTCGTGATAAAAAACACAATATCGCTTTTACCCGACCCGGGGATCGCACCCGAAATCTCAGCACGGCAGTGGTACTGCGTACGTATTACAACTGCGCCACCGAGGCAGCACGCCTGCTTGACGTCAACCCCTCTGGGGAGAAAATATTCTGCTATAAAAAAATATATTTAAAAATGTCTATGGTACTCACCATGAACACCATCAAGCAACCTTTGTTCCAATACCACTACCTCTGTCTTCTGAATGCATGATCTGAAAAGAAAAAAAACCTTTAAATTTATGCTTTTATGACTGAGAAAGTGTATTCATACATAACTTCACGGCAACCTCCGTGGCGAAGTGGACGAATAACCGGCTGCGAAGCGTGAGGCCGTCGGTTCGAGTCCAGACCGAGACAAATGTTTGTGTGACCCACAAATATTTGTTTCGGGTCTGGGTGTTGTGGGTTGGCAAGTCCCTCGTAGTTCGTGATACCCACGATACAGGTTAACCTAGTGGGGGGTCAGGACTATGTGTGTGACCTTTGGGTGTAATTATTTATATATATTGGGCGATACTTTATTGGGAGAGTATCTATTGCATGGGTTTTTATCGCTCGGCAAACGAGCAAGCGGGTCACCTGATGATAAGTAATCCCCATCTCCCATAAACGCCCACGTTACCAGACGAATCATGGGCGCATTGCCGACGTTAAAGGAAAGGAATAAATAAGGGATTGGGAAGTGGTGGGGATTTGGGCCTCCGGATAACTCACTCACCGTATGAAACGCAACAGTAAGCCGCTACTTTGCGTCGATTTTCTGTGAGACAGTGATAAAGACCCGGTCAACGCGGCCCATTCAATAATTAATAAAATAAAAAGTACAAAAATATAAAAACCTACTCACTCACGTCTGTAACTCCCTAAGGGGTAAGCAGAGGTGTAACTAGTTCCACATTTCACCGAGCTTATTTCAGTCCCATGATGTGATAAGGGCGAGCCTATCGCCATACCGGGCACAAATCCAGACTCCGGGCTGATACTAAGCATTGTACGTTATACATTGTAATAGAAAAACCCAATATCACTTTTACCCGACCCGAGGATCGAACCAGGGACCTCAGCGTAGCAGTTTTACAGCGCACGCAATACAACTGGGCCACCGAGGCAGTAAAATATAAAAAATTATAAAAATATATATGTACTCACATAAAAACACAGTTTTCATTCTTGAATCTTCGTAAAACACATACATTATAATTATATATTAATCTAATACTGGCCTTTATTAACTAATCTATATATATTTCACATACTATAACATAATATTGAATTGCAAACTACTGGCCGATGGATATCATTATCAATGAAGTTACATCATTATGTGTTTAGTCTTCTTTTGTTTCATTAATCTGTAACAAAAGAAAAGAAAAAATATTTTACACCCATCTTTTTCTTTATAGCATAGGGCAACAAACGACCAAGTGTGTCACCTAATTTCCATCGCCCATGTACGCCCCCAATACCAAAACAATCATGGGCGCGTTGGCGACCTTAATGGATAGGGATAATTAAGGGATTGGTGAAGGGGAAGGGATAATTATTTTGGTATTGTATATGGCCAGTGGAAATCGCTTACCATCCGGTGACCCACTTGCACGTTTGCCGGCCTATGCCATAAAAATAACCGGGCTCCAAGTGTATTTCTTAAGATTATGTTTTTTAAGTTTGATGATTAGACTTTAGGATTGGTGTCTTCATTATATACTCACTGAATATATTGATTCAAAATATAGCTTTTTAATTTCTTGAATAAATAAAATATGCCTGTATACATTTAGTTTTGGTGGTTTTGTACTTATTAACACCCACATTTGCATGTAAATAAGTGCCAAAATATGGATTTATTGATAATAATAAATAAATAATAATAAATACACCCAACAGTAACACACATAGTCCTGACCCCACACTAGGTTAACCTGTATCGTGGGTATCAGGAACTACGAGGGACTTGCGGTCCCACAACACCCAGACCCGAGACAAATATTAGTGGATCACACAAACATTTGTCTCGGTGCGGGAATCGAACCCACGGCCTCTCGCTTCGCAGCCGGCTACTCGCCCGCTGCGCCACGGAGGCTGTCAACATACAAATTACTTTTTATATCACAATTATGTTTCTATACTTGCATTGATAAGTATGAGATAAATCGATATCATTCTTAATTTTTTACGTGCGAACTCAAATAGTGGAGTGATTACCCCACAACGTTTGTATGGAAAAAAACGTCTAGCATACCCTTAATTTTAGAAACTTCATACATACTACTGGAGTACGCATATGTCATATGGGACCCTTACTTTAAAAAAGACATTGCACTTCTTGAAAACGTACAGAGGAGAGCAACCAAAATGGTTGGCTACTGAGAAACAAGTCGTATGATCAACGGCTAAAAGAACTTGACCTCACGACTCTTGAAAACCGCAGACAGAGAGGCAGCCTTATTGAGACATATAAGATCCTAAATAACTATTATGATGTTAATAATATTGTAGATCTGTATACACCCAATGTAAATAAGCATTTGAGAGGGCACTCACTAAAGTTATGTGGAACGCGGTCAAAGCTAAATCCCTTGAAACACTTTTTACCAAACCGTGTTGTCATAGAGTGGAACAAACTTCCTGAAAATGTTTTTATGGCACCCACATTAAACAGCTTTAAAAATAGACTCGATAATATCTCCAAATCACAAGACACACACGCATCAGCTCAATAGCTGCTAGTGTGGTTAAACATATAATAATAATAATACGCACATACGCATGTACTTGCTGAAGGGGTAGGCAAAAATGTAACTATATAGTACACCTACATTTAGCCGAGCTTATTACCATCCCATGATGTGATAGGAGGCCCTCCTATTGACTAAGGTTAGGTAAGGTTCCCAATGATATTAAAGAACTTAATATCGTTAACTTTAAAGCTACTATTAAGCGAAAGTTATGTAACAAAGCCTATTACAAATTTTCAGAATATCTAGAGGATAGAAAGGCTTGGGAATGATTTATTACAGTAAATCTTATAAATAAATCTATAAATTAGCTATTGCTATTATTGGGATCTTTCTGTTTATGTTTATGAAATGAATTTTCGCCCTTTTCCAGAATTGGAGAAGCATGACTCCCATGGGAACCATTGGGAATTAGGAACTAAATTCATTAAATTCATTCATTTAAATTCAGTTTGGGTATGTCATGCTCGCTAAAGTGTCTGTGCTTGCGGCGGCGTCGTGTGCCGCGTCGATCACTTCCCTGTAACATGGTTGAGGAGCCCAATGGCTGACACATGCGTCATACTCGTGAACGGGTGCTGCTTGTGTGGACTGGTCTGCTCAAACTGTTATTTATTGTTATAGTTTTTTTTTACTTTGTGGTCCTAATTTATTCATCGTGGTCATGGGACTCATGGTCAATAATCATTATTTTGTTATAATGTTCCTCTTGGCATAAACTGAGCTGCTTTAACTCAAATAAATTGTAATGTAAATAGTATCAATATTGTAAATCAGTTTTGAAAAGAGCAACGTTAGAGTTTCTTGTCTGTTCTTCTCTAGCGAAACAGCATTCCGAACTGGCGGTAGAGTTAAAATTTGACTGAATCTAAATAATGTATAACATTTTATGGATTCAATAAATAATTTGAATTTGACATATTGGACACAATTCTAGACTCCGGGCTGATACTAAGCATTTCATAATAGAGAACCCAACATCACTTTACCCAACCTGGGGATTGAATCCGAGACATCAGCACAGCAGTCATACCATGTTTTAGAAATTATGTGTGTATTACTAATTTTTCCCCAGAGGGGTTTTCTTTTATTACCTAGAATGACGAAACAAGCATGTTGTACACCTGATGGTAAGCACCAGACCAGCCAAAACACAACACAGGACTTTGAATTACAAAGCACTGCATGGCACCGGACTGTGCTCGTCACCCCAAGATATAAGTTGTTAAGTCTTAAAATGCCCAGTAATTGCACTGATTGTGTTTTGTGAAGTTGGATGTTTATTACTCTATCACGCCTTAATGGCTGAATGGTTTAGGATGAAATTTGGCACACAAGTAGACCATGAGTTGGATTAGGACATAGGCTACAGTTTATCCCAGAAAAGCAGTGACGGAGCCAGAAGCAAAAAAAGTCTGTAAATAAAATTTCCTTCAAAAATTTCCATCGTTTCATAACAGATCTAAGTTTACAACTAATGGATTGTGAATATTTATGAAAGTCATAATTTTTAATAGCTTTTTTTACTGGACCATTATGATTTCACAGAGAATTTACACAATAATAAGGTATTGGAACAATAGCTGATAAATAATTAATGGTTCAAGTAAATTATATTGTACAAGATAGTAATTATTGCATGTTAAATGAGGATTAATTAGGATTCTTGATGGAATTTTTCGTACAAAGTTTCAAAAATATATTCACAATCATATAAGTTTTTATTTAAACATCATTTTCTTCCACATTTTACTGACAGTTTCAGTCAAAAAGTGAAATGTTTTGAGCATGGAATTATACAAGTGGTTTTCACAAAGATTACCTACATATTTAAAGGGGAATCTTTAACTGACTAATGTAAAATATAATCCTAATTTATATTGAATAGTTTCAATTGATGTTTTGACCCATAAAGTACTTAGACAGAATAAGCTACGTTCTAATGAATTGGACAAAATTTGTTAAAAAGTTCGAAAGTGCAAACCTGGATAAATTATGCAGACACATAACACCTTCATAACACACGTAACTAATCACAACACATAAAGTTTGCTATTTTAATTAAATTCTAAACAGTCTTTTGTATTTTCAACTCATTTCACAAGAAAACCAATAAAAGTTTTTCAAAACTGCACCCTACGTAAATATTTTCATCGGACTGTCAAAATTTATTACCCGAACAAAACTGATACGGAGAGAGCAACCAACAAACGCGCG
Organism: Mimas tiliae; assembly: GCA_905332985.1. NCBI lineage: Eukaryota > Metazoa > Arthropoda > Insecta > Lepidoptera > Sphingidae > Mimas > Mimas tiliae. The sequence goes on along the minus strand of HG995265.1, from coordinate 4,889,448 downwards.
CGTGAAAGTAACATTTTTAATCGGATGGTTTATAGAAAAAAGAGTTGAAAAATGTTGGCGGGTTTTTTTAAGATGCGTTCGGAAATTTTTAAATAAATATATTGTGAGACCGCTATCCGCCAGCCGCGGCCTTCTAACACTACTCGTTATACGCGGTGGGATGCTAAAATATCTCCAACCACTCGCCTCGCCTCGGCTTGTTCACTTTATGTACAATGCCACCATTATTATAACAATTATGAACAAAATCTGGCTACCGTCTGAACGGTTGCGTGATTTTCTACGATCGGCGGATGTTCTCCGTTATTATAATACAATTGAGATAGCGATAAATTATTGTGTTTAGGCACACAATGTGAGTAATTATTTTGAGTGTGAACGTATTAAGGTACTTAGCGACATCTATTAGCTAGTAGCAGAAACTATTGACATCTCAAGACAGATTTAAGTTTAAACGTTATGCTATTTAGCGACATCTTTTATTGAATAGCAAACCTGCAATATGAATAGTGTTTTAGATCAGCGGTTCCTAAGCTTTTGAAATCACTTTAAAAGTTCATATTGGTCACTTTTGACGGTCGACATTATAAAGGCACTGTATAGCTTTGTCGTACCAGCATAAAAAAATAACCCTTGGGTTCTACGGAAAGCACTTAGCAATCGTTGTTTCAAATCAATTTCAATACAATATTACAATCACAGTAACTATTCATATGAAAATATACGAGATATATGCTCCAGTCTTCATATATATCTAGCATTTGCTCGCGGCTCCGCCCGCGTGAACGCCCTTTTCCGAGATAAAAAGTAGCCTATGTTATTCAGTGTTAATGTAGCTTTCTGACGGCAAATTTTTGAAATCGGTCCATAGTTTTTACGTTTATTCATTACATACAAAAATGCAAATATTTCCTCTTTATAATATTATCAGATTGAGCATTACGAGTTATAACATCTAGATTCTAGAGATGGCAAGCGCATTAAAGTGTCATGCAGTATTCTTTAATTCTAAGTTCTGAGTGGCATTGCTCTGATTATGTGCAGATATGGCGCTTACCATTCATTAGGCGAAAGATTTGTCTCGTTATTCATCTGAAATGTTCTTCCACCTGACCTTATCCCACTCGCAGTGGGGTCGTCGCAACACGCTTTTTAACACATGTTACTGAAAGATTTGGCTTGTAGTTTTTACGACCGACCGCCTGCCTGACGTCAACCTCTCTGGGGGAGAAAACACTAAAACCAGAAACAAATATTTGTGAATCACAAACATTTTGTCTCGATGCGAGAATCGAACCCGCGGCCTCTCGGTTCACAGACTACTCGCCCACTGTGGCACGGAGGCTGTGTGTGAAATTATGTAATAAAAAACCAAAAATTGCTTGATATATTTTATTTACAATTATTCCATTTTCTCAGTTGTATCGTCAATTTTTCTTCTTTTCTTGTAATATTTTATTCTTTCTTCTAAACTCGCTGAAACAAAAATAATATTTTTAGCCATCTTTTAGATGTTCGTTCTTTTCATACATTCTCATGGATTACCGACGAGAAATGATAATATTTTCAAATCCACTTTTTCACATAGCACAGGTCGGCAAACGAGCTTGTGGGTCACCTGGTAAGTGATCTCCACCGCTCATGTACGCCCATACTAAAAGATTCAAGGAAGCGTTGCCTCAAAGGGAAGGCATAATGTAGGGATTAGTAAAGAGAAGGTGATTCGGGCATGCAAATATATCACTCACCGTACGAAACAGCAGTAAGCTGCTACTTTACGCCGGTTTTCTGTGAGACAATGGTAATGACCCGGACGAGCCGGCCCATTCATGCTGTAGACAAAACTGTCTACAGCTTGGCTCTACCAAATTCACAATATTTATTGGACCCATAAAATGTTATACCTACATAATGTAGATAAAATAATCATTTATGTAATTATACATACGCACTCACGCCTGTAATCCCCGAAGGGGTAGGCAGAGGTGTAACTAGTACACCCACATTTCGCCGAGCGTATCTCCGTCCCACGATGTGATAGGGGGCGAGCCTATCGCCATACCGGGCACAAATTCCAGACTCCGGGCTGATACTGAGATTTTCGAAATAGAAAAACCCAATACCACTTTACCCGACCTGGGGATCGAACCCGAGACCTCAGAGTTAGCCTCAATTGTAACGCGTACGCATTACAACTGCGCCACCGAGGCAGTCATTATGTAATTATTTACTTTCTATAACAACAATTCACTTGTTTTTAACGTATTTATTATTATATATATAAGGACATATTTGAGACGTCGCTAGCATTGCGTCCGGATGTCACTTAAGGTGGCCACTGAAAATCAGCGCTGTGTTGCGGGTCACACCACAGCACAGCATTACGCTGAGTGGTCACCTACCTGTCACAACTCACAGCCACAACGTGCAATAATCCTGCTATACCTATTGCATAATTTAAATAGATGTATGCATGTTGTGTAATGTGTTTCCTCCTTCCTATAACTTGGGATCCTTTAAACGGAGTGTGAAGAAGCAACTAAGCAGGCCGGCATAATTCTGCCGATCTGCGATAGATTCAGTGTCTATCGTTGGTCGACAGTATTCATGGATTGCGCTATACTTACCATCAGGTGTAGCGTAGTCACTTTGCCGAGCCAGGATAAATAAAAAAAAAAAAAAATACTTATCTTTCTTTCTTTTCTTCTTTCTATTTTACCATATAAATCATATAACTTACAGCATTTTTCCCTTTGCAACAATGGTGTGTAAACTTTTGGCCTAGCACCCAATGTAAGGCAGTCCGTATGCGCCATCACTCTATCCCTTTCACTCTCTCCACCATTGGCATCTTGTGTCTCACTGGCACTCGTTTGCTCAGCGTATTTAGCTTCTAACTGTTGTAAAACATCTTTTATCATTGTTGATCTGAAAATAATAAGTTTTATGTAGTATTTAATATGATCCAAACATTGTGATGTGATTTTGATTGTGGGCTCCTTTTCTCCGCACTTAGCCCGTTGAATGTCGGGCCATTGTGCGTGAAGTTTGTGCCGGCTAGAGATCTAGCCAGCCTAACTCCGACCAGAAGCGCAGGATCCTCCTGGTGTCTCGGAGTGACCTCGGAAATGATTCAAACATTATAACACCCCTTAATAGGGGAGTTTCCTATATTGAATTTTATACATTATTTTATAAGCAACAGAAAATGATACGCAAAAGAAACCCTTTTATTAAAACACAATCAAAATTGGTTCAGAAATGTGCCCGCAGTTATGACTTTAAATGTTGGTATGAGGAAAAGTGGGTGCGTAGTAGGGATATCTCACTATCTCGCTTGCACGCGTGCACTATAATGAACATTTTACACAGTGACGTCAAAGGTTGCATCGTCTGTCATTTGACAATTACCCCTTCTACAGGATTTGAATGGCTTCTATCTCATTTATTTTTGGTCCGATTTATAAAATTCTTTCTGCAATAGATTTTGAGTAACATAACTTATTGATTTAAATAATAAAAAAATCTAGTCAACTACCCAATTGTCGGCAGTTGACTTATTTTTCGCTGAGGATATTTAGTTATTAGTTACTGCCGTCAAGCAGCAGTGTGTAAGCACTGTTGTGTTTCGGTTTGAAGGACATTGAAGCTAGTGAAATTACTGGGGCATTATGACAATTAACATCGTATCATATCTCACGAGTGGTAGAGCCACGCTGTAGACAAATTTGTCTACAGCATGAATGGGCCGGCTCGTACGGGTCGTTACCACTGTCTCACAGAAAACCGACGTAAAGTAGCAGCTTGCTGCTGCGTTTCGTACGGTGAGTGGTATATCCGGAGGCCTAAATCCCCTCCCCTTCCCAATCCCTTAATTATCCCTTTCCTTTAAGGTCGGCAACGCGTCCATGATTATTTTGGTATTGTGGGCGTACATGGGCGGTGGTGATCCACTTGCTCTGTCGGCCTATACAATAAAAATTAAAAAAATGTCCCGCGGTGACGAACGCAGTCCAGTGCTTAGTTATTTCTAATTATGTGTGGTGTGTCTGTTCATGGGCAGGCGTGGCGCTTACCATCAGGCGAGCGAATTGCTCGTTTCGTCATTCAGGGTAGTAAAAATGTACATACATACATACGCACTCACGCAATCCCCGATGGGGCAGACAGAGGTATAACCAGTACACCCACATTTCGCCGAGCTTATTTCCGTCCCATGATAGGATGGGGGCGAGCGTATTGCCATACCGGGAATATACCAGACTTCGGGCCGATACTGAGCATTTCGTAATAGAAAAACCCAATACCATCCCCGACCCGCAAATCGAACCCGAGACCTCAGCGTTGTCCTCAATCGTAACGCGTACACATTACAACTGCGCCACAGAGTTTACGAGTGGTAGAGCCACGCTGTAGACAATTTTGTCTACAGCATGAATGGGCCGGCTCGTCCGGGTCGTTACCACTGTCTCACAGAAAACCGGCGTAAAGTAGCAGCTTGCTGCTGCGTTTCGTACGGTGAGTGAGATATCCGAAGGCCCAAATCCCCCTCCCCTTCCCAATTCCTTATTATCCCTTTCCATTAAGGTCGGCAACGCGCCCATAATTATTTTGTATTGTGGGCGTACATGGGCGGTGGAGATTGCTTACCATCAGGTGACCCACTTGCTCGTTTGCCGGCCTATACTATAACAAAAAAAAAAACAGAGGCAGTCATGGAATTAGGGATGGAATTATACCTAAATTCATACTCACTTCACATTGAACATCGTCCATTCCCCTTGTATGTGTGATATGACAGTCTTCAACTCTTCCTTGTCGTAAACCCATTTATGCGTATCTTCTATGTCGTATGAGCAACGGAAAAGATTCAGCGGTACATCCAAAGCCATGTAGTATTGAGGTTTTCTGAATTGTGAAAGCATTTTTATGCCGATTAAAATAAATCTTTGATTTATTACAGCGCTATCTAGTATTCACTAGCAACACTACGAAAATTGCCATCTAGCGGGAATATGAAAAATTGTAAATATCGCCATCTAGTGTATTAATTTAAGAGCGTATGAAAGTATCATCTAGCCCGCAATAACGCCATCTAGCTTCCAATGGCAACACTGTACTAACGCCATCTAGCGTAATGTTTATAAACTGCAAAAGCGTCATCTACACTTGATAAACATACTGTAAATTAGCGCGACCTAGTGTCAAATACCTAGACTACGACACGCCATCTAGTGTTCAATGGCGAAATTTCTATTGTAATTGGTGAACGAAGATAAAACAATATTATTTTGAGTCACCCGTCAAACCTTTTCCGCTTTAAAAATAATAATTCACGTGATTCTACTTTTACGTTCTAAGTAAGGTATCACACAGTCAGCCTGCGTCCCCTTGGCAAGTCTCTACGCCCCCACTTTAAAAACAATGGATTTTATAGCGCGTTGGTGTGTTGCACTTAAAGTAGCGAAGGGAGTAGACATATTTTATTTCTACCTGGCGTTATACTGGCTTAAAGCCAAAGTCCCACCCATAGATTTACCGGTGTTTTCTAAACAGAAGCAACATCACACAGAACTTTGAATTACAAAGCACTGCATGACATTGGTCTGTGCTCGTCACCGCGAGACATAAGATGTTAAGTCTCATAATTCCCAATAACTTCACTGGCTTCAATGTCCTTCAAACCGGAACTGGGCAGGCGTGGCGCTTACCATCACTCGGGCCACCTGCTCGTTTCGTCACTCGAGCGAATTAAAAAAAAAGTTCATATTACCCATATAATTAATACCTGGGCACATTCTCCACATCAAACAGTTGGCTGATGATGTCCGGAGACTCGTTCCCCTGTCCCACAAGTAATAACACGCCCATGATACATCTTATCTGATGCCAGAGGAAAGCGTTTCCTTCTATCACCAGAGCGTACATTGACGTCGCTGGAAAAATAAAAAAATATATTATACACTGTCTGAGTGGTAGAGTCACGCTGTAGACAGTTTTGTCTACATCCCGAATGGAACGTTACCACTGTCTTACAGGAAACCGGCGTAAATGGTAAATTAGGGATCTCTCGAGGCTCCTAACTTTCAAATTACTATTCATTTTACAATTCTGCTTCGATACAGGCATTGCTAACGATGAGATAAGTCAATATCATGCTTAAATTTCGACGTACAACATCAAATAGTGCAGTGATCACCCCACAACGTTTGTATTGAAAACTGATTAGCATACCCTTAAGTCGCTTGATGGTATGTTATTTCTAGCGGCCATGAGCGCCCACAATAGAAAAGTTAAAGAATTAGGAGGGGGGGGGGGGGGGTGATTTGAGCCTCCAAATATCTCAATCACCGCACGAAACGCAACAGCAAGCTGCTACCACACGTCAGTTTTCTGTGGGACAGTGGTAACGACCCAGTTAAGCCGGCCCATTCGAGTTGTCACCAAAGCTGTCAACAGCGTACCTTTAAGCTGTTGACAGCCTCCGTGGCGCAGCGGGCGAGTAGCCGGCTGCGAAGCGAGAGGCCGTGGGTTCGATTCCCGCACCGAGACAAATGTTTGTGTGATCCACTAATATTGGTCTCGGGTCTGGGTGTTGTGGGACCGCAAGTCCCTCGTAGTTCCTGATACCCACGATACAGGTTAACCTAGTGTGGGGTCAGAACTATGTGTGTGACTGTTGGGTGTATTTATTTATTTATTTATTTATAAGTACCGCTTTACTAAATTAGGCTCGGGTGTTGCTGGACCGTAAGTCCCTCATGGTTCTTGATATCACAGACTTTAATGTATACTACTAGACGAACTGTTTAGAAGTAAAATTGCGTCACAAAACGAGAGAAATTGACAGCTGACAAACAGGGAGCGCGAGAGGGGTTCTAGGTTAGAGCGAGCGAGATGGCAATATTGAGTTAACCGACTCAATTGACCGTAACTTTGTGGCGCAATTTCTGTGTACCGCGCAGCCTGTCTAGTAGTATTAACAAGGTTACCTAGCATGGTATCAGGACTATGGGTGACTGTTAGGTGTATTAATATAATTATAAAACTCACGCAAATCCGTATCTTTCTCCTCCACAGGCACAATGTCGGCTGTAAACACGTTCCTTATAAACGCCGTGACGCCATTGCCGACGTCCATTTTACAAAGATGGCGGAAGTCGTGCGAGCCAATAATGTGAGAGCAAGCGCGTCGCATGGCGGACAGGTCGAGACACGAGCGCGGGAAATAATATCTGTATGTACGCTTGGTGCAGTCGAATCTGTGGAGTAGGGTAGTTACAAATTCAATCTTCATCTTCAATCAGATCCAATTCAGCGAGTGCAGAATAGATTAATTAAACACTTGACCGTTATTTGAAGCTTACCGGATTGAGATAGGCGTGTCTCTTTCCTTCCGCTATATTGTCCATCTCTTTCTATCCCAGTATACCTATCTCTTTCTTGTTTAATAGTTTCCACTAGGTGGGGCTACCCGAGGCATGTTTTAGCCTCGGTAGTTTTATAAATCATTGGCGTCTTATTTTCCGTCGTAACCGGTCGTTGCCTAGTCAACTCTGCAGTTTGTGTTAATATTGTCCTAATAGTACAATTTGTGTTTAACTTTACAAAAGTGACGACGAAAAGAACTGTAAGTACCTTGAAATATTTTACAGTGCGTCATTACGGGTAAAGTGATAAATTTATGTGCTTCTCTTTTTTCTTTATAACGGGTTTACCGTTCGACTTTGCTCATGAAAATTACAATTTAAGATAGTGATAACTATCTACCTACATAATTTTAAAGTGTACAATATTAATAAGGGTAAAGTGTTAAATTTAATTCCGTTTTTATTTTGCTGTTCGGCTTTGCTCTTAGAATATAAGAAAGTGTATATATCTACAGTGCTAGGATGGAGAATACAATTGACCGTATTGTGGAGGAAACTCCGGGGCCATCCGGTTTACAAACCAAAAGAACTAAATCGCGTCGAGATTCGAGCTCATCTTCTAGTTCATCAAATTCCAGTTCATCATCATCACCGGTAAGTTCTCTTGGTAGGAAGAAACGTCATCGCCGCCGTTACCACGATAAAAAAAGGGGGGGCAAGCGTAAGAATGATTTACTATTAAAATTAACTCAACAAGTTGGTGAACTCCAAAAGCGTGTTTTTTGTGGAGTTAATACAGACGAGGGTAGGCAGTGTACTACCTCGCCGCGCTTTTCAGCAGAAAGGCATGATAGTAATGATGATATTTCCTTAATAGATAATCATGATGGTAGGTCGTTGTATGGTTATGACATAGAAAGTGAGACAAATGAAACACACCAATTTAAATTTGATCTACAAGTAAAGTTAAAGGAACCGTCTGTTCCGAAGGCCCCTGATGATTACCTTAAGTCCTTGAATAGTATTCAACATTTTGACCAAAATGAATGGTGTGAGGTTAGATACTCGGAAGTACAAAAAATGTACAATCACACCCCGGGGTTTACAGAGTTAGGGGTTAATGAAGAAATCCAACCATATGATTCTCTTCGACATTTGGCTTATGCTGATAAAGCATATGGTGCTTTGACCTTTTGCGCCCTTAAGCAGCGAGAGGTTTTGCAAAATAGTATGACTGATCTTATGACCTGGTCTCGCGCCGAGGGTAGTATAACACCAGATAAACTACGTGATAAAATCACTGAGTTATTTTCGAATGGTGAATACTACAAAGTGTCTTCCGATCTACTTCAGCTTATATGTGGTCACAGAGCTGAGACGATTCAAATGCGCAGGGACGGTATAACAAATTATGTTCGCGATCCCGTCGTTAAGGCAGCCCTACGTAAAATACCACCATCCAACCAGTATATTTTTAACTCCGAGTTACTTCAATCGGCTCTGGAAAAGACCGGAGGTATCAAAAAGGCATTTTTACCTCTGAACAGACCCAGTGGTTATAAACCTGTTTCACAAACGGGAAATAAGAAGGTAAATCGCTACCCCCCGCAGGGGTCAGTTCATTTTGGTGTACCCTCGCAGGGTATTCATCAAGCATGCTGTCATATGCATGGCTCTGCCCAGCCCTCGCAGGGTTACGGGAACGTCCAACCCTCGCAGGGTTGCAGACACAACCATCACTCACAGGGAAGCGGTTATAATAAAGGAGTACGTGGGTTGAACCACAACTTTCGTGGACAGTCTCGCTCACGAGGAAGTCACAACAGACAGGATTCCAACAGAAATAATAGAAAGCGGACATCAACCTCAGAGTATCATCAAGGAGGAAAACGAGGAAAGTTCTGACTGGCAGGAGTTCAGAGCGGGCCAATTATTTCACTATGTCAATCAATGGCAAAAACTGGGAGCCCCAAGCATCCTTCTACGCATAATAAGAGGTTATCGCATACCCTTTATCAAAAAACCTCCACTTACGCTACCCGATGTCCGAGGGCCATTTGTAACAAAAGAGTCCAAGGCAATGTCAACCATCATTTCCCAAATGATGATATAAAATGTCCTAGAGGAAGCGCCACTCTCAACAAGTTTCCTATCATCGATGTTTCTGGTCCCAAAGAGCGATGGGACCAACCGGCCTATTTTCAACCTAAAAAGGTTGAACGATTTTGTTCACACAGAACCATTCAGGCTCGTAAATGTGTTCCGTGTTCCAGACTTTTTACAACCAGCGGACTGGATGTGCAAAGTGGATCTCTCTCAGGCCTACTTCAACCTGCCAATATTCCAGACACACAGGCGATTCCTCAGACTAGTTTACAAAGGGAAATTACTACAAATGACTTGTCTTCCATTTGGCCTCAGTACTGCGCTCAAGGTCTTTGCAACCATGACAAATTGGATAGCGCAGACACTGAGGCGGGAAGGCATTCGAATATTGGTCTACTTGGACGATTTCTTGGTGGTCCATCAAGATTATCGCACGTTACTAGCACATATCCAAGTGGTTCTAGATCGTCTACATTACCTAGGATGGTCGATAAATTTTCAAAAGTCGGTCATGACTCCGTGCAAAGGTCTTGTGTTTTTGGGTATCCTGTGGAACCCATGGTTAAACCAAAAAACCCTACCTCACGAAAAGATATCCAAATTAAGGGGAAAAACTCAGGACCTGTTACACAAGCGTATAACTACATTAAAAACACTACAAAGCCTGGTCGGCCTTCTGAACTTCGCCAGTTTTGTGGTACCAAAGGGCAGGCTTCACTTTCGTGTCACACTCGGCTGTCTAAACAAAAATCTGAAAGATGGCTCTGTCAATGTCATCTTGCCTATAGAAGTGAAGGAGGAGCTAAAATGGTGGATGCTAAACTGTCATCGGGCGTCCCTAATTCACACACCTCCACCGTCTCACTTTCTAACCACAGATGCGTCAGATGTGGCCTGGGGTGCACAGCTCGATGGATGTGCCCTCACAGGTCAATGGTCAAAACAAGAGCAACGCCTACATTGCAATCAAAAGGAGATGCTTGCGATATTGAAGACTATAGAACAGCGAGGTTGTCACTTGAGCCGGTCAACAGTCCTAGTCCAGTGCGACAACAAGACCGTAGTCGCCTATTTGCGAAACGAAGGTGGCACCAGATCAGCCCCGTTGATGAGTCTAACACAACAGGTTTTTCAAAGTCTAGATAGGAATCATATAAACTTAAAGATCTACCATATTCCAGGCAAATTCAACAATCATGTAGACCATCTTTCTCGACATCGTTGCCCGCCAGAATGGCACCTGTTACCGCATTGCACAGACAAAATCTTCAAGAAATTTGGAATACCAATGATAGATCTTTTCGCGTCCCAACGTGCAAAGGTAGTGATAAACTATGTTTCTTTGGATCAAAACGATACGCAATCACTGTACCACGATGCGTTCTCCCGGAACTGGACCTATCCCTTGGCTTGGGTGTTCCCACCACCATACCTAATACCCAAGGTGCTAGCTCACCTCAACTCAGTCAGGGGTTTTTCTGTTAATAGTTCTGCGGTGGGAGCGAGTGTTCTGGAGAGCGGATCTAAAACGCCGTGCGCTAGCACCTCCGTTCACAATCCAGAAATTGCACTTGTACCTAATAGACACAGTGACGGGCTGTCCCCCACCCAAAGTTCAAGAAATGACGTTGGAGGTTTGGAAATGTGGGGGTGGTCAGCCAACTTATTAGAGTGGAACAATGCACAATTAAATCTACTAAAATCTTCTTGGCGTCCATCTACCAAAAATACCTATACGGTAGCATGGAACAGATGGTTAGCATGGAATAAGGAACATAATTATAATCCCTTACAACCAACTGGGCAGGTTTTAGCTCGTTTCTTGGCAGATTTACATATTTTGACAGGTCTAGCGTATAATACTATTTTATTACACAAATCTGTAGTTTGCACTTTATGTAACTCTGATGAATCGGGAAAATTAAGTTCTCATGTTTTAGTTAACCATGTACTAAAGTCTATTGCATTAAAGAAGCCAGTGAGTCAAACACCTACAGTTTGGGACTTGGATAAATTGGCGACATTTTTAGAAAATTATTCGGTAAACGAAAATAGTCTATTTATGGTTTGTAGACACACAGCAACTCTCTTGCTGATGTGTTCGGGCAGGAGAGTGCACGATTTAACCCTCCTTGCAGTCGATTCGAAACATATGTCCGAAAAGAATGGTAGCGTGATCTTATGGCCTTTATTCGGCTCCAAAACCGATACCGCCTTTTATAGATCGATATTTTATAGAATCTGGATGGAGATTGACTTCTAATAGCTCCAGCAAGAACTTAGACCCTGTTTATTGGGTAAAACGGTTAGTAACTGTTTTAAATGAAAAGCGTCAGGCTGGGGGGTTAGTTAACCTCTTTATTAATATAAGAGATCGACCGAAAGTCGCCTCTCGGACAGTAATCGCCGGTTGGGTTAAAACCCTGTTGTTAGAGGCAGGGGTGACCGCCTCACCCGGCAGTCTTAGATCAGCGGTGGCATCTAAAAATTGGAGTAACAATTGCTCCTTAGAAGAAATACTCTCCAGGGGAAATTGGAGATCTAAGGACACTTTCGCTCGATTTTATTGTAAAGAGGTGATGTCTAGTATGCCAACCACTGCTAACTGTGACATTACTGGAATGTTTAGACCAGTTAACTAAGTTAAAACATACACATCAATGTAGTTACAAAGTAAATTCCTGTTGATCATTCAATCTCGGTGATTTTTTTTTTATTCTATTTAAGCTGGTATTAATATATCTACTCAGCTATATAAAAAGAGTGTCAAAACTAAGGATACCTTTTTGTAACTATGAACATTTTTTAGATTAATATTCATTTCACATTGTAATAATTCTGATTTCTAATAAAAATATATCTCCTGTATCTGTACAGTGTATTTACTTATTTATACCTATATTTCTAAAATTTCATATGTGCCTATTATTCTTGTACATAATTACTACACATTGGCGTCATTTCCCACCAGGTGATAACAGACACGTCTCAATCCGGTAAGCTTCAAATAACGGTCAAGTTTTTAATAGCAGTGTTTTACCTGAAATAAAACACATATTAAATACTTACCTTATTTGAAGCTTACGTTTTAAATGCTACCTGGTGATGATTTCGACTCAATGATTTATAAAACTACCGAGGCTAAAACATGCCTCGGGTAGCCCCACCTAGTGGAAACTATTAAACAAGAAAGAGATAGGTATACTGGGATAGAAAGAGATGGACAATATAGCGGAAGGAAAGAGACACGCCTATCTCAATCCGGTAAGCTTCAAATAAGGTAAGTATTTAATATGTGTTTTATTTCAGGTAAAACACTGCTATTAAAATTTTATTTAACTATAAATTCCAAACACCTACTGAAGAAATATACGAGGAAACAAAAATAATGAATATAAAACAAACGTACATATACTACACATGTATTCTTATACGTAAAATATTAAATAAGGAAATCCATTCGAATTTGAAGTTTGTAACAAAACAACAATCACGAAAGATTAATTTAAGACGTGCTAGTTACTTGGCGACCCGCCCACCTAGAACTAACTATGGTAAAAGAAATTTGGAGTTTGAGGTTGTTAAAATTTACAACAAATTACCATCAGAAATAAAACAAGAAAAATGTTATACCAGATTCAAAAATCTACTCAAAATTCATACAGTTAATACATATAAATAAATAATTAAAAATCATTAAAAAATATACACTAAATAATACGCACGTATAATATTAAACTAATGACAATTTTGTCTACAGCATGAATGGGCCGGCTCATCCGGGTCGTTACCACTGTCTCACAGAAAACCGGCGTAAAGTAGCAGCTTGCTGCTGCGTTTCGTACGGTGAGTGAGATATCCGGAGGCCCAAATCCCCCTTCCCTTCCCAATCCCTTATTATCCCTTTCCTTTAAGGTCGGCAACGCGCCCATAATTCTTTTGTATTGTGGGCGTACATGGGCGGTGGAGATCGCTTACCATCAGGTGACCCACTTGCTCGTTTGCCGGCCTATACTATAAAAAGAAAAAAATATAATAACACATAAATCCAATACACATAGTACAATAGAATATACCAATAAATTAAAAATATATATTAGTAATTTTCCAAATTAAACATAAATCAATAAATCCAACACCTAAAATATTTCCTAAAGCACACATACATACATTTTACAAAAAATAAAAAAATAAAGTTGTTGATACGAGAACATGCCTCAATGCCTCATGTAGTTAAAGTTAAAATAATTCATATAACCATATTCTGCTTGGCAAGGATCGAATTTCTTACACGCTTATGTATGTTATTTGTTTACCCACATTTTTGTTAAAAAAGATTTGTTTTGTCATCTATTTACGTACCTTTGTGCGCTCTAAATATTAATCCTAGTTTTAAACAATTGTTTCTCAGTAAGTGAATCATGTAATTCTTCATGAGAAATAAAGTTATTCTTAAACCTTAAATTCAATCTACAGTAACCGGTGTTAAACATCGAGCTAAAGATGCCTGTAAAGTAAAGTTGTCTTTATTGTCTTGAGCGATAAGACCGCCAATTATGTCTGTACTTATGTATTTTTCTACTGTCTACTGCGTATTTTCTGGTGTATAATAAATATTTCATTAAATAAAGATGGGGACAAACGGATAGTTTTGGCTTCGTACAGCGTCGTTTCTGTCCCTCAGTTACCTAAATTATGTGACGTTTTCATCCGTGTAACAGTAACGACGCTTTAAGAAATTGAAACAATCCAATTGTCCCCTGGATGTGCATTATTCATCGCCGGTTACTGTATACTAGCTGTTAACATATTTTTTTAATATTGGTATATTGAGGGTGTCTGAGAAAGCAACGTTGGGTACACTGAAATAATAATGGTGCGATATAGTTGTGGAAGGATAGTTAAATGGTATGGTAAAAGAGGTTGTCGCCAGAACTGGAGGTCTTTTGCCTGCAGTCGGTCAGACAGTCTCCAGTTCATTAAGATCAGCGGTCAGTCGATAGTCCAAGCGTTAATAACGCGGTAGCTCTGCTGGTTTACTATTCGGTCCTAGACGTCTTAGTTATAATTAGAGAACGATATCTAGATAATCCTGACATGGGGCTGTGGTCTGTAGAGCAGTGATATTGTGATATAACAGTGACAGCCTCCGTGGCGCAGTGGGCGAGTAGCCGGCTACAAAGCGAGAGGCCGTGGGTTCGATCCACAAATATTTGTTTCGGGTCTGAGTGTTGTGGGAATGCAAGTCCCTCGTAGTTTCTGATACCCACGACACAGGTTTACCTAGTGTGGGGTCGGGACTGTGTGTGTGACTGTTGGGTGTATTTATTATTATTATTGTAAATGTAACCAATAAACTATGAGTTGAAGTGATTATTGTCGTTTGGTACAAATAATACTTGTCTCACGTAACTTCTAACAATAACGCGCGAGTTTGACAGCCAGACAGGCAGTCAGACTTATCTGTTCTAGTTAAGAGTAAGCGAGATGGTAATATTGATGGTGTTTCTATGTACCGCGCAGCCGTTCTTGTAGTAACTTATACATTGAAATCATTGGGTAATTTCTTATATTTAATTTTGTACATTACTAGCTATTACTCGGTTCGCTCCTGTAAAGCATTTCACCCTCTAAGGGGTTGAACTTTGTATTTGTTTTTTATGTATAACTTTTCACAAAGCGATCCGATTTTTATGATAATTTTTCCATTCAAAAGGATTGTACCTAGGTCAAAGGTACCATTTGAATTTTTAGAAAATTTTCACCCCTAAGGAAGTAAAAAAAATATATTTTTTAATGGCTAAATACGAAGCTGTGGTTCCGCAACCCACCACGTATGGTGTCCACTGACCTGGCACTAAACTCATGCTTGTCTCTAGGTATGGGCAACCAAGCTACCACCCTGATTTCCTTCGGCAGCAGTCTGTTCAGAGTCTTACTGTACTGCAACTCGGTTGACAAGGACACTGGCAGATCCTGCTTCTCTGGAGGATGCTTACTACGTACCATGAGTGATATCACCTGAAAATATTTATAAATGATTTCTGCCGCCAAGCAGTATGTGAGCACTGTTGGGTTTCGAATTGAAAGATATTAAAATCAGTGATATAACCGGGCATTGTGGCGCGTGTTACAGAACAAAACTCAAGCGAGCAAAAACTCTGTTGGGCATTTTAACTGTGATATCAGAATAGATATTTAAACGTGATGAAATAACTCGCATACGGTAATAGGGTAGTTTCCTATATTGAATTTTATACATTATTTTATAAGCAACAGAAAATGATACGCAAAAGAAACCCTTTTGTTAAAACAAAATCAAAATTGGTTCAGAAATGTGCCCGCAGTTATGACTTTAAATGTTGGTATGAGGAAAAGTGGGTGCGTAGTAGGGATATCTCACTATCTCGCTTGCACGCGTGCACTATAATGAACATTTTACACAGTGACGTCAAAGGTTGCATCGTCTGTCATTTGACAATTACCCCTTCTACAGGATTTGAATGGCTTCTATCTTATTTATTTTCGGTCCGATTTATAAAATTCTTTCTGCAATAGATTTTGAGTAACATAACTTATTGATTTAAATAATAAAAAAAATCTAGTCAACTACCCAATTGGACTATAACAATAATCATATTTAATTTTTAATCTTGAATTAATTTATCTTTTGTAAACCGTATTTCGATTGATTACCTCTGCAAGAGCGATGACTTGGATCCAGAGCGAGATAGCGTGTTGCGTCGTCCACGTACATCAAACGTGCCGCGCGCCGGAGAGCTTCGGAAATCCACACAAATTCAGATGCAAATAACATTTATGAAATATGTTCATTTTTTAAGTTATCTGTGTAAGGATAATATCTCGCTTCTGTTTATTATTATTTTAATTTAACCATTTTTATTACTGACTGCCTCGGTGGCGCAGTTGTAATGTGTACGCGTTACGATTGAGGCCAACGCTGAGGTCTCGGGTTCGATCCCCGGGTCGGGTAGTGGTGTTGGGGTTTTCTATTACGAAATACCCCAGTATCAGCCCGGAGTCTGGAATTTGTGCCCAGTATGGCGATATGGCGCCCTCTATCACATTATGGGACGGAGATGCGCTCGGCGAAATGTGGGTGTACTGATTACACCTCTGCCTACCCCTTCGGGGATTACAGGCGTGAGTGCGTATGTATTTTTATTAAGCTGTCTATATGACTATATTCACGACCCAAAATTGGCCAAGAGGGTTTTTTTTACATACTGTATACATACTCTTGTGGAAGCCTAATATAAATATACTTTTGTCGTCTGTATCACGGTGAATGCTCTGAAGAGTTGTTTGACCTTATCCCATCCTCACCTTTCCTTAACAGAACCACGCGTGCTGGCTTACGGAACCACAGCTTCGTGGTCTCATCCATCTCGGCTAGAACTAAAAAGTTCGCAAAATCTTACTTCTGCCGGACCATCAAGCTGTGGAATAGTTTGCCGGCACACGTGTTCCCTCCTTCCTATAATATGGGGTCCTTTAAACGGAGTGTGAAGAAGCAAATAGGCAGGCCGGCATAATTTTGCCGACCTACGATAGACACACCGTCTGTCGTTGGTCGACAGTATTCTTGGATTGCGCTGCACTTAACATTAGGTGTAGCGGAGTCACTTTGCCGAGCCAGTATAAAAAAAAAATAAAAAAATACTTTGATCGAGTCGAGAACCCTTACGTCAGAGTTCCAACACCATACCACACGAGCTCTACACCATTTTTTATACATACCTGTCCAAAAGCGCTGACACCTTTGTCCGTCCGTCCGCAACGATGATACTGCGAGGTATCCCTACTCTCTATGAGGCAGGATTTGGTCAGAGCGTGGAACAGATGGTGTTCTACGGTCTGTGTGGTGTTTTCTTGTACTACGAAACCTTGATAGTCCCATCCGAAGTACATGACGTGGAGTAACACTCGACGATAGTGGCAACTGCGAAATAATGTTTAAAACTTAAAAAAACAGACTTTAAACCCTGAATTAAACTTTTATTCTATTCTATATTTAGAGTAATAAAAAAAACGAGTTAGGGTCCCATCGATTTTCGATGATTTCGCCAATGTCAAGTATTTTTTTTTTATTTTTGATTAGCCCTTTATTATATACGTCCCACTGCTGGGCACGGGCCTCCTCTGCTGAAAGAGAGGGGTTAGGCCTTAGTCTACCACACTGGCCTAATGTGGGTTGGCAGACTTCACATACCTTCGAAACTCTTATGAAGAACTTCTCAGGTATGCAGGTTTCCTCACGATGTTTTTCCTTCACCGTTAAAGCAAGTGATAATTAACAATTAATATACACATAACTTAGAAAAGTCAGAGGTGTATGCACTTGGGGCTGGTTTCGAACCTTCGACTTTCGTCTCGACAGTCCATACCACTCCCCGCTGAGCTATCACTGCGATTATCAAGTATTAATATAGCAATATCTTTATTCTAAAAAAAAGTAACTGCCGCCGCCGCTGCCAAAAGCTTGTCACGCTATCTCCTCCGAAACCGCTGGGGATATGAGGTCGAGACCGATACCAATCGATGCAGAATAATGTGGGGAAGAAAGTAACATATGTTTCATATTCGTCGGACTTTAAGTTTTTTTTTATTTCATGTTTTGTGGAGAAACATGTGCAAAGCCCCTAGCAACATACGCACTCACGCCTGTAATCCCCGAAGGGGTAGGCAGAGGTGTAACCAGTACACCCACATTTCGCCGAGCGTATCTCCGTCCCACGATGTGATAGGGGGCGAGCCTATCGCCATACCGGGCACAAATTCCAGACTCCGGGCTGATACTGAGCATTTCGTAATAGAAAAACCCAATACCATTTTACCCGACCCGGGGATCGAACCCGAGACCTCAGCGTTAGCCCCCCCCCCCCCCCCTAGTAACTAACAATAAAAATCAATATTTAGATATTTTTCCGAATTAAATTTTTTTTTGTAGCATAGTCCGGCAAACAAGCAAATGGGTCACCTTATGGTAAGTGATCTTCACTGTTCATGTACGCCCACAATACCAAAAGAATTGTTATCGGTTCAGGATTTTCCTATATGTATATTCTTGTAAACAGTTATCAGACCTGAACCCGAGTGGTAGAGCCACGCTGTAGAGTCTACAGTGTAGACACTTGTCTACAGCATGTATGAGCCGGCTCATCCGGGTCATTACCACTGTCTCACAGTAAACCGGCGTAAAGTAGCAGCTTGCTGCTGCGTTTCGTACAGTGAGTGAGATATCCGGCGGCCCGAATTCCCCTCCCCTTCCCAATCCCTTACTTATCCCTTTCCTTTAAGTTCGGCAACGCGCCCATGATTATTTTAGTATTGGGGGCGTACATGGGCGGTGGAGATCACTTACCATCAGGCGACCCTCTTGCTCGTTTGCCGGCCAATACTATAAAAAAAATATAGTCCTGACCCCACACTAGGTTAACCTGTATCGTGGGTATCAGGAACTACGAGGGACTTGCCAACCCACAACACCCAGACCCGAAACAAATATTTGTGGATCACACAAATATTTGTCTCAGTGCGGGAATCGAAACCACGGCCTCTCGCTTCGCAGCCGGCTACTCGCCCACTGGGCCACAGAGTCTGTTAAAAAGTGATTTCTTATGTTTACGCGAATATTACACATTGAAATAAAACTAGTTTATATACGTTTACAGTATCTCCCGTGACCACGAAGGCTGAAAAGCTTTCGAAACTTTGGGACCAAAATAAAATTAAACCATGATAAAATTTTATTTCAATGTGTGTAAATCTTCAAAAGCAGACTTTAAAACCAGAATTAAAGTTTATTTGTTATTGGTTCAGGATTTTCCTATATACCTTGGTAATAATGTGATAAGACCGCCCATTGTAGTACCCTTACTGTAAGTCTGTATGATCCTTGTTTATAATCTACCTACTTTATTTGGTGTGCAATAATGAATATACTATCTTCTATC
This sequence comes from Mimas tiliae, assembly GCA_905332985.1. Classification (NCBI taxonomy): domain Eukaryota; kingdom Metazoa; phylum Arthropoda; class Insecta; order Lepidoptera; family Sphingidae; genus Mimas; species Mimas tiliae. The sequence goes on along the minus strand of HG995265.1, from coordinate 4,869,995 downwards.
TATCTATCTAACACATAGATATTAGATATTCATCTATCCAGTGTAATTACTGGGCATTATGAGACTTAACACCTTATGTCTCGGGGTGACGAGCGCAATCCAGTGTCATGCAGTGCTTTATTTAAAGTTCTGTGTGGCGTTGCTTCTGTTTATGGGCAGGCGTGGCGCTTACCATCAGGCGAGCGACCTGCTCGTGTTGTCATTCAATCTAATAAAAAAAAATAAAAAAAAAGACATAACGGCAAGTGACTAATACCAGAAGTATTAACAATAGATTAGTATTGTAATAAACATAGATACTACATAAATCAAAAAATTAGCTTTTCATAATTCTTATTATTGGGTCTTTTTATTTAAATGTAATCCAATTTTTTACTAAAAATGGAGAAAGTGACTCTCGTGGCAGATGGTGAGAATTAAGGACTATATTAGTAAGCAGTTTGGGTATGTCATGCTCGCTAAAGTGTCTGTGCTTGCAGCGGCGTCGTGTGCCGGGTGTTGTGTGTAGGTCACTTCCCTGTAACATGGTTGAGGAGACCGATGGCTGGCACATGCGTCATACTGATGAACGGGTGCTGCTTGTGTGGACTGGTCTGCTCAAACTGTTTTGATTGTTATATCTAATCTTATATCATAGTCATCTTCATAGTATTAATTTATTCATCATACTCATGAGGATCATGCGCAAAAATAATTATAATTTCATTATTTAACTTTATAATGTTCCTCATTGGCATAAATTGAGCTACTCTAAATTCTATTTAAAATTGATTGTATTAATATAGTACATCTGTTTGTTAATAAATTTTGAAAAGATCTATGTTAGATTTTCTTGCCTGTTCTTCTTTAACGAAACAATATTCCGAACTGGCGATAGAGTTAAAATTTGACTGAATCTAAATGATTTAGAACATTTTTTTTGGATTTAGTAAATATTTTCATTTCATTTCATTTTCATTATGATAATTGTAGAGACCAAGAATAATATGTGGTTTTTTTATTATCAAAGTAAGCAGACGATAAAGCGGCTTGCCTGATAGTAAGCGGTCATCGCCAGTTCAGCAATGCCACTGCCCTGCCTACCGTTTTGAAGCATACTTATTATGTAGTTATTTTTGGGTAAAAAGTACAAATATCATAAATATAAATTATTATAACACACTTTACTTTACAGGCGGATCCTGGCACTAGCTAAGAAAACGCTAGGTAGAAAGAAAAACACACTTACTTCGCAAAATCGAAAGAAGTTTTACTGTGATCAACATCATTTTTCTCTTCTTTTTTTAAATTCTTGTTAATTATACATTTCAGTTGAGTATTATGTGCCTGCAAACGCAATATTGTATCGACTAGCTCCTGTGAAAATATGCAAAATATCGTAAAATATCGCGGGTAGAGGTTATGTCATGTTTTTAGGTAAGACACGAGATACACACATTTTTATCCAAATTTAACAGTTCTTCACGGGTGGTACACTTATTTTTCGGCCTTGGAGGTATTTTATCTGCGTTTGAATCCATTATATAAACGTATTTTCTTGCTTTTTATTGCATGTTTACTAAACAAGCCAACAATAAATGTCACAAAGAGACTATTTTTTTAAAAAAATTCTCCATGCAGGCAAAGGCAAAGGTTCGTAACCATGCAGCCTAGTCTACCGTTAGTATTATAATTTATTTAAAAATTGAAAAATCCATTTTTTAAAAGGTTCGTCCAAAGGACAGGCTATATAGTATTTCAACCATACTGCCTAGTCTTACGTGTAATCACCTTACACCCTATATAGGGTGGCCCAGGCATCCCCTATATAGGGCGCTGTCAATCATACCTAGAACAACGCCTAGAACATAATATAAATGTTTGTTATGTGGGTAATGTCCAGTGATGTTGCCTACAAATTATGCATAGAGATCTCCTGTCTAAAGATAGAACGCTTTGTTATGCGTGCGTCCGTGTGTGGCACCGTTTTCCGGGATTGTCTGCATGTACTGATATTTGCACATTAATCTGCGTGGTGTTTTTTTTTCCGTGGCGTAACCATGACTTTAGCTGGTTAAAAGAGCAGTGAAACTATTGGACTACGGTCAATCATCATCCGGTCCCAGTTCCCACCCTCTCTTAGCCAACTCGTCTACTGCGACGTTAGCTAGAGAGCCACTGTGTCCGTTTATCCACTGTAAAGTGACTAGGTTTTTTCAGTGCTAGGTGGCGCTGTAGTATGAGCCCTGACTGAATGGTTTTGCGGTCAAGCGTTCGTAGTACTGTAGTGCTTTTCATGCTCGTTACATGTATTTGTTACTATGGCAAGCCGATTCAAAACGTTGTGGAAACGAAGATCTCAGTAGGTACAATAAATTAATGACAGCCTCCGTGGCGCAGTGAAGGAGTAGCTGGCTGCGAAGCGAGAGGTGAGAGGCGAGCGAGAAGCGAGAGAGTGGGTTCGATTCCTGCACATAGACAAATGTTTGTGTGATACACAAAAAAATGTTTCGTGTCTGGGTGTTGTGGGTTTGCAAGTCCCTCGTAGTTCCTGATACCCACGATACAGGTTTACTTAGTGTGAGGTCAGGACTATATGTGTGACTGTTGGGTGTATTTATTAAAAACAATAAATTATGTAATAGTAGGTACTCTTTTTTTATAAAAGCTCCGCGGATCATGCATGGCCATGGCTCTAGGAGTCAGTCTTTAAAAAGGTTGGGAAAGGCTGGTCTACAGCATAATAATGTTTACAGCTACCAGTACCTACCACACTTTATCCTGTTTCTAAATAATTACAAATCTGATTCCAATCGTTGGTTTGATTGTACACGTGAAGCGTGAATTGGCAAGCGGCAGAACTAAGAACTTCTTATTTGAAAATAGAACAATCTGTCACGATCAAAATACAATAATCGAACAATGAATCTGCACAAGCGTCGCGCAAATCTGCCAACTGTAAAACGTGTAAGTAGAAAAAGTTCATTTAAATTACGATATATTGAATTATAATCTTCTATGGAGCAAACATAATTTCAGAGGGCTTAGCATAAGCAACACGAGATGATTTTGTCGACTAGTTTTCTCGTGAAAAACCAGTTTTATCTGGTTATTTCTAAGTCTATCGAAGTTAACATCGTTGCCTATTATTCGACTCGTTATGTCAAAAGTAGACTTATAGTAGAGAAAATAGTACGTACTTTCAATCTCGCTGTGGTATTTTGTCTACGAACCCTAACATGACGACGCGACGTGATTTTATCGAATGTTGAGATTACCCGAGATATTTGTGATCGGTAGTTATCTCTCTCCGAGATATGTCTTATTGCAAATCATAAGCCCGCTAGTGTGCCTTTTTTCATCTCAGTGCTTTAAAAACTGCAAAGCAACGTCAAATCCTTAGCATGACATTTGCATGTGCCAAGTTACGTTCCAGTCCTACAATGACGTATGGATTCATTAATCATTTCGAACAACGACACAAGTAGTACAGAGTGGTCTATTTTCGGAATGACGTCATCAATAGTCGTAAGAAAAGATAGCGTGCGCTACATTGCGCTTTAATTATTCGGTGTAATGCATGGCAATGACGTACGAGTGACGTAATGAAATGTTGATTTCGTAACACTAATAGCGGATTCAGACTGTTCCATTTTAGTTCACTGCTAAATGCATACGGTTTGAACCGTCAGAACAGATTTTTATTGATTAACTACAATGGCACCGTGTGAGCCCCCTTACACGGTTTGCCGATAATTCTGCCTTTACCGCCACCCGAGCAATGGTCCAGGGCCCTTGTTTGAAAATTCAAAACCTAGTACCTTCTATTAAAATGTAATTAAATTCATTTAAACTGATCGAGCTACGCTTTAGACAGTATTGTTATAGCATGAATGGGCAGGCTCGACGGGGTTGTTACCACTGTCTCAAAAAACTGACAAAGCTTGCCTTTGGGGTTTTTTTTATGGCATAGGTCGGCAAACGAGCAAGTGGGTCACCTAATGGTAAGTGATCTCCACCGCCCATGTACACCCACAATATCAAAAGAATCATGGGTGCGTTGCCGACCTTAAGGGAAAGGATATTAAAGGGATTTGGAAGAGGAGGGGGTTTGTGCCTCCGTATATCTCACTCACCGTACGAAACGCAGCAGCAAGCTGCTACTTTACGTCGGTTTTCGTGTGGTAAATTTAATATCCGGAGGCCGAACCCTTCACAATCCCTTTCGCGTCCATGATTATATTGATTATTATTGGTATTCACTTACCATCAGATGACCCACTTGTTCCTTTGCCGGCATCGATATATGATCGATATTTATGGGCCTAAACTATGAAGAAAACATTTCACAAAAACAATTCGCTTTACATTGATTGACTATAATTTCGCTCATGACATAATACGGAAAATTATACGCACTCACGCCTGTAATCCCTGAAGGAGTAGGCAGAGGTGTAACCAGTACACCCACATTTCGTCGAGCGTATCTCCGTCCCTTATGTGATAGGGGGCCAGCCTATCGCCATACCGGGCACAAATTCCAGACGCCGGGCTAATACTGAGCATTTCGTATTAGAAAAACCCAATATCACTTTACCCGACCCGAGGATCGAACCTGAGACCTCAATCGTAACGCGTACGCATTACAACTGCGCCACCGAGGCAGTCCGATCCGATGATCCGGTCCGAGTTCCGATGCAATAAGGAAAAATAATATTATTTATTTCTTAGAAGGGATCAAATCTGTGTCCAGAAGCCTTATAGCCTGATATGGAGATGACACTGTTTGCCGAGCTTATTTTCATCTTATGATGATAGGCGATAAAGAAGAAGTCGGTAGACTTCTCGTATGCGAGATGCAGTTGGGGTTGGTACTACCGCTTTGTCTATTTTACCGCCAAGCAGTGTGTATTTTTTTAATTTATCCAAGCACTATTGTGTTTCGGTTTGAAGGACATTGAAACCAGTGATATTACTGGGCATTACGAGACTTAACACCTTATATCTCAGGGTGACCAGCGCAGTTAAGTGCCATGCAGTACTTCATAATTCCAAGTTCTGATTGGTGTTGCTTCTGTTGAAGGGCAGACATGGCGAGTGGCCTAATCGTCCGGTTATTCAAACTAATAAACAAAATAAAAGACCAATGAAATAATAATAATACACGTCCAACAGTCACACACATAGTCCTGACCCCACACTAGGTAAACCTGTGTCGTGGGTATCAGGAACTACGAGGGACTTGCGGTCCCACAACACCCAGACCCGAGACCAATATTTGTGGTTCACACAAACATTTGTCTCGGTGTGGGAATCGAACCCACGGCCTCTCGCTTCGCAGCCGACTACTCGCCCGCTGCGCCACGGAGCTGGAAGGAAATAGACGCCTATATTCCACGGGGGTAGGCAGAGACCATCGAGTGCCACAAGCTACGATCCTGACACACTTTCAGTTCTTCCACATTCCAAATTTTTCCGGTTGAGGGCAGTCGTAACGTCCCTTTTTCGGATACTTATCATTTATTTGATCGGCATAGGTTCTCCTCGGTGCTTATTCTAAATAAGAGGGCTATTGTAGAGTGTAATAAAAGAATAAAGCTTGCTAGTAAGAAATATTTATTTACTGACAAACTATAACTAATGTTTATGAGGAATGAAATAGCTACATGATAACTACCTAAATATAAATTTGCTAGCTTTGAGTACACGCGACGCGGGTGACTATCAATTGCATAATAACATTACATTGCTAATTACCGCCGCGGCACCAAAAATGCTGACAAATGAAATGTATGGCCCTAGCCCGTACAGCTATTAAAGATATACTTTACGTAAGTCGTCTTTCATTCATCCTCTCCATATGTTGAAACCATCCTGATCTTGATCTTGATTGTGGGCTCTTTTTCTCCGCACTGAGCCCGTAAAATATCGGCCATTGTGCATAAAGTTTATGCCAGCTAGGAATCTAGCCTAGCTTCGACCAGAAGCGCAGGATTCCTAGCGTCTCCACATGCTTCTCGGAAGACCTTGCAGCGATGTCAAAACCATTTCAACATACCCTTTTCTATCTTAGTCACCACATCATTCTTCAACTTAAAGCGGTTCCATAATACAGTATTCCTTATTCAGTCAGCAAGGGTGACTCCACACATACTCTATAGGGAGCTAGTTTCCACCGCATTTACTCGATTTCATGCTTCTACCAAACTCAAACCAAAAATAAAACGACAAAAAAATTCACCGCGTGGATGGCCACTGGAAATCTATTTCCAGTGCTATACATGTATACGTTATGTACATAACATAGTAAGTGAGTGACGTGTCGCCAAATTACACGATAGAAGACAACACGCACGTGCTGCGAATGTGTCGATATCGATAATAAATAGTGATTTTTTATGTTTACGCGAATATTACACATTGAAATAAACTAGTTTATACGGATTTTATCGCGGTTTAATTTTTATTTTAGTCCCGGCGTTTCGAAAGCTTTTCAGCCTTCGTGGTCACGGGAGAGACTGAGGTGTAGGTCGTCTCGAAAAGGTAATGTTACATTGCCTACCTTCATTTTAAAATTTTACATTTTTTTATTATTTAAAAAGTTTGTGACCACGAAGGCTGAAAAGCTTTCGATGCGTCTGGACTAAAATAAAAATTAAACCGCGATAAAATCCGTATAAACTGGTTTTATTTCAATGATAATAAATAGATTTTTTTATTGTGACTGCCTCGATGGCGCAATTGTAATGCGTACGCGTTACGATTGAGGTCAACTCTGAGGTCTCGGGTTCGATCCCCGGGTCGGGTAAAGTGGTATTGGGTTTTTCTATTACGAAATGCTCAGTATCAGCCCGGAGTCTGGAATTTGTGCCCGGTATGGCGATAGGCTCGCCCCCTATCACATAAGGGACGGAAATACGCTCGGCGAAATGTGGGTGTACTGGTTACACCTCTGCCTACCCCTTCGGGGATTACAGGCGTGAGTGCGTATTTTTTATTGTATACTCACTAGGTGGCAAGTCCCTTGTATGCGAGAGGCCGTCTGGGTTGACACCTTGTCTATTTCTGTCAACAAGCAGTGTCTAAGCACTGTTGGGTTTCGGTTTGAAGGACTAGAAATCCAGTGAAACTATTGGGCATTATTATATTGGACCGTCGAGGGATGAAATGTCTCTTTATATTTTTTATTACCTAAAATGTCGAAACGAACACGTCGCTCCCTGATGATAATGCCCACGTCTGCCACACACGATCTTGAATTGCAAAATACTGTATTGCACTGGACAGCGCTCGTTACCCCGAGATATAAGATGCTAAGTCTTATAATGCCCAGGAAATTCACTGGCTTAAATGTCCTTAAAACCGGAACACAACAGTGCTTACACACTGCTGCTTGGCGGCAGAAGTAGATAAAGCTGTGATACCAAACCAGACGGCCTCACGCATACGAGGGACCTACCACCTTGATGTTTCTACGACCCAGGTTGGCGGGCTGCAGGGATCTATAATTTAGGCTGCAATCCGCCCGCGTGCCGCGGTCTGACAATAATAGTGCACAGCGTCGCTCTACCAATTACGGTCTTATAGGAAATCGGGAATAGGGTAGTTTCCTATATTGAATTTTATACATTATTTTATGAGCAACAGAAAATGATACGCAAAAGAAAGCCTTTTATTAAAACACAATCAAAATTGATCCAGAAATGTGACCGCAGTTATGAATTTAAATTTTGGTATGAGGAAGAGTGGGTGCGTAGTAGGGATATCTCACTATCTCGCTTGCACGCGTGCACCATAATGAACATTTTACACAGTGACGTCAAAGTTTGCGTCGTCTGTCATTTGACAATTACCCCTTCTACAGGATTTGAATGGCTTCTAACTTATTTATTTATGGTCCGATTTATACAATTCTTTCTGCAATAGATTTTGATTAACGTATCTTATTAATTTAAATAGTAAAAAAATCTAGTCAACTACCCTATTCACGTCATAGGTCAATAGAAAATCTATTTTCATTGTGTACACACTTCTGTCAACGTAAGTAGTGATGTGATGTCACCAAATTACGCGCGATTAGAGATAGGAATGTATCGATGTCGATAAAATACTATTTGCATATTTTTTGACAAGGTAATAAGGTTATTTTAAGATATTTAATGACCTATTGACAGCGTAGAGCTATAAGAACTCGTATGTAGATTTCATGAAATGAATACTGTCCTGAGTTCGATCCCCAGTTAAGGCAATCATAATTTTAGTGAGATTTTGAATTTAAAAACTACGCACCTGTATCGCGTCGCATCTCTTTGGTTGTGTTTGAAATTGTAGGTCGATCAGGCGATATGCTCGCCCCATATCACCGAGTACAAAACTCTCTTGAATCAAGTGACATCAAGAAGTATATACGATCAAAGTTATGAGTTTTGGGATTTTATTAATATATTAAGTACGAATATGCAAACTATGCTAGCCTTGTCTCATCAGTCACTCGAGACAAAACGAAGTACATAATTTAATGTTACAATAGTTCTACATAATAGATAAACATAATTGACAGCCTCCGAGGCACAGTTGGCGAGTAGCCGGCTGCGAAGCGAGAGGCCGTGGGTAGATTCCTACACCGAGACAAATGTTTGTGTGATCCACAAATATTTGTTTCGGGTCTGGGTGTTGTGGGACCACAAGTCCTTCGTAGTTCCTGATACTCACGAGACAGGTTAACGTAGTGTGTGGTCAGGACTATGTGTGTGACTGTTGAGTGTACAAAAAAACCTTTCATGTTTCCCAAACTGACATGTTGCTGAATACATACATACATACGCACTCACGCCTTTATTCTCCGAAGGTGTAGACAGAAGTGTAGCCAGTAAGTACACCCACATTTCGCTGAGCTTATTTCTGTCCGTCGTAATGGGGCGTGCATAGCGCCATAACGGGCACGTGTCCAAATTTTAGGCTAATACTATTTTGTGATAGAAAACCCCAATATCACTTTTACCCGATCCAGGGATCGAACCAGATACCTCAGCACAACAGTCGTACAGCGTATTATAACTGCGCCACCGAGGCAGGAAGTCCATCTATATCCACCAGCCTAAATTCGTCTACTACTGAACATAGGGCTTTCTATTAACTAGGTGGTAGGTCCTACGTATGCGAGAGGCCGTCTCGATAGGTACCACCATTTTGTCTATTTCTGCCGTCAAGCAAGAGTGTGTAAACACTGTTGTGCCGGTTTGAAGGACATTGAAGCCAGTGAAATTACTGGGCGTTATGAGACTTAACACCTTCTGTCTCCGGGTGATGAGCGCAATTCAGTGACTTCATAATTCGAAGTTCTGATTGTGTAGCTTCTGTTCATGGGCGTGATACTTAAAATCAAGCGAGCGGCCTATCTCGTCATCTATAGCTTATAACAAAATACAAAAACAAAAAGTTCGCTTCCACCTTTGACGGTCCTCCGCCTTCCTCATCCAGTCGCCTCCCGATACATCTCTTATATTGTGGGCCCATTGTTGAAGTGTGTAACATTGTTGTCCAGTATATTCTTCATTAAGCAGGGGCCGTACCGGCTAATTCGCAGAACTTCATCAACTCTGCCGGCGTTCAAGTCCATTCAGATTAATCGCCAGCGGGCGGCATTAATTAATTCAAATCAATCGGTTTTATTGAAGTTCATGTGACGTCATAAATCGTTGTTGGTTGTTGGAACGCCGGCAGAGTTGATGAAGTTCGGCGAATTAGCCGGTACCGCCCCAGGGTCGCTGAATCATTCGTGCTGTAAATTTAGATTATTTCAATCTGTATTTATGACCTGTTGCCATGGGGAACATCAAGCAAAAATTTCCTTCTCTCAGTTAAATACTGAAGTCGCTCGTAAAACCATCGCGATTAAATAAGTAAATGACCGATATGATTCATCATTTTAGCATTAAAGTTGTTACAAGTTTTGTAAACGTTATTTATGTATACACAAATCTACGTTTCCTGACCGTAGTACTGACTGATTTTTCAACTCCCCAGGGCTAAAAGCTAAAATTTCGACAGGGTATACCTTTAATCTACAGGATTGAAAAGGGATGGGAAAGTTTGTATGGTATATAATATCTTACTAGTCAAAATTGGTACTTGCCTTTTACACAATTACTGAAACACGTATTTCGGCGTTTTTGAAATTAAGCCTCTATGGAGAGAAAGGGAGTTGTCGTAGTAAATTACTGGGCATTATGAGACTTAACATCTTACATCTCGGGGTGACGAAAGCAGTAAGTACAATGCTATGCAGTGCTTTGTAATTCAAAGTTATGTGCGGTGTTGCTTGTATTTATGGGCAGGCGTGGCCCTTACCACCAGGCGAGCGCCTTATTCGATTCGTCACTAAAGCTAATAAAAAAAGCTTTACCACACGGGCGAAGCCGCGAGCAAAAGTTAATAAGTAATAAAAACTAGTAACCGCTGAACATGATTAAAAACAAATGGTTTCACGAACGTAACCCACATAGTCGATAAAACCCCGTTATTACCTACACAACACCCTGTAATACAAACAATATTAAAAGGATTAAAACTTTCACAATTAATACAGCTGTTATCGACAGATCGCTATCCTCCACTACCCATGGCCATTAGTGTCATTCAAGCGGCCATCTTGGATAGTTTATTCGAAAATCGAACTCTGGCGGAAACACGCGCGGCGTCGTCGTCAGTGCAATGGCGCGCGGGAAATAGAAAAAATAAATTAATATAATCGGCCAGTGTCGTGTCACTTTAAAATGTAATTTTAATTTTATGTGCAGTGTGTTTAAGTGACCTTTGCCTGATTTATTGGACATTTTGTATCGTAAGTAATTTTTCAATGATTACCATTCCCAGATATAATTTTAGAATTTAGGTTTTTTTCTCAGAACCAATAAATATTGTTTTTACGGTAGTCTTGTTATTGTGTAGGTAGTTGTGTTAGTTTCGGCATAGATTTTTCTAATGTGTCTATGGTTTCGGTCATAATTATTTTTTACGCTTTTTATGATTTCATTACTTATAAAAAATACCTTTTTCAACTATTATTATGTGTGTGACTGTTGGGTGTATTTATTTATCATTATTTTAACAATTATTTATGTTCTACCGATATTATGTTTTAAAGTATACATCTTTGGTAGGGAGGCCCTTCGTTCAGGTTTTTCGGGATTTTGTTTTAGTCTAACGAGGACGACGAAACCGTTTCTGGATGAAATGGAAAAGAACTCCGGAGAAAGATTTTCGAAATGTGCATAGGAACATACTCTCAACTCTAGCGAGCAGCCCTGGGTCTAGGGGGGAGCAAACCGGGCCACCCGCTCCGGGCGGCAGTTTTAGGGGGCGCCAAAGTGATAGTATAATATGATTAAAAATAAAAAAACTTGTCCCACAAAGCGCCTAGCATACGGAAGCCTGGTTGGCTCTCCGTAGACTTGTATGAAAAAGGCGCCACACAGGCCCCCACCACAAGTGAAAATTACAAATTTATAAAAGGGTTCTTATTGTCCCATTCCTTTGCTTTATAAATAACAATAACAATAATAATAATACTTAACAATTCTGGACTAATATAAAAATATTGTAAACTTTATAGTTGCCCAGTGTATTTTGACGATGCTATGTATGTTATGTATATATTAGCTGATATGATTTCTGTAATTACATAAGTTTCTTTATTTTGTACTGACTTGTCATAAGCGCTATTTTAATCGCCTACATGATGAATAAAACTATTTCATTTCATTTCATTTAAAAAAAACATTGGTAGTATTGTAATTTACTTTACAATCTCATTTGTGGTGATTTAAATTAAAAATTGTTTTCCTGCTTAATGCTATAAATAGCAATAGCTTTGTTTAAACAGTCGTTTAACTAAAAGAAAATTGATTTTTCTTGATTGCCTGACCATGGTATCGAATCAAGGATCTCACAATTTTCACAATATAAGTACACTGCCGCCGGATAATAACCATAAAAGGCGTACCCGGAAGGAAATTTGTGTCTCCGGATATCTTACTTACCGTATGAATCGTAACAGCTAACTACTACCGACTTGAAGTCGGTTTTCTGTTAACAATCCGGTCGAGCCAGCCCATTTATGCTGTAGACAAAACTGTCGGTAGGACAAGTACACCCACAGATCGCTTATTTCCGTCCCATGATATGATAGATGGCGAGCCTATCCTATATATATCCTACAGCCTATATATAGAAAATCCCTATATCACTTTTACCCGATCCGGGGATCGAACCCGAGATCTCTGCACAGTAGTCGTAATGCGTACGCATTACAATAACGCCACCGAGGCAGTTATAACAATACTAACCCTGTACACCCCCACTGTTGTGCAGGGGCCTCCTCTACCAATGAGGGGCTAGGCCTCAGTCCACCACGCTTGTCTAATGCGCGTGGGCAGACTTCACATACCTTTGAAACTCTTATGCAGAACGTCTCAGGTATGCAGGTTTCCTCGATGTTTCCTTCACCGTTAAAGCAAGCGATAAACAATGAATACACACGTAACTTCAGTCAGAGGTGCATGCTCTTGGGGCTGGTTGCGAACCTGTGACTTTCGTCTCGACAGAGATCATTCTCCGCTGAACTATTATTGTTTGACTTCAAAAACCGAGCGTTTTTTTGTACATCGGTTTCTCCGCTAATTGTGGACCTATTTTGTTGGAAAAAAAATTACTCCATAGAGTTTGTTTGGTTATGTGGTACGATAAAAATTCTCCGCGTAAATGGGGCTTTAGGCCGCATATTCTAGCATAACTTACAAGTATTCATGTCACAAATACTTTATTTTTTACTAGTGCGTGTAAACCTAAGGAAATTTAAAATGTATTACAAAAACATTGTACACAACAAACAACTAGTTTACTAGTTTAGGAACATAAACAACTAGTTTAGATGGAATTGATTACTATTTTTAACCGACTTCAGTAAAAGAGGAAGTTTCAATTCGGCGTGTTTTTTAAATGTATTTACATCGATTTCTCCGCCAAATGTATACTCTGACTGACTGACTCCAAAGAGACCTACAGAAATCGTTATTTTTAACTTCTCAGTGTTTTATTTTGAAGTTGGTTTCTAAGTTTTTTAACCGACAAAAAAGGAAGTCCTTTGTATGTGTATAACCACATAACTCTGCCAAATATGGTCGATGTGAGTTGCTCAAAGTTGGTTACATTTAAATTCAAAAAGAGATTTCACCCCTAAATCTGTAGTGAAGTACTGAAACTTCTTTATTTATGCACCTCCTCCTTCATCCACTTGCCTTTATCCTACTCGCAGTGAAAAAGATATTCAGGCGGAGCCACGGGCAACAGCTAGTCGCTTATAACATGTTACATTGGCTTAGAGATCTGCACTGAGCACTCGGTGCCAATTTCAGGAACTCTACGTAACGCGGTCGCGTTACGAATCCACACGGTTGATAGTTAGATAGTAACTTTTTATTGTAGACACACAGCAACAAAAACAACAAAAATAGAAAACAGCTTAATAATAAATGTGCCACAAGTGGCGGCCTTATCACTAAAAGTGATCTCTTCCAGGCAACCATTGGATGGAGAGGAATAATATGAAAGCAATAGACGGGGTGTACAATAAAGGGGCAATATTAATAAAATACTAATACAATATTACTTAAACATAAATAGACAGTGTAGAAGAAATGGGAGGAATAAAACACACTATGTATATAATACTTACATAAAAAAAGAAGGTCATAGAGAAGAAGGATTTAGCATATGTTATAAGTGCTGCCAGAGTACTAAATATTAACACAACGGTTATGAAGTCACACTATTATTGTATAACGTTATATTGTCTGTTAATCCATAAGATACTCTGACTTATTTAATTATTCAATTATAAATAATATACACGTTATTTAGAACGATCTAACATGTTCAATAATAAATACAATTACTAATGTGAACTATTTGTGAAAAGGTATAAATAAGGTGGAATAATTATTGTCGCCAGTCAGTCGGTTGCTAAACGGAATATAAAGTGTTACTCTGCCCAAATAAATGGAGAAGGTCGTGTACATTGTGTTTCAATTGTTCTACTTCGTTACACATATTAAACAACACGAGAATTATACTAAACTATTCTAACTACTCTAAACTGACGTGCATGTATGAAATATTTAAAGAGAGTGAATGAGGCCAAAGAGGTATGCAAGGATCGTAGCAAGTGGAAATCCGTTGTCTCTGCCTACCCCTATGGGAAACAGGCGTGAGTCTATGTATGTAATATGTATGTACGAGATTGTCTATTCGTTATGCCGTGATAAATGAATAATAGGTAAATAAATAAATACACCCAACGGTCACAAACATAGTCTTGACCCCACACTAGGTTAAACCTGTGTCGTAGGTATCAGGAACTACGAGGGCCTTGCGGTCCCACAACACCTAGACTCAAAACAATTATTTGTGGATCACGCCAACATTTGTCTCGCTGTGTGATTCGAACCCACGGCCTCTCGCTTCGTAGCCGGCTACTCGCCCACTGTGACACGAAATTTGACAATTTTACCAATTTTATCTGTTTATCTCTATATGTCTATCTAAGCTAACATGGTTGCATAGAATACTCGACACGTTATGACAAAAGTAGAGAAAATAGTACTTTTAACCTCACTGTAATATTTTATGAGTGGCAGAGCCACGCTGTAGACAAATGTGTCTACAGCATGAATGGGCCGGCTCGTCCGGATCGTTACCCCTGTCTCACAGAGAACCGGCGTAAAGTAGCAGCTTGCTGCTGCGTTTCGTACGGTGAGTGAGATATCCGGAGGCCCAAACCCCCTCCCCTCCCTAATTCCTTAATTATCCCTTTCATTTAAGGTCGGCAACGCGCCCATAATTCTTTTGGTATTATTGGCGTCCATGGGCGGTGGAGATCACTTACCATCAGGTTACACACTGGCTCGTTAGCCGGCCTATACCATAAAAAAAATATGTACTCGCGCCTGTAATCCCCGAAGGGGTAGGCAGAGGTGTAACCAGTACACCCACATTTCGCCGAGCGCATCTCCGTCCCATAATGTGATTGGGGGCGAGCCTATCGCCATACCGGGCACAAATTCCAGACTCCGGGCTGATACTGGGGTATTTCGTAATAGAAAACCCCAACACCACTACCCGACCCGGGGATCGAACCCGAGACCTCAGCGTTGGCCTCAATCGTAACACGTACACATTACAACTGCGCCACCGAGGCAGTCATATAAAATAGAAAATGTCTATAAAATAGACATATAAAAAAAATATGTCAAGTTGCATATCCCGCCGCGCCGGTGTAACATCACTTGTAGGTTATTGCAGGGTAGAAAAAACTCTGCGAGAGTTATTGTGAGCATCTATTATTACCAAGAACAATAAACGATTGATAATAAACATACGGTAAACAATTGGATAATGCTGTACGCATTCTATTCGTAATTGTTCTAATGTTTACATTGTTTTTAAAGGGCACTAAATCCATGTTTTATGGTCAAATCGCGCCGTGGTATTAGAAAAAGTCAAACACTTTAAATGTATAGGTACTGCTAGACGGGCTGTTTAGAAGCAAAATTGAATCTCATAACGCGGAAGTTTGACAGCTCACAAACAGGCAGCGCGATAGGGGTTCTACTAAAGAGTAAGCGAGACATTAATATTGAGTTACGGTCATTTTACCACAACTTAGTGGTACAATTTCTATGAACCGGGCAGCTTGTCTAGTAGTATAGATTATTATTTTGTATTTAATTCTAATTCCAATAATTGTATAATTGAATGTTAGTGTAATTGTGTTTATCTCTTATTGTTATAAAACACTAGGGGCGTTGCCCATGTTTTTCCACAAAACATAAACTTAAAGTCCGACGAATATGAGACATATCTTGCTTTCTTCCCCACATTATTCTGCATCGATTGGTATCGGTCTCGACCCCATACCCCCAGCGGTTTCGGAGGAGATAGCGTGACAAGCTTTTGGCAGCGGCGGCGCGCGGCGGCGCCAGTTTCTTTTTTTTAGAATAGAGAGAAGAGAGATTTGTATCTTTGTATTTTTATGTTTTCATTTTTCTATTAGCTTATGGTAGTCTGACATGTAGTTGTATCTGTAAGTATTTATGCATATCTTTAATGAATGTAAACGCTAGATTATCTTCCTGTAAAAAAGGTACTTACTATAGTTTAAGTTTTATGTTTGCAATGTTGATGTGCTGAATAAATACTGACCTATCTAGCTTACCGAGAAATCTAGATAGTTAGATACCTTAGGTACGTAGGTACATACATACCTACTTCCATTATCCATGCGTGATGTTAATGAGTGTTTGGCGTGGCGTGAATGCAATGACCAGAATAACAAGACCTCGCAGATTAACTTTTGCTTGATGAAGATGGTATTCCGGTATCTAGTATAATGAAATTAGGTTCAACGCCTGTTTCGTGACCACCATTTAATATGTAATAGTGGGTTCACACTTTTCGATTTTAATTGATCAATTGCTTAAGTGATAGAGCGACAGTTTTGTCTACAGCATGAATGGGTCACCTCGTCCGGGTCGTTACCACTGTCTCACACAAAATCGACGTGAAGCTTGCTGTTACGTTTCCTATGGCGTGTAGTATCCGCCGGCCCAATCCCCCTCCCCTTCCCAATCCCTTAATTATCCCTTTTCTTTAAGGTTGGTAACGCGCTCATGATTCTTCTGGTATTGAGGGCGTACATGGGCGGTGGAGATCGCTTACCACCAGGTGACCCACTTACTCGTTTGCCGGCCTGTGCTATTAACTGACTACCTGTCCTGGAATTTGAAGCCACGACCTTACGGTTTCTCAGACTATGTTGGCTGCCGCTAGAACAATGAGGCGGTGCTTCTCCATTATATTTTTATTTCCATATATGATGAAACACACTACAAATATTTTTATTGTTTGATACAGTATAAATATAAGTTCGCTTAAACCGGATTAAACTAGCTCTGTAATCTTAGCTATAGGAAATGCAACTAAATATTATATTGTTTAATCAGAAATCTATTTTAGCGCCATCTATTATGTATCTTAGTACGTTAAAATAAATATAATTTATTTCACGGCTGCCATCTTTGATGCTACCATATTTATTACGAATTTGTCGTAATTGGCAAGACTTCCAGGGAGGGGATTTATCCCCAAACCAAAAAACTTATACATACCTTTATTTTTCCCATTAGGTATAGATACATACGCACTCACGCCTGTAATCCCCAAAGGGGTAGGCAGAGGTGTAACCAGTACACCCACATTTCGCGAGCGTATCTCCGTCCATTATATGATAGGGGCGAGCCTAACGCCATACCTGGCACAAATTCCAGACTCCGGGCTGATACTGAGCAATTTCGTAATAATAGAAAAACCAAATACCACTTTACCCGACCCGGGGATCGAACCCGAGACCTCAGCGTTAGGCTCAATCGTAACGCGTACGCATTAAAACTGCGCCACAGAGGCAGTAGAGTGCTGAGGCTATCCAATAATGAATAGGAAGTAAGCTCAGCGAACTCGATATAGGATCGTCGTGCAAGTCAGCCTTAAGCAACGTATAGTGTACGATATAAGTATTATACAAACGTGCTACAGAAAGGTGTGGTCAAATTTAAGCAACGTATAGTGTACGATATACGTATTATACGACGTGTTACAGAAAGGTGTGGTCAAATTTAAGCAACGTATAGTGTACGATATACTTATTATACGACGTGTTACAGAAAGGTGTGGTCAAATTTAAGCAACGTATAGTGTACGATATAAGTATTATACAACGTGTTACAGAAAGGTGTGGTCAAATTTAAGCAACGTATAGTGTACGATATAAGTATTATACAACGTGTTACAGAAAGGTGTGGTCAAATTTAAGCAACATATAGTGTACGATATAAGTATTATACGACGTGTTACAGAAAGGTGTGGTCAAATTTAAGCAACATATAGTGTACGATATAAGTTCGCCCCCCGTAGTAAAGAATCCGATTGATTATAAATAAAGCATTTCTATCGAATGAGTAACATATCGATATTCAACTTGCAACTTTGGACAACACTATATGTTAAACTACTGAGCTTTTGTCTCTCTTCAGCATTGCTATTCTCGCTCACACACTCCACTTAATTTATAGGGATGTGATCGATCTTTTCAATTTTAATAAACATTTTGACAGCCTCCGTGGCGCAGTGTGCGAGTAGCCGGCTGCGAAACGAGAGGCCGTGAGTGACTATGTATGTGTGTGACTGTTGGGTGTAAGTAATTAAGTATTTAAAATTACAGTCATATTTTAGAATGCCTAGATTTTGATAAAATCCGGTACATAGACACTCACTGTCAGGTGTATGTAACGAACTTTATATATGACCACACTTTTCTGTAACACATTGTATAGGTCGGTCTCTCATATGCTCCGTCTGGGTATCATCCCATTTTTACAGGATTCATATTAACCGAAAAAAAAGCAGTGATAGCTCAGCGGGGAGTACTTGCTTTAACAGTGAAGGAAACATCGTGAGGAAAACTGCATACCTAAGAAGTTCTTCATAATAATTTCGAAGGTATGTGAAGTCTGCCAACCCGCATTAGGCTAGCGTGGTGGACTAAGGCCTAAACCCTCTCATTCAGTAGAGGAGGCCCGTGCCCAGCAGTGGGACGAGTATAATACAGGGCTAGTATTATTATTATTATGTTTGTCTTGCCATAATCTCGGGACTACAGAGCCCGGACCTTTGGAAGGCGTGCGTGGGGCCGAAGCCAACACGTAGAGGCCCGTTAGACAATTTTAATTTTATATGGTGATGTGACACCGCCCGGCGGCTATCCTTGTATACACTATAGAAGTGTATCCAAGGACAGTCCCCGGTTGGTGTAGGACTATTGTAGGGATGGGCAAAAATTAATATATTCTGTTTTATTGAGATGAGGTGTTGGTGAATTAGATAACCGGGACTATGGAAAAGACTATGGCACCTGCCTGACCTATGTTAAAACATGGATAAAATAGGCAGGTGGTGACTCGCCAACTCAGGTAGATGGGCTCCCCAAAATAGTCACTAGAAAAAGCGACAAGGGAGCAACACCCAGATGAGTGGCTAAAGGGCGGAGAGGTGTCACTGGGCTTTATACAACGATCATTTGCTCCCTTAGGGTCCCATCACGTTGCCCACTCACCACTTACGTTTCACATCCACTCTTCGAGCATGAAGCTCTCGCGACTCCACTCTGACCGGCCGGTGAAGGCAAGCCAGAGGTGGGGGACCTGTTCCTCATCATTGTTCACTCCAGCCGGCCAGTGAAGGCGAGCCAGAGATGAAGAACAGGAGCCTCCCCCGGGAGCACTCGGGTACGTAGGGTCGCTACTCCCCAACAGCTCGCCACAAGCTGCCCTGCGGGCTTATTATTATTATTATTATCATATTAACCGATTTTGATAATTATGTTATTAATCGATAGTGTACACCTGCCTCGGCGGCACAGTTGTAATGTGTACGCGGTACAACTGCTGGTGCTGACGTCTCTGTTTCGATTTCTGGGTCGGGTAAAAGTAATATTTGGTTTTTCTATTTCGAAATGTATAGTATCAGCATGGAGTCTAGAATTGTGCCCGGTATGGCGATGAGCTCGGTGAAATGTGGGTGTACTGGTTACATCTCTGCTTATTCCTTCGGAGATTACAGGCGTGAGTGCATATCTACAAATTCGACGAAACCTGTGCCTCAACCATGAGTTTGTCTCGGTAAAATCGCTAGCGACGACGTAAAATATTTGTATGACAAAATTTAATTTCTCACGTATCCGCTAGAGGCGCCACTGAGTTTTTCATATAAATATCTTACGTCGCGTCGTCGCTAGCGATTTTAACGTGACAAACTCATGGTTAATCTGCTGAGTAAATCACTATAATTGAACCTATAGTACAATTTAAAAACACAGTTACGTCTCGGCATTCGATTAGGCGTATCAAGGTTAACGATTTCATGTTATCGACCAGTTTACGTTGACCTCCCGGGATCCAATCAAATTGGATCTTCTATTTTGTAACTCACGTCCGTGTTTTAGAACCCTTATGTACTTAGTTCTTACTGTGACACTGAAATGTCCATTAACTTTAATTGTCATTAAATTTGACCACACCTTTCTGTAGCACGTTGTATAATACTTATATCGTACACTATACGAGTACGTTGCTTAAATTTTACCACACAATTCTGTAATACATACCTAGTACCTATATGGTACAGGAGTTACAGCGCAACCTTGAGGCGATCTACGAGTAATATTTATGTATTCAAATCAAATATGTTAAAAAGATCTAAGTACCTATTACGTATGTTCACATACGAGTAGTACTAGGTAAATGGCATTTATACATTCATCGCCCACGCGGGAATCGACATTTCGTATTATAACAGAGTAGGGCATTGGGATTTGGGCGTGTTCGGACGAAGAAAGTTCAGGGAAGTTAAATTAGACAGTTTTATATTTAGCTTCTTAATATTTTTGTGTCTGTTTAATTTTGCTATCACCTTCATCGAAATAAGATGACAAGGAACGTAACTCAAGCAAGAACATGCCCCCACACAAACTATGTGCAAGGGGACGGGGCTATAAAAGTCTGTGCAGCTCGTTCATTCATCATTTCATAAACTTTTATTCATGATCTCTAGCTGATACTTAATACGTCAAATTTTTGCGCGGTGCAGAACGTCGTATCTTGATCTAGAAATTTAATATTGAGAATTAAATTTTATGAAATAAAGTCGATTTTGAACGTTCATTAATTCTTGTTGCGTGTATGAGTGTTACGTGTGATTTTACCTTTGCATGTGTAAGTAAGTGGAGCCGTATTTTTGGCAGATTCATATGAGAGTTATCGTTCTAGTTATCTTATTTCGATGATCACGTTAATATCTAACCCCCGACCTGGAAGGGGTGTTATTAGTTTGATCTATATGTCTGTCTGTGGATGTGTGTGTTAGTGTGTTTATCTGTCTGTAGTTTCGTAGCGCTTAAACGAAAGGACCGAATGCAATTGCGATTCACTAGTAGAGCCACGCTGTAGACACTTTTGTCTACAGCATGAATGGGCCGGCTCGTCCGGCTTGTTACCATTGTCTTACATAAAACCGGCGTAAAGTAGTAGCATGCTGCTATATTTTGTTCGGTGAGCGAGATATCCGGAGGCATAAATCCCCTTCCCAATCACTTAATTCCCCTTTCCTATAAGGGCTACAACGCGCCCATGATTCTTTTGGTATTGTGTGCGTAAATGGGCGGTGGAGATCACTTACCATCAGGTGACCCACTTGTTTGCCGGTCTGTGATATAAGACAATGCGGTTTCTTTTTATTTAAGGTGGTTTAAAGTGGATAGAAAAGAAAGAAAGAAAAATAAAGTTGCTACATGCTAGGATATACGAGTCGATTGTCTTTTTTTTGTTATTAACTTGAATGACGAGGCGAGCACGTCGCTCACCTCGCCTGCTCAAAAATAGAAGCAACACCACACAGAACTTTAAATAACAAAGCACTGCATGACACTGGACTGCGCTCGTCACCCCGAGACATAAGTTGTTAAGTCTCATAATGCCAAGTAATTTCACTGGCTTCAATGTCCTTCAAACCGGAACGCAACAGTGCTTACACACTGAAGACGGCAGAAATAGACAAAGCGGTGGTACCAACCCAGCCCGCCTCTCGCATACGACGGACCTACCACCTTGTAATAACTACTTAAACCGATAAAAGTACGCATACGCACTTGCGAGATGTTGATATTAATGACTATGTGAGGAATGCTGCATGTTGGCCTGGTGTGAAGTCTAGACATCACGGAGCAGCACGTGATGGGACTGATCACGACAGCCCAGCTAGAGAGTTGATTTTGTGCTGAGGTAATTGGCTTGGTGAAAGGGTTAGACACCATGACCAGCACATGGACCCAATAACAGTAGGTTCAATAAACTGCTGAGGTAATTGGCTTGGTGAAAGGGTTAGACACCATGACCAGCACATGGTGGACCCAATCACAGTAGGTTCAATGAGGTGCTGAGGAAATTGACTGGTGAAAGGGTTAGACACTATGACCAGCACATGGTGGACCTAATCACGTCAGGTTCAATTGGAGTTTCTTTTTGTTTTCAGATATTGTAAGATAATTATGTTCACACAACACTTGTTCCCGGTTAATGTGACACCACACATATTTTTTATAGCATAGTCCGGCAAACGACCAAGTGGGTCACCTGATGGTAAGTGATCTCCAACGCCCATGTACGCTCACTATACTAAAATAATCATGGGCGCGTTGCCGACCTTAAAGGAAAGGGATAATTAAGGGAGGGGGTATGGGCCTCCGGATATCTCACTCACCGTACGAACAACGCAGCAGCAAGCTGCTACTTTACGCCGGTTTTCTGTGAGACAGTGGTAACGACCCGGACGAGCTGGCCCAGTCATGCTGTAGACAGAACTGGCTCTACCACTCATATGTATTGACAATTCTCATTAGTTTAATGTTCACAGCATTTTCAGATTTACACACTATGTTACACTGGCATAATCACGTCTCGAATATTACAAAAATAATGTTCTCTTAGGCAGCTAGTCCATCTCTTAAATACTAACGAAGAGGCCGATAGACTAGCTAAGGAGGGTTGTACACAAGGTATAGAATATAACGTAAATCCTGATCACTCAGAAATATTGCCGATATTTAGAACGCTAAATTATAACAAGTGGAAAGAGCACTTTAATGAGATATCATTAATCAAGGGGATCTGGTATAAAACTTTACAGTCTGAGCCGCCCCGTATACCATGGTTTTCATCATGTAAATTTAACAGACACAAAATTAAAACACTTTTAAGATTCAGATCTGGGCACATTCCATCAAGAAAGTTTGCATACTTGATAAAAAAAGTAGATTCTCCAAATTGTGAACTATGTGGAGTTGAAGAAGATATCTTACACATATTGATGGAGTGCGCTAAGAACCAGCAGGAAAGAAAGAATCTGATTGAAGCACTGAAGCTGAATGTATTAGACGTAGGAATCGCGCAATCTATTCTCTCACTACCAATGTCTAAAGCAGCTTCAATGTTATGTCCGTTAGCTGCAGTGCTTCAGCGTTAAATGTATGAACCTATTTGTAATTTGTGTATTATATGATAAGAGATGGGCATTATGGGGTTGACATATCCACAAGGGATAAAAGCCCCTAAAACATAAGAATAAAAAAATAAAAAAAAATCTCTTTAATACAAATTCCTCTCTATAGTTACTGTCATACAATGACTTACTAGATTATTTGACATACCCTCTTTATTAAAATATTCGTAAACCCTACACTTAGATCATTTGACATACCTTTTTATTAAAATATTCATAAACGCTACACTATGAAGAATCTACTGAGAATGTTTAAATTACTTCGAGAGCGAAGTAACTATTAGAATGGCCATGTGAGATGTTGCTGATTTTCAATGAAATGCTTTAAGTTTTTAAAGATTCATAAAATAGTTTTATAAAACAATTATGTAATTATACACATTTTAAAATCATATATATATATATACAGTTAAAGAAAGGAATAAATAAAGAATTGTGTTGCGTCATATCCGGTAGTCAGAGTTGGGGCAGGGTAGGGTTGTTTACTATTGTGTATTTAAAGGCGGGCATCTGCCAGTAAAGAACACTTGCTTCGGAGATCTCAAAGAGGACGTTACTCTGCCCGCTGTCGGTCCTAACTGACTCTGAGTACCTACATATTTGTAGCTAAGTATTCTTGTTGATTATTGTTATGATTATTTTGAATTGGTTTAATGTTAATATATTATTACGAATGGTACCTTATTAATATTTAAATAGAATTAATTAAACTTAGTAATTGGTAACGAATTGTGGTTTGAGTTACAAATAAACTAAATAAATAATAGAAATTAAAGTATACCAGTTTTTTTTTATGTCTCATATTGTCTACTTCTAACACACTCACTCCTTGTGAGTGGTAGGCAGAGATGTACCCAGTACACCCACATTTCACTGAACTTATTCCGTCCCATGATGTGATAGCGAGCCTATCACCATACCGGGCACATTTCCAGACTCCGGGCAGATACTGAGCATTTCGTAACACACACCAAGATCACTTTACCCGACGCGGGGATCGAACCCGAGACCTCAGCACAGCAGTCGTACCGCCTCCGGATTACAACTGTGCCACCGACGCGACGCTAAAATAGAACGTATTATAAATTAGTACTCACAAAAAACCTAAAACATTTATAAAAATGGAAACAGTTCTGTTCTAACGTTAATTAGTGAATAATTACGTGCCTAGCTCCCCATTCATGACATAGCCCGCATTTACCATACCCACATGGTGTAATTTATGGCTATAATAAAACTGTAGATTGTCTGTCAGCTAATATGTTCACGTCATCGAAATAATAGAACGATAACTCTCATATGAATCTGCCGAAAAATACGGCTCCACTTACTTACACATGCAAAGGTAAAATCACACGTAACACTCATAACGCAACAAAAATTAATGAACGTTCAAAATCAACTTTATTCATAAAAAAGTTAATGTCTAAATATTACATTTCTAGATCGAGATACGACATTCAGGTCCACGCAAAAAATAGACGTATAAAAATAGGGCGGCTAGCCGGCTGCGAAGCGAGAGGCCGTGGGTTCGATTCCCGCACTGAGACAAATATATGTGTGATTCAGAAAAAATGTTTCTTGTATGAGTGTGGTGGGAACACAAGTACCTCGTAGTTCATGATGCCCACGATACAGGTTTACCTAGTGTGGGGTCAGGACTATGTGTGACTGTAGGGTGTTTTTATTTACGCAGTAATTCATAATTCGGTATTATTAATAATGGTTGGTTTATTCATAAATAATGGTTGGTGTTGATTCTGTTTATAGGCAAGCGTGACGCTTACCATCAGACGAGCGACCTGCTCGTCTCTTCAAATAAAGCTAATAAAAAAACCTGTATGACGTCAGCATACCGTGTGACGGGGTCGCACGCTCGTTTCTTCTGAATTATTAACAACTTATCGATCATCCGCCTTCATATCGTCGCACACAATCTTTCCCATAAACATTTTTTATTTTTTTATTATAGCATAGGCCGGCAAACGAGCAAGTAGGTCGCCTGAGGGGCTAGCACGGAATCGTAATGTAAAGGTATCGAGAGCTCGATAGATGATTCCTTATATGTATATCATTGGTCTATATTCCATATATATTAAGTTTCTTTTACGTACGATAGAGGCGCTGTACCAAAATCTTATAGAAATTGTTGTCGATGACAGCTCGAATAACTTTTCGCAAGTTTTCCGTGCTAGCCCCTCTGCAGGCTAACCATGAGTTTGTCTCGGTAAAATCGCTAGCGACGAAGTAAGATATTTATATGAAAAACTCAGTGGCGCCTCTAGCGGATACGTGAGAATCTAAATTTTGTCATACAAACATTTTACGTCGTGGCTAGCGATTTTACTGAGAAAAACTCATGGTTGGGGCACTGAGGGGCGAGCACGAACAACTTACGAATAAGTATTCGAATCGAGAACGCTAGCACTTGTATGAGGTTTCTGTTAGATATGCGATGCGGGACACGAGTGAAACCAACGATTACTTGTAACGCACTCATTTATTAGCGGCTTAGGCGCGTGGACGCAGCACGCTATATATACGTATACCTACATATATAACCCCCCCCCCCCCCATAAAGAAGGCGACATCGTTATCCATTACTCCTTAAAGTTAACTCTGGGAATTGCTCTTAATAATCTGGCAGTACTCCGCGAGGGAAGCACATCTGGTGAGAGTGACGGCAACGATGATTGCGAGTCAACATTGACCGGCTCCTGGTCCGCTTTCTCTCCCCCGACAATTGGATGTGTACTGATCGCAGTACTTTCACTTGTATCGCTTTCATCATAGCTATCACCACCCAGATAGTCGTAACCTTGAATGACCTTGTCACCTCGGTATGAACCAATTTGATTTTTGTGTTTTTTTACCAGTTTTGATAGCACGATATCTTTTATCAGATACAGAACGCTTCCCAGTCTTTTCACAACAATTCCCTTGCACCAAACAAACTTATTACTATTTCATATAGTAAAAGACTAGACTAGAATTTTATAATATGCAATCACTAATATCACGCAGAAAGTATTTAGATTTAGTATTTTTACATAAGCTTTTAAACTCAGGTATAGATTGTCCACAGCATCTTTGGAGAGTAAATATTTCAACTCCATGCCGATTACCTAGATTTTCTGCCTACAAATTATTTAAAGAAAACATTTTATAAAACTAATTTGGGTTACACTACTCCCATAACAAGAATGATGAGAACCTATAATTATTTGCCCAAATTTAACAATAAAATTAAGTTATTTGTTTTTCACAATATTTAGTTTACGTATTTCACATATTTCATTTAAAAATAATTTACTTACTTTACTTATCTTATAATTTATAATAATTATTAGGTATTACGTTATTATGACATTGTATTTTTTTTTTGTGTAAGCTGTAAATACCTTTAAAAGGTAAGCACATGATTTGTTACTTAATTGATTTTTATATTATGTTAGTAGTGTGTTTTACCTAATGGTATTGCTATTAAATAAATAAATAAATAAATAAATAAATAATTTACATACTTTTTATACACAACTATATCATTTTCTTTGTAGCACTGCTTATTTTTACCGCCATAGTGTTTAAACTGCGAGCACTGTTGTTGTTTTACACGATTAGTAAGACATGTGAATGACGGCGGGGAAAAGAAAAGTTGTTTAGCCAGGACTTAAAGTCCTTAACATTGGCGAAAGCAATAAAAGTAGCTGGAACCATACGATCTGCACAGGCTGGTGCCGCTGCCACCGCATCGCATTCAACAATCGGTTTCAAACAACTTTTTGACATTTCGATACGAATACGTTCTCGCAAGTGATTCGTGCTAGCCCCTCTGATAGTAAGTGATTTCCACTGCTCATAAACTCCATACCTAATACCAGAATAATCATAGACGCGTTGCCGACCTTAAAGGAAGGGGATAATTAAGGGATTGGGAAAGGGAGAGGATTTGGGCCTCACGATATCTTATGGTCGAGCCGGCCCATTCATTCTGTAGACACAACTGTCTACAGCGTGGATCTCCCGTTCTTCTGGCATGCAGTGCTTTGTAAGTCAGGTTCTGGGTGGTGTTTTTTCTGTTTACATATATGGCGTTGAATATGCTTTTACCATCAGACGAGCGATCTGCTCGTTTTGCCTTTCAGGTTTCATAAAATATCAGTATCGGAACCCTACATAGAAAGTTTTAACACCAAACACTCCTTATTTTTAGATATAAAATGGAAAATGCCAAAAAATCCATAGAAGAAATCACTGTGAAAAAAGTCGCCGCTCGCCTAGCCCGCGGTCCTCGGCGAACATTGGAGCATTTGGACAGACTTGGTCAAACCTTGGAGAAAGCTGGGCATCTAGTTGGGCAAACATTGGACAAACAGCAATCTGTTTTAGACAGAGTTACATTTGAGAGTGAGAGATTGAGAAGTAGTCAGAGTGAATCATCTTCTAGAAGAAATAGCGATGATGGAGGCAGAAGTAGAAGAGAAGGAATCAGATCAGGTAATAATTATATGCAGAGTTTCTGGGTTACCCCGTCTCAATGTGGAAGAGAAAGGATCAAAGCGAGATTGTATTCTAACCGGAGACCCAAATCTCCTTCCCCTTTCTTCAGATATTGTGGATGTTCATGATTGGTGGAGGCTACATATTATTAGGTGACCCATTTGATGGCCTCAATAGTAGCAACACTACCCAGAACTTGATTTACAAACTGCATGGCACTAGGTAGGCGTGCCTTTTACCGTCATACGTATGACCTGCTGATCTCGTTATTCAAAATTCAAAATATTTATTGAATCCATTGAATGTTATAGGTACATTATTTACATTCCGTCAAAATTCTACCGCTAGTTCGGAATGCTGTTTCGCTCGAGAAGAACGAGCAAGAAACTCCAGCGTTGCTCTTTTCAAAACTAGGTAGTTTACAATGATTACAGCATAAGGTTTTACAATATTTAATTGGAATAAGAGCAGCTCAATCAAACAATTACAGAAATGATATCTACGCATTGGATTAACTTGCATGAACTTCACAAGCATGACGAATAAACTAAGACCTTAAAATACTCGTAGTGTTAACAAATAAATAAAAGATAATTCGGGATAAAAATTTAATTTTGCTGTTGTAATGTAAAATAACAATCTCTCTGACTGCTTCAACTCTATCCTGAGACGGGGTAGCCCAGAAACTGCATCAATTCCCAGAAAATATACTGTCCAGTAACAACCTAGTTACGACTCTTCCAAACTATCACTTAACGAAGGACATCAGCTTACGATTTCGCAGACGGTACCAGCTCAGAACCTCCGACGGCCGCCATCACCAACTACAACGCATGGGGAGAATTGAACAGTTCCACTTCCACCACCAGGACTGAGCTGAGCATGTCTGATGGAATTCCTGATGACCAGGTAATTGATAATCGCCTAATCTTTTTTCTCGCCTAATTTTTCTTTCGGCTTGGCTCGGGCGTTATATCGGCTTAGTATCAGAATCCATTTTTTTATGCATAGGCCGGCAAACGAGCAAGTGTGTTACCTGATGGTAAGAGATCTCCACCGCCCATGTACGCCCACAATACCAAAAGAGTCATGGGCGCGTTGCTGACCTTAAAGGAAAGGGATAATTAAGGGATTGAGAAGGGTAGGGGGATTTGGGCCTCCGGATATCTCACTCATCGTACGAAACGCAGCAACAAGCTGCTATTTTACGTCAGTTTTCTGTGAGACAGTGGTAACGACCGAGCCGGGCCAATCATGCTGTAGACAAAATTGTCTACAGCGTGGCTCTACCACTTGTAAACAACTATAACAATTTGTTCCATAAACACATCCACTTTGCCCGATCTTAAGCATCCTCCGTAGTGAGACAATTGGCTCTCATGTCTCGCTCTAATACGGCCAGCCAGCGTTTTTTCGGACGTCTAGCCTTAAAGATTAAGGTTTGATCCATAAAAGCCGATGGTGTACCATCAGTAGATGGTCGCGTCAAGCATCATACAAAGGAGTCAGTCAATGCAGCTGCATTTGTGCGGTTGTACTTTACTGTAAGCACTATGTAAATCTATAGAAGACCATTCCAGGGTAGGATCATTAGGTAGGAAGGTCAGTGTTGTAAGATGACGACGGATTCCAGGGTAGGATCATTCTGTTGTAAGATGACGACGGTACTGGCGCCCATTACCCATGCCAGACATTTGACACATGAGCATCAGTATTTATCTTAATTGCCTCGTCAGTCTAATGACAGCCTCCGTGGCCCTGCGGGCGAGTAGCCGGCTGCGAAGCGAGAGGCCGTGGGTTCGATTCCCGCACCGAGACAAATGTTTGTGCGAGCAACAAATATTTGTCTCGGGTCTGGGTGATGTGGCACCGCAAGTCCTTCGTAGTTCCTGATACCCACGATACAGGTTAACCTACTGTGGGGTCAGGACTATGTGTGTGACTGTTGAGTGTATTTATTCATTTATTATTTATTTAATGGTAGCTGCCTACTTAGTCTGAGTATCCTGGAGTCAATTTCCAGGTAATCACAATTTAAGTCTTATCCTTACTAGCTTGAATGACGAGACGAATAGGTCAATCGCCAGTTGAGCAACGCCACACAGAACTTTAAATAACAAAGCACTGCATGACACTGGACTGCGCTCGTCACCCCGAGACATAAGGTATTAAGTCTCTTAATGCCCAGTAATTTCACTGGCTTCAATGTCCTTCAAATCGGAACACAACAGTGCTTACACATTGTTGCTTGGCGGCAGAAATAGACAAAGCGGTGGTACCAACCCAGCCGGCCTCTCGCATACGAGGGACCTATCAGTTTTTCATCCGAAAATCCTCATATGAAGCGCTCGGACTGGTATTTGTGCCTGTTATGGCGATCGCCTCCTATCATATAATGGAACGGAATCAAGCTCTGCAACGAGGGCATCACTAGCCGCACCTTAACCTACCTCTTCAGGTTTTTTTTTTATCCTGGCTCGGCTAAGTGACTACGCTACACCTGATGGTAAGTGTAGCGCAATCCATGAATACTGTCGACCAACGATAGACACTGAATCTATCGCAGATCGGCAGAATTATGCCGGCCTGCTTAGTTGCTTCTTCACACTCCGTTTAAAGGATCCCATGTTATAAATATATAAGCATGAGTTTATATATGTATCTCTTTTGCCAGGCCTTCTCCCAGACAAGTAGCACCCGTCGAAGAAGTCATGAGTCAGCCCTCTCTAGTACACCACTACACGGCATGCCTATTTGGAAGTCAACGGACAGTCTCACGCCAGAAGCTGCTTTCGGAACATCCCTTGCTGATATCATGGAAAGTCCAGCAAATAGGGTATGTTGAAATCCTCAATTTTTTATTAATGATGATGAGACAGCCTCTGTGACGCAGTGGGCGGGTTGCCGACTCCCACACCGAGACAAATGTTTGTGTGATCTACAAATATTTGTTAGGTCTGGTCTGAGTATTGTGGGACCGCAAGTCCCTCGTAGTTCCTGATACCCACGATACAGGTTAACCTAGTGTGAGGTCGGGACTATGTGTGACTGGTGGGTGTATTTATTTATTTATTTATATATATGATGAGCAGGTCGCTCGCCTGATGGTAAATACCTTCCTATTAGCAGTAACAGTAGCACTCGGAGGTGGGTCATAATCGGAAAAAGTGTACACTTGGTATCTTTTCTTGTCCCACTACTTCATAATTTAATAAATATCTTATTTTATAAATATTATACATTTTTTTCTCCTTTATTGTTCAATTAGTCTATTAATGTGAAGATTTATATAGTATTGTAACTTTAATTTTTCTTAAAATAGTAAATTTGTTGAGTCAAAAATTGTTTAAAAAATCTTTTCATACATTTTTGCAGCGTCCCAGTAACCATTTTACTTTTTCGAAGTATCATTGTTACGAGTATTAATCGCTTTATTTAACTTTGACTGTGGTCATTTTACTCTTGCCGAATCAAGCAAATAAATAGAAACAATTTTTATTCGTAAATCATAAAAAAATATATATTTTAATTAAATTAATCTTGTCCGAAAATTATGATGTTTACTCAGGGTTAGTAACATGCAATGTAATTGAGAACGCAGTTATTTAAGATGGTATACATATTTTATCTATTCTGTAAACACTAATATTTATTTTAAAATCACTGTCGGCGGCGGTTATTGTTTTCGCCGTAGTCGTACAGTCAAAACGTGTATCATCACTTTATTTACAAAAATATATCTCAGGGTGATAAACGACTGTTATTTTGTGAAGTATATTATAAAGTTTGTTTATTAATTATGTCCTTTTGTAATTTCTTGTAATATCTTAAGGACTACGCCCAATGCTTGTTTATAAAGCACGTGGTTTACGTAAAAATATTTTTAGATTTATAAATTCTCAGAATTCATTTTCAGTTTCGTTATATTGCGTTACGTTATGAAACTGAGAAATTGTTAAGCTTAGTTCACAAAAACAAAAAGCTGGGCTTCGGCCAGCTCTTCCACAGGCATTGCTGGACGGCTAACGACCTGATACGCAGAATCCGCTCCTCGACTTTCTGACCAGGAAAGAGTTGAAGGACCCGAATCTTTATAAGATATTCCTGATAAGCAGTCGGGGTTACAGTTTGTCTTTACAAACTGTAACCCCGACTGCTTAACAGGAACGGGGTTCGCCTTCGTGGGGATCGCGAGGAAGACAAACTCTATAAAAAAGCACGAGAAAGGGCCGTGGGCCCAGTGTGACGTGTTTGCCAAGTGCACCCGACTTTGGTCGGCGTCGGACAATTCTTCACCCCGGTTATTTGCCGAGCACGGGGATCGCCGGTAGGAGATCTAGAGCAGACAACCTCTTCAAAAACTACAATCTTAAGACTCTGGTGCCCGCCGATGGGATTAATGGCTGGAGGGAGTCCAGTCCCGAGGGCGTCACAAGGGATAGGTCACATCCAACCCCCTCGTATCTGTATCCTTGCCCTGCCCGTCAAGTCCTAATGGGGGTCAGGAAGTCCTAATGGGGTCGGGTCCCGAATCCATTGGGAGTTTGGAGACTGTGGAATCTGTTGGGTCTGCCCTCGAGGAAGCCACCGCTTCCAATTATAATTGCACGGTGCTTGGGGCGACCGAATCCGACCACGGTCGGAAGCGGTCGCGCTCAATCACTTGCAGCCGCGATGGGATCAACACCGCCTCGAGCGGAGAAGAATCCCCAGCACCTAAGGTCCCGACGGCCAGGAGAGGCTGAGAACGTCCGCCCACCACAGCCCACGGTGTGGTACATATAGTACTATGTCTACTATGCCTTATGACATCAGTTTCGTAACGGATATTCTCAGTATCGTTATCTATCAGTTTAGTTACAAATTTAAAATGTACACTTTTTCTGAGTATGACCCAGGTATGAGTTACAATGAATGAAAGTTACAAAGGAATGGGGGCGTTTGGAGAATTCCACCACGGTATCCCCTGCCTGTCGTAAGAGCCGACTAATGGGGCCATCGGGGGTCGCGGGCGCGCAGCCGGGGGCTGTCGTAGCGCCCATTATGGTACTCTCGTACGTGCGACCCCGGGATGGACGGCAGCACGGGTGGTCGGCCTCGTGTCTGCCGTTGACGCCGAGGGCGTCCTTCGGTGCGCGGGGGCTTCTGAGCCCCCCCGACAAGGAGACGGGCCGCTAGGCGGCACCGCGCAGGGGTGGTTCCGGTAGCAATCCTTAGATATAGCTAAGGATACCCCGGGGCCGCTCCACATGCGCCGAAGAAGGCCACCGCGGGGTTTTAGTTGGTATGCCGGTGTAGGTTGTATATAGTGTTAGGGACTCGGCCCAGCGGTCGCTCGGATTTAACATCTCTCCCGGGCGGCTTAACGCTGGGTCGTAAGACCGGTGAACCCAACATAACCGTTCTGCCTTCCCCCGGGGCGGGGCGGTAGCAATAATTCGCTTTCCCCGCGACAAAAAAAAAAAAAAAAGTATGAGTTACAAAGTACTGGCACTGCGCTCGTCACCTCGAAGAGATCAGAAGGCCAATTCTCGTAATTTAAAATATTCAAAATATCATTCCGATGTAGTCTCTGCGTCAAGAAAGTTGCAAATCTCTTAAACCAATAATAATCAACGTCAAATGTGAACATAGATCGTAATGAGATTGAATGTAGAATAAAAGTTGACTGAAGCCAAAACGGTATAATGCTACTTGCTAATGATAGGTGTACGAGAATTGGCCTTGAGGAACTTCAGTAAATTTTATGCTAGTCGAAGTTTTTATAGTAAAATGCCACACCTAAACAATACCGTGCAGACCCTTATGACACAAGGTTTCTCTTGTGATATTTCAACTCATGGACCGTCAAGAAAAGAGCTTTCAAAATGGGCAACACATCGAACATTACTCCCCCTTATGTCCCAAAAAGACACGAAGTTTCCAAAAAACTACGCTGGAAGATAGTATAAATAGGTAAATAAAATAAAAATAGCCTTTATTATTCATATTACCTACCTTAGAATTTAGGTAAATTTTATCTTTTTTTTCTTAGTTATATCTTAAACAACTAATAATTTACTTAAAGGTAGAAAGAAGTTGCTTCTTTGTCTTTCCTCTAAGTAATTCCAAAGATTTCTGTTTCTTGCTATTTGCATCCAGTTCGTTCCAAGTCTCTCTGTAAATATATCCCGCCATATTTTCTTCTGTCTACCTTTTCTTCTTTTTCTATCCAGTGGTTACCATTCTATTGCTTTTTTTACCACCTTTTATCATCCATTCTACAGAGAAAAAAGTATATACCCAATGAAATATCTGAAATATTAAAGTCATTCTAAATTTTTCAGAGTGTACCATTTGAGCCGGACGGAAAAAAGGTACATTTTCTAGCCTCATTTTGATGGAGGAGTCTCAAGACACAGGCGAGAGTTTAACAGAAACTGTCATTTACGAGACCGTGTCATATGATTCTTTATTCAAACTGTATGACGCTTTTTTTTCTGGCACGGCAAAGTTATTATATGGGACTTGATGTTAAGTACAATACGGCCGAAGTAATGGCAATTAATGCTATTATTATTTAATTTCATTAGCATGTGAATTCTACTGTCTTACACTAATCACTCGTGCTAATGCTATTTGCTAATATGACACAATAATTTAGTGTTCCCACGGGTGCTGCGATGTGCTAATACACGATTTACGAATGAATTCATACTTCATATAATTTCGCAACAGTATATAATTTGCGAAATGCTAAATAAGACTTCACATGCAAAAAAATATGCGAATGCTAATTAATCCAATACTACCGACGCCCTAATACACGAATTAATACGCGACCAATGAATTCATACTTCATATAATTTCGCAATAGTATTTAATTTGCTAAATGCTAAATAAGACTTCGCATGCTAAAAATTCATGCGAATGCTAATTAATCCAATGCTAGTTCAAGCCCCAAATCAGGGCATTGCATCCCTCGAAGATTGTCACAATTATGACGGCCTGAAGTTACTGGATCACAGGCTGGTCCTGAAACGCTCGTCGCCGGTACAAGTCAAGTTTTTTACCATGTCGGGTATAGAAATAATCAAGAACCTTCCCACCAGCAAACAGCGTCGTTATAAGATTTTTCTGTTTCATTCTCGTCTGTGTCATGCGATAAAGTATCTCTAGCTACATGAGGCTTTATGTATATATGTATGTATGTAATGTCTGTCCAAAATGTATGTCAACTTATCGGTGTTATTTCTGCTAAAGTGTCTTTCGCTTTATTCTCTCAAGATTTAGGGCTTGTCTTCTGTGTTATGTGTGTGATGTGTAGATATATTAAATTGACACAGACTATGTATACGCAAATCAAAACTACCTTTTTTACGGCATAGTCTGGCAATCGGGCAATCGGGCAAGTGGGTCACCTGATGGTAAGTGATTTCAACCTTACGCTTTCAATCATGGATGCATTGCCAACGTTAGAAGAAGGGGATAATCGTACTATTATAAATGTGAAAGTTGATGTTGAGTTGGATGGTTGTTAGTCCATCAAACTGCTACTTTACGCCGGTTTTCTGTGAAATGGTAGCGACCCGGACGAGCCCGCCTATTCATGTTGTAGACAAAACTATCTACTGCGTGGCTCTACCACTCAAAAATCCCACTTGCTCGCCTTTGCTATAAAAAAACGATGTAACATTATCGCTTCCTTCTTTTCTTTCTAAGTCTATTGATTTGCCCTCATCACCCAGTTTCTTCTACCCCAAGGTCCACCTTCGAGACGATATCAAGTCTATACGATCAGATACTTCGGAGGAAAGAAGACCACGGCTCGGCTGGAGGTTTGTGAGAAATGTGACTTCAGCAGCAGGGGCTTTCGCTCCTAAACATAAGGAGGTGCCCACTGCTTTGCCCGGGACTCCTCTACCTAGTTTTCAGGTATTATAGGCGTAAAGTGGTCCTAAAAACCTAACCCACCCTTTTTTGTAGGAGAAAACAAGCAAGTAGGTACCTCACCTGGCGATTTAGTATGCGCCTCACGAAAAATATCTGACTGCCTCAGTGGCGGAGTTGTAATGCGTACGCGTTACGACTGAGGCTGATGTTAAGGTCTCGGGTTCGATCCCCGGGTCGCGTAAAAGTCATATTGGGTTTTTGTATTACGAAATGCTCAGTGTCAGCCCGGAGTCTGGAACTGTGCCGGATATGGCGATAGGCTCGCCACCTATCCCATCATGGGACGGAGTTACGCTCGGTGAAATGCGGGTGTACTGGTTACATCTCAGCCTACCCCTTCGGGGATTACAGGCGTGAGTGCGTATGTATGTACTGTATAACTGACGGCCTCCGTGACGCAGTGGGCGAGTAGCCGGCTACGAAGCGTGAGGCTGTGCGGCTCGACTTTGTGTAATATTTGTTTCGGGTCTGGGTGTTGTGGGTTGGCAAGTCCCTCGTAGTTCCTGATACCCACGATACACGTTAACCTAGTGTGGGGTCAGGACTATGTGTGTGACTGTTGAGTGTATATTTATAACTGTTTTACTTATTTTATAGTCCAAACCAGAGAGCAAAGCGTCGGAGTATACTAAGAATGATCGCAAACCCTCGATGCCCAGCTATCCCAACGAAAAAGAAGAAAATGTGGGAGAGACGAGTCCAGAGGTAATGCTAACTGTATTTTTTTTAATTTATAGCATAGGCCGGCAAACGATTCAATTTCACTTATAAGATATACACAGCACTAATGTTGCACTATAGGTACGTCAGTTGTATAGCTACCGATATACTGCTATAAGCATGTCGGTGACGCGAACGCACGAGATTTCACCCATCCAATAAAGTGTCTAACGCGCACAGCACACGGCCGCTGCGCGGCATGAGCATGTCGGTGACGCGAACCCATAAGATTTTCCCCTACCAAAAAGTGCCCAACGCGGCTAAGGAAGTATCCACTTCAAAAATTGATTTAGTTGAATTGCCTTGCAGGGACTCGACCCCGAATCTCTGATGTTCCGCGACGGCAGACGGAGGATAGACATGGTGTTAGCATATGAAGAAGAGGATTATGGAGTAATGACAGAAGCAGAAGCAAAGAAGAGGGATCATAGAAGAACATTCCAGGTAGGAAGTCGATTTTTTATCAGCATGAGTGAATAATTGCAGATCGCTCGCCTCGTAAGCGCAACATACGCATACATACGCACTCACGCCTGTAATCCCAGAAGGGGTAGGCAGAGGTGTAACCAGTACACCCACATTTCGCCGAGCGTATCTCCGTCCCTTATGTGATAGGGGGCGAGCCTATCGCCATACCGGACACAAATCCCAGACTCCGGGCTGATACTAAGCATTTCGTAATAGAAAAGCCCAATATCACTTAACCCGACCCGGGGATCGAGCCTGAGACCTCAGCGTCAGCCTCAGTCGTAACACGTAAGCATTACAACTGCGCCACCGAGGTAAGCGCAACGCCTGCCCATAAACAGAAGCAACACCACACTGAACTAATCCCAAAGCACTGCATGGTATTGGACTCACCACCCCGAGCGTAATATGTATGCGTGTAGAATATAATATAAAGTTTAAAGTCTCATGATGCCCAGTAATTTCACTGGCTTCAATGTCCTTCAAACCGGTACACAACAGTGTTTACACCCTGCTATTTGTCAGTAATAGACGGCGCGGTGGTACTAACCCAGACGGCCTCTCGCATACGAGGGACATACCACCTACTAAAACGCTAAAACCTTGGCTCAAAGCCAACCTCACCAGCACGTGGTACACTCTGCTGATTAAGAACGAGGCAATGGTGAAACTTGGTTCCCGTTGCGAGTTATGGGGGTCAGAGGGCAGGTCACCCCATATTCATGAGTGGTAGAGCCACGCTGTAGACACTTTTGTCTACAGCATGTATGGGCCGGCTCGTCCGGGTCATTACCACTGTCTCACAGAAAACTGGCGTAAAGTAGTAGCTTGCTGCTGCGTTTCGTACGGTGAGTGAGATATCCGGAGGCCCAAACCCCCTCCCCTTCCCAATTCCTTAATTATCCCTTTCCTTTAAGGTCGGCAACGCACCCATGATTCTTTTAGTATTGTGGGCGTACATGGGCGGTGGAGATCACTTACCATCAGGTGACCCACTTGCTCGTATGCCGGCCTATACCATAAAAAAAAAAAAAAAAATACCAAATCCACCGTCAAATTATGATGGGAAGGCGGAACCTGGCATTAAGCCGTGATAACGCCAGGCAGAAAGAAAAGAAGTACCTTAAAATCCAACCTCCGTGGCACATTAGGCAAATATCCGACTTGAGAACGTGAGGCCCCGGGTTCTGTCCCATCATCGAGACAAATATTTGTCTGATACACACATATTTGTTTCGTTTCTGGGGGTTGCGAGACCAAAAGTCTCTCGTTCCTGATACCATCGCCATTTTACCAACGCACCACCCGACACCGCAGTAGAGTTCATCCATATCCAGCGCTAGGCAATTTACCTTGCCTGGCATGCTGAACTAAGACCCTTTCAGCACCATATCACAAGACACACTATCCGTCCCTTTATAATATTTTTTATTTTATTTTTTTACTCTGTATGTTTATAATAATATTGTGTATTCTTGTTATTATCTACCTTTGTCTATGTTGTGTATGAGTGCTGAATAAATGTTTTCTTTCTTTCTTTCATATTACCTGGAAACAATCCCGTCTAGCACGGTACGTTTCCAGCGTTCATTTCTGCCTCGCACATGCAAGCTCTGGAATGAACTCACTGCATCGGTGTTTCCGAGCGTTATGACCTGTCCTTCTTTAAGTGGGGCTTAAAAGAGTCTTCCTTCAACGGTAGGCAGCGGCCTGGCTGTGCCCTGGCATTGCTGAGGTCCATGGGCGGCGGTAACTACTTACCATCAGGTAGGCCGTCTGCTCGTAGCTTAATGTGGGGGTCAGGGCTATGTGTTTGACTGAATGGTGTTATTAATCCCCCCCCCTGGATCCGCTAGTAATCACATTTATAATAGTTGTGTAATTTAAAATCATTGATTTCTCAGGAGAATCTAGTCAAAGAAGGTCTGGAGCTGGAGTTGGAGAACAAATGCTTGTCTTTCGACGAGAAGACGTGGTTCCTCAAGATACACATACCTTGGAAGACTGAGATGCGGCTGGCTGAGGTGATCGGTATGAAGCTCCCTTGCAAGAGATTCATATCCATATCTGTTAGGGCGTGGGTAAGTAGAAGATAGGATGTACTATAAATGAAGAGCTCCATAGCGTAACCGAAATATTCCATATCTCAAAAACTATACCTAGCTTATTGAAACCAATTTTTGTTGAAAGTAGGTACCTTTAAGATTTTTTTAATAGCACTAGGGGCTTAGCCCATGTTTTTCCACAAAACATAAAATAAAAAAAAACTTACAAGTCATCATTATTTGTCATGTCATTATTACTTACATTACATTATACTGCATCGATTGGTATCGGTCTCGACCCCATACCCCCAGCGGTTACGGAGGAGATAGCGTGACAAGCTTTTGGCAGCGGCGGCGGCGGCGCCAGTTACTTTTTTTAGAATAGAGATATAGTTTGGCAAACGAGCAAATGGGTCACCTGATAGTAAGTGATATACGCCCACAATACCAAAAGAATCCTGGACGCTTTACCGACCCTAAAAGAAAGGGATTAAGAATGGGAAAGGAATTCCATCCAGGCCTCCGGATATCTCGAATCACCGTACGAAACGCAACGGCAATTTATTTCACGTCAATTTTCCGACAGTGGTAATAACCCGGTCGAGCCGGCCCATTAATACTGTAGACAAAACTGTCTACAGCGTGGCTTTAATGCCAAAAATATTGCTTGTTTAGTAAAATAGAATCCAATGTGATTTTAGAGTGACGAAAAACAAGTAGAAAAAGACAAAAGATGGTACGCGAAGTGGTTGAGGCGATGGAAGCATTTATACGAGTATGAGCACAGCAGAATCGAACCTGCACCCTCATTCTACGCCGCAACAGACCATAGAGGCGTGAAGAGAGAGGAACAGTAAGTGAGAATGTTGATTCACAGACCAAAGATCTAAAATAGATAGACAACCTCCGTGGTACAGTGGGCGAGTAGCCGGCCGCGAAGCGAGAGGCCGTGGGTTCGATTCCCACGTCGAGACAAATGTTTGTCTGATCCACAAATATTTCGGGTCTGTTGTGGGTTGGCAAGTCCCTCGGAGTTCCTGATACCCACGATACAGGTTTACCTAGTGTGGGGTCAGGACTATGTGTGTGACTGTTGGGTGTATTTATTTTATTATCTCAGCCTGTTGTCGTCCACTGTTGGACGTAAGCCTCCCCAAGTGAGCGCCAACCATCCCGGTCTTGAGCAGCCCGCATCCACCCGCTACCCGCCATCTTTTTCAAGTCGTCGGTCCACCGTGCAGCAGGGCGTCCTACACTACGTTTGCCTAACCGTGGTCTCCACTCCAGCACATGTCTGCTCCACCGACCATCTGTCCGTCTGCAGACATGACCGGCCCACTCCTTTATTTATTTATAGATGGTTGGGCGTGTAAATAGCCCGACCACAAAACGAGCCAAGGGGCTCGAACACGCAGAACCGCCTATGCGTTCCCTCAAGGCGAGCACAACGTAAGGCACTGGGTCTGCGCGAAAAAATGAACCACCAACCTGTAGTCCAGAGCCGGGCACACCACTCCGTGATCGTCAGGCAGCTCGCAGACGGCGCTCCGCTGATCTCCACGGGCCATGCGCCGGATGAAGCGTAGCGAAAGTCGATGGTGGCGACGAAACGAACTATGACGACTGGTGTCGGTGCATAATGTGTCCATGTAGCGAGAGAAAAGTATATGTGAGAGAGTTGTGTATTAAAGATAATGGTAACTCGCGAGAGCGAAGAAAACCGGAACAGAAAAGTATAAGAGAGATGAAAAGGTAATTTTAGAGTAATGACAAGAAGTGATTTGAAAACGAAGAGAATTTAAAAAAGATGTGACGTTTGCCTGCCCGTATCAAATCAACGGAGCACGCAAACGAGGCCGGCGGCCACGGAGGTGATAAGCCAGCTCTCGCCAAGCAGGTTGGATAGAACAATTCTACCCAGACCATGCCCACGCCGATTGATCGTCCTTAAGGGTACACCAGGCGGCTCAACCATACTCCCGGCCTTGGAAGTTCCCAGAACTTTCAAAAGAAAAAAATAAATAAATAAATCAACTCAAAGTTAACCGTGTTATGTTTTATATATTAAATTCTACATGCTCAAAGGGAGCTAAAAATAAATAAGAGACCTTAATTCGGCTGAAGCAGAAACCTCGATCTTTCATCCATCGCGCGAGATTCAAGAATAATGAAATTAAAAAACAAATGTAATGATGCCGTAAAAAACAACTTTAATTAAATAATAAATTATTGCGTTGGCACTGGGTACAATTTTACAATTGGCCGTTTAAAAGTGCCAAACTTAGTTCTTACCAAAGCAACGCGGACGACACCATCATTGCCTGGAAAAACATCACTTATAACGCCTAATGGCCAAGACAAAGGCGGCACGTTATCCTGACCTAACAACACTACGGTCCCAACTTTAACCGGATGATCGTCAGTAGCCCACTTCTGCCTGACTTGAAGAGTGTGCAAATACTCAACACGCCATTTCCGCCAGAAACCTTGAACCAAATTATCCAACAAGTGCTTTCTACTAGACAAATTAACAGGGTCAGCTGGCAAATCCGGTGCAGGAAGATACTGTAACGGTGTTGACATAATAAAATGTGCCGGAGTTATTATTTCTGGGTACGGATCAGAAGATACCACGTTTAATGGGCGAGAGTTCATAATACACTCAATTTGTGCTAACACCGTTTGCAACTCTTCGTATGTCAATATCTGGTCGCCTATGACACGGAATAAATGTGTTTTTAAGCTTTTTATATTCGATTCCCACATTGAGCCGAAATGAGGAGCTCTCGGAGGTATCATTTTCCACTCAACCCGACGACTCGATAACTCGTTCTTTATAACAGACTGAAATTCACTGTTTAAAAGAAGTCGATACAACTCGTTCAACTGAGCTCGAGGGCCTACAAAATTGGTTCCATTGTCCGAGTACAAATATGACACTGGTCCACGCCTAGAAATGAAACGCTTAAATGCATTTAAAAAGGAATCTGAAGTCAAATCCGAAACTAGTTCAATATGTACGGCTTTAACAACCAGACACACAAAAAGACATATATACGCTTTCTGAGCATGATGGCCTCTGCGGCGCACAAGAGTAATGCGTATAGGGCCTGCATAATCAACTCCAGTATGAACAAAAGCTTTTGCCTCCATGATACGGTATGCGGGCAAATCCGCCATCTTCGGAGTAGTATGTACAGGACTTAAACGAAAACATTTATTACATTTCCTTATTACAGCTCTAACAGTTGTTCTAGCATCTAATATCCAAAACCGCTGGCGTAAAATCGAAATAAGAAGACCAGGACCCGTGTGACAGTTCATATAATGGTAATGACGTATAATAAGGTCTACTATATGATCATGTTTCGGAAGGACTGCCGGATGCTTAACTTCGAAAGGCAAATCTGACAGCGAAAGCCGACCTCCAACACGAAGTATACCACTTTCATCCAAAAAAACAGACAAGTTTTGCATTTTCTTAGAAGGTTTCTTCTTAAATTTCATTAGAGACATATCTTCTTGGAAGTGAACAAATTGAACTGCCCGAATCATAGCATTCTCAGCGATGATTAAATTCGGTACAGTTCTTGTAGAATCAACTTTCTTAGCAAAACGCAAAATATAAACAACAATACGCAACAATTTATCCCATGACGAAATACGACGAGATAAATCATACAGGATTGGGAAATCATGTTGCTCAAGTTTAGAAGTTAAAACACTCGCTTTTAATTCGGGTAATACTTCGAGATCATTAGCAGAGAAACTTTTTATGGGCCACCCGGAAGACGGACCACGAATCCATGATGGACCGTTCCACCACAAATCATTCGAAAGGAGCTTAGAAGGCAAAACTCCACGAGAAAGACAATCGCTAGGATTCTCGGAACCTGCGACATGATAAAAATGCCGTGCCATCAAATTTTCTTGACATTGGGCAATACGATTACTGACAAATATAGACCAGCGATGTGGAGACGAGTGAATCCACGAGAGAGCAATGGTCGAGTCTGAAAACGCATATATACCTGCAATAGGTAAGCGAGATTTAAAAGTGTCAAGCACAATTTTCACCAACTTTGACATCAAGAGAGCAGCACATAACTCTAAACGAGCAAAAGTAGTAATCTTAGTCGGCGAAACCTTTGATTTCGAGCATAACAATCTGACAGTAATATCACCTGCAGAATCAGTAGTGTGCAAGTAAACTGCAGAACCATAACCGTTCATACTTGCGTCACAAAATGCAACTAAGTTCACAGAGCAACCTACGAGAACACCTATATGACGTGGAATTCTAATTGTTTGCAATAACGGGAACTCTTGAATCAGACTATGAAAACGAAGAACAATATTCTCAGGAGGAGTATCGTCCCAATCTACATTGCATAACCACAGCTCTTTAATGAGTAATTTGGCATATAAAATCACGGGGGCAACTAAACCCAAAACATCAAATAATCTCGCCACAACAGAAAGTATATTTCTCTTAGTACATTTAGTTTTCCCGCTATTTATAATAAAAGAAAAGTTATCATCAACTGGATCCCATGACAGACCAAGAACTTTCAATGAACTATTTAGATCACCAGAAAAATCTACACTACTACAATGTGAATCAGGTAAATTCTCCATAAGAGTGGGAGAATTGCTTTTCCACTTTATTAGATCAAAGCCGCCCATTCTAAACATAGCAATCAAATGTTCCGCAAGACTGATAGCACTAACCTCGTCGGGCATAGAATGCACCAAATCATCCATATACATATTAGAAGACACTATAGCAGCCGCTTCAGGGTATGTAGCACTCATATCTTCGGCCAACTGGCGAAGCGTGCGCATAGCTAAATACGGGCTTGACTTCAAACCAAAAGGAACTCTATTGAATTGAAAGGTACGAATTACCTCATTCCCACTAAAACGAAACAAAATCTTTAAGAATTTTCTGAATTCTGGTAAAACACCTATCTGTAGGTACATTTGCTTAATATCAGCCGACATGGCGACCGAGAACAATCTAAAATCCAACAATAACAGAAATAAATCCGCCTGTAAATTAGGACCTACATGCAATATGTCATTCAATGATACGCCGGTGTGAGTCTTCGCACTAGCGTCTAACACCACTCGAGGCATAGGTTTATCCGACCTGGTAACAGCGTGATGAGGTATGTAATAACCTTCCCCAGTGACATCCACAACCGGAACTTCTGATAAAAAACCATTATCAATGTAATCCTTTATTACCGCATTATATTTTTCTTTCAAAGGAAGATCATGCTTCAGCTTCCTTTCTAAAGCTATAAATCGACGATGTGCAGCACCTCGAGAATCACCCAACTCTGAAGGGTGCTTAAGGAAAGGTAAAGCGACAGAATACCGGCCCTCATTATCACGCGTAAGCGAAGCGATGAATAAATTTTCGCATTCAGTCTCCTCAGGGCTCAGATATTTCACCTGAGGAATTTCTTCCAGTTGCCAGAACTTCTGCACCAAATCACTCAAAGCAACACCGGTGAACGAAGAATTATTCCTAAAATTAGGTATGTCACCCATCAGCACGTAACCGAACGCGGTCGACAAAGCAGGTGGAGAACGAGATCCTGACTCAATCCTTCCTCCCAGAAAAATATGCGGAAATAGCTGAGCACCTAGAATCATGTCAATACTTCCGGGAACATTCCAAGTAAGATCAGCCATCGGAAGGCCCGACAAATATGACATATTGTCATCACTAATAAAGTACGATGGCAACTTATCCGTA
The DNA here is from genome assembly GCA_905332985.1 of Mimas tiliae. Classification (NCBI taxonomy): domain Eukaryota; kingdom Metazoa; phylum Arthropoda; class Insecta; order Lepidoptera; family Sphingidae; genus Mimas; species Mimas tiliae. The sequence continues at coordinate 4,825,361 of HG995265.1, read as the reverse complement.
AGACAGTGTACCACCAGTGCATGAATGCAATATTCATGCTCAGAATGAATACGAGATTCAATATCAATGTATACATAACCACAAATCGGTTGTGAAGCTAAACCAATCCCTTTGACAAAAGAGTTACTCAAAGGGGTTATGGGTATATTAAGTATTTTACAACACTCAATGGTAATCAGATTATTCTGAGAACCATTATCTATCAAACATCTTACAATCTGTTTATTATTGCTACCTCTAGGCCTAGCATATATCTGCGCTGTCGCCAACAGAATAGCAGAACCCGAATGTGCATTTGCATTAAATGACATAGACGGGCTATGCGATAACGCGATAACACCCGAAGATGAAACAGGTGTGTCACGTGCATCAGTAGAGGCGCAAATAGCGGCGCGCGAACTTGCTTGCTGAGGTAAAACATTCACGGTCTCTGCCGGAGGCGGAAGCGACACGTGCGGAAATGAAGAAGAATTATTATTATATTTATCAAAATGCAACAACGTATGATGACGTTTATTACACAAACTGCAAACAGAAGTTGAAGAACAATTCGAAAGTATATGATTTAAACTACAACAATTAACACAGCCAGATTTAGATTTTATAAAATCATATCTTAATTGCGGTGTATGCAAATTCTTAAATTGAACACATTTGTAAAGAGGATGCACAGACTCATGACAGCACGGACACATTTTAATAGACTGAATAGCTAAACTGCCATTCTGACGCGAAACAAACGAACGAGGATGAGTATCCTTGCTACCACGAGACGACCCAGCAGAAGCTGAATGCCTACTCGCATTACCACTATCAGCATTAGGGCGCGGATTCGAATGTGTACCCGAACGTTGCAAAATTTTCGTTTGATCTTGTATAAACGCTATCAATTCCATAGAAGACGGAATCTTCTTGTCCCGCACTGTCAACTCAAATGTCTGCACAACTTGACAATCTACAAACCACATTGCAAAAAAATGAAATCTAGAAGATCATCAATATCTAACAGTTTCAAAGCAGCAATTGACGCTGCATATTTCTCACCGAACATCTCTAAACTGCTAGCTGTGTTGTTACATGATTTTAAATCGAAGATATTATTCAAATAATACGAACCTAGCATCCGTACATCCTGGTATTTTTTAACTAAACCATCCCAGATTATCTGATATGTTTCTCCCGTAGGTACAATACCTGCAGTAATTTTAATAGCATTATGAGTAAGCTTGCCTATGAGATATTGCACACGCTGCGAATCAGACAGTTGAGGATTCATAATGTTCGACTTAAAAGATTCGTAAAATAACGGCCTGTTTTCTGCGCGACCATCGAACGATGGTATATTAATCGATGGTAGCTTAACAGGCGATTTCAATTTAGAACTAGCTCCGGAACCTGACTCAGAGCCTAAGACGCTTGTTATATTGTTCCGCACTCGTTTAACACGCGTGTATAAATCCTCGAATGCAGATAACTCAAGGTAATTCGGTTCTAATTCAGGATTTTCCTTAAATTGAAGTTCCACTATACAGTCTAGAATATTCTCAAATCTATCCCGTAAGTCATCGACAGTTTCCGATTCAGCCATAAAATTTTCACTAGATCTTAAGTCGAAACCGGTCACTTTCGTTGATAACGTGAAAATGCGGTTCATCCGTTGAAAAATTAATTCTTTTTTAGTTAATAAAGATGCAAAATTTATGGAAGCCATATTCGAATGACAAGGGGGAAAAAACGTATTTAAAAAACTGGAATAGTATCCGTAACTCAGAAGGACCAAAACTATGGTTGGGCGTGTAAATAGCCCGACCACAAAACGAGCCAAGGGGCTCGAACACGCAGAACCGCCTATGCGTTCCCTCAAGGCGAGCACAACGTAAGGCACTGGGTCTGCGCGAAAAAATGAACCACCAACCTGTAGTCCAGAGCCGGGCACACCACTCCGTGATCGTCAGGCAGCTCGCAGACGGCGCTCCGCTGATCTCCACGGGCCATGCGCCGGATGAAGCGTAGCGAAAGTCGATGGTGGCGACGAAACGAACTATGACGACTGGTGTCGGTGCATAATGTGTCCGTGTAGCGAGAGAAAAGTATATGTGAGAGAGTTGTGTATTAAAGATAATGGTAACTCGCGAGAGCGAAGAAAACCGGAACAGAAAAGTATAAGAGAGATGAAAAGGTAATTTTAGAGTAATGACAAGAAGTGATTTGAAAACGAAGAGAATTTAAAAAAGATGTGACGTTTGCCTGCCCGTATCAAATCAACGGAGCACGCAAACGAGGCCGGCGGCCACGGAGGTGATAAGCCAGCTCTCGCCAAGCAGGTTGGATAGAACAATTCTACCCAGACCATGCCCACGCCGATTGATCGTCCTTAAGGGTACACCAGGCGGCTCAACCAATAGATAACTTAAATACTTCAATCTGCATGAAAACAATGATCTTTAATGAACTAACGTCGGTTTCTCGTTGTAAATGTTTTAACCTCTCCATTAGTATACTTATGGTGTCTATTCGATAATTTGTCCGTGGTTTGTTTTTTTTGTTTATTCGTTGAATGACGAGACGAGCAGGTCGCTCGTCTGATGGTAAGCGCAACGCCTGCCCGTAAACAGAACCAACACAGAATTAAATGAAGGGCCTCCGGATATCTCACTCACCGTACAAAACGCAGCGGCCTGCTGCTATTTTACGTCGGTTTTCTGTGAGACAGTGGTAACGACTCGGCCCATTCATGCTGTAGACTAAACTACATTACTTTGTGGATAATGATGCTGGTTATGTAATTAGTTAAGATGTCTAGATAAGTATCAATATGTAAATAATTTGTTATTGCATAATCGTTTATTATCCTGAAAAAAAAAACTATCTAAATAATTTTACGCAATCAATGAATATAAATCATGTTTTTTCAGGTTTTTAGTTAAAGATCGACACACGCAGTTCTCACCAGCTCAGAGGAGTTTACTAGTCATGCAAATATTATTAAGAGCTAAATATGACAACAATGAAACTAAGGTAATGGTGTAGTTTTCCTATATTGAATTGTATATTTTCAGAAATGGTTCAGTAATGTGCCCGCAGTTATGATTTTTAGGTATGAGGAAAAGTGGGTGCGTAGTAGGGATATCTCATTATCTCGCCTGCACGCGTGCACCATAATGAACATTTTACACAGTGACGTCAAAGTTTGCGTCGTCTGTCATTTGACAATTACCCCTTCTACAGGATTTGAATGGCTTCTAACTTCTTTATTTTTGGTCCGATTTATATATTCTTTCTTGCAATAGATATTGAGTAACGTAACTTATTGATTTAAATAATAAATAACATCTAGTGAACTACCCTATTTCATAACAAACAGGCAAACCTCAAAACACCGTGAGCTCATTCTGCGTAGATCGGACTAGTGTCAACTAACTTTTTAAATAAATACAGGCAGGGTGATACATTGATTGGAGTGTAAATGGGCCATCAACATCTAAGGGCCAAAGCCAACCTCACTTGCACGTGGTACACTAACAGACGAGACAATGGTGACACTTGGTTCCTGTTGCGGGGTCAGATGATGGGTCGCCCCATATAATACTAAATACCGTCAAATCTATGGTACCTACTATAAGATTGACCCTGGCATTAATCCAGAATAACGCCAGGAAGAAAGAAGAGTTGAGAGAAGACGACATCTCGCTCGCGCCTGATGCTCGACATGATCACTGAAAGACCGTGTTTACTATAAAGTTCTAGAAGTTTCTGTATTCGATTCGTATTTAACACGTAATTAACATTATTCCAGATGGGTATCCGTAGGTTATTAAATGATGGAACGTATTTAGCATGTTTTCCATTACACGAAGGGAGACATGACGTGGATTTATCGGATGGCACCGTCACGGATAGAAGGGTAAGTTAATATTATTATACAACGTGTTACAGATTGGTGTAGTCAAATTTAAGCAACGTACAGTATACGATTTAAATATTATACAACGTGTTACAGAGAAAGTTGTGGTCAAATTTAAGCAACGTATAGTGTACGATATAAGTATTATACAACGTGTTACAGAAATGTGTGCTCAAATTTGAACAACGTATAGTGTACGATATAAGTATTATACAACGTGTTACAGAAATGTGTGGTCAAATTTAAGCAACGTATAGTGTACGATATAAGTATTATACAACGTGTTACAGAAATGTGTGCTCAAATTTGAACAACGTATAGTGTACGATATAAGTATTATACAACGTGTTACAGAAATGTGTGGTCAAATTTAAGCAACGTATAGTGTACGATATAAGTATTATACAACGTGTTACAGAAATGTGTGCTCAAATTTGAACAACGTATAGTGTACGATATAAGTATTATACAACGTGTTACAGAAATGTGTGGTCAAATTTAAGCAACGTATAGTGTACGATATAAGTATTATACAACGTGTTACAGAAATGTGTGCTCAAATTTGAGCAACGTATAGTGTACGATATAAGTATTATACAACGTGTTACAGAAATGTGTGGTCAAATTTAAGCAACGTATAGTGTACGATATAAGTATTATACAACGTGTTACAGAAATGTGTGGTCAAATTTAAGCAACGTATAGTGTACGATATAAGTATTATACAACGTGCTACAGAAATGTGTGGTCAAATTTAAGCAACGTATAGTGTACGATATAAGTATTATACAACGTGCTGCAGAAATGTGTGGTCAAATTTAAGCAACGTATAGTGTACGATATAAAGGTTTAAGGTTAAAATAAATTTTGTTCGCAATCACACAATGTCACTTCCTTAATAACAATAGCGGATCCAGGGGAGGCTAAGGGGCTCAAGCCAAAAAAAAAGCATTTGGGTCCACTGACAAATCCCAAATTAATCTTGATACTATCCTACTTTCTTAGTACTACTAATAATTTTCTTCGCTTATCCTTACTTATTCCATTTTAAGTAGGTATAGTATATTCTCAAGTTTTTTAAATTCTAATTTTAGGTCAAGCAAAGCGAAATCCTGGTTCCGCCACTGCTTGAGAACAATACTAAACTTACGTTGATGGTTAAAACAAGTTGTTAATCACAAACAGCTGTCGGTATATTGCCCATTTAATACATTCATATTATATTGGATAGGAGATTTATCTGCTATTAGATATATGTCTCGGTGTAACAAGCGCAGTCCAATGCCATGCAGTGCTTCGTAATTCAAAGTTCTGTGTGATGTTGCTTCTGTTTATGGGCAGGCGTGGCGCTTACCATCAGGCGAGCGTTCTGCTAATTTCGCCATTTAAACTAACAAAAAATATATTTTCCCCACAGCTTCTCTACTTAGAATGGGCCCGTCCCTGCAAATGGTACAAGAAGCAACCATTATGGCTAGTACGTCGCTACTTCGGGGAGAAGATCGGGTTGTACTTCTGTTGGCTGGGTTTCTACACGAAGATGCTGTACGCTCCCGCCATTGTGGGGACATTATGTTTCCTCTACGGGATAGCTAGTATGAATTCCAAGGATAACATACCTAGGTATGTATATGTTGTTTTGAGTGGTAGAGCCAGTGTAGATAGTTTTGTCTACAGAATTGACCGGTCTACAGAATTGACCGGCTTGACCGGGTCGTTACCACCGTCTTACACGAAACCGACGTAAAGTCGCAGTTTGCTACTGCGTTTCGTACGTTGAGTGAGATATCCGGAGGCTTAAATCCCCCTCCCCTTTCCAATCCCTTAATTATCCTTTTCTTTTAAGATCGACAACGCGCCCATAATTCTTTTGTTATTGTGAGTATGGGTGGTGGAAATCATCAGGTGACCCACTTGCTCATTTGCCGGACTATGTTATTTAAAAAAAATGAAGGGTTTTTTTATTATGAATGACGAACTAAAATAATATGAATGAGAGATAGCCTCCGTGGCGAGGTGGGCGAGAGCCGGCTGTGAAGCGATAGGCCGCGGGTTCGATTCCCGCACCGAAACAAACAAAAGATCTACCTAGGATACTACTACTAGACTTTTTAATTGTTTTAACCCTGCTAGAAAAAGAGGAGTTACAAGTTTGCCCCCTTTGCCTGTGAAAAATAATGATCTTGGTTTTGTGGGATGGCAAATCCCTCGTAGTTCCTGATACCCACGATACAGGTTCACCTAGTGTGGGGTCAGGACTATGTGTGTGACTGTTGGGTGTATTTCACTATTTATCCAAACTTTCACAATTATAATATTAGCAGGATCTTTTCTTTCCAGTAAAGAGATCTGTGACCCCAAAGGGCCTGGGAACACAACCCTATGCCCACTATGTGACAAGGCATGCCAGTACCAAACCCTGGCGGACTCCTGCCTATTCGCACAGTTGACTTACTTATTCGACAACCCGGCGACAGTATTCTTTGCTATTTTCATGTCTTTTTGGGGTAAGTAGAGACCATTACATTTTATTTCACGGTGTAAAGACTTTTTTTAGCTTTAGATGTCTAGACGAGCAGGTTGCTTGTATGATGGTAAGCGTCACGCTTGCCTATAAACAGAAGCAACGCCATACAGAACTTTGAATTACAAAGCACTGCATGTCATCATACTGCGCTCTTCACCCCGGACATAAATTGTGAAGTCTCATAATGCCCAGTAATTTCACTGACTTCAATGCCCTTCAAACCGGAACACAACAGTGCTTACAAACTGCTAGCGGTGGTACCAACCCAGACGGCCTCTCGCATTCGTAGGACCTACCTACCTTGTAAATTGTTCGAGTATAATGCCTTCCTTATTGCTTCTTCACACTCCATTTAAAAGATCCCACATTGTAAGGAGGGAACACGTACCGGAAAACTTCCACAGCTTTGTGAGTGGTAGAGCCACGGTGTAGACAGTATTGTCTACAACATGAATGGGCTCGATCGGGTCTTTACCACGGTCTCACAGAAAACCGACGTAAAATACTTGTCTAGCAGCTTGCTGTTAATGGGCAGGCGTTACGCTTACCATAAGACGAACGAGCTGCTCGTTTCGTCATTTGGGCTGATAAAAGGTAAAGTGAGAGGCCGTGGGTTCGATTCCCGCATTGAGACAAATGTTTGTTTGATCCACAAAAATTTGTTTCGGGTCCGGGTGTTGTGGGTTGGTAAGTTCCTCGTAGTTCCTGATACCCACGATACAGGTTAACCTAGTGTGGGTTCAGGACTATGTGTGTGACTGTTGGGTGTATTTTATTATTATCATTATTAAAAAAACTTCTTATGAAAGACTACTTTTTCATTTCAGCAACAACATTCCTTGAATTATGGAAGAGGAAGCAATCTATTTTAAGATGGGAATGGGATCTAGGTGGCGTGGATCAGGTAATTGCTTAACCCCTAAAGCTGTTATTTACCGCTATTTTCAATTTGATCACCCATTTTTATCGTGACGAAACCCCTGCACACTTGAGGATTTAAATTCTCAACAAGAATCTTTTGAACGGTGTAAAGTCTAGCAACACGCATTAGTCCAACGTGGTGGATTGAGTCCTACCCTTCTCTTTAATAGGGGACGAATTATATAGGGACGCTAGTTTTTTTTTTATAGTATAGGCTGGCAAACGAGCAAGTGGGTCACCTGATGGTAAGCGATCTCCACCGCCCATGTACGCCCACAATACAAAAGAATTATGGGCGCGTTGCCGACCTTAAAGGAAAGGGATAATAAGGGATTGGGAAGGGGAGGGGGATTTGGGCCTCCGGATATCTCTCACCGTACGAAACGCAGCAGCAAGCTGCTACTTTACGCCGGTTTTCTGTGAGACAGTGGTAACGACCCGGACGAGCCGGCCCAATTCTTAAGATACAATACTGCTTACATTAGTTTTTGTTATAAACATCAGCAAACGAGCAAATGGGTCACCTGATGATATGCGATCTCCACAGGCCATAAACACCTCCAATGATCAAAGAAATCGTGGACCCATTACTGACCTTAAAGGAAATGGATAATTAAGGAATTTGGAAGGGGAGGGTGGATTTGGGCCTCCGTAATTTATTGAGTCGTGATACTCGAACTGAAATTCCAGGTTGGGCAACCATAATTTGTCGAAATACAACATAAGTTGCCCGGAATTTCACTTCGTTCTGTCACATCTTTCTTCTTTCTGCCTGGCGTTATGCGGGTTAATGCCAAGGTCCGCCTCGCCATCATGATTTGACGGTGCCGGCCACAGGCCACGGCCAACAGGAACCAAGTTTAGCCATTGCCTCATCCGTTAATCAGCAGAGTATACCGTGCAGGTGAGATTGGCTTTGGGCTTGAGATGCTGTAGCTCACATACACTCCGTTCAAAATTCATCACATCATGGGAGGGAAATAGGCTCGGCGTACCGTAGTTGCACGTCAGTCTACCTCTTCAGGGATCCAGGTTTGAGCTTATGTAATGGCTTCCAGGACGAAGAACCCCGTCCAGAATTTGAGGCATCTGTAAAGACATTCCGTACCAACCCAGTGACTCGGGAGAAGGAGCCATACCTTCCCGCCTGGCAGAAGAACATGAGATACGTCGCCACCAGCTCCGCTGTGCTGTTTATGGTAAGCATTTACTTTAACCCTCGACCAAAAGAGGGGCTTTATAGCAGAAGACGGCAAACGATTAAATGGGTCACCTGATGGTAACTGATCTCCACCGTCCATGAACGCCCACAGTGCTAGAAGAATCCATCCATCCAAACACGTCTGGTACCACCGCTTTGTCTATTTCTGCCGCCAAGCAACAGTGTGTAAGCACTGTTGTGTTCCGGTGTGAAGGACATTGAAGCCAGTGTAATTACTGGGCATTATGAGACTTAACACCTTATGTCTCGGGGTGACGAGCGCAGTCCAGTGTAATGCAGAGCTTTATTTAAAGTTCTGTGTGGCGTTGCTTCTGTTTATGAGCAGGCGTGGCGCTTACCATCAGGCGAGCGACCTGCTCGTCTCGTCATTCAATGTAACAAAAAAAAAATAAAAAAAAAATGGTCAAGTAGGTCACCTGATGGTAAGCGATGTCCACCGCCCATGTACGCCCACAACACAAAAAATTATGGGCGCGTTGCCGACCTTAAAGGAAAGGGATAGTTAAGGGATTGGGAAGGAAGGGGGATTTGGGCCTCCCGTAATCTCACTTACTGTACGAAACGCAACAGCAAGCTGCTACTTTACGCTGGCTTTCTGCAACACCGTGGTACCAACGCCTTAGGGCCACCCTATTTACGCTGTAGAGAAAACTGTCTACAGCGTGGCTCTCACTCAAAAACCAATTTTACGCGATATATCCGTCAGATTTTGATAAATTTAGTTGTTTTTTTTTGTCTTCAATAGAATTTATTCCAAGGGTGGTCATATACACCGTGTTACAGAAAGGTGTGATCAAATTTAAGTAACATAATATAAACTAGTACTACTACGCAGAAAACCGGCGTAAAGTAGCAGCTTGCTGTTGCATTCGTACGGTGAGTGAGATATCCGGGGGCCCAAACCCCTCCCCTTCCCAATCCCTTAATTATCCCTTTCCTTTAAGGTCGGCAATGTACCTATGGTTATTTTGGTATTATGGGCGTACATGGGCGTTGGAGATCACTTACCATCAGGTGACCCACTGGCTCGATTGTCGGCCTAAGCAATAAAAAAAAAAAGGCCGTCGATGGACGCTGTGCCTCTCGTCAGTCTACATTATATTTTGACTGTATTGTACGTAACATCAGGTCCAGCTTACTGTGCTATGGGCATCGAAATAAGATAACTAGAACGATAACTCTCATATGAATCTGCAAAAAATACGGCTCCACTTACTTACACATGCAAAGGTAAAATCACTCGTATCACTCATACACGCAACAAAAATAATGAACGTTCAAAATCAACTTGCTTTCATAAAAGTTAATATGTCAATATTAAATTTCTAAATCGCGATACGACGTTCTACACCGCAACACAAAATTAGACGTATTAAGTGTCAACTAGAGATCATGAATATCTTTTTATGAATAGATGAATGAACGAGGTGCGCAGACTTTTATAGCCCCGCCCCCTTGCACAGTGTTTTGGTGGGGTACGTTTTTTTTGCTTGAGTTATGTTTCTTGTCATCTTAATTCGATGGCCATGGGGCTTTGGATTCTTGAAGTTTTTAACTTATAATATTTTTCTAGATAGCAATAGTGATGGGAGCAGTGTTGGGCACGATAATCTATCGAATATCGATGGTTTCGGTGATCTACGGTGGATCAGGGTTCTTCATACAGCGACACGCGAAGATCTTCACGGCGATGACAGCTGCTCTTATTAACTTGGTCATCATCATGATTTTAACTAGAGTATGTACTTTTTTATATAGAGTAACTAGCTTTTGCCCACGACTCCGCCCGCGTAAATGTCTTTTTCAGGGATAAAAATTACCTAGCCTATGTGAAAATACAAAAATGAGAAACATGTGTCACATTATATTTAAAGTAGAGCATATTATCTATCTACCTATAGACAACAAACGCTCACTCAAAATTTCATTAATTTAACTAAACTGCACTAACGCCATCTATTTAATCTACTAGTGTAACCATATTACTTGGTGTTCCAATGCTGCCACATGCATATATACAAAATTTCATACCTATGACTCGACCTATGGTTCAAAAAATAAAAATCACTACCACCAGCGCCACCTATTCGGAACTAATGTAACTATGTTCGTCGACTTATACAATGTGTTACAGAAACGAATGGTCAAATTTAAGCAACGTATAGTGTCCCATATAAGTATTTCACCCTTCGTAGTACTAAATCCGATCGCATTGCTAGGACAAGAATAGAGCATTTTTTTAAATAGTGATGTGATTGATTTATTGATCGTAATTAACGAATGATTAATTATATGATAGTGAGAAATTATAAGATGCAAAGATTTTAATAAGTTCTGGTACATAAACACGTTTTTTTTATAATTTTTTTATTTACACTTTTTTTATTATTAATTAACGCTATGTGCATATAACAACCCTTAAATGTGACCACACCTTACTGTAAGACGCTGTATATTTTTGGACAGATTTATAAATTCTTTCTGCAATAGTTTTTGGTTGACAGCTTCCATGGCGCAATGGGCGAGTAGCAGGCTGTGAAGGCCTGAGGCTGCGGGTTCGATTCCCGCACTGAAATAAAAATGTTTGTGTGATTCACAAATATTTGTTTGTGGTGTGGGTGTTCTCCCCAGAGGTGTTAACGTCAAGCAGGCGGCCGGTCGTAATAACTATAAGGAAAATCTTTTTTTTATATTATAGGCCGGCAAACGAGCAAGTGGGTCACCTGATGGTAAGTGATCTCCACCACCCATGTACGCCCACAATACTAAATTAATCAAGGCGCGTTGCCGACCTTAATGGAAAGGGATAATTTCTTAATTAAGAATTTGGGCCTCCGGATATCCCACTCACCGTACGAAACGCAGCAACAAGCTGCTACTTTACGCCGGTTTTCTGTGATACAGTGGCAACGACCCGGAGGAGCCGGCCCATTCATGCTGTACACAAAATTGTCTACAGCGTGGCTCTACCACTCAAAAAAATCTAGTTAGTATCAAAATTTTATAAAATAAGCATTAATTACAGATCTACGCTAAAGTGGCAGTATTTTTAACAAACATGGAGAATCCGAGGACACAGACGGAATATGAAGATTCTTACACATTCAAAATATTCTTCTTTGAGTTCATGAACTTCTACTCTTCTTTAATATACATAGCTTTCTTTAAGGTATGTACTTTCCTATGTTAATATTTTATAATTATTTTTAACTCAACAGAAAAAATAATACGAAAAAGATGGCTTTTAGTTAAAACTGAAAAATTAACCCACAATTATTATTTTAAATATGTGCAAAGGTGTGCGCGTAGTGGGAAAATCTCACCATCTCGCTCGCACGCGTGCACCGTAAAGGCCATGGTGCACGGCGACGTCAAGGTTTGTATCTTCTGTCATTTGACAGATATTCCATCAGATTTGAATGGCTTCTAACGTAAGTATTTATTTTTGGACGCATTTATAGAATTCTTTCTGCAACAGGGGCCTTACTCTTGAAAATGATTCGATTTTTGGTTCGTTTTTCGAACTCGATTCGAACTAAAAATGCGCACTCCCGAAGTTTTTCGAGTTGTACTCGAAAACAGCCGTTAGATCGAGTACGTGATCGAGTATTTTTCCACGGATTATACACCCTTGCGTGGCAACATATCACGACGCGGCGTTTTTTTTTATTGCAGATTCGGCAGACGCCATATTATGGCGTTTTCGTTATAATGGAATAAAAAATCTTGGTGGCACAGTTGTAACGCATACGTGGTATAATTGCTGTGCTGAGGTCTCGGGTTCGATCCCTGGGTCCGGTAAAAGTGATATTGGGGTTTTTTATCACAAAATTCTTAGTATCAGCCCGGAGTCTGGAATTGTGCCCGGTATGGCCATAGGCTTGTCCCTATCACATCATGGGACGGAAATAATTCCTTAATTATCCCTTTCCTTTAAGGTCGGCAACGCACCCATAATTTTTTTTTGGTATTGTGGGCGTACATGGGCGGTGGATATCACATACCATCAGGTGACCCACTAGCTTGTTTACCCGCCTATGCTATTAAAAAGCACCACATCTGCCCATAAACAATTCCATAAATACTTAACAATTCTGGACTAATATAAAAATATTGTAAACTTTATAGTTGCCCAGTGTAATTTGACGATGCTATGTATGTTATGTATATATTAGCTGATATGATTTCTGTAATTAAATAAGTTTCTTTATTTTGTACTGACTTGTCATAAGCGCTATTTTAATTGCCTACATGATGAATAAACCTATTTCATTTCATTTCATTTCATTTCAAACAGAAGCAACACCAACAAACTTTGAATTACAAAACACTGCATGGCACTGGACTGCGTTCTTCACCTCCACCCCGAGACATAAGTTAAGACTCATAATCCATAGTCACTGGCTACTATGTCTTTCAAAACGAAATACATCAGTGCGTACGCACTGCTGCTTGGTGGCAGAAATACCGTACCAAAAACGTACCATAGCTCCGACTATACCTTTGGCCTACAAACAAGTTTCACAAGCTTTTATTTTTATTTGTTCGATTCAAACCTAGCGTCTTGCTAAAGTAAATTTTTTGTCATGTCACATATCAGATATTTGGGTTACAAATATGTATCAGGTAGAAGAAAGAAGTAGAAAATGTTTTGCACATAATATAATTATGACATTAGCCACTAAAACACACAAAACCACATCACTCGATCCTGGTACGGTACCTATTTACCAATCGAATAATTTGTCGTAACGAATTTTTTGATCCCAGCTAGTACCTATTTGAGCCGCAGCTCGTACGTGCGCTAGTGTGGGTTTCGGGAGTACCAAAACGCTTGAAATCGAATCAAACTCGATTGAACCAGAACTCGAAAGTGTCAAGAGTAAGGCCCCAGGTTTTAGATAACGTAATCATCGAAATAAGATGACAAGAAATGTAACTCAAGCAAAAAATGACCCCACCAAATCTCTGTGCAGAGAGGCGGGGCTATAAAAGTCTGTGCAGCTCGTTCATTCATCAATTCGTAAAAATTGATTTTTCATCTCTAGTTGACACTTAATATGTCTAATTTTTTGCGCGGTGCAGACCGTCGTATGTCGATTTAGAAATTTAATATTTATACATTATCTTTTATGAAATAAAGTTGATATTGAACGTTCATTAATTTTTGTTGCGTGTATGAGTGTTACGTGTGAGATTACCTTTGCATGTGTAAGTAAGGGGAGCCCTATTTTTGGCAGATTCATATGAGAGTTATCGTTCTAGTCATCTTATTTCGATGAACGTAACTTATTAATTTAAGAGCCACGCCTGCTCATAAACAAAGGCTACACCACACAGAACTTTGAATTAAAAGCACTACACGGCAATAGACTGCGTACGTCCCGCCGAAACATAGATGTTAAGTCTCATAATGTCCAGTCATTTCACTGGCTTCAATGTCCTTCAAACCGAACCACAACATTGCTTACAAATTGCTGTTTGTCAGAATTAAACGGCGCGTTGGTACCAACCTAGACGGCCTCTTGCATACGAGTGGTATTTTATTTTCTATAGCATAGGCCGGCAAACGAGCGAGTGGGTCACCTAATGGTAAGTGATCGCCCACATACGCCCACAATACCAAAAGAATTATGGGCGCATTGCCGACCTTAAACAAAAGGGATAATTAAGGGAATGGGAAGGGGAGGTGATTTGGGCCTCCGGATATCTCACTCACCGTACGAAATGCAGCAGAAAGCTGCTACTTTACGTCGGTTTTCTGTGAGACAGTGGTAACGACCTGGACGAGCCAGACATGCATGCTGTAAACAAAAGTTTCTTCTGTACTGGAAGGTCTTGTGAGTATAAAATTTCTAACGGTTAAGAATTTTTCCAGGGTCGGTTCTACGACTACCCAGGGGATGACCAGGCCAGGAAGTCTGAGTTCTTCAAACTAAAAGGCGATATCTGCGACCCCGCTGGCTGCCTATCAGAACTGTGTATACAGTTGGCAATCATAATGATAGGCAAGCAAGTGTTTAACAATTTTGTCGAGTTAGGATACCCGTGAGTATGACTATATATCTAATATTTGACAGCCTCCGTGGCGAGTAGCCAGTTGCGAAGCGTGAGGCCGTGGGTTCGATTCCCGCACCTAGACAAATGTTTGTTTGATTCACAATTATTTGTCTCTGGTCGGGGTGTTGTGGGACCGCAAGTCTCTCGTAGTTCTTGATACCCACGATACAGGTTTACCTAGTGTGGGGTCAGGACTATGTGTGTGACTGTTGGGTGTAAAAAAAAAAAAAAATCTATACAGGGTGTAAGGGGATGGCTTTCGAAACCGAAACTGTTATAATTTCGCCGAGCGTATCTCCGTCCCATAATGTGATAGCGGACGAGCCCATAGGCATACCAGGCACAATTCCAGACTCTGTACTGATACTGAACAATTCGTAATAAAAAAACCCAATATCACCTTTACCCGACGCGGCGATCGAACCCGAGACCTCAGCGTCAGCCTCAGTCGTAACGCGTACGCATCACAACTGCGCCACCGAGTTATTGTAATTACCGTTAAATTTTAGGATGTCTTTATTTTGATAAGATCCGGTACATAATCACTCACTGACAGGTGTATGTAGTGACCCTTAAATATGACCACACCTTTCTGTAACACGTATACAATCTACACTAATATCATAAAGAGGAAAGATTTGTATTTTTGTATGTAACGAATAAACTTATAAACTATTGGACCAATTTCAAAAATTCTTTAGCCCTTAGAAAGCTACATTATCACTGAGTAACATAGGCTACTTTTTATTCCGGAAAAGGCCGTCCACGCGGGCGGAGCCGCGAGCAAAGGCTAGTTTCATATAAAGTACGTGTCATTATCTCGTCTCGATCGTGTCACGATCTCTTTGTCTCGGTTGCTTACATCAAAACATACATGTCATTTTAAACACTCAAGCATTTCGCCGATTTCCAGAAAGTTCCACAACTGGTGGCGCCAGAGATCCCACAGGGCGGTCACCAGAGACCCCACCAAACCGCACATGGCATGGGAACAGGACTACCACCTGCAGGACCCTGGACGGCTGGCTCTCTTCGACGAATACTTGGAGATGAGTAAGTTCTTACACCTTTCCTGTAAGATCGGCTACGGGGCCATGAATCTTGTGGTAATGCGGTATAGTCATGGAGTGTGGAAATCACTTACTCATGTGCCGGCCGTTTGCAGTAAAAAAATATCCCAGAAATCTGTTATTTTGAAGAATCCTTATATTCTAATAGCACGACGCGGCCCCGTGAATGATAATTTTCTGTTAAAAAATGCTAAAAAACATCACGTGATTAATAGCTCCCTATTAGCTTACTGCACCACGAAAGTTGTCAATGAAATGAAATGAAAATATTTATTGAATCCATAGAATGTTATATGTATATCATTTAGATTCAGTCAAAACTTAAACTTAAAACTCTACCGCCATTTCGGAATGCTGTTTCGTTAAAGAAGAACGGACAAGAAACTCTCACATTGCTCTTTTTAAAATTCATTTACAATATTTGCACTACGATTATACAATTAATTTTGAATAGAGTTAGAGCAGCTCAACTTATGCCAATGAGGATCATTATAAAGTAAAATACATACGCACTCACGCCTGTAATCCCCGAAGGGGTAGGCAGAGGTGTAACCTGTACACCCACATTTCGCTGAGCGTATTTCCGTCCCTAATGTGATAGGGGGCGAGCCTATCGCCATACCGGGCACAAATTCTAGACTCCGGGCTGATACTGAGCATTTCGTAATAGAAAAACCCAATACCACTTTACCCGACCCGGGAATCGAACCCGTGACCTCAGCACTGACCTCAATCGTAACGCGTACACATTACAACTGCGCCACCGAGGCAGAGTATAAAGTAAAATAATGAAATTATAATGATTATTGCGCATGATCCTCATGAGTACGATGAATAAATTAATTGTGGGACCGCAAGTCCCTCGTAGTTCCTGATACCCACGACACAGGTTTACCTAGTGTGAGGTCAGGACTATGTGTGTGACTGTTGGGTGTATTTATTTATTATTATTATTATTATACTGCGAAAATGACTATAAAATAAGAAGAAATATCTAATGAGTTAAATAACTAGCAATATATATTTTATCCACAGTCCTACAGTACGGATTCGTGACGCTGTTCGTTGCCGCGTTCCCTTTGGCACCATTATTCGCTTTACTCAACAACATAGCTGAGATACGACTGGACGCTTACAAGATGGTGACTCAGGGTAGAAGACCGCTAGCTGAACGGGTCGAAGACATCGGGGCATGGTGAGTGATATAGAATTCAAGTTTTTATAGCAGCAATATATGACGGAGTACGGAGAAAAAAAACCTCCTCAACGGACAACAGTACACTCGTCGCGATTGTGTTATTGTATTGGAATCTACATACTATTGCTTGAAGTCGGTTTCTAAGTTTTGTTAAACGTTGTTATTTTATTACAGGTACGGTATTCTGCGTGGAATTACCTATGCAGCTGTGGTATCTAATGTAAGTATCCTGTATCATTTACGTGTTTCGTAACATAAGATGCAACATTTATCCTAGTCCTAGTATTCAATCCCTAGTCCTGGTAGTCCAGTCGTCATCCAAGTCCTAGTATTCTAGTCCCAGCGGTCTAGTTATAGTCCTAGTATCATAGTTCTAGTGGTCTAGTTGTAGACCTAGTATCCTAGGGCTAGTCCTAGTCTTCTAGTAGTAGTATTCTAGTCCTAGCCCTAGTTTAAAAATGTGAAAGTTTGGATATTGTGAATTTGGATGACTCGATACATGAATCAAGGCGAGCTGCAATTGAAGGCGATAGTTTTTTATTGCAGAGGCCTGCAATCTAGCAAGTGGGTCACCTGATGGTACGTGATCCCCACAGCCCATGAACATCAATACCTGAAGAAAGATGCGTTGCGGACCTTAAAGGAAATGGATGATCAATCGGATTGGGACTCTGAGATTTAGGCATCCGGATATCTCATTTCACACGAAACGCAACAGCAGGCTGCTACTTTACGTCATATTCCTGTGACACAGTGGTAACAACCCGGTCGAGCCGGCCCATTCGTGCTGTAGACAAAACTGTCTACAGCGTGATTACTACTTTATCCACAAGTATGTACATTTCTGATTGAAAAGACTGCCTCGGTGGCGCCGTTGTAATGCGTACGCGTTACGACTGAGGCTGTCGCTGAGGTCTCGGGTTCGATCCCGGGTCGGGTAAAAGTGATATACTGAGCATTTCGTAATAAAAAACCCAATAAGTCTGGAATTAATAATAATACACCCAACAGTCACACACATAGTCCTGACCCCACACTAGGTAAACCTGTGTCGTGGGTATTGGGAACTACGAGGGACTTGCGGTCCCACAACACCCAGACCCGAGACCAATATTTGTGGTTCACACAAACATTTGTCTCGGTGTGGGAATCGAACCCACGGCCTCTCGCTTCGCAGCCGACTACTCGCCCGCTGCGCCACGGAGCTGTCGATGTGCACGATATGACGATAGACTCGCCCCCTATCACATTAAGGGATGGAGATACGCGAGGTGAAAAGTGGGTGTACTGGTTACACCTCTGCATACCCCTTCGGGGATTACAGGCGTGAGTGCGTATGTATGTACATTTCGTTTCTCAGGCGTTCGTGATCGCCTACACAAGCGACTTTATACCTCGGATGGTGTACAAGTACGTTTATTCACCAGATAACACATTGGCAGGATATATCGACCACTCTCTTTCACGTAAGTACTTGTTATTAGCTTGAATGACGAGACGAGCATGTCGCTCGCCTGTCCCTGGACTTAATGCCAGGGGCATTCTCTAACAGTCAACCTATGGATGATGCAGAGACGAGACAATGTGGGTGTATATAAGTTATAAATGAAAGGAAAAAAAAACGAAAACCCTGTTGGATGTTTTAACCATGATATCAGAATGGATATTCATCGTAATGAAATAACTCGCATACGAAAATGAGACTGTAAAAATAATCATATTTATTTTTTATACTTTAATTATTTCATTGTTTGTGAACCGTATTTCGATTGACCACCTCTGCAAGAGCGATGACTCGGAGAGCGAGATAGCAAGTTGCTGCGTCTACGTACATCAAACGCGCCGCGCCTCATGCGCGCCCGACTTCGTCAATACGTCACATCAGTCAGCTGTACATAACTTATCAGATGAAAACAATATTTTTTTAATATGTTCCTTTTTCTAAGCTACCTGTGTAAGGATTATATCTCGCTTCTGTTTATTTATTTTTTTAATTTACCTATATTTATTAAGCTGTCTATACTCATATGTCTATCTTCACGACCTAGAAAGGGCCAACAGGGTTTTTTTACATGTGATATATATATTATAATTTCTTCCAGTATTTAACACATCGGACTACCGCGAGGAGTGGGGGGCGGATGAGAACGAAGTGGACCCCCCGATGTGTGCATACCGCGGGTACCGCAACCCCCCGAGCCATCCCGACCCCTACGGACTCTCCCCACATTACTGGCACGTGTTCGCCGCCAGACTTGCTTTTGTTGTTGTTTTTGAGGTAAGAACTTTACATTAAATAAATAACACCCATAGTCCTGATCCCACAGCAAAATACGAGTCTTGAGTCGTGGGTATCAAGAACTACGAGGGACTTACGGTCTCATAACACCCAGACCAGAAACAAATATTTGTGTATCAGGCAAATATATGTCTCGGTGCGGGGATCGAACCCGCGGTCTCACGTTTCACAGTCATAAAACACGCCCACTACACCACTAATCTCCAACCGTAATCTCTACCCCCACAACACCAGAAGAATCATGGGCGCGTTGTCGACCTTTAAGGAAAGGGAGCGGCAAAGGGAGGGGGATTTAGGCCTCCGGATATCTCACTCACCGTACGCAGCAGCAAGCTGCTACTTTACGTCAGTTTACTGTGAGACAGAGGTAGCGACCCGATTGAGCCCATTCATGCTGTAGACAAAACTGTGTACAAAATTCGATTAATAAATAAATACACCCAACAGTCACACACATAGTCCTGACCCCACACTAGGTAAACCTGTATCGTGGGTATCAGGAACTACGAGGGACTTGCGGTCCCACAACACCCAGACCCGAGACCAATATTTGTGGTTCACACAAACATTTGTCCCGGTGTGGGAATCGAACCCACGGCCTCTCGCTTCGCAGCCGTCTACTCGCCCGCTTCGACAGGATTCAAATTACGCGGTAGTAATTTGTTATAATGAGGTTTGTTGTAAAGAAGTTATGTAAAGGTTATAGATTAAAAAAATCGAAAAATAGAAAGAAGTAGGTTAATGCTTTCTATCTATATTCTGCAATTATTCAAAGTTCGATATAAAAAGTATTCGATAAATTTATTCGTAATCTAAAGGTATATTTTGCATTAGCTCTTATGGACAGTTCTAGGGGTATTGAAAAATCGTTAAATCGAAAAATTCGTTATATTAAGGTTACACTGTATTGAGTTACGCTCAATTGCCCGCAACTTAGTGGTATAGTTTCTATGTACCGCGCCACTTGTAGTATACAAAGTCTTTGATTATTTCTTCCTCAGCACGTAGTGTTCGGTCTCACCGGGCTGATGCAGCTGTTAATCCCGGACGTACCGACGGAACTACGGACACAGATCCAAAGAGAAACACTTCTGGCCAAAGAGGCTAAGTACGAGCATGGCAGGCGTCGCCTCTCCACTGAATATAGGCAATTGATCAGCCAGAAAAACGAACACGCTGGAGGTTAGTTTCAAGGTGTGTTTTATTAACCGACTTCAAAATGTAGTATTCCGGACTAAAGGAACAGGGAGATTTCAGGAAATAAGCACCAGGGAAAATACTCCGACAATTACGTGACGTATTTATTGCAGAACTGATTGACACATTCTATATTCATAAATACTAACCTGACATACGTCACACAAAAAAGGAGGTTCTCAATTCGGCGCGTTTTGTTTTTTTAATGTATTTACATTGATTTCTCCGCCAACTGTATACCGTTGTTAGAAAAAAAATAATTCAATTGAGTTTAGCTGCGATGTGTTCCTATATACATTTGGTTACGGAGTCCTGATGACAGAGTACGGAATAAAATCTATACAAAATATTGTCCAACTCAACAGTTACCACCTATAAAAGAGTTTTTTATTCTATGGTTTCTAAGGAAAAACATTCCCGTATAGCTTATATTAGCGCCATCTATCTGCACTAATGTGTAAATTACGATCAGCGTCATCTGTTATTGAGTAGCGTAACCATGTTCGCAGAACGGTCCGGTGCGTGGATGCGGCGAACGTCGCGTGCTTCAGACGGATTAGACGCACACGTAGCTGTGGCTCAACGACCGACATCGCCACCCATCACACATTGAACAAAATAAATATTACGGGTGTTGAAAACGGTTTCTAAATAGTGTTTTGTTATCTTAAAGTGAATATTACAATTTATTATACGGATTAATCACGGTTTAATAATTAAAAAAAGTTAGTAAACACTAGTCCGATTTACGTAGAAAATTAAAATAAAATTAAACCGCGGTAAAATCCGTAGAAATTCGTTTTATTTAGACAGTTTTCAAAGTTTGGTTAATATTCTATTTGTTGTTATTTATTCATTCATGAGTTTAAATAAAGTGTGAATTACACTAATGTACTTAGATGTAAGTGTTTTTAATGGAGACCAGCAGGCTAACCATGAGTTTGTCTCGGTAAAATCGCTAGAGACGACTTAAGATATTTATATGAAAATCTCAATGGCGCCTCTAGCGGATACTTTAGAAACTAAATTTGGTCATACAAATATTTTACGTCATCGCTAGCGATTTTACTGAGACAAACTCATGGTTGAGGCACAGTTTAGTCTGGGTTCATTAAAGTTCGTATAGAAAATACAAACAAAAACAGACATCGTACACTGTTTCTTCTATTTTAAATAATTACAAGTCAATTCAAAATATTAATTTTATGTTTATTGCAAAAAAGACAAAAAATATGTGAAGTTCACAATAGTCCGACCGTATCAATGCGAAGGGTGGTATGCCACACTCATCAAACATGTTGTTTGTCCAACATCCATTTGATCATAGAAATTGGATAATGTTATAATAATAATGATCGATCAAGATTTTGTTAAAAGATGCACTATACAATTGTAAAATAAATATGACTTAATATAGGACAAAGAAATTGGAAAAAGATATTTTATGACTGCCTCAGTGGGACAATTATAATGCGGTCGCGTTACGACTCAGGGTGACTCTGAGATCTCGGCCTCGATCGTGTGTTATTTGGATTTTCTATTACGAAATGCTCAGTATCAGCCCGGAGTCTGGAATTGTGACCGGTATGGCGATAGGCTCGCCCCCTATCACATCATGGGACCGAGATACGCTCAGCGAAATGTGGGTGTACTGGTTACACCTTTGCCTACTCCTTCGCAGGTTACAGGTGTGAGTTCGTATATTCGATTAGTGGGATATCCTTAGACATAAGTCGAAATTTGTTAACTTCGGCTTTATTGCCACTGTTTTTTTACCAACATGAAGAAACCAATGGGTCCAATTGTATACGTAATGTTATATTTTAGATAGTCAATATTTTGTTAGGTCTGAACAGCCTCCGTGGCCCAGTAGCCGGCTGTGAAGCGAGAGGCCGCGTGTTCGGTTCCCGCACCGAGACACAATGTTTTAGCCACAAATATTTGTTTCGGGTCTGGGTGTTTCCTCACCAGAAGGGTTGACGTCAGGCAGACGGAAATTGCAAGACAAATCTTTCTGTATCATGTGTTAAAAAGCATTTTGCGCCGACTCCACCGCGAGTGGGTGTTGCAGTTGGAAGAATAAAATTGTGTATCTAAATAATTTAGACCTTTCTTTTATACGAAGGACTTCTTATAAGGTCTGGACAGCCTCCGTAGCGTAGTGGGCGCGTAGCCGACTGTGAAACGAAAGGCCGTGGGTTCGATTCCTGCACCGATTACAAATGTTTGTGCGATCCACAAATATGTGTTTCGGGTCTGAATGTCGTGGGACCGCAATTCCCTCGTAGTTCCTGATACAGGTTAACCTAATGTGGGGTCAGGACTATGGGTGTGACTCTTGTGATGTATTTATATATATAAGTGCATACTTACAGAAATAAGGATTTATTGCATTTACTTTACAATACATACCTCATGTACTGTTATTTATTTCTTCTGTGTATATATGGTTAAACTCTGGAATTAAAGGAAGGTAGCTTGGGCAATGCCAGATAGGTTTGGGCAATTGGCATAGTCATTATGATTTAAATGGTGGACTTTGCGTTTTGAGAAGTCTTTTGTTGTTTTATATATGTGTATTGTGCTTTATTAACTAGTTAATATGTAGTAAAAACTTTGATAGATCAGTCTTTTTCATTACTCCCAACAAATTATTTACAATTTTATTAATAATAGTAAAAACTGTTCTGCAAAGCCAGTTATTACGCACAAAAATATTTCAAAACTGTACTTATGGAGCCTGTAAAGTATTAGAGGCTCATAAAATAAACTCATTTTGGCCCAATAAGTATGATATAAAAATGCTGAAATTCCTTATATGATATTCACCTATGTGAGTCAAAGTCCTGTGGCCTGTAATCAGGCGAATTTAAACGGGTTTTGATCTTATTAAGAGATGCCAAATATCAGGCTAAGAGTAGGGAATATTTTGAGCAAAGTGATAAAACTTACGGCCTTATTACAAAACGTAGACTAACTTTAATCATTTAGATTATCCAGTTTGTAAGGTTTACCATGGTAACCCAGTTGTTAATTTAGTGAGTAGGACATATAAATACATGAAATTTGTCCCGTACATGACAAATTAAAGAGCGGCTCGAATTTTTTTCAAATATCATGTCTCGTCACCTCATTTGAAGTGGTATCTTGTATATGTACTTGGCTATGTATTTTATAATTATTACAGATTAACTTAGTGTAATATTTAAATGCACCATGGTCCTTACAAAATTAAACCATCTCTCTCCATGCTAGGTTGTCTGGAAGAGATCGCTTAAAGCGATAAGACCGCCCATTGTACATATTTTTTTTCTCGCTATTTGTACCAGTTTTTATATTTATTCTTGTTTTCTGTAAATGTGTGTGCAATAAAGAGTTTTGTATTGTATAGTATTGTATCTTGTACTAGTTCAGTATAAAAAAGGCTACTCTTAAAAAGTCATTTAAAATCGTGTCCTACTCAACACTAGTTGTTATAAACCCAGTTAGTCGAATAATGTTTAATTTATATGTATATACATTTAATCCTAATGATTTAATGTATTTTACAAAACATTAATGGATTTAAATTTTAAATAAGCGCCCATGAATCTATTGTGCGTGGTATTTCGGATATCCAATGCCATCTTGCTCTTTTTTTATTTAATATGTTATTTATGAACACTTAACCTAAAGATAATTTAAAAAAATACAGAAAGAGGTTTACGTGTAATTTTAGTATTGCGGAAAGTAACGCGTTGTAAAGAACAACGCCATCTATGTTTCATAAGTTGTAAGCTATGTTTTTGTGAAGCGTCGAATTTAGGCAAACGTGTGTGTCTAATTTAAATGTGATACTAGTTTATTTCTGTATATTCTGACGAATCTCTGTAAACTTTTATTATTCTTTCCACGTTGTGTTTTTGCCAAACATTTCGTACGAGTTTTTTTTTCTTATCAAGAATTTGCAATCGCTAGGACCGAAATAGTAAAGCCCATTGTGATGATTTGGATATTTCTCCGTTTGAAAAATAATAAAGTATTCGAAGATCCGTGACTGCCGGAGATCTAAAACTATATCCTCGCTATCTCCATTATTTATTACCAAAGAACGAAGAATTTTTTGGATAGCAGTGATCACTTACCATTAGGCGAGTCTCTTGCTCGTTTAGTTTTTTGTATGAAAACTCGTGTAAAAGTGTGGGTTTATTAGATATATTACGATTTACGAGTCTCGGAGTGATTTGATCTGTAGTTGTCGAAATCTGTGTTGCCAGTTATTTATTGAACATAATATTATGTACATATATTTTATTATTATTGGCAATAATCCACCGTGGAAAGTGTTTCTATGATATGATATTCTGGTGTTGTAATACTCATTGTATAAGTAAATATTTATTTGTTTCAATAATAGTTTTATTCTGTAATGATGTCAACTTCACAACACACGACTCACCACTAGATGGCGCTACTTTAATTCAGAGCGAAAAAGAACAGTCAATTAGTTCTTACAATGATTACAAGATGGCGCTGCCAAAATCAGTTATCAATGTATTCTTCCGAGACAAGTTTCATTACAAATAACTATAAGTTAGGTAATTGAAAGTTTAAAATTAGAGGTCAAGGAGTTATCTTATATTTACCTCGATTTATTTTGGGAACAGAGATCTTCTTTTTTGCATTGACTTTGCAATCGATTTTTAAGTGGTAGAGCCACGCTGTACACAGTCTACAGTATGAATGGGTCGGCTCGTCCGAATCCTTACCACTGTCTCACAGAAAACCGACGTAAAGTAGCAGCTTGCTGCTATGCTTCGTACGGTGAGTGAGATATCCGGAGGCCCAAAATATCCCTTCCCTTCCCAATCCCTTAATTATCAATTTTCTTTAAATGTATGTATTTTGTAAATGTATGTATTTTGTAAATGTATGTATTGTGGGCATACATGGACGGTGGAGATCACTTACAATCAGGTGACTA